>OX369266.1:5000-1258344 GCA_947284805.1 Coleophora flavipennella
ACCTTTGCAGCCACTGCGGCGGCCCCCACCTCAGCGCAGAGTGTGCGGACAGGCTTGCCGGCACCCCACCCTCTTGCCGCAACTGCATAAAGGCAAAATTAGACCACAATGATCATAACGCCTTTAGCTTCAGTTGCCCGGTCCGTCTGAAATGGGACGGGCTGGCACGAATGACTGTGGCGTATTGCTAAGGGCGTCCTGGGCGTTTTAAATGTAATTAACTGTCAGTGTCAACAAATGCCAGCCAGTGTAGTGGATGCAATTGAGACCTTCCCTCCTGGAGCCTTCAGCGACACAACAACGGTATCCTTGAGAGTCACAAATCCAAAGTGCCCCCATCCCTTTGAAACAAAGTTTAGAGATAACAATAAACCCCAATCTCGCCAGAGCAAAATTGATATTTTGTTCTGGACAAACATTTACATTGGTCTGGATTTCGGCGAGGAGACCGACTCATATGTCAAAAAAGCCGCTGAGGGCTCCGCGAGGGTGCTGAAATGCGACCTGTGTCTGACCCTACATCAGAAGAGGCATACATATAACAAACACGTACTCTTAGACAATAACGTTAATATAGATAGAACTATTGTAAAGCAAAATAAAATATGCCCATATAAATATGCAATCATGAGATCATGTCTGATATTAATGATATGCATAAACCATAAGCAAGATAATACATATATTATAGATTTAAGGAAATATGCTACCATAATATTATATAAAATATTAGTGTTAAGCATAGATTATAATAAAGAATACATACATATAGATTCAAGACATAATAGAATAAGAATACGTTTTTCATATAGAGTTCCAAAATCATGTGTGACAAAAAATTATAAAAACTTTGTAGTAGCGTCCAATTATTTACCCCGCCTCCCTGATATAATAAAAAAGCAGAATATAGTTAGTTATCTTAGTGACACTAGACGGGAGTCCCACCCGAAAAAGAAAGAAAGAAGATGAATGTAAGAAAGATAAAGTATGCAGAATAAAAGTGCGAGAGGAATAAAAGCGTGAACTGGAATGAAAGAGAAGAATAGCGAACACAGGCTCCGATTATGTTGGAGGTAGAAGAAAAAAAAAAAAAAAAAAAAAAAAAAAAAAAAAAAAAAAAAAACCTAACCTAACCTAACCTAACCTAACCTAACCTAACCTAACCTAACCTAACCTAACCTAACCTAACCTAACCTTTTTTTTTTTTTTTTTTTTTTTTCGTGGGGAGATCCTCATGGATACCCGTCCGCTGGGGGAGGCCGACGGGTTATGCCGGACTCTTACCGGCTAAAACCCCACGGCACTCCCGCATCGCCCGAGTGGCAGAGGACTGGGAAACCGGCAGAGCCTTTACGTCCAGTCCTCCACCGGCGACTGCCCACCTTTACAGCAGGCCCTTCACGCCCCTCCGCACAGGGAGGGGCCCGGGAATGACCGTGAGTGCTCGGCCATTCCCGTCGACGAGGGTGGTGATTAGTGCAATGCGGACGATAGCGCCCCCACGCCTATCGCCCGCTAATCACCACCGGCATGGTGAAGACGGTTGTGTAAGCGTCTTCTTCTGCCCCTTCTCCGCCTGCGGAGCGGCGCCGCGAGAGGGTCGTCCTCCCGTGTGCGCTCCGCCGCCTCCTTCTGTGATATAACGTGTTCGCAGAAGGAGGCAACTGCCGCCCATGTCCCCTCGCCCTCCAACATGGCTTTGACCACGCTGGGGAGCGAGAGGTCCCGCCCGACCGCCGCAACTAAGTCGCGACGTGGCTCGGACCACGACGGGCACACTTCAAGTGTGTGCTGCGCCGTGTCCACCGCCGCACCGCATTCGTGGCACGATTGGGTTCCCTCCCTTCCAATGCGGTACAGGTACGATCCAAAGCAGCCATGCCCGGACAACACCTGCACCAGACGGAACGAGAGGAAACCGTGCCTGCGCTCGAGCCAGTCCTGCAAGACTGGCCCAAGCGCATCCAGCGTTCGGCGGCCGAATGTCGCGGTGGCAAGGTCCTCCGCCCAGTGCTGGACAATAGCAGCCCTCGCCTCCCGCCGAACGGCCTCCCGCTCTTCCAAAGCTGGGCGCTCCCCGAGCACCCTCTGCCTTGCTGTCCACTCGTACACTCTGGCGAGCACCCACGCCTCGAGTTCCCAGGGAGGTGTGCCAGCCAGAGCGCACGCCGCCGAAAAACTTACAGAACGGTAGGCCCTAGCTACCCGCTGTGCAATGGCCCTTTGGGGCCATCGGATGGCAGCGGCGTTCTCCCTCCTGAGGAGAGTGTCCGCCCAGATGGGGGCACCGTAAAGGGCCATACTCCTAAGGATGCCGGCGTACAGTCGCCGGCATCGCGCGCTGGGCCCCCCGAGGTTCGGGAGGAGCCACGAGAGGGCGTCCGCGGCCTTCAACAGACGCGAGGACAGTTCGCTAAAGTGCGGACCGAAGCGCCACCTGCTGTCAAGAGTAAGGCCCAGATATTTCATCTGGGCCCTCACACCGATCCTGACGCCCTCCACGAAGATATGGGCGTCAGGCGGGGTGCGCTGCCGAGGCCCATGGAAAAACACGGCCTCGGTCTTGTGTAGCGCTACCCTCAACCCTAGGCGGCGGATCCTCCCTGCGACCAAGGCTCCACCCGCCGAGGCCAAGTTGGCCGCCTCCCTGAAGGTCGCTCCCCGGGCAGTGAGGAGAGTGTCATCCGCATAGCAGATGACACTCGTACCACGGAGGAGGGTTCCCCGCAGGAGCCAATCAAACCCGACGTTCCAGAGGAGTGGTCCTAAAACCGACCCCTGTGGAACGCCGGACATGACGCTAAACCGCCGTAGTTGGCCAGTCTTATCTACAAGGAGGACCGCCCGGTCCTCCAAGTAGCTTGCCAGGAGGTCCCGCAGGTATTGAGGCACTCCATGGAACCGGAGTGCCTCTAAGATGGTGGAGTGGGGGATGGAGTTGAAGGCGTTGGCTATGTCGAATGACACAGCCAACAATCCATCCCCCGTTTCCATGGCCTCCTTCACCTGGCCCTTGAGCCGGGTCAGGGCATCCACTGTCGAACGCTCTGCCCGAAAACCGAACTGAGAATCCGACAGGTCCGGCCCAACCACCCGCAGGTGGTAGTTTATGCGGGCGGCGACTATCCCCTCGAACATCTTACCGACCTCATCCAACAGGACGATGGGCCGGTATGCCGAGGGGGATTCTGCCGGGCGCCCCTCCTTTCGAAGGAGGCACAATTGGCCCTCCTTCCAAGGTTTCGGGAACCTCCCAGACGTGAAACACGCGCTAAAGAGGTCCCGAAATCTTTTCTCCATTTGGGTAGTGGCGATGGCCACCACCCTTGCGGGGACACCGTCCGGACCGGGAGCCGTCTTTTTGGCGCGCAAGCGGAGAGCCGCCGCTTCCAATTCCGCCTCCGTGACCGGAGGGACCTCCTCTTCTGGCAGAGCTGCCCCTCGTGGGGGGTCCATTACTGGTGGGGCGAAGCTGTCCCTGCACGGAAACAGGGACTGCACCACCCCGTCCAGCAATGTCGGCTCAAGGGTCTCAGTTAATGGGGGACCACAGGGGCGCAGCTTGTTACGCGCCGCCTTGTACGGTCTCCCATATGGGTCGTTTTCGAGACCCTCCAGCAATTCGGCTCTCGCCGAATCCTGGGCGGCACCCATTGCCGACTTGAGCACCCTCTTTGCCTCTACGTATGATTCGTAGAGGCGGTCTTCGTTGGCCGGGTCACGTGGGTGCCGTCGTCGGCTCCTTGTGTAGGCCCTCCTGGCTGCCACACAGGTGGCCCTGAGCCCGGCCAACTCCTCAGACCACCAGTAGACGGCACGTCGAGGAGGCGGGCGGTGAGACCGAGGCATGCTGGAGTTGCACACCTCGGTCAGGGACTCCCTCAGTTGGGCTGCCGCGGCGTCCACGTGCAGGCCATCGACAGGGGGCGAGAACCAGTCTTGGATGAATGCTGACTCTCTGGCCGCCTCCCGGTCCAGGCGGGTGAGTGCCCACCGTTGGAACGGGGATTGTCCCGAGGGGGCCATCCCCTGGGGGCTCTGGGTGGAGATATCGAACCGCACGTATCTGTGGTCCGATAGAGTCTCCACCAGCTCCACCCGCCAGTCTACGATGCGGGCGGCTAAAGCAGGGGTGGCGAAAGTGAGGTCCACTATTGACCCTCCCTCCCGCCGCACGCACGTGTGAACTGTCCCTCTGTTTAAAAGGGACAAACCGCTCGACGCCGCCCAAAATTCGACAGCGCGTCCCTGTACATCGGTGGCCAGGTTGCCCCAGACCACCGACTTCGCATTAAAGTCTCCCAGTATGGAGACCTGACGCGGCGCCATCCTACCGGCTACTGCAGCAAGGACTTCGAGAAAGTTCTCGAAGTCCGAAAGGGGACTGTTTGGGGAGAAGTAGACCCCCACCAAGACTATGTCTCCCCATGCGGCGGCCACGTATCCCGGTCCCCTCTCTAACAGCGAGAGGGGAGGGGAGTCCGTGGAAGACCGCGCCACTAGTGCCACCGAGCCGTCCCTATCACCCAGCCAGCGGCCAGGGACTGAGTAGGGCTCGGCGACTACCGCCACGTCCACCAACCACTCGGCCATGACCTGAACCAGCAGGTCCTGGGCCGCTTTGCAGTGGTTGGTGTTTGTCTGAAGGATGCGATGTACGACTTCCATTTATTCGGACATCACACCCCCCTCGTCGGCCGCCGCTGGAGTTGGAGCTGCAATGGCAGCAGCAGACCGAGTTGACGCCTGCGCTTTGCCCTTCTTTGTGGGAGGTTTGCACTTCCTCCCACTCATCACGTGGTCCGCTGGGCGACCACTGGCGGCACACACCGCGCAATGCGGCGTGGCGGCTCTGCAAGAGGCGGCCTTGTGCCCCTCATTCCCGCACCGGTAGCACATGCTCGCCCTGTCCGTATCGGACGGACAAAGAGCCCGGGTGTGGCCGATCCCGAAGCACTTGAAGCAGCGGAGGGGCTGCTCCTCAAGCGCCCGGACCACAGCCGAGCTGAAACCTACCAGCAGTCGTCCCTTAGCCAGGACGGCCTTGGCCGCGGTGACTGGGCACTCAAGGCGAATGGCACCCATGCCGCCGCGGCCAGGCCTAATGGTCCGGCCCTGTACTGCTGCGACACTGCAGCCTCCCGCTGCAGCTACCGCCTCCACCACCTCCTCTTTGGTGACCGAGTCGTCCAGATCGGTCACCTCCAAGGCCGCGGACTTAACAGGTCTTGTGACCTTGGCCGCGTCCGCGATTACCTCTTGCAACTTTGTTGCGAAGAGGTCCGCTTTGGTGCTGCCTTGTGCCCCCGGGAACTCAAAAATTCGAGCCCCAGTTTGTGTCCGGCGGCACGTAACCCTCTCAATACCCAATTGAGAGGGATCGGCGTTGGTACGAGCCCGCTTCAGCACGGACTCGTATGTCTCGCCCCGCTCCGCGGCCTCCGGGGTGAGTGTCACCACGACGGCCGCGGTTTTGGGAGGAACTAGTTTCCTCCCACCGGCGGGGGCCCTTTTAGCTATGGCAGCAGCGGTGGCGGGCTTGGGGGCCGACTTTTTTCCCCTTCCCTTCCCCTTTCCCTTGTCAGTCACTTTGGACTGACCGGGAGGGGCAGTGATGGGGGTGGCGACCGAAGGCGTATTTTTGGGTTTTCTTTTCCGCCTCCCGACCACCTCCGTCCACGACTGATTGGACGGGGTAGTGGAAGGCAGAAGAGGATCCTCCCTCTGGGGGACTTGAGGGGCTGCTTGAGTAGCAGCTGGCTCAACCTCCCTTTCTGAGCTCGTGGTTGGAGCCGGTGGGACCGCAGTTTTCTTCCCCTTGCCTTTGCCCTTAGAGGGCTTCGGGTTCTGGGGCTGCTCCATCGGTGCTGGAGCCGCCGACGGCCCCGGCCTGCTCAGCGTCTTGTCCGCCGCGAGCGGCGGTCGGAGACGCCTCTCCGGCAAGAGCCGGTCTTCAATGCCAGCGAAGCAGGCTCTGGTGAACGCCCTCTCCTCCATTACAACCTTGCGGATGATGTCCTCAAGGTTCGAGAGGGGGGCCTCAGACACCGGTCTTTGTGAGGCCTGAGCAGGCCGGGCCGTGGTTTCAGCCAGCTTTTTGTGCAGCTGGCTGACCTCCGCCTGCAGTCGATCTACCTTCGCCTGCAGTTGCTGCGTCTCGTCGGTCGCCGTGCGCTGCACCAGCTCCCGAACGATACCGCGCATACTTGCGGCCCGGCATTTCAGGGCCTTTTGGAAAGTGCCCTTTAAGTTGGAGGACTTAGAAGCAACTTCAACAATCTCCTCCTGGTCCTCTTTTGCCATCCGCTCCAGCTCTGCAAGAGAGTGGTCCGCGTACAAGACGTTGGACGCGCCATACCCGGCCCTGGCCCTGTCGGCACGCGCCTGCTGCTCTTTGGTGGCTACCTGCTCCTCCAAATCCTGTTGGAGCTGCACCCGTCTTGCCAAGTTAAGTTGGCGTTGGGCGTCCTCCAAGCCAACATTGTGGGTGACAGCTGGATTAGATTTTTTAGCCTTCAGTTTCCGTCTCTGCTTACTTTTAACCGAGTCCGAGGAGACCCCGGACCCTTGCCGCAAGTAGGCCCTCTTCCGCGCTTGACGGTCATCTTCTACGACCGTCGAACCCTCGTCCGACGCGTCCCGCATGGACTCGATATCAGACTCAAAGTCTAACACCTCGTCCGGCCTTCTAAATGAGCTAGCCGCAGATGGTGAGCGACTAGCTTCCGACGCAGTAGCGTCGTCGGGTTGGCCCTGAAAAGGGCCTTTTGGTGTGCCCTGGGAAGGGACTTTAGGTTGGCCCTGAGAAGGGCCTTTTTTATTGAAACGCCCGGAGGCGTCCCGCAAAGGCTCTGACATATTTATGAACGCAACTCAAAGTCGTAGGTACCGCAAGAAAAGCTACGACAGCACAGTGCTCGTTAGCCGCCGGCCTGCCACTCCGTTACGGTGGTCAGGCGCGACGTTGCCCGGGGAACGCTACGAGGAAGCCAGCACTGTGGGGGGATCCCCAACCTAACCTAACCTAACCTAACCTAACCTAACCTAACCTAACCTAACCTAACCTAACCTAACCTAACCTAACCTAACCTAACCTAACCTAACCTAACCTAACCTAACCTAACCTAACCTAACCTAACCTAACCTAACCTAACCTAACCTAACCTAACCTAACCTAACCTAACCTAACCTAACCTAACCTAACCTAACCTAACCTAACCTAACCTAACCTAACCTAACCTAACCTAACCTAACCTAACCTAACCACAACCTAACCTAACCTAACCTAACCTAACCTAACCTAACCTAACCTAACCTAACCTAACCTAACCTAACCTAACCTAACCTAACCTAACCTAACCTAACCTAACCTAACCTAACCTAACCTAACCTAACCTAACCTAACCTAACCTAACCTAACCTAACCTAACCTAACCTAACCTAACCTAACCTAACCTAACCTAACCTAACCTAACCTAACCTAACCTAACCTAACCTAACCTAACCTAACCTAACCTAACCTAACCTAACCTAACCTAACCTAACCTAACCTAACCTAACCTAACCTAACCTAACCTAACCTAACCTAACCTAACCTAACCTAACCTAACCTAACCTAACCTAACCTAACCTAACCTAACCTAACCTAACCTAACCTAACCTAACCTAACCTAACCTAACCTAACCTAACCTAACCTAACCTAACCTAACCTAACCTAACCTAACCTAACCTAACCTAACCTAACCTAACCTAACCTAACCTAACCTAACCTAACCTAACCTAACCTAACCTAACCTAACCTAACCTAACCTAACCTAACCTAACCTAACCTAACCTAACCTAACCTAACCTAACCTAACCTAACCTAACCTAACCTAACCTAACCTAACCTAACCTAACCTAACCTAACCTAACCTAACCTAACCTAACCTAACCTAACCTAACCTAACCTAACCTAACCTAACCTAACCTAACCTAACCTAACCTAACCTAACCTAACCTAACCTAACCTAACCTAACCTAACCTAACCTAACCTAACCTAACCTAACCTAACCTAACCTAACCTAACCTAACCTAACCTAACCTAACCTAACCTAACCTAACCTAACCTAACCTAACCTAACCTAACCTAACCTAACCTAACCTAACGTTGTATCGTATAGTATCGTTGATGTAACAGTTTGTTCTGCTGCACTACTGGACAAAATCCATGATTGGAGGGTAAACCCAGATATAGTCACAACCCCCGATCACAGGACAATATCCTTTACTATATCAACAAGCCATAGCTATTCCACGGAAAATAAACGCTGTTCAACTAGAAAGTTTCACACTAAGAAAGCCAACTGGGAACTGTTTGAAAAAAGCTTCTCTGAAGAATTACATAAAATAAATCTGAACATCGAAGCAATCGAAAGTATCAGGACTACAGACGATATAAATTCAACAGCTGAAGATTACACCAACTGCATCACAAAAGCATGCAATAATTCAATACCGACTATCAAGCCTCAGAAACAAAATAAACCACTGAGATGGTGGACACCAGAGCTTGATGAATTAAAAAAGAAAGTGATAAGACTCAGAAGAAAAATAGGCAAAGCAAATGTTAGAAGGAAGGAGTCTATAATCAACGACTATAAAGAGGCAATGGAAGAATATAAAGCTTCAATTCTGAAAACGAAAACGGGTAGTTGGCAACAATTCTGCACCACGCAGGAACGTGAATCTATGTGGGACAAAATTTACAGAGTGCTTAAGTACACTAACAAAAGAAGCGATGACGTTATGCTTAGAGACACAAACGATAAAATCCTTGATCCATATAATTCAGCTCAATTACTCACCGAAACGTTTTATCCACTAGACAACCTAGATTCCGACACCCCATTTCACAAAAGTGTACGAGAATCTACTGAAGAACACCACAGTACCCTTAAGCAAAATAAAGGCAATAGTAACTTTATCCCCTTTGAACTACACGAAATGACATCGATTATAAGACAAATAAGTCCCTCAAAGGCACCTGGTAACGACGGCTTCACTGCCGATATCTGTAAAAAAGCAATTGATACTGCCCCTAGATTGTTCCTAAGCCTACTTAACAAATGCCTGGAGATTGGCTATTTCCCAAAGATATGGAAGCAGGCAACAATAAGAATCTTAAGGAAACCGGGTAAAGAGGACTACTGTGCACCCAAATCATACAGACCCATCGGCTTGCTACCAGTACTCGGAAAAATCTTGGAGAAGATGTTTTCGACACGATTGCTATGGTCACTTGGATCACGTAATCAATTGAACCCACGACAGTATGGCTTTATGCCTCAGGTGAGCACGGAAGATGCCCTGTACGATGCCATAAATCTTATCAGAACAAACGTTAAAAACAAGAAAATTGTAGCGGTACTGTCACTTGATATCGAAGGGGCATTCGATAATGCGTGGTGGCCAGGAATTAAACACGAACTTATAAAGATGGACTGCGATCCTTATATATTAGATCTAGTCTACAGCTATCTGAGTGAAAGAACAGTGACAGTCCAATACGCTCACCAAAATGTCACAAAATCAACCAATAAGGGATGCATACAAGGGTCGACATGCGGACCGCTCATGTGGAACATTCAATTAGACCCTCTGATGAAAACGGCCGAAGACCTTGAAGCTCATGTCCAGGCATTTGCGGATGATATTCTCGTGATCGCCGAAGCCACAACAATGGAGGAGCTGAATACTAAAGTCAATAAGGCACTTGCTGCCATAGCAGAGTGGGGAATGAAAAGAAAAATGACATTTGCCGCCCACAAAACTCAAGCAGTAGTTGTAACACGAAGACTACGTTACGAAATGCCTCAGTTTGAAATGATGGACAAAAAATTGGCAATCTCAACATCACTCACCGTGTTGGGCCTTACGATAGACAACAATTTGAACTTCTGTGACCACCTGGATAAAATCACAAAAAAGGCTATAAATATTTACAAATCCGTATCCAGAGCAGCTAGGGCAACATGGGGCCTAAACTCTGAAATAATATATACAATTTATACGGCTGTGATCGAACCAATACTTGTGTACGGAGCAAGTGTCTGGGCACCGGCCCTAAAGAATAAATATATAATTAACAGGTTGGACAGAATAACTAGGATGTTTGCAATACGCATTACAAAAGCTCACCGCACAACATCTCTAACTTCCTCGGCTCTACTCGCACGGATCCTTCCGCTAGACTTAAAAATACAAGAAGCAGCCGACATATATGAAATAAAAAGAGGGAAGCCTATACCATCCTTACCAGATAGACCTATTGAGAGGAGAGTAAGTGTTTTCCAGCTACCTCACCCAGCCAAACGTAGCCCATCTAACTTTGATCTGATCACAATACAAGAGGATATTGACTCAATCGATAATAACTGGCCCAAAATCTTCACTGACGGAAGTAAAATTGAAGGAAAAGTGGGTGCTGCAATCTCATGGTGGGATGGGGAGACGGAAACGAAAAACAGAACATTCAAGCTTGCTGATTACTGCTCAGTGTATCAAGCAGAGTTGGTAGCCATACTAGGTGCGCTGGAGCTGACTCTAAAAAGTAGGGCTGGATCACAAAACGTGAACATATTAAGCGATTCCCGTTCCAGCCTGGAATCGATCTTAGACCCCCACAATACCCACCCGATTGTGGTTAAAATCCAGATGCGCATGACGGAACTTGGAAAAAAAGGCGGAACATCTAAGCTATATTGGGTAAAAGCTCACACTGGCATTGCAGGAAATGAGAGAGCTGATGAACTAGCCAAAAAAGCGGCACTGACCAAAAAGACCACTCCAGTATACGATGGCGTCCCGGTGTCATTTGTCAAGCGGCAACTCCGCAACAGCTCCATCGAAAAATGGCAGAGAAGATACGACGAATCAGCAACGGGTATGGTCACAAAACTCTTCTTCCCAGATGTGCGCCAAGCCCACAAGATCCTTAAATCAATTAAAATCAATAACCTTTTGGCACAACTATTTACTGGTCATGGTGGATTCGGTGCATATCTACACAGATTTAAATTAAAGGACTTTGAAACATGTGATTGCGATGATAATACACCACAGACCATCACTCACCTGTTAGACGACTGCCCAAAATTTTGTAGTTCTAGATTTGATCTAGAGCAGTCTTTAGGTATGAGTGTATCTAAAAATAATTACGCAACGTTTGTAGGTGACGGCGATAGCAGACTGTTGTTCTTGGTTTACGCTGTGGCTATAGTAAGGACGTCATGCCGGCAGAACTTGGCAAAACACATAGGGGACTAACATAGGGTAAGAATAAGATGTAAAAATTGCGATGTGACACATCATAGCATTTACATAGTGTACAAATTATTATGTCATATAATATAATTACATTATAATATTAGTTTTTGTAATTAAAATTAACTGATTTCTCGGTTCTTATTTACCTGTGTAGGCTTAGTTACCATGTATTACTGAAAAGGGAAATTATTGTTCTGCCATAAACCTCTTAAAATGGGCTAAGTTGTAAAGAAAGGCTAAGTTGAGTCTCGTTGTATCAAACAATTTTGTAATAAACCATATATTATTGTATATTGCCCTCTTATTCAATATTTTATTGTAACTTAAATTCGCTTATATTACATTATAACTTTATTAAACAGAATTTTCTTATGTAACTGTGTAGAACTAGCCACTATGTATCATAAGATGTAATTTTATATGTGTAACAATATTCATACACGTTACAAAAAAAATAAAAAAATAAAAATAAAAAAAAAAAAATAAAAAAAAATGATAATAATAATAAAAAAAAAAAAAAAAAAAAAAGTGAAGTAAATGTTAACACGAAAAATAAAATCATAGGATAACGGTTGTTGCAAAATAAATAGCAACAGTAAAAAAGAGAAAAATGTTCTGATGTAAAAGTCTCTGGTACATATCAGAGGAAAACAGAGGAACAGACATAAAAAATAAAAAAAAAAAAAAAAAAACCTAACCTAACCTAACCTAACCTAACCTAACCTAACCTAACCTAACCTAACCTAACCTAACCTAACCTAACCTAACCTAACCTAACCTAACCTAACCTAACCTAACCTAACCTAACCTAACCTAACCTAACCTAACCTAACCTTTTTTTTTTTTTTTTTTTTTTTTTTTTTTTCGATGGGAAATGCGTTACGCATACCCTCGGGCCGGGGAGCCAGGGGGTTATGTTGGACTCCTGCAAAGAAGCAGTCTACCAACTAAAACCCATCGGGTGTCCTCCACCGCCGTGATCTGACGGACTGCAGGACCCGCCAAAGCGATTCTGCTGCAGACCGGCCACGGCCGCCCTAACCATCAGACTTCAGGTCTGGGCACATCACGCGTCTTGCACGTACTCCGCTGGAATGCCCTTGACACCAGGGGGCATTCTGCCTACGCGGGGCCCCTTACCGTTAGGTGACAGACGTCCCCACGTCTGCCACCCGGGGGCCCGCTCATGGCGGCAGGCGGCGCTCGTGCGCCGCCCGTCGCCGTCCCACGCGACGTCGCCGGATCGGGTCGGAAGAGCTGTTGTCCTCCCGTTCCCTCTCGGCGGCCTCCTTTTGTAAGACGACGGTCTCACAAAAGAACGCCATCTCCTCCCACGCCACCCGGCTGCCGACCATCGCTCTCACGATGGCCGGCAGCGAGAGGTCCGACCCGACGACGTCACGAAGCCGTTCTCGCGGCTCGTCCCACGCCGGGCATTCCGCCAACGTGTGCTGCGCCGTATCGTCAGCGCTCGCGCAGTGGTGGCACCTTGGAGTCGGCTCTCTCCCGATAGCGTGCAGGTAATGACCGAAGCAGCCATGCCCGGTCATCACCTGCACCATCCGGAACGACAAACTGCCATTACGGGAGCCGACCCATTCCACCAATGATGGCCCTACGGCCTCTGCCACCCGATGCCCGGCGGAGGGTGCCGCCAAACGATCTCGCCAGTTGCGCATCAGTATGACGCGCGCCTGGCGACGCCACCTGGCAATGCGTTCGGCGACAAGGTCATCTTCGCGCCGCCTCATTTCGGTGACGCGTCGATAGACCTCTGCGAGAACACCTGCCTCCAAGTCCCATGGTGGGGATCCCGCCAGGGCGCACGCTGCCTCGCCGGCTACTGTGCGGTAACCGCGTATGGCCCTGAGCGCCATGGCACGCTGCGGTCTTCTCAGCAGCGCTTTGTTCGTGGCGCTCAGTGCTCCCACCCACACGGGGGCGCCATAGAGGGCCATCGATCTGATGACCCCCATATACAGGCGGCGACAGACGGACCCCGGTCCACCCACATTGGGTAATAGGCGTCCGAGGGCAGCCACCGCACCCATCAATTTTGGCGTCAGCCGGCGGAAGTGGGCGGCGAACGTCCATCTTCCGTCCAGGACGAGTCCGAGATACTTGATCTCGGTCTTGACTCGGACCTCCACCTCAGCGATGCGAATTGTCGCCCCAAAAGGCGGTCTCCTCCGGGGTCCATGAAAGAAGAGGGCCTCAGTCTTCTCCAAGGCCACCCTGAGCCCCAGGTCCCGGATGCGGGTCACCACCAGCCCAGTACCCACCGCCGCGAGTCTAATAGCCTCCTCATGCGTCGCTCCGCGGGCGAGTACAAGCGTGTCGTCGGCATAGCAGACGACTCGCAGCCCGCGCAGCAAGGCACCGCGGAGGACACGGTCGTAGCCGATGTTCCACAGCAGAGGGCCAAGGACCGACCCCTGCGGAACACCGCACCACACGTCCCTCCATATGACTGCGCCACCACGCCCCACACACGCCACTCTTCTCCCCCGCAAATACGACGCGATAAGCGCGCGCAAGTAGCGGGGAAGTCGGTGGAAGCGCAGGCCATCCTCGATGGCGGCGAACGGCAGGGTATTGAAGGCGTTGGCAATGTCAAGAGTCACCGCCAACACCACGCCGCCGCTCGCCGCTTGTTCCTCCGCGAACTCCTTGACGGTGAGGATGGCGTCAATTGTGGAACGCGCTGGCCGGAAGCCATACTGCGCCTCCGACAAATCCGGCCCTTCGCACACCATACGCCGAACGATGCGTGAGGTCACAATTCTCTCCATTAGCTTACCGGCCTCGTCCAAGAGGACAATCGGCCGGTAAGCCGAGGGAGACTCAGGAGAGCGTCCCTCCTTCCGAAGGAGGACAACTTTGCCCTCCTTCCAGCACGTTGGGAACTGTCCACTCTGTAAACAGGCGGTAAACAGTTCCCGCAGCTTTTCCTCCAAGGGCCCCAGAGTCGAAACCAGGACTCTGCCGGGCACCCCGTCGGGACCAGGCGCCGTTCTGCGGCCACGAAGGCGAAGAAGTGCGGCACTCATTTCGCCCTCCGTGACTGGGGGTACCGTTTCGGTGGCATCCGCTTCCAACACGGGTGGGATTTCTCCAACCGGCGTCGGGAAAAGCGCCTCGAGCACCCCAGCCAGTTGCTCAGGCGCAATGGACTCAGCCACCGGCGGGCCGGGACAGAGCTTTCCCCGGGTGGCCCTGTAGGGGCGGCCCCATGGGTTGCGGTCGAGCCCCGCAAGAAGCTCCCCCCAGGCGGCGTCCTTCGACTGCAGGATGGCCAGCTGCAAAGACTTTTTAGCGTCGCCGTACACCCTCCGCAGCTGTTCCTCCAGATCCTCCTCTCGAGGCCGTCTCCCTCGTTGGCGCTGGAACTGCCGGCGGGCCGCGATACAGCGCTGTCTTAATTCCGCGATGGCAGGTGACCACCAATAGACCTGCCTTCCGCGACCCCGATGTCGAACACGGGGCATGCAGGCGTCGCAGATCCGCGTTAGCGCATCGCGAAAATGCAGTGCGCCCCCGTTAGGAGTCGTCTCGATCGGAGAGCCCCAAGACTCCACGATCGCAGCCTCCTCCAAGAGATCCCCATTTAGCCCCACGAGGGCCCAGCGCGGAAACGCTGAACTCCCCACGGGGGGACGATGATGAGGCCGAGCCCTCCCGGAAGAAGAGGAGACGCTGAAACGGACGTACAAATGATTCGACAGCGTCTCCATCTCCTCCTCGACCCGCCAGTCTTGCACTGCCCCCGCGACCGCAGGGGACGCAAAGGAGAGGTCCACAATGGACGACCCCCGCGGGCTAACAAAGGTGTGCGCAGTGCCGCAGTTAAGGAGAGCCAACCCCGTTTCCGTTGCCCACTCCTCAACCACAATTCCTCGCGCATCGGTGGCAGGCGAACCCCAAGCCAAATTCTTGGCATTGAAGTCGCCCGCCACGACTATAGAACGAGGGGCAGCCCGCCTAACGGCCGCCTGCATCTCGCCAAGGACCACCTCGATCTCCGCGAGGGTTCTGCTGGGCGAGAGATACACTGAAAATACAGTGTACTCCCCCCAGTCCACCGCCACAAACCCAGATCCCCTCTCTCTCGCCAGGAGAGGTGAGCCACCGCTGGGGACGCAGATGGCCGCCACGCCAGTCGCATCCCCTGCCCAGCTGGCCGGGATGCAGTAGGGCTCTGCCACAATGGCAAGTCCAATGCCCCATTGCGCCAGTGCCTGGAAAAGCAGATCCTGGGCACCAGCGCAATGGTTTAGGTTCACCTGGAGGAAACGGTGTGGATCCCTATCCATCATTGGGATCAACACTCATTTCCTCCTGTCGGGGTAATTCCCGACCCGCCTGCTGTGACACCAGGGCCTGAGCGGTCCTCTTGCCTTTCTTCGGTGGGGAACAGTCTTTGCCCCCCACCGCATGCTCTGCAGGCTTACCCGCAGCCGCGCACACTATGCAGTGTGGTTTTGCGGAGCACATCGCCGATTTGTGCCCAGGAGCGCTGCAGCGGTAGCACAGATCGCTGCGGTCCACCTCCGAGGGACACTGGAGCCGCGTGTGCCCAATTTCCAGGCATCGGAAACACTTCATTTGGCGCGGCTCCAGTAACTCAACGCGCGCACTGCTCCACCCGACCCTGAGGCTTTTGGCAGCCACTAATGCCTTCGCAGCCGCCACTGGGCACTGCACCCAAAGAGAGCCAGCACCCATGCGGCCCACGCGGATTTCGCCCCCCTTGACATGGTCAATGGGGCAGCCAGTCTGGGCAGCGATTGCAGAGAGGACCTCATCCTTTGTGACGGAGTCATCCAGGCCTGCCAGGCGCAGATCTGCGCACTTAACAGGCCTAGCGACCCGCGCCTCTCCAGCCAGGACCTCACGGAGTTTCGCTGCGAAGCGATCCGCCATTTCTGCCGTGACTGCGGACGGCAGCTCCAGGACCCGAGCTCCCGTGACCGCCTGCCTTATTTTGAGGCCTGCCGGAATATTGAGGGCCGCCAGGTCAAGCCTCTGACGAGCCTTCAGGAGAACATCCTTATACGTGACTCCCTTCTCGACGGCATCATGCTGCAGCGTAATAACTACAGCCGCCGTCGTGGGAGCACGCATTTGGCGCCCGCCACGCTTGCGCCTTTTGCCAGGCTTTCCGGCATTCCCGCCGCTGTTTGCGGGCTTCGGCACCGCTGCAGGTTTTACGCCAGCTGAAGCGGGCTTAGGCACCGAGGCTGGCCTCGACGTTGTAGCAGAGTCGGGCTTTTTGGCCACAGACTTCTTGGCCTTTGCGGCAGTGGGGGCTGGCACCACCGCGCTAGGCGTGGGTGCCGTCTTCTTTCCTTTTCCCTTGCCTTTTCTTCTTGCCACCGCACTCCATGTCGCCACCTCCTCCAAAGAGGGGAAAGAGGGGGGATCCAGCGCCGACGACGATCCAGGCTGGGGCTCGGGCTCTATATTTCGCCTGTCTGCTGCCAGAGGCGGCCTGAGACGTTTCTCAGGCAGCAGGCGCTCCTCGAGCGCCTCAAACCGCGCGCTGATTAACGTCCCAACCCGGGACAGTACATCGCGCGCTATGGCCTCCGTCTGTGAGTGCTGCGCTGACAACTGCTCCGGGACGGGAGGCACGGCGTTCACAGCAGCAGCAGCCACGCTTGCGCGCATGCTGGTGACCTCCCTCCTGAGCGCAGCCAGCTCTTCCCGTAGCCGGTTGTTGTCCGCCTGGAGTCTCAGGGTTTCATCAGTAGAGGTGTTATTCCTGAGCAGAGTAACTGCCTCTCGAATGGTCGCCGCCGCATCCTTCAAGGCCCTGACAAACGTGCCCTTCAGGTTGCTCGACTTGGTGGCAACTTGCGTAATGACGTTCGTGCACTCCTCGACCCTATCTGCCAGGGTCGAAGAGAGGCACGAATCATCACCATTGCCGCCACCTAGGCCCGCCACCGGCACCCTCGCAGCAGACACATTCCTCAGACGGACTTCGCGAGCGATTGCGGCGACTTCCTCCTCCGCTTGGAGCTCCAGCTCCTTCCTTCGCGCTACTAAGAGCTCTTGCTTGGCTTTCGCCAAACCGACGTACTGCCCCGTCGTCGGCGGGCGCCCACGCCCGCGACGGGCCGGAGAAGATTTGGCAGGTGGCGAATCCTCGCCTTCCGCGTCCTTTCCATCCTCTGGAGGTTTGGGGCGTTTCCGCTGCGCCTCTCGCGAGTTGGAACTCGCGAGGCTCATATCCGAGTCCGACTCGGATATGTAGACGAAGTCAGACGTGGTCCCAGCAGGGATAACGTCTCTTACGTCATCCTTCATCGAGGCGGGTAATCCGCCATCCATCTCGTCACTTATACTAAACTTAAAACTAGGCGGGGGGGGGGGTTCAGTGCTCATTTTTGTTCCCACGAGTAGTAGGCGAAATAAGATCGCTCCCCGTTACGCCAATTAGAGGAGGGGCTACATACTGCAGAGGTCGCCAAGTATCCGCAGGTTTTAACGAGGGTTCTCTCGGGTTTTATAGGGTTTACCTTC
Organism: Coleophora flavipennella; assembly: GCA_947284805.1. NCBI lineage: Eukaryota > Metazoa > Arthropoda > Insecta > Lepidoptera > Coleophoridae > Coleophora > Coleophora flavipennella. The sequence continues at coordinate 22,838 of OX369266.1, forward strand.
CCGCGGGTCGGCCAATTAAGGCAAGCCCTCCGGGAGGCGAACACACAACATCTCCTGCTGGAGCCACCAGGCAGGGTCGTTGAAGTGTGCCGCGACTTACGGAACGCGAGACATGTGGCTAGTCATTCTCCTCCAACGGTGGCACGTATGCCTGCCAGACACACCGCAATTGGGCAGTGTGCTGGCCCGTCCCATATTGGCCCAGATCACGTGAGTTCTCTGTTATCAGAGAAACACACGGAGGGCCCTCCTTGTGCTGCTCTTTGTCTGGCCCTTCGCTTCAAGCCTGTCCGGTATGGGAAGCCCTATCCGGTATAGCCCTGAAGGTCATTAGGACACGCAAACCCCCCCACCACGATAAGGTGGCAGCACAACGGGGGAGAACCTAACCTAACCTAACCTAACCTAACCTAACCTAACCTAACCTAACCAAACCTAACCTAACCTAACCTAACCTAACCTAACCTAACCTTTTTTTTTTTTTTTTTTTTTTTTTTTTGTTTCGTGGAGGAAACTCATTTACGAGTTCAACCAACCACTCGGGGAAGAGCGACTGGGATATGTGGGACTCGCCCGCCTTCTGCGGGAATACCCACTAAAACCCCCACGGTTTACATTCAACCGCCTTAATAGGGGGCGCCATGGGAAGTGCGTTAGCATCCATCCACAGCACCCCCGGCGGCTGGCTCAGCAAATGCCGTGCCCCCTCACGTAATGGGGTGACCAGTAAACTTGGTCGCTCCACACATGTGCACCGTGCAATGCGAAGTGGGGTTCCCCGACCCCACCCCGCTGGTGTCACTTAGGTTGGAGGAAGGAGGTGGGCATACCTCCTCCTTCTACCACCCGGACGTCTTCTTCGAAGACGGTCAGCAGAAGCTGCGTCTTCTCTTTCCCGCTCTGCGGTCTCCTTCTGCAAGATTACGTCCTCACAGAAGGACACCATAGCCCCCCAGGCCGTCTCACCACTGACCATGGCTTGGACTACACTTGGCAGGGACAAGTCACTTCCCACAATGGCCACAAGCGAGCGACGCCGCCGATCCCACGCCGAGCATACCTCAAGGGTATGCTGCGCCGTGTCCTCAGCAGCGCCACACTCGTGACATTGGGGCGTCGGCTCTCTGATAGCCACTCGGTGCAGGTACCCACCGAAGCATCCGTGCCCCGTTAGCACCTGCACCAAGCGGAATGTTAAGGCGCCGTGTCTCCTCTCAGTCCACTCTGGAAGGACCGGCCTGACCGCCTCTATGGTGCGAACTCCATACTCAGGAGTCGCGAGGCCATCTGCCCATTCCCGAAGCAAAGCTCTTCTTCCCACGTGCCTGACGTGGGCAACCTCTTCCGGAGCGATGGGATCGCCCCTGGCCCTCCTCGTTGCTACGAACTGATAGACGGCGGCGAGGATCCTCGCCTCTAGCTCCCAAGGAGGAGTACCAGCTAAAAGGCACGCTGCTGCCCAGGAAATCGTCCGGTATCCACGGATCGCTCTGATTGCCATAACCCGCTGCGGTCTACGCAACTGGGCTTTGTTCTCTGACGTCAGAGCGTCCACCCAGATCGGTGCCCCGTACAGTGCCATACTCCGCACTACGCCGGCGAAGAGCCGACGGCAGCCTACTTCTGGCCCGCCCACATTTGGCAGCAGGCGACTCAGGGCCCCTGCCGTGCCAATCAGTTTTGGGGCTAGCTGGCGGAAGTGCGCAGCAAAGCCCCAGCGCCCGTCGAGGTGAAGCCCCAAATATTTCATCTGGGGTTTCACGGCGATCTGAACTCCCTCCACGACAATGTGGGCTCCTGGAGGAGGCCCCCTCCGAGGCCCATGAAACAAGAGGGCCTCCGTCTTATGGAGAGCCACTTTGAGCCCGAGGGCCCGAATGCGGTTGATCACCATTACGGTGCTTTCCTCGGCCATTGTGGCCGCCTCCTGGAAGGAGTCCCCAAGGGACACGACTAGGGTGTCATCCGCATAGCATATCAGGCGCGTCCCCGACGGGAGCGCACCACGGAGTACCCAGTCATATCCCACGTTCCAGAGCAGGGGGCCAAGAACGGAACCCTGGGGGACTCCACACCTCATTGGGTGACGGAGAACTTCTCCATCCCTCCCCGCGAACATTACCTCACGATCACGGAGGTAGTCCTCCAACAGCCGCCGCATATACAGGGGCACTCCATAGAACCGGAGTGCCTCCCTTATTGTTGCGAGCGGAAGGCTGTTGAAGGCGTTCGCGATGTCCAGCGAGACGGCCAACGCCACCTTGCCTCCATCAACCGCTGCCATCGTCCAGGTTTTTAACGTGGAGATGGCATCGATCGTGGAGCGACGGGCTCGAAAGCCAAATTGGGCCTCGGACAGATTCGGCCCCGTCTCCACCATGTGCTGGACGATCCGACGAGAAATTATCCTTTCGAACAACTTCCCCGTCTCGTCCAGCAACACGATCGGCCGGTAAGCGGAGGGAGAGTCGGCAGGCCTCCCCTCCTTCCTCAGCAAGACCAATCGGCCGTCTTTCCAGATCTTCGGGAACTGGCCAGCCACAAGACAGCGACTGAAGAGCTCCCTAAGATCCTCCCCCATTTGTTTTAGGGCAACCGCCAGGACCTTTCCCGGAACCCCATCAGGGCCCGGCGCAGTCCTCTTCGCCTTTAGGCGCAACGCCACTGCACCCATCTCCCCTTCGGTGATGGGAGGGACCTCAGGCTCCTCCTCTTCAATACTAGTGCCAGATAGTGAAGGCATGGGGGGAGGGGTGTGCTCGGGACTTTCAGGAAATAGTTCCCCGATTATTTGGTCCAGAAGCTGGGGCTCGAGGGTCTCCGTTAGAGGAGCCGACTGGGCCCGGAGCTTATTCCGTGCCATTTTGTAGGGCCGTCCCCAGGGGTCCCTGTTGAGACCCTCCAGAAGCTCAGCCCTAGCAACCTCCTTGGACCTAACGATGGCCAGCTGCAGCGATCTTTTGGCTTCGCTATAGGCTGCATACAGCCGGTCCTCGGTAGGTAAGTCCCGCAGTCTGCGGCGGCGGCTGCGGATGTACGCTCGTCGCGCCTCAATGCAGCCTCTCCGGAGGCCAGCGATTTCTGCCGACCACCAGTAGACTGCTCTGCGGGGCTGGTATCCTCGTGCGCGGGGCATGGCCGCGTCACAGACCACCGTGAGTGAATCACGAAAATGGCCCGCAGACTCATGAACCCTATTGTGAGTAGAGACGGAAGAAACCCAGCTCTGGACTATAGCTGCCTCCTCCGCCATCTCGGGGTCGAGGCTTTTGATGGCCCACCTCGGAAAACAGTCCCGTCGGGGACTCGCACGGTTCTGGTGACAGGAGAACCCAAATCGAATATATCGGTGATTCGATAGGTTCTCCATGTCTTCCAGGACCCTCCAGTCTTGGACACGGTGCACAACAGAGGGGGAGGCAAATGTTAAGTCCACCACAGACCCACCGTCACGATGTACACACGTGTGCACTGATCCCCTATTGAGGAGGGCCAGCCCCGTGTCTATGGCCCACTCCTCCACTGCCCGTCCACGCGGGTCAGTAGCGGGATTGCCCCACAGCCGCGATTTAGCATTAAGATCGCCCATCAGTAGTACGTTCTGTGGCGCTGCTCTCCTGATTATCGGACTCAAGGTATCAAGGAACACCTCGAAGTCCGACAACGGTTTGTTTGGTGAGAAGTACACACCAATAATTATGTACTCTCCCCAGGATACGGACACGTATCCAGAGCCCCTCTCTTTTATTGTGATAGCGTTACCCGGCCTCGTCACAATGGCAACCAAGCCACTAAGGTCCCCGGCCCAGTGGGGCAGGTCGGGAACGAAATATGGCTCAGCTGCCACCGCCACGTCTATCATCCAAGCCGCCATTGAGTGTACAAGAAGGTCTTGTGCACCGGCGCAGTGGTTGATGTTACTCTGGAGGAAGCTACATTGATGGTGTGTACTCATTGTGTTTCCATTGTAACTTCCTCCTGAGCCATCTGACTTTCCACAGTGGGAGCGGCGGGCCGGGTCCAAGGGTCCGTCCTGCCCTTCACTGGGGGAGGACTGCACTTCCGTCCCCCCATAACATGGCCATGAGGCCTGCCCGCATCCTGGCAGATGGCACACTTAGGCTGCGCGTTGCATCCTGTCGTTTTGTGGCCTGCGCGACCACATCGGTAGCACAAACCGCTCCTGTCACTGGTCGAGGGGCACGTCATGCGAGTGTGCCCCAGCCCTAGACACTTGTAGCATCGCAGGGGTCTTTTTTCGAGCACACGTACCTGCGCGGAGCTCCACCCGATAAGGAGACGACCACTTTCCTTGATCGTCTTCGCCGCTGCTACAGGGCACTGTAGGAGAACAGTACCCAGTCCGTCTGAACCAGGGCGTATTTCCCCGACACTGACAAGCTCTGGTGAGCACCCACCTTTGGCCGCTACTGCGGCTTGAATTTCCTCTCTGAGGATGGAGTCATCCAGACCCGAAATACGAATATCAACGCACTTAATGGGTCTCGCCACTTTTGCAACCTCAGAGAGGACCTCGCGGAGCTTTCCTGCGAGTTGGTCCGCCTTTACTCCACTCTGGGAGCCAGGAAGCTCGAGAACTCTAGCCCCAGTCACACCGGTTCGCATTTTTAGGGTATTGATGCCTAACTCTGATAGGGCATCAGGTCCGATGCGGTTCCTCGCCTGAGTGAGGACCTCCTTGTATGTCACTCCCCTCTCCCCTGCTTCCGGTAGGAGTGTAATGACTACAGCCGAAGAGCGAGGGGGGGTGAGCTTAGTCTTCCTATTCTTCTTCTTCTTTTTCTTTTTCTTAGCCTTGACCGCAGTTGGTGCCGACGTATTGGCCGGTGGCTTCGGCACATTGGCCCTTATAGCAGTTTTAGGGGCACTAGTCCTGCCATATGGCTGTGGGGTACTAGTCCTACCCGATGGCTGCAGGGAACCTCCTGAGGCACGTTGGGGCGCCTGGGCGACCTTAGTGGCCGAAGGTGGGGAACTTTTCCCCTTCCCCTTGCCCTTCCCTTTTCCTTTTCCGACCACCGTGGTCCAGGATTCGTTCGCCATGTTGGTGGTACTGGTCGATTGCACAGGCTCCTGGAAGGGAGCTCGTGACCTCGCCAATGACCTAGCCACTTGGGATTCCAAAAGATTCCCCCCAATATTGGAAACCACTGCGGCTCCGGTTTCCACCATGTTGGTGGTGCTGGTCGATGGCATAGATTCCTTTAAAGGAGCCTGAGACCTCGTCAGCGAGTTCGCCACTTGCTGTTTGGCGGGTTTTGGGGTCCTCGCTTGAGTTCCCCTGACGTCGGCGGCGAGTGGGGGACGCGCACGGTGTACACGCTCCCCGTCGATTTTAGCGTCGATCATAGCTCCCAAAGTGAGCACGATCCGACGCTCCATCTCCTCCATGAGGTTTTTCACATCTTGTTTTGGAGCAGGCGGAGGAGTCTTCCTACCCCTCTCGGAGTAGTCCCTCCGGAGCGCCTTGAGCTCCACCTCATTTTGTTCGAGGCGATGCCTCAGCTGCAGGACCTCCCGTTGGTACCTTCGTGACTCCTCGTCTATCGTGCGACGCGAAAGACTGTCGACGATGTCTTGGAGGTCAGCCATCGATTTGTTTATATCCCTCTGGAAGGTCCCTTTTAAGTTACCGGACTTTTTGGCGATAAGGGCCACTCTGGCCAGTCTTTCGCCTGCTTTGGCCCTCAGATCTTCAGCACCTAGGGATTCTACATTCCCCAGGTCACTGAAGTTGGCCTCCTCAAGGGTGGCCGACGCCTTGTGGTACTTCTGGCTCTGGAGGGCCTGAAGAATTTCCTTCTCGGCAGCAGTGTCAGTGACTTGCTGCGTTTTCGGTATCTTTGCTCGGTTGAGCACCACAACTGGGGTCTTAAAGCCACCGCGAGCAGCAGTAGACCTTCTAGACCTCCTTACTTTTTGTTCGGTCTCCGTTTCCGATCCCGACTCCCTTTCAGAGAACAATCTCTTGTGAGACGTCTCCGAGACCGCACAAGACGATGCAACTGACTCGGTGTCAGACATCGTGTAAAATATTGAAGATCGCACGAACTCTGGGTCCCTTTCAACCTGAAACCGGAGGCGACTCGACGGCCAGGGAACTGGGAGAACCAGAACGTTCGATCGAAGACAGGTAAGAACTTTCAAAGTCACCTACAGTCACAGTGCTCTTTAGCCGCCGGCCTGCCACTCCGTTACGGTGGTCAGGCGCGACGTTGCCCGGGGAACGCTACGAGGAAGCAAGCACTGTGGGGGGTCCCCCAACCTAACCTAACCTAACCTAACCTAACCTAACCTAACCTAACCTAACCTAACCTAACCTAACCTAACCTAACCTAACCTAACCTAACCTAACCTAACCTAACCTAACCCAGTACGCGTCAAACATCGACACGCTCAACACTAGCTCCGCGCAAAAAAAATTCTATAAATAGTATTTGCGGAGCTGCGCGCCTAAAAGTGTGTGTTGTTACTAATATCAGTGTAAAGAATCAGGACAAGTGTTTGTGTGACTGGATTTGCAGTGGTTCCCGAGATAGAGACCTGAACATCTGGACTCAAGCATCACCGGAATATCTTTGAAATACTTAAGGACCAGACGTAAGAGGTTAGATTATTGTATTCATCTTTTAAAATCCTAATTTCCTGTGAAAAAACCATAAAGATCGGTTCAGGGAGTGCAAAGATACAAGCCCCTAAAGTTTTCCATATTGGCCGAGTACAACGTCACCGTTAAAGACAGCCACGCGACGTGTGGCCGCTACGTGGAGGCTACGTGGAGCGCTAGGGCTCCGCCGGACCGACCGCTGCCAGCGCTAGATACAGCACCGCACGCCACTAGACGGCACTGGCCATCATCATCAACGACCTGGTTAGCCTTGAGGGAACTCCTGAACCCCTTACCACAGACCACCCGAGTTTGGACTCCCCAAAACCGGGACCTCCATACCTTTCAACACACCCCATCAGAACCCACCCGAAATCCACCCCCCTCCCCCTCAACCTACCCCTTCACTTTTAATACCACCAATAGCCTTCCCACGAAACCCCGCACTACAGACCACCCGAGTTGGGGTCCCCAGAATCGGGATCTCCTTACCCCTTTGCATACCCCTTCAGAACCCTTCAAAATCCACCCCCTCCCCCTAAAACTACCCCCTTAAGTTTTATACCACCAATAGCCTCCCTACGAAACCCCCCCCCCCCCCCCCGCCCCTCACCCCCCCTCAGGCAAAATCCCCTCACGCTGTATCTCCGGAACCAGACCAGATAGACTACCCAAGTTTGGGCTCATTGTAATCAGGAAGTCTAAAGCTACAAGTTGGCCCCGGTGGAATTTCCCCCTCCTTAACTTTCCTACCCCTCTGGAACATATCTCCATATCTCGGCCCCTCGACCACCTAGAGACTCGAGTTTGGTACCATTGTGATCGGGACTCTACGAACTACAGCTTGGCCCCAGCGGATTTCCCCCCTCGTGACTTCCTCACCCCGAAAAAATCTACATTGGCCTCCAACGACGACCTGTAGAGGACCAATCCCCTCTGGTGCAATGCACTAAATGCTTGGGTTTTGGGCATACGAGGGCCATCTGCAAAGAAAAGGAAGACCTCTGCAGCTACTGCGGAGGAACCCACACTTGGGAAAAATGCCGCAGCAGGCTGGACGGTCAACCCCCATCCTGCAGAAACTGCCTGAGGGTTCACGGGGAGGGTACGGACCTCGCACACATCGCTTTTAGCGATGAGTGCAGAGAAAGACGAAAATGGGATGCCATAGCGAGGGCTCGTGTGGCATATTGCTAAGGGCGACTCCGCGGATACAGACTCTACTAACAGCGGTGTACTGAAGATACTCCAGGCCAATCTTCGGCGCTCCAAACTGGCGACAGCGGAACTATTTAGGACCGCCCGGGATATGGGTGTGTCGATTGCCCTAGTCCAAGAACCCTACGTGGGTAGCACGGGCATCCTAAAGCAACACCCAGGCACTCAAGTCATCCAGTGCACACTAAATCGCCAGAACCCGGTGAAGGCTGCCGTTATTGTTTTCGGTGACCGACTGGAGGTAATACACGACCCCCAGCTGGTGACCGAGACCGAGGCGGCGATCTTCCTGGTAGCAGGGGAGCTGAAGCTTGGGGTGGTTTCGGTATACTTTGACGAGAAAGAGGACATAGAGCCATATTTAATTAGAACAAAAAGGGCAATACTAGATCTCAAAACGCAAAACATTATTGTGGGCGGCGATGTCAACGCCTGGAGCCACTGGTGGGGCAGCAGTTCGGACAATGACAGAGGCGGGGCGTATAGTACCTTTCTCAATGAGATGGAACTCGAGATCCTAAATACTGGATCTACGCCAACGTTCGAGGTGTACAGAGGAGGCAAGCTCTGCACAAGCATAGTGGATGTCACGGCTTGTAGCTTGCCACTACTAGGAAAAGTAGAAAACTGGAGAGTGATGAGAGACATAACAACGTCCGACCATAACACAATAGCCTTTACCCTGCGCTTGACAAAGGCCTTAGAACCCCTTCGGCCCATAACAACGCGCAGGTACAACACCAAAAAGGCCAGCTGGTTGGACTTCTCCACACACTTCCAGGTATCCCTAGTAAACAGGAACATCTCATCTGACACCATAGCGAGCGTTGAAACTCCAGAGGATCTCGAGTCCACTGTAGTATCCTACATGGCAGCCATCCAGGAGTCCTGTGATAAAGCCATCCCAACAGTAGGAACTTGGAAAGGGAAAGGGATACCCCCTTGGTGGTCACAACAACTCGACCTCCAGCTGCATGCTGTTTTAACCAAGAAAAGACGTATCAGGAACGCAGCCCCCTCACGCAGACAGTGCGTCATAGCAGAGTATGTCCGGGCAAAAAAAGACTACGACTCCATGGCGGAAGAGGCACAGACGCGGAGTTGGAAAGAATATTGTTCTACACAGGAGAAGGAGAGCATGTGGGACGGTATCTACAGAGTCATCAGGAAAACTAGGAGACGACAGGACGACACCCTCCTAAGAGGTGCCGACGGAAAAACACTCAGCCCTGAAAAATCAGCTGAGCTCCTAGCTAAGTCCTTTTACCCCGATGACTCTGTTGAAACTGACGATCAGACCCACTTGCAGATAAGGGCAAAGACAGAGGGGAGAAAGCCAGACGACATATCAGAACTGTCTGCAGACGATCCTAAATTCACCTCAGTTGAGCTAGATTTGGTGCTTGCAGCGCTGAATCCAAAAAAGGCTCCTGGGCCCGATGGGCTCACTGCAGACATCTGCATGGCTGCGATCCAAAGCGAAAGGGAGGTATTTATGGCGATAGCCAACAAATGCTTATCGCTGGCATACTTTCCCAAGCAATGGAAATCAGCCCATGTCGTCATCATAAGAAAACCCGGCAAGGATGATTACACCCTCCCCAAATCTTACAGACCCATCGGCCTTCTATCGGTGCTCGGCAAGATCGTCGAGAAGCTGATGGTGGGTCGACTCCAGTGGCATATCTTTCCTACACTAAGCCCCCAACAATATGGATTCATGCCCCAGCGCAGCACGGAGGACGCCCTCTATCATCTCGTGGAGCACGTACGAACTGAAGTACACAACAAGAAGATTGTACTCCTGATCTCCCTAGATATAGAGGGTGCCTTTGACAACGCATGGTGGCCAGCGTTGAAACAACAACTCTTATTAAAGAAATGCCCCAAAAATCTGTACGCGATGGTCTGTGCATATCTCAGCGAGCGCAAAATAACGGTCAATTATGCACGAGCAAAATACGAGAAAGAGACGACCAAGGGTTGCATACAAGGCTCCATAGGCGGACCAACCTTCTGGAATGTCATATTAGACTCATTGCTGCATAAATTGGCTGCGGCTGGAGTATACTGCCAGGCTTTCGCGGACGATGTCGTTCTAATCTTCTCCGGCCACTCGGTCACTACCTTGGAGGAAGCGGTTAACAATACCCTCGACTTGATAGTGTCCTGGGGAGGTCAGAACAAGCTGAACTTTGCACCACATAAAACCAATGCCATGGTGCTCACACGGAAGCTTAAGTATGACCTCCCGGAAATCTACATGTCGGGCAACCGTATAAACCTCGTAGATGAGATAAAACTCCTAGGTCTTATCATAGACCGGAAACTCACCTTTAAAGCACACGTGGCAGCCACTTGCAAAAAGGCTGCGGACATTTACAAACAACTAGCGTGTGCGGCAAAGGTGACTTGGGGCCTAAACGGAGAAATTATACGGACCATCTATGTCGCGGTTATTGAGCCAATAATAATGTACGCCGCAAGTGTATGGTACTCCTCCACAGACCTACAAACCATAGTGAGCAAGCTCAACGGTCTACAGAGGATATTTGCACAAAAGATCTGCAAGGCGTACAGAACGGTTTCATTGCACTCGGCAGTGGTCCTATCAGGCCTACTCCCACTAGACTTAAGAATACAGGAAGTCGCTAACCTATACAAAGCGAAAAAGAACATCTCGCTAGACTACCTTCCAGCTGGAAAGGAGCTTGAACAAGGGTTAAGCTACCTCAGCTTCCCCCATCCGTCAACATTAACATCAGTGACGTTCGAGCTTCTGGAAAACATGGACTCAGAAACCCTAGAATCCCACCAAATCACAGGCCCCCAAATTTACACAGATGGCAGCAAGATAGAGGGGAAAGTGGGTGCTGCCCTAACATGGTGGGATAAGGGTAAAGAGACCGAACATTCTATTTTCAGTCTGGATCCCGCCTGCACTGTATTCCAGTCGGAATTGTATGCTCTCTACAGGGCTGTACTAAGGATTCAAACCAGCAGGGAACCAGTGGTTAACATAATGAGTGACTCAAGATCTTCACTCGACCTGCTGAAAAATCCGAAGTCTACTCATCCCCTGATAAAATCCATCAAGGAGTGCATACAGGTGATCAGAGCGGAGGGTAGAGAGGTACGACTCTTCTGGCTAAGAGCACATGTGGGAATAGCCGGAAACGAAAGAGCTGACGAACTGGCGAAAAAGGCAGCACTAAATCCAGAATCTGTGCCAGACTACGACAAAATCCCCCTCTCCTATGTCAGGAAGAAGATCCGAGAGGAGTCTGTCATGAAATGGCAGGACAGGTACGACTCCTTCAGCACTGGATCGGTGACCCACACGTTCCTCCCGAATATCAACATCGCATATCGGATAGTGAGGACAACCAGGTTCACGCCCGTCCAGGTGCAAGTTTTGACGGGACATGGGGGAATCGCTGAATATTTGCACAGGTTCAAGTTGAAAGACAGCCCCGGATGCGAATGCGACGATACAATCAGCGAGTCGGTCTGGCACGTAATACTGGAGTGCCCCCGTTTCTCGGCAGCCCTGATGGACTTGGAGTGTAAAACCAACTCTACTCTCGTCAAATCGGAGCTGAAAAACATTCTCTCAGATGAGGAAAAAAGACCTATATTCCTTTCATATGCTGAGCGAGTCTTCCGCACAGCTGCACAGAGAAACGCCACACAAACCGCAACTCCATCGCCTCAGGCCACTACCTCAACTCCAACCCTCGCACTTGACGCCACTAGTGGAGGTATCCCCACGGATACTAGGGATACACAAACAACTACTCCACACCACATGGCAGCACTCCAATTTCTGAAATGCGGAGAGCCAGGCGTCCCTGGGTTGAGAACTCGTGGAGTGGCCCTCTTCATGGACAACAATACAGAAAGGCTGGGCATAGCCTTCTGCTTTTTGGGCGCTCGGAAACATGTTCCAATCTCCCCCGGACTAGCGGCACTCGTGAACGGCAGCACCTTTAAAACAACCATGAAGCGCAAAGTTTTTAATGCGCTTTCCGAGATCGAGCTGGCGGGTCTGAGCTGCCGAATAGTGCGCTTTCGCAACAAGCAAATCGCACTGCTCGACAGAGGTACAGACGATGAGTCGCAGTTCGCTCGAGCACGCTCCCTGCTTACCAGAATTGGAGAGGAGAATGGAACACCTAAGAAGATAAGTGTGGATGCTATGGTAGTGTCATTCGAGAAGGGCGAAGTCGCTGATTACTTGGGTTGTCTGCAAGCCTCAGAACACCACGAGGTAATTGTGTACGAGGACCGAGGGGAAAACCTCGATTTCCTCGAAACACCAAGACAGAATCCAACTCAGACGACAAGCCCTAACACAAACTCCATAGCAAATCCGGAAACACTTAGTGGTTCGGAGCGTCTACAACGCAAAGTAGCCGAAGACAGAGAGGGTGCAACGGCGAGGGCAGGGGAGCTGGCAAAGGACGAAAAAAGTCGGTCACAAAGCCGAATAGCGGTTGCACTCGAAGCGTTAGGCACCGCTGCAACATCAATAGCCTCCATGCTGAAAACCAAAACCAGCAACCTCAAGGCCGCGGAAAGGATTGAGGTCGCCGCCGCAGGATTTGCTAAGAAACCCCCTAAAGGAAATAAGCAACCACCAACCATCCGGACTAGGGCAGACATGGGCCAGATCAGTCCGCCGCAACTTAGACCAGCGTCCAGACCAATCGACCACATGGTCAACGCATTCCTCGAGTTCAAGGCAGTCACGAAGGCTAACAGAGAGATCAGTCTCCTGACATGCAAAAACATCATGCAGTCATTCCAACTGGGAGCCGAAGGACTGCTTAAGGTTAGACTCGAGGAAGCAGATGCTGCCATATACAATAACGACACCTCCCAAGTCCTCAGAGGAACAATGACAAGTCGTTATATGGCAGCATACAATACCACCGATGGTTTCGTGGCATTGGACGAGGAGGAGACAGAGCGGACAGGTCACATAAAATTCAAAACCCCCCCTAATGACCCTATAGTGGTAACTGCCAAATGCACCGAGGTTATGCTGGATGATAGGATTCTCGAAATGGCAGACGCTGTTTCGAAATCCAGTAGTGGCAGTGGGTCCTTCGATGCATGGGAGTTACCCTCCATCACATGGGTCAATGGGGTACCCGGATGTGGAAAAACAACATGGGTTGTAAGCCACTTCGATCTCAATAAAGACATCATCGTCACCACCACGACAGAAGCGGCCAAAGACCTTAGGGACAAGCTTGCGGATCGTGTCGGAGCCGACGCCAAGAGGAAAGTGCGCACTATGGCCTCAGTATTAGTAAATGGTCTGAGAGAATCTGAAAAACAGAGGTGTAACCGCCTCATGGTTGACGAGGCTCTCATGAACCATTTTGGAGCCATAGTGATGGCTACACAAATCTGCGGAGCACAGCGAATCCTGCTAATCGGGGACATCAATCAACTCCCTTACATCGATAGGGACAATCTCTTCGCCCTGCGTTACAACCGTCCATTGCTCGTGGCAAACATCAGCCAGGAGCTCCTTTGTACGCACAGGAACCCAATGGATGTAGCGTATGCCCTCAGTGAAATCTACAGTGGCATATACTCATCGAAACCCGTGCAACAGTCCTTGTCCCTGAAGAAGTACACCGGAGCACAGATCCCGAAAACCCAACCCGAAACCCTTTACTTGGTACATACCCAAGCTGAAAAAGCATCCCTCACCAACCAGGGATACGGGTCCGGTACGGGGTCGCGCGTCCTGACAGTGCATGAAGCACAGGGACTGACTTACGGGTCAGTGGTGATTGTGCGTACAACTCCAAAACTGCAGTTGCATGACAGCGTTTCTCACGCAGTAGTGGCTATATCGCGACACACAGTCAGCTGTGTGTACCACACGGATGACAGTGATGACGCGATAAGCAGATTCATCCAACGGGCACTGGTAGCAGGCGCGAAGAAAATAAGGGATTACAACTTGAAAATGGCGATTCGCAGCAGAGACAACACCGTCGTGAGGGCACTGTCGGGCGGGGAGGAGGCGGAAAGGCACTTGAAACCGCAGCCTGGTAGTTCGACGGGTCCTTTGCAATAGGTTAAATATAGTAGGGAATAATTTTAACACTAGGCACCCTAACAGTTTTATTTCTCATTTAAAATTGATTGTTTCTTTAATTCTTTCCAAATTGCATGTGTATACCATATCTATATTAATATTTAAATCATAATTGTTTCTTTGTATCCTTGTTTTATTTTGTGATTTGCATGTATAATATACCTATATTAATAAGAATAATAAAAAAAAAAAAAAAAAAAAGAATATATAAAAAAAGAGATAAAAAAAACAAGAAAAAAAATAATAAAAAAAAAATAAAAAAAAATAAAAATAAATAATAATATATATATATAAATATAGCATTGTACTCTGTAGTTCATAAGTCATGCGAAAATAAAAATGTGTAACACCAAAGTAGCAATAATGTTTAATCTAAAAAAGGCACGGACGATTTGTCCGTGGAGTCATAATTGTAAAAGCAGCTCGGAAAGGTTTAGTCAGTAAGAGTCTGACACTACCTGGGCCCTCCATTCCCAGGTGTCCATGAGGATTACCCTCCAGCTGCTTATTAAAAAAAAAAAAAAAAACCTAACCTAACCTAACCTAACCTAACCTAACCTTTTTTTTTTTTTTTTTACGTGGGGAAATCCTCATGGATACCCGTCCGCTGGAGGAGGCCGACGGGTTATGCCGGACTCTTACCGGCTAAAACCCCACGGCACTCCCGCTTCGCCCGAGTGGCAGAGGACTGGGAAACCGGCAGAGCCTTTACGTCCAGTCCTCCGCCGGCGACTGCCCACCTTTACGGCAGGCCCTTCACGCCCCTCCGCACAGGGAGGGGCCCGGAAATGACCGTGAGTGCTCGGCCATTCCCGTCGGCGAGGGTGGTGATTAGTGCAATGCGGGCGAAAGCGCCCCCACGCCTGTCGCCCGCTAATCACCACCGGCAGGGTGAAGACGGTCGTGCAACCGTCTTCTCCTGCCCCTTCTCCGCCTGCGGAGCGGCGCTGCGAGAGGGTCGTCCTCCCGTGCGCGCTCCGCTGCCTCCTTCTGTGATATAACGTGTTCACAGAAGGAGGCAACTGCCGCCCATGTCCCCTCGCCCTCCAACATGGCTTTCACCACGCTGGGGAGCGAGAGGTCCCGCCCGACCGCCGCAACTAGGTCGCGACGCGGCTCGGACCACGACGGGCACACTTCAAGTGTGTGCTGCGCCGTGTCCACCGCCGCGCCGCATTCGTGGCATGACTGGGCTCCCTCCCTTCCAATGCGGTACAGGTACGATCCAAAGCAGCCATGCCCGGACAACACCTGCACCAGACGGAACGAGAGGAAGCCATGCCTGCGCTCGAGCCAGTCCTGCAAGACTGGCCCAAGCGCGTCCAGCGTTCGGCGGCCGAATGTCGCGACGGCAAGGTAACCTAACCTAACCTAACCTAACCTAACCTAACCTAACCTAACCTAACCTAACCTAACCTTTTTTTTTTTTTTTTTTTTACCCGGGGAAATGCGTTACGCACCGTCTCTACGCGCGCCGAGGGGACGGCACGCGGAGGTGTGTGGGACTCCCCGACTGTCGGTATACCCACTAAAACCACCGGGGTGTTCCTCCTTGCCGCCATTGCCAAGAACACGGGCACGCTTTCGCATTCTTCCGCGAACTCGACGGCGGTTGCCTACCAGAAAGGCTGGCCCTCCTTGGAGAGGAGCAGAAAGTCTGCCCTCCATTTAGTTCAAGGCGCACCGGAACACCAGGCACGCCTTCCTACTCGGCCTCAAATGTAGTGGCAGCAGACTCCCCCAGTCCATTGCCAAAAGGCCATGGGGGTCGGAAAGCAGGTACTGGGAACTACCAGCCTCCCAAGCCCCTTGACGGAAATGGTGTCAGGCCCGTCGCTAACCGCAACTTGGCCGCGAAGAAACGAATGATCGGTGCGTGGGGAAAACACCGAGCCCCCATTTCCCGCAGCCCCTCCTGTGCCGCATTCGTGGTGCGGCGCTCCACCAGGGCCGCGGAGGGCAGGGAGAGTGGCGCATCGTAATACCAGCACTCCTCTCCCTCCGCGGTCCCGCCCTAACTCCCAAGCCCCACCTCTATGGCCGCAGAGGGCAAACCCTTCCTCTCACAGCCCCACCTGGCCTCCTTTTCTCGTGCACTGTTGCCAGAGGTCGATAGGAGCGCCACCACCTTTCGCATCCTTTTCTCGGGCACTGCATGCAAGCCCGATAGGAGCGACTCCTGGGCGCGCGGCTTATACTCCGTTGCCGCGCGCTTGGGTTCCCATTTAGCTTCGCCGCGTGATGTTCACAGCGAAGAGCCCCCCCGCCACGACAAGGCAAGGAACCCGTTGGGGGGGAACCTAACCTAACCTAACCTAACCTAACCTAACCTAACCTAACCTTTTTTTTTTTTTTACGTGGGGAAATCCTCATGGATACCCGTCCGCTGGAGGAGGCCGATGGGTTATGCCGGACTCTTACCGGCTAAAACCCCACGGCACTCCCGCTTCGCCCGAGTGGCAGAGGACTGGGAAACCGGCAGAGCCTTTACTTCCAGTCCCCCACCGGCGACCGCCCACCTTTCGGCAGGCCCAGGCAGGACCGCTGAGGGCAGGGAGAGAGGCGCATCGTAATATCAACACTCCTCTCCCTCCACGGTCCTGCCTCCAACTCCTGAACCCTCAACCCCGCTCGGCTGCGGAGGATAGGGAGAGCGGCGCATCGCAATACCGACACTCCTCCTCCCCCGCAGTCCCACCTTTTCCGTGAGCTGAGGGCAAAACCCTCCTCTCACGGCCCGCAATGTTTTTTAACGAGGTTGTCTCCTCGCCCGCAATATTTTTTATAGAGGTTGTCTCCTCGCAGCCCGGCCATTTAAGGCAAGGCCCCCGCCCCCGAAGGATTACGGTATACTTCCACGCTACGCCAGCACTCTAAAAGTAGAGCGAGGCGTGCGCCCGTATGCGTGTCTGTGACTTAACCCAGAACACGCATACCTCCCGCTTGTCGGGTATTCGCCGCGAGTCAATTATATCCCACAAGGAGATATAATTGACAAGCGCCCAGGATGCACCGGCCAAAAGATGCTGCTGTTCCCTCCAGACGTATCCAAAGGGACAAGCAGCAGTTTGGCACACGAGGAGGAACCCGACTTGCATCCCAACCTAACCTTTTTTTTTTTTTTTTTTTTTTTTTACGTGGGGAAATCCTCATGGATACCCGTCCGCTGGAGGAGGCCGACGGGTTATGCCGGACTCTTACCGGCTAAAACCCCACGGCACTCCCGCTTCGCCCGAGTGGCAGAGGACTGGGAAACCGGCAGAGCCTTTACTTCCAGTCCCCCACCGGCAACCGCCCACCTTTCGGCAGGCCCAGGCAGGACCGCGGAGGGCAGGGAGAGAGGCGCATCGTAATACCAACACTCCTCTCCCTCCACGGTCCTGCCTCCAACTCCTCAACCCTCAACCCCGCTCGGCTGCGGAGGATAGGGAGAGCGGCGCATCGCAATACCGACACTCCTCCTCCCCCGCAGTCCCACCTTTTCCGTGAGCTGAGGACAAAACCCTCCTCTCACGGCCCGCAATGTTTTTTAACGAGGTTGTCTCCTCGCCCGCAATATTTTTTATAGAGGTTGTCTCCTCGCAGCCCGGCCATTTAAGGCAAGGCCCCCGCCCCCGAAGGATTACGGTATACTTCCACGCTACGCCAGCACTCTAAAAGTAGAGCGAGGCGTGCGCCCGTATGCGTGTCTGTGACTTAACCCAGAACACGCATACCTCCCGCTTGTCGGGTATTCGCCGCGAGTCAATTATGTCTCTCAAGGAGATATAATTGACAAGCGCCCAGGATGCACCGGCCAAAGGATGCTGCTGTTCCCTCCAGACGTATCCAAAGGGACAAGCAGCAGTTGGCACACGAGGAGGAACCCGACTTGCATCCCATCCCAACCTAACCTAACCTAACCTAACCTAACCTAACTTTTTTTTTTTTTTTTTTTTACTTGGGGAAATCCTCATGGATACCCGTCCGCTGGAGGAGGCCGACGGGTTATGCCGGACTCTTACTGATGTTCACAGCGAAGAGCCCCCCCGCCACGACAAGGCAAGGAACCTGTTGGGGGGGAACCTAACCTAACCTAACCTTTTTTTTTTTTTTTTTTTTTTTTCGATGGGAAATGCGTTACGCATACCCTCGGGCCGGGGAGCCAGGGGTTATGTTGGACTCCTGCGAAGAAGCAGTCTACCAACTAAAACCCATCGGGTGTCCCCCACCGCCGTGATCTGACGGACTGCAGGACCCGCCAAAGCGATTCTGCTGCAGACCGGCCACGGCCGCCCTGACCATCAGACTTCAGGTCTGGGCACACCACGTGTCTTGCACGTACTCCGCTGGAATGCCCTTGACACCAGGGGGCATTCTGCCTACGCGGGGCCCCTTACCGTTAGGTGACAGACGTCCCCACGTCACCTAACTTTTTTTTTTTTTATTTTTTTTTTTTACCCGGGGAAATGCGTTACGCACCATCTCTACGCGCGCCGCGGGGACGGCACGCGGAGGTGTGTGGGACTCCCCGACGCATGACCTGTCGGTATACCCACTAAAACCACCGGGGTGTTCCTTCGCGTCGCCATATGCCGGGGTCGCGGGGTCACCGAAGCATTCAACCGTGGCCCCGACGGCGGCGGCCAGCCGAATTTCGGCTGGCCAATCTCTACAGGAGGGTTCACCCTGCAAGTCCATCGCAGGAAGGCACATGGGAACACCACGTGCGCCTTCTCATGAGGCTCATTATACAGTGGTCACGCCCCCGTTTAACCGCCCGTGGGCCCCATCAAGTGGGAGGGTGGAGTGAACGGATGTTCCTCCGCCGGACCCCGGCTCTCCGTCGGCGGATTGGGTGAGAGGCAGAATCAATCTCCCTCTCCCGCTCCGCCGTCTCCTTCATTGAAATGACGTTCTCGCAGAAGGAGAGTACAGCTTTCCATGACCTCTCACTTTCGACCATATTTCGGATGACGGCCGACAGTGAGAGGTCACTCCCCAATACAGCAACGAGTTCCTGGCGCTGTTCATCCCAGGCGGAGCATATCTCCAGCGTATGCTGAGCTGTGTCCTCCGGGCAACCATCACAGTGGTGACATTGTGGCGTTGATTCTCTTCCGGCGATCCGATGCAGGTACTTGCCGAAGCATCCATGCCCTGACAAGACCTGCGTCATGCGAAATGTGAGAACGCCTTTTCGTCTATCCACTTAGTCCTCAAGGACCGGTCTTACCGCTTCAGTGGTGCTAGCACCATATGTGCACTGCACCAATCGCGCTTTCCACTTGAGGACCATCGCTGTTCGTAGTTCCAGCCTCCGCCCCTCCACTTCTCTTTGCGCTGGCATTTGGCCTCGGGCATTTTCCTCCTCGCGCCAAAGGTGTATTGACGCGAGGATTGACGCCTCCAAGTCCCATGGGAGAGATCCTGCCAATACGCCCGCCGCATCGTACGAGATCGTCCGATAACCCCGTATCAGTCTGATGGCCATCACCCTTTGCGGTTCACGCAAGAGGGTGACTGTTCGGCTTTTCAGAGCGCTGGCCCACACTGGGGCTCCATACAGGGCCATCGAACGCACGATCCCAGCATACAATCGTCAGCACGCAATTTTCGGCCCACCCAGGTTCGGCAGTAGGCCACTGAGAGCACCCGCAGCTCTCACCAATTTTGGCACTGGGGTGAGAAAGTGCGCCTCAAAACCCCACCGGCTGTCGAGAACGAGTCCTAAGTATTTCATCGTCGACCCGACGCTGATTTGGATTCCTCCCACCACAATATTGGAATCTGCAGGCGGCGCATTCCGGGGTCCGTGAAAATACAGAGCCTCGGATTTATTCAGGGCCACCTCCAGACCCAGGCGCCTTATACGGGCGACCACTTGGGCTACACCTGCTGTAGCCAACACAGCGCAATCCCGGTAGGTTTTGGCACAGGCTGTCACCAACGTGTCGTCAGCGTAGCACGTCACCTCAATGCCTCGTAGGTTTTCACCCCGCAAAACCCAGTCATAGCCGACGTTCCACAGTAGAGGGCCAAGAACCGACCCCTGCGGAACACCGCAAGTCATCTCATGTCTCATCCACTCGTCTCTACCGGGACACTCCACGTACCGCTCAGAGAGGTAAGCTGTTATTATCCTGCGGAGGTAGAGGGGAACCCTATGGTACACAAGGGCCTCTCTAATACAACTCCAAGGAAGGCTGTTGAAAGCGTTGGCGATGTCAAGTGACACTGCCAATACAACCTTGCCCCGGGATACTGCTTCCTCCGCCAAGTTTTTGACCCGCATGATTGCGTGAATCGTTGACCTGCCAACACGAAAGCCAAACTGGCTATCAGCTAGGTCAGGACCCACTCTGTACATGTGCTTGACGAGGCGAGAGGCAATAATGCGCTCAAAGAGCTTGCCTACTTCGTCAAGCAGCACGATGGGGCGGTACGCGGAGGGAGACTCTGCAGGACGGCCCTCCTTTCTTAGTAGAACGAGACGACCACTTTTCCACTGCCGTGGATACAGACCTTGTTCAAAGCAGGCATCGAAGATTCCCACTAGTCTGGGACCCAGGTTTTCCAGGGCCAGTACCAAAGCACGTCCAGGCACACCATCAGGTCCTGGGGCAACATTTTTCGCTCGGAGTCGCAAAACAGCCACCCTCATTTCTCCGTCGGACACCATTTGACTCTCTTCATCCACGGCAGTGTCCACCGTTGTCTGTGTCATAGGTGGAGGTCTGTGTTCAGCTCTGTTCGGGAACAGAGTTGTAACAACTCTCCGCAAGAAGGAAGGCTCGAGACCCTGCGAAAGTGGGGGCGTCCAAGGCCGGAGTTTGCCCCGAACCATTCGGTATGGGCGCCCCCATGGATCTTGATTCAGGGTCTCCAGCAACTCTTCTCTGGCCCTGGTTTTTGCCTTTACTATGGCCAGCTGAAGAGCCTGTTTAGCGCTTCTGTAGACGGAGTATAATTGTGCCTCTCTAGTCTCGTCTCGCGGCCGTCTTCTGCGTTGACGCACATATTGGCGTCTCTCCACTATGCACGTTGCACGCAGCCCAGCAATATCAGAGTTCCACCAGTATACCTTCGTTTTTGGTGGTTGGGGCCCCATCCGAGGCATCGATGCATCGCATACCTGTACCATGCATTCACGGAACCAAGATGCTTCTGCCTCGACCTCCACCTGTTCCGGTGGTGCCTGCCACGCCTGGACAATAGATGCTTCTATCAGGGCGTCCCTGTCCATCTTCTTGAGGGCCCAACGAGGGGAGATACGAAAGTCCCCCCTGATTTGGCCAGTGCCTGTTGTATTCAGTGATGTGGCGACATTAAACCGAATATAACGATGATCCGACAATGTCTCCACATTTTCAAGAACCCTCCAGTCCCGGATAAGATGAGTAATGCCGGGGGATGCAAACGTGACGTCCACAAGAGATTCACCCTGCTGACGAACACAGGTGCTGATTGACCCCCGATTAACAACCGAGAGGCCAATAGTCGCCGCCCATTCCTCCAGAACATTTCCTCGCGCATCCGTTACTGGTGAGCCCCATGCCGATGACTTAGCATTGAAATCTCCCGCTACGATCATTGATTGGGTCCGAACTTGGCCTATCATTGTTTCCACCTCACTCAAAAAGTCCTCGAACTCAGCGAGGGTTTTGTTTGGGGAGAAGTACATCCCAACAAGCACTGTTTCACCCCACCGAACAGCAACGTAGCCCCTTCCTCTTCGAAGAAGGGCAAGTGGTGGTGCCTCTGCCGTGCCCGATGTAACGATGGCCACTAAGCCCGCCACATCACCAATCCAGTTGTCCCGAGCTGGGATGAAATAGGGCTCCGCAACAACAGCCACTGTGATCGTCCACTCTACCATAGTTTGCAGGAATATGTCTTGCGCGCCAGCGCAGTGGTTTACGTTCGCTTGGAGGAAGTGATGGGCCATACTATTTAGGTTTCCATCAACACCTCCACTTCCCCGGTTACAGAGACGGCGTTTGCCGCAGGGGAGGCTGTGGCGACTGGGCTCTTAGCGGTCGTCTTTTGGCTCTTCGCTTTGGCGGTCTTGGTCTGTGGGCAGGCCCTGCTACCAATAGTGTGCGATGATGGATTTTTAGCCTCTGCACACAATGGACAACGCGGCGGTGTTGAGCAAGAGCGCGCATGGTGACCGGGAACACCACAGCGGTAGCATTCACTGCTTCGGTCGGACTCGGAGGGGCAGTTGATCTTGACGTGCCCTATTTGGTGGCAGCGGTAGCACTGCAGAGGCCTCGATGCCAGTAGGCTGACCTTGGCTGACACCCAACCTACCATTAAGCGATCCTTCATCACTTTTTTAGCGGCCGCCACAGGGCACCGCACCCATACAGTCCTTGATTCCATAGAAGTCTGGCGAATGGGCCCCACTTTCACGGCTTCCAGTGGACATCCACCACTCTGAGCCACCGCGGCAGCAATTTCCTCACTAGTGACTGAATCGTCTAGTTCGGAGATACGCAGTTCTGCGCTCTTAAGCGGTCTAGACACGCGCACTTCCTCCGAGTTTAAGGCTTCTCGGAGTTTGGCAGCCAGTGAGTCCGCTTTTTCGCCACTGGCAGCTCCCGGCACTTCTAGTACACTTGCTCCCACAGCAGAGCGGCGGAAGCGAAGTGCACCTATCCCAAGATCTTGTAATTTGATTTTGGTTTTAGCCTCGCTTAAAACTTTTGCATAAGTTACACCACGCTCCACCGCCTCTGGCTGCAGAGTGATAACTACGGCGGAAGAAGTGGGAGAGCGCAATTTCGATGGCTGCCTTCGCTCCGCAATGGAGGGTCCAGCTATTGTTGAGGACGTCAGTTGTTGTTGTGAAGGTACTGACGCTCCGCGAGTCTTCTTACCTCGACGCACAACAGTAGACCAATTAGTGTCAGTCGCTGAAAGTGGTAACGTCTGCAGCTGTACAGTACCAGTACGGGGAGGTACAGGTTTTGGCGCAGACGTTTTGCCACGTCCCTTTCCTTTTAAGGTAGCTCTCTTAGGAGTAATTTCGCTCTCTACCGAGGTATCTATAGAGGCAGTTTGTGAAATGCGCGCTTGAAGAGGAGGCACCTGTGTAAGCGTCTTACTCTTTTCGTTTCTCTTAGGAGATTTTTCATTCTCCGCCAGACTCAAAGCATCAAAGGAGCCGTCCGCTCGCAGAGGAGGTCGTGATCTCTTTTCTGGGAGCAAGCGGCCTTCTAGTCCCTGTAACTTTGCATCCATCATGAATCCTATTTGGGATATGATAGATGCACGAAATTCCTCTTCGTCAGACCTCTGGTTCACTGTACATGCCACAGAAGATTGTGAAGCCGGTGGCTTCACCCGAGCGCGCTCGACATCAGCTCTCAAAAGAGCAAGTTCTCGGCGAAGCTCTGACAGCTCTGACTGCAAGCGTGCGTTATCTGCGCGCAGGCGAGCAGTCTCGTCGGAAGCGGTGCGACCGACTAGAACTTCCACTGTTTTGGCGATAGTAGCAGTTGCCTCCTTCAGAGCCTTTGTGAATGTGCCCTTTAGGTTGCCTGATTTAGTGGCAACCGTGTCTATCACCGCTAGGCTATCAGCCACCTGGTTCCTCAAATCAGTTGCTAGGACAGCCTGCTCTCCTTCACGTTCGACATTCGATGCGATTGACATATTAGAACCTCGGGACTGGATTGCACATGCCAAACTGGCAACTTTTTCCTCAGCTTGGAGCCGGTTTGCTTCTCTTTTGGCATCATTAATTGCCTGTTTGTCCTCTATGGCCATACAAGTACTCCGGCTCCTTACTCGGCTCTTCACTTTGCCTTTACCCTTTCCCCTTTTAGCATAGTCAGTACTAGTACCAGTGACACTTTTATGCTCATCAGAGCCCGATAGATCATCATCAGTGTGGGGTCTCTTTCGGTATAGAGCACGTATGTCATCCCAACCCATCTCTATATTGGACTCTGTACCATTCTGTCTGGCCAATTCTTCATCCGAGGTGGACTCGTTGAAAGGAGACCCGTTCCAGAAACGATTTTTCAGTCTATGTGGTTTGGATCCGCTTGAGTTAGCCGTGCCACTCTTTCCACCATCTTCAGATATTAATGACACGTTGTCATCACTCCTGTTAGCATCGACGCGTTTCAGAACCACTGAAAGCACGCGTCGCTCTTCTATTAAGTTTTCTTTTCCTATCTCCCTTCCTACATCTATCTGGCGACTGTTGCCCCCCCCAGAATACGAAGTGGGGCGCGACTCTTTAGCTCTTCCCGAGGTAGTAACCCCGGGGAGAGCCAAACAGTCAAGGGATTCTCCGACTACTGAGCCGGTACCCTCCTGGGGTAGTTTATTACTATAGCAATCACCCATATTTGCTGATCCACAGCTTTGTTGTGCTGATCCACAGCTTCGTTGACGCTCTAATGGTTGGGCTCCCCCCAGCCATGCATCCCCTCACCGAACGCCAAAGCTTAGGATTTGGGTAATTTTTAAAGAGGTTTTCTTCCTCGCAGCCCCCATCTTAGAGACGGCGGCCCTCGCCCCTGACACCTATGGGTCAGGATTACGAGTCGGCCGACGGTGGCCAGAGCCCATCCGGAAGTCATAAGACTAACGGAACCGTCGCCCTACCACACTGAACCCTCAGGTCAGTCACCTCCTGGTCTCATCTACTGTGCCCTCTGCTGGTCAGAGGGACACGCAGAGAGACACCCCTTCCTTGACCGTGTCCCTAAAAACGACTAAAGGCACGCCCACGCCCAGTTGGTTTTGGTTCGCGCCGGAATATCCGGTACCCTCCATATCTGGAGGGCATTCCCCTATCCACCACCCGGGGGACGCGCCCGATGGGAGACCAACAACTCCACACGGGAACCTAACCTAACCTAACCTAACCTTTTTTTTTTTTTTTTTTTTTTACGTGGGGAGATCCTCATGGATACCCGTCCGCTGGGGGAGGCCGACGGGTTATGCCGGACTCTTACCGGCTAAAACCCCACGGCACTCCCGCATCGCCCGAGTGGTAGAGGACTGGGAAACCGGCAGAGCCTTTACGTCCAGTCCTCCACCGGCGACTGCCCACCTTTACAGCAGGCCCTTCACGCCCCTCCGCACAGGGAGGGGCCCGGAAATGACCGTGAGTGCTCGGCCATTCCCGTCGGCGAGGGTGGTGATTAGTGCAATGCGGGCGAAAGCGCCCCCACGCCTGTCGCCCGCTAATCACCACCGGCAGGGTGAAGACGGTCGTGCAACCGTCTTCTCCTGCCCCTTCTTCGCCTGCGGAGTGGCGCTGCGAGAGGGTCGTCCTCCCGTGCGCGTTCCGCCGCCTCCTTCTGTGATATAACGTGTTCGCAGAAGGAGGCAACTGCCGCCCATGTCCCCTCGCCCTCCAACATGGCTTTGACCACGCTGGGGAGCGAGAGGTCCCGCCCGACCGCCGCAACTAAGTCGCGACGTGGCTCGGACCACGACGGGCACACTTCAAGTGTGTGCTGCGCCGTGTCCACCGCCGCACCGCATTCGTGGCATGACTGGGCTCCCTCCCTTCCAATGCGGTACAGGTACGATCCGAAGCAGCCATGCCCGGACAACACCTGCACCAGACGGAACGAGAGGAAACCATGCCTTCGCTCGAGCCAGTCCTGCAAGACTGGCCCAAGCTCGTCCAGCGTTCGGCGGCCGAATGTCGCGGTGGCAAGGTCCTCCGTCCAGTGCTGAACGATTGCGGCCCTCGCCTCCCGCCGAACGGCCTCCCGTTCTTCCATAGCTGGGCGCTCCCCGAGCGCCCTCCGCCCCGCTGTCCACTCGTACACTCTGGCGAGCACCCACGCCTCGAGCTCCCAGGGAGGTGTACCAGCCAGAGCGCACGCCGCCGAAAAACTTACTGAACGGTAGGCTCTAGCTACCCGCTGTGCAATGGCCCTTTGGGGCCATCGGATGGCAGCGGCATTCTCCCTCCTGAGGAGGGTGTCCGCCCAGATGGGGGCACCGTAAAGGGCCATACTCCTAAGGATGCCGGCGTACAGTCGCCGGCATCGCGCGCTGGGCCCCCCGAGGTTCGGGAGGAGCCACGAGAGAGCGTCCGCGGCCTTCAACAGGCGCGAGGACAGTCCGCTAAAGTGCGGACCGAAGCGCCACCTGCTGTCAAGAGTAAGGCCCAGATATTTCATCTGGGCCTTCACACCGATCCTGACGCCTTCCACGAAGATATGGGCGTCAGGCGGGGTGCGCTGCCGAGGCCCATGGAAAAACACGGCCTCGGTCTTGTGTAGCGCCACCCTCAACCCTAGGCGGCGGATCCTCCCTGCGACCAAGGCTCCACCCGCCGAGGCCAAGTTGGCCGCCTCCCTGAAGGTCGCTCCCCGGGCAGTGAGAAGAGTGTCATCCGCATAGCAGATGACACTCGTGCCACGGAGGAGGGTTCCCCGCAGGAGCCAATCGAATCCGATGTTCCAGAGGAGTGGTCCTAGGACCGACCCCTGTGGAACACCGGCCCCGACGCCGAACCGCCGTAGTCGGCCAGTTTTATCCACAACGAGGACCGCCCGATCCTCCAAGTAGCTGGCCAGGAGGTCCCGCAGGTATTGAGGCACTCCGTGGAAACGGAGTGCCTCAAGTATGGTGGAGTGGGGGACGGAGTTAAAGGCATTGGCTATATCGAATGACACAGCCAACAATCCGTCTCCCGTTTCCACGGCCTCCTTCACCTGGCCCTTGAGCCGGGTCAGGGCATCTACCGTCGAGCGGCCAGGTCGAAAACCAAACTGGGCGTCCGACAGGTCCGGTCCAACCCCCCCACAAGTGGATGTTCAGGCGGGTGGCAATGATCCACTCAAGCATCTTACCGACCTCATCGAGCAGGACGATGGGCCGGTATGCCGAGGGGGAACCCGACGGGCGCCCCTCCTTTCGGAGAAGGCACAATTGGCCCTCCTTCCATGGTTTTGGGAACCTCCCAGACGTGAAACACGCGCTGAAGAGTTCCCGAAACCTTTCCTCCATTTGCGTGGTGGCGATGGCCACCACCTTTGCGGGGACGCCGTCCGGGCCGGGAGCCGTCTTTTTTGAGCGGAGGCGGAGAGCCGCCGCTTCCAATTCCGCCTCCGTGACCGGAGGGACCTCCTCTTCTGGCAGACTCGCCCGCCGTGGGGGCTCCATTACTGGTGGGGTGAAGTTGTCCCTGCACGGAAACAGGGACTGGACCACCTCGTCCAGCAATGCCGGCTCAAGGGTCTCAGCCACTGGTGGGCCAAAGGGGCGCAGCTTGTTCCGCGCCGCCTTGTACGGTCTGCCATATGGATCGTTGTCGAGACCCTCCAGCATTTCGGCTCTCGCCGAGTCCTGGGCGGCACCAATTGCCGACTTAAGAACCCTCTTTGCCTCTACGTATGATTCGTAGAGGCGGTCCTCATTGGCCGAGTCTCGTGTGTGCCGCCGTCGGCTCCTCGTGTAAGCCCTCGTGGCTGCCACACAGGTGGCTCTGAGCCCTGCCAACTCCTCCGACCACCAGTAGACCGCACGTCGAGGAGGCGGACGGCGAGAACGAGGCATGCTGGAGTTGCATACCTCGGTCAGGGACTCCCTCAGTTGGACCGCCGCGGCGTCCACGTGCAGGCCATCGACAGGAGGCGAGAGCCAGTCCTGGATAAATGCCGACTCTCTGGCCGCCTCCCGATTCAGGCGGGTAAGTGCCCAGCGTGGGAAAGGGGATGGTCCCAAGGAAGCCATCTCCTGGGGACTCTGGGTGGAGATATCGAACCGCACGTATCTGTGGTCCGATAGAGTCTCCACCAGCTCCACCCGCCAGTCTACGATGCGGGCGGCTAAAGCAGGGGTGGCGAAAGTGAGGTCCACTATTGACCCTCCCTCCCGCCGCACACACGTGTGAACTGTCCCTCTGTTTAAAAGGGACAGACCGCTCGATGCCGCCCAAAATTCGACGGCGCGTCCCTGAACATCGGTGGCCAGGTTGCCCCAGACCACCGACTTCGCATTAAAGTCTCCCAGTATGGAGACCTGACGCGGCGCCATCCTACCGGCTACAGCAGCAAGGACTTCGAGAAAGTTCTCGAAGTCCGAAAGGGGACTGTTTGGGGAGAAGTAGACCCCCACCAAGACTATGTCTCCCCATGCGGCGGCCACATATCCCGGTCCTCTCTCTAACAGCGAGAGGGGAGGGGAGTCCGTGGAAGACCGCGCCACTAGTGCCACCGAGCCGTCCCTATCCCCCAGCCAGCGGCCACGGACTGAGTAGGGCTCGGCGACTACCGCCACGTCCACCAACCACTCGGCCATGACCTGAACCAGCAGGTCCTGGGCCGCTTTGCAGTGGTTGGCGTTTGTCTGGAGGATGCGATGTACGACTTCCATTTATTCGGACATCACACCCCCCTCGTCGGCCGCCGCTGGAGTTGGAGCTGCAGTGGAAGCAGCAGGCCGAGTTGGCACCTGCGCTTTGCCCTTCTTTGTGGGAGGTTTGCACTTCCTCCCACTCATAACGTGGTCCGCTGGGCGACCACTGGCGGCACACACCGCGCAGTGCGGCGTGGCGGCTCTGCAAGAGGCGGCCTTGTGCCCCTCATTCCCGCACCGGTAGCACATGCTCGCCCTGTCCGTTTCGGACGGACAAAGAGCCCGGGTGTGGCCGATCCCGAAGCACTTGAAGCAGCGGAGAGGCTGCTCCTCAAGCGCCCGGACCACAGCCGAGCTGAAGCCTAACAGTAGTCGTCCCTTAGCCAGGACGGCCTTGGCCACGGCGACTGGGCATTCAAGGCGAATGGCACCCATGCCGCCGCGGCCGGGCCTAATGGTCCGGCCCTGTACTGCTGCGACACTGCAGCCTCCCGCTGCTGCTACCGCCTCCACCACCTCTTCTTTGGTGACCGAGTCGTCCAGATCGGTCACTTCCAAGGCCGCGGACTTAACAGGTCTTGCGACCTTGGCCACGTCCGCGATTACCTCTTGCAACTTTGTTGCGAAGAGGTCCGCTTTTGTGCTACCCTGTGCCCCCGGGAACTCAAAAATTCGAGCCCCAGTTTGGGTCCGGCGGCACGTAACCCTCTCAATTCCCAATTGTGAGGGATCGGCGTTGGTACGAGCCCGCTTCAGCACGGACTCGTATGTCTCGCCCCGCTCCGCGGCCTCCGGGGTGAGTGTCACCACAACAGCCGCGGTTTTGGGAGGAACTAGTTTCCTCCCACTGGCGGGGGCCCTTTTGGCTGCGGCAGACTTTTTCCCTTTTCCCTTCCCCCTTCCCTTGCCAGTCACTTTGGACTGACCGGGAGGGGCAGTGATGAGGGTGGCGGCCGAAGGCGTCTTTTTAGATTTTCTCTTCCGCCTCCCGACCACCTCCGTCCACGACTGATTGGACGGGGTAGTGGAAGGCAAAAGGGGATCCTCCCTCTGGGAGACATGAGTGACAGCTGACTCAGCCTCCCTTTCCGAGTTCGTGGTCGGGGCCAGTGGGACCGCAGTTTTCTTCCCCTTGCCTTTGCCCTTGGAGGGTTTCGGGTTCTGGGGCTGCTCCATCGGTGCTGGGGCCGCCGAAGGCCCCGGCCTGCTCAGCGTCTTGTCCGCCGCGAGTGGCGGTCGGAGACGCCTCTCCGGCAAGAGCCGGTCTTCGATGCCGGCGAAGCAGGCTCTGGTGAAAGCCCTCTCCTCCATGACAACCTTGCGGATGATATCTTCAAGGTTGGAAAGGGGGGCCTCAGCCACCGGTCCTTGTGAGCCCTGAGTAGGCCGGGCCGTGGTTTCAGCCAGCTTCTTGTGCAACTGGCTGACCTCCGCCTGCAGGCGATCTACCTTCGCCTGCAGTTGCTGCGTCTCGTCGGTCGCCGTGCGCTGCACCAGCTCCCGAACGATACCGCACATACTTGCGGCCCGGCATTTCAGGGCCTTTTGGAAAGTCCCCTTTAAGTTGGAGGACCTAGAGGCAACTTGAACAATCTCCTCCTGGTCCTCTTTTGCCATCCGCTCCAGCTCTGCAAGGGAATGGTCCGCGTACAAGACGCTGGACGCGCCATACCCGGCCCTGGCCCTGTCGGCACGCGCCTGCTGCTCTTTGGTGGCTACCTGCTCCTCCAAATCTTGTTGAAGCTGCACCCGTCTTGCCAGGTTAAGTTGGCGTTGGGCGTCCTCCAAGCCAACATTGTGGGTGACAGCTGCATTAGGTTTTTTAGCCTTTAGCTTCCTTCTCTGCTTACTTTTAACCGAGTCCGAGGAGACCCCGGACCCTTGCCGCAAGTAGGCCCTCTTCCGCGCTTGACGGTCATCTTCTACGACCGTCGAACCCTCGTCCGACGCGTCCCGCATGGACTCGATATCAGACTCCAAGTCTAACACCTCGTCCGGCCTTCTAAGTGAGCTAGCCGCAGATGGTGAGCGGCTAGCTTCCGACGCAGTAGCGTCGTCGGGTTGGCCCTGAAAAGGGCCTTTTGGTGTGCCCTGGGAAGGGACTTTAGGTTGGCCCTGAGAAGGGCCTTTTTTAATGAAACGCCCGGAGGCGTCCCGCAA
Organism: Coleophora flavipennella; assembly: GCA_947284805.1. NCBI lineage: Eukaryota > Metazoa > Arthropoda > Insecta > Lepidoptera > Coleophoridae > Coleophora > Coleophora flavipennella. Next base: position 53,290 of record OX369266.1, read on the forward strand.
AGGCTCTGACATATTTATCGAACGCAAACTCAAAGTCGTAGGTACCGCAAGAAAAGCTACGACAGCACAGTGCTCGTTAGCCGCCGGCCTGCCACTCCGTTACGGTGGTCAGGCGCGACGTTGCCCGGGGAACGCTACGAGGAAGCCAGCACTGTGGGGGGATCCCCAACCTAACCTAACCTAACCTAACCTAACCTAACCTAACCTAACCTTTTTTTTTTTTTTTTTTTTTTTTACGATGGGAAATGCGTTACGCATACCCTCGGGCCGGGGAGCCAGGGGGTTATGTTGGACTCCTGCAAAGAAGCAGTCTACCAACTAAAACCCATCGGGTGTCCTCCACCGCCGTGATCTGACGGACTGCAGGACCCGCCAAAGCGATTCTGCTGCAGACCGGCCACGGCCGCCCTAACCATCAGACTTCAGGTCTGGGCACAACACGTGTCTTGCACGTACTCCGCTGGAATGCCCTTGACACCAGGGGGCATTCTGCCTACGCGGGGCCCCTTACCGTTAGATGACAGACGTCCCCACGTCTGCCACCCGGGGGCCCGCTCATGGCGGCAGGCGACGCTCATGCGCCGCCCATCGCCGTCCCACGCGACGTCGCCGGATCGGGTCGGAAGAGCTGTCGTCCTCCCGTTCCCTCTCAGCGGCCTCCTTTTGTAAGACGACGGTCTCACAGAAGGACGCCATCCCCTCCCACGCCACCCGGCTGCCGACCATCGCTCTCACGATGGCCGGCAGCGAGAGGTCCGACCCGACGACGTCACGAAGCCGTTCTCGCGGCCCGTCCCACGCCGGGCATTCCGCCAACGTGTGCTGCGCCGTATCGTCGGCGCTCGTGCAGTGGTGGCACCTTGGAGTCGGCTCTCTACCGATAGCGTGCAGGTAATGACCGAAGCAGCCATGCCCGGTCATCACCTGCACCATCCGGAACGACAAACTGCCGTTACGGGAGCCGACCCATTCCACCAATGATGGCCCTACGGCCTCTGCCACCCGATGCCCGGCGGAGGGTGCCGCCAAACGATCTCGCCAGTTGCGCATCAGTATGACGCGCGCCTGGCGACGCCACCTGGCGATGCGTTCGGCGACAAGGTCATTTTCGCGCCGCCTCATTTCAGCGACGCGTCGATAGACCTCCGCGAGAACTCCTGCCTCCAAGTCCCATGGTGGGGATCCCGCCAGGGCGCACGCTGCCTCGCCGGCTACTGTGCGGTAACCGCGTATGGCCCTGAGCGCCATGGCGCGCTGCGGTCTTCTCAGCAGCGCTTTGTTCGTGGCGTTCAGTGCTCCCACCCATACGGGGGCGCCATAGAGGGCCATCGATCCGATGACCCCCATGTACAGGCGGCGACAGACGGAACCCGGTCCACCCACATTGGGTAAAAGGCGTCCGAGGGCGGCCGCCGCTCCCATCAGTTTCGGCGTCAGCCGGCGGAAGTGGGCGGCGAACGTCCATCTTCCATCCAGGACAAGTCCGAGATACTTGATCTCGGTCTTGACTCGGACCTCCACCTCGGCGATGCGAATTGTCGCCCCGAAAGGCGGTCTCCTCCGGGGTCCATGGAAGAAGAGGGCCTCAGTCTTCTCTAAAGCGACCCTGAGCCCCAGGTCCCGGATGCGGGACACCACCAACCCAGTGCCCACCGCCGCGAGCCTACTAGCCTCCTCATGCGTCGCTCCGCGGGCAAGTACAAGTGTGTCATCTGCATAGCAGACGACTCGCAGCCCGCGCAGCAAGGCACCGCGGAGGACACGGTCGTAGCCGATGTTCCAGAGCAGAGGGCCAAGGACCGACCCCTGTGGAACACCGCACCACACGTCCCTCCATATGACTGCACCACCACGCCCCACACACGCCACTCTTCTCCCCCGCAAATACGACGCGATAAGCGCGCGCAAGTAGCGGGGAAGTCGGTGGAAGCGCAGGCCATCCTCGATGGCGGCAAACGGCAGGGTATTGAAGGCGTTGGCAATGTCAAGAGACACCGCCAACACCACGCCGCCGCTCGCCGCTTGTTCCTCCGCGAACTCCTTGACGGTGAGGATGGCGTCAATTGTGGAACGCGCTGGCCGGAAGCCATACTGCGCCTCCGACAAATCCGGCCCCTCGCACACCATACGCCGAACGATGCGTGAGGCCACAATTCTCTCCATTAGCTTACCGGCCTCGTCCAAGAGGACAATCGGCCGGTAAGCCGAGGGAGACTCAGGAGAGCGTCCCTCCTTCCGAAGGAGGACAACTTTGCCCTCCTTCCAGCACGATGGGAACTGTCCACTCTGTAAACAGGCCGTAAACAGCTCCCGCAGCTTCTCCTCCAAGGGCCCCAGAGTCGACACCAGGACTTTGCCGGGCACCCCGTCGGGACCAGGCGCAGTTCTGCGGCCACGAAGGCGAAGAAGTGCGGCACCCATTACGCCTTCCGTGACTGGGGGTACCGTTTCGGTGGCATCCGCTTCCAACACGGGTGGGATTTCTCCAACCGGCGTCGGGAAAAGCGCCTCGAGCACCCCAGCCAGTTGCTCAGGCGCAATGGACTCAGCCACCGGCGGGCCGGGACAGAGCTTTCCCCGGGTGGCCCTGTAGGGGCGGCCCCATGGGTAGCGGTCGAGCCCCGCAAGAAGCTCCCCCCAGGCGGCGTCCTTCGACTGCAGGATGGCCAGCTGCAGAGACTTTTTAGCGTCGCCGTACACCCTCCGCAGCTGTTCCTCCAGATCTTCCTCTCGAGGCCGTCTCCCACGTTGGCGCTGGAACTGCCGGCGGGCCACGATACAGCGCTGTCTCAATTCCGCGATGGCAGGCGACCACCAATAGACCTGCCTTCCGCGACCCCGATGCCGAGCACGGGGCATGCAGGCGTCGCAGATCCGCGTTAGCGCATCGCGAAAATGCAGTGCGCCCCCGTTAGGTGTTGTCTCGATCGGAGAGCCCCAAGACTCCACGATCGCAGCCTCCTCCAAGAGATCCCCATTTAGCCCCACGAGGGCCCAGCGCGGAAACGCTGAGCTCCCCACGGAGGGGCCGTTAATGAGGCCGAACCCTCCCGGAAGAAGAGGAGACGCTGAAACGGACGTATAAATGATTCGACAGCGTCTCCATCTCCTCCTCGACCCGCCAGTCTTGCACTGCCCCCGCGACCGCAGGGGACGCAAAGGAGAGGTCCACAATGGACGACCCCTGCGGGCTAACAAAGGTGTGCGCAGTGCCGCAGTTAAGGAGAGCCAACCCCGTTTCCGTTGCCCACTCCTCAACCACAATTCCTCGCGCATCGGTGGCAGGCGAACCCCAAGCCAAATTCTTGGCATTGAAGTCGCCCGCCAAGACTATAGAACGAGGGGCAGCCCGCCTAACGGCCGCCTGCATCTCGCCAAGGACCACCTCGATCTCCGCGAGGGTTCTGCTGGGCGAGAGATACACTGAAAATACAGTGTACTCCCCCCAGTCCACCGCCACAAACCCAGATCCCCTCTCTCTCGCCAGGAGAGGTGAGCCACCGCTGGGGACGCAGATGGCCGCCACGCCAGTCGCATCCCCTGCCCAGCTGGCCGGGATGCAGTAGGGCTCTGCCACAATGGCAAGTCCAATTCCCCATTGCGCCAGTGCCTGGAAAAGCAGATCCTGGGCACCAGCGCAATGGTTTAGGTTCACCTGGAGGAAACGGTGTGGATCCCTATCCATCATTGGGATCAACACTCATTTCCTCCTGTCGGGGTAATTCCCGACCCGCCTGCTGTGACACCAGGGCCTGAGCGGTCCTCTTGCCTTTCTTCGGTGGGGAACAGTCTTTGCCCCCCACCGCATGCTCTGCAGGCTTACCCGCAGCCGCGCACACTATGCAGTGTGGTTTTGCGGAGCACATCGCCGATTTGTGCCCAGGAGCGCTGCAGCGGTAGCACAGATCGCTGCGGTCCACCTCCGAGGGACACTGGAGCCGCGTGTGCCCAATTTCCAGGCATCGGAAACACTTCATTTGGCGCGGCTCCAGTAACTCAACGCGCGCACTGCTCCACCCGACCCTGAGGCTTTTGGCAGCCACTAATGCCTTCGCGGCCGCCACTGGGCACTGCACCCAAAGAGAGCCAGCACCCATGCGGCCCACGCGGATTTCGCCCCCCTTGACATGGTCAATGGGGCAGCCCGTCTGGGCAGCGATTGCAGAGAGGACCGCATCCTTTGTGACGGAGTCATCCAGGCCTGCCAGGCGCAGATCTGCGCACTTAACAGGCCTAGCGACCCGCGCCTCTCCAGCCAGGACCTCACGGAGTGTCGCTGCGAAGCGATCCGCCATTTCTGCCGTGACCGCGGACGGCAGCTCCAGGACCCGAGCTCCCGTGACCGCCTGCCTTATTTTGAGGCCTGCCGGAATATTGAGGGCCGCCAGGTCAAGCCTTTGACGAGCCTTCAGGAGAACATCCTTATACGTGACTCCCTTCTCGACGGCATCATGCTGCAGCGTAATAACTACAGCCGCCGTCGTGGGAGCACGCATTTGGCGCCCGCCACGCTTGCGCCTTTTGCCAGGCTTTCCGGCATTCCCGCCGCTGTTTGCGGGTTTCGGCACCGCTGCAGGTTTTACGCCAGCTGAAGCGGGCTTAGGCACCGAGGCTGGCCTCGACGTTGTAGCAGAGTCGGGCTTTTTGGCCACAGACTTCTTGGCCTTTGCGGCAGTGGGGGCTGGCACCACCGCGCTAGGCGTGGGTGCCGTCTTCTTTCCTTTTCCCTTGCCTTTTCTTCTTGCCACCGCACTCCATGTCGCCACCTCCTCCAAAGAGGGGAAAGAGGGGGGATCCAGCGCCGACGACGATCCAGGCTGGGGCTCGGGCTCTATATTTCGTCTGTCTGCTGCCAGAGGCGGCCTGAGACGTTTCTCAGGCAGCAGGCGCTCCTCGAGCGCCTCAAACCGCGCGCTGATTAACGTCCCAACCCGGGACAGTACATCGCGCGCTATGGCCTCCGTCTGTGAGTGCTGCGCTGACAACTGCTCCGGGACGGGAGGCACGGCGTTCACAGCAGCAGCAGCCACGCTTGCGCGCATGCTGGTGACCTCCCTCCTGAGCGCAGCCAGCTCTTCCCGTAGCCGGTTGTTGTCCGCCTGGAGTCTCAGGGTTTCCTCAGTAGAGGTGTTATTCCTGAGCAGAGTAACTGCCTCTCGAATGGTCGCCGCCGCATCCTTCAAGGCCCTGACAAACGTGCCCTTCAGGTTGCTCGACTTGGTGGCAACTTGCGTAATGACGTTCGTGCACTCCTCGACCCTATCTGCCAGGGTCGAAGAGAGGCACGAATCATCATCATTGCCGCCACCTAGGCCCGCCACCGGCACCCTCGCAGCAGACACATTCCTCAGACGGACTTCGCGAGCGATTGCGGCGACTTCCTCCTCCGCTTGGAGCTCCAGCTCCTTCCTTCGGGCTACTAAGAGCTCTTGCTTGGCTTTCGCCAAACCGACGTACTGCCCCGTCGTCGGCGGGCGCCCACGCCCGCGACGGGCCGGAGAAGATTTGGCAGGTGGCGAATCCTCGCCTTCCGCGTCCTTTCCATCCTCTGGAGGTTTGGGGCGTTTCCGCTGCGCCTCTCGCGAGTTGGAACTCGCGAGGCTCATATCCGAGTCCGACTCGGATATGTAGACGAAGTCAGACGTGGTCCCAGCAGGGGTAACGTCTCTTACGTCATCCTTCATCGAGGCGGGTAATCCGCCATCCATCTCGTCACTTATACTAAACTTAAAACTAGGCGGGGGGGGGGGGGGGTTCAGTGCTCATTTTTGTTCCCACGAGTAGTAGGCGAAATAAGATCGCTCCCCGTTACGCCAATTAGAGGAGGGGCTACATACTGCAGAGGTCGCCAAGTATCCGCAGGTTTTAACGAGGGTTCTCTCGGGTTTTATAGGGTTTACCTTCCCGCGGGTCGGCCAATTAAGGCAAGCCCTCCGGGAGGCGAACACACAACATCTCCTGCTGGAGCCACCAGGCAGGGTCGTTGAAGTGTGCCGCGACTTACGGAACGCGAGACATGTGGCTAGTCATTCTCCTCCAACGGTGGCACGTATGCCTGCCAGACACACCGCAATTGGGCAGTGTGCTGGCCCGTCCCATATTGGCCCAGATCACGTGAGTTCTCTGTTATCAGAGAAACACACGGAGGGCCCTCCTTGTGCTGCTCTTTGTCTGGCCCTTCGCTTCAAGCCTGTCCGGTATGGGAAGCCCTATCCGGTATAGCCCTGAAGGTCATTAGGACACGCGAACCCCCCCACCACGATAAGGTGGCAGCACAACGGGGCAGAACCTAACCTAACCTAACCTAACCTAACCTAACCTAACCTTTTTTTTTTTTTTTTTTTACGTGGGGAAATCCTCATGGATACCCGTCCGCTGGAGGAGGCCGACGGGTTATGCCGGACTCTTACCGGCTAAAACCCCACGGCACTCCCGCTTCGCCCGAGTGGCAGAGGACTGGGAAACCGGCAGAGCCTTTACTTCCAGTCCCCCACCGGCGACCGCCCACCTTTCGGCAGGCCCAGGCAGGACCGCGGAGGGCAGGGAGAGAGGCGCATCGTAATACCAACACTCCTCTCCCTCCACGGTCCTGCCTCCAACTCCTCAACCCCGCTCGGCTGCGGAGGATAGGGAGAGCGGTGCATCGCAATACCGACACTCCTCCTCCCCCGCAGTCCCACCTTTTCCGTGAGCGGAGGGCAAAAGCCTCCTCTCACGGCCCGCAATGTTTTTTAACGAGGTTGTCTCCTCGCCCGCAATATTTTTTATAGAGGTTGTCTCCTCGCAGCCCGGCCATTTAAGGCAAGGCCCCCGCCCCCGAAGGATTACGGTATACTTCCACGCTACGCCAGCACTCTAAAAGTAGAGCGAGGCGTGCGCCCGTATGCGTGTCTGTGACTTAACCCATAACACGCATACCTCCCGCTTGTCGGGTATTCGCCGCGAGTCAATTATGTCCCACAAGGAGATATAATTGACAGGCGCCCAGGATGCACCGGCCAAAAAGATGCTGCTGTTCCCTCCAGACGTATCCAAAGGGACAAGCAGCAGTTTGGCACACGAGGAGGAACCCGACTTGCATCCCATCCCAACCTAACCTAACCTAACCTTTTTTTTTTTTTTTACCCGGTGGAAATGCGTTACGCACCGTCTCTACGCGCGCCGCGGGGACGGCACGCGGAGGTGTGTGGGACTCCCCGACGCATGACCTGTCGGTATACCCACTAAAACCACCGGGGTGTTCCTTCGCGTCGCCATATGCCGGGGTCGCGGGGTCACCGAAGCATTCAACCGTGGCCCCGACGGCGGCGGCCAGCCGAATTTCGGCTGGCCAATCTCTACAGGAGGGTTCACCCTGCAAGTCCATCGCAGGAAGGCACATGGGAACACCACGTGCGCCTTCTCATGAGGCCCATTATACGGTGGTCACGCCCCCGTTTAACCGCCCGTGGGCCCCATCAAGTGGGAGGGTGGAGTGAACGGATGTTCCTCCGCCGGACCCCGGCTCTCCGTCGGCGGATTGGGTGAGAGGCAGAATCCATCTCCCTCTCCCGCTCCGCCGTCTCCTTCATTGAAATGACGTTCTCGCAGAAGGAGAGTACAGCTTTCCATGACCTCTCACTTTCGACCATATTTCGGATGACAGTGAGAGGTCACTCCCCAATACAGCAACGAGTTCCTGGCGCTGTTCATCCCAGGCGGAGCATATCTCCAGCGTATGCTGAGCTGTGTCCTCCGGGCAACCATCACAGTGGTGACATTGTGGCGTTGATTCTCTTCCGGCGATCCGATGCAGGTACTTGCCGAAGCACCCATGCCCTGACAAGACCTGCGTCATGCGAAATGTGAGAACGCCTTTTCGTCTATCCACCCAGTCCTCAAGGACCGGTCTTACCGCTTCAGTGGTGCTAGCACCATATGTGCACTGCACCAATCGCACTTTCCACTTGAGGACCATCGCTGTTCGTAGTTCCAGCCTCCGCCCCTCCACTTCTCTTTGCGCTGGCATTTGGCCTCGGGCATTTTCCTCCTCGCGCCAAAGGTGTATTGACGCGAGGATTGACGCCTCCAAGTCCCATGGGAGAGATCCTGCCAATACGCACGCCGCATCGTACGAGATCGTCCGATAACCCCGTATCAGTCTGATCGCCATCACCCTTTGCGGTTTACGCAAGAGGGTGACTGTTCGGCTTTTCAGAGCGCTGGCCCACACTGGGGCACCATACAGGGCCATCGAACGCACGATCCCAGCATACAATCGTCGGCACGCAATTTTCGGCCCACCCAGGTTCGGCAGTAGGCCACTGAGAGCACCCGCAGCTCTCACCAATTTTGGCACTAGGGTGAGAAAGTGCGCCTCAAAACCCCACCGGCTGTCGAGAACGAGTCCTAAGTATTTCATCGTCGACCCGACGCTGATTTGGATTCCTCCCACCACAATATTGGAATCTGCAGGCGGCGCATTCCGGGGTCCGTGAAAATACAGAGCCTCGGATTTATTCAGGGCCACCTCCAGACCCAGGCGCCTTATACGGGCGACCACTTGGGCTACACCTGCTGTAGCCAACACAGCGCAATCCCGGTAGGTTTTGGCACAGGCTGTCACCAACGTGTCGTCAGCGTAGCACGTCACCTCAATGCCTCGTAGGTTTTCACCCCGCAAAACCCAGTCATAGCCGACGTTCCACAGTAGAGGGCCAAGAACCGACCCCTGCGGAACACCGCAAGTCATCTCATGTCTCATCCACTCGTCTCTACCGGGACACTCCACGTACCGCTCAGAGAGGTAAGCTGTTATTATCCTGCGGAGGTAGAGGGGAACCCTATGGTACACAAGGGCCTCTCTAATACAACTCCAAGGAAGGCTGTTGAAAGCGTTGGCGATGTCAAGTGACACTGCCAATACAACCTTGCCCCGGGATACTGCTTCCTCCGCCAAGTTTTTGACCCGCATGATTGCGTGAATCGTTGACCTGCCAACACGAAAGCCAAACTGGCTATCAGCTAGGTCAGGACCCACTCTGTACATGTGCTTGACGAGGCGAGAGGCAATAATGCGCTCAAAGAGCTTGCCTACTTCGTCAAGCAGCACGATGGGGCGGTACGCGGAGGGAGACTCTGCAGGACGGCCCTCCTTTCTTAGTAGAACGAGACGACCACTTTTCCACTGCCGTGGATACAGACCTTGTTCAAAGCAGGCATCGAAGATTCCCACTAGTCTGGGACCCAGGTTTTCCAGGGCCAGTACCAAAGCACGTCCAGGCACACCATCAGGTCCTGGGGCAACGTTTTTCGCTCGGAGTCGCAAAACAGCCACCCTCATTTCTCCGTCGGACACCATTTGACTCTCTTCATCCACGGCAGTGTCCACCGTTGTCTGTGTCATAGGTGGAGGTCTGTGTTCAGCTCTGTTCGGGAACAGAGTTGTAACAACTCTCCGCAAGAAGGAAGGCTCGAGACCCTGCGAAAGTGGGGGCGTCCAAGGCCGGAGTTTGCCCCGAACCATTCGGTATGGGCGCCCCCATGGATCTTGATTCAGGGTCTCCAGCAACTCTTCTCTGGCCCTGGTTTTTGCCTTTACTATGGCCAGCTGAAGAGCCTGTTTAGCGCTTCTGTAGACGGAGTATAATTGTGCCTCTCTAGTCTCGTCTCGCGGCCGTCTTCTGCGTTGACGCACATATTGGCGTCTCTCCACTATGCACGTTGCACGCAGCCCAGCAATATCAGAGTTTCACCAGTATACCTTGGTTTTTGGTGGTTGGGGCCCCATCCGAGGCATCGATGCATCGCATACCTGTACCATGCATTCACGGAACCAAGATGCTTCTGCCTCGACCTCCACCTGTTCCGGTGGTGCCTGCCACGCCTGGAAAATAGATGCTTCTATCAGGGCGTCCCTGTCCATCTTCTTGAGGGCCCAACGAGGGGAGATACGAAAGTCCCCCCTGATTTGGCCAGTGCCTGTTGTATTCAGTGATGTGGCGACATTAAACCGAATATAACGATGATCCGACAATGTCTCCACATTTTCAAGAACCCTCCAGTCCCGGATAAGATGAGTAATGCCGGGGGATGCAAACGTGACGTCCACAAGAGATTCACCCTGCTGACGAACACAGGTGCTGATTGACCCCCGATTAACAACCGAGAGGCCAATGGTCGCCGCCCATTCCTCTAGAACATTTCCTCGCGCATCCGTTACTGGTGAGCCCCATGCCGATGACTTAGCATTGAAATCTCCCGCTACGATCATTGATTGGGTCCACACTTGGCCTATCATTGTTTCCACCTCACTCAAAAAGTCCTCGAACTCAGCGAGGGTTTTGTTTGGGGAGAAGTACATCCCAACAAGCACTGTTTCACCCCACCGAACAGCAACGTAGCCCCTTCCTCTTCGAAGAAGAGCAAGTGGTGGTGCCTCTGCCGTGCCCGATGTAACGATGGCCACTAAGCCCGCCACATCACCAATCCAGTTGTCCCGAGCTGGGATGAAATAGGGCTCCGCAACAACAGCCACTGTGATCGTCCACTCTGCCATAGTTTGCAGGAATATGTCTTGCGCGCCAGCGCAGTGGTTTACGTTCGCTTGGAGGAAGTGATGGGCCATACTATTTAGGTTTCCATCAACACCTCCACTTCCCCGGTTACAGAGACGGCGTTTGCCGCAGGGGAGGCTGTGGCGACTGGGCTCTTAGCGGTCGTCTTTTGGCTCTTCGCTTTGGCGGTCTTGGTCTGTGGGCAGGCCCTGCTACTAATAGTGTGCGATGATGGATTTTTAGCCTCTGCACACAATGGACAACGCGGCGGTGCTGAGCAAGAGCGCGCATGGTGACCGGGAACACCACAGCGGTAGCATTCACTGCTTCGGTCGGACTCGGAGGGGCAGTTGATCTTGACGTGCCCTATTTGGTGGCAGCGGTAGCACTGCAGAGGCCTCGATGCCAGTAGGCTAACCTTGGCTGACACCCAACCTACCATTAAGCGATCCTTCATCACTTTTTTAGCGGCCGCCACAGGGCACCGCACCCATACAGTCCTTGATTCCATAGAAGTCTGGCGAATGGGCCCCACTTTCACGGCTTCCAGTGGACATCCACCACTCTGAGCCAACGCGGCAGCAATTTCCTCACTAGTGACTGAATCGTCTAGTTCGGAGATACGCAGTTCTGCGCTCTTAAGCGGTCTAGACACGCGCACTTCCTCCGAGCTTAAGGCTTCTCGGAGTTTGGCAGCCAGTGAGTCCGCTTTTTCGCCACTGGCAGCTCCCGGCACTTCTAGTACACTTGCTCCCACAGCAGAGCGGCGGAAGCGAAGTGCACCTATCCCAAGATCTTGTAATTTGATTTTGGTTTTAGCCTCGCTTAAAACTTTTGCATAAGTTACACCACGCTCCACCGCCTCTGGCTGCAGAGTGATAACTACGGCGGAAGAAGTGGGAGAGCGCAATTTCGATGGCTGCCTTCGCTCCGCAATGGAGAGTCCAGCTATTGTTGAGGACGTCAGTTGTTGTTGTGAAGGTACTGACGCTCCGCGAGTTTTCTTACCTCGACGCACAACAGTAGACCAATTAGTGTCAGTCGCTGAAAGTGGTAACGTCTGCAGCTGTACAGTACCAGTACGGGGAGGTACAGGTTTTGGCGCAGACGTTTTGCCACGTCCCTTTCCTTTTAAGGTAGCTCTCTTAGGAGCAATTTCGCTCTCTAGCGAGGTATCTATAGAGGCAGTTTGTGAAATGCGCGCTTGAAGAGGAGGCACCTGTGTAGGCGTCTTACTCTTTTCGTTTCTCTTAGGAGATTTTTCATTCTCCGCCGGACTCAAAGCATCAAAGGAGCCGTCCGCTCGCAGAGGAGGTCGTGATCTCTTTTCTGGGAGCAAGCGGCCTTCTAGTCCCTGTAACTTTGCATCCATCATGAATCCTATTTGGGATATGATAGATGCACGAAATTCCTCTTCGTCAGACCTCTGGTTCACTGTACATGCCACAGAAGATTGTGAAGCCGGTGGCTCCACCCGAGCGCGCTCGACATCAGCTCTCAAAAAAGCAAGTTCTCGGCGAAGCTCTGACAGCTCTGACTGCAAGCGTGCGTTATCTGCGCGCAGGCGAGCAGTCTCGTCGGAAGCGGTGCGACCGACTAGAACTTCCACTGTTTTGGCGATAGTAGCAGTTGCCTCCTTCAGAGCCTTTGTGAAGGTGCCCTTTAGGTTGCCTGATTTAGTGGCAACCGTGTCTATCACCGCTAGGCTATCAGCCACCTGGTTCCTCAAATCAGTTGCCAGGACAGCCTGCTCTCCTTCACGTTCGACATCCGATGCGATTGACATATTAGAACCTCGGGACTGGATTGCACATGCCAAACTGGCAACTTTTTCCTCAGCTTGGAGCCGGTTTGCTTCTCTTTTGGCATCATTAATTGCCTGTTTGTCCTCTATGGCCATACAAGTACTCCGGCTCCTTACTCGGCTCTTCACTTTGCCTTTACCCTTTCCCCTTTTAGCATAGTCAGTACTAGTACCAGTGATACTTTTATGCTCATCAGAGCCCGATAGATCATCATCAGTGTGGGGTCTCTTTCGGTATAGAGCACGTATGTCATCCCAACCCATCTCCATATTGGACTCTGTACCATTCTGTCTGGCCAATTCTTCATCCGAGGTGGACTCGTTGAAAGGAGACCCGTTCCAGAAACGATTTTTTGGTCTATGTGGTTTGGATCCGCTTGAGTTAGCCGTGCCACTCTTTCCACCATCTTCAGATATTAATGACACGTTGTCATCACTCCTGTTAGCATCGACGCGTTTCAGAACCACTGAAAGCACGCGTCGCTCTTCTATTAAGTTTTCTTTTCCTATCTCCCTTCCTACATCTATCTGGCGACTGTTGCCCCCCCCCAGAATACGAAGTGGGGCGCGACTCTTTAGCTCTTCCCGAGGTAGTAACCCCGGGGAGAGCCAAACAGTCAAGGGATTCTCCGACTACTGAGCCGGTACCCTCCTGGGGTAGTTTATTACTATTGCAATCACCCATATTTGCTGATCCACAGCTTTGTTGTGCTGATCCACAGCTTCGTTGACGCTCTAATGGTTGGGCTCCCCCCAGCCATGCATCCCCTCACCGAACGCCAAAGCTTAGGATTTGGGTAATTTTTAAAGAGGTTTTCTTCCTCGCAGCCCCCATCTTAGAGACGGCGGCCCTCGCCCCTGACACCTATGGGTCAGGATTACGAGTCGGCCGACGGTGGCCAGAGCCCATCCGGAAGTCATAAGACTAACGGAACCGTCGCCCTACCACACTGAACCCTCAGGTCAGTCACCTCCTGGTCTCATCTACTGTGCCCTCTGCTAGTCAGAGGGACACGCAGAGAGACACCCCTTCCTTGACCGTGTCCCTAAAAAGGACTAAAGGCACGCCCACGCCCAGTTGGTTTTGGTTCGCGCCGGAATATCCGGTACCCTCCATATCTGGAGATTCCCCTATCCACCACCCGGGGGACGCGCCCGATGGGAGACCAACAACTCCACACGGGAACCTAACCTAACCTAACCTAACTTAACTTTTTTTTTTTTTACGTGGGGAAATCCTCATGGATACCCGTCCGCTGGAGGAGGCCGACGGGTTATGCCGGACTCTTACCGGCTAAAACCCCACGGCACTCCCGCTTCGCCCGAGTGGCAGAGGACTGGGAAACCGGCAGAGCCTTTACTTCCAGTCCCCCACCGGCGACCGCCCACCTTTCGGCAGGCCCAGGCAGAACCGCGGAGGGCAGGGAGAGAGGCGCATCGTAATACCAACACTCCTCTCCCTCCACGGTCCTGCCTCCAACTCCTCAACCCCGCTCGGCTGCGGAGGATAGGGAGAGCGGCGCATCGCAATACCGACACTCCTCCTCCCCCGCAGTCCCACCTTTTCCGTGAGCTGAGGGCAAAACCCTCCTCTCACGGCCCGCAATGTTTTTTAACGAGGTTGTCTCCTCGCCCGCAATATTTTTTATAGAGGTTGTCTCCTCGCAGCCCGGCCATTTAAGGCAAGGCCCCCGCCCCCGAAGGATTACGGTATACTTCCACGCTACGCCAGCACTCTAAAAGTAGAGCGAGGCGTGCGCCCGTATGCGTGTCTGTGACTTAACCCAGAACACGCATACCTCCCGCTTGTCGGGTATTCGCCGCGAGTCAATTATATCCCACAAGGAGATATAATTGACAAGCGCCCAGGATGCACCGGCCAAAAGATGCTGCTGTTCCCTCCAGACGTATCCAAAGGGACAAGCAGCAGTTTGGCACACGAGGAGGAACCCGACTTACATCCCAACCTAACCTTTTTTTTTTTTTTTTACGTGGGGAAATCCTCATGGATACCCGTCCGCTGGAGGAGGCCGACGGGTTATGCCGGACTCTTACCGGCTAACGGCAATTTGGAAGCAATCGGTCCAGTAACTAAAAAGTTCAAAATGGCGGCCACTTTTTTCAATTCGGGCAACGGATTTGTGATAAGGGACCTCAGGTACCACCCCCAGATATCGATTTTGGAAGCAATCGGTCCAGTAACCAAAAAGTTCAAATTGGCGGCCACTTTTTTCACTTCCGACAACGGATTAGTGATAAGGGACCTCAGGGATCCCCAGATATCGATTTCGGAAGCAAAAGTCCAGTAACTAATTAAAAACTTTTTTAATTTTTTTTTGTCTCCTATTTGGAAACTCACTACGAAGCACATGCGGTTCTTTTTTCAAATTTGGCGCGAAAACAAGTAACACATACATACAATAATATACCTATGTAATATACTGTGGTCGGGGATAGGCAAAATTTTTCGTTTAACGCACTTCGGGTATCATCGCGTGACATCGTAGTTTGATTTTACTCCCATATATTTCATACCCCGGCCTTATATATGAAAATCGATTCTTAAGGAGTAAACTCCAAAAATTAAATAGCAACACTAATCGCTCCAGTAGCGACGCCGTCTACTGAACAGATAAATTGGTGGCACTGTAATAGCATAGGACAATTTATAAGTTTGTTGACTGTTACTATTTAGCTGTAGGTTTTCAAAAAAAAAAATGTTGTGCAGTTGAATTTCTAGAAACAAAACCCTTCCTTTGCAGTCGGATAAAAAGTTCATAGATTTCACATACAAAATGTTCTATACCAACTGTAACAACAGTTTTGTTCTTTAGAATTTATATTTACTATAGGGTGCGCGGTACGCGAACTGCAAGTAAGTAAGTAAGTAAGTAAATATTCTTTATTGCAAGCCACAAAAACAATACAGGACTTATAATTTGTAAAAACACATAGATTGCAAAGGCGGCCTTATCGCTTTAAGCGATTTCTACCAGGCAACCTTAAGTTAGGGATTGAAAGACAGGTAAACTTGTACAGGATGGCAGCAAATTCAACTATTAAACAATCTAACTTATTATTATAACTAATAGAAGTGCTATAACTAAAAGTAATTAAAAAAACAAGTTTATAGACTTATTTATATTCTAAACAAAAATACATATATACAATGAAACATACTAAAATACATACATACATACACATACATACTATAAATATATAAACACGCAAAATAGCAGTGAACAGTTTCAGTAATTACAAAGCGTAAAGTAATGATCCTTGAGTAGCTTTTTAAATGAGTACAAAGACTCAGCCGTTCGGATGGAAGCAGGAAGTAGGTTCCACAGACGCACTGATTAAACCATAAAGGATTTGCTCAGAAAGTCTGTATGGCACGTAGGAAATGACAAGAGAAATTCATTACATGACCGAGGTTGACGGTCAGAAACAGCCTCTCTGCGCTGAAAATTAGTCCTGAGATACGGAGGAGCTGCTGGGCTGTGCAATTTGTTAAAAAGCATACAAAGTAAGTGCATTTCACGTCTCAAACGGATGGGAAGCCATTTTAGCTTAATTCGATACTCTGACACATGATCGAACTTCCTTAGACCAAAGACAAATCTGATGCACACATTCTGCAAACGTTCCAGTTTGTTTAGCAGCTCCTCCGTAGCATCCAGATAACAAATATCTGCGTAGTCCAGTATCGGAAGCAAGAGCATCTGTGCAAGTACAGTTTTGGTGGCCATGGGCAAAAAGTTTTTGAGACGCTTCGTAGACGCAATGGAACCAAAAATGTTTCTGCTGACTTCGCCAATTTATCTGGACCAGGACAGAGTTTGGTCAAAAGTATGGGGATGTTATTAAGAAGTACCGCAGGCAGCAATGAGCAGTCGATTTTAGCTAATTGACGAGAGCTCCCTAATATGATAGTCTGAGATTTGCTCGGATTGACTAGGAGACCATGCCTTGCGGACCATGACGAGATTTCATTCAGATCCTTATTCATCACATTAACAGCATGTGCAATATGCTCAGGTGACTCCTGGACGTAAACCTGCAAGTCATCAGCGTAGAGATGGAAGGAAGAAGAGAGGGAACGCGTAATAGAATCGATGAAGAGAGAAAAAAGAAGAGGTGATAAGACTCCACCTTGGGGAATGCCAAGGTTGACGTTGCACCAGTCAGAGAACCTCTCCTCAACCTTAATGCGTTGCCGACGTTCACAGAGGTAGCTTCTGAACCAGGCAATTACATCTGATGACATATTTAAAGAACTCATAAAAGCTAGTAAAATGTCGAAGTCTACTGTATTAAAAGCATTGCTAAAATCAAGGAGAGTGAGGAGTGTGACCTTCTGTTTTTCCATGCCAGAACGGATGTCGTCAGTTACCTTGATAAGTGCAGTGACAGTACTATGCCCAGGTTGGAAGCCCGATTGGAAAGGGTTAAGTAATTGGTTCGCAGAGAGAAAAGAGAATAACTGGTGATGAACCAAACGTTCCAGAACTTTAGACAGGAAGGGAAGGATGGAGATGGGTCTGAAGTGAGAAAGGGTTGTAGGATTTCGGGTTTTAGGTAGTGGAACGATAATGGCTTGCTTCCAGACAAAGGGAAAAGTATGTGAAAACAACGAAAAGTTCAAAAGGTGAGTGATGACTGGCAGAATCACGTCCAGGATCGGAATTATCATGTTTCGACTGATTTTGTCACAACCTACAGCATTGGAAGAGATTGACAGGATGTGCTTTTGGACTTGCTCAGGTTGAACTGGATTAAATGAAAAAGGAGTATGGTTTGGCAAGGGGAGTTGACTTATATGAGACAGGGTATCGAACTTATGACAGTCAGTAGAAAAGGCTGTATTATTACTAGCAGATGAGAAGTGTTGGTTCAATAAGTTGACATCGAGGTCAGCAGGTGAACCAAGTTTTTGTTTGCCGATACCAATACTTCTAAGAAATTTCCATACTTTGCAAGTGGCTCGCGGGGAGTTATACACCTAAATCTTTCTCTTGAATCACTGCGTCAATTGGTGACAAGCGTATGGAAATCTATTTTCGGGCTTATCGCGTTTTAGATAGACAGACGCGGTGGGGACTTAGTTTTGTAATGTATACAGATCTACTCGACAGAACCACGGATACCTTGCGTGTGGTCGCTCTTGCCTACGTTATAATATTTTTTTAAGTCTAGCAGCGGAGCATTTGCTGAATGAAGAATATAGTTTTGGATTCAAACAAAATATTACATAAATTTCATTTAAAAATTTGTAGGTATTTTAAAAATTCATTGAGGGAATGTCTTCAAATTTATTATTGAGCTATCCTTTGGCTAGGGGGCGGGCCAGCTCGACATGACATTGGCTAATAAGCAGTTTGGAGTTGTAATTAACTCATTAGCGCGGTCTGTCGGCGCCGCCCTACCCGCCCGCGGGCCGCTGTCACTGTGCCTCCGGCTCCGCGCGGCTACTGGACTGGTGGCGGCTCTGGCTGACTTACTGTCCTGCTGAATTCATTCTGTGATCGTCCAGACTATGATAAGTATAAAGTAGGTTTTTCTTAACTTTAGGGGAGGTAATAACTGGAACAGTTGTCTCTATTTTTCTGTTTTAAAAGAGGTTTCTTTGATATATTTCTGTTATAAAAGTGAACGAATCGTTTTTCTGCAACTCTAAAAATGAAGTCATTGATATGAAGAATCTGGTTACAAAATACTACTTTCATATGTTTTGTAATAGCTGAGAAAAATGGACATCCCCGCGACCAAAGTTTCCAATGCGTCGCGAGCTCCATAATCAAACAGATACAGCCTAAGTATCGACACTGCAGAGTAAGTCTGCGGACTAGCGAGCAGGGATATAATTTAAGACTGGCACCGAGTCAATAAAATACTGATTAGATATTGTAAATTTTTAGCCATCAATAATTTTGTACATTTCATGTATTTATTTAAAACCATAATAGGTACGTGTTGAACACTTGGTGACGTCACCCTATCCTAATTACATTGTTCGCCATGGTTGTGCTCAGGTCATAGAAGAATCTAAATAAAAGTAAAATAGTTATTTTTTCAGCTGTAGAGGGGCCATGTCTGTAGAGGGGCCATGTCTTAGAATAAAATAATGATAAAACAAGACTTCAATAATAATAAAAATCCTTCTTAAAGATAAAATGTCAAATTTAAAAAAGTATAATCTGCAGCTGTAGAGGGGCCATGTCAAAATAAAACAACCGGCCAAGTGCGAGTTGAACTTGCGTGGAGAGGGTTCCGTACAATGCCAAAGTCAAATACAAAATATCACATTTGAAATCCTCACAGTGAGACGCGAGATACTACTACTAGCGCTATCTAGTGGTGTTTTAGTAAACTATTTTCCGTAAATGAACGTTTTATATTCAGTTTACCACTTTATTTTCAATTGATAGAATTCTTATAGATTTTCCTTTGATCTACAAGCAATTAACTATATTTTGTTTTTTTTTCTAAACTTTAAGCTCGGTAGTTTCGGAGATCAGACTTACCGAATTTCACCTGATTTGGTTCAGTAGATTCGGAGCAAAGTGGCTGTGATGGACGGACGGAAAGATAGACAAACGCACGAGTGATCCTATAAGAGTTCAATTTTTTTTACGGAACCCTAAAAGAAACTAAAATACAAGGTTTTTTTTACTATAAACTTTCAGCTGTAAAAGGGCCATCCTTTAATGCCCATTTCTTTAAAGTATAGATGATAAAAATATTATTTTCAACTTAAGTTAACTTAAAGTTTGTACATAAAGGCAAAATTTTGATGTCGGTTTTCGGTACACCCAAACGGTGACCAGCGGGACCCTATTACCACAGATTACTAAATAGTTACTTCGTAACTATTACTAAGCCCCGCTGTCTGTCCGTCAGCGGACTGTACTTCAGGAAGCGCAATAGGTAGACAGTTGACATTTTCGCAGTATCTTTTTAATAATTAATCTTAATATGTAAACAAACTAGCCAAGTGCGAGTCGGACTCGCGCAACGTAGGATTCCGTAGACTTTTCAAAAATAAATGTATATTTTGAAAGAATAAAATTAATTTTACAGTTAATAATAATTATTTTCACCGGCAAGAGATGGCGCAGGATCGTGACTTACTTAGCCGTCATAGATTTTATTTTAAATTGATTATATATCCTATTCACAATCTTTTTCAGATATCCTCAAATAGCGGGTTAGCTGGCTGGGGACACTTGACTCTAACTAAAATTTGCACTTTAAAGCTTCATCATCATCATCATGTGACGCCGTATACCCTTAAAACTTTTCACAAAGATTTTATTTTACCACTTTGTTGGCGTGATTTATTAATCACGCTGAATATAAAATAACATAATTATATTAATGTAAATTCATGCTAAATTACAGCGCTCAGGTACTAATATTCTCTGAGCTAAGCCGCGGACAGACAGACGGACAGACGGTCAGACGGACAGACGGACAGACATGCCGCCACTGTAAGGTTTCCTTGTTGAATACGGAACCCTAAAAATGAATCCTCATTTCCCTTTCCCTTGGTCACACCATCGCGACACCATCGCGACACCATCGCGACACCATCGCGACACCAGCACGACGTTACCGATTACTATGACACGTTGTTCTGCGCGCGCTACGAAAGGTTTATAACAAAAGAAGCCCCGCGATGTCCACGCGAGTGGAGCCGTGGGCATCAACAAGTAGATAATGAAAGTTAGAAAACGAAGAAAAATGAAGAGTGGTTGCCTTACAAAAACCTGTTTGTTGTAGGTATTTTAAGGTATATTTGATTTTGCTCCATCGTAAAAACGGTAACAATAATAGCGTGAAACTTGTGTGATTATTACTAATTCCGCAAAAAAAACTAGTGGCTCTATGAGCTGCAGACCTCGCAAGTTTTTCGAAACGGCTGAAATATGATATTTTTTACGTTTTTAACCCCAATGGCTACGCTACGGAAGACACTGTTACCTGTAACACAATTCTTTTGTAACTACACCATGAACCAATGAAGATCATATTTATTTAAAATTTAATTAAAAATTTCCAAAAACTGAATCTATAAGAAATATCCATAATAGTTATTAAACCAATTTCACAAGAATCGGTTGAAAAATGCGACCTGAAGATGAGAACAGCCGGACATCCGCCAGACATCCGGATATAAGCAAGCATTTGTGCCCTGGCTGAAACGGGCGCGTCTCGCCCGAGCTCCGCGCCGCGCGCACCCGGTCCAGAGCCGGCCAAGTGCGAGTCGTACCGCACTCGCACTAAGGAGTCCAAAAGATTCAAAAACCGCCACTTCTGACTCGAGGTCACACAAAAGGGTTCTGCACTAAACATAAAATAATCTCTCAGTACACACTTTGCTCTAGGTAAGTAGAGGTCTACTTGTTCTGGACTTCGAAATTACATTTTTCCGCGTTGTTTTCGATTTTACCGTAGGAATAAGACGTTTTCCCGCGGTAAAAAGTAGCCTATGTTATATTCCAGGATCTAAACTATATGTTTGCCAAGTTTTATCCCGATCCGTCCAGTGGTTGAAGCGTGAAAGAGTAACAAACATCCATACATACAAACTATCACATTTATAAAATTATAGTAGGATTAGTAGAAAGTAAGGATTTCAAATCAAAGAAAAAAAAGGTACAAAAGTTTAGTTAGAAGTACATATTTGGGTGTGCTGTATCTGTATGATGTATGTGTAGTTATTTTTATTACAAGCTTTTATTTAGTTTCACCTGTCCCGGTGTCTTTAATGAAACCTTGCAAGTTAAATTTGACCCACTTCCCGGTTACCGATTGAACTGAAATTTTCCATGCATATGTATATTGCTCAATGACAATCGCTGGACCAGAAAGACAACATCATGGTTAGGATGATAATGTAGTATACGAAAGGAATTTAATTACAATTAATTACTGGAAAAGGAAAGTTTAATATCTAATTTAATTATATAACTACCAAATGAACTACCTACCAAAACACTAATTTTAACTAAAATACAGTTACTAAATAATCAACAATTTCTATTATATAGTAAATCTAGTGTGCAGTGTCTTAAACTGTCAATTGTTTTAATGTGAAGCAAGAAATATAGGGCGCACTTATTTATTTATTTATATTTTAGCAAAGTCTTGTTCGCAGTCCACGTCGCGTTGGATCCAATAAGTAAGTTGTCAATTTGCCAGTGGACATCATCAATTACCTTCCAGCGTTGTAGCATTTGTAGCTTGTCCCACCTTTCAGCAATGTCATTAAGTTGTATGATTTTAATGACCCTTATAAAAGCACGGAAATCTGATCTGATGTTTGAGCTGGAAGGTGGCCATAGGAACTCCGCAATAAAATCGACAGAACCCCATCGAGTGTGGGCTCGTTTGATTCGTATTGACGAGTACTTTGATCGTTAAAAGCTTATAACTAAAAGCTTTTAGGTTTTTCGAAAATGTGTTATTTTGATTAAATAAATATTCAAGACTTGTTAGAAAACAAAGCAAGTAGTTTCAGTTCATAATTAATTTATAATGCAGTCCACTATCCCATTGTTGAGTGTTGCGTGTTCCGGCGGCAGGCGGGGCCGGGGGGCGGGCGCGCGCGGGCTGGCGGCGCTGAGCGTGCGCTCGCACGTGCGCGGGCTGTGCGCGGCTGGGTACTATCGACCGCGCGCCGCGGCAGGCTCGCTGCACGCGCGCGGGCACGCCGCCTATCGTCTCTTCGTACTATGCGTCACCGGCAGCTACCTGCTCCTGCAAGCTGTTTATGCTTATCAGGTAATATAATATGTATTATCTGTTTGCTTGTAACTTTGGACGTAATAAATCATAATAAATTATCCAGGTCCTTAGTTCCTTTAACAGACAGAAGTCGGCTCCAACTTCCAACAACCACCTCCTTGCCGTAGCTGACCAATTTATTCTTATTTTTGTATGCGATTGGTGAAAATTACATTTGTAAATAGTGGTAATTATAAGTACTGTTTTAAAAGCACCCTTGATTAGAATATTCTTCCCGACAGTAGTAATGCTCCCACGATTTGGAGCAACTGTGCAGCTAGTTCTGTCGACATGTATGAGCGCGCCGGTGTGGACCGGTGCGGTGCGGATGCACTTAACCGCAAACGTGTTTAGAACAAATGATGTCTTATGTGCGTTCAAAACTAGATTTTTTACGCCATTATCCTTAGTAATTGGTAATGTGGCGCACTGGCGCAGGTAATAAACGTTTATTGGCGAAAAAACTGAGTTCACTGTTGAAGATTAGAAAATTTGTTTTGTCCATTTTGGAGTTCACTCCTTTAGAATTGATTCATATATGGAGCCCGATATATGGAATATATGAGGAGTGAAATCAGGTGAAGATCTGTAATGAGTTACCAAAGGTGATACTAACTTTCATTACGTTTATTCAGTTACGAAGACTAAGGAAGCGTGGCCATGCCGCCTAATACGGGGCCGTAGGCCAAGCTCAGTTTCATGTGTGGTCAAAGGCCGGAGGCCAAAAATGAAATTGTTTCATGAGCAGACTCCTGCCGCGCGTCGGAGCTGACATGCA
Source organism: Coleophora flavipennella (assembly GCA_947284805.1). Classification (NCBI taxonomy): domain Eukaryota; kingdom Metazoa; phylum Arthropoda; class Insecta; order Lepidoptera; family Coleophoridae; genus Coleophora; species Coleophora flavipennella. The sequence goes on from OX369266.1 coordinate 76,196, forward strand.
CACTTTTTAAAATTTATTAATGTTTTCTTTTCTATGAAGTCGCATGTGGGTGTAGCTGAATTATAGACAAAAGACAAACCGTTTTACTGGGATGCTTAGTAAAAAGAGGCCTGTAATTATTTAATAGGTTGTCTCATTGATGAACCAGTCCTCGCCATTTTCAATCCTCAGCCTACATCTGAGCTGCACACCGGTGTAAACGCGGTGGTTACAGAGCTGTCCTCTATACACGAGTGTACGGGTATAAGATACGAGTTAAAGCCTATTTCAGAAGGAGAGACTGTAGCTATCATAGCTATGAGCTAGAAGACCTGATCTCTGTGGCTCTGTTAATTTTTTTTTCTAATTTTATGCCGTTGTTTAATACTCATTTTGATATGATGTTTGAGGGTTATATCTTTTGCTTTTGGCATGTTTGTGGGCAATAAATTTCAAAAATAGATTCTTATGTACATTTCCCCGGAATTACAGAAAACTAGCAGGCCGAACGGTGTTGTAGCTTTGCTCTGAACCTCTTGATAGTAAAGCTTCAGAATTCAAATGATTGGGTGCACTTTTGAAAGTTCTAAATGTGGAGAAACGTGTAACCTCAAAATTGACCGCAATGCTACTTGAGATATATGTGGTAACGTTTGTCCCTGGTGTGGGAAGTGGCGTTGGAGAGAAGCAGCCCTAATAGGGAAGCCATGATGGATATTTAGAGCCAGTGAACGAGTAATCTGCTTGGAAGTTAATAAGAAGTGTAAGTATGAGATGGTCCATAAGAGTAGAAAGAAAACCCGTTTGTTTAAAGTAAATGATATGGCTCTCGTGATGTAAACTACTTAGAGTGCCGGCAAGATGTACTCAGGTATGAAGGGTGATGCAGGAACTCCCTCTGGAATAGAGTTGTTGTCGGACTTTTTTGGGAAGTGTACTCTGACTGCTTTGGAGTATATTGGTTCCCTGGCGAGGGGAAGACGTTTAAGACATGGTGCTGTATTTTTATAAAGGTAATACGACTGTTGGGATAGGCGAAACAGTATAGCCTCTCTCCATTTTGTGTTGTGTGTGTAATGACTTGTGAACAGGCGAAACAGTATAGCCTCTCTCCATTTTGTGTTGTGTGTGTAATGACTTGTGAACAGGCGAAACAGTATAGCCTCTCCCCCTTTTTGTGTTGTGTGTGTAATGACTTGTGAACAGGCGAAACAGTATAGCCTCTCTCCATTTGGTGTTGTGTGTGTAATGACTTGTGAACAGGCGAAATAGTATAGCCTCTGATGTGTAGCGATCTATTGGATCGTGGGAGACTGCGTTTCCAGTGCACAGGCACGTAGTGGTGACCTGGTGTGGTCACGGCAGATCATCAATAGAGAGATTGATGATGATGACTTTGTCACGGCAGATCATCAGTAGAGGGACTGATGATGGCAGACGATTCCGTGTTTTGTAGCTAGGGTAGCTTACGAGCTCGTAGCTATGACAGACTTCATTGTAGGCAACGATGGTGACAGTTATAGTCACTTAAATTTTTGTTTAATGTAGTGGTGGGCGGTTTGGCTGTCATCGGCAGACGGATCGTAGTGCAATAGTTTGGTACTATTGTGGTAGACCTTGATGGTATTGTTTTGATGTATGGTTGGCTAACAAGGCAGCGTGATGTATATGTGTGTTTCCAAAGTAATTATTTATTTCAAAGAAATGTGTTTGAGATGTTTGTAAGATTGACTTTGCTTATGATCGCTTGAGCGCTAACATGTAATCATAGTGCAAAGTGTGACTGATGAAATAGAATGAACGCTTTGATTGCTGTAATAGATATTTTTGAATTTTTGTACGAGATGATAACGCTGTTTTGCTTTTCAACTAACGATAAAGTAAGCATCTTGTCGCCTACAGTTACAGAAAAGAGACAGGGCGAAGACACTTTACAGTTATCAGATGACTTCCCAGTTCAGAACCAGCACGATGAGCAAGGCGGGAACGCTTTGCAGTCAGGAGCAGCCATATTATCATAAATCGGAAGACTATGGCCGCAAACTTCACGTGGCAGGCGCTAATGTCACTGCAAATAACGCAGGAGGGGCCGCCCGCGCCCGAGGATATAAATACCAGCCCAAAGTCGCCGCCGCCACTTTTTCTTCGGAGCTCGCCAGATTCGGACGTCAGTGCGCTGCGTGATAATTTTGTATTACTCAGTACAATTAAGTTTGCATAGTGCGTGATTATTGCTATTCACGAATCGCCGTTAAAGTAAAGTTATTCGTTAAAATAATGTTGTGAGCATATTTACTGACGTTTAGGACGTACTTCTTGTGGTATTTAATAAATCTTCTTCTGATTGTTAAAAGTGATTTATGTTTCCTGTGTACAATAAACCATAAATAAATAATAAATAAACTAGTTCTTTATACTTATGGTGTACCCGCAGGAGCGCTCGGACATGGAGAAGCTGGCTCGCGTACTGTTCCTGCTGCTGTGCCAGCTCACCTCCTTTGCGAAGCAGCTCGTGTTCCGCTGGGACGTCACGCGAGTCGACTCCATGATCGATATTCTCAATGGTAAGGTTTTTCCTAATATAATATATTGAAATAGCTTATGTGGCACTTCATACTTACTTTTAGTTTCCTTGTCTTTGATTGTACACAGTGTTGGTGTAACTAGTAGATTGTACATAGTGTTGGTAGTACTTTTTGGCAGTAATTACAAAATACTAACTAGGAAAGACGTAAGTAAGTAGGTAAGTACAAAAGTTATAGTAATGACGCAGCAAGTAAGCGTCCATTTTTGAAAAAGATAACGGATAATACTTTCTCTTCCTATAGCACAAACTTTACTAATTAAATCATAGGCATTGATTGCCAAAAGTATCAAATAGTTTAGCAAAGCGTAACAATGAATCTAGGATTATAAAATACTAGCTGATTCCCGCGGCTTCACCCGCGTGGACCACATTTTTATGACTTTTCGAGGGTGCGCAGTGCGCGAGCCGCAAGCGGCTCGCGAGCGTGGTAAAAAGTAGCCTATGTCTTAACCCAGGTCCTAATCTGTCTACCTACCAAATTTCAGCCAAATCCGTTCAGTAGTTTTTGCGGGAAAGCGTAACAGACAGACAGAGTTACTTTCACATTTATAATATTAGTAGGGATTAGAAACACATAGGTATAGGTACTAAACAATAAGCAATAGCTACGGCAATAATAAGGTTATAATTGATATCCACACTTACCCAAAAGAGGGGATCACTAACACAATATAAATTGCAAACGAATAAGAGTATTTTTATTGTAAGGTAAGTATTTAATAAGCTGATTTCGAATTAAGAGCGACGAGAGAATTTAGTGTCTGTCGAATCGCAACAGCTGATGTGAGTTGAAGAATGAACGGCAAGATCCGATCGGCGAGAGGAACCTAGCAGAAGACCGGTTTCTGGTAAGCCGCGATAGGGATGAGGGCTTGTCGATAAGTCGTTACGTTATTTTGTAACAGTTACAAAAAAATTTTCATTATGAGTTTGTTACAGCAAAATAACGCTACAGCTTACATAACTTGAAGAAGGATTGAGCAGGTTACGGTGCGATATCGTAGGTTTACGTGAAATCTGAAGAGAGGGAGACGAGACCATGATCCTTAAATCCGGAAAACTGCTCAATTTCCAGGAGGGCGACCAACTGTCCCAGGGTGATGTCGGGTTTGTCGTCCACAAGTCACTCATTAACAATAAGTTCCAGATCGTGAGATCGTTCAACAAGGGTAGAATACCTTATACTCAGAATCACCAAACTGTATTCGATAAAGGTCATTCAGATGTACGCGTCGGCCACGGAACACTCCGACGACGAGGTAGAGACTATGTTTGAGGACATCTCCACAGCACCAAGACCCATTATACCGTTGTTATGAGGGACTTCAACGCAAAACTAGGCAAACAAAGCGATGTTGAGCTAAGAGTTTGGATACGTAGTAAGAAATGCACGTCGTCGGATGCTGGCCGACTTTATAGAGCAGAAGAGCCTCTTTATGATGAGCTCCTTTTTCAAAAAGTCAAAACAACGGAAGTGGACATGGTTGCATCCAAATGGCGTAGCGAAGAACGCTATATAAATCATCTTGTCGACAAGAAGACAAATGTACAAAGATGTCTCTGTGATCAACTCAGTAAAAACAGGAAACGATCACCAAATGGTAAGAGGAGCATTAAATCTAAAGACCAAGCTAGAAAGATGTCGACTGATAAACTCTGACCAGCGACCTTCCATCTCCAAAACTCCGAGAGCTTTCAGCTCGAGTTGCACAATCGCTTCGAATGCCTAGGAAACTGCGAGAATGTGCACGATTATAATAACAGATTTGTGGAAATTGTCGAAACGGTTAGGTCTAATATTTTTAAAACTCGCCGTTCAATCATAACCTAAAAAATCTCGGACTTCACCAACAACCTTATGGAAGAAAAACGCAGATTGGTTTTGCAGTCCTCTGAAGATGCTAATCAATATCAGAAATTAAACAGGCAGATCTCTAAGTTCCTGACTCGCGATTTACGCCAGTATAATACAAATTGTATTCAATAGGCGATTGAACACAACAAAGGCTCAAAAGTGTTCGTGAGAGAACTGTCTGTTACACAAAGCCAACTGACTAACCTGTAGCCTGTGCATGGCAGGATCATATCGTCTAAGACTGAGTTGCTGGAAGAAGTTGAGAAGTTCTATGGACAATTGTACAAGACCACACGTCTGCCTGTCAGCGATCTGGCTAAAGACCCAAGAGCAAGACTAACCCGACACTATACCGAAGATATCCCGGACGTCAGCCTGTACGAGATTAGAGTGGCACCAAACAGTTCTAGAACAACAAGGCACCGGGTGATGATGGGATTACGGCTAAACTTCTGAAAGCAGGTGGATCATCGGCACTAAAAGCTCTTTAAAGGTTATTCAATTCCGTTATACTCGAGGGACAAACGCCTAAGGCATGGCACAGAAGTGTGGTCATGCTTTTCTTCAAAAAGGGTGACAACACCCTGCCGAAGAACTAAAGACCCATCTTATTTCTGAGGTATGTCTACAAACTGTTTTCGAGAGTCATTATTTATTTATTATGAATCATCTCGCACGCAGGTTTGACGAATTCCAGCCTCCCAAACAAGGCAGTTTCCGAAAATGTTTTAGTACCATAGAGCACATACAAACGCTGCAGCAGATTATACAAAAGACTGAAGAGTAGAGTACAATCAGCCACTATACTTGGCGTTTGTGGACTATGAGGAAGCCGTTGATTAGTCGAAACCTGGGCTGTGCTACACAGTCTCTCCAGCGGTGCCAAATTAACTATCAATACATCGAGATGTTGAAGTGTCTCTATGAAAACGCCACCATATCGGTTCAACTCCAGGACCAGAACTCTAAACCTATCCATTTGCAGCGAGGGGTACGATGAGGAGACGTTATATCTCCGAAACTGGAAGATGATTTCAAGCTTCTGGACTGGGAGGACTCGGTATCAATATCAACGGCGAGTACATAACCCACCTCTGATTCGCTGAAGATGTCATGGTCATGTCTGAGACCAGCTGAGACTATAGAAGACCTAAAAGCAATTCTGGATGGCCTCAGTAAAGTCTCTCAAACAGTGGGTCTTAAAATGAACATGGACAAGACGAAAATAATATTAAATGTCGTGTCGCACCTACCCCTCTTAAGGTTGGATACTCTACACTGAAAGTTGTTGGCGAATATGTATACCTGGGACAAATAGTCCATTTAGGTAGGTCCAACTTCAAGAAAGAGATCAATAGACGAATCCAACTCGGCTGGGCAGGGTTCGGGAAGATTCGCAATATACTCGACTGGACCTCGTCCTGCCTGTTGACCATGACAGGCTATCTTTACTTTTCGATCTTCTCCCATTCTCTGTTAGTGACTGAGCAACATGAGACAGAATCGAAAGCTCTATTTTAATTGCTTAATTATTATTAACTTTTAAGCACAGCTTCCTCTCGATACTTTTATCATAGGTTTCCTGCGCAAAAAAATATTCGCCACAATAAAAAGTTGTCCTATCATAAGCTGATCGGTTTGTTATTAAATCTTTTTGCGATTTGATCATAAGTTCTTTAGGGAAGATGGTTCGGAATCGAGTAGATATAAAAATGAGGGATAATCTATTCGTTAGATTATAAAGTACCTAAAAACCGACTAAAATTAGGACTTCATATTTATTTACTTTAAAAAGGGTTGAAATTTTATTGGTCGGCTGCGGTTGGCTGGTGGCGCGACAGACGCGGCGCTGAGTCCAACTGGCGGCGCGGGGGCGGCAGGTGCGCGCGCGCTGCTGCGGGCGGGCGCGGCGCAGGCGCGGCGCGTGCACGCGGCGTACGCGGGCGCGGCGCTGGTCACGTGCACGCTGTGGATCGTGTTCCCGCTGCTGGACTACTGCCGCGGCCGTCCCGTCGAGTTCTTCTTCTGGTGCCCGCTGTCGCCGCGGCCCGACCCACCCCTGTACGCATAGACATAGTTGTTTAATAACATTTGCTTGAACTTGCAGCTACTAAAATGGTTTTTATTTTTATAATCAAATTAGCGTTAGTGACTTGGTCGAAAAAGTCTCTTTATATTAGTTATCTGCCGTGTGTTGGTGTGTGGGTGTGTGGGTGCAGGTTCGCGGCCGTGCTGCTGTACTCGTACTGCGTGACGTCGCTGGTGGGGTTCAGCAACACCACCATGGACGCTTTCATTGGCACCGTCATGTTCCAGTGCAAGATGCAATTTACTATCCTCAGGTAATCATTACTTTAAAATTAATTAAATTATATAGTAAAAAGAACCTTACTGTCTATTACATAATAATGACATCCAAATGACAGTCTCAGTAAATAGTATTTTCTGGAGGATCAATACATATTTATTTACCCGTTATTTTATTATTGTATAACATGCTCTCTAGAGCACACGCAATTTTGACATGAGTCTTGAAATTATTTGAAATTATTCTGTGGCAAAATAGTTACATTTTTAGGAATTTATTGTAGAATCTCCCCGCAAATTACTTATTCATCATATCAGCTCATATGCGTCCCTACCGAGGGGCTCGAGTCTACCATGAATTAGGGCGATTGGACCTTAGTCGACCACGCGGGCCTAGTGCGGGTTGGTCGACTTCACACACAACCTGCGAGTTTCTCTGTAGGCGTATGCAGGTTTCCTCACGAAGTTTTCCTTTACCGTAAGAGCGTCTGATAAACGTACATATGAAATCTAATTTCGAAATCACATTGGTACGTGGCAGGATTCGAACCACGATCTCCCGGACCGGAGGCGGCGGCCCTAGCCGTTTCGCCACCGACGCTTAATTACTTATTGCTTATTCAAATACTCAGTCGCGAATAGACTACTCGTACATCCATTTTATTTAGATTTCTTTAATTAAAATTTTTCCTGTCAAATTGTATTTATAGGTACTTCTAACTTTTACTGTATTAAGTAACTGTGGTATTTTGTTAAAATCTGCTCCATACAGGTTTGTTATATGTTTTCCTGTAGAAACAACTTGGAGACGTTGATAGACAGAGCCGCGGAACAGTGCAAGCGTTGCGGAGGAGACCGGGAGGAGGTGGCGATGGAGTTGTTCGTGGAGAGTTTCGTGCACCAAGCCAAGATATGCGAGTAAGCATTGTATCGGTTTGCAGTTTTGCTTTTAAAGGCTTCGCCAAAGGCATTATTAGCTCATATACGTACCCACCGGTGGGTTCTTGTTCATCCTGAATATTAGGGCGATCGGGCATTAGTCGATCATGCGGGCCCAGTGCGGGTTGGTCAACTTCACAAACAACCTTCGAGATTCTTCGCAGGCGTGTGCATGTTTTCTTACGATGTTTTCATTCACCGTAAGACCTTCGGATTGAAATTGAAATTGGAAAACACATTGGTACTTTGGATTAGATTTTAACCATTTTGCTTGCGGCTCGCGCACCCCTCACCCTCAACGACAGTTATAAAAACGATGCCCACGCAAGCGAAGCTAGTTAGACCTATATAGATGTTTATGACAATACTAGCTGTTTCCCGCGGTTTCACCCGCGTGGACAACGTTTCTATGACTTTTCGAGGGTGCGCAGTGCGCGAGCCGCAAGCGGCTCGCGAGCGTGGTAAAAAGTAACCTATGTCTGAATCCAGGTCCTAATCTGTCTACTTACCAAATTTCAGCCAAATCCGTTCAGTAGTTTTTGCGTAAACAGACAGACAGAGTTACTTATTATATATTATCCCTTCCCTACTATATATATATATATATATATATATATATATATATATAATATATATATAATATAGTAGGGAAGGGATAATATAAATACAACTCGACAGTAAAGAAAACAGGTCGGTAACAAAAACCTCAATTACTTCCACAATATTGTAACTAACTTTATGTAAATATTGTAACTAGCTTTATGAAATTAAACTATATTATACACAATTTCTCACAAGGCTCCCATCTAGGTCCAATCCTGTTCAACATTTTTGTGAATTATTTTCCTGATTACTTACAAAACTCAATGCCTTTTCTATATGCAGACGATTTGAAAATTCTCAAGATAGTAGAAACCACATCTGATGCAGACTCTCTCCAAAAAGATCTTGACAAACTAGCTTTATGGTGTAACAGAAACGGTATGCACCTTAATGCAAAAAATTTTTTTCACATAAATTTCACACGTAAAATGTCTAGTATAATCAATCACAATTACAAAATTAACTATTCATATCTTACCGAAGTTGAAACGGTACGTGACTTGGGTATTTTACTTGACAAAAAAATAACTTTCGTGCCTCACATCGATAATATAGTAAAAAAAGCCTCGACAACTTTAGGCTTCGTAATTCGCAATATCAAAGCTTTCCGTAAACCCAGCACAAAAATAACTTTATACAACTACTTAGTGAGAAGCACGCTCGAGTACGGTTCTGTAATTTGGCGACCACAATACGCAACTCATTTGTTGAGGATTGAAAGAATCCAAAAGAGGTTTATGTGGCATTTGATCTTTGCTACAGGCGAGGCAAAAAAGATAAGATCTTATGCTGATAGGCTTTGTAGATTTCAAATGATCAACCTCGATAGTCGAAGAGACGGTTTAGATCTGATCTTCTTGTACAAAATTATAAGAAGCATCACAGACTGCACTCAACTTCTTAGTCAATTTAAAATTAGCGTTCCATATCAGTATCCGCGTACTAAAATTAGAAAACTATTTGCAGTTCCTTATCACCGTACAGTATCAGGCCGTAACTCAGTAGTTCCACGCCTGTGTAGTTTATACAACAATTTAAGTGATGTTCTTGATGTGCACTTTGACTCTCTGTATCAATTTCGCAAAAGGACATATAAGGTTCCATAGGTTCGCACTTTTCTTCTTTTCTATTTTTATGTTGTTTACTCTTTGTTTAATTTTAAATTTCATCGCTGTGAATAATACAATACGTTCATTAATTTTTGTAAAGTACATGTTTTAAGCATGCTGTGTTTATCTGTAAGAGACTTTGCAATTAGATAATATACATACACTGTATTTTTAGCATGTAAGGTTGTAACAGTTGTTGATAAACCAATAAAATAAAATAAATTTTACAGTGCTTAAATAAAAATAATAATAAGTCATAAAAGTTCAAGATTATTACCTTTCATAGTATTATGTCTTATGGGATACTTTTGTGGGGAAATGCAGCTGATAGAATTACCATGTAATTTGTTCTACAAAAAAGAGCGGTTCGCGCGATATATGGAATGCGTTCTCGTGAGTCGCTCCGAGAAAAGTTCAAAGATATTAATTTATTGACTTTCCCCTGTCAATATATTTATGAAAATATAATGTATGTACGTAAAAATCTGCATCTCTTTTCAGGCACAGTCGTAATCTTCGGAATAGGAATAAACTTCAAGTAACTTATACCAGACTTAGCAAAATCAATAAGTCCTTTTTGGGTCAATGCACACTCATGTATAAAAAATTACCCGATGATGTCTTAAATTTGTCAGAAAAACAGTTTAAAAATTGTGTCAAAAGAACTCTTTGTAAAAAAGGTTATTATAAGACGTCCGAATATTTTAATGACAAAAATGTATGGGTAGACAGTGTTTCTTCTATCAACACTACTAATCATTTTTAATAGTAATAAAATGATAAACAACATTAGAATCGATGTGGAAGCGATGAGACATGACAAGTCTAATGCTTCTTTTAATTAATATTTTTATCTTAGCATTGACATGAGTGGTGCACGCTCGCTTAAATGTTCGTGCGGATGGTGGCGCATCGGGAGCCGGGTCGTTCCTTTCCCTCTAATAGGGTTGATGGGAGCGATGGCTGACTCTCGCGTTATACTCGTGACCGGGTGCAGTCCGTATGCACTGGCCTACTCTTGTCAAAGGTATCAATGATATTCAATAATTTTATGTTTAACTTTTCGTGTCATATTGTTTTTATGTTCTAATGACATAACCTGGTTTATTTTTATGATTTAATAATTTTGACATTATTAAGTAATGATTGTTTATTTCTTGATTTTTCAGAAATAAAATTGTTATTATTATTTTATGACTATCAGAAAGAGTGTAATGTGCACCTATTTTGAATAAATACCTTAAATCTTAAAATCTGAAGCATGAAATTTTTCACTAGATTTCAAAAATGGGCTACGCTTGAATAATATTATGCAATTTTCACATATTTCAGTATTTTGTATTACCACCACGAAATATTTAAACAGCTGTTACACGGTAAAGCATGCTGCTGATTTCTGAGCCGACGCTGAGGTATAACTTCCCATTCCTCTATCAGTGGTTCTTTCAGTTTACGAAGCGTGGTTGGAGGGATATTTAGGTCCCAGTTCATCCCAGGAATGCTCGATAAGGTTCAAGTCTGGGTTGCGCGCTAGCCACTCTATGCGTGTGATAGCGATATAATCAAGGTAGTCAAACACTATCCGAGCTGTATGGGGACGAGCGTTATCTTGCATAAAATGGCGTTCTCGTCCATGTTTTTTATTATTATTTTTTTATTAAAAATTTGAGTGCGTTTGACTATATCTCACCTGATGGTAAGTGACGATGTAGTCGAGCATGGTACACGCAAACTCAAATAATGCCTATTCACTCTCGCCTTGAAGATCCCCAAATTGTAGGAGTCGGGAAACACAGACGCAGGCAAGGAGTTCCACTCCATCGCTGACCGCATAATAAATGAGGAAGCGAAAAGCTTCGTGCGTATAAGCTAAATATCAACAATAAAGGGATGGAACATCCTCCTGCGTCTCGTTGACCGAAGGTGGAATGGAGCTGGGGGAATGAGGTCTCGAAGTTCTTGAGCACACTCTCCGAAATTAATTCAATAGAAAATCGAAAGACAGGCAACTTTGCGGCGATGCTCAAGGCTTTGAAGCTTGTTTTTGACAATCGAAGGTATCCAGCTGATAGCGGGCTGATCCATTCCAAAGGTGAGAACAGTACTCTATACAAGATCGGACTTATGCTTGATATAAAGATACAAGCTGTCCAGGTGTGAAGTACAATCTCACCTTAGAGAGAATACCCAGCTTCATTGCAGCAACTTTGGCCTGGACTCAATGTATCTACTGAAATTGAGATTAAGTGTTATTTCCACGCCAAGAAGCTCAAATGAATTCACTCCTGAAAGTAGGAGTCAAGTTGAAAGTACTCCTTTTAGCGGAAAAGAGACACGCCTGTGTTGAATTGAACCTTACGAAGTTGTAATCACCCCAATCAGACACTGCCTGATGCGATAGGTTGTGAGCTGTAGTTGTGTGTGCGCAGGGTGGCACGCTGTAGTGTACGTGTGAGCGCGTGCGCAGGGTGGAACGCTGTAGTGTACGTGTGTGCGCGTGCGCAGGGTGGCACGCTGTAGTGTACGTGTGTGCGCGTGCTCAGGGTGGCACGCTGTAGTGTACGTGTGTGCGCGTGCGCAGGGTGGCACGCTGTAGTGTACGTGTGTGCGCGTGTGCAGGGTGGCACGCTGTAGTGTACGTGTGTGCGCGTGCTCAGGGTGGCACGCTGTAGTGTACGTGTGTGCGCGTGCTCAGGATGGTATGCGGTAGTGTACGTGTGTGCGCGTGTGCGGGGTGGCACGCTGTAGTGTACATGTGTGCGCGTGCGCAGGGTGGCACGCTGTAGTGTACGTGTGTGCGCGTGCGCAGGATGGCATGCGGTAGTGTACGTGTGTGCGCGTGTGCGGGGTGGCACGCTATAGTGTACGTGTGTGCGCGTGTGCGGGGTGGCACGCTATAGTGTACGTGTGTGCGCGTGTGCAGGGTGGCACGCTGTAGTGTACGTGTGTGCGCGTGCTCAGGGTGGCATGCGGTAGTGTACGTGTGTGCGCGTGCTCAGGGTGGCACGCTGTAGTGTACGTGTGTGCGCGTGCTCAGGATGGCACGCTGTAGTGTACGTGTGTGCGCGTGCTCAGGGTGGCACGCTGTAGTGTACGTGTGTGCGCTTGCTCAGGGTGGCACGCTGTAGTGTACGTGCGCGTGCGCAGGATGGCATGCGGTAGTGTACGTGTGTGCGCGTGTGCGGGGTGGCACGCTGTAGTGTACGTGTGTGCGCGTGATCAGAGTGGCACGCTGTAGTGTACAGGTGTGCGCGTGCTCAGGGTGGCACGCTGTAGTGTACGTGTGTGCGCGTGCTCAGGATGGCATGCGGTAGTGTACGTGTGTGCGCGTGTGCGGGGTGGCACGCTATAGTGTACGTGTGTGCGCGTGTGCGGGGTGGCACGCTGTAGTGCACGTGTGTGCGCGTGTGCGGGGTGGCACGCTATAGTGTACGTGTGTGCGCGTGTGCGGGGTGGCACGCTGTAGTGAACGTGTGTGCGCGTGCGCAGGGTGGCACGCTATAGTGTACGTGTGTGCGCGTGTGCGGGGTGGCACGCTGTAGTGTACGTGTGTGCGCGTGTGCGGGGTGGCACGCTATAGTGTACGTGTGTGCGCGTGTGCGGGGTGGCACGCTATAGTGTACGTGTGTGCGCGTGCGCAGGATGGAACGCTGTAGTGTACGTGTGTGCGCGTGCGCAGGGTGGCACGCTGTAGTGTACGTGTGTGCGCGTGCGCAGGATGGAACGCTGTAGTGTACGTGTTTGCGCGTGTGCAGGGTGGCACGCTGTAGTGTACGTGTGCGCGCGTGCTCAGGATGGCACGCTGTAGTGTACGTGTGTGCGCGTGCTCAGGATGGCACGCTGTAGTGTACGTGTGTGCGCGTGCTCAGGGTGGCACGCTGTAGTGTACGTGTGTGCGCGTGCTCAGGATGGCATGCGGTAGTGTACGTGTGTGCGCGTGTGCGGGGTGGCACGCTATAGTGTACGTGTGTGCGCGGGTGCGGGGTGGCACGCTATAGTGTACGTGTGTGCGCGTGCGCAGGCTGGCACGTTGTAGTGTACGTGTGTGCGCGTGCGCAGGGTGGCACGCTGTAGTGTACGTGTGTGCGCGTGTGCGGGGTGGCACGCTGTAGTGTACGTGTGTGCGCGTGCTCAGGATGGCATGCGGTAGTGTACGTGTGTGCGCGTGCGCAGGGTGGCACGCTGTAGTGTACGTGTGTGCGCGTGCTCAGGATGGCATGCGGTAGTGTACGTGTGTGCGCGTGTGCGGGGTGGCACGCTATAGTGTACGTGTGTGCGCGTGTGCGGGGTGGCACGCTATAGTGTACGTGTGTGCGCGTGCGCAGGGTGGCACGCTGTAGTGTACGTGTGTGCGCGTGCGCAGGGTGGCACGCTGTAGTGTACGTGTGTGCGCGTGCTCAGGATGGCATGCGGTAGTGTACGTGTGTGCGCGTGTGCGGGGTGGCACGCTATAGTTTACGTGTGTGCGCGTGTGCGGGGTGGCACGCTTTAGTGTACGTGTGTGCGCGTGTGCGGGGTGGCACGCTGTAGTGTACGTTTGTGCGCGTGTGCGGGGTGGCACGCTATAGTGTACGTGTGTGCGCGTGTGCGGGGTGGCACGCTGTAGTGTACGTGTGTGCGCGTGCGCAGGGTGGCACGCTATAGTGTACGTGTGTGCGCGTGTGCGGGGTGGCACGCTGTAGTGTACGTGTGTGCGCGTGTGCGGGGTGGCACGCTATAGTGTACGTGTGTGCGCGTGTGCGGGGTGGCACGCTATAGTGTACGTGTGTGCGCGTGCGCAGGATGGAACGCTGTAGTGTACGTGTGTGCGCGTGCGCAGGGTGGCACGCTGTAGTGTACGTGTGTGCGCGTGCGCAGGATGGAACGCTGTAGTGTACGTGTGTGCGCGTGTGCAGGGTGGCACGCTGTAGTGTACGTGTGCTCGCGTGCTCAGGATGGCACGCTGTAGTGTACGTGTATGCGCGTGCTCAGGGTGGCACGCTGTAGTGTACGTGTGTGCGCGTGCGCAGGGTGGCACGCTGTAGTGTACGTGTGTGCGCGTGTGCAGGGTGGCACGCTGTAGTGTACGTGTGTGCGCGTGCTCAGGGTGGCACGCTGTAGTGTACGTGTGTGCGCGTGCTCAGGATGGCATGCGGTAGTGTACGTGTGTGCGCGTGTGCGGGGTGGCACGCTGTAGTGTACGTGTGTGCGCGTGCGCAGGGTGGCACGCTGTAGTGTACGTGTGTGCGCGTGCGCAGGATGGCATGCGGTAGTGTACGTGTGTGCGCGTGTGCGGGGTGGCACGCTATAGTGTACGTGTGTGCGCGTGTGCGGGGTGGCACGCTATAGTGTACGTGTGTGCGCGTGTGCAGGGTGGCACGCTGTAGTGTACGTGTGTGCGCGTGCTCAGGGTGGCATGCGGTAGTGTACGTGTGTGCGCGTGCTCAGGGTGGCACGCTGTAGTGTACGTGTGTGCGCGTGCTCAGGATGGCACGCTGTAGTGTACGTGTGTGCGCGTGCTCAGGGTGGCACGCTGTAGTGTACGTGTGTGCGCTTGCTCAGGGTGGCACGCTGTAGTGTACGTGCGCGTGCGCAGGATGGCATGCGGTAGTGTACGTGTGTGCGCGTGTGCGGGGTGGCACGCTGTAGTGTACGTGTGTGCGCGTGATCAGAGTGGCACGCTGTAGTGTACAGGTGTGCGCGTGCTCAGGGTGGCACGCTGTAGTGTACGTGTGTGCGCGTGCTCAGGATGGCATGCGGTAGTGTACGTGTGTGCGCGTGTGCGGGGTGGCACGCTATAGTGTACGTGTGTGCGCGTGTGCGGGGTGGCACGCTGTAGTGCACGTGTGTGCGCGTGTGCGGGGTGGCACGCTATAGTGTACGTGTGTGCGCGTGTGCGGGGTGGCACGCTATAGTGTACGTGTGTGCGCGGGTGCGGGGTGGCACGCTATAGTGTACGTGTGTGCGCGTGCGCAGGCTGGCACGCTGTAGTGTACGTGTGTGCGCGTGCGCAGGGTGGCACGCTGTAGTGTACGTGTGTGCGCGTGTGCGGGGTGGCACGCTGTAGTGTACGTGTGTGCGCGTGCTCAGGATGGCATGCGGTAGTGTACGTGTGTGCGCGTGTGCGGGGTGGCACGCTATAGTGTACGTGTGTGCGCGTGCGCAGGGTGGCACGCTGTAGTGTACGTGTGTGCGCGTGCGCAGGGTGGCACGCTGTAGTGTACGTGTGTGCGCGTGCTCAGGATGGCATGCCGTAGTGTACGTGTGTGCGCGTGTTCGGGGTGGCACGCTATAGTGTACGTGTGTGCGCGTGCTCAGGATGGCATGCGGTAGTGTACGTGTGTGCGCGTGCTCAGGGTGGCACGCTGTAGTGTACGTGCGCGTGCGCAGGATGGCATGCGGTAGTGTACGTGTGTGCGCGTGTGCGGGGTGGCACGCTGTAGTATACGTGTGTGCGCGTGATCAGAGTGGCACGCTGTAGTGTACAGGTGTGCGCGTGCTCAGGGTGGCATGCTGTAGTGTACGTGTGTGCGCGTGCTCAGGATGGCATGCGGTAGTGTACGTGTGTGCGCGTGTGCGGGGTGGCACGCTATAGTGTACGTGTGTGCGCGTGCTCAGGATGGCATGCGGTAGTGTACGTGTGTGCGCGTGCTCAGGGTGGCACGCTGTAGTGTACGTGCGCGTGCGCAGGATGGCATGCGGTAGTGTACGTGTGTGCGCGTGTGCGGGGTGGCACGCTGTAGTATACGTGTGTGCGCGTGATCAGAGTGGCACGCTGTAGTGTACAGGTGTGCGCGTGCTCAGGGTGGCATGCTGTAGTGTACGTGTGTGCGCGTGCTCAGGATGGCATGCGGTAGTGTACGTGTGTGCGCGTGTGCGGGGTGGCACGCTATAGTGTACGTGTGTGCGCGTGTGCGGGGTGGCACGCTGTAGTGCACGTGTGTGCGCGTGTGCGGGGTGGCACGCTATAGTGTACGTGTGTGCGCGTGTGCGGGGTGGCACGCTGTAGTGTACGTGTGTGCGCGTGTGCGGGGTGGCACGCTGTAGTGTACGTGTGTGCGCGTGTGCGGGGTGGCACGCTATAGTGTACGTGTGTGCGCGTGTGCGGGGTGGCACGCTATAGTGTACGTGTGTGCGCGTGTGCGGGGTGGCACGCTATAGTGTACGTGAGTGCGCGTGTGCGGGGTGGCACGCTGTAGTGTACGTGTGTGCGCGTGTGCGGGGTGGCACGCTGTAGTGTACGTGTGTGCGCGTGCTCAGGGTGGCACGCTGTAGTGTACGTGTGTGCGCGTGCTCAGGATGGCATGCGGTAGTGTACGTGTGTGCGCGTGCGCAGGGTGGCACGCTGTAGTGTACGTGTGTGCGCGTGCTCAGGATGGCATGCGGTAGTGTACGTGTGTGCGCGTGTGCGGGGTGGCACGCTATAGTGTACGTGTGTGCGCGTGCGCAGGGTGGCACGCTGTAGTGTACGTGTGTGCGCGTGCGCAGGGTGGCACGCTGTAGTGTACGTGTGTGCGCGTGCTCAGGATGGCATGCGGTAGTGTACGTGTGTGCGCGTGTGCGGGGTGGCACGCTATAGTGTACGTGTGTGCGCGTGTGCGGGGTGGCACGCTATAGTGTACGTGTGTGCGCGTGTGCGGGGTGGCACGCTGTAGTGTACGTGTGTGCGCGTGCGCAGGGTGGCACGCTGTAGTGTACGTGTGTGCGCGTGCTCAGGATGGCATGCGGTAGTGTACGTGTGTGCGCGTGTGCGGGGTGGCACGCTATAGTGTACGTGTGTGCGCGTGTGCGGGGTGGCACGCTATAGTGTACGTGTGTGCGCGTGCGCAGGGTGGCACGCTGTAGTGTACGTGTGTGCGCGTGCGCAGGGTGGCACGCTGTAGTGTACGTGTGTGCGCGTGCTCAGTATGGCATGCGGTAGTGTACGTGTGTGCGCGTGTGCGGGGTGGCACGCTATAGTGTACGTGTGTGCGCGTGTGCGGGGTGGCACGCTATAGTGTACGTGTGTGCGCGTGTGCGGGGTGGCACGCTATAGTGTACGTGTGTGCGCGTGCGCAGGGTGGCACGCTGTAGTGTACGTGTGTGCGCGTGCGCAGGGTGGCACGCTGTAGTGTACGTGTGTGCGCGTGCTCAGGATGGCATGCGGTAGTGTACGTGTGTGCGCGTGTGCGGGGTGGCACGCTATAGTGTACGAGTGTGCGCGTGTGCGGGGTGGCACGCTATAGTTTACGTGTGTGCGCGTGCGCAGGGTGGCACGCTGTAGTGTACGTGTGTGCGCGTGTGCGGGGTTGCACGCTATAGTGTACGTGTGTGCGCGTGCGGAGGGTGGCACGCTGTAGTGTACGTGTGTGCGCGTGCGCAGGATGGAACGCTGTAGTGTACGTGTGTGCGCGTGCGCAGGGTGGCACGCTGTAGTGTACGTGTGTGCGCGTGCGCAGGATGGAACGCTGTAGTGTACGTGTGTGCGCGTGTGCAGCGTGGCACGCTGTAGTGTACGTGTGCGCGCGTGCTCAGGATGGCACGCTGTAGTGTACGTGTGTGCGCGTGCTCAGGGTGGCACGCTGTAGTGTACGTGTGTGCGCGTGCGCAGGGTGGCACGCTGTAGTGTACGTGTGTGCGCGTGTGCAGGGTGGCACGCTGTAGTGTACGTGTGTGCGCGTGCTCAGGGTGGCACGCTGTAGTGTACGTGTGTGCGCGTGCTCAGGATGGCATGCGGTAGTGTACGTGTGTGCGCGTGTGCGGGGTGGCACGCTATAGTGTACGTGTGTGCGCGTGCGCAGGCTGGCACGCTGTAGTGTACGTGTGTGCGCGTGCGCAGGGTGGCACGCTGTAGTGTACGTGTGTGCGCGTGTGCGGGGTGGCACGCTGTAGTGAACGTGTGTGCGCGTGCTCAGGATGGCATGCGGTAGTGTACGTGTGTGCGCGTGTGCGGGGTGGCACGCTATAGTGTACGTGTGTGCGCGTGCGCAGGGTGGCACGCTGTAGTGTACGTGTGTGCGCGTGCGCAGGGTGGCACGCTGTAGTGTACGTGTGTGCGCGTGCTCAGGATGGCATGCGGTAGTGTACGTGTGTGCGCGTGTGCGGGGTGGCACGCTATAGTGTACGTGTGTGCGCGTGCTCAGGGTGGCACGCTGTAGTGTACGTGTGTGCACGTGCTCAGGATTGCATGCGGTAGTGTACGTGTGTGCGCGTGTGCGGGGTGGCACGCTATAGTGTACGTGTGTGCGCTTGCGCAGGGTGGCACGCTGTAGTGTACGTGTGTGCGCGTGCGCAGGGTGGCACGCTGTAGTGTACGTGTGTGCGCGTGCTCAGGATGGCATGCGGTAGTGTACGTGTGTGCGCGTGTGCGGGGTGGCACGCTATAGTGTACGTGTGTGCGCGTGTGCGGGGTGGCACGCTATAGTGTACGTGTGTGCGCGTGCGCAGGGTGGCACGCTGTAGTGTACGTGTGTGCGCGTGCGCAGGGTGGCACGCTGTAGTGTACGTGTGTGCGCGTGCTCAGGATGGCATGCGGTAGTGTACGTGTGTGCGCGTGTGCGGGGTGGCACGCTATAGTTTACGTGTGTGCGCGTGTGCGGGGTGGCACGCTTTAGTGTACGTGTGTGCGCGTGTGCGGGGTGGCACGCTGTAGTGTACGTTTGTGCGCGTGTGCGGGGTGGCACGCTATAGTGTACGTGTGTGCGCGTGTGCGGGGTGGCACGCTGTAGTGTACGTGTGTGCGCGTGTGCGGGGTGGCACGCTATAGTGTACCTGTGTGCGCGTGTGCGGGGTGGCACGCTGTAGTGTACGTGTGTGCGCGTGTGCAGGGTGGCACGCTGTAGTGTACGTGTGTGCGCGTGCTCAGGGTGGCACGCTGTAGTGTACGTGTGTGCGCGTGCTTAGGGTGGCACGCTGTAGTGTACGTGTGTGCGCGTGCTCAGGATGGCATGCGGTAGTGTACGTGTGTGCGCGTGCGCAGGGTGGCACGCTGTAGTGTACGTGTGTGCGCGTGCTCATGATGGCATGCGGTAGTGTACGTGTGTGCGCGTGTGCGGGGTGGCACGCTATAGTGTACGTGTGTGCGCGTGCGCAGGGTGGCACGCTGTAGTGTACGTGTGCGCGCGTGTGCGGGGTGGCACGCTATAGTGTACGTGTGTGCGCGTGTGCGGGGTGGCACGCTATAGTGTACGTGTGTGCGCGTGCGCAGGGTGGCACGCTGTAGTGTACGTGTGTGCGCGTGCGCAGGGTGGCACGCTGTAGTGTACGTGTGTGCGCGTGCTCAGGATGGCATGCGGTAGTGTACGTGTGTGCGCGTGTGCGGGGTGGCACGCTATAGTTTACGTGTGTGCGCGTGTGCGGGGTGGCACGCTTTAGTGTACGTGTGTGCGCGTGTGCGGGGTGGCACGCTGTAGTGTACGTTTGTGCGCGTGTGCGGGGTGGCACGCTATAGTGTACGTGTGTGCGCGTGTGCGGGGTGGCACGCTGTAGTGTACGTGTGTGCGCGTGTGCGGGGTGGCACTCTATAGTGTACCTGTGTGCGCGTGTGCGGGGTGGCACGCTGTAGTGTACGTGTGTGCGCGTGTGCAGGGTGGCACGCTGTAGTGTACGTGTGTGCGCGTGCTCAGGGTGGCACGCTGTAGTGTACGTGTGTGCGCGTGCTTAGGGTGGCACGCTGTAGTGTACGTGTGTGCGCGTGCTCAGGATGGCATGCGGTAGTGTACGTGTGTGCGCGTGCGCAGGGTGGCACGCTGTAGTGTACGTGTGTGCGCGTGCTCATGATGGCATGCGGTAGTGTACGTGTGTGCGCGTGTGCGGGGTGGCACGCTATAGTGTACGTGTGTGCGCGTGCGCAGGGTGGCACGCTGTAGTGTACGTGTGTGCGCGTGCGCAGGGTGGCACGCTGTAGTGTACGTGTGTGCGCGAGTGCGGGGTGGCACGCTGTAGTGTACGTGTGTGCGCGTGCTCAGGATGGCATGCGGTAGTGTACGTGTGTGCGCGTGTGCGGGGTGGCACGCTATAGTGTACGTGTGTGCGCGTGTGCGGGGTGGCACGCTATAGTGTACGTGCGCAGGGTGGCGGCGCTGCTGCAAGACGTGTTCAGCGGCGCCGTGCTCCTACAGTTCGCCGTCGGCGGCTGGATCATCTGCATGGCTGCTTACAAACTACTCAGCGTAAGTGTTTTTATTTAACTTTTGACCAAATATACACCAAATTCTTATTTATATACTATACAAAGTTACAATAGTTGTTTAGTTACGTGTAACATATGTGTGTATGTGTGTCACGGCGGCAGCTGAGCGCGCTGAGCATCGAGTTCGCGTCCACGTGCCTCTTCATCGTGTGCATTCTAACGGAGTTGTTCATCTACTGCTACTACGGGAACGAGTTGACCGTCGAGGTTCGTGACAAAAAGGAGACTGATTTGAGTATAAATTATTTAAATTTTATCTCCGGATGACAAGGTAGCCAGCTAGGCGAACTCTAAAAATACATAACTACAAAATATGATCCGCCAAAAATCGAACCCACGATCTTCTGATGTAAAGCGAGTAGAGTAACCACTTTGCCACAGAACCGATTTACTCCCAGACCAGCCACGTAAAAACTGTGAGTACGCTGCTGAAAACGATTACAGTGCAGCTGAAATGTCGGAGATCGTGAGTAATAAAATCCCAATACGGAACTGAGACACGTTCCCTGACTATGGATCTCAAAAGAAGGTTCAAGTTCACCCAAAGTGCAATGATGCGAGCTATGCTCGGAATTTCCCTACGCGACTGAATTAGAAATGACGAGATCCGTAGGAGAACCAAAGTAACCGACATAGCTTACAGAATCGCTAAACTGAAGTGACAGTAGGCAGGGCACATAGCTCGTAGAACAGATGGCCGTTGAGGCAGTAAAATTATTAAGTGTCAACCACGCACCGGAAGATCCGGAAGGCGCAGCGTAAGCAGGGCTCTCACGCTGTGGACCGACGACCTGGTGAAGGTCACGGGAAGCCGCTGGATGCGGGCAGCGCAGGACCGGTAGTATGATCGTAAAAATCATTGGGGGAGGCCTTTGTCCAGCAGTTGACGTCTTTCGGCTGATATGATGATGATGATGATTGCGCGTAGGTCGCAAGTCAGGGAACTGAAAATCTAAAGTATAGAAAAAAACATAGGTATATCATAAAATGTAACGCGGTCATTCGATCACTAGATTTTACTCCTCATATTTTTTTCATACCGGGCGCCTTAAATGAAAATCTATTCTTAAGGAGTAAACTCCAAAAAGCCTCTATATTAATTCAGGTCCTTATTTGTCTTCATACCAAAATTCATCCAGATCCGTTCAACTGTTGTGGCGTGATTGAATAACTAACATCCATTTATCCATCGAACCTTCCACATTTAAAAATATCACTAGGATATGCCTCTTGCTGTTCTGTGATCGCTTCCTATTTTTACTGAATTGAATCACAGACATATCATTGAATATTTGCCTCCTAGTAAACAAGATGAAGTCAATCCCCCAACTCGTTACGCCATTGGGATGCAATCTGAATTGAATCACAGACACATCATTGAATATTTGCCTCCTAGTAAACAAGATGAAGTCAATCCCCCAACTCGTTACGCCATTGGGATGCAATCGTATCCACTTCCGCTGTTTTGGCTTTTTAAAGAAGTAGTTCATCATAAATAGGCCTTTCTTCTCCATAAAGTAAGCCAGCAGCTAAACATGTGCATTTCTTTGTACGTATCTCAACTCACCATTGCATCATTTGCCCAGTTTTGCATTAAAGTCCCCCATAACAACGGTTCGTGAACTACGTCAAAGCCTCGGCTGCATCAGCTCTTACCATTAGGTGAGAAGACAAATCCACAAAAAAATTTATTAAAAAATCCAGTACATAAGGATATCTCCTTAGCCAACTTCTATATCTTCTGATCTCTTAGTAGCCAAGTGCTACAAACATTCTTGTGGAATTTTGACATCATCTGAATCTAACTGTGCTGATATATTTCTTAGAAATTTAAAAACAGACGAAACAGTTAAAAAACATCTAAAAGTTAACACTCAAACTGGTGTGCCGATTGGCTAGACTCGGCAGCGGCGGCGTGGCCCAAGCGTGGCGTGGCATGACGGCGCCGGCGACGCGTTAATGTCTATCGGCCTAGCACGAAATGCTCCAGGCTCTGCTCTATATGAACGACAGTCTTCGGCCTCGCACGGAACACTCCGAGCTTCGCCTCACGCGAAGCTAGGCCTTCGGCCTCGCACGGAACACTCCGAGCTTCACCTCACGCGAAGCAAAGCTTTCGGCCTCGCACGGAACACTCCGAGCTTTGCCTCACGCGAAGCTAAGCCTTCGGCCTGGCATGGAACACTCCGAGCTTCGCCTCACGCGAAGCTTAGCCTTCGGTTTCGCACGGAACACTCCGAGCTTCGCCTCACGCGAAGCTAAACCTTCGGCCTCACACGGAACGTTCCAGGCTTCATCCTACACGGAGCTCGGCCTTCGGACTCGCATTCATTGGCATGTCCATGTTGCCTTAGCCTTCGTGATGAAACAAACGTGTTGACGGTAAAAGTAATTTTAACGCGTTACCAATCACCACTCGAT
Source organism: Coleophora flavipennella (assembly GCA_947284805.1). Taxonomy (NCBI): domain Eukaryota; kingdom Metazoa; phylum Arthropoda; class Insecta; order Lepidoptera; family Coleophoridae; genus Coleophora; species Coleophora flavipennella. The sequence continues at coordinate 99,145 of OX369266.1, forward strand.
TTCACCCCTCATATAATAATATTTTTCATATCGAGCTCTATATATTCTGAAGAGTTGAGAACCTAATCCTTTTTTGAAGTCGTTAAAAAAGAAAATTATCATGGATAAAAGAAGTTTTTTAGTTTAGCAGTAATAGTCGACAAACAAATATGCAGTTTCATCGTTTGTTCATCGTTTTTCCATACGAAATGTTCAGTAACAATTTAAAATAAAGTATTTTTGACTCCTACGAAACCCCAATTTGCGCGTAGTCATCTACCCATTTTTTTTTATACCGCGCGTCTTCCTCACCTCGAATTAACTCCCGTTTCAGTTCAAGCGCATGCGCAGTTTCCCGTGAGCGTCTGTTGTGCAATGATCATTGATGTGTAACATCTTTTCTCTCGCTTTCCTGCAATTTTTGAGAGTGATTTCATGAAATGGGACGAAAGAGTGTCACAAGAAATGCGAGCGTTTTTTTAAGTCACGAAGGCATGGCCATGCTGCCTATTGTTAGGCCGAAGACAAAGATGACCTACAATCCGAAGGCCCGCCCGGAAAATAAAGGAAACCCCCAAAGTAATTTAACACCTACCTTCCTACCTACTATTATACATATTGTTATGTTTGTACATCATTAGATATGAAACGGCAATAAATAAATGAAATGAAATGATATTATAATTGATGAGATGCAAAAAATATTATTTATGCGATCGTGCAAGCAAATAATCACCTTTCAAAGTAAGTTAAGCACCGGAGGCAAAGCCTACCCTATTTCGATCCCCAACAAACCTTCGAGATCAGGGGGATATGGAAGTAAGTATCATGGCGGGAACGCACGTGGATCTGACTTGAGGGCAGAAAAACTTGGGGTTAAAAAAAAAGATAGGGTAATCGGCCAAGGTCAGGGTCAAGGTTGAGTCTGCCGGGGGCATTCCTACTCGATCCGATAGATTTATTAGAAGGAGACTCCACCCCCCCCCCCTTCACAGGGAGTTTCCCCCTCCTTATACCCCTTATGTGCCCCCCCCCTAACCATCCCTTTCCATAGACAGTCAATAATAGGTCATCTTTAGCCCCACATGAATTCAACCATGAATTACCTATCGGGTCGTATATTCATGCACCGGGTATGCTCGTGTCGGCTGTTATATGGACCCAATGAATTGCCAAAGTTGTCTTCATGGAGTTGTGTTTTAAGGATTAATTTATGTTAATTACACGGATAATTTCTTTGATTCGTAAATATTTTGTCACATGCTGCTTTTGTGAGGCTTGCAAGTTTTTTTTTTAGGGTTTATAACCTTAAATGATCCATCTTCACGTGATTTTTTACTTACGATGGAACAGAGAAGGGCTATGCATTTAGGATACGAGGTTGTTGGTTTGTTTGTTTGTGTGTGCAAACGAATGTTGCCATTTAACTCGAAAACTGCTCGGTTAATTTCCTTGCGATTTTTTGCATTTAAAAGGTATAATTTCAGAGCATCAGGGAGCGCTGCACTAGCCAGGATGATTGGCACTTATGTTGCCATTTATCTCGCAAACTATTGGACCGCTTTCCTTGCGGATTTAGGCATTTAAAAGGTATTATTTCAGAGCAGATTCTTAGACATGCTTATTGCGGTAGACCACCAAGCAGCGCTGAAGCAGTCAGGATGGTTGGCGTTTAAGAGCTTCTTAGAAGCTATTCCGCTGACTTCGCTGCTTTTTTGCTTTGTATAAGTGTTATTTCTACCAGACTGACCAAAAAGGAGGGTACTTTTTTCGGGTGTATGTATGTATGTCCGTATCTTTGGCTGAGCCTGTAGCCTAAATGGTTTGATGGATTCATGAGTGTCGTTAGATTCTTCTTCATCCCAAAAGTGACATAGTATTCATTTAACCCGAGTGCCCTAAATAAAAAGGGTACTTGTTTATTGCAGTCGGTTTTTTAATTTATGTAAATTAGTTAGGTTATTCAGAGCAAGTCTAGACATGTTTTACAGCCGTAGAGCTTCAGAGGCGTTGCAGCTCAATAAAAAATCATAGGGAATACAGATCTTAAAAAGTACAATGCCAGTAAACGTATTCAGTCTTATGAAGACATGCATATTATAAACAAATAAATTGTTAATATTAATTATGATTAAATTAGGTAAGTAAGCAATATCAGTTTTAGGTTTGTTAAAAAATGACACTTTATGTATTTTTTGTAGTCCATAAATTCTTTAACACTATAAATACAATAATTCATTAGCCATTTTGTTAGTTTTGTCTTAAATTCTGTCCCTTGTAATATTTTTAAATCATCAGGTAAGTTATTATATATCATTATAGACATGATGTAGACATTTTTCTTATAAATATCTGCTTAACAAGGAGATTGATGAAGCATATTTTTATACTGCGCTCTTGGCTTTCTTACTATGAAGTTTTTCGAAAAATTCTGGATGAGACCTTGAAAATAAACAAATTTTTCGAATATACGTGCAAGTCAGGGGTAGAATATTTAGTTGTTTAAACAGTGGTTTGCAAATATATAAAAACCATTATTAATACATTTCTTTTGAAGCCTGAGGACTCTATCCACCTCCACAGAATCACCCAAAAGTATCAGTCCCTAGTAAAGTACTGAGGAAACATGGCCATGGTAAGCTGTTATTACGGCTTCAACAAAAACATTTTGCCGCAGAGTCGCAGGGCAAACAAAGAACGATCTAATCTTTTGCATACGAAGTAAATATGTTATTTCCAATTTAGATTTTTGACAAAAACGAAGCCCAAAAATTTAAACTGATCCGTTTCTTGCAATTCAAAATTGTTATATTCAATTTTTAAAGAATAAGGCTTAGTTTGATTTGAATGAAACTGCATATAAAAAAATTGGTTTTGTTCATACTTATGGAAAGATAGTTGTCTTCCAGCCACCCTATAATATCAGATAAGGATGTGTTTATGGTGGATTCATATGTATTTTTATAATAGCCTATGATGAAAATGGTGGTATCTTCGCAAAGAGTAGACATTTCTGTGAAGTTGAGTTCGGGAGGTCATTAATATATAATAAAAATAATAAAGGCCCAAGGATGCTGCCCTGAGGTACCCCAGAAATACAGGTTCTGTGCTGAGATCTAATTGTTTCCTTTACTGAATTATTACATTTTTCTGTAATTTTAGATTTATCAATGTATTGTTGTCTGTTTTTAAGTAACTTTTTAGTCAGTCATAAGCGTTACCTCTGATTTCATAAGAATCAAGTCTAGAAAGTAGTATTGAGAGGTGCACGTAATCGAAGGCCTTTCTCATATCCAAGAAAAGAGACATTATGGGAGCTTTATTATTAATAGATTCAGTCACATCTTTTACAAAATTGAAACGTGCTGATTCTGTAGAGCATCCTTTACGAAACCCAAACTAATAGGTGTTTAATATGTTAAGTCTGTTCAGAAATTCATTAATCCTTATGTACATTGATTTTTCTAAGGTTTTTGATATGATGGGCACCAGAGTTATCGGTCTGTAGTTATTAGGGTCACACCAGTCTCCGTTCTTAAATAGGGGTTTAACTACGGATATTTTCAAACTTTCTGGGAATATTCCCTGACTGAATGAAAGGTTGATAATATGAAATAGTGGATAGCTTATATGAGTCGCAATAATCTTAAGAATTTTTGTTGTTATATCGTCATAACCGGTAGTATTTGTATTGTTAAGGGACATTACAATTTTATGAGTCTCTCTCTCGTTAATCGGATTGAGGAAAAGAGAATTGACATTATTGGAAACAATATCAGGAAATGTATTTGAATACTGAGAATGTGTCAAATCTATAAAATATTTTTTAATAATTTTGAACAAAAAAAAACCGACTTCAAACAGAAAACTAAGGTGGTTACCCTCAATTTCTCTGGGATGCCACCATCAGATCCTGGTTTCCTTATCATGGTATCACCCTCGAGATATCTCCTTTCCAACAAAAAAAAGAATTATCAAAATCGGTTCATAAACGATGAAGTTATCCGCGAACACACAAAAAAATATATATAGGGGAAATCGGGTGACTTGCCCATGTGGGAGACTCGCCCACCCACACCGTTTTCCAACTTACAATAGTGCTACAGGAACGCAACTGCGCTCATTGGTTGCCCGCGGGCAGCCATTGATCTGCATCCTGTCATTTTGGCAGCTGTCAGTTTGGTTCGCGAGTTATCGAAGGTAACGTGTTTTTGGTGCTCCGAAGTGAATATTTTTTATTTTTTTGCAAGAAGGATTGCACAGTTGTTTTCAAAGGTACGTATTGTGTGCAGTTATTATTGTGTCACCTAATTATCGTATTTTGACGAGTGCTAAGTGTCGCTAGACTACGATTTAGGGATAGACAGTGAAAAAGAATAAGTTCCGGAGGGTAGGGTGCGGGAGAGTTGACCCATTGTGGAAGCGGGTGACTTGCCCAGTGAGCAAGTGTTCCTCTACTAAGTAAGTAAGTGTTTACACACACAAAGGTTGGCCATTATGGTACCGCGATGCTCATCTGATGATGAAACCAGCTGTTTCTAATAGAAAAATATAAATTAAAATAATCTTCAACCAATTTACCAATTACCGATACCAATACCAATGCTTTCAAGATACACAATTTTTTTAACCAAATGATGACTATGTAAAATATTTTTTTAGTTATTCTCATGACTAATTGCTTTATATGCTTTAGTTAGTGGTAATTTATGTATTTAAAATTAAATTTAAGATGTAAAGCATTACTTTCCACAATTTTCCTTCAAAAAGAAGACAGTGGGCAAATCTCCCCAACCCTATGGGCATCTCTCCCAGTGGATGGGGAGACTTGCCCAAAATCCCATTTTTCATTCGGAAGTCATTTAACTAAAAAAACATTTTATTTTATTTTATTTTGATTTATTAAGAAAACCAACAGCTACTTAATTACACAGCGTTAAAAAGGAAAGGTAACAGATCATGAGCAATTTGCAGGTTTCCCTAAATTACTTTAACATATTGTGCAGATCCAGCCTAGAGAGCATAGTCTGGTTCAACGTTATTAGAATAATCATTACCTTAAAAAAGAGAAATATTTACAATTAAAGAACAGAAGACAAAAAAAAAACAAAAACAGGCCAACCAGGTGTGTGTGTGTGTATGTGTGTGTGTATGTGAGTGAGTGATTTAAGTTAAGAAGATAAGTTCGTAATGAGTTCAGAGAGAATTCTGTTTCTGAATGATGTTCTACTGTGACTAAATATGTCAAAATTGTTGAAATGACGATCGTGGGTATTACAAATGCGGGATATAACTGAGTTTTTCGCATAGTTAGTACGGCTAAGTGTTGTACAGAAGAGCCTTGTGTGTCTAGTTCTTCGTGTAGGTGTAGATAATTTAATTTTACTTAGTAAGTTAGCACTTTCCAGTTGTCCATGCAAAACATCGTGCAATAACATCTGGTCGAGGAGCGTTCTTCGACTGTCTAAATTCAGACTTTTAAAATGTGCAGACCTGTCTTCATAACTTTTCAGACGCATGTCAAATTTGAAGTTCAGATACCGTAGAAATCTCATTTGAATTTTCTCAATGCCGTCTTTGTAAATTTGATATTGCGGCATACTAAAGTAAACTACGCACGTAGGCGAAGTACAGTACCTTAACGCAGTGCAGGTTAGTAAATGGTTTACTGGATCGAATAATAAATCCAAGGTCTTATCGACAGTCGAGTTAATATGCTCACTAAATGTTAATTTCTTATCAAGTAATACTCCCAGGTCCCTCACCAGGTCACTCCTCTCCACAAACGCACCTCCAATCATATAATGCAAATGTTACTGGTTTAGTGTTACGTGTAAAGCTAATTACTTGACATTTACTTACGTCACACCCCGGACACTCCATACAAACGAGCGAGAAATGATATACATAATTATAACTGACGTATCTATAGGCAAGAATGCAATGAATCACACCGGCGGTATTGGTCACAAAATGTTTGTTAGTTATTTACTGAATGCTGTGTGAATACTAAACTCTTTTTTTTTTCATACTTTTCGTTGTAACATTATAAATGGTAACTGCGATGTGGACGTACGAATTAACAATGAAACCTGCTACATCTTTAAACACTTTTTCCTTGACCGACAAATCGCTACCGCTTATTAAAAAAAGGTCATCTACTTCTATGACGCCGAAAATCGCTGCCGCTTATTAAAAAAAGGTCCTCCACTTCTGTGACGGCGAAAATCGCTACAGCTTATTGCAAAAAGAGGTGAAGTCAATTTGATCACCAAGATTCATGATATGGGGTCCAGGGGGCCCAGCCCCCTCCAACCATTTAAAACCCCCAAATTTTATGGAAAAAGTGTTAGAAGATGTATAAAATAATAGCAGTTTTCAGTGTTAATTCATACGTCCACGTCGCAGTTACCATTTACAATGTTTGTGAATATAGTGAATAAAAGTGCTTGCGTAGCTCGTCCTTTACGTTTGGTACCCAATCTACACCCAATCTGAGTGACGGGGGGGGTGAGGTCGAATTTAAAGAGGGGCAGGGAGTGTCCATACTGTACGTTAGTACTAATATATATACTGTGCTTACGTTGATATTAATTCTATTCTTCTTCTTTTCGAATCGATGGTTTGAATATTGACTCTTGTTATTTTATATCTTATTGGCCCAATAGGTAGCCACGCGTATGCCATTATCAGTGGCCCCCCAGAGGTCTACCATTGTGCAGGTGTCCGGGCACTCGGGGCAAGCCAATAAGTGCGTCATAGTTTGTGGGGTGACTCCACATGGGCACTCTTCTCCGTCACAGAAACCCCAACGACACATTTTCTCCCTACATCGGCCAACCTGAGTCCGCAGTCTATTCAGAGATTTCCAAATAGACCATGGCAGGTCGCTGCCCGGGGGGAGGGCTTCTCGTTGTGGGATAAAGCTTTCCGTGACAGGGAAGGTCTTTTTCCATAAACTGGATTTAGCCATTAGCGGGTCATCTTGTGGCTTTGCTACAGTGGCTAGGAAGCTCTTGCGGCTTTTTAGCCTGGGGCGGGCTGGGCTGCATCCGAACATGGGGTGTCTGGGGTCTAGTTCTTGTTTGGCTTTCTCGACTGAGCACGCTACCTCTCTCCGAACGCCAGGTGGGGTTAATTCTATTAGAGATATAATATTCAGATATTCTGTCCAGATCATGTTGGAGTCTGTGACAGTCATTAATATTGTTAATTTTATAAAATATTTTTGTGTCATCTGCGTACATCACAAAAGCTACATTATTAAGATATTTATGAATGTCAAAAAGATACGCATTGTAGAGAAGGGGACCCAAATGTGAGCCCTGGGGTACACCAGAAGTCACCTCTACGAAGTTGGAGCGATAAACACCTACGATTGTGGAGATATGACTCAAGCCAAACAACCACAACAACAACAACAAGTCTCCAGGATACCAAGAAACTGCAACTTTAGAAGCAGTATGATATGATCTACCCGGTCAAACGCCTTTTCAAAATCAGTGTAAATGACGTCTATTTGACCACCAGCATCCATATTTTTTAATACATAATTCGTAAACTCAGTAAGGTTACTAACAGTGGAGCGCCCCTGCAAAAAACCGTGTTGTTGGGGAGGAATTCTCTGATAAATAGTATTATTAACTAGCTTTTGCCCGCGGCTTCGCCCACGTGGACATAGCTTTTATGACTCTTTTTGAGGGTGAGTGGTGCGCGAGCCGCAATCAGCTAGCAAGCGTGGACATGAGTTTTCTCCAGGTACCTCAGGAACTGTATCGGGCTATTCGGATTAGCAGTCTTTGTCACTTCCCACCCCTCAACAAATTCTATACAAAAAATAACTTTAATCCGTTGCTCCGTTGCGACGCCACCGACGTGCGCGAGTGTAGAAAACAGTTGTCCCCAGATCCCGCGGGAACTATGTCAGGATATACTTATTAAAAAAATTAAAATTATATCATTTTCCACCTCATCTCTGAGCTAAAAATCACACCAACTCATTTTTTCGTTACGATTTTAAATAGCTTAACGAACAAAAAGTATTGTTTTAGTTTCCTCAGGAACTGCATCGGGCTATGATAATTTCCATAGATATAAAGTTGACTATTTCATTCCCAGTGATACAGGCTACCTCACGGCTACCTGCATGCCAAAGGTGTTGAAGTGTGAATAGGTAACAAACAAACAAACACATTTTCACATTTATAATAATGAGTGAGGATTTCTAAATCTTAAATAACATATAGAGCGTCGGTGGCAGAACGGTTAGGGCCACTATCTCATGTCGAAAGGCCGTGGTTCGAATGCTGCCACTTAACAATATCTATGCGAATATCGATTTCATACTGGTATGTACGTTTATCCGACGCTCTTACGGTGACAAAAACATCGTGAGGAAACCTGCGCACGCCTGCGAAGAAACTCGAAGCTTATGTGTGAAGTCAATCAACCCGCAATGGGCCCGCGTGATCGTCTAAGGCCTGATCGCCCTAACTCAAGGCAGGTCGAGCACCTTGGTGGGGACGTATATAAACTGATATGATAAAATAACACATATACCTATATTATCGAAAAACTAATTCAAATCATTGTATCAATCTAGTAGTAAAACTTCCTAAAAATATTAATATGGGTCAAATTCTCAAGTCGTATCAGCTCCAAAGTAGCCCATGACGCACTTCTCGTTGCCGCGCTGGATGGCAATAGACAACCTTAGCAGCAGGTAGGACCTCACGTCACATCTCCTCTCTCGAAGGCGACGGCCAATCTCATTTGAGAAGGTAAAGGCCTCTGAGGGTTCAGCAGCCGGTTGTCTCACAGACCAGCGGCACAAAGCAGTAATTTGCCTTCAAGACCGAGTACTTATTATGCTTCTTTCTCGCCGCAAATTGAGCAGCAGTACCGTACGAGTGAGAAGTGAGGCAGAAAAAGTAGAGTCCCAAAGCAGGCACGTTTCTCTCTGCCATAGCATCTGTTTAAAACCTCCGGCCTTTTGCCATCACATCGACTAAAGCCCAGTGGCTGCATCAAAGATGGAATATTCCATCTGGCCGATACCAGTGCCCTCCGAGTGAGGTCATTAAGGAATTGGTGACGTGGGAATCTTCACAAACAACGACCGCAACTCAGTGAGTGATGGCCAATTGCCTCCACCGTGGACCCGCAAATACATTGATGAGGTTCACAGATATTGATATTGCAGGCGAAGAGCAACTGCCACACGCGAATAGTCGCCGTCAGAAGAGTTCCCATATCTGTGCCCACAACATATCGCTACGTGCCATAGTTCCAGAGAGTTGTGTAAAAAGCGTATGCTGAAAAATACATAAAAGAAATCCACTCAAAAGAATGAAATAATATTTTAATGTTTTAACACAACTTAAGCGCGTTTTATTGTTCCTGCAGTGCCATCTTTTGACATTTTGCTGCTATGATTATAATGTGTGGTATGTGTAGCTTATATGTTGAAAAAGTACTCTATATTCATTATTGTAAGTATCGATAGATAATTTCCCACGGGACCTCTTTAGTTTTTCGGGATAAAGAATACCCGACTATACAATGATGTTCAAAACACCCCATCCCAATGTAATGGTTTCATATTGTTACGTTGAGCCATTCTAAAGATACAATTTTTTGCATTCCTGCAGGAACCCTTATTTTTTTTGGGATTCACAATGTCCCAGTTTTAGTTCGCGATAAGGGTATCAACGTGTAAAATTTGATTGTAATAGTAGGTCAAGCCACATATGGTGGTGGTGAGGTGAGCCATTCTATAAATGAATACTTTTGATTTTCCCACGGGAACTCTTGAATTTTCCGGGATAAAAAGTATCCTATATGTTAACCCGGGCTATAAGGAACCACCATACAAAATTTCATCGAAATCGGCTTGGTAGTTTTTGCGTGATGCGCGAACATACAGACAGACAGACAGACAGACAGACAGACAGACAGACAAAAATTCCAAAAGTTGTTGTTTTGGCCTCTGTATCGTTAGTTATGTCCACCACTGTTATTATTTTCCAAAAATATTTCATGTACTGACACGGCCCCGTTACAGTTTTATTATATTAATATAGAATAATATAGAATTATATAGAATATAGATAGTGTTGAATACGAATTTCTCAATATTTATCCAAACGAAAAAGTAATAATGCCAATTTATAGCCAGATAATGAGGCTATCATCTGAGACTACAATCAAATCTGTAAGTGATAACCACAGGATTTTATGATGACGGTTAAAAAAAAAGTGGGCAAGTCTCCCGGATTCCTATATACTGTCGAATTGAGACACCTCCTCCTTTTCTGAAGTCTGTTAAAAATTGCAAATATCATTGGGTTTTTGATATGTCATTCTATTATAGTTAATTAAATCAATGTCCATTCATTTGTGAGCTACTGTTTATGCTGGATGAGATTATACTCCAAGTTCCTTTGCACTTGTTCTTGGCTGTCATAAGATACCTACCATTACTTATTCGTTGTGATTTTTAATACACTTACTCATAATACGTCCGTAATTATTATAATGATTCGCATTTAAGACTAGCTTTTGCCCGCGACTTCGCCCGCGTGGACATCGTTTTTAGGACTATCTTTTAGGGTGATTTGTGAGCGCGCCGCAAGCGTCTTGTGATCGTGGACATGAGTTTTTCTCAGATTCCTCAGAAACGATATCGGGCTATTCTGATTAGAAGTCTATGTCACTTCCCACCCCCTCAACCAATTATATACAAAAAACCACTTGAGTCCGTAGCTCCGTTGCGATGCTGATGTGCGCGAGCACGGAAATGAGTTTTCCCCAGATGACATGTCAGATACCATGTCAGGATATGCTAATTAGTAAATTATGTCATTACCCACCCCTTCATCCATCTCTGTGCAAAAAATCACAGCAATCCATTGTTTTGTTGCAATGTTAAAGAAACTCATCAAAAAAAGAGTATATTTTTAGTTCCCCAGGAACTGCATCGGACTATGCTATTTTCATGGGATAAAAAGTAATCTATGTTTTTCCTAGTTGACGAATATGTATACCTGGGACAAACAGTCCAGCTAGGTAGGTCCAACTTCAAGAAAGAGATCAATAGACGAATCCAACTCGGCTGGGCAGCGTTCGGGAAGCTTCGAAATATCTTCACGTCCCAAATACCGCAGTGTCTCAAGGCTAAGGTCTTTGTCCATTGTGTGTTGCCAGTGATGACATACGGAACTGAGACATGGTCGCTTACTATGGGCCTCATAAGAAGGCTCAAGGTCACCCAAAGGGCAATGGAGCGTGCTATGCTCGGAGTTTCTCTGCGTGATCGAATCAGAAACCAGGAGATCCGCAAGAGAACTAAAGTAACAGACATAGCTCACAGAATCGGTAAACTGAAGTGGCAGTGGGCAGGTCACATAACTCGTAGAACAGATGGCCGTTGGGGTAGTAAAGTTCTCGAGTGGTGACTGCGCACCGGAAAACATAGCGTAGGCAGGCCTCCCACGCGGTGGACCGACGACCTGGTGAAGATCGCGGGAAGCCGATGGATGCGGGCAGCGCAGTACCGGTCGTCGTGGAAATCCTTTGTCCAGCAGTGGACGATTTTCGGCTGATATGATGTTCTTCCTAGTGACACAGGCTACCTGCATGCCAAATTCCATCAAGATTGGTTAAGGTGTTGAAGCGTAAAAACTTTTTTCACATTTATAATATTAGTAAGGATTTTGTTTCTACCATTTGATTTGTATAATATGCGATTCTCGTTTCACTTTACAAGCTTTCTTTATACCCTTTGTAAGCCATTTTATATTTTTTCGTCGATTAGTCACTTCAATTTTAAGTATAGGAAAGCGTTGTAAAAGAGGCATATCAAGTCATAGAACATCTTAAAAGCTTCAGTCATGCTGTTACTTTCTAACACTTCAGCGAATGAAAGTGCAGCTATACTATGATATAACTTTGTAACGTTTTCAGCACCATGATGACGTCTTTGTTCAGACTTTGTTACTTTGTTACGGTTTGAGCCGTTTCCTGATCTGATAAACCAAGTGTGAATACAGCTGGCTCAATCTGTTTTTTTATATTTCTGGCTATTTGATCCAGACACGCATTTCCTCTGGTTGGCGATGGATATGTGTTGTGAAGTTATGATTTTGCAATATACAAATGAGATCTTTAGAGAATGTGTTTTGTTTTAAAAGAGGGCGCCTGATTAACATTAATATATAAAACCACGTTACTGAGTTAGTAACGTGGTTTTATATATTAATGTTAATCAGGCGCCCTCTGTGGTATTTATGTGTACGACAAATGAACTTAACATACTGTACATCGATAGTAAGGTAGGCGTTACGAGACGAACAAAGAAAAGGAGTTGCAGGTTAGTTGGCGCTGTAACATATGTGTTAGGACACTCGGATAGTATGTGCCACATAGATTGCACCTTCGGCGACGCAGGGATATCGGGCGGATTCGATCCACCTACAGAGTTGTTTGTATGAGGCGCAACGGCCGCGTCCCGTTAAGGTTACACCAATCTCTCCTCGACAATTCAGAACCTTTTAGTTTGGTGCCAGGTATTCTCTCGCATCCAAATGTTCCTGCCATTGACAATACTCTCGACTGTTTCCACTCCCGACTACATTCAAAGCCATCGTATAGGAGTGACGCAGCGAACTTGTATGCTGGGGATCTTGATTTTGGGCGGTATTTCGTAGACTCCAGGAATTCAAAGTGCATAGGAAGACTTGAACTATTTCCTCCTGAAGTCCGGTGGATAGATTTGGCAGATCACAGGGTGTGGATCCTAGGGTACCAGAAATGCAACGCATGGCTTTGTTTAGCTCAACATCCACCTTGCCGACGTGTGGGCTGTTGTGCGAAGCACATCACTATTTGCTCCCCAGCTGGTCCCTGCTAGCTTTTGGATGATATTATTCCGTGTCTGAAGTTTACGCGCGGATATAATTAAGTGATCCTTATACGTGAGTGCGCGGTCGAGAGTGACGCCCAGAAATTTAGGATTGAAGTTGTGCTTCAGATTGTTACCATTGAAAGGGATCTTCAATTTCTGCTTGGCCTGATGATTAAGAAGGTGGAAACAGTAGATCTTTATTTTGCTCGCACTCGGTATTAGATGCCATGTTCTAAAATACCTGGCCAAGGTTGCCAGGTCGACGGTCAGGAAGTGCTTGATAGTTGTGAAATCTTTACTCTGGGTAACGAGGCAGATGTCATCAGCTTATTACAAAATTACAAATTTCCTAGAGTTGGTTTCGCGTAGGTCGTGAATATACAGATTGAATAACGTAAGGGCCAGAACAGAGCCCTAACAAGGTTATTATTCAAATACCTTACGTCACTAATCCTGGATGCCAGATTCACGTAGATTCTGCGCTGAGGCAGCATACTTGAAATCAACTGTACGATTTGCATGTTGGGGACTACAGATAGCAGCTTGAAAAGCAGGCTCTCTCTCAATAGTGTATCTTAGGCGGCGGTGAGGTCCACGAATACAGTACCAGATTTTAGCTCCCTCTGAAATCCCGTCTCCAGATGTGTAACAAACGATAGCACCTGATCGGCGCAGTTACGGCCGTTTCTGAATCCCGCCTGTTCTACTGGTATAAATTGGTCGATGAGGGGAGCTATGCGGGGTAAAATAACTTTCCAGTAACTTGTAGCCATTGCTTAGGAGGGCGATAGTAGCTAGAGGGGTCATCATTGACTTTACGCGGTTTTAATAGTGCGCTCATCTTTGACTCTTTGAATTCCCGTGGAAGAAAATTCGACTGTAGGATGTCAGAGAGAAAGACGGAAAGCCACCTTATTGTATTAGGGTCAAGGTTAACCAAGAACTCGTTGTAAATACCGTCAGTACCAACTGATTTACTGCAGTTGAGGTCCTTATATGGCTAGGCTGACATCTTATACTGTAAAGTCTTGCCAGGTCAGGGTTTGGTTTTAGTTAAGCCATCAGTTGTTGCAACCTCTTTTTTATTAACCTCTTTTCTGTTTATCTCCCTTAGCTTTGAACACAGAGACCATCCTGTTGGCTATTTGATTACGGTAAATAGATGAGTTTGATCAAGGAGCGGACTATTTTCCAGATAGTTCGTTAAGCACCCTCAAAGTTTTATAGCTAGATCGCTTGAAGTCCATAGATTGGAAGATATTTTTCCATTTGCTAGTGCGGTTTTAATCAAGAGAGTGTGCACCCACCGCACAGTCTCCTGTCTCTTGGTACACCTTATACAGCTCTGCTCACTTTTTGCGTTCCAGCCAGGGACATACTCTTTTATGTTACCTATCCACACATGTGATTTGGCAGCCCCTAGCACCAGACCAACAAAGCGATGATAGTTGGCAGATCTTGGAGATCAAACACCCGCATCCGCTCTTGCTGCAAAACCAGGGTAATCCGCACTCTTGAAGTTCCATCGCGGGAGAGGCATCACAAGGAGTTCATTAGTGGAATTTTCAGTGCCAATTCCAGTACAACTGGCCTGTATAGTCAAAATTGTATGTTGGGATAGATTTTGAGACCAACCCGAGACGTGGGTAACAGAATACCTGATTCGTCCTTAGACACAAAAGTTAGATCCAATTGTCCCTTTGTCCCTATTCCACAGCCGGCAGAATGGAATGTGCCTCTGTCCTTTGCATCAAACACCAGGTACAGGTTGGATGTCTCAGCCCATTGCGCCAACGCTAACCCATTGGTGTCGGCTGTAGCATAGCGCCTTAGGGTGTAGTGGCTATTACAATCACCGGTATAGATACAGGCGTGTGAGAAGCTAGGAAGGCCGTTATTTTCCCAGATAGCTTGGCTTGTATACATTCACCACAGCCGAGTGACGATGATAAAGTTATTAGACACCTGTTTCTTCCAGACTTGATTTGATGTAGGTGGAATACCGTACTGTTTATGGTTAAGAGTGTAGCCCGGAACCATCCCTCTTTTCTGGATATCCTGAACATCCCTAGTGCGCGTTTCCTGAATATTCAGAACGTCAACTTTATGTTCTAAAAGGGGTTTAGTTTAGGGATGTATTCGCATTTGGATCGGCTAATACCCTCCACATTAATTGGACAGATACGGAAAGATGGCCCGATTTCTCTGGTCGAAATTTACAAAACTTTTAGACATGATGAATTTTCATTTATTATATGTTGAGCGCAGGACCGGTCGTCGTAGAAATCCTTGGGGGAGGCCGGCTGATATGATGATGATATGTTTATCTCTTTAATTTGCTGTCAGGCTCCTAGGTCGAGTTCGAGCGGTACAGCAGCCTGTTTTGGTTACTCTTTAGCGCCGCCTGGGGGAGACGTGCACACGTGCAGGGTAATAGGTTGGTAATCATCCCGCGGACGCGAATAACCTTCGCCCCCATGAAATACTCACACACTCTTATATGAAAATATAAAACTAAATTTTCCTTGTCACACGGACAGCCTCTTTGTAAAACAGATTGCGCGCCAGCCCCAACAGCATCATGAAGGAGATAAATGAGAGATATGACTCTCCACTCTTCGCATTTCATGCGTGTACTCGTCAGCTACTACTGCCTACTGTAACTTGTGAGCGCATGAGACGCAAAAGGTTACTATCTGTTTTGTGGTTACACTCTTCACTTTTATTACTGTTTTTATTTCAATCTGTCTTCTACTAACATTAGTGTAGTAAAATAAGACTTTTCATCCCTCCATCTCGGAAATTGTATTTTTGTTCTTCGATATCTGAGTGCAAAAGCTGTTTTTATTAGCTAGAGGATAAAGTAAATATCTGAGTGCAAAAGCCGTTTTTATTCGCTAGAGGATAAAGTAAATTGAATTTAGAACATCATGTGCACTAAGTTTGTGAATTCAAAACATTATTATACCTATTTAATTCTACCTCCATGGTGCCGAATTTATTATACAACCTTTTTTAA
Source organism: Coleophora flavipennella (assembly GCA_947284805.1). Taxonomy (NCBI): domain Eukaryota; kingdom Metazoa; phylum Arthropoda; class Insecta; order Lepidoptera; family Coleophoridae; genus Coleophora; species Coleophora flavipennella. The sequence continues at coordinate 115,047 of OX369266.1, forward strand.
TTTGTTAAAAACTCAGACTTGGAACCTTCTTGGTGTACTTTTTTAATTTGCTTTGCTCGCGCCATTTTCTTTGCACGTCATATTGTTAAAACCTAAGGTTAAAAACAAGAAACTTGAAAAACCTAAAATGAGTGATTATAGCGACGAGGAAGTTTATTTGACGCCAACAGAATTGACTTAAACTGTTTGTAATGCGCAAATGATATTTTTTTACATTTTGTCATTTCCTCGCTGAGGTGGAATGAAAAGTTACGTGTTGCACTCGAGTGCAAAGATTTTTCACATCGTGCTCTTTTTATTCCCCCGCTAACGCTAAGGATTCTAATTTTTGAATCACTCACTGCGCTCGTGATTCAATTTTAGAATCCTTCACTGGCTCGGTCATTAAAATTGAGCACACGGTTAAAAAGCAACTTTGCTCTCTTGTATAACAAATAACTATTGTGTTACTAATAATATTAATAGACCGTGTTGCGTGATGTGATAAAGATGACAATAAAAAGAAACGTTTAGCATAAAAAAAAATATCCCTAAGAAATGTTGAGCAGTGTATCATAATGTCTTTCTCATTTGTATGTTTACGTGTGGCGGGTGGCGGGTGGCGGGTGTGTGCAGAGCGCTCGCGTGGCAGACGCGTTGTACGCCAGCGCGTGGCACACGGCCGGCGAGCGCGTGCGGCGCGCCCTGCTGCTGGCCATGACGCGCGCACGTCGCCCGCTGCGCCCCGTCGCCGGCCGGCTGCTGCCGCTCTCGCTCGACACCTTTCTCAAGGTACAGCTAGCTAATATTGCCATTGCGACCGTAATACCTATCCTATAGCGTTTCAGGGACCTAAGGCACCAGGAGTGGCGTATCGGGAGCCGGGTCGTTCCTTTACCTCTAATATGGTTGATGGGAGCGATGGCTGACTCTCGCGTTATACTCGTGACCGGGTGCTGTCCATGTGAACTGGCCTACTCTTGTTAAATGCATTCAATGATTTTTATGTATAACTTTTCGTGTCATATTGTTGTCATGTTCTAATGACATAATCTGGTTTACATCAAGGATTTAATTTTGACTATTGATTATTGAATTGAGTAGACTAAAAAATGCACTTATTTATACTTCTAATGCGTATGATGCACCTACGTCTGCTTGTCTAATATTTTTAGATATAAGTACACGAAATTAACCAACAATAACGAAATCAAAGTTAGGTACGAATCAAATTAGGGGCCTACAATTTTTTTAAGGTGTCGGTACTACCAGCAAAGCCGTCGAATCTAAAACATTTGTTAGGTGATAGTGATAGTTGTGCGCCGGCGCCGGTACATAGTGATAGTTGTGCGCCGGCGCCGGTACATAGTGATAGTTGTGCGCCGGCGCCGGTACATAGTGATAGTTGTGCGCCGGCGCCGGTACATAGTGATAGTTGTGCGCCGGCGCCGGTACATAGTGATAGTTGTGCGCCGGCGCCGGTACCTACGTAAAATAAAATTTTAGGCCCTTAGTTTGATTCGTACCTACCTTCATAGGTTTTTATTAGAAAAAAATGAAAATTGTAAGGAGTAGAACATAATCAGTTTAAAAGAAAAATTATCATGGCTTAGTAGGCTTTCTTAGTTTAGGAGTTATAGTAGACCAACTTAAGATGTGCAGTTGGATTTGTAAAAAGTTCAAAGATATTCCATACAAAATGTTCTATAACCAACTGCAATACTATTTTTGTTTTTTAAAATTTTTGAAATAACTGAGGAACCCTACTTTGCGCGACTCCGGCTCGCACTTGGCCAGTTTTTTTTCATAATATAAACTATATTACTTCACAATAAAAACATTTTACTTATAAATATATATATTTTTAAGTTAAACGTAAAGAAACTTTTACGTTTATTGTAAAGAAACATAAAAGGTGTTCAATAAATAATGATAATGTGATGTAATATTCTCCTTAAAAATAAAAATAAATAAGATAAAAAAAAGCAATTTTCTTTTGTTTTTATAAAAAAGTTAATTGTAATTTGTTTGCACCGTGTCGAACGTGTTCTTAAAATACATAGATAAAATTGAAGTTAGCGCGGTACTAAATATCTCTGCTAGAATTTTTTTACTAAGAAGCAGGTAAATCAAGACTTGAGAGCAATGCTCCTTCATATTGTACGGTTGCGTCTCTCGAGCGAGGAAGAGCTTCCACTAGCGACGCCCCCGCACCGCGCACCGCGCACCGGACGCCCCGCGTCGGCTGTGACGGAACTAATGATTACAAAAGTTGAAAACATTGTCTTGGTGGATCGTCGTGTTACTGTTCGTTATAGCAGAACAAGTGAAGCGTCAATACGTCGTTTCAATACCTGTAGATAACTTTTAACATTTTATTTTTTAACATTCCATTCAGAAGAAATTACGAATTTAGCAAATGTCTACATGCCTTTTCTATTGTCGTTGAGATGTGTTTTGCCAGTGTCATAGTAAAAAGAAATAATTAGTAGGTTATCTTCATACATGGTACATCACGCGGTTTGTATGTGTGCGCGTCAGTAGGCACGCACGCACACTACAATAATAACAATGATTTAAGGCTACTGCAACGTTATTATTGTAATGTGCGTGCGTGCCTACTGAGAAGCGCACACATAAAAACCGCGCGATGTACCACTGTACGAAGATAAGATAACCTACTAATGGTTTCCTTTCACTACGCCAATGTGGCCCCGCGCAATCGGCGCAATGCAGCCGCACATACCTATGTGCTTTCTAATAAAGGTAAAATTATAAATATATCTCAAAATATTTAAAAATAGAAAGTTCACCTGTGCGAAGCCGGGGCGGGCCAGTAGTTATATAATAATTACATTTTTTTTTATTTTCAGGTTTTAAAGTCGTCCTACACATTCTACGCGGTACTACGACAAACCAAATAATTTAAGAGCTGACTTGTAAGAACGAGTATTAAAAATATGATGATTGTACTCATGAAACAAATTAAATGAAATGGAAAATCATCTTCATTAATTATAATAATTATATTCCATTATAAAATAAACTAGTTACATTTTTTAGAATTTTAAACTTAGGTACATTAATTATATTTAATTTAATTTATTAGTTTACTATTATAATTCTATTCAGTAGAGTAACCGGTAAAAATACTAACTTATGTAAGTACTAAATTTTCAATACAATCAATCAATAACAATCCATAAACGTCCCCACTGTTGGGCACGGGTTAGAGACCCAAACTCGGGAATGGTGTTCGAAGGTCCGGGTTGTAGGGCTAGTGCCGAACTCCACTGCCAGAAGTTTTACAAGCCGCCAATAAGGCACCTGACAAGGCTTGACGACTGCCATCTAGTGATAGCAACCGGCACCAGCGGCTTAACGTGTAGCCCATCCAGGTGATGACCGTGCTTCAGGTCAGTTAACCTGCGTGATCGACCCAACAGCGCAGCCGCACTGTGCTACGACCGCTTTATGTTCTCTTGGTATAGGAAGTACTTGGAATGTGTACATATCTAAGTGAGGATGTACAAGTCAGTCGGCGGGGCGTGGAGCCGCTGCGGCCGGCGCGGGCGGCGCCCCGAGCGCGACCCCCCAGCTGGCGCCGGCGCCGGGCACCTGCACCTGCGACACGTGCACACGCGCGTCACCCTGGTGCCTGGTGGGTGCAGATTGCAGACACGGCTAACGGGCTAAGTAACAGCATTTGAGGGGAGCGAGGAGCGACTAGCGACTTTCACCAGTCCGGTGTCTCGGGTGCCATCTAAATGATATTATTTACCCTACGGTCATCCGCATATTTTTGGAGAGTGAATAGGCATTATTTGAGTTTGCGTTTACCATCCTCGACTACAGCGTCACTTTCCATCAGGTGAGATGAGATGGAGTCAAACGCACTCAAATTTTTGATTAAAAAAATATCGATATTTTCACTTTTAGAATCGCTGGCTTCATAATTAAGACGGAACACAAAAATAATTAAAATTAATCAGTTGCAGTCTTGCAGTAATGTGTGATGATGATGGACAAATATAATTATCCGCTATACCTGGGCGTGTGCGGCCGCACGGGGTGGGGCGCGCGGGCGGGGGCGCGGGCGGGGGTGCGGCGCGCGGGGTGCGGCGCCCGCTCGCACACGCACCCCGACCCCGAGCCGCTGGACTCCGACTCTGACGCGCCGCACTCTGCGCAAGTGATGGAAAATATTATTGATGTTACCACATACAGTGTTCCTTTTTGCATTTGTTTTCAATTTCAACAGCGCATAGCTCTTGGTTACCATAGCAACGAAGAGGCAGGTTGCATTGGATGCGTCACTTTAAGTCATCCCTTCTCCTCTTCTGTGAGAGTGAAAGAGACCGAGAGTGACACATGCAGTGCAGCATGCCTCTTCGCCAAGAGACATGTGGTGTTGAAATTGAAAGCGAAGGGAACCAAGAAGAAAGGTAATTACAGGTATTGGTCCTTCCATGTACCCCGCCTCTCCCCGCTGCCCCCGTCCCGTCTCCGCCCAGGTCCGAGTTCCAGTTCCCCCCGCTGTTCCCGTCACCCGTCCCTCACACTTCCATACCTCATCGCTATTCTCGTCTGCGTCTACTTCTCGCTTGGACGAATTATTCGTCCGAGACTTGTCCGTTCGCTGTTTGTTTTCGCTCAACGCAAACTTACTAATAAAGTCATAATAGTTATTTATGATACAAGGGTGGTAAAAAGGTAAATAACAAACGAGTGACATTTGTGAGCCCGAGCCGCAGGCGACGGTTTACTATCGTTACGAGTTTTTTAAATAATTAAAGTTAAATAATTAAAAACGTAAAAGGTAATATATAAACGACCGTAACAGAAAAACAATACATAGGTACATATCTATCAAAGTTTCGGCAACATAAGTATATTTTTTATTACACGTATATTAACTATTCATAATTTCATTCGTATTCACACTAAAGCAACTCAATTCAGTTTTACGAAAATTGCGCCAAATATAATTTAGCTAGGTACACGTAAGCATGCGTAAGTTGTTTTTAATCTACACTAATATTATAAAGAGGAAAGATTTGTATTTTTGTGTGTGTGTATGTTTGTAATAAATAAACTCAAAAACTACTGAACCGATTTTAAAAAATTCTTTCACCATTAGAATTCTACATTATTGTTGAGTAACATAGACTATATTTAATAAGGGATCCTTGATAAAACTTCAGTAACGTGAACCAAGGTGTAAAAAAATTTGCTTAAAAATTTCTTTCATCGCATACGCTACGGAAACTATTGATGATAGAACAACAAAATGTTCTACAATAATAGAGAACATATCAATACCTAAAAAGAATTCGCAATACTACATGTCCAACTGTTGTAGTAAATTCACTATAACCACTTTACCATTTTAAAAGTTAATAAAAAAAACTGACCAGAATCAGACAATGATAACCATACCTTAGTATTAATCCTTATTCAAATAAACCATTTCATAATCAAAAATGTTTCGATACCTATAAACAACCTTTTAAATTACTTAAATCGGACCTTCCATTCAGAAGATATTACTAATTTATGAAAATAAACTCCGCCGCCGCGCCGCCCGCGCCGCGCAATGACCGACCAGTGCGCAGTGTGGCCCCAAGCAATGCAGCCGTAGCGTAGTAATAATAATATTATAAAGAGGATGGATTTGTTTGTTTGCATTGAAAAGGCTCCGAAACTACTGGACCGATTTGAAAAATTATTCCACTGTTGGGAAGCAACACTATCCGCGGTTGCTATAGGCTATATTATATTTTCAAATTGTAACCCAAGGTGTGAAAAAACTACCTAGAAAATTCCAGCATTATCAACAAAAAGTAGTGTAGTGTAGTGTGTAGTGTGTAGTGTGAAGGGGGTTAGGGTGAAGCGTGTAGGGTTTAGTATATAGTGTGTAGTGTAGAATAGTGCAGTGTAGTGTAGTGCAGTGCTGTGTAGTGCAGTGTAGTGCAGTGTAGTGCAGTGTAGTGCAGTGGAGCGCAGTGGAGTGCAGTGGAGCGCAGTGGAGTGCAGTGGAGTGCAGTGTAGTGCAGTGTAGTGCAGTGTAGTGCAGTGTAATGCAGTGGAGTGCAGTGGAGTGCAGTGGAGTGCAGTGTAGTGCAGTGGAGTGCAGTGGAGTGCAGTGGAGTGTAGTGGAGTGTAGTGGAGTGCAGTGGATTGCAGTGGAGTGCAGTGGAGTGTAGTGGAGTGCAGTGTAGTGTAGTGGAGCAGTGGAGCAGTGGAGTGCAGTGTAGTGCAGTGTAGTGTAGTGGAGTGCAGTGGAGTGCAGTGGAGTGCAGTGGAGTGCAGTGGAGTGCAGTGGAGTGCAGTGGAGTGTAGTGGAGTGCAGTGTAGTGTAGTGGAGCAGTGGAGTGCAGTGTAGTGCAGGGTAGTGCAGTGTAGTATAAGGCGGTACGAAGTTCGCCGGGACAGCTAGTATTACCATAAAAAGATTACAATAAGGATTTGAATAACATTATTGTCAGCATTAAAACCTCATTGGAAAAGATAACCTATTCCTTCCCCTAACCTACACAATTCATTCATATTTTATTCTCCCTTCTCCACAAATATAAAACCCAAAGCGAATCTAATCAGCTAGCGTTATGTACTAACCTCACGGAGTAACATCTAATCTCTTTTAAAATTCTGTATCTTTGGTTATTATTTGTTTTTACTTGCTAAAAAGTCTTGTTTCTCAGAGCTACAAATAAAAAAAGTGGCAAAGTAAAAAGCACATGTGCAGTAAAATCAATTTTGCGCAAGTGTAATATAAAATACCTCTTTCCGAGCAACTGTATTGAAAAGGTTTGTTACATACCCGACAGATCAGCCTCAGCGCGCGGAATATGACGCACGATGGTGGCAGGACGCGCGGGCGCGCGCGCGTGCAGCGTGCTCGTGACGTCCTGGTGCCACGCGTGCTCCTCGGTCATGCTGAATGTCGCATACGGGCTGATCTCCTCCACGGCCGTCTCTGCCATATAAAAACAACGTGGCTCGTTCACTTCGCTGCTAATTATAATTATTCAATTCAATAACAAATACAAATGATCTTTATTCGCCATTAAACAAGGTTCTCGTAAATAGTAATGACAAATAATGATGTTTGTTGTAAAGCAAAAAACTCTCTTGCTTAGGCATAATAGATTACAACATGTTACGGCACGAGAACATCCGCAGGAGAACCAAAGTAACCGACATGCGCGGAGCGTTCAATAATTTATCTACCTAGATAACAAAAATACATTACAGTAAAAAGATTTTATTTTTATTTTTCAATGTAATCTCCGCTATGCTCACTATACTTGGTATACTTCTCTTGCAATGACTTCAAACCCTTAGAAAAAAATCCTTTGGTTGCTCTTCAAATTAAGTGGCCACTGCTTCTTTGTCCTCTTCATCACAAGAAAATCGTTGGCCTCAAAGGAGATTTTTCAACGTTCGAAATAGAAAATAATCCGACGGGTCTAGGTCAGGGCTGTAGGGTGGATGGCTGAGCTATTGGAACCCGCAGGCTCGAATGGCGGCCTGTGCTTCTGCACACTTGTGCACCAGAGCGTTGTCGTGAAGGAGCAGAAAGTTTGATGTAAACTTTTGCGTCTTTTCTCCTTGATAGAATCTCGCAATGCATTTATGGTACTAGCGTAGGTCTTTCCCTTTATGGTAGTCTTATGTGGCATGAACTCCAGTAGTAAAAGTCCTTCCCCATCCCAAAAAACAGTGGCCATGACCTTGCTTGCAGATTTTTCAACTTTAAACATTTTAGGGGTGGGTGGAGATCTGTTCTTCCACTGTATGGACTCTATTTTTAACTCGGGATCTCAATGGTAAACCAACGTTTCGTCTTCTGTCACCAGTCGTTGAAAAAACTTCCTGGGTTCTCACCAATCAGGTCCAAGTTCTCTTGGAAACATTCGCGTCGGGCGTTCTTTTGAAGTGGCGTCAGAAACCGTGGGACTCATCTTGCGCTGACTCTAGACATTTGAAAATGTTTACAAATTATATTCCAAACTGTGCCTGCCGAAATGTCCATTTCTTCAGCTATTCTGGAAACAGTCACTCGCCTATCTGCCAAAATAAATTATTCCATTATTTTACACATTTCTGGAGTCGTTGCCGTCACGGGCCGCTCCGTGTGAATCTTCTTCTATGGACTCTCTTCTTAAGTCTTCTTTCCCTCTTTAGTGAGGAACTTAATAACCGATCGCTGCTCTAAATCGAGCAATTTTTAGTAGACTCAAACATCGATGCACTTTCCATGCTCTCACTCTGAAAGTATTAATCGCACTGAATTCAAATTTAGAACACGTCACACGAAGAAACAAAGCTACACGCATGAACATGTCTCGACTTGTTCAGCGGTGCACTTTACCCTTAGGTAGATATATTATTGATGCTTCTGGTAGCTCACAGAATTGCTAAACTGAAGTGGCAGTGGGCAGAGCACATAGCTCGTGGAACGGATGGCCGGTGGGGCAGTAGAGTTCTCGAGTGGCAACCACGCACCTGAAAACGTAGCGTAGGCAGGCCTCCCATGCGGTGGACCGACGACCTGGTGAAGATCGCGGGAGGCCGATGGATGCGGGCAGCGCCGGACCGGTCGTCGTGGAAATCCTTGGGGGAGGTCTTTGTCCAGCAGTGGACGATTTTTGGCTGATATGATGATGATGATGTTACAGCATATATTTAAGAAAAGAAAAGAATATAATAATGAATAAACGAATTTCATTTTTTATCATTTGTAACTATTACTGTAATGTCATCAGATAGTTTTATGATTGATTACATTGGGTAAATTATTATTATAAGTTGCGCTCGAGCACCGCGCCGGTCGGTACCGGTCCGGAACAGACCGAGCGTGTATCGAACGGAATACGAATAAGTCACTCAACATGACGTCAACTGTGAAATGCAATACTTGCAATATTGTTAGTAATGAGCTTTTAACTTACGTACAAAACAAAATATCAATGAGGGACGAAGACATTTTGGCGAGAATTTGTATTACGGCATTTAAAACTGATGAAATAACGAAATCAAAGTCGTTAATTTTTGAATCAGTGCCGGAGATACAGCGTAAAATTCGCCGAAAAAATAAGGAATGGAGAACAGGAACATGAAGGACATCATATCACTTTTTAAGAGCTCGGATCCTGAGGTAATACCAGTGTTTTCAGAGCATGACCTTTCCGAACTATTTTCTAATGAACTTTTGTTTAAACTGGTCTTGTGTCGATGTGGAAATGTTGGGATAAGCGGCCAATACCTATACTTTTATTAGCGAGGCCCATGGCTATCGAAGGTGGCTCCACCACTGTGTAGTCACGCAATCCGCACTCCACTCTGTCTCAAATGTGTACGTCAGATATGATGTTCCCTGGTCGGATCACCACCCGTTGATAATGGAATGCAAGTAAGATTTAATACAACCGAAGTTAGTGTGAAGCAAAAATGTATTGGTAAATGTATGGGGGACAAAACAACGGAGCAAATTGCCAGGTATCACAAATAATGTCATATCAGATTACGTAAAATTGATTTTTCAACTGAATTGCATGCAAGTAGTTGTTTTCTTGTTATGACTTAACGCATAGAAAAATAATTGAGAACTTGTACCATGACATTGTAAGCGCCTTAAGCATAGTCTTACGCCATTCCGCTTTTTTTTAATAAAAAAAAAATTGCGTTTGGCTTCACCTCCACTGATGGTAAGTGCCGATTCAGCCGAGGGTGTAACACGCAAGCTCAAATAGTGCCTATTCACTCTCGACTTGAAGATTCCTAAATTATACGAATCGGAGAATACAGACGCCAGCAGGGAATTCCACTCTTTGGCGGTTCGCATAATGAACGAAAAAGCATAACGCTTCGTGCTGTAACTGTCTACTTGGACTTAACAAAGCATAACGCTTCGTGCTGTAACTGTCTACTTGGACTTAACAAAATAAAGGATGGCAACCTGCGAAAACCATCCTTACATCTTGTCAACATTTGATCTTTCCAAAGGAATTTATTAATTTTGTAATTCGCTTTTAGCAAATTAATTTTGGACATTAATCGTAACTGGTTAGAACTCATTTATATTGTTGTGAACCGTGGCAACTCGGTTCTTTTACTGTTTAATGTGTATTCAAAGGATCGATCATTTATTTCTTTCGCAACTTTATCAAACTTGCGACACCATGTTTATGGGCTGCGTCCTCGAGCTCTAAGAGAAAGATGACGCAGCGGTACGCACCCCTCACCTCTTCACTCTTTTAACTGTCGTATTAGACTTGCGTCTGGGATGGATTCCCAATACTTTTCAGATCACGGAACACCACAATCTCCTGATCAGGAAGAATTCAGTTTTCCAAGCAACTAGACGACTTAGAACTCATGTATTGTTCTCGAGAAAAAGGACCATCCGGTCCTATGGTAATATCCCGATTCGTAAACAGGATCCCCTGTTCTTGCAACAAAGGTCTTTACAGACCTCAAGATAAAACCACCATTCTCGAACAAGATCAGAATTCACGAAATCATTGATTTTCCAACTGAAAAATATAAGCAACATGTTCGGTCATTACAACACATAGGACTCAATCCTTGCTTCAGCAACTCATCGATTAAAACCGTATTTTAATATAGTTCTTCATCGTATAAAAGAGTAACTTCAGCGAGTGTCTCACTACCAAACATGCCGCCAAGTTTTATTTATGGTATCACTTTTCAATGATTGCGATTTGTTTCCAAATCCAAAGTTCTCAGGATCCACCCTTCGAACCAGCACTGTCTCCCGGTTATTCACCAGTTGACTTATACAACAGCAGCGTAATCCCTAGTCATATCAAATTGCCTCGCGCTCGGAGTAAGGCTTCTCACCCCTCGGCAAATACCAGTAACAGACACGACATGATTGGTTTCCACTACCGTTCTTCAGCCAATGTGTCCAACTAGGAAACATATTCGGTATTCTGTGTATTTCTACACAGTTAGTGCATGTACAGCTCACTGGGTGCCGTGACATAACACCTCTACCTTATTTATTTATCGACGCTAGATGTGCAATACCGCAAGAACAGGATTTAGCCTTAAAGGCTATAAACACCACGTCGTCGAACTGCTCAGCTCCTCCTCGGACCCGGACCCACTTTCCAGGTCTAGCCCCACAATGGGTTTACAAGCCCAGGCACAACGCCATCAGTTACAGGCTTTGGGAAGAGTCGCCGATGTCATTCGGGCTATCTAGAACATTGTTTGCACAATGCTCATACCGTATCTTATTTAAAATACGGGAGGTCACAGTAAATTTCCACATTCTCGGAGTCTCAAGCGATTGGGCAACTCGAGCTGAAAGCTCTCGGGGTTTTGGAGCTGGAAAGGCGGTGGTTGGAGCGTAGAGTTTATCAATCGACATCTTTTAAGTTTGGTTTTTAGATTCAATTTGCCATTTACCATCCAGTGATCGCTTCCTGTTTCAACTGAATTGATCACAGAGACATCATTCTTCGTAACGCTATTGGGATATTACCATGTCCACTTCCGCTGATTAGGCTTCTTGAAGAAGGAGTTCATCACAAAGAGGCCCTTCTTCTCCTTAAAGTCGGCCAGCAGCTGGCCACGTGCATTCCTCTCTCCATTTATTTATTTATATAACAATTACTTGCCACACTTACAGCGAACCAAAGCGTGCAGCAAGACAATTAACTTAAAAATGTCAGACAACATTCTACAAAATTCTTAAAACTAGTAAAAATAAATTACCCAACTATTAGCTCACCATCACTTCGTTTGCCCAGTTTCGGGTTCAATTACCCCAAAACATAGGTGTCTTGGGTCCAGGAGCTATAATGTAATGCTCCAGATATATCCTCATATAGGATCTCCACTTTGTCGTAGGAGTGTTCCGCGGTCGGTGTATATACCTATATGACCTTCAGCGAATACCGTTTAGTGATTCTGAGTATAAGGTACGCTACCCTCATCGAAACACTCTCGATCCGGACCACATTGTTAATGAGGTACTTGTGGACTAGAAACCCGACACCATCCTGGGACAGAAATAGAGCAGGTTCCGGATTTAAGGATTATTTCCCCCCCCCCCTTTTTTCGAACTTCACAGAATCCAACGATATCCCATCGTAACCTGCTCAATTCTTCCTCGAGTTCTGTCAGCTTCGCATCCATCCGCAGTGTGCGCGTGTTGTAGGTTGCCAGGGCCAGAGATCTTTTAGTTTGGTAGCCTGGCATCTAACGGGGATTATTCGCACCACACGCCCCGCCGTTACCCTGACCGCTTTCAGAGCCAGGAATAGCGGGGCCAGTGGGGACTAGGGGCCGGTTTTTTGTTATTAGGGGATGTTGCAATAATTGCCACTATTGGCAGGCATGTTGGAGATCGCAGTGTTGTTGCAGGCCGACTGCAAGTCACGGAAAGGACGCTACTGCCCATCTTCCTGTTTAAGTCCCTAAGTCGACTCTTATTACACTTATTGGAAGAAATAGGATGGCCCTACTCTAAACCGGTAGCCATATGGCGGTTTTAATACTCAATGGTGGCTTACCTAGCGCGGGCGACTTCGGCAGCGTCTTGGCGCGCCGTGGCTCCGTGCTGTAGAGCGGCGGCTGTGCACGCGCATCGCCTGCCCCTCGAACCGCGGCCGCCCCCGCCGCGCGCCGTCGTAGCTACAATCACCACATCACCACATGTGTTCAATGTTCATCAATAATTTTTAACATGGTATCCATGATAAACCTTATTCTACAGTGGTTTCTTTAGTTCATAGCTACGGGAAATCACATTAAATTATTTATTGCCAATGACTTCTATATTACTGCCGTAAGGACCCGACCAACGCGCGCAACTAATGCTCCCAGTGAATTGGTGAGAAAATCTAAAGTTGCGCACACTCGCGACTCAGTCATCTGCGGGAAATTGTACAGTGCGGTGGAAAGATATTCCATATAAAAATGCCTTTTTGTGTTGTTAGCGGCAGTAAAAATCATGAAAGAAAGGCTAAAAATAAACATGGGATGTCGTATCATCGTAAAATAACCTTACTTCGTATTTTTTCTTGTAAACAAATTAAATAAACGAATTTTTAAAGCGACAATTTTACCAAGGTTCTTTTAGCGTGGCACTGACGTCAACTCTCGCCCATGCTAGTTCGTACGAGTTTTGTCAGATGGCGCTACTTTTTCCATGTATGACGAAAATCAGAGTAAAATATGGAGACGGGCGGATCCTTCTGTCCACATCTGTGTTTATTGTAAACTTCGCCAAGTAATAGAGAATGAGCAAAGGTTTGTAGTTGCTCAAAAAAAATCGTTATGTTCTGCGCTAATGATGTTACTTACCCTAAGTTTGCAGACACACGGACTGCATTTCCACTGCAAGCCAGCTGCAAATTCGCAGTTTGGATGCAGTTCTTCTACTAAGTTGCGCTTTAATTGCATCAAAACTGCGAATTTGCAGCTGGAACGCAGACCGTGTGTCTGGACCCTTAATAAGTAAGCCCATAAACCAGCAAAGCTTACTTTTTAAAAATCACGTGTTTGTTTGTTACCTTTTCACGCTTTCAGCTCGACCAATCTTGATGAAATTTGGTATGCAGGTAGCCTGTGCTACTGGAAAGGACATAGATTACTTTTTACCCTGTAAAAATGGCACAGTACGATGCAGTTCCTGAGGGAACTGAAAATATATTCTTTTTTTTTGGTTAATATCTTTAACATCGCAACGGAACAATGGATTGTTGTGATTTTTGCACAGAGATATTTGAGGAGGTGGGAAATGACATAATTTACTAATAAGCAATCTTGACATAGTTCCCGGGGGACCTGGGAAAAACTTATTTCCACGCTCGCGCATGTCGGCGTCGCACCAGAGCAACGGATTGAAATGTTTTTTGTTTAGAATTGGTAGTGGCGGGGATGGGAAGTGACATAGACTGCTTATCAGAATAGCCCGATATAGTTCCAGAGGGATCTAGAGGAAACTCATGTCCACGCTCACTAGCCGCTTGCTGCTCGCGCACCACTCACCGTCAAAGACAATCCTAAAAACGATATCCACGCAGGCGAAGCCGAGGGCAAAAGCTAGTATAGAATATAATAGGTCAGTAAAAACTGGTCAAGTTGCACCATTACTAGCGCAGAACATTACTAGCGCAGAACATTACTAGCGCAGAACATTACTAGCGCAGAACATAACACATTCTCTTTTAAGCAACTGAAAACCGTTGTACATTCCCTATTATTTGAAGAAGTTATAATCAATATTTTAGTTTGAATCCTCGAAGCTACCTAGCTTTAGGAAACCACAATAGAACTTGGTTACTATTTAGATCTCTTCACATGTTTTGTATCGAGCTTAGTTTCTTTATACATTTATATTTTTGGTGAGATATAATACACAGCAGGTGGCAGACGTACCAGAAAAGCGAGGAGAAGAGCGAACAGCAGCGCAGCGACCGCAGCGGGCAGCAGCAGCGCCGGCCGAGCCCAGCGCGCACCGCTGCCGCCGCCACGGCGCGGGTCCAGCGCGTCCCCCGCCAGCCGCGCCGGCGCACCGATGCGCTCTGCTCGCAACATGGCTTATCATTTCATAATGTTTATGAGAACTAAAAATATATACATAGTTACGCTATTGTCTCACGCTAGTGTATATAGTGCTAGGATTTCAAAGCAACATGGTGGATGCCACTGATGCTCTTTCTATGCGACGTAGTGGATGCATTTGATACTCTCTCTAAGCGACGTGGTAGATGTCATGGATGCTCGCTCTAAGCAAAGTAGTGGATGCCACTGAAGCTAGCTATAAGCGACGAAGTGGATGCCACTTATACATTCTCTAAGCCTATCACTAAGCGGCGTGGTGGATGCCACTGATGCAGGCTCTAAGCCTGTCACTAAGCGGCGTGGTGGATGCCACTGATGCAGGCTCTAAGCCTGTCACTAAGCGGCGTGGTGGATGCCACTGATGCAGGCTCTAAGCCTGTCACTAAGCGGCGTGGTGGATGCCACTGATGCAGGCTCTAAGCCTGTCACTAAGCGGCGTGGTGGATGCCACTGATGCAGGCTCTAAGCCTGTCACTAAGCGGCGTGGTGGATGCCACTGATGCAGGCTCTAAGCCTGTCACTAAGCGGCGTGGTGGATGCCACTGATGCAGGCTCTAAGCCTGTCACTAAGCGGCGTGGTGGATGCCACTGATGCAGGCTCTAAGCCTGTCACTAAGCGGCGAAGTGGATGCTACTGATGCAGGCTCTAAGACTGTCACTAAGCCACGTAGTGGGTGCCACTGATGCTCGCTCTAAACCTTTCACTAAGCGGCGTGGTGGATGCCACTGATTCTCGACATAAGTGACGTAGTGGATGCCACTGATGATCATCGCTCTAAATATGTCGCTAAGCGACGTGGTTGATTTCATCGATTCTCGCTTGCAAAACATGTCGCTAAGTGGCCTGGTGAATGCTACTGATGCTAGCTCTAAGCCTGATGCTAAGTGACGTGGCCTTTTTCACAACGGGCGTGATTGCAGTATTTTTGCCCCATTATAGAAAAAAAACTGCTAAACCTGCCTCCGTCAGCGGTGAGTGTGGCCGCGCGGTAGAGCACGCGCGCGTCTCCGGTAGCCGAGTGCGCCACCACTAGCAGCTCGTACCACGTGCCCGGCTCCAGCTGCCCTGCCTGCCCGCACCGAGTAAAACTCTATTATTCTTCAAGGAGTTTACAAAAAAAGAGGTCTTAAGAATAGTTGGTCCTTCAAAGATATTTTATTTCAGATCTTACAGCTTAGTTTCATACTACAGCTCGTAGTAGTACGAACCTATAACACGTACTGGTAAACAGTAATCCCATCAAAAACATTTTTAAGTAAAAAAATGCTAAATCTCGTGACTCTACCGTAAAAAAATATGAGATCAAAGGTAGAACCAAGACTGGCAGCACGTTTTTTAATCAAATTTGGCAAATTGCACCATATTTCTCTTTAAAACATACTGAATAATACTTAAGCTTTAAATCAACTATATGCATCTTTGTTATCTAGAACTTTATTTCATCTCATTGATTTCATTGATATACGAAATATATTTGTTTGTATGTAAATTCTTTTCAGTTGTCGGATGCATCGACTTCTGGTTTTTTGAAGCACTCTCGAGCCTTTTTCGAGAGGTGTTATGGACAATGATCGTGAATGCCATGTATTATGGACAATGATCGTGAATGCCAAGTATTACGGACAATGATCGTGAATGCCATGTATTATGGACAATGATCGTGAATGCCAAGTATTATGGACAATGATCGTGAATGCCAAGTATTATGGACAATGATCGTGAATGCCAAGTATTATGGACAATGATTGTGAATGCCAAGTATTATGGACAATGATCGTGAATGCCAAGTATTATGGACAATGATTGTGAATGCCAAGTATTATGGACAATGATCGTGAATGCCGAATATTATGGACAATGATCGTGAATGCCAAGTATTATGGACAATGATCGTGAATGCCGAATATTATGGACAATGATCGTGAATGCCAAGTATTATGGACAATGATCGTGAATGCCAAGTATTATGGACAATGATCGTGAATGCCAAGTATTATGGACAATGATCGTGAATGCCGAATATTATGGACAATGATCGTGAAAGCCAAGCATTATGGACAATGATCGTGAATGCCAAGTATTATGTTCAATGATCGTGAATGCCAAGTATTGTGGACTATTATTCCAGAATGCCGAGTCGAAAAAAATATATTTTTATATGATATGACACATAGTTCAAGGCAACAAAGATGCATTAAATTTATTTATATTAGATTTAACTAATATTATTTACAAAAAAATAAATTTATTAAAAATATATAACATTATTTATTTATTATTATTAATTAATTTATAAATTGTATTTGCAAGTGTAATTTGTCAATGGCTTTCCAACGGATCTCCAAACTTTTAAGTTTGTCCTCAATTTCCCATTTTTCGGAAATTTCGTCAATGCAAATACTCTCTACTAACCTCTTTAATGCTCTGGAATTAGCATATTGTAACTGCTGTAAGAATAGCTCTAACGTTCTCCCCTGACGTGTCGTAAAAGGCGACTAACAGACCTCTCCATACCCTATTTTCCTATCACAATCCTACCCAACACACAACTCTACCTACTCCCATCCTATCCCTCAACCCCTATTTATTTTTTATATATACACTATATCTTTCCATACTTTATCTATTATGTCTATTATACTTATACAGTAGTTTATATATTAATATTTATTATATGGGGCGGCCGGTAACTCCATCAGAAAACTAAAAGCCTTCTGCTCATAGCGGCGCGACTCTGTAAAAATATGCCATCGGCACTATATTTCATATTTTTATTCTATACACTCTCTTTTTTTTCGACTTGGTACTTTGGCTCCTATGCCATGAGCTTCGTGCTTCATCCAATTGCGATCTCACACATATAAATTATTATCTTATCATATTATTTACACCAATATCTATTTATTTTACACTTATTCTTCGTTGGCAAGGCATTTTGGCTCTCATGCCATGAGCTTCACGCTTAGTCCTACGCCATCAACACTTATTTTTACCGTTTATGTATACAGTATATTTACTTTATTATTTAAATTATTTATATGTAGATAAGTAGCCGTATATACAACCCTACAAACCCCACACCTCCCATCCTTCCCTACCTCTACAATCTTCTAATCTCTGAACTCTATATACTCTTGCTCTACCTTCAAACTTTTTATTTATTTATTTATTTATTTTATTTTAGTTTATTCGGAAAACAAACGGTATTTCTATGACTAAACAATAGCTAAGTGTAATTAATATATACCACTTATATGTTTTCGCATGTAGAAACAAAAGTCTTACTTGCCTTACAAATAAACAGTGGAGAAAAATACTGATATGAAAAAACAAACACGCAAGTCAAGGAACCCCGTCAAACCAGCTTTTCGCTAAGATAGTTTTAAAACTATTAGTTTTTGTATTAAAAAGATCGAGTTGAGGGATTTCCACAAGCTTGTTAAACTGAGAAGGAGCACGAATAAAAAATGTATTATCTCTATAGTTTGTAAAAGTAACTGGAGCATGCAAGAAGTTACCAAAATGACGGACAGGAATCCGATATGGAGCCTTTATATTAATTAGTGAAAGTAAATACGGCGAGTCTATTCTATTTTGAGCAATTTTGGCCAGACAAACAATATCAGCTATTTTACGTCTAGATTGCAACGGAAGTAAATGGTGCCTTTTGCATCTTGCCTCATAGCACCTATCGTAAGATCTGCACTTGTATTGAATGAACCTCATAAAACGTTTTTGTATTAACTCAAGTCTATTAATATATATATCATATTGAGGATTCCATATTTCAGAGCAGTACTCAAGAATACTACGTACATAAGAGCAGTAAAGAATTTTAATCACCTTCACACTCGCGAACTGAGAGCTAGTTCTCATTATGAAACCCATTGCCTTATTCGCTTTCTTTGCAATGTGATCGATATGCTTATCATATGATAACTGGCTGTCGTGAATAACTCCTAGATCACGGATGCTGTCAACCTTATCAATAGAGAGTCCCTTTAGTGTATAATTATAATTAATTAAATTAACTTTACGTGTGAACGTCATTGAGAAGCATTTAGAAACGTTAAGGTCCAATAGATTATTATCACAGTACCTTTCAAATCTACGTAAATCTTCATGTAAAAGAAAGCAATCATTAACACTGTCAATCTGTTTGAAAACCTTCATGTCGTCGGCATATAATATAAATTCTGAATACTTGAAACACGAGCTAATGTCGTTAATAAATATAATGAAAAGTAGTGGACCTAAAAGTGATCCCTGGGGAACTCCCGAGGGTATATTTTTCCATATAGACATGAATCCATTGATTACAACGGCTTGGGAACGGTTCTCTATATACGACGTGAACCACCTAAATAAGTTACCATGAATTCCAGCACTCAACAGCTTTAGCAGCAACAGTTTATGATCTATACGATCGAACGCCTTACTGTAGTCTGTGAAAATAGCATCTACCTGGCCGCCCGCTTTCATGGAGGATGATATGTATTCAACAAAAGAGAGCAGATTTGGTCGTTGATTTATTTTTCAGAAAACCGTGCTGTTCGGGTATGAAACTAGATGAAAGAGATGAATGTACTTGTGAGTAAACGATTTTTTCTAATATTTTCGCGAATATACACAACTTGGAAATGGGTCGATAATTTGTAACATCGTTTTTTTTACCACTTTTGTGAATAGGAGTTATAAATGCCGATTTCCATATATTAGGGACATAGCCCTCAGTTAAGGAACGTCTGAACAATAAAGTTAAAGGAGATGCTAAACATTCAGCACATTTAACAACAAAGATGGGCACTATATGGTCAGGACCAGATCCTTTGTTGATATCAAGTGACTCTAATAACCGTTGAACTATATCGGGATTAATTTCTATATCACCTAAAGAAACATTATTATAAGTGTCTTCAAAATTTAAGGTACGAATACTATGGCTAGAAGACGAGGAAAGAAATGTGGACTGAAAATAGGTAGCGAAGAAGTCAGAAACCCCTTCACCTGTATCAGAAGTACGCCCGTCGTAAGTCATAGTGGAAGGTAGAGAGCTGGATCCCTTACTTGAAGATTTCACAAAGGACCAAAACAATTTAGGGTTTTTTACTATCGCATCTTCTGTGCGTTTAATATAAGAACTGTAACATTCTCGCTCTTGTTCTTTAGCCCTACTCCTGAGAAGTGAAAAAGCATCATAATCCGCAGTGTTACCGTAAGTGTGAAACTTACGTAGGTATTTAAATTTTTCTTTAAGTATTTTTTTAAGTGATGTGCTATACCAAGGTGGGAATTTGTTTGGGGTTAATAGTTTGTGAGGAACATATTTGTCACGAAGTTCATACAAAATGTTATAAAAATATTCCAGAGCAGCCTCGAGTGTGTTATTATTCAAATAACTGTCCCACTTTGTATTATTTAGACATAACTTTATACTATCATAATCCGCGGACTCGTAGAAATATTTAATCCTGGGTTTCGTTTTAAGATACTCAGTACAATTTAAAGAAATAGATACGTTAAGAGGCTTATGTTGAACGTCTTCGGGTACCAAGGGATCGTCGCAGGCGGTAACTGTAACGTCACTGTTACATAAAACATAGTCTAAAATTCTGTCGATATTATT
The DNA here is from genome assembly GCA_947284805.1 of Coleophora flavipennella. NCBI lineage: Eukaryota > Metazoa > Arthropoda > Insecta > Lepidoptera > Coleophoridae > Coleophora > Coleophora flavipennella. The sequence goes on from OX369266.1 coordinate 135,260, forward strand.
TTTACACAAATTAAATTGATTTAAACTACACTGAGAGAGTGTATCAAAAAAGTATATTTGACTATTTCCAGAAATAGTATTATCCACCGGCTGCGCTAAGTTGCCGTGATCGTGGATCCAGTCTATTTTAGGAAGATTAAAATCACCTAATATAACGAACATATCATTAGGATACAAATTAACTAACATTGATAATTTGTCAGTAAAATTATTAAGCTGCGTATTGAAAGAATTGCCTAAACTCTCTGTACAAAGATAAATACAGCAAAAATGAATTTTGTGAAAATTAGAGGCTTTACTATTTTTTAAAGTGATAGTTATCCATATATCTTCCGCTGACGAGCGCCAATCGGGGCGTTCCACCGCGGCTAACTCCCGCCGAACGGCCAAAAGAACCCCTCCTCCATACTTTTGTTTAGTCATCGTATAATCGCGATCACGCCGCCAGACCAAGTACCTCCCATCGAAAACTTCTTCGTCTCTTATGCCATCTAGTAACCAGGTTTCAGATATAGCCACGACGTCATAGGAGTTTAAAAACAAATTATGTTTAAAGGCGTGAGTCTTAGTTCGCAGTCCACGAGTGTTCTGGTAATAAACGTTCAGTATGTTAGCCATTTTTGATAAGATAACAATATCTCAAGCAAAACTGGAGTTGGTGTAGGCAGAATAGGTTCTTAGTATAACCATTTAACGTCTTAGCTAGTAATAATAATACAAAACTTGTATATGAAACTCCACGATCTAAGCTCAAATTAATAGCGTAGCATTTTTGGTAGGTAAGCTTATAAGCAACAGCAACGAATATCGTCATGTCAATATTTGAATAACATCTCCGAAAGAGTAACAACCAGACAGGTTCATAAAGAGTGGAATAAAATAAACTTACGTGTTCCAAGTTACGTGCAAGCAAATATTTTTTCAAATTCCGCACGATGCAAGCCGTCCCAGTCAGTATTGAGCATAAGCAAGCGAGTGAAAATCCCCTGACACATTCCGTAATTACGTGCGTAAACCGGTCGACAGGTTGCGTCGGCCCGTGATGAATAGAAGAATAGATAAGTGAACAAAAGACTCGATAACTGCGTATGGTTCCCAAACTTTGTGCATTGAGTTTAAATAAAACACATATACATGTCGAGACAAATAAGAAAAAAGTTAAATAATTTTTGCGAGGTCCTTTTCGTTCTTTATGAAAATTATTGGTGAGGTGATTGACTTCCGTGCCATAATTTTGCAATGTTTGACCCAAACAAATTGGAAATTGTTGTCTTTCGCCAGAGATCTCGCCTTTCCCAGTATATTTTTGTTGTGTGGAGTAAGATGGTCGTTCACGTAGAAGGTGCCTTCTTTGGAAAAACCCATGCTTGAGAGATTTAATTGTTTACTTCTACGTGCTCCCGAGATGAACTCCTCCTTCGTGTATCGATTATTAAACGATATTATTATGGGTTTCTCAACGTTAGGTATGCGAGTGGGAATTCGTGCGATGTAGTTAATTTCTTCCTTCTTGATATTCAGGTTTGCAATTTTTCCAATCCTTTGTGCAATGTCATAGAGATTTTCACCCTTTTGCAGAGGAATGCCTCGGATTTCCACATTGTTGGCTCTAGCCCACTGGTCTCTATTCTGGAGCTCCTCATTGAGTCGTGAAACTTCAGCTTGCAGGGTGGGTACATCGTCTGTTAGTTTTTCGACGGCGGCAACTCTGGTCTCGAGGGCCTTGACTGTATTAGAAAAATTACCCAGAAGTTCATGAGCCATATCTAGGGATTTTGTAAGGTTCGTGATGTCGGACTTGATTGATTTGACGTCTTCTGCCAGGGATACAAGCGGGGCCAGTTGAATCATTATCTTACTCAGCTGTTCTTGCATGACGTCTAATTGAAGTGGTGATGTTTGCGTAGATGGGGACGAGGACGGGGTCTTTTTACACTTAGGGCAGCGCCATGTGTTCTTTCTGTCACCCAATTTACGATAACCGTTTTCGCTGATGCCAGAACACTGGAAGTCGTAGCGGCACTCGCACACACTACACAGGGTACCGTCGGAGTGGCTGCCGCTACAACTAGTACACGTAAACATCGCGTCAAAAGATTGAGCACCACTGTCAAATATGATAAGGACAAGCAAGCGGGTGTTCGCTGTGAAGGCCTGAGGCTGACTTATACCTTAGCACTCTTCTAGCCTCTATACCAAACACACCTTTCCTCTTCCACTACCTACTCTACAACTTATTCTACCCTTCTAATATTCCAATCCCTCAACTTCACATACACTCGCTCTACTTACAAAACTCCTTCACTTCACCATTTCTTTCGACTCTATACTACAAACTCTCATGCTCTCTACCTACCTTACTCTACACTCATTGCCTCTGAGCAACCCTAACTATTGTTCCTTTTTTTTCTTTTTTTCCTTAACTGAAAGGGTATTTTAACGATGCAAAATAATATCGTTACATTTTTTAGTCTAATTAGCCAAGAACTCACCGCTTTAACTCCTCCTATTTAAATCTTAAAACATAATAAATATCACTGCACTTATCTCACTGCTAATCCCAATTAAATAAATTTACAATTTATCTATTTTTCAAAAATATTAACAATACCTTGTTTATTTACTATGTTAATTAAAACAAACACTACATACGTTATTTAGCATAACACCAAACACAACTTACACTTCTACAGAATCGGCAAATCCCCGTGCACCAAGTATCTCAAATCGACTCGACTCCAATCACAAAAAATTACGCTTCATTGCTCTCAGTATTCCTTGCGCTCACTCTTTAATAAACATACAAAACTTCCATTTTCTTTAGTCTAAAAAAATCAAATAATTTATTATAATAAAAGAATTAACATTTCCTCATTTCCTTGTACCTCCTTAAACCTTAAACTAAATTCTTATTACATAAAATAAAGCATCCCCAAGGAACGTTCTAGAAAGCTATCACTCCCGTCACAGGAACGTACAGTTTCCTATTTTTTATATCGTGAATTCTCTCGAAAATTCTACTGGTGACCATTTAAATACGAGCAGGAAGCCTCCCTCGGTCTTTGGCGATCTGACCTTGGGAGGAAACCAACAACCTGACTCCACACTCACAGCGCACTCGCTACTGCTCGTGGAAATACAGTGACTCGCCCTGTCAACCCTCATACTTTGTCTAAGTGAAGTTTAATCGTAATATCTGTTCCTGCTAATCCTCGACTTTTCTACCAACATCTTAACCTCGACACGTTGTCACCCGGCTCGTGTGCCCACGCCGGGAAGCCTTTCTTGGAGTACGCCGACTGTGCTGACCGCCACGTGCACACCTGCTGGTGGACCTCGCTGCCTCGCAGACCGCCGCACACCCTTTCTTCAGCCGGACCACCACCGAGCGTTCCACCCGGGAGGCACAAATCTTATAAGGTGTACTCCAACATATTTGTTTTGTACCTTTTAAAATTTCTCGGTGTCTGCACCTAGTGTGTATAGACGCCTGGCGCCCGCTCTCTATCTGTTTTACTGCTAAATATTGAATTTGAATACTTCTAGCTATATTTTCTGTATTCCTTTGACGGTGCTAATCTTTTATTTCAAGTGTAACTCTTTTAACTGAATCTACTCTCTGCTGGCCTCTCCAGCCACACATTTATCCATATAAAACTTTCTTTTGCTCTTTAAAGCATCATTTGGCATCATTTGCACAGCCCGTCTGTAATTACTTTTTTCTTTAGCGTAAGACTCATTTTTTTGTATAATTTACTTTTAATACATAGGTTTAGCTAGCCAATACATTATTTCATAAGTGCAATAAGGTAGTTGCAATAATTTTGACCCACGAACCCAATTTCTCACCTTTTCAGTAATAACCTCTTTAAGATTAACATAAGACTTAAATTAAATTAGAATCAAAAATTTAAATTGATATAAGTGTGAGTGCTTCCCTGTTTCTTTTGCATAGACCTAAAATATATATACATATCTTTTCACTGTCTTATCCTTTCACAAATAATAAAACACATTTCTTTAATCAGGATTCAATTCTTTTATTTTATGAGTAAGATCTTCCCAAGTAGAGGTTACATGTTACTTTGTCATCCACCTTCGCGCCGAAGTGCGAGCTGTCGAACCGGACGGCAACCCCTTACCATCGCTTGTCGTCAATGGATTGCCCGCAGCTTCCTGTGATTTCCAACGTGATATCTCATCTAGCGTCCCGTGGTACCATTTCTGGATGTTTTCGATGTAGTATTGATGAGGTCATCAACTTCGTGCCATTCAGCTCACATTCCGCCCACAGGTTGTCTAACGAATCCAAACGACGCTTGATGTAATCAGCATTTTTCTTACTTGCCGAATCCTTTTTAAAATTTATATGGATTGTCATAATCTCCTCTAAAATGGCAGCTTGGCGTTGAATGAGCACCTTCATTGTAAGTAAAAAAAGGAAAGATCTTACTTGATCAGCAGAACTTGCAACTGGTTCGCAGGACGGTGAACGGGAACATGCTTCCTTCCGAAAGGGCTGCTGTCTTTCCACTCAAACGTATACGTCTTACACAACACTCGCCAAAGTAAAAATAACAGAGCACATGCGACGTCACTACTTTTTACGAAGGACCCAAAAATATTGTACAGGAATGCAATGTCAATGTGTCAGTGAGTATCCTAGAGGTGGTCCCAAATAAAATGCAATGGTCTTGTCACAGGATCTCTAATTGAACACTAATTTAAAAAATAATAAAATAATGCTAAGTCGTCGTGCGTCCATGCACTCTGAACTGGGTCGCGGGCAAAGTACACTGTAGAAGCGCGACTGCTTCCAAATCTTAGCAAAATAATTGAAAAATAAATTACATGAACGTATGTAGATGCAGCCTTTTAAATGTCGGACAGAGAGATCCCGTGACATAGTACGGAACTCTAAAAACAACGATTGTTGCAAAAGTTTGGCGATGAAGGTTAAGGAAGAAAAATGGGGAAATAACATCCTTTCGCATAGAATGCAGTCAAGTAAATGTTGGTGGCTCGGGAGGCAGATAGGTACTTCGGCGCAGTGCAGGTGCACGGGCAGGTCGCGCCACGCTGCGGCGGGCGCCCCGGCCGCGGGCGCGGCGCGGCGCAGCGCCACGCTCCACTGAGCCGCGCCGCACCACGCGTCCCCGTCCTCGCCCGGGCCCGCGCCCCAGCTCAGCAGATTGACGCGCAGCGCGGTGCCGTTCGCCCACACCAAGTCCTGGCCTGACGGCGGCGGGGCTTCTGCAAGATTGCAGAAAGCTTCATTAAAAACATTTAAATTTAAATTTTAATAAATTTTTATTACACAAAAAGTTTACAAGTTAGAAAAACACGGTCTTAATTCTAGTTGTACATCTTAAATTTAGTTATTGGAACTCTGGCTACTAAACTAGGCTAGAGAAAGCCTGTACCTTAGAAGTCAGCGAGCAGAGATAGGAACAAAATATGCGATGTCAACCGAAAATTTTAAGTGAGAATTTCAGAAAATAAAGGTCAACAAAATGCATGTGCAATGTGTGTGTGTGGGTGTGTGTGTGTGTGTGTATGTGTATGTGTGTGAGTCTGCATGTTTATGTGTGTGTATGTATGCGTGTGTGTGTGTGCATGGTGATGTGTTCATGTGTAGATGGTTAGTAAAAAAATAAATAAATTGTATGCCGCAATTAAGTAACAGGTAGAAGTAACTGTTCAGTTTCTTGATAGTTAAGGTTTTGGATCCAACAATGAACTATCTTTTTTAATTTATGTCTGCTTAGTAGATCTATATTTAAATGTTTATGTACTTTATTGTAAATTCTGGAGCTAAGAACTTTCTAGTGTTTGCTAGTTACGGTAGTTCTGTGTTTTACAACAGGGTATACAGGGGTGTTACGGCGTTTGTTTAGAACAGTTTTAATCGGGGGATCAGAATGTTTTCGCAGAATAGTTCTTAGGATGTAAAGCTGTCTAACCGTTGGAACTTTACAGTCACAATAAAGTTGATCAGTAGGATACCTAAAGGGTCTAAAAGTCATGACTTTCAAAATTGCTCTCTGAGCTCTTTCTATTTTCATAAAAACTGTTTTGGATGCGCCACCCCAAACTGTGACACAGTAGGTAAGAAGTGTCTGGCACAGTGAAATATAAATATTTTTTAATGTGATGCGATCCACAGAATGACGCAGATTTTTAAAAACATATATGAGCTTTCTAATCCTAGAACCCAAGATATCTAACTGAGCGTTCCATTTTAGATGTTGGTCAATATATACACCAAGGTATTTCATGGTAGACGCGCGTGACAACGATAAGCACTGACAATTTGGTGACTGCTTATTACAGAAGTGTGATTTAATTTCAAAGTTTAAAGGAGGTTGTGAATTACTTCATTAAAAAAAGAACGTACGTGGTTTTCGTTAAATTTAAAGTCAGAAGATTTTTTTGTAGCCATTTCATCACAGTTTCAAAAGAAGTTTCTGCATGGTTTTTAACATCAGCCCAGTTATACCCATTGACAAGGAGTGCTGTGTCATCTGCATAAACAAAAAAAATTCAGTTTGTAGGCTTTAAGGAACAGAGATCATTTATATAAATTTGGAAAAGAGTTGGTTACTCTATGATTTGTTCATCACTAAGTTAATTTCCAATCTTGACTTGCTGCGTTCGTCCTGTCAAATAATCTTTAAATATGTTAAGGACCATTCCACGAATACCAATGGCTTCAAGTTTTGAAAATAGAATTGGTATGCAAACCGTGTCGAAAGCCTTAGATAAGTCGAGGAAGATCCCTATGCACTTCTTTTTTTCATCAAGATTAGTGACGATTGAATCAACTAAGTCGGAAACAGCATTAAAACAACATTTTATTTTATTGAAATTGGGGTGTCTTAAAGCAAAATTAAATAAAAATTAAGTTAAATATGCAAAACTATTCTCGTAACAGGTCTCCACCAATTTGTAACAAAATAAAAAAATTAAAACCCCCGACAAAACCCTTAAAAAGTAAAAAAAAACATATTTAAGTTAATGAAAATAATTAAGTTTAATGTTAATTCAATTCAATACACTTATTCAAAACAGGTGCAAATGACTCTTTCTGATAGTCATAAAATAATAAATAACAATGTCATTTGTGAAGAATCAAGAAATAAACAATAATTATTTAATGGTTGAGCCTCTGTTAGGTTGGCTGTCTTGAGATGGATTCCCTATCCTTTTCCCTTTCTTTTACCATTTTTCCGCTACCTTCCATCCTTTTCACACCACTGTGAAATGCCTGCGCTCAAGTAAGAGCGTCACACTACGAAGATGTTTCGGCTTTTCAAAACTCCGGCGCAGCCTATGCTAACTTCAATATTCAACGGTGTGTGCTTCGCTCAACAACGCCGCGCTGCCGCGCTAAATAGACGCTACGATTCTGCTTGCCCGCTTTGCATCAAGGCCACCTCCGCCATTTTCTTTTGCATTTGAACGCTTAAATTGTGTGTGCATTTATAATAATATACAGCTGTACTAGTGAACTAGAAAACTATTAACCTAAAAGTGAATTGGATGTGCTCCGCGTCTGTACAAGCCTAGCTGCGTCGTCTTGGATGCCCTGGCCTGGAAGCAACGTGGTGTGGTAAGCTCCGTCCAATTCCTTATTATATCCTCCCATTTTCAAGGTTGCCAAAGGTTCTTGGAGGTAGGTGCCAGCCAGCCCAAAATAAAATTATACAGTCCACTTAAACCCCGTGTCATCATTTTTTTGGTCCCCCTCGCGGATGTCTATTTTTAATATATTTGTTGATTTGTAGGTTCTTCAATTTCGTAAAAACATCATGGCGCCGCCTTCAAAAGAAGACTTGGCAGCCACGCTCGCAATTTCGCAAATTCAAATAGCCGAATCTAAAGCCGCTTTAGGCTTCCAAAGAATCCAATGTCTCTTCGACTCAATGTCAAAAATCTCCGAAAGTGATGAGAATAGAAATGATTTCATATGCAAATGTACAATGTTAGAAAATATTCGTGCGGAGTATGTAGCCGCCATTGATGAAAAAAATCGCATCCAAGCCGAAAGTGTTCCAAACTTTCAACCCAATTTCTATCCAATAATCTCATTTGACGAATTATTTGCTAAAATAAAAATGAAGTTGTGCAGTTTGACCGCACCCGCATCCACTATCCCCATATCGCTCTCTTCCGCAACCGCAACCGCAAGCGCATCGCATAATTGTAATAATAAGAATAACATTAAGCTACCTCGCTTAGAATTATGTCAGTTGGATGGTGATGCACAAAAATGGCCAATTTTCTATGAAAACTTTCGCACGATGGTGCACGAAAACCCCTCGCTAACTAACTCGGAACGAGTTCAATACTTGATAGGTAGATTAACAAGTAAGTAAGAGTAAGTAAGGGCTTGATACCTACTGGTGATAATTATTCCATTTTATGGACCGCTCTGTGCCATAAATACAATGATATACGCGTTCTGGCTGCTTCCTATCTAGATCAGCTGTTAAAAATGAAACCAGTCAAGATCGCAACACCCACGGCCCTAAAAAGTTTTGTAGATAAGTTTTCAGCGATTATTTACGCACTAAAACATCTGAACAGATCCAACTTCAAGAAAGAGATCAATCGACAAATCCAACTCGGATGGGCAGCGTTCGGGAAGCTTCGAAATATCTTCACGTCCCAAATACCGCAGTGTCTCAAGACTAAGGTCTTTGACCAGTGTGTGTTGCCAGTGATGACTTACGGAACTGAGACATGGTCGCTTACTATGGGCCTCATAAGAAGGCTCAAGATCACCCAAAGGGCAATGGAGCGTGCTATGCTCGGAGTTTCTCTGCGTGAACGAATCAGAAACGAGGAGATCCGCAGGAGAACTAAAGTAGCCGACATAGCTCACAGAATCGCTAAACTGAAGTGGCATTGGGCAAGGCACATAGCTCGTAGAACAGATGGCCGATGGGGCAGTAAAGTTCTCGAGTTTCGACCGCGCACCGGAAAACGTAACGTAGGCAGGTCTACCTCGCGGTGGACCGACGACCTGGTGAAGATCGCGGGAAGCCGATGGATGCGGGCAGCGCAGGACCGGTCGTCGTGGAAATCCTTGGTAGGCCTTTGTCCAGCAGTGGACGATTTTCGGTTGATATGATGATGATGATAATGTTCCACCTTTACACACGAAACTTTTTGCTTCTTCGTTCATCATGCAAACGGCTAAGGGGTAGAATTCCCTCCCGGCGTCTGTATTCCCCGATTCGTAAAATTTAGAAATCTTCAAGACGAGAGTGAATAGGCACTGTTTGAGCTTTCGTGTTACATCCTCGGCTGAATCGGCACTTACCATCAGGTGCAGCCAAACATACTCAAATTATTAATAATAAAAAAAAATACTCGCATCTTACTGTGAGGATTTCAAATGTGATATATTGTATTTGACTTTGGCATTGTACGGAACCTCTCCACGCGAGTGCAACTCGCACTTGGCCGTTTTTTTAGGTTTTTTATTTCGATATAAATTCTAATTGTGTGCACGAACAAAATTTAAGATTAAAGGTATTTATTTAAAATAAGTGCATACTACTCTAGCATATACTCTTTCTGATAGTCATAAAATAATAATAACATAATGTCATTTCTGAAAAATCAAGAAATAAAAAATCATTCATTAGTTAATAACGTCAAAATTCAATCCTTGATGTAAAACAAATTATGTCACTAGAACATGAAAACAATATGACACTAAAAGTTATACATAAAAGTCATTGAATTTCATTAATGCCTTTGACAAGAAAAGGCCAATTCACACGGGCAGCACCCGGTTCCAAGTATAACGCGAGAGTCAGCCATCGCTCATACCAACCATATTAGAGGGAAAGGAACGACCCGGCTCCCGATGCGCCACCATCCGCACAAACATTTAAGCGAGCATGCACCACTCGTGTCAATGCTAAAATAAAAAAATTAAAAATAAGTGTATATTTAAAAAAAAATGAAGAAGAAGAAGAATCGCACTCGGTTACGGAACCGCAAGTTTTACGGTACAATAGTGACACCGTCTAGTCTGCCGCAAGGAGTGTGCATGGCGAAATAACGCGGCCGTTTAAAGAGCCGTAAAGTTTGTATTGCATAGCGCTGTCATTTGTTATTGTATGCTCGTGTGTTGACTTGTTGAGGTTAGGTTACCGGCTTGATTGGCGTTGTTTTGAATTGAATGTGTTGTATAATAGAGTAACACTATAATGACTGAATTAACGTCGTTAAAGGATTTAGATTCATAAATCTTCGCTCGCTCATTTACAGTTTTTCAAGATAAAAATTAGTAAAAAAACTGTAAATGAGCGAGCGAAGCGAGCGATATTAGGTTCGGTCAGGTTTGATTGATTATATAGTCAAAGAGCCTCGCGAAGCAAAGCTCCCCCCGCGGGTAGCAAAAAAAGGCGAGTCAAAAAGGTGACGAGTCAGGATAGTGTCAAGTTTGAAAACGAGACCAGTTAAAAAGGTGACGAGTTAGGAAAGTGACAATTTAGAAAAAAGACAAGTTTAAGAAAATGACGAAGTCGAACTGAGCGCGGCTAGTAAGCCGCAAGCTTACGGCACTGTAACTGACTGCACTATGTTACCACTTACGGCTATTTAAAATTATTTACTAGTGTGCCGTTAGCTTGCGGCATCGTAACCGATCGTACTACGTTACCGCTTGCGGCACTCTATAACTTTCCAAAAAAAATCGATTAGTGATGTCTTCGCTTCCACGTCTCAAATTAACCAACAATAACGAAATCAATGGTAGGTACGAATAAAATTAGGGGTCTACATTTTTTTGAGATCGGTGCCAGCAAAGCCGTCGTATCTAAAACATTTGATAGGTAAGCAGCTGTGTAATGGTTGCGACCTAAAAAAAAATAAGGCACCTTATTTGATTCGTACATACCTTCAAGAATAGGTTTTTGTTAAAAAATTTCAAAATTGTAAGAAGTAGAACATATAATCCCACAAATAACATTTTCATGTAAAAATGTTGCCAACACGAGTCTACGTAGATTACCCTGTGAAAAATTTATCAGATCTCGTATAAAGCCAAGCTCTAAAGACTGCGCGCTCTAAACCTACAAGCTCTACACTACACCTTACTCATAATATATGAAAAAGTGACCACTTCTTATCTCATGTAGAGCCAATATTTTTGATCTATGCGCCCTAATTTAACCAGGCCTACCTTCACAAATTCTACATTTTAGTCATAACGTATGGTTTGGCCGTTTTGCTACCGTCACGAAGATTTCATAGGCATTCGTTCATTGGGTGTGAAACTACCTTCACCTACCTTTGCCTCTCAACGGCCAAGCCACACGTTTTGACTAAAATGTAGAATTTGTGAAGGTAGGCCTGGTAAAGTTAGGGCGCATAGATCAAAAATCTTGGCTCTACATGAGATTTGACCACTTTTTCATATATTATGAGTAAGGTGTAGTGTGTGTAGAGCTTGTAGGTTTAGAGCGCGCAGTCTTTAGAGCTTGGCTTTATACAAGATCAGATAATTTTTTCACAGGGTAAGCTACGTAGACTTGTGTTGGCAAAATTTTTACATGAAAATGTTTTTTGTGGGATATTCTTTACCAAAGTTTTACTAGCGCAGAATAAGAATGTCGTAAACGACTGTAAACGACCGAGGATTCGAGGAACCACTTCGCTAGATAAGCCTGCCCGATATACAAGTCGTTACCGCGTTTTAAAATACAGTCAGCGCCAATTAGTGACGCCGGACCGTGTTTAAGCTTTCTGAAGGAAAAATATCACTAATTGAAATAAAATAATTTGATTTTTGTGAAACGAAACCTTTACTCGAAAGCGTTGTAATAGATAAGATAGGTTACAGGATATGGATATGATTTTGACAGATAGCACATTAGAATTGCCATACAAAAATAACATAAAATGGTTGCGTTCAATTCCCAACAGCCCCATTAGAACGTAAACCCATTTTATTATTACAATAAATATGTTTTTCATACACTGTTCCCTTAGTTAGATTGTCAGCCACCATAAAATTACCCTTGATAAAAACAAACTTAATTTTTGAATCAACAATGCATTCTCTAAGAAAATGTAAACGAATATCTATGTGTTTGGTCTTCGATTTATAGCAGTCCATGGTAGCCAGTCTTATCGCACTTTGGTTGTCACAGTGAATGAGGAGTACCTTATCCGCACCTTGGCCCAGCTCAGTTTGTAGTTGCCGCAGCCACAGAGCTTCCTGGGTAGCTGAGGCCATCGCCATGTACTCGGCCTCTGTTGTAGACAGTGCCACTGTCTGTTGTTTACATGAATTCCATGCAATACTGCCATTCTGAAACAAAAAGGTGTAACCCGTGCACGACCGCCTATCTGTGGAGTCGCTAGCCCAATCTGCGACACAGTAGCCTGTTATTCCATTAGAATCTTCCTTTTGAAAACATAGCTTCAAGTCTTTGCTTCCTTGTAGGTATCTCATTATTCTCTTTACTGCAAGCCAGTGCTGGGCACCTGGATTGTTGCAAAATTGACTAAGCTTATTTACTGCAAATGTGATATCAGGTCTAGTTACCTGCGCCAAATACAAAAGACACCCAATTGCCTGCCTGTAAGGAATGTTTTCATCTTTTTCACCAGGATTTTTATCAAATTTTGCATTCACTTCTATTGGAGTTCGAACCGGTTTGCAATCAGACATACCAAAACGATCCAATACTTCAGTTATGTATTTGGTTTGATCAAGCATAATCAAATCTTTTTGTCGATTTCTTGTTATATTTATGCCAATACACTGTTTCACCTCACCCAAGTCTTTCATGCAGAATTTCTGATTTAATTTATCTTTAATTTCTGTTTTCAAACTTTGGTTATTTGTAAAAATTAGTAGGTCATCTACCCATACAGTGAGAAATAACATGCCAGACTAAAATACAGGTAAGGAATGTTTTATATGTACCAAAACTTGCCTCCAATCTTCTATCAGTCAGTGCGATGGTGAAAAATGGCTGTAAAAATTTTTTTAGAATTGATGGCTGTGATATTTATAATGGTGAAGGAAAGCTTGTGTGTTCAGCAACCCTAGTAAACAACTTGTATTTATTAAACACACACAGAGAAGTCCTTGCCAACTTAAGTTCGACTGATAACTTCAATGATGTTGTCCTGTGGCATCGGCGCATTTGACAGAATTGACTTGAATTTTACAGATGTAAATAAGCTGCCTGATTGCACCCTAGGAGTAAGCCTGCCTATGGAAAGAAACAAAGGGCCTGTAACATGCATTACCTGTCTAGAAGCAAAACAGTCAAGACTGCCCTTTAACAACATTGGATCTAGAGCTACGCAACCATTGGAGTTGGTACACACAGACTTATGTGACCCCATGGAAACCGTGTCACTGGGAGGTATGAAATACTTAATAACCTTCATTGACGATTTTTCTAGAAGTGTGCATGTTTATTTCCTGAAAGACAAACTGAGTGTACTAAAAGCTTTCAAAGATTACAAGAGTAGAGTAGAAAATGAGTTAGAGAAAACAATTAAAATCATTCGCTTTGAAAATGGAACAGAGTACTGCAACAAAGACTTTGAAAGTTTCTTGGCACAGTATGGTATTGAACATCAGACAACCACTCCGTACTCACCGCAGCAGAATGGTCTCGCTGAAAGGATGAACAGGACCATAGTTGAAAGAGCTAAGTGTATGTTGTTTGATGCTGGACTACCTAAGCAGTTCTGGGCAGAGGCAGCAGCAACTGCTGTTTACGTCATCAACAGGTCTCCAACAAAGGCAATTGATGGAAAGACACCAATAGAGTTATGGTCAGGTAAGAAGCCAGATTTATCCCATATGAAGATTTTTGGCTCCGAGGTAATGTCACAAATACCTAAAGAAAAACGTCAAAAATGGGACCGTAAATCTAGAAAATTGATTTTTGTGGGATACTGCGAGTCTACCAAAGGATATCGTTTAGTAGATCTTAAAACAAATAAAATGATTAAAAGCAGAGACGTAGTATTCTTAGAAGATATACAAAGATATGATAAGATATATGTACCTTGTAATGTTCTCAGCATCGGTGATAAGCAATCATCAAATTTACCTGAAGAAATAGTACAAATAACTGGAGACCAGGAAGAACACAAGCCAGATATAGACAAAAACTCTTCAGTGAAGGCTGATCACGCTACCTTTAACAGGAAAGAGCTTATTTCTGAATCAGATGACGAAGAGTTGTATACTCCTGAAGAAAGTTTATCGTTAGACACACCGACACGAAACATTAATGTACGTCCACGTAATCGAGATGCTTGCACTGAAGATGAAAAAGAATTGAGCTTCTTCTGTCCTACTTCAAATCTGACCGATCCTCAGACTGTTGAAGAGGCCCTGTCATCCACTCATGTAGACCAATGGAAAAAGGCCATGGAAAGTCCTTAATAAAAAACAAGAAATGGTCTCTGGTTGCTTTGCCAGATGGTAAGAAAGCTTTGCCCTGCAAGTGGGTCTTTAAGACTAAAACTAATGAGAAAGGAGAGGTGACTAGATTCAAGGCAAGATTGGTCATAAAAGGCTATGCACAGAGAAAAGGTATCGACTATGAGGAAGTTTACTCTCCAGTAGTAAGGTACACTTCAGTTCGCTATTTAATTGCTCTAGCTGCGAAGTACAATCTTGATATGGATCAGATGGATGCTATAAGTGCCTTCCTGCAAGGGGACATTGACTCAGAAATCTATATGTTCCAACCCGACTTGTATTCAAAAGGTGCTCAGGTATGCTTATTACATAAATCTATATATGGCTTGAAGCAGGCTAGCCGCCAATGGAATCTAAAGCTGGACTATGTTTTACGTGATATTGGGCTTATCAGATCGAAAATAGATCCATGCATATATTATTGGATTAATGAGTCTGGCATGTTATTTCTCACTGTATGGGTAGATGACCTACTAATTTTTACAAATAACCAAAGTTTGAAAACAGAAATTAAAGATAAATTAAATCAGAAATTCTGCATGAAAGATTTGGGTGAGGTGAAACAGTGTATTGGCGGCAAGTTTTGGTACATATAAAACATTCCTTACCTGCATTTTAGTGTTTTTCTTTCCTTCTAGAATTAAATTTACATTTCCCATTCCTTCTACAGATAGCGGTGTCTTACTGGCCACAGTGATGGTTGATACTGATGGACTTTGTAGATCATATATCCAATCGTTCCTGTTGGTCATATGCATGGAGGCCCCTGAGTCCACATACCATAAGTCTGAGTTCATTGACTGAGAAGTGGCTGAAAAAGCTGCAACAAATCCTTTAGTATCTGCATCTTTGCTTATGTGCTTCTTCGGTGCGCAGCAGTACTTGGCCATGTGGCCGTACTTGTTGCAATTGAAGCATCTAGGTCCTTTTGTTGTTTTTGTCAAACTTTGATTTTTACCCGGAGCAATTTTCTTACTGGTGAAGAAAGCAGTTGCTTCTGAAGTTTGTACTTCCTGTAAAAGCTTTGTTTTTATCATATCAGAACCAATTTTCATACCTGAACTTTCAATGCCCATAATCATTGGCTTATATGTCTCCGGTAAGCCAGCTAACATGAGCGTTCCGAGCCACTCATCATTAATATCAAAGTTTATATTTCTTAGTTTATGAGCAGATGTAATTAACTTGTTCACGTAGTCTTCTACATTCCGAGAAGATTCCAAAGTGGTTGTGATGAGATCTCTGAGCAAAGCTACTCTCCGGTACAACCCGCTGTCATCAAAAACCTTTTCCAATGTCTGCCAGACTTCTTGTGATGTACTTGCATTTTGTATGTGCACGTAATTGATAGGATCCAATAACAATATCAGCTTTGCCTTCGCTTTTACTTCCAATGTGGCTTCGTTATTGGTACCTAGCACACACTCCCAAAGACCTTCATGTAGTAAGTACGCTTGTACAGCAAACTTCCAATTTGCATAATTCTCCCGTCCGGTCAGTTTTTCGATTTGAAACAGATTTGAATTCATATCGGATTCGGATCTTCCCTATATTTTTCATACAAATTCGGCAAACACGTTTTACTTTCTGCGTATAACCTCTAAACTCACGTGAACTGACAATTTATAAAAAAATCACAGAATTATTTATTTCCTTTCGGTAGTGCATTCGGCAGCAACTTAATAACAGACAACCACGCTGTGCTACCATGAAGGAAAAATATCACTAATTGAAATAAAATAATTTGATTTTTGTGAAACGAAACTTTTACTCGAAAGCGTTGTAATAGATAAGATAGGTTACAGGATATGGATATGATTTTGACAGATAGCACATTAGAATTGCCATACAAAAATAACATAAAATGGTTGCGTTCAATTCCCAACACTTTCACCCCCATTTTTTAAGAGTTAGGGGATGATTTTCGAAAAATTATGACGTACGTATTTTTTATTTGTTATAAGAAGTATTTTAATTAATTTCCACTTATGTATGTTGCACAAATTGTAGTGCAAGTCTCATACAAACTTCCATCGTAGTAGGTACTATTATTTAATCTGTGCTTCCACCTCTTATTCCCAGGGGATAGGTTACGTTAGGTTTTTGAATTGTTTTGTTCTCTTTGTAGTAATATTAGCTTACATACAAAATTTCAGCTTTCTAGGACTTCAGGAAGTACCCTAACAATTTTGATGATCAGTGAGTCAGTGAATCAGTGACGAAATCGAGGGTTTTGAGACATTAATAAAATCTAAAGTATAATAGCAACGGCATTCAAACTTTGTATGTTTAATGATTGTACTGATGGCATTCTATTTTGAAAAAAAATACTATTTAGCATCATCTAAAGCAAAGTTATGAGAGTTCAAAAAACGACGAAGCGTTTCGAGAAAAGGTAGGTAGTGCCCTTGCGCTTTGCTTGGCTCGTCTTGGTGGGGCACTACCGTGCCCCCAGATCAATTAAAAAGAAAAATCATCACGGCTTAGTAGGCTTTCTTAGTTTAGGAGCTCTATTAGACCAACTTAAGATGGCCATTTGGATTTGTAAAAATATCATAGATATTCCATTCAAAATTTTCTTTATTCAACTGCAAAAATATTTTTGGTTTTTAAAATTATATTTTTTTTTATTTGACCACGGAACCCTACTTTGCGCGAGTTCGGCTCGCACTTGGCCGGTGTTTTTTTATAATTACTTTACAATAAGAAAGTTTTATTTGAAAATATTTTTTTTCAAAGTTTAACGTATTTATTGTAAAGAAACATATACGATACGGTATTAAATAAATAGTAATAATGCGATTTATTCTCCTTGAAAAGAAAAAAATACTGGCAGGCATAGCCCAGACATTATGATGCTAGCAATCAATTTACTTTAGATTTTAAAAATATAAGTAATATGTTTGCATCGTATCGGAACTTGTTATTAAAAATGGATGAAATTGAAGTTTGCGCGGTAATAAAATATATCTGCTTGAAAAATGTTACTACGGAGCAGGTAAATCAAGACTTAAGAACATTATTAGGGGTTATATCAACATGTTCTGCGGTTGCGCGTTGAAGCACTTCCACTAACGACGCCCCACGCACGGGACGCCCTGCATCGGCAGTGACTCGACAAATGATTAAGTTGCAAACATTGTCTTGGCAGATAATCGTGTTACTGTTCGTTTTATAGCAGAACAAGTAAGATTTCGATAGAAAGTGTCCATGATATTATCCATTTGGGTATGAAAAAAGTGTCAGCACGCTGGGTGCCCAGAATACTTTCTGACGCGCAGAAACAAACGAGTCTGAGAATTTCACAAAGCTGTTTGGATTTGTTACAACATGCTCCTAACCAATTTTTGGGTCGATTCATAACGTACAAGTCCACAGATGCGATGGCTGCCATTCAAGAAGCTGGCTTCGAATTGATGACACACCCTCCATATTCACCGGACCTTGCTCCTAGTGATTTCTACCTATTTACACGGTTAAAGGAACATCTCAGGGGCCAGAAATTTTAAGAGGATAACGCAGTAGTCGCCACCATACACGATTTTCTAAGGAATCAGGAAGAAGATTTTTTTAGAAAGGGAATTTTAGGTTTTAAAAAAGACATACAAAGTGTATGTACCTGAAAGGTGACTCCGTTGAAAAATAAAATAATATTTAATAAAAGATAATTGCGTCATACTCATTATCACTTTTTATTGAACACCTCTAGAAACAATGATGCAGATAATATTCTAAAAGCTAAAATATAATTTGGTTGTCAGTTACCAGGGACCACTCGTGTCACCAACTCACCACTCGCCTCGCCCGCTTATATTAATTCTTTCTGATATATTGTCTCAGTGCGCCTTTAAATAAATGAACGTATACTATTTTTATTCACAAGTTGTAGTTTACACTCACAAACTTATTGGAGTTTACTCCTTAAGAATCGATTTGCATATAAGGCGCCCGGTATGAAAGAAACATGAGGAGTAAAATCTAGTGATCGAAAACGTAGTTTGTTATATTCTCTTTGCGCGTTACGTTTTTTACGCGCAACCTATTGTGCGCACCTCTGTCACGTGATACAAAACAGTCAGGATTGGCTGAATCTGACAAAAAGAATATAAGTCACTACGAAATCTAAAATGAAGTCACAACACAGTAATCAAATTAGATCTGTTATTGTTGCAGTCTTACAATTTTTGATCTGATAAGATTTAAAAATTTGTGATTTTTATATAATTTGGTATTCCACTCCATCATGGGTGTCAATTTTGTGAAAGCAGATAGCAGAAACTTGCCCAAAGTGGACGCAACACAGAAGTAATATAGAAGTCATTGGGACGCAATCATGTTCTTTAAAAATAACCCCGATTTTTATTCTGCAGAGCTGAGAAATGTAAAAACAGCAATGTAAGTACTATAAAATAATATAACACTACCTACGTAAGTAACCTTAATTCTGCTAAGGCGAAATAATAGTCTTTCTTTCAGTAGTAGTTTTTTAGGTTATAAAGAATAAATTTTGTTTACAGTAAGTAATTAGTTTGCATTTTCAGGGCTGCACGAGAATCTTATGGTGACGATGCTATTGGGTACGTGCAACTACGTCGTGGATCGAGGGCTAGTTCATACAAATTCACTATGGTGATAGACGAGACTAAAGGTGAAATCGTCAGTTGCCAGTGCTTGGACTGTGCAGCTTTAGCTGGTGGTTGTAAGCATGCAGTGGCATTTTTGATGTGGACCCATCGTCGCAGTGAAGAACCTTCCTTGCGTGAATGTTACTGGAAAAAACCCGTCCTCTCGAAAGTAGGGACTACTATGAAATACGTCACTGTATATCAAATTTGAAAAAAAAAGCTCCACATCATGAAACCAGCACACACCTCTTCCACGGGTTTCTTCAAGAAGCAAAAAAGAAGAAAATTATGAATTGTGAACTTTTAAAGTATCAGAACGACTTTAAACACAGTGATGTTCGACAGTTTTCATTTCCTTATTCAAGTGAGTGATTGTTTACGCTATTCGCTCAAAATCATGTGAAGTTGGTCAGAGTCAGTCGCAAATAAATCGCAGTTGAGTAAAGACGTTTTTTCATACAAAAATATTCAATTCAACCAAGTTTCAACCTTATGGAGTGAACATAATATGTTATATGTATGTATATATGTTATAAACTTGGTTGAATTGAATATTTTTGTATGAAAAAACGTCTTTACTCAACTGCGATTATGGCCTAAACGAGCCGGATTAGTGCGATCACTGCAAATTGAATAGCGAAACTCGGCCGCTGCGGAATACAATAGAGGACTGCATTCCACAGCGATAACGAGTTATGAGTGTATCGGAAGATCGGTCAAAACGCAGTTTTTATTGTAATTACGTGTTATAAATAGTGTAAAATATCGGAATAAGTACTGTTTTTGTGGAAAAAGACTTTCAATATGACTACTGTGACACATGAACAACAAGGATTCATATCAATATTGGAAGATTTGGCAGCTACCTTTCAAAATGTGCAAGTTAATTTCAAGAAATGTCCGAAAGCGATATTAACTGAAGGTTACGTAAAAGCTCGATTGGAAAGTATTAATGAATACTGGAGGTCGTTTAACAAAACACATTTAGAGTTGACAAAGTGTACTTCGAGAGAACAACGCGGTGCAATACCCTATTTTCTTAATGAAATATACTACAAATATGAAGAAATATATTTAGGGTTGAAAGGAGATATCTTGGACATATTGAGCAAATCACAGCCAAACAAAAGTAATGAAGGTGAGTGTTGTAAAAACACTGGAAGTGCAACAGCTGATGTTGGACTAACGAGCGTAAAGTTGCCAAGGATTCAATTACCCTATTTCTCAGGCAAGTACGAAGAATTTCCTACTTTTGAAGATTTGTTTATATCACTCGTACACAACAACAAAGCGTTATCGAAAGTACAAAAACTACACTATTTGAAGACAAGCGTTACTGGCGAAGCAGAGGTATTATTACGGCATATTCAAATAACACAGAGCAACTATATACAAGCATGGGAATTACTGAAAGGCCGATATGGAAACAAACGAATAATATCAACATCTTTACTTAAAAGATTATTTAATCAAAAGAAAATCATTAACCAATCAGCGCCCTCTATCAAGTTACTGTTGGATACTACAACGGAATGCCTTAACAGCTTGCAAAACTTAGGAATTTCCACAGATTCTTGGGACCCAATGATTGTCTTTCTTGTGGTACAGAAACTAGATACACAAACA
The DNA here is from genome assembly GCA_947284805.1 of Coleophora flavipennella. NCBI lineage: Eukaryota > Metazoa > Arthropoda > Insecta > Lepidoptera > Coleophoridae > Coleophora > Coleophora flavipennella. The sequence goes on from OX369266.1 coordinate 155,990, forward strand.
CACAAAGAATGGGAAGAACATGCCTACAGTAGCACGAGTGACGAGTTACCAAAATGGAAAAAGCTGAAGGAGTTTTTAGAAGCTAAATTTCGCACTCTAGAGCTGATTGCGCCGTCCACAAGTTCTACAACACAAAGAGAGAAGATTTCTGTACAAAAATCGTTCCATGTATCAAACGAAGCTAAACAGTCACATCCAGTTGCTACAAATGAAATTCAAATTTCCTGTGCATTCTGTAAAGGAAATCACCATATTTTCAACTGCAAAGAATATGCAAAACAAGCAGTAGAAGATAGACATGAATTCGCCTTAAAGAACAATCTCTGTTTTAACTGCCTAATATCGAATCATAATGTATTCCGATGCAAACAAAAAACGTCGTGTAGAATCTGTAAAAGAAGACATCATTCTTTACTGCATTTAGAGAAGAAGCAATCACGTGAAAATGATAAAGCAGCGACTCAAATAAATCAAGACAACTCTGAAACGTAAGTAACAGCTCACTACTCAAGAGAAGAACAACCTGATCAACAAGTTCTGTTAGCAACGGCACTGATAAACGTCACATCAAGTTTTGGAGAATCACACGTTTTCCGTGCTAGTAGGTATATATTGGGGATCCTGCATCACACATCCCTCGCTTCGCTCGCTGCGCTCGCTCGCTCGGTCTGGTGATGCAGAAATCCCCAATGTATACATACTCTGTATTCTAACCTAAGAATATAAATTTATACGCTTACCTTAGTAAGCGTAGTAGATTTTTATCAATGAAGAGATTTAAGTGTCGTAGATTTTCTTATTTTGTTCTTCCCATTCTTTGTCCGTAATGGGGAACTCTATCCAACCATTGATCATACATCTGATAACTTTTCAAGTCTCTTAATATAATATTCATAAATTTTTCATTAACTACTACACTGTGCCAGCAATCACCAGAATCAAAATGAAGAGTAAATCTTAAAATTTTATGTCTTAAAATTTTTCAGCATATTTCCATAAAATTCAACGGTTAGGATAAAATATGCTATAAAGTCCATTTTAATGCAAATTCAGGACCCTAATGATTTTCGATTTGTCAGTCGAGTCAGTTCAATACTACCTATCAATCATTCCATTTAGGTATATCAAAATCTTTCATACATGTAAAGAAAGCAATAAAAATACTGTATTTTTATACATATTTTTATTATTATTTAACAATTTTTTGCGTACGTTAGATGATATTTATTATAATTACTTAAATTTTTTATAGTTATATGAATGAGTAGATATAAAGCTAATTAAAAAAATTACACATTACACTTATTATCATTACACCATTGTTTTAAACATGTTACATTCTTGAGAGCACATATTGTAGGATGATACGGACAGTTTAAAATGTTACTTGATGTTCTGTATTCTTCGTATAAACTTAGTAAACTCGGGCACCCCTTGTCCTCTAAATTATAAACATTCATGTTTCCTGTTGCTTTTTTTATCCATTGCACTTTTTCCACACCTTTCGTATACAAACACTTATTTTGCAAAAATGGTACAAAGTGTTCTTTATAGTTCAAATAGGGTATGTAGCCTTGATTCCATAAAATTTTTCTGTTTCTTTCAATCCAACTTATTTGTCGTCTTTCTGACTTCGATAGATCGTAAAATGGAAATGGTGGTTTAATCAACATAACTTGTATTTCGTTTCCATTTAAAATGGCAAATTCTTTAACTATAAAATCATTGTTGTCAGTTTTGAAACCCTGTAAATCTACAAATACACTCATGACAATTTCCGAACAATATTACTTAGAGGTTTGTATTCTATAATTCTATCATTCAAAATGAGGCAATAGGCTGCTGTATTGTCTGGTATATCATGAGATGTTTCTATCTCCAACCGTACGTCTACGGGTCCACTTTTCAAAGTATCGTTTTGTCTTGAACAGTCGATAACAAAAAGCGGTGCCTTTTCTTTAAACTGATGTAAATCTAGCAATGGGTCTAAAGGAGAGCCATAATACGACTGACGAAATGTCGCATATAAATTGTATAATATACTGTACTTGTCTTCTTCAAATTTCAAATTAAGTGAATCATAAGGATAGTACTGTGAATTTAAAAATAACGTTACGTTTGTTAATTTACAATGATCAAATACGGTACTGTTAAGCATTTTATTATTTTTTCTGTTTGTTTGCAATCCAAAAATAACATAACGCGGCTTATTTAACTGAGAAGCTGTCTTTACAGACCAAGAGTGCTTACAAGTTTTTGGTAATAATGGATATTCATATAAATCCCAATTTCTAAAAGCCATTTGGACCGGTTTGTCTTTCTCTAAATGTTTAAGGAGTGAAAGTCTCTCTCTATCACAAACTTTAACATGTGGTACCCGCCATTGTACTCTATTTATATTTATTTCAATTCGCTCATCGTTATTAATAATAACACTATTAAAATTAGTACTACTTCGGTTCAAAATAAGCTCATGTTTACAATTCATTATTATTTTTTTGTAATCTTCAGCAAACCCCATTACTTTACTAAGAGGTATAATAACACAAAAAAATCCATCTTTATCTTTAATACCATCTAACTTCCAACCCCACGTTTCGGCTAATTTACTTTCACCGCTACTCATTGAAATCAATGATTTTATAGTAGTCGTCATTCCTGCATTTCTTATACGATCTATTTCAACACCGTTAATTTCATATCTAATGTCTTGAAAGAGAAACAATATTGAATTATTAGTAAAATCAACAGATTTAGGTTTACCATCCTTTCCAATAACGCTTGCTTGTCCTTCCACATAGATTGAACTGGCTGATGGTAAAATATAAATATCTTGCTGATGAATAGGTATTCTAATTTCATCATTTTCTTTAAAACTGTTGTTATAAGGATTATACGTATGGATTTCATAACTCTCGATAGAGTTATCATGCCAAGGTAAATCAGTAATTTGGAGCATACTCATATTTTGAATCCAAGATTTTTCAAAAAGGTTTTATTCTTTTTGGATATTTTCTTCTGTTTTCTGACACGTCTGCGCCTTTGAATAGCACGATGCCTAATAGTATTTTCATTGTTAGTTTTACTTTTATTATCAGTTTTACTTTTATTATTAGTTTTGTTTGTATTGTCAAATACTAACATATTGATTTTTGTAAATGAATACTTAATTGAATATTTTTTCCTCGGAAATCGATAAGGTTTCCTTGCATATCAATAATTTTTACACTTATTGTTGTTATGTTTTTCCTCTTCAAAGGAAAATATATAATATTTTTTGGTATTTCTATTATTTGATGCCCTGGTGGTACGTTAGGTACAAATTCGTACAGTATGTGAGATGGAATTCCGTTAGTGTATGATCCATGAACAAGATCACATTCGATCCGAACGACGGACGAGGGTAGAATGTTAACAGGATTTAGAGAGTAATGCCATATATTTGGCTTCAATTTGATTGCAGGATATCCTAATAATTGACCAATGCTATTTTGTAATTCGAAATTTACTGTTTTTGTGCACATCAGTGAACAAGTTAATGTGTTATTATTTGGAATAATTTCTATTTCACAATCTTTTAAATTATTTTTTAAATAATTAGAAATATCTTCTAAATTATACGTTCCATGAGGTAGCTGTATCTGTTCATCTTTTTCTCCATAAGCAAATACATTGTTTTTTTCAGTCACATTAGGTATAGCATTAAAACTTGTAAAATACAATAATCCACATTCATAATTACTATCATCTAATGTAATTGGAGGAACAAAATGTGTTTCTAAGTTCGATTTATTCCCAGTGATTGTTAGTGTTCGAGTCATTATTGAATACTGAACATGTCATATAAAAATCTTCTTTTTATTTATTTTGTTGTGCCAAAAGTCCTGAAGAAATTTAATACACAAATGCCCGCAGTTATACATATTATCTTTTTGTAAATTCACATAATTGTAATATATATTTGAGCCCATGTAGTTAATAAACTCTTGTGGTGGTTTTAGATTTCCATAACTGTCAAAGTATACAATAAATTTAAAAAACTTTGCATAGGCTACCCAGTGAGTTCCAGAATTTCTAGAACTGTCCAAATTAATTACTCCACATTCAATCGGAAGAGGATACATGGGTAGCATATCTCTCATATAAACTCCTCGAAAGTATGGGATATCTTTTGTATGGTTTATAATATCAATATTTGTTAGAGCTCTATTGGGTAGCCGCCTTTTCAGTTTTTTTCTTTATTAATCATCATCATCATATCAGCCGAAGGAAGTCCTTCTTTATTAATAAACAAACCCAATCCATCTTTGTAAGATTTCAACTGTATTCCATGTCCTACTTTTAATTCTTCCATTTCTAAATTGTGTCGTTTTAACTCAGCTAATCGTTTTTTTGCTGCTTTGTATTCATTATAAACTTTAATTATACCGGCTACTCCTCCAGAAATACTACCAGCTGCAGATAATCCAGCAAAAATTGGTATTAAGGGAAGAACTCCACCCGTTTTGGGCAAGGGGATCACTCTAGGTACGTCGACTTGTGAATTCGATAACATTTCTTTTGCAGCTGTAAATGCCATTTCCATTGCAAGTTTTTTACATGTAGGTTTCATCTTTTTTAAGTGTTTTTTTGTATGAGATACAATATTTTTAAATTTTTTCTTCAATCCTGCTCCAGAGCTAACTTTTGATAACATTGCTTTATTTACTAAATTTGCTGCCAGTTTTTCTCCAATACTTGCATTTAAAGCAGATTGACGAGTTTTTGCCATTTTTAATAGAACTATGTCGGCTTTATGACGATCACTTAACTTAATTGATTTATTGTATGCGATATCGTGTTGTTTGCAATATTCATCCAATTTATTAACTCCTTTATCACCTCGGGCGAGCCTTTCCTTTAACTTTGTTCCTGGGCCACAGTAATTATACCCAGGCAAATGACATTCAAATGGTAAATTATTGATAAAACTATTAAGGAGACTACTTTCTTTCATAGTCCAGCTAAGACTGAGGTTAAGAAAAAAAAAAACAACTTTTATAACTATGCATTGTTATTTTCATTATGTGCTTATACAATATTATTTTTATTTATCCAGCAATTTTCAGTTGCAGGAAGACCAAGCCATTTAACATATAATTTATTTTCTTTTCTTCTCAAAACTTTCTCTACGAGGTAAATATTGGGATATCTTGTCTTTTGTAGTTCATGAATGTAAAAAGCTCCAAGTATAGGTCTACCTCTAGCATCTTGTAATAAATATGTTACAGGATTAGTATTTTGTACTTTGACTACTTTAAATATTTCAGTGGACCAGTTGGGAGTGTATCCCTTTGCAAATGTTCCTTTATATTTACTTATACGAACAAAGTCTCCAACTTTAAGTTTTTTGACTTTGTTGGCAATTTTTTATGATGATTTTTTAAATATTTCTGCATAATAATCGCTTTGTTTAATTTATTTACTTTAACAGGTTCTAATCCAATTGTTCTATGCATAGTGTTGTTATATCTGTTAACTACCTCATCAAGGAGTCCATTCATCCAATTGTAATTGCCACGTAAACTAAATTCCTTATAAAGTTTATTTTTTAACGTTCTTATAACTCTTTCTACAATAGAAGCTTTTTTGGTAGAATAAGTAGAGTAATGATTTATTTTAAATTTATCTGTGATTTTTTTAAACTGTACATTATAGAACTCTTTTCCCAGATCAGTTTGTAAATTCTTTGGAACTCTTCCTTTATTCAGTAATGAATTGAAAGCCAAGGAGACAAAATACATACTTTTGTTCAAAAGTGGATATACCCAAGTGAATTTTGAAAACGTATCAATTACTACTAAAATATATTTATAATTAGAATTATTCTTTGAATAAGATTGCATATCAATAAGGTCTGCTTGCCATAAATCATCTATGTCTTTCATAATCACATTTCTTCTTGGAAAATTTTTTCTAGCACTTCTGTGTATTTCATTTACTACGTTTTCTTTGCTCATTGTTTAAAGAATTTATAAGTTTTTCTAGATTTTTAACTGTATTTGTTATCTCTTTAAACTGTGAATTTATTGTAGAAATCTGTTTTGACAACAAATCTAAAGATTCGTCGACATATCCTTTGGTAGCACTATCGTTTTTTTCGACTGGGGATTTAAGATTTCTTAATAACTTATACTGAACATCCAAGTCACCATCACACGTTTGCTTTATGTGACAGCTCATATTTGAATAATAAATTTTTCTCTTTTTAAATATATGGTTTCCAAATTTATCAACGTTCATGATGGTAGACTGCTATAAAATTAATGAACTTGAAATGGTATGCTTGAAAGTTTTATTATTTTATGATACCGCACTCTTGTAATTCCTCGAGAATGGAAATTATTTCATTGTTGTGATTTGTGTTACCAGCATCTTTTGAGGCTACCAAAATTTTTAACCGCTCTATTAGTTCATTCGGATCATCCCAATAAACTAAATCAGTATTTTTTTTGTATTTTTTTAAAAAAGACAGAGTACCACCAAATTTTGTTTGGTCTGATTCTTCTATATTATCATTGTTTTTATCGAAAAATAAAGGTTTGATTACATGACAGTATTTTAAACTCCTATCTCCTTTTATTTGGCCGTTAGGATTAAAGTCTCTTTTATGAGCATTAGTGTTTATTAATATGTCTTTATAAGCTATTTTATCTTTTTCCGATACTAAGTTTAAATTGGGTTTTTTCTTAAGAAGAACTTCGTTAAGGCCTGGAGTTATTTCATATCTCTTATTTCCTATAACAGCAATCGAAATAATATCACCTGGAGCATCAATATTCGTAAATTGTACAGGAATATTTCCCATCATTAATGAATTATTTTCCTTACGTATGCCAAATGGTATGTTCAAGGTGTTCTCTTGTTCTTGTTCTTCCATGTACTTCTGAAGTACAACTTTATTGAAGTTCGTGTCAGGTTTTTCGAATACATCATGTTTATTTTTTAAATCTATCGAATTTTGATCATTGTCGCAACAAATTGTATTAGTTGACGTGTTCAAACTTGATGATAATATATCAGCGTCACTTTCAGGGTTGTAACGAAAAGAATCTGACTGACATATCTGTTTATTAGAAGAGGAAATCGAGTTAAGGGGATCTGTAATGGGTTTAAAAATCTTTTTGTAAGCCGACTCGGCTTCTTCTTCTTTTGTTTTCATTTGTTTTATTTTCAGTTTAATTGAATTAACAGAATCTATTATCTGTTCTTTAATATCAGAATTCATGTTTTTCATAAACGACCATTTCACAGATTGTAAAAAAGTAAGTGAATAATAAGGATGTGCTGTATGCTTATATACAATTATTCAAAATGGATAAACGTATCAAATGCTTGTCTATATCTACCATTGTCCAAATCACAATCTTTATTAATCAATAAGAATGCAAATGGATTCTTCCAAATTATTGCACATATTTTTTTAAACTCATACCATGTCATATCAGAATTCACATGTTTATTGTAAATGTGTTTTAAGTTAATATCGTCTTGTTTAAAAATTACCAATAAAACATTATCTCTTATTAGCTGTTTAGGTATTTTGGAATAGGTTTGAGATAAATAGAAGCAATCAATTAGTTTATGTCTACCCATTGAAAAATAATTACGTATATTTACTTGATTTTCACAAGCAACATCGTCAAAAATGAATACTGATTTTTCCAGTGCTTCACTGGGAGGAGTCACATCTTGGCTGTCTTGGAACATGAAAAAGTTAACATCTGAAGTTTGTCCTAAAACTTCTTTAAGGAAGCAGTACTTAGGTTGATACGTAGTTTTTGAAAAAAGATAAACGTTGTAAAATTTCAGACCATTTTCATGTAACAGTAAGCTAATCATTACATTAGTCTTTCCACAATTTGACGGACCACAGATAATACTACGTATCGTATTTGGTAACAACGTACTATGTCTTTTTGCATCTAAAGGTGGATCTACATTTATATTTTTTACGTTCAAAGAAACGGGTTGCTTCGTGAACTTAATTTTATGTAATGGATGGCTTTTAACATGTTATGATTTAAATACCTACTTACAATAGGTAATAAGTATGTATATCAAACAGTTACCTATACTTTTTTATATTGTAGGTTGATAATACCTATAGTGAGTACCTATAATATTTAATTATGGTATTGTGTATTGAGAGTAATGACCGTCCTTGTATTGATATATGAACGCATGTTGTGTTACTAAAATTCTAAGAAATATAATTGTCACATACTCGTATGATCTTGGATATGTTTTTGCATAGTTGACAAAAAAAAACTATAAATACGAAAATACAAGTAATTTTAGTCATTCACTCTGAAGAAGCGTTATACTTGTGGTGTTTCAATGATATTGATTTAATAATTTTTGAGTTCAAAAGAACCATCGAACATCGAATAGGTAAGTTGTTTTTAAATCTTCGCTTATTTGTTTTATTTTCTTACTATTATTAATATTTAGTTTTAATGAGATTTTTTACTTGTTACAGCATTATGTCGTCCGATACACCGTTATTCGATGTGTCGTCGTATAATTCCGATCCTAATCCTATCACCAATCCTTTTTACTACGCTCAAGATGTAGATGGCATCTTACAAGCACAATATGAACATGAAAGAAAAAATCAAGCAAATGAAAAAAATAAAACATCTGTTCTACAGAATAAAATTCAGAGGAAGCCAAAAAAATGTAAAATGTTTAATGGTCAGTTAGAATCATTGACTAAAGCAACAACTTCTCACGTTATTAAAAAGGTGCGGAAAGGAAAACGTTTGATTAGAATAAACATTTCTGATCTAGAAGCTGCTGATGAAAATAATGACTTAGTGACGGTGCAGTACGTTGTCGAAGATCACTATGATGAAATTATGAAATCAACAGAAAATCTTGTAGAAAGCATTGTTAAAAAATTAAGTGTACCTTCTAGTTATTAAATAAGAATTATTATTGTAATCATATTATCTCATGAAAATATTCAATAAAAATGTTGAATAAGTACAACTATTGTCGTTTTATTTACGAACTAATTATTATCCTAATAATTGTTTACCTACTATTAAAAATTTAATTTAAAAAAGGCTATTGAAATAAAAGATAATGTTTCGTAGGATAACTATTTTTTATTCTAATAATCAAATCTTATAATAAATTACATTAAGTATTATAATTTGCAGTAACTGTTCCATAATTCACAAAGTAATCAAATCTCATAATAAATTACATATTACTTTACAGTAACTATGTATCACACAGATGTTACTATATTAAATAACATTCTGTATTAACATTGCAACTTGTTTAGTACAATACATACAAGTTATCTTAACTTCTAAAACATAGTTTTGTAATGACCCCATGGCAAAGTCCTGATTTTATCTTCCATAATAAGCCTTTTATCATCATCTCTGGAAAGAACCAATTTGTTGATCCTTTGGGTATAAATATTATGATTTTTTGACCTTATAATACACATTCTTTCTCTTAAAGATTTGTTCAAGAAAAGTGTATTTTTATACTTTTTCATATTGAGGTTCTTTGTAACACATTTTTAATGCCTTTTGCCTTTTTTACTGAAGAATTAATTGTATCTATACAATATAATTTTGCTCGCAAGCCTACGTATTCTGAAATAATTTTACCTCCCATTTCATCCTTAAAAAAACCAGGTATCTTTGCATTTGCCTTTGGTACATTGAACTCATTTTTATCTTCGAAATTGCTAGTATCAAAATACTTTATATGTTTTTTAGTTCTTTGTAAAAATCTGCAGTGTTTATAAAATACAAGAGACTGTCCGTATCAGTATAACATAGACGTATTTTATTTTCATAGATACGTTTCATTACTGAATAATGAAATTTGTATAAGTGACTTTTAGCAAGTTCTAAAATTGAAAAACCAATGTAGATAGGTCTATCTAGAACAACTTTTGTTTGTTTTAATTGAATTGCAACTAATGACTCAGATAGTATTGAGAAGTTCTTAAAATTTGGGCACTGATGTATTTTTCAGCCCCACACAACTTGCTGGTTCTGTTAGAGTTATCCTTCCATACGTTAACTAATTTAACATTGACTTGTTTTCTTTTATTTTCTATTGTTTTACCGAAGATAGAATTGTTTTGTTTTTTGAAAAAGTCTCTTTCAAAATCTGAAGTAGCATTTTGCCTGAGTGAGGTATTCAATGCAATATATGGTTCTAAAAAATTACTTTGATCAAAGGCTAATACCCTATGAATTTTCAATAAAACCAATCCATTTTTTAAACATTCTTTTAAATGAACGTAATGTATAACGTACTTATATTTATTGTAAAGATTAGCTATAAGTTTAGCATTGCTACTCCCTATTGGAATAAATTTTTCAACTGCAAAAGGCAAATCTGAATGCGCATCGTGTAGTTCAGGTGGGTAATGAAGATCAACTTCAAGAACGAATCCTGTATCAGAATCTCGCGATACTTTCATGACGTCAAAATCAGTCATTTCATTTTCATTTAAATATCTGAAATTGCCAGTCGGAAGACGTTGCATCATAGCAAATCCGTATAAATTTACACAATCGAGATAGCAGAGGAAAGTATCAGGCTCATTTTCATCGTAATCTGGTAGAAATTTATTATTTGCTTTTGCATATCTTAGTGAAGATTGGGCAAGACCGCCTCTTATACCCTTTTCAAACATTTGGTACATGTCTATCTCGGTTATGAGATCAAGTTTAATTTTAGTATGAAATAACATTGCATCCCAACTTAATGAAGGTGATGACACATAGTAGCAAGGGTCGAGGCCGTAATATTTCAAACTCATACTTCTAAATTTTTCGAAAACATCACTGAGAAGCAGAACATCACTTTTTAAATATAAATCTGTATATTCGCCTATATTGGAAATATTGAATGCTTTCCAAACATTCATTGCATGTTTATAATCATCTTCAGATATTGGTTCTGAAGTCAGTTTATTAAAAAACTTTGATATATTTGGCAATGAAGTCTCTGCGTATCGCTCCCATGAGTCTTCATCATAGCAGTAGACACCTTTTTTACACACAAGATCAAATAAATTTTGATTCTTGAAATGCATTCTTAAGTTTTGAAAATCATTTGGTTTCATTGTCGAAACTAAATTGTCTAAGCTTGAACTAAGGAAGTTAAAGGAATCTATGAATTTTAACTGAGCAACATTCTTTGGATCTATGGGAAAGAATTTTGTAAATGAGATGTATTTTTCTTTGTTTCTGGGAATAAGATTGATTCGACCAAAAACAGTTGCAAGTTCTCTTATAAAGAAATGACAGTCATATCCCGACAGATTATGGAATATTATAGGTATAAACGGACAAACCTTAGCTTTTAAATTACAGATGTCATGAGCTGGCCCTCTATATTTACCTATAAAGTGATCATGATCTGCAACAATATTGTCATTAGATGAAAACAGTTCTTTACAAATATGACATTGTGAACTATTATTGAACGAAATATGTTCCTGTTTTGTAAGAGAAATCATTTCCTTATTTTCATTTAACATCCCATATAATCTTTCTACATCTCTACTAATGGATTCAACAAATTTAGAAGAACATTTTGGACCTCGATAGGAAACATAATCATTTAGTTCAGGTTTCGACTCACAACAAATATAATAGGCAAAAGATGTGGCCTCATGAACTTGTATATTTTCAGTACATGTTGATTTATCCTTATCTGAATATTCGCGCAATAAACTTTCAAAATCACCGTAAATTACTATAGGTATTCTCTGTGTCCTCTCTAGGTTGGAAAATGATAGCTGTGCATTTGCTTCTGGAAGTACTGTTTGTATCCCAGCACAGTCGTGACAATTTCTTTTCTCTTCGGTGGAAAAATATATAAAACATTCATCGCACAGATATATTTTTGATTTGTGTTTCGTTAATTGTTTTCGTACGAGTTTTTCAAAACTTTTTATGAGGCAGAAATGACTCTTATAATTTTTTGTTATATGTAATAGGTTTACATGATTTAGTTTGCGACATGATGATTTGTACAATGGGCCTGTAATGCTACTGTTCTCAGATAAACCATAAATATTTACACTTATATGAGGGTTATCGTTTTCAAAGACTGTAATATCATTTATATTAGGAGGAAATGACATATTTGAAGTATTTAATACTCTGGAATAATGTGGGTAAGATGTAACTCTGTTTGCATTCATATTGGTTGGATATAAGTGAGCCACAATGGACCATAAAAAACAATGTTCATCTTTGTTTTTTATGTTAAGACAGGACTTAGTATTTAAAATCTTTTTAGGTAGTGGTATATATGAACCGGCTCTAAGAGGATTGTATTTTAATATGTTAATTTCTAAATGACTAATAGATTGAATTGTCCAACCTGATTCTGTTTGTTCGAATTCAGAACACTTGCTTATAAGGTTCTCAGCAAATGAATCGTATAATATTGATAATTCAGTACTTTGAAAAACAATTTCATATTTAGTATTGAAAGATTTCAGAGATGTTTCATCATTCTTTGGCAACAAATATTTCACAAAAAGTTCAAAATTGACCTTTATCGAAACATGTTTTCTCAATAATTGTTGAATGAGATAACAAGCCCTGTCACAAGTCTCAATCAAAAATAATTCAGGGGAAATATTTACGTGGCGTGGATTTATTTTGTAGCTAATTATTCTGTTCTTGAAAGCAGTAGCTATGACCTGTACATCATCAAACTTTGTACGTAGTAAACAATTAGACTTGTGAATATTAGTCTTTTTGTGTGCCGAAAAGTTATGAACTTTAATGTTGCAGGCTTTACAGTAAACCATTTTAGGGAGTTACTTTGCTCTGATTTCGTAATTGTAATTGTATTTATGGTTGCTGTGAAGTAAAAACTAAAGAAAGATTAAATCATTTTAGAAAGTTATTTTCCTCCGATTCGTAATTGTAATTGTAATTGTATTTATGGTTGCTGTAAAGCAAAAATGTAAAAAAAACATTTTAGGAAGCTACTTTCCTCTGATTTCGTAATTGTAATTGTAATTGTAATTGTATTTATGGTTGCTGAAAAGTAAAACTGTAAAAAAAATTAAATCACATTATAGTTAACACATGAATATATTGGAATACTGGTATATGGTAAATGTTTTTATAATGCATATAAAAATATAAAATACAGTTTACTAAGTATAAACAGACTATAGCTAAAATTTAAATAGGATATAATATTACTATCACCTAAACCATTCAAAAAATTAAAACATTTGGGTTGGATATTCAACCGGTTGGGAGCTACGAAACTCCTCTTTAGCAGCCGCAATTAAGTTGCCCACCGCCTTAAACGTTGGACTGTTTTTGTTGAAAGCGCATTTGAATGTTGTGAATGCGCGCTTCCAATGCGATTTGAAGTCCTCAGCCGAAAGATTTTCAATATCTCCGCTGTTGTACACTCTGCATTCTATATAGAATTCCCCACGTCGGGTCAGGTTGCGTTGCACTGTGTACGAAGTCCCCGTGCGCCGCGACAAGGTGCTCTGCAACGGCGCGGCCCTTATTGTTCCACCGTGAGCCTCTTCTTCGTCCTAAAACAAAGAGAAAATAAAATTATAAACTAATTTCTTTACCATCAATTGAATACGTACAGTCTGAAACGATCAATTGTTGACTAGTATTTTGATTTTAACCAACTATAAATCAACATAACTCGTAGAACAGATGATCGTTGGGGCAGTAAAGTTCTCGAGTGGCGACCGCGCACCGGAAAAAGTAGTGTAGGAAGGCCTCCCACGCGGTGGACCAACGACCTTTTGAAGATCGTGGGAAGCCGATGGATGCAGGCAGCGCAGGACCGGTCGTCGTGGAAATCCTTGGGAGGCCTTTTTCCAGCAGTGGACGATTTTCAGCTGATAGGATGATGATGAAATTAACTGACAAGTCTAAAGCGAAAGTCTATAATATAGACAGTCGCCTACAATAATACACAATTCGTTCATCAACGACGTGCCTTTCGTTCCACGGTAGGTACGTAGTAGATTAAACTATCATCACAGGACGCTATCATCACAGGACCGCAGCATTATACTTAAGGACAAATAGATGCACAAAATTTGACTTGTTTGTTTTTTCTAATACACGCCTACATAATAAATTACAACAGCGCAGCCAGCGGTGACAAAGTTAAAAAAGAATGGCAACTAACCTCCGAGTCAGGAAAGACGCGCGTGCGTTTTTTCTTCTTGGGTGCGGGCACCGATGTCTCGGCTTCACTGTCCGACTCGCCGCCGCTGGCTCCGGGAAATATGTCGTGGAAAGCAGGCGCAGGCTTCTTCGGCTTGGGTTTAGCCTTCGAAGTAGAAGCCTTCGATGTAGATGATGCTGACTTGCTGCTCGTTTTCTTTTTCGAGTCCACTTGCGACTCGAAGTCGGATTCAAACGGATTTGAGGACCTAAAATTTACAATTTTAACATCAGTAACAAATTGTGTATAAAACATAACCCTCCTTTTGCAAGTCGGGGTAAAAAGAAGAAAAAAAAATATAGGTACATACATACTTGTAGAGTCTCCAAGCTCGTCACTGAATTGCACCGATAATTGTGGCAAAAATGAAGATGCGCTGGTATTTATACTCTAAATTATAAGGGCGCGTTAACATTTGCAAGAGCTCAATTAACGAATATTTAAAAAAAAAGTATAATACAGCCTTTGATTCTATTAATAACACAGTGATACTGTGCATAAAGTCTATTTTCATTAGCCATTGCAACCACCAGTGTGAGTATACCCTCATATTCCATTTGTGTACACGGCGACGCGCTGGCGCGGATATTCGAGACACTCATCTAAAAAGGAAAGCCTATGTACTTCTCTAAAATTGTACAGGTCATTTATCATTGGTTTTTTTGGTTATAGATGCATTATCCAGACTAAATTGAACCGTAATATATTTTAAAAACTTTTTTTTTAATTGGGTAAATTCAAAATAGATTTAAGTAAAGTAAATATGTCTATTACATGTGATTTACATGTTTCCACTTAAAAAAATGTATTTACGTCTAATATTAAAAAAACTAATGCTAGTGCTAGTACTATATCGACTGGTAAAAAAAATGTTATAAACCGAAGTTACATACTATGTATATTGTATACATAATTAATTACAATCTGAGATTTGCAAAGCGAGAGTGAATAGGCATTATTTGGCACTGTGTCTTGCAACCTCAATTAACCTCAACTAAGCGCTGTGACAGGATCGATTTCCTTTCACAAACATCACTGACTGATAATAACTATGGACAATTTCACAGACAAAATTCTAAACTACTCGTATACAGCCAACTACCAAAGTAATTTATGACTGTATAACTCGTAAAACCTGACTAGAAATTTGCTTTAATTTATGTTTCAACCAGCCAGGGCTGGTCAGAATCGGATCTAACCTAACTACCACCAAAATAAGCAGAGGTAGTAAACGTCGAACATATTAAAATAATCTACCTCGATAATTCATAGTATTAAAGATAATCAGGAAACATACGTGACTACTGTTCACTTGACTGACTTGTTGATGTGATGGCTACCGCACCTGGCTGCTGCGTCGAGTGTCGGAGCATGGGTTCGAATCCCACCCCGGGCAAACATTCTTGTGATGAGTAGGAGTCTGGGTTTTAATATCTTTCGAAGTATGTAAGTACAAAGTAATCTAAACGGGGTGTAATGGTGCAGGACCCGTTAACTGGGAGTTCTACTCATCATACTGAACAACTTTCTCCAAGGAACCCATAGTCAATTCTCGAAAAAAAATTTGGACCCTCCATACTAAAATGTACAAAATTGGTCCATCAGCTGATCGATTTGTATGAAGAGTAAGTTGTTCAGTATGATGAGTAGAAGACCCAGTTAACAGGACCTACACCCATTTTGTTACACCCTGTATAAGTACGTTTATCTATCTCTGGTTCCTAGCACAGGAGTCCTAGTTGGAGCCAGATGATCGTGATGACTATCCCGTCTATTACGATGTGAACAGAACACACATGACTTAGGTATCACTGACAAAATTCATGTGGCTTACTAATTAAATACTAAATTGTGCAAACATACATATTATAAATTCTGTAATTTATGGGAACGATAATATTATCTCATCATCATATCAGCTCATATGCGTCCCCACCGAGGGGCTCGAGCCTACCCTGAATTAGGGCGATCGGGCCTTAATTGACCACGCGGGCCCAATGCGGGTTGGTCGACTTCACACACAACCTTCGAATTTCTTCGCAGGCGTGTGCAGGTTTCCTCACGATGTTTTCCTTCACCGCAAGAGCGTCGGATAAACGTACATCTGAAATCGAAATTCGAAAACACATTGGTACGAAGCAGGACTCGAACCATGACCTCCGGACAGAAGTTAGCGACCCTAACCATTACGCTGCCGACATTGTATAATATGTAATCGTATCGGTTTTATTTTGCTGTAGCGTCGAATAGTGTGTATGTAAAGGGAGTATCAGACGGTTCATTTTTTCATACTTTCGCTATTCATTCGACATTTTTTCACTAGAAATTAAATGTCTGAACACGAATTGAAACACGAGTGCTGAGTGAATTCATTAATGAACCGATCCAACGATGTTGGATATTGGCATTCGGCATCATTCACTGGGGTGACATTTATTATAATGATTCGTCTGATACTCCCTTAACAATCTGTATAAATGCATTCCTATTCTCGATCTGCGTCATTTGGCCGACCGACATCGTGATGATACGTCGCTAAACAGAATGGAACCGTCTAATTGATAGGTACGTAAAACTGTTTTTAAAAAATAATCAGATAAATGAAACAACTCAGTAAAATTATTATACACTAAGGATGTTTTGTACCAGCCAGCTAATCACTCAATTGAAGGTTAGAACACAAGGCAGAATTGGGGATTTCTGCATCACCAGACCGAGCGAGCGAGCGAAGCGAGGGATGTGTGATGCAGGATCCCCAATATATACCTACTCGTGCTCTAATAGATCAAGGTTCTGAAGCATCATTCGTCACCGCAAGAGTAGTAGAACTGCTGAAATTAAAAAGAACTGAAGTAAGTGGCACAGTTTCTGGCGTAGGTGAAGGGAAACAATCAATTAAGCATAAAGTTAATTTGCCGATTCTGTCTAACAACGAGACCATAGAAGTGAAAGCATATGTAATGAAAACAATCTCGTCTAATCTTCCTGCCAAGGAATTAAGATTGAACTGGTCAGAATTACAAAATTTAACATTGGCTGATCCTTCCTGTTGCACTCCGGGCAAAATAGATATTCTACTTGGAGCTGACGTGTTTGCCAGAATAATTGAAGATGGCTTAATTCGACTACAAAACAAAATAGTAGTACAAAAGACACGTTTTGGGTGGATTTTGTCAGGACAAACCAACAACCCAACCTCTAATCAACAACGAATGATTACAAGCTTATTCGTAAGAGAAGATAATGACATGTTGAAAAGATTTTGGGAAATAGAAACAGAGTTGTACACAAAAAAGAAGATATTAACAAAAGAAGAAGAAGAATGTGAAAAAATTTATTCAAAAACTACATCAAGAGAGAAAGAAGGTAGATACGTTGTACATCTGCCTTTGAAACAAACTGTAAGAGAAACAATTAATTTAATAGGAGAAACTAAACAGAAAGCAATGAATAGATTTAAACAGTTAGAGAAGAAATTCGAGAAGAATGATAAATTCAAAGAAGATTATGCAAAGGTCATTGAAGAGTATCGGGAAATGGGACACATGAAAAAAGCAGAAGACAAAGATAATGAAAATCTGGTTTATGTACCGCATCACGCTGTAATCAGAGAAGATAAAGACACTACAAAAGTACGGGCAGTATTCGACGCATCATGTAAAGGTACTCAGGGACATTCTCTCAATGATACCATGATGGTGGGGCCAGTATTGCAACCAGATCTAAGAAGTTTAATTATAATGTGGCGAAAACACAAAATATGCGTCGTTGGAGACATAGTCAAAATGTACAGAATGATAAGGGTCGCTGAAGAACACACAAACCTGCAATGCATTCTATGGAGAAATAATCAAGATGAAAACCTAGAAACTTACAAGCTACAAACTGTAACATTTGGAACAGCAGCAGCTCCATTCCTTGCTGTAAGAACACTTAATCAACTTACTGATGATGAAGCCCATGACTATCCTGAAGCTGCCACTGTTATAAAAAAATCATTTTACATGGATGATTTGATGACCGGCGATGATGATGTTACTAAAGTAAATAAACTATGTCATAATATAAAAGAAGTGTTAAAAAAGGGAGGATTTACTATGCAAAAATGGTCAAGCAATTCAGAAGAAGTATTAAAACATATTCAAGAAGGAGAAAAGAACACAAAAAATGAATTAGAAATCAAACTCGACAAAGTCTTAAAGATTCTAGGACTAACATGGGATAGAAAAGAAGATAAGTTTAAAATAACGGTAACCTTACCTGAAATGAAGCATCCTGTAACGAAGAGATCAATACTATCAGACGTCGCTCGTTTATTCGATCCATTTGGCTGGCTATCTCCTGTTGTCATTAATGCAAAAATAATGATCCAAAAGCTGTGGCTCTGAGCTCTTGGTTGGGACGATGAATTGCCATCACAGCTAGTAGAAGAGTGGACAAAATATAGAGAATCACTTACCGAGTTGAGAAACCTCGAAGTACCACGCTGGTTACAGACGTCACCATCAAATAAAGAAAGTCAAGTGCATGGATTCTCCGATGCATCCTCAACATCATATGCAGCAGTCACTTACCTCAGGGTCGTTGACGAAGAAGATGAAGTACATGTCACGATGATCGCATCTCGAACAAGAGTAGCTCCTTTAAAACAGTTGACGATTCCAAGACTGGAGTTATGTGCTTCGGCATTACTGGCTGATCTGATCAGGGATGTTGTGGAGCTACTGCAGGTTCCAATGGATAATGTCTACGCATACACTGATTCAATGGTTGTATTATCATGGCTGCAATCTCAACCAAACAAATGGCATACATTTGTAGCAAACAGAGTAGCTGACATTCAAATTCAAATTCATTTATTAATCAAAAATGTTAAAATAACAGATACATCTAAATCTTTAACATTTGCATTAAAATTAAATGGTCAATTAATAATAATAAATAGTTCATTCTTCCATCACACTCGCTCGCAGTACTTCAGGCATTCTCTTTCAATACTCGACCATGCATCTGCAAACAAGTCAATGTGTGGTTGCGACCGGAGGAGGGAATTGAGCGCGTGAAGAGCGCGACGCACGGGCGCGTTGCGACACGACACGGTGCGTGACACTGGCTCGGCCAGCAGCCGAACGCTTTGCACGCGAAACCGCGTACGGTTTTCTGGCACCGACAACCTACACGTGGCACTGACTAGAGTGGGACAATCAACTTGGCCGCGGATCACCCTGCTAATGAATGTCATTTGGCTATACAATCGGCGGGTCTCTAGCGAATTATAGCTCAGATATCCCAACAAGAAGCTTGTAGGGTATAAAAAGGGGTACGTCTTGTACAAGGTTTTATAAAGAAAACGCAAAAAACGTTTCTGGACCTTTTCTAACATAAGCGTGTATTTGGCTTCGTGCGGGTTCCAAACAGAAGCACCCGACTCCAGTTTAGAGCGGACCAGGGCAGAATATAATAACCTAATGACGTGTGGGTGTTTGAAATCTCAATACTCAATACTCAATACTCAATTATTTATTGCAACTTTTTTATTTATTATTTATTTTTTTTTATTTTTTTATTATTTATTTATTTATTTATTTTTTTATTTTTTTTTATTTTTTTTTCTCAGCAGTTTCTCAGAATAAAACCAAGTCTCTTAAAACCTTCCGCTGCAAGAGAGGTGATATGGTTACGAAAGTCTAGCGTCGGTACAAATAAAACCCCCAGATCTTTCATTGACCCTACCTTCTCCAAAACACGGCTATTAAGATAATAGTTGGCTATCACAGGAGACTTTGATCGGGTAAAACTCATTGTATAGCACTTATCTACATTAAAATGAAGATTATTAATTTCACTCCACTCAAAAACCTTATCGAGGTTGCACTGCATGGCCTGGCAATCGACGGTCGATTTAATTTCTGATATAATCTTTAGATCATCTGCATATAAAAGGCTGAAACCAGATTCTATACAATCTGGAAGATCGTTGATCATGATCTTGAAGAGTAATGGACCGAGCAGCGATCCCTGGCTTACTCCTGATTGCGTATCATATAGCCGCGAGTCATAGCATCCAAGACGGACAAACTGCTGTCTGCCGCTGAGATAATCAGCGAATAATCGGAGTAGGAGTGGTGAGAAACCAATGAGATTTAGTTTGCTGAGGAGGACGTCATTGTCTACCCTGTCGAACGCCTTTTTAAAGTCTAGGTAGGCGACGTCAACCTGTGATCCACTGTCAAGTCGCTCAGAGACATAGTTGGTGAGAGTCAGGAGGTTCGTGTCCACGGACCGGCCCCGCCTGAAGCCATGCTGAGCCTCTTGTAAAACTGGTTCAACCTGATTGTATATTTTAAAATGAAGTACCTTCTCAAATACTTTAGCCAATGACGACAGTATGGCAATTGGACGATAGTTCTCCACGAGGGTCTTGTTTGCTGTTTTTGGTATCGGTGTCACGCGCGTAATTTTCCATCGCCATGGGTAGATGCCTGTATTTATTGATAAATTAAATATGTGCTTTAAAGGGGCTTGAAGCTCTTCCACAAATGCCTTGACTATGTAAGGTGGTATGTTGTCCGGACCGGTGGAACTACCTGGTTTAAGTTTTCTAATACCAAACAGGACATCGTCGTCTGATATATTAGTAATGTTGACATTAATGTTATTACTAGATGTAGTGGTAGCAGAGTCCCAATTTAGATTTGGAGGTTGTGTTAGGAATACACTACTAAAGTAGCTAGCAAAAGCTTCATAGGCACTGGGACCGCTACACTCTTGACCGTTATGAATGACTGTTGGTTCGAAACCTCCCTTTGTTCGCAGACTAGTAAAATGTCCCCAGAAGGCTCGCGGGTTTTTTGTCAAGCTGTTTTGAATGTTTTCGATGTAGTTATTATACGAAATGTCCACACGCCGCTTGAGGTCTGCACGCAGATCGCTAAATAATTTATAAAAACTTTTACAGCCAGTAGATTTCCACATTTTGTGGAAATACGACTTTTGTCTTATATCTCTAATAATATCGCGTGTGTACCATGTAGGGTACCTCCTTGTTGAGATGGTAGATCTTTTTTTGGTAGGTATGCAGGCATTGAAAGCGTCATATAAAAGAAAATACAGAGTATCGACAGCCAAGTTTACCTCCGCACACCGCGACACTGCAGTCCAATCTATATTAGAAATATTTTGATACAACCCGTCAAAGTCCGCTCTACTGAAATCCCAATCAGTCTCAGGATTAATTTTTGCAGGTTCGAGTGGGGGTGGTACCTCGCAATTTTTAACGAGCGAGAAACAAGTGTCAAGCGGGGGATGATATCGGTCCTCGTTTGGCACAAGACCTTCCACGGCCGCACTAACCATCACCTCACGCACACACTCAGGCATCAATATCACATCCAACTTACTTCCATAACTATTTACAATATTATTCATGTCTTGCAAGTTACAATATGTCAAAAAATAATGCATGTAGTTGTTTATGCTTGTGCTCGCGCTATTTAAATTTAAATCACCAAAAATTAATACTGGTATTTTTTTTTATACGTTAAAATATCTTCTACGTTGAGAAAAAACCTCATATAGTCGTCATCACTAGATGAAGGCGGTATGTAAACAACACATATATACAGTTCCAAACCGCGGTAAGTCACTAAAGTCCAAAGGTCTTCTAGGTTAGTCGTTTCTAGATCGGAGCGCCGGCGCATTTGTATTCCCACCCTCGCTGCAAGCAGAACTCCACCGCCTCTCTTTCCATTGTTTCGGTCGCGGCGAGTCACATCCCAGCCCGACGGAGCAACTTCTGCCTCACATACAGACGAGTCGAGGTTGGTTTCCGTTACTGCGACAAGGTCGTAACTTAATAACTGAATAGCCTGACGCCAGTACTCAAGTTTCGATTTTAAACCGCGGACGTTTTGGTATATAATGCTTAAATTAAAAGAGTTACGTTTATTACTTATTGTATATTGCGGAAATTGGGGTATCGGTTGTTTTAGCGCCGGGCGTCGAACGGCGTCCACGTCCGGCGGCACGTCGAAACCACTCAGATACCTCCGTTCCAGAAGGCCAGGAATCCGCCTTCATGAAAAGTGGGAACTTGCTCTCTGGTACGGCTAATGCAAACGAGGCATAGTGTTCGTGTTTTAACTTCAGCTTTTCGACTACATATTTATCAATTGTGAATATTTGGTTCATATGCGTCTTAATATTATCCGTGGTGGTATCCGGTCAGACATCTTGAGAGTTTTAGACAATAACAGATGGAAACACATAAAATCAAGTCAAAACCCTGCGGACATTGCTACAAGGGGATTGAAGGCATGTGATATTGAGAAGCATGAATTGTGGTGGACTGGACCTACATGGTTAAAAGACAAAGAAATAGAACAAACAAGATGCAATATTCCCCCAACTGAGCTAGAGATGAAGTGTTCGTTTCAAACATGTACAAACGAAGATAAAGATAAAAATGAGGAGACATCAATTTGGGAAAGATTTTCTTCATTATCAAGAATGAAAAGAGTCCTGGCTTATTGTAGAAGATTACGTAATACTATAGATAAAAGAAATTTGGAAAATTACATAACACACGAAGAAATGGAATCAATTTTACAAAGCTGTATCAAGTATTATCAATATTCTGTATATGAAAAGGATATAAAAGCGATCAAGAAAGAGGAAAGAGTTAGGAAAAGAAGTACACTCGCTTCACTTTCACCGTTTTTAGATAAAAACGGTATAATGAAAGTTGGAGGAAGATTGCATAATGCTGATGTGCCGGAAAGCGTCAAACATCCAATCATAATACCACAAAATACACACCTTACCAAGCTGTTGATTAAGGAAGCACACATAAAAACCCTTCATGGTGGAATCCAGGTAATGATGGCGTACATACGCAGCAAGTATTGGGTGATTGGATTAAAATCAGCTGTAAGAAAGTATATTAGAACATGCAAAGTATGCATTATTGACAAGGCAAAGGTAAAAACTCAAAAAATGGGTCAACTGCCACCCGTAAGAGTAAATCAACATAGAGCCTTTCTAAACAGCGGAGTTGATTATGCAGGACCGGTTTATATACGCACATCTAAAGGAAGAGGACATCACGCAACTAAAAGCTACATCTGCTTGTTTGTGTGCATGGCCACTAGAGCTATCCATTTAGAGGCGGTAACGGATCTTACATCACAAGGTTTCATAGCAGCATTTCGTCGATTTGTTGCAAGAAGAGGGTCGTGTTTACACTTGTGGAGCGATAACGGCACTAATTTTATTGAAGCCGCTAAGGAACTTAAACATCTGTTCGAGAAAGGCAAAGATAATATGGCACGAGAAATAGCAGAACTTTTAGCTAATGATGGCACTACATGGCATTTCATTCCACCAAAAATGCCAAACTATGGAGGATTGTGGGAAGCTGGAGTTCATTCAGCTAAAAGACATTTGACAAGAGTAAATGGAGCTGCGAAACTCACCTATGAAGAGATGGCTACACTTTTGGCGCAAATTGAATCTTGCCTTAATTCCCGTCCAGTTTGTAAATTAGATGATACCACTGAAAGTTTGAATCCACTCACTCCTGGACACTTCCTTGTTGGTGAACCCCTAATCAGTGTTCCGGACATAGACCACAAGAATAAGAATATTAACCTGCTTACCCGGTGGCAAATGATACAAAAGATGACTCAAGATTTTTGGCGGCGATGGCAATCGGAGTATTTAAATACAATGCAACAAAGATATAAGTGGAAAGTTAGTATTCCATCGCCAAATGTCGGAGATATTGTAGTCATCAAAGAAGATGATTTACCACTAACTAAATGGCTATTGGGTTGAGTAAAAGTTGTCCATCCTGGAGCAGGTAACCTGGTAAGAGTAGTCACTGTTCAATGCAAAGGAAACCACGAAATGAAAAGACCCTTATCCAAGCTGATATTGTTGCCAAACGAGTCAGAAAGTTGTTGAGTACGGTGGGCGGTGTTAGTGACATCCTAAATGATTATTGAACTGAAAGTGATTAATTATTGAACTGAAAGTGTTTGATTATTAATGTGAGAGTGTTAAGTTTGAAATGTTATATGCATGATATATTTAAGTTATACAGTCCATTATATCGTTGTGATTGAATTGTTTAAAAACAAATTGTTTTTGGTGGGCGGAATGTTTACGCTATTCGCTCAAAATCATGTGAAGTTGGTCAGAGTCAGTCGCAAATAAATCGCAGTTGAGTAAAGACGTTTTTTCATACAAAAATATTCAATTCAACCAAGTTTCAACCTTATGGAGTGAACAGTGATGATATAAAGAAAGATGTCAACAAATTACTAGAATCATTACAAGAGAAACTTAACAAAAATGCTCTTGATTTAATTGAAGAGTCAACACAAAACCAGTCATTATGACCTAAGATATGCTCGTATAACCGCATCTAAAGCATACGAGGTTAGTCGCTGCCAAACACCAAATGGATCATTAGTAGCTGCGACCATGGGATCTAAAACACCTGACACATCAGCTATGAAAAGAGGCCGGAAATTGGAGTAATTAGTTATAAAAACTGTGCAGAGTAAACTTAAAACTAAAGTCAAGCCCTGTTTTGTGCCTGTTTAGACAATCGTACTTAAGTAGTAAACTCCAGTCGTGCGTCGGAGCTGACACACACACTTTTTTTTTCTCACAGAGGGTGGTAAAAAGTAGAGTGGACACCTAGGGAGCAACACTATTTTAAACTCGAGTGACTTACTTTGAATCCTTAGCTGCGCTCAGGATTCTACTTTAAAATCCTTTGCTCCGCTCTGGATTCATGAACACTTTCGAGTTTAAAATAATGATTTGCTATCTATCTTGGCTGTAAAGTTTTTTTTTACCTAAATTAAATCACCTCTGTATGTAAAACTATGAAAATTGTGATGAGGTGTGGAGACAATGTGATGAGGTGTCGCAGAGCTCGGTCTTGTAAGGTCTGTATTGTATTGAGGTTAATTTTGCTAAAACTTAAATATAGGAAACTATAGGTCTGTAATCTACCAAATTTAAGAAATATTTATATATTAAGTTACGACTGTTTGTTTCTCAATAAAATAAAATAATAATTATCTTAAGCAATAAATAAATTTAAATGAAAATGATTTGCTCACGGTGTCCTCGAGTGCGCAGCTGCAGCGGCGCGGAGAGCGGCGAGGTGGCGGCGGCGGAGTGTGCGCGCGCTCGCACGCGGTACCGCGCGCCGCACGCCAGCCCGCGCAGCGCCAGGCGCGTGCGGTGCGCGCCCACCCGCAACCATCCGCCCGTACCGCCCGCACCGCCCGCACCGCCTGCGCCGCCTGCACCGCCTGCACCCACATCCTCCAGCTCCCACTGCACAGTATAACCTGTCGACATTTTGAAGTAAATATTGATTTATTTACAAACTGTAAGCTCTTGTACCTCAGGAATATATTTCCCTACTCTTTGGATCTCGATGTCCATCGACGTAACGGAGAAGGTATTCTCGTATGCTGTGGTTTGTGCGCGTGTGTGTGTGTGCGCGGTACAATCAAGCTGCGGCCGCGGATAGCGAGTAGCGAGGGGACGTGGCATTGTACCAAAGAATTTTAAATTGGTTGTACAATGAGCACAAAAAATGGGAAATAAAATAAAAGTTAAGAAAACTAAAACGCGACTATCAGAAAGACTATCAAACAAGAGCTTCCCGCTTGAAATCATCGCTTTATTTTTCCCTTCGTCTGGGGTAATAGCCGTGGTCGCAAGCCCTTTCGTAATCAAATGTTTTTATCATATATGTACCTATCATTATGGCTTTCTTCCGTAGTCGGATTTTAGTTTTTGAATTCTCGGTTTTTAATCCACACAGATTGACAGACAACAGTTGTCCGGCATTTTTTTCGACGCATCTACGCCACCGCGCTATATATTTATAGAGAAAATAATCATTTTTTAAAATCTGATTCTGTTACGTCACTCACCAAGTATATCATCTGGATCATCGTCGTGGAGGGAGGCGCGTGGCGCGGGTGGCGCGGGGGGCGGGTCCCAGGCGAGCAGCAGCGCGTGGCGCGCGGCGCGCAGCAGGCGCGGCGCGGGCGCGGGCGGCGGCTCCACCGCCAGCACGGCGTGCGTCACGCTGTCGCTGCCCGCCGCGTTGCGCACCACGCACGTGTAGTTAGTCGCCCAGCCCGCTTGCAGCTCTGGAACCGTGATGTACGAGTAAGGGTTCGTGTCATATAATCGTACTTAAATTAATGCTGATGAGATTCGGATTCCATTTGTTCAAGTACCTAATATGTCAAGGTCCCCATTGTCAGTGACGCGGTGCGCGGGAGGCAGCGGCGCCCAGCGGCGCAGCAATGGCGGCGCGCCGGTTGCCCCGCAGCGTAGCAGCACGCGCGTGCCCGCCATCGCGCGCACGCGCCGCGCCACCGACCACACGCGCGCACCAACTGCGACACAAATATATTAATTATTAACGAATTCTAAACAGTCTAAAAGTAAATTTTATTAATTATACCAGATGAGAACTTACCTGGCAAATCAGTGTCTGCGAGCACCGGATCACTCGGAGCGCCTGCTCCTGCCGGCGTGTGCGCGCGCACGCGCAACTCAATACGCTTTCGTGGCTGAAGTCCTCGCAACACTGCGCCTACTTCCGTGCCGTCCTCCACACTTCCTGTATCTCCCCCTGTGCCCCCAACATTCCACGGCGGGTCCACGTGCGTGACCCACTCGCGGCCGGCGGTCACGTCGCGCGCGTGCAGCGTGTAGTGCGTGACGCGGACCGCGCGCGCCGGCGCCAGCCACGACACGCGCAGTGCGCCGCCGCCGAGCGCCGCCGCTCGCACTGCCAGCACGTTGCTGCCGACTAGTACAGCGGAGATAAAACTCAGATAAATTTCAAGAAAACCGATAGGGTATGTCGTGATAATTATTATTTAAGTAAATGTCTGAAAACAACCATCGTCAAGAGTGGCGCAGCGCGTGGATGGCGAGCGTGGGCCGACGCCGGCGCGGCTGCGCGCGCGCACGCTGACGCTGTAGTTGGTGGCGGCGCGCAGGCCACGCAGCCGAAGCGAGGCCGCGCCACGAGGCACGCGCGCCTCCTTCTCCGCGCCGGCGCCACGCCAGGCTGCCCGCAAACAATGTGTGTTGTGATCAGTATAATATAAAAGTAGCTTGAAAAGATTTTTTTAATAAAATACTAGGCAACATACCGGATGTATTATGCAGTTGAGCAAAAAGTACTTCATATTCTAGAGAAACATCTTCAGTTGATAGAAATATGTCTTTGTTAACTGGGAGGTCCAAGAGCACGCGCAACTCAACAGCTGATAGGCTTTCACATCTGACACGGTCGGGGGTAAAAGTAGGCACTGGAAAAAAGTGATGATAAATAAAATTAGTCAACAAAATATACCTACCTGGGTAGGTATGAGCAATAATGTTACCCGGAATCATACTACATGTCTCAACACGAG
The DNA here is from genome assembly GCA_947284805.1 of Coleophora flavipennella. Lineage (NCBI taxonomy): Eukaryota > Metazoa > Arthropoda > Insecta > Lepidoptera > Coleophoridae > Coleophora > Coleophora flavipennella. The sequence continues at coordinate 183,718 of OX369266.1, forward strand.
ATGGTGCTGTCTTTGTCACACATTCAAAGCCCTTAGAAGCCTTTTAGAAATAAATTAAAACGAAAAAAACATTCAAAAAAACAGGCTTTTATTTAAATGCGCTAAAAGAAAAAAAACTATTTTACTTTAAAACTTTTACTGTCAACTTATAACGTCATTACATAATTTGTATGATAAAAAAGCTAGTCGCGAGATTTAAGGAGGTACTTGTGTTTACTTAGTTTGAAAGGTTCAATATTTAGAATCAATCATATCAAGTTATTTTTTTTATTATTTATTTATTTTTTAAGTTATCTAATTTACTTGTTTATTTACACAAGTAAATCTCGCCACAAGCTTTTATATCATAAAAATTGTGTAATGACGTCGTAGACAGTAAAAGTTCATTATTTCTTTACACCTATTTTCGTATCGTGGTTGTGAAGTCTCGCCGTGTGATTCTGACGGTGTGTATTAACGAGGACTAGGAACACATACGAGTGATTGTTAAAAAAACTACTTAAAGCCCCCCGCTGCCGCCTTAGTTCACCATCACCAACGCTGACACCAGCATAATCATCTTCAACGGGTGATTTAACTATTCAACAAGAAGGTAATCAAAAAGAGTACGTAGGTAATCAACAAAAAGGTAAACTAATCAACTAAATTGTTCGAGAAAAATATGCAACTTCCTAAATATTTGGATAGGTATTGCACACATAGCCGTGAGGGCGTTTACTGCTGCTGTCCTCGAACTCGAGTGGTCTCAAAGCGGGCTGCGTGCCGCGACTGCCGCGCGTCACACTTTCTAGGGTTCCATAGTCAAAAAGAATCACTATAGTTTCGCCATGTCTATTTGTCTGTCTGTTCACGACTTTTACTGAAGTTACATGCAAGTGAAGTTCAATGCTAATGTGTTTACTTCTCTATTTTCGCATTGTTGACGACAAAAACCACTGAAACATAGATTCAAGATTTTCTAAAGCCAAAAGAAAAGATTTATTGCCATGCAACAACGTAATCATCCTCGTGGAGACACGGAGTACATATAAGTGAGAATCAAACGAACATGCCTTGTGCCATAATGTTTGATTCTAATTATACGAATTTCGATCACCTCCTCCATCTATCCCTAGATCGTATAAGCCATCATGAAATTTTAAACAATTTCATGTGAAGGTAATTACTCAAAAACAAAGAAAAATTCAAAATTTAAAAAAGCCCCCTATGCGTATTTAAACGTAATTGAAAAAGGATTAAATAAGTTTGTAAGGTCCCCCGACTAGAGGAAATCAAAAATAAAACATAAACTTTAAAAAATCAAATAAAATCCATCGAGAGTTCCCATTGCCCTCTCTGTTTAAAATTTCAGTTTAAATATGTACAGCAACTTGCGTTTAGCAAAAACTACATTAATTTAATTATTTAAAATTACAAATTGCGTATATTTAATTTATTTCAGAGTAGAGAATGGTAGTTCCCAAAGGGTTTTCTTGGATTTTTTTAAAATTTATCTTTCGTTTCTTATGTGCAGTCCCCGACGGGTTTTTTTGGATTTTTTTTAAAATTTATTTTTTGTTTCTTATTTACCTTTAGTCGGGAGACTTTAAAAAGTTATTAAATTTAATCCTTTTTCAATTACGTTTTAACACCCATTGTGGGCTTTTTCATTAATTTTGATTTATATTGTTCGGGCTTTGTCTATATTTGTGGGTAAATGAATATTTTTTCTCCACCAATTTTTGTATCTTACCGTCGCTTTGAATATGGTTGGTGACGGCTCTCGCACCGACCCTCGAGCTGTTCGCCCGCAACTGTCGTCAGAGGCACACGTTGTGTCACTTGACTTTGTCTATAACTACGGGCTGCCTTCAAAAAGGACTTTCCATATATTCTCCGGCTAGCCGTGCTACCGAACTGTTCAGGCCTCGTTTTGTGAAGTGCTCGTGCCTTCTGTGTTCTTCAGCAGCAAAGTGCGCCGTGCGTGCCTGGAGCTGACCATCATCCGGGGTGAAGGAGGAGCAAAGGTTGGTGGAGCATTTTATTCACTTATTTGGAAAAAGCCTGATTTACATCTTTCATCATTTCATACAGTCCACTGAATTACTTTCCAACATTGTGTAACGTTTGCACATATATTTTGAACTTTTTAGAGAGTACTGCGACGTCGTCTACGCGACGCCGTGGGGATGTAGCTCTAGATTACTATTTTAAAAGAAAAGATGCATGTGCGTATTAAATATCGTTGAAGATAAGTTTATTTAAATACGTAAAAAAAAGCGGAAATAGCTCTGTCGGCTGACTGATTATTATTTCTTTCAGCGAAACTAATGATAACATTTTCTTGCCATGTAATAGGATATATAGGGATATCTGCCCTGACGCTGTCTACAAATATAATACACTTGAAAATGGACCTCTGTCCTGGCTCACGGCCCACCATAGAATGAATCTAAACTGTTTCGGAAAGCTTTCGAACGACTTACCAATTTGAATTTAAACTAATATTCTTAATTCAAATCGCGCTGGCAAGAAAGTAGCGAAGGAGTCGCGAGTGCGGAAATGTAGAGATATACGATCTCTACAGTACCGACGTTGAATAAGTTCTCCTTCTCATTTTAACCGTAGTAGAATCGGTTGAATAGTTTCTAAAAAGCCCTTATGCGCCAACTATTCTGACTGCTGCAGCACTCCCTGGTGGTCTACCACCATAATACATGTCTAAGAACCTGGTCTGAAATGATACTTTTTAAATGCAAAAAAACGTAAAGAAATCGGCCCAGTAGTTTTCGAGATAAATGACAACATTAGCGCAAACCATCCTGGCTGCTGCAGCGCTCCCTGGTGGTCTACTACATGCTCTGAAATAATACGAAGACCTCGCGGGAAGAACAAGGAATGTCAGTTAGAAGTTTTTACTCGCAAATCAGTTGTTAAAAGTTTGCAAGTGCACATATATTTTACACCGCCTCTGTAGCTCAGAGGCAAAGCTCACTTGCTTTACACAGGAGGTCGCGGGTTCGATTCCCGGCGGGATCAATTCAAGACTCGGTTTGGTTGGTGGTAGGGCATTTTCTAAGCCCGCCTGGCTAGCTACCACCATCTTATCTAACTCTTGCCGCCAAATATCAATGTTGATATCATTGGTGTGTTCCGGCATGAAGATAAGATAGCCAGTGCCCCATTGCGTTGGGGAATCTGGTAGGCCCGTTTCCATCTTCGGCAACATCGTCACTTACCACCAGGTGAGATGTTGTCAAGGGTTTACCAATTGTTAATAAAAAAAATATATATTGTCGTTCAAATGTCTGGAAATTATTTATTTTGGTAATTAGTATCTTAACTTTTTTTTTTAAAGTATAAAATAGTCATTTATTCATAATAAGAATAACAAAAAATAATAAGTTACTGTAAAATAAAATATCATGTCAAACTAATTCTAGGTCATAAGTCAAATAAAAATATCTATAAATACCTAACTAACTATCAGTCAATAAATAACCCGCCCCTTACCGAACCCGGCGCAAAGGTGCCCATTACACCAGCTGCGTTACCCCGCTGAATGGCAATGGCCAACCTTTGCACCAGGAACGAACCGGAGCGGGAGTCACCGCTTATATCATTAAGCCTCGCTCCCAAATCATTAACGAATTGCTTCGCGTCTGTCCCCCAACTGCCCATAGTCTCCACGGCAAAAGGAATGAAACTGTATTGAAGAGCTAACGCCAAGTACTTCAGCCTCTTCTTCTGCGCAGCGGCTTCTGCCACCGCCTATGGAAAGAGGACGGTCCGACTCAGGTGGCTGGCGGCGACCGTGCTGACGCAAGTTGCATCCCATATAAGGCACTTGCCGTTCTTCCAGGGCACAAGAGTCAAACCGTCCGGCCTCTTGTCATCAGACCTTCACAGACCCGGTGGCTCCATCAAACATGGCACGTTGGCCGAAACAAGTGCTTTGCGGACGATGTCCTTCAGGGCATGGTGTCGCGGGAATCTCCCTGCGAAAAGGCGACAGCTCAGAGCATGGTGGCCATCGGCCCCCACCTCAGAGCCGCAGGTGCATATGTGGGGTTCACACACCTTGCAGCCCAGACGCAGAGCCACCGCCACTCTCAAAGACCAATCGTCCATCAAAGTGCCCAGGTGAGTCGAAGGCAATGCGAACAACCACGCCCCGGACTCAGGTTGCGACACCGCCAGCAGTCTGGCCTTATCTGCAAGCAGGAGTTCCAGAGTCCTTTTCACCGGAACCTCATCCCACGCCCGATGTACATGCGCAGCCTCCAGAATCGACGCACCCACGCTGAGAGCCCGCCAAGCATTAATGGCATCCGACACAAAAGGCAAACTCACCCCGTCACCCTCGGTTGGAAGAATAGCAGTGACAAGGTTTGCAACCCCATGCGCAGATTCCAGAAATGCCGGCAGGCCCACATCCCGCTCACGTCGTATCCCCAGACCCCTAAACCGCACTGGAAGAGTCGCCCGATTCCATTGGGGCTCCTCCAGGGAGACATTGAGGACAGACTCAACCACCGATTTCAGGGTAGTGTCAAAGGAAGACACTTCCTCCAAGTAGCGCCATTTGGGGGTGGTGCGCACCAAGCAGGTGATTTTAGGGAGGGCGAAGCACATACGCAGCAAAAAATTCGAAACGTGGGCCAAAATGAATGAATGAATGAATGAATGAATGATTTATTGTATTGCTTAAGTACACAAATATAAATAAAAAGAGAAGAGTAGATAAACAAAAAAAAACAATTATAAAAAGAGAAGAGTAGATAAACATAAAAAAATCAAATTTTTTTTTTACCTATAAATACCTAATACTAACATCAAAGGAGTATTTTTTTAAAGAAAAAGGGAAACACAAAAGCAATACAAAAGGCAATAAAGCTCAGCGTAATTTTTACCCTAAGGCAAAACGCTGTTATTCTGCTATTGCCCGGACCGATTTCCACAACTAAGGCCTGGACATCCCGTGACTCGTTTAAAATGAGCGACTCGCCTCCAAGTGCTGTGTTTAAGGTATCAGCTTTTCCAGGTCCGTTAGCGTCTGCATCTGGATTAACACTTTTTTCAGAGACTACTATTTTAGTAGGTATAAACAGTGTCTCGGTCGGGGTGCGTGACCCGCCTCTTGGCGCTGTGTTCACGTTGTCGAATGCGCCAGGCATAGTCTTATCCTTATTGCATGATCCTTCAGCTGGTTTCACGTGCACATTCTGAGTCTGCGGCGTACCCTGCGGGGGTCGCGCAGGTGTATTGTCATTTTTAGGTACTTGTATTACGCATTCGGGGCAGAGCCAAGACCGAGCCAGATCATAACCATTTTCTCTGTACTCGGCAGAAGTCATATTTAGGCATTGGTGATGGTAACATTTTTTACAAGTCGCGCAAATCAGGCGGTGCTCAACGTCTACTTTGCTAATGCACCCAGCACAATAGGCATTCATTTTGTGTAGGTAGGTAGGTATTCACTCACCTGGCTCACTTGTATATAGTACGCGCCCAGAAGGTCACAAGCGCCGTGCAAAACGTACGACTTACGCGTTTTACACAACGAGTTTCAGAATCACAAAAATTATGATGAATAATAAAGTTTTTAATATTGAATATTATATTACACCACGCACAAATGTTTCTCAAAGATGAAGTATAAATTTTAACTGTGGCTTTTCACTTAAACACACTTAAAACAATAATTTATTGGGAGCACAAATAAAATGATGTTACTTCGACGGTACTAAAAGGTGTTTTAATCGTTCCCCAGCGGTCAGGAGAAACTGGGCTCGAGAAGAGATTGCCTCGGGAACTGCATTAAGAAAAATTGGAGATCCTAACAGGTGTAAGTTGGAAGGAGAAAGTTCCTTGAGGCCAGGTAGAAGAGAGGCGAAGCGGCTCAAGTGTGTACGAGCCCCAGCACTACAGGGGAAGAATTCACATTTTGAGGAATTCATTTCAAGGCCAAGGTTTTTCAAACAAGGAATGAGGACCTACAGATCCTGAAACACTTCCTCTGGACTACCGCCAATGGTTCCATCGTCGAGGTACCACACATTCAGTGGTGACTTTACCTCAAGAATCGCCTTGTGAATGGCCAGGCTAAAGATAAGTGGCCCGAGTGGATCCCCCTGCTGGGCTCCCACCTGCGAAAGTATACGCTCGTTATTGATGAAGAGATTTGAAGGCAGTTTATAAACCTGATGGAGAAAAGGAAAGAGAGAAGGGATTTTGTCCTGAACCTCACTCAGAAGAACATCCCTCTCGACCGTGTTAAAGGCGTTGCAAATATCTAGCTTTAACATAATGTGGCCTGCATTCTCTGGATTCATCACAAACGCTCTCGTGGAGTGGATGGCCGCCTCACAACCCAAACGAGTACCAAACTCCACTTGGTGTGGCCGCAAATACTCGGCCAAGTCGCGACAAGCTAATTTTGCGGTGAGTCGGCGGAAGACACTACCGATAGCGATAGGCCTGAAACCACCATCCTTTTTAGCCAGTGCGAAAAGCGAGGCGCCATATAGATACGGGCACACCAACGGGTTCAACTGGCCGCTGAGTAAGAAATTCGTGAGCCTGGTCAAACACCTCAAGAGGCGCTTACCGTTCTCCTCTGCAGACATAGATGTAAGCTCTTTAATGTATCCCGGACGCATCCCGTCGAGACCAGCCGCCGAACCACTGTAAAAAGAATTCAGTGCCGCCTCTATATTGACTGAAACCGGAGTGAAAGTGAAATCCGGATCCGGTGGAAAACTGAGAATACACGAAGGGGCCGGGTGCTTCAGCTTCAGAGTAGCCAGTGTTTCGGGGTCATGTTCTGCAAAGCTATCATCTGACATAAGTAGGCGCATAGCCCCCTTAAGTCCCCTTCGAAAATCTTTGACTCCACATATCTAAACTATTTTGTTTCGGATTTTCATATTCACAAATTGTTATTTTTATGTAATTGCAAAGAACGTGCACTGACATTCCGTTTTTTTTGTCGATTACGCTCGGTCATTCCTTGTTTATAAACAGCCTGTTTAATTAAACAATGCGAACTGTCATTCTCTGGTCGTGTTCTTGTTTCAAATGAAATATCTCTTTAAAAAGTGTTGCAGAACTATCACTAGATGGAATTATTCCTTGTTCTTCCCGTGTGGCCTTACTTTTAATTGCAAAAAAACCGCACGGAAATCGACCCAGAACGTTTTTGTTTTTGAAATAAACGGCAACAATCGTTTGCACACACACACACACAAACAAACAACCTCTCTCCCTAAACGCGTACCCCTTCTCCGTTCCGTCGTGGGTAACAATGACGTTAGCGCAGATCGCAGCTGGATGCGAGCATATGGAAAGGGACAGATTGATGGGAGTTCTGTATTTTTTTTCCAGAAGTATTGTAAGGGCTTTGAATGGGGTACAATGACAGCATCATCTCCTAAGCTCTGCCTGTAAAAGTAATCATCTTCGGTAGAGACATTCGCATAATTTTAATCATAATCTTTTTTTAATTTTAAGTTCGTTGAATTAGTAATTATAGGGTTCAATGTTCACCTCCATCGCTGATAACGGTAGCATGAACGATTGGCGAGGCAGGGCCAGCTCCGGCGCGATTAAAGGCGCGCACGGACACTGTGTAGCGCGCGTAAGGACGCAGAGCGCGCAGTGTGAGCTCGTCGCGCACGCCACGTGCTGCTGTGACGCGCGTGCCACCGCGCCGCGCGTCCAGTGCTGTCACGGCCCCGAGCCCCTCTGCGCGCTCCTCAGTCTCCTCACCCTCAGCGCGCTCGAGCTCCTGCCACGTGACCGCATACCCTAGTAGCTCACCGTTCAAACTTTCGGACGATGGCGCCTAGAAAAACAAATATTAGTAGGTCGCGAAGGAATAGTATGTGTGTAAGGAATAGTAGTTATGCACCGAGTTAATAAAGTAGTGTCTTACGTCACGGGCGGCATATTGGACCCTGAGCGTAACGAGGGACTCAAATTTAACCTAAGCGAAGCGAGGGAGTTATGTAGAGTCCTGAGTTAAGCGAGGTGTTCAAACTGCCTAAGCAAGACGAAGACAGGCGTATTTCCAGAGGTGTTCAATTCAATTCAATATATTTATTCAAAGTAGGTGCAAATTACACTCTTTCTGAACGGCGGAAGACCATGAGAAATGTTTGCAAAGGCACGCAACGACTCTTATCAGAGTATTGTGGTAAGAGAGTCGCCTCGCTGATGCGTCGCGTGCAGGACAGCCCCAGGATTTCCACGATGACCGCATCTGTTGGCTTCCCGCTAATGGATCGATAGATTGCCCCGACATACTATCTTCAATCAAACTGCGCACAGATCTCCTGAGTTTAAGACGTCGTCGCCTTATTGATGTCCCTCCAGTTAGAACGAATTACCTAGAAAACTCCTTCATGATTCGTACTTTTAATCACTTAACAAGCTTGATCCTGATATTGACCTTTTCTGCACCAGCGCCACATCGATTCGCCGAACACTTGCTAGCCTATTTTTCGATAGCTATGACTGAAATGCATGTAGGTATCTTCTTTTTGAACATTTTCTCTTCTGTACAAATAATTATTGTCAGTGTTGTTATTGAATTCACTTGTTGATAACGTTCTATTTTGCTCATTTTTTTATTTTTTTTATTTTATGGTTCATGTATTTTTTGCTTCTTATAAGTTAATCTCTGTTAAGTACTTTGAATATCTATCGGTGGAAATTCGTAATTAGCATTGTTTAACCTATTTTATGTTATTTAAGGAAATTGTTTGTCTGTGAATTTTCCAACAACAAAATAAATAAATAAAATAAAAATTGCATTGTCGAGCAGGTGATGTGAAAATAAGTTATATGTTAATATCACATTCATTCATTGCCGCCACTACGAGTACTTACCGTCCACGCAACTTTTAACTCGTCGGAGTCCGTCGCATGAACGCGGACGTCTGTGGGCGCCTGCGAAGGTGCTAGAAACAGATATGAACAGTAGGTACAAAGTTACAACGATAACGTATCACGATTCACATTAACATATGGCAACCTTCTTCAAGAGTAGCGAAGAGCAGCGGCGCGGAGAGCGGTGAGAGGCCGACGCGGTTGCGCGCGGTCAGGCGGAGCGCGCACGCGGTGCCCGCGCGCAGTCCGCGTATGCGCGCCGACAACTCGCGCTCGCCGCCGCCGCCGCCGCCCTCTGATCTGCATTTAGGGGTTGGAGCACACATATGGAATCGAGCTGTCGGTGAGTGGGGACGCTATATCTTATAGTTTAGCGTATCTGGTAGATGTACGAGATATCAACTCGAAAACGGATCATCACCGCCTCAACTCGAGGCGGTTAGTAACCATTGTATGAAATTCCCTACTACAACGCACACTTATCAGCTTAGTAACGATAGTGCCTCTACTCGGGACCAGCTCACGCACCTCAAACGGTGCTTGGTCAACTCGCAGTCCTCGCCCTTACGCCGGGTCGTCACCGCGCTTACGTCTGTACGTCCCCGCACTTACGACAGTCCGTCCCCGCCCCGTCACTCCCCGGAGTACCCCGTTTGCCCCTCTCGCAGCCATGATATCCATCTCACGTATTGTGAAATAGGAGTCAATACCTTATACGCGCGGTATCCTTAATGTTCAACTTTAAACTGTTGATGTTCCACCTTTTCGCACGAATCGTTACGATTCTTCATTTATTATGCGTACAGCGCAGGAGTGGAACTCCTTGCCTGCGTTAGTGTTTCCCGATTCCTATAATTTGGGGACCTTCAAGGCAAGAGTGAATAGGCATTATTTGAGTCTGCGTGTACCATCCTCGACTGCATCATCACTTACCATCAGGTGAGTTGCAGTCAAACGCACTCAAATTTTTAATAAAAAATAAAATAAAAAAAAGTATACTTGTTGAGATCAAGTTCTCCCTCAGGCGAAGCCTCGCTATAAGTGCGACGTCACCTAGCCGCAAGCGCGGCATCACCTAGCCGCAAGCACGGCGTCGCGTCGCCCTGCCATTGCCGAGTCGACGTTTCGGTTACGTGCTGACGTTAGGTTGACGGCGAGGAAAAAGGCGATTTAGTGACAATCCGTTTTCGAGTCGTTATGACTGTGTGCTCTAACCTCTAAAGGTAAACCTACCGAACTCACAATTTGACCACGGACGGTTGAGGTTTGTGCGCTGGTCTCGAGGCGAGGCAATATCGTCCGAAGCTGATTAGTGCGTTGTAGTAGGGAATTTCATTACAAATATTTTGAACGCCTCAACTTGACACGGTGATGATCCGTTTACGAGTTGATATGTATGCTTCAACGCTAATTGTACCACGTCGTTGTACAACTCAGCTCTGTGTATAGATTGTGGACGGTGGAGAAAGATCGCCAGACCCATTGGGGAAAGTGTTAAATGCGATTAAAATGCCGGATACTACGCGTTTTGAACCTCTTATTTATTCAATGGGCAAATTTGTTTACTAAAATGTAAACATACCTAAAAGAAAACTCGTGAGTGATTATTTCACTTAATTATATTATTTTAAACTTGTAGGCAATACAATTGAAAATTGGTACTACAATTTTGTCTCATAAAATTTTATTTTTATTAGGGTTCCGTATCCAAAGGGTAAAATGGGGACCCTATTACTAAGACTTCGCTGTCCGTCCGTCTGTCCGTCTGTCTGTCTGTCCGTCTGTCACCAGGCTGTATTTCATGAACCGTGATAGCTAGACAGTTGAATTTTCACAGATGATGTATTTCTGTTGCCGCTTTAACAACAAAGACTTGAAATCAGAAATGGTGAAAAAATAAGGGGGTCTCCATACAAAAAGTGTTTAAAAAACATTAAGAAACTAGCGCCATCTAGTATGATGGTACGGAACCCTTTGTGTGCGGTTCTGGATCGCACTTGGCCGGTTTATTTTCATTTAATAAAAAAACTGTCTTCCTTAATTGCGAGCATATTTTCAGCGTAAATATGTCAAGATTACCGGTCGTCGCCGAGCATGTCGAGAGTGAGGTTGAGCGACAGCGGCGCCGCGCCGGCCGGCGGCAGCGCGTCGCACGTCGCCGAGTAGCGCGCGCGCGCGGTGCCAGCGGCCGCCGCACGCCAGCGCACGCGCGCCCACCGCGCGCCCAGCCCGCCCAGACGCAGCGCGCGAGGCGCCTCCGGAGGCTCTGCACGTCATCGTTTTAACACCATTTTATTAGTTACACTTATATCTATCTATCTATAAATGTAACATAATCTATGAGCGTGATTTTCACCCACTTCAAAACGTCGTCGGTCACATCGATTTGCACATGTATTGAGTACCGATGGCCTGATGCTGCAGCATCACCTGGAACCTGCAGGATACCCCAACTCCTTACCAACTTATAGCAAATGTTACAGCGATTAGACCAGTAAAATTGTAATCATCTCGTAGGTAATCTCGTTTCAAAATTTTAAATTAATTTACTTAGTCCTTGTCATGATCTCACGTGATGGTAAGTGACGATGATGCCGAAGATTAAAGCGGGAAAATAGCCAGTATTTTGTCTTCAAGCCGGAGCACATCAATGCTGTAATCATTAATGATTAGCGGCTAGACTTGACAGGATGGTGGTAGGTAGCGAGGCGGGCGTCAAAAATGGCCTTTCATCAATCATACCGAGTGTTACAATGTTACACCCCGCCGGGAATCGAACCCGCGAACTCCTGATGTGACTCAACCAGTACGATACGGCGGCGATCAAAAACCAAGAAGAGTCTGTCAGAGTTTTCATTATTGCTGAGTCGTTATCCGGCGCGCGGCGGCACAGCTTTGCGCATGAGCAAGTTCAATGTAGGTATATGTAGTAAGCCAACCGACGCCAACCAACAGAAGCGGTCGTAGCTCAGTGCGACTTGCGTCATCTTGCGTGGTTGGGTCGATCACGAGATCACGCCGGTCAACCGACCTGAAGCACGGTTGTAAGATACCTGGATGGGTTTGACTGGTAGTGGAATTTTTCTTGACCCTTTTCCATGCTTCGCAGGCCACGCTAAGCCGTCGGTTGCTACTTTCGATGGCAGTCGCTAAGCGGTGTCCATAGAAATCGCAATAAAGCACGCCGTGTCGGCTTGAAAACCTTCTGACAGTGGCTTTCTCTACTAGCCCCACGACCTCCACTAGTCCAGCCTTAGTCCTCGTGTGTGCAACGTGGCCCAACCTTCACCAGTTTGGAAGGTACCCGGCCGGCCGTGCGGCGCGCCCCAGCAGTGGGGACGTTTACATTAACAGTATCATAATCATGTTGTTTGAGCACCTTCCACGTGCAACAGCAGCGTGCGCTCGACGCTGGCGTGCGGGTTGGCGGCGACGCACCGGTAGGCGCCCGCGTCGCCGCGCGCCACGCCGCGCACGCGCAGCTCGGAGCGCACGCGCAGCCCGCGCGCGCGCCCCCCCCTGTCGCGCTGCTCCACTACAGCCCATCTGTTTATCCCTTACACAATTAGTTTAGATACTGACTGTTCGTTACAAAATCACATCTAAACACTAATTAAAAAAAGGAAAACTTAGGTAATGGTTGGAATCAAGAAAAGCTTATTCTTCCAGCAAACTTATAAGCTAAATAAATAGCCTTCAGTCTTGTTGTCTACGCATTGCGCTGTCATTTTGATGTGAATTCGATGAATGTCTACCTCGTCATCTCGGCTAGCATTCCAGAAACTACACGAATAAATTTAAAAAAATAAAAATTAACTGCATTAAAACTTAACCCCTCTTTTCTGCCCAGTTGGGTAAAAATGTATCATATGTCACTCACGGGATCACTACGAATCTAACGGCATCTCGCACGCCAAAATTAAAACTTGACCCCTGTTTTCTGCCCAGTTGGGTCAAAATGTATCCTATGTCACTCACGGGATCCATACGAATCTAACGAACAAAAAGGCTTATATATGTGTTTAAGAAATTACGTCATGTGGCTGACTTCAATTTATTACAAACAGTTTACTTTGCTTTTGCTCAGTCTACCTTATGTTACTGTATAACATCATGGGGTGGAGCACGAAAGACACACCTATTAAAATTAGAAAGAGCGCAGCGAGCCTTGCTGAAAGTTATGTTTTTTAAGCCCTATAGATATTCCACCTCGAGCCTCTATGAATGCAATATTTTATCCGTAAGGAAGCTCTTTATTAAAGAAACCATAATTTCGCAACATCACCAAACTGCCTATCAACATGAACTAACACAAAAACGTCGAAAATATAACGTTTGTCCGGTTAAAAAGTTTAATACATTTTACATTAATAAATTTCAGTGTTATCTTGGTCCCATGCTTTACAATAAACTAAATAAGATTATAAATATTTACCAACTCAATCACAATGAGTGCAAGAAAGTACTAATTTCCTGGCTGAAGACTAAAACTTATGATGAAATTGAAAATTTGTTTACTGTAATAAAGTAACGTTAGACAAAAAAAAAAAAATACTAACTATTTTCATATTTATATATTTATTATTACTAATTGATTTTATTTATTCTGGTATGTACTTACTAACAACATGCATTACAAAAAATAAAAACTTATAATAAAAATACTTGTAATACCTACCTACAAAACCTACTGTTTGTAAATTCCATCAAAATAAAACTCGAAACTTAATATAACCTATATTATGTGTATCGTAGTATCTGTAATAAAAATAACTACCTAACGTAAATCTATCAGATAAGCAAGTTCATACTATCAGTGGTCTAACTTTCCTATTGTGTAAATCATGGTATAGAAGTTGTTACACTCACGATGACGCGAAGACTGCGCCACAGAACGAGGGTATGCGTGAAATTCTTTAATTGTTCGCAACGTCACGGGAAGTAACTAGCGTCTAAGTTACAGGCTCGGCCTAGTTTAGATGCTAGTGGTCATTGAATATGTACAGTGAAAATATATGTTATCTACCATAAAAAATTCAAAATTAGGATGTAAGTTATATTTAACTACCCTTATATTAATTCCTAGCCTTATTAAGTTCTAGTTATTCACAAAGTTTTTATTAATAATAATAAAGAGATCTGTACTAGCACACAGCTTCTCACATTTTACTTAAGGAATTGCTGACACCGACCTCAAAAAAAAACTTTAATCCCCTAATTTAATTCGTACTTACCTTTGATTTCGTTATTGTTTGTTAATGTCGTGTATCTAAGTATAATAATATTATTTCATACTTTTGAGTGTATTTGATTTAGAATTCGGTTTTTTAAACTTTTATTTTTATTTCCTTTATTTTTAGTGATGATATTGCTATCTATCTAACAACGTTAAACCCAATCACCCACTTGGCAATAGAAACCATCTAATCATAATGCCTGTGTTTCATTAAAGATACAGATTCATATGGATTCCCTCATCATCTCAACAGTATGAAAGTTAAGGAGTTAAATCTTCCATCATCATCTCAACAGTATGAAAGTTAAGGAGTTAAATCTTCCATCATCATCTCATCTGAATAATCTGAAAGAATACAACTATCGGTCTATACATACCTACGCAAAATATTTGAAGAATTATCCTCCAGCTCCTAACCGTTAAGGAGTTGTACCTTCCTTCATCAGCTCATCAACATGAGATGATGACTACCAGACGCAAATACTTTTGACAATGGGACCCCCTCAGGAGTATACTCTTTCAAATAAAAATAGAAATTTTGAAAATCGGTTTACAATCGGCGAAGAAATCGAGTAATAAACATACAAAAAAAAAAACAACGTACAGACGAATTGAGAACCTGCTCCTTTTTGAACTCGGTTGAAAATCATGTTCATTCAAGGGGTCAGTCGTACGGATAAACGCTAAACAAGCAAATTGAAGAAAAACAACTATACCGCCTCTATAGAGCCGTCTGGCGACAATACAAAAACATAAAATTGAACAATCCGCGTTACCCGCCAAGGTCATCATTGACCGCGCAAGTGACCTTTGAAAATTTCGTGTCGCCGTGAAACAATTACAATTCAAAAACTTAAAACAACTTACAAACATGTGATAAGCTACAAAACCCACGAGGGTCCCAAGACAAGTTTGCAGCGGAAAAAACTTTGTTTTAGTTTATTGAAGAGTTGTTTCCTTTACCGCCTCTGTAGCGTAATGGTTCATTAATTTCAGGAGGACGCGGGTTCAATTCCCGGTGGGGTGCAACTTTGTAACGCTCGGTTTGGTTGGTAGTAGACCAATATTAACAGATGTGGATAAAATAAAAGTAAAATTTGTTTTTTTGATAAGTCTCGTCAGGATTGTAGGTGTACATAAGCATATTTATACTAGGTTACTAGATTGCTAAGTTCGTATTTTATAAGCATTTATTTGATTACCCAATATCAATTTTGTTATTGTAGAATTTAGTACATATAGTCAGAAAAATATAAACTTATTCAGTCACCGTATAACCTTGTCTCGCTGCACCTCACCCAATATAAAGACGTCGCAACAGGATCTTAATTTTTAAATGAAGCTGTCAATCTTAAAACCGCTATAATTAAGAAGATGACTGCATCAACAATAATTATGAACAATCGATTACTAAGTTGTCCTCCTGCTGAAATTAAAATAAACCTTACTCAGTTTGCTTTCCCATTTTTCAATTCATCAAAATTCCAAAATGAGTACATAGTTGACGTTGTTCCACCTATACTTTGACGAGCTTGGGCATAGGATAATGACAAAGGGCTGGAATCGCCCTCCGCGCCTTGTCGTCCGACGATTATACGGAAAGGAGGGATGAGGTGGTGAAGCTGTATCCTGTAGGAATCCTGTAGGACACCGATAGACAGGTGACTTTGCGGCGTTGCTTGGGGCTTTGGAGCCAGTTTGGAACAAGTTGCACGAAGCGTTTTGCCACAGTATTACGACATGACTTACAGTAGCGCAACGCCTTTGATGTCGCACGATGCGCCACCGGCGTAGGTACTAGCCCATACTAGCCTGTAGTCAGCCTGCCAAACTCGCGGAGTTTGCCAGGCTGTGCCCCTCCGCCCGCTGCCCCGCAAATACCCTTCTGTTGCTCTGCGTGAGTACATTCGTTGCGCTACTGTAAGCCGCTATTTGTAATACTGTGTTTTTACTTCTTCGTTCATTGTGCGAACAGCCAAGGACTGGAATCCCCTGCCGGCGTCTGTATTCCCCGATTCGTATGATTTATAAATCTTCAATACAAGAGTGAAATAGACAGTGTCTCCTTGAGCTTGCGTGTTATATCTTCGGCTGCATCGGCACTTATGATCAGGTGAGATGCAGCCAAACGCATTCAAATTTTTAATAAAAAAAGAAATTGTATATTTTTTCTTAATGAATAATTAAGTTTTATTGTTAAAGCAATTGATGAAATATTTCTTATGATTTTTACAAAAAACTAACAATTTTTAAGTCGAATTACTCAGTAAAACTATTTTAATTTGGACGTCGATTATGTTCAAGCGAATATTATTTTTTTTTAAATTGCTACATTTGGGGTTTATGGATCTCAGCCAAAGAGCAGGGAAATATATAGTATCAGCTCTGCATGACAGAAAAGCTTCTTGCTCGAATATATCGCTGCTTGTTACAAGATTAACCAGTTTTACATCATTGTTTTTGGTGTACTATACTCGTAAGTGTAAATAAATAAATAAAATAAGAGTTTTTAGAAGAACAAGTAACGTTACAACGTGACTGATAACGTGACTCTTCAGATTATTCAAATCATTTTTTTTCAGTCTTTCCTAACATAACGGTACAGTACAACACTGTCAATACTATGCGTATAGTGTATAGTCCCATTGTCCACGAAGAAGGTGATGACAACTAGCGCTAGACCATAGACATTAGCGGCGAAGTTCACGAAGAGGAGAGAGACGCTCCCACCTCCTCGCAAACCGTAACCGAAAACGTAATCCCAAATTAAGAACAGAAAATAAAAAATACGATGACTTATCAAGCCACTTGTAAAAAGATCTTGCCTACCGCTGGACCTATAAAATATCACGCATCTCTACAAACTACATTAAGAATTTCAGCGAGAATCACAGAAAAATATCTAATCATAGAAATTTATCATACCAGTTACTGAGCATTGACATTTTGAAACTGAACAAGTAAGAGAGTAAGCATCCCTAAAAATGGAGCAAAGGTTTCATCATATTAAACTACTCTGTTTGTGTCGTCATTTTCCAGAAAAGAAACCAGTATGCACTCTAGATAAGCCTGTGTGCTCAATGAATATCAAATAATCACTATGTGATATCTAGTTAATTGTAAGCACATCAGTTATAATAATCTGCAAGGAGGGATGGATTAAGTTGCACGCAGATAACACCTAGTTACTGTTAACTTAGTCTTAAATTCAAAAAAGTAAAGTAGTAGTAAAGTTCTCGAGTGGCGACCGCGCACCGGAAAACGTAGCGTAGGCAGGCCACCCACGCGGTGGACCGACGACCTGGTGAAGATGGATGCGGGCAGCGCAGGACCGGTCGTTGTGAAAATCCTTGGGGGAGGCCTTTGTCTAGCAGTGGACGATTTTTGGCTGATATGATGAAATGCAAAAAAGACCAAATGTATTAATTTCACATAACCTATTGTAATTGTAGTAAACAACAATGTATCCTTAGCTGGTAATACATTCGAATTTGTAAAACAAAGCGTGTTTCTAGGATTAACATTTCGATGGAGCCCGTATATAGAAACGCTAGCAGGCAGGCGTAGCTCAGTCGCATACGTAGCCAAAAAAATCAGGCTCTTTACAGAGATAGACACCGCACTTGACATAGATACCGCAAGACTAGTACATTTCAGCTACTTCCATAGTATTATAATATGTTACTAGCCGTCCGGCCGTGGCTAAGCCCGCGTTGTTTCCGATTTTCCTGTGGAAATAAGATGTTTTCCCGGGGTAAAAAGTAGCTTATGTTCTATTCCGGGACCTAAACTATATGTGTGCCAAGTTTCATCCCAATCCGTCCAGTGATTAAAGCGTGAGAGAGTAACAAATATCCATACATACAAACTTTCATATTAATAATATTAGTAGGATGGGATAATTTTGGGGAGAGAGAGAGATATATCAACTTTAAAATACATACTAATTGGGTATTAGTTGTTACCGGGGATACGGCTTTATACAGAAATTTCAGCCCAATCGGACTCCTTAAAGTAGCTCTAAAACCGATCAAAAGATACATACATAAACAAACAAATATACATGTTTAATACAAACATTGCAAGGCAAATAAAAGTTTTAAATATCGTCAAAATCTTTATTTCAGATAACAGCTGTCAAACTAGAAACCGGCATAACTCGAAGAGTGTTAATCATCGAATTCACGAAAAAGTAAAACTAATAAAATAGTAGCCCGACTTCTAACAACCACCGTTTTTTAATTTTACCTAACTCTATTGTTCAATGAAGTTTTTAGGAATCTAATCAGCTGACCTGTGGGAGGCTGTGTCAAGTGGCACGCCGTGCCGCAGCCAGCGCACGGCGAGGGGTTCGTCGCCGCGCGCCGCGCACGCCAGCTGTGCGTCGCTCCCTTGCGCCGCCGTTACCTCGCCCGGACCGTTCTCCGCCGGGTCCAAATGCGCCGGCTCTGAATAGTTTTTTTAATTGGTTAAAATTGATTCCTATCGAAACAAATAAAATATTTGTATCATTAATATTAGGGTCTATAATAATATTATATAATATAATAAGTCATTTATTCGCAGGTAAAAACCCATATTATCACAACTTAAAAAACACAAAATATACAAAGGAATACATTAAGACACCTGTCAGATAGTAATTTCCTGTTGTCGCCCCGATACACATTAAGCCAATGTTTAATAGAAACGAACATGTGATGAATATACAGTTTCACATAATAAATCAACATCTCAAAGAAACTGACTATTCAAATTGACAGAATAACATAATTGCGACAGCCCTAGCCGCCAACTTAGTCATCTCAAACCTAAAAAGAGTTCAGCAATCATTGCTTGACCTAGTCACAGACGTACGGAACGGGCGCGTGGATACTCACTTATTGAAACCTGATCAGTTCAAAAGAACAGCTGAATTTAATATCAGGGCAGTTACCAAGTGATTTGTTACTCCCTTGTGCCAACAGTCATCACTGTATTCGGGAGATGTATCACCTGTCCAGAGTTCACTTGAGACTAACAAAGGATTAACTTAATTTTGAAGTCAAACTGCTGCTCATAAAAAACGAACAATATGATTTAAACAATATCATACCTATTCCACGCATTGATGGAAACAAGATACGAACGATTACGAAGTAAATTGCCTCAAACACCAACAGAGTAACAATCGAGAAGGCGACAGACGCAAGACCAGATCTATATAAGATGGAACCGGTGGCTGCAGCGAAGTGGCCGCTACAATGGACAAAGCTACCACACCTTCTACAGATTATTGACCTTGTTACTTTGTTACTATTGTTAATTTTTAAGTTTCTTGCAAGGGAATATTATAAGCTTTGTTCCATGAGCAAGAAAAGGAGTCAGTATAAAGGGAAATGTTAGTGAGACAAGGAAAAAAATGGTCTAAGAGAAGTTTAAACATCTGAAAACTAAGCTCATCTGCTCCAGTTGCTATGAAAGAATAGAAAGAAGAGATTTTAACATCACTGGATACACTTCACTTAACGTAAATACAAGTAGGAAGTAGAACATTAGAGAGATATTGAAGAGTGGAATTTTGAAATGAGTATCTGAATAGAGAGAAAAATTGACGATTTAACATGTTCAGGTCAACAACAAACGAAGGCTTATTTGACAATTTACCAACTCCAAGAGTTTTGATTAATTTCCACAGGTAAGTTAGATTAATGCTCAACTGAGTTGTGAATGTGGCGGCTTTTAGCATCGCGGCAAATTCTGTTGCAGTGATTACGAAATTTTTTGTGGTCGGCTAGGTTAGAAACAGTGGGGTTTTTTAAGCTTACACTTGGTCTTATTTTGTTTAGACAATACTCGTTTAATCGCGTCATTTAGCCAAGGTGCAGGTGGCCGTTTAACTTTTACTCTTTTAATTAAAGCATGTTTATGAACGGCAGAAGCTGGGGTGATACTAATGTACTTACGAGAATGTAACTGCGGCATGATATTCTCATACTTTGTTTTGCCTCTGCCGCCTAAGGGCAGGCCCTCACCATGAACAGTGATATTGATGATCTTTGCGATGGCGGGCGCTACGCCGTTGTCGGCGCTGCAGCGGTAGCGGCCGGCGTGGCGGCGCGCGGCGGCGGTGGCGCGTAGCTCACCGTCTGTGCCACTCATCTCCCCCTCCACAGCCTCCCACCCGTTCTCTCCAGTTTCTCCAAGAGGATCTCCTAATATTTTTTGGTGCATTAATTTATTAATTATTTTATTTTCTTAATGAAATAAACATTCACAAGCAAAAATAGTAACAAATAAAAACTTATCAAATAGACATAAAGTTCCATATTATAATATAGCGGTGCACGTGCCACAATCTGCTCGTTGATGTGTAACATCTTTGCTCTCGCTTTCCTGCAATTTGTGGGAGTGATTTCGTGAAATGGGACGGAAATATGTAACAGGAAATGCGAACGTTTTTAAATTCTCGAAAACTAAGGTTGTCATAGCCATGCCGCCTAGTGTGATGGCAAAGGCAAAGATGACATACTACTATTCGAAGGGTCGGCCCGTGAATGTACGACCCGATAATTAATTAATTTCATAAGTATTTTGTCACATGTTACACATCATATGCGAGTACTGTAGGTCTCGTTTTTTTATTGTTGTTTTTTAACCTATCAAATACAGATTTTGCAGAAATTAGTTTTTTGTGAAACATTTTTATGAGGATAGATGCCTACCTATATGGATAGTTGCCCCATCATGAAAATAATGAGAAGGATAGATGACTTTTAAACTTTTCTGTAGTCCAAGAACATAGGGTAAAACCAGGATAGATGCCCCACGTTTTGAAAGAGCTACCTAATTTAAAAAAAACATTAATTTTATACGAATAATTTAGAGTGATTTCAAAAGGTGTGGCCACTATCCGGCTTTTACCCTACACTTACTTCATAATATGGTTTATGGAGGAATAGATAGCAACCATCCTTTGTGATTAGGTTA
This sequence comes from Coleophora flavipennella, assembly GCA_947284805.1. Lineage (NCBI taxonomy): Eukaryota > Metazoa > Arthropoda > Insecta > Lepidoptera > Coleophoridae > Coleophora > Coleophora flavipennella. Next base: position 204,794 of record OX369266.1, read on the forward strand.
GATTCCCAAGCATTTTTTGTATAAATTATAAACAAAATAGCATCAACTTACACCCACATGCAGACTCAATGAACCAGTATATTAACGTTACAAAAATATAACGAAATTTATTATTAATTATAAAGTTATACAACGCAAAATAACGCGTTCTCACCGCACGATTGTCCTTGGGTAGCTGAGGTGTGGGGTGACTGCGGCTCCTACTTATACAATTAATTCTTAGTCGCAAGTTGTAAAAGTTAGGTTCACTGCGGCGTCTATCCCGGTTTTACCCTACAGAAAAATATCGATACAATATATAAATTAAATTAAGTTTAAATATTTTTTTATTTTTATTATTATTGTTGGATGGGACGCCTGTGGAGTGCGGGGTATAGGTGGGTCTAGTCTCTAAGTGGACTCATTACACCCTGCTCCTATGGCGGTAAGATGGTTCTCCTGCGGATCTCCTCATTTCGGATTCGATCGCTTAAGGAAATTCCGAGCATAGCTCGCTCCATTAACCTTTGGGTGACCTTAGGCCTTCTCATAACCACGATATCGTTAGTGAATCGGAGGTGGGAGATTTACTCGCCATTGATATTTATACCGAGTCCACCCCAGTCCAGAAGCTTGAAACATCTTCCGGGGCGGCGGTGAACAATTTCGGAGATATAACGTCTTCCTGTCTCATCCCTCGCTGCAAATGGATAGGTTTCGAGTTCTGTTCCTGAAGGCGAACTGACATGGTAGCGTTTTCATACAGACACTTCAACACCTCGATGTATCGATGGTCAATTTGGCACCGCTGGAGAGACTGTAGTACGGCCCAGGTTTTGACATAATCATAGTCCACGAACGCCAAGCATAGTAGCTGATTGTATTCTTCAGTCTTATGTATAACCTGCCGCACCGTAAGATTGTGGTCTATCGTACTAAAGCCTTTTCGGAAACCGACTTCTTCGGGAGGCTGGAAGTAGTCAAACCTGCGTGCGAGACGATTCGTAATGATTTTCGAGAACAGCTTGTAGACATGGCTCAGAAGTGAGATGGGTCTGTAGTTCTTCAGCAGGGTGTTGTCTCCCTTTTGAAGAAAAGCACGACTACACTTCTGTGCCATGCCTTAGGCATTTACCTCGAGTATAACGGAATTTAATAAATTCTGAAGAGCTTTAAGTACCGGTGATACACCTGCTATCAGAAGCTCAGTCGTAATTCCATCATCACCTGGTGCCTTGTGGTTCTTGAGCTGTTTGAGAGCCATTCTTATCTCGTACAGGCTGACGTCCAGGATATCTTCGGTATAGTTTCGGGTTAGTCTGGCTCTTGGGTCTTTAGCCAGAACGCTGACAGGCAGACGTGTAGTCTTGTACAATTGTTTGTGAAACTTCTCAACCTCTATCCTCAGTCTTCAGATTGGTCAGTTGGCTTTGTCCAGTCCAACAGATAGATCTCTCGTAAAAACTTTTAAGCCTTTGATGTGCTCAATCACCTTAATACAATTTGTATTATACTGGCGCAAATTGCGGGTCAGGGACTTAGAAATCTGCCTATTTAGTTGCCGATGCTGAGTAGCATCTTCAGAGGACTGCAAAACCAATCTGCGTCTTTCTTCCATGAGGTTGCTGGTGAAGTCCGAGGTTTTTTGGTTTTGCTGGAACGGCGAGTTTTAGAAATTTTAGTTCTGTCATTGTAATAGTCCACATTCTCGCAGTCTCCTAGGAGTTCGAAGCGATTGTGCAACACAAGCTGAAAGCTCTCGGGATTTGGGTGTTGAATGGGCTCTGGTCGGAGTGTAAACATCATCAGTCGACATCTTTATAGCTTGTTCTTTAGATTCAATGTGCTTCTTACCATCCGGTGATTGCTTCCTGTTTTGACTGAATTGATCACAGAGACATAATTGAATATCTGCTTCTTTGTCGACAGTATGAAGTCAATCTCGTTCTTCGTTACGCCATTGGGATGCAACCATGTCCACTTTCGCTGTTTTCACTTTTTGAAGAAGTAGTTCATCATTAAGAGGCTCTCCGTCTCCATAAAGTTAGCCAGCTTATGAACAAGTGAATTTCTTACTACGTATCCAAAATGCCCCAATCTCAGCTCACCATTGCTTCGTTTGCCCAGTTTTGAGTTGAATTCTCCCATGACAAGGGTATGATGGGTTCAGGTGTTATGTATGTCTGTAGAGATGTCCTCATACATAGTTTCTACCTCGTCGTCGGAGTATTTCGTGGTCGACACGTATACCTGTATGACCTTCATCGAATACCGTTTGGTAATTCTGAATATAAGTTGTTAATGAGGTACTTGTGGACGAGAAACTTGACACCACCCTGGGACAGTTGGTCGCCCTCCCGGAACAGGTTTCCGGATTTAAGGATCATGATGTTCTCTCCCACTCTGCGGACTTCACATAAACCTACGATATCCCACCGTTATCTGCTAGATCCTTCTTCGAGTTCTGTAAGCTTCTCGTCAGTCCGCAGTTTACGCGTGTTGTAAGTTACCAGGGCTAAAGGTCGTTAGATTTAGTAGCCTGGCATCTGCCGGGGAAGCTTCGCACCCCCCGCCTCGCCGTTACCATGACTGCTACCGGAGCCAGGAATAGCAGGGCCGGCGGGGACTAGGGGCCGTTTTCTGAATCGCTTCAATAGCTCTGCGATCACTCCCTTTGTGACAAAAAACCAAACTAAACTAAACAAAATAAAATAAAATCGATTTAAACCAAATTAAATTAAATGAAATTGAAAAAGCACCCATAGCTTCGATTACTCAGTTAAAACTTCCTGCGCAAAGCAACCTTACTTATCTTGCGCAAATGCTTGAGAAAAATGATACAGAGCACGCTAGGAGCACAGTCATGGTCCCAGCCTCAGACAGAGTTTACATACTGTTTACACGCCTCTACCCGTGTACCTGTGCCAGGTGACCGTGGGCGCGGGGTGTCTGCGCGCGGCGCACGGCACCAACGCCAGTGGCGCGCCCAGCAGCGCGCTCGTGTTGCGCGGCTCCTTGCTCCACGACGGCGCCACTAGAAGTTCATCAGTTTACATGTGGTTCACACGTCCGCCCCTACCCGTATGCCTGTGCTAGGTGACTGTAGGCGGGGGGTGCCCACGCGCGGCGCGCCCAGCAGCGCGCTCATGTCGCGCGGCTCATTGCTCCACTAAGGCGCCACTAGAAGTTCATCGGTTCACACGTGGTTCACACGCCCCTACCCGTGTGCCTGTGCCAGGTGACCGTAGGCGGGGGGTGCCCGCGCGCGGCGCACGGCACCGCTAGCGGCGCGCTCAGCAGCGCGCTCGTGTTGTGCGGCTCCTTGATCCACGAAGGCGCCACTAGAAGTTTATCAGCGAATTAAATTTTATGCCTTATCATATGATTTGTGAATTTTTAAGGTACCGTACTTCAAAAGGTAAAAATGGATCTAATATAGGATCACTCGCGTGTCTATCTGTCCGTTTGTCTGTCACAGCCAATTTGCTCCGAAACTACTGGACCGTTTAAGTTAAAATTTGGTATACATATGTAAATCGGCGACCCGAAAAGGGACGTGTAACGTAAATAAATGAATTTTAAACATGGGGGCTTCTTTTGGGGGAAAATTAGAAAAAAAGGCAAAGTATATAGTGTCATGCGACAATACGAGTGCACTGACCCTTGGCGCGCAGCTCCACGGTGAACTCGGCGCCGGCCGCGCGGTTGGTGACGCGGCAGGTGTAGGCGCCGCTGTGGCGCGCGAGCAGCGACCCGAACATCAGTAAAGTGTGTCGTGTCATGTGACAATACGAGTGCACTGACCCTTGACGCGCAGCTCCGCGGTGAACTCGGCGCCGGCGGCGCGGTTGGTGACGCGGCAGGTGTAGGCGCCGCTGTGCCGCGCGCGCAGCGACCCGAACATCAGTAAAGTGTGTCGTGTCATGTGACAATACGAGTGCACTGACCCTTGACGCGCAGCTCCGCGGTTAACTCAGCGCCGGCGGCGCGGTTGGTGACGCGGCAGGTGTAGGCGCCGCTGTGCCGCGCGCGCAGTGACCCGAACATCAGTAAAGTGTGTCGTGTCATGTGACAATACGAGTGCACTGACCCTTGGCGCGCAGCTCCACGGTGAACTCGGCGCCGGCCGCGCGGTTGGTGACGCGGCAGGTGTAGGCGCCGCTGTGGCGCGCGAGCAGCGACCCGAACATCAGTAAAGTGTGTCGTGTCATGTGACAATACGAGTGCACTGACCCTTGACGCGCAGCTCCGCGGTGAACTCGGCGCCGGCGGCGCGGTTGGTGACGCGGCAGGTGTAGGCGCCGCTGTGCCGCGCGCGCAGCGACCCGAACATCAGTAAAGTGTGTCGTGTCATGTGACAATACGAGTGCACTGACCCTTGACGCGCAGCTCCACGGTGAACTCGGCGCCGGCGGCGCGGTTGGTGACGCGGCAGGTGCAGGCGCCGCTGTGCCGCGCGCGCAGCGACCCGAACATCAGTAAAGTGTATCGTTTCATGTAACAATACGAGTGCACTGACCCTTGACGCGCAGCTCCGCGGTGAACTCGGCGCCGGCGGCGCGGTTGGTGACGCGGCAGGTGTAGGCGCCGCTGTGCCGCGCGCGCAGCGACCCGAACATCAGTAAAGTGTGTCGTGTCATGTGACAATACGAGTGCACTGACCCTTGACGCGCAGCTCCGCGGTGAACTCGGCGCCGGCCGCGCGGTTGGTGACGCGGCAGGTGTAGGCGCCGCTGTGCCGCGCGCGCAGCGACCCGAACATCAGTAAAGAAAACTCATTCAAGTTTTTTTCTTCTATCTGTGAAATCAAACTAAAGTAAGTAGAACAGCAAAATTATTACGTTTAAGAAAGTTTATGACGTAGAAGTAATTATTAGGGTTCCGTACCTCAAAAGGAAAAAAACTAAACCCTTATAGGATCACTCGTGTGTCTGTCTGTTAACAGTTTGTCCGTCCATCTGTCACAGCCGATTTGCTCAGAAACTACTGGACTTGTTGAGTTGAAATTTGGTATACATATATAAATCGGTTATCCAAAGATGTACATGTAACGTAAATTAATAAATTTTAAACGTGGCCCCGTACTTTTCGGGAGCAAATTATAAAATATAAAAAAAGCTTTGCAAACTATAGTAGTTTAGAATTGGGGTACCTTAAAGAGCCAGGCACCCTCAACTATAAACAGCCTCAGTGAATAAATGAAAACTGAATACACGAAAACTAGTATCGATGAAAGCACCTCTTTTATTTTTTTATTGGAATACATAAAGTGAAAAAGTGAATAGGTGAAAACTTAGGATACATAAACACTAGATAATAAAATCAATGGAAACACTAGTTTCTGTTTTAATTTATTTAAGTTCCTAATTAGGTAAAAGACGAAAAGTGAATTGATCAAAGCTTTGCATATATGAAAACAACAAAATAAAATTAATGAAAACAAGGCCGAGGCGAAACATAAAAAAGTCCCTACTGATGAAAATTTTGTCGCATACAAGAAGATTTGCAATGTTTGTAACCGGATGTGCAGGGATGCTAAACGTCGCCACATTCATAGCACTTTCAAGAACACTTCACCGGCGCAAACATGGCGCTTCTTGTAGACACTTGGAATAGGCAGGATCTTTGATAGGCAATGTGGCGCACTTGACTTGGATGATCTCAACCGTCATTTCTCGTCTCCCCCCGTCACACTAGAGGAGGCTATCAAATTAGCAACCCTGCGCTCCCTGGCTGATTTGCCTCTGCCTGACTGTGACCCATTCGAGTTTTTCGACTTGTCTGAGGTTGACGTTAGGCGAAGTATTAAAGCGATTTCGACTAGGGCAGTGGGCAGTGATAATTTGAGCCATGAAATGCTGTTTCCAATCCTGGACAGTGTAGTCCCGGTTATTACTCACATTATGAACCTCTCCTTGTCCTCGAACACATTTCCAAGTGCGTGGAAGCTGGCTCATGTTATCCCTCTTCCTAAACAACCCAACCCCAGTTCTTTTTCTCAATATCGTCCTATCTCCATTCTTCCCATCCTATCCAAGGTACTAGAAGGTTGTGTTCACCACCAGCTCTACAAATATCTTTGTAGCAATGACCTTCTGAGCACTTTTCAGTTCGGTTTCGGACTCCTGATTAACCCTTCCAAATCGCAGTCTATTATTATCGGCAGTAGTCGCTTGAGGGATGGCATGGATCAGTGCTTACCCTCAATATGCTACGATGTCGTTGCGATTCCTTTCACTGAGAAGACCCGAAATTTGGGTCTTATCGTGGACTCCAACCTATCGTGGTCCTCTCATATCAATGACGTCAGCAGGCGTATGCACTTTTCTTACCACTCCCTTAAGCGACTCCAGTCCTTTTTGCCTTTTAAAACAAAAATTATGCTCGCCCAAACCCTTCTGTTGCCGCTGCTCGATTATTCAGATGTCTGCTACTTGGACGCCACTGAGGAGCTCCTCAATAAGCTCGAGCGCCTAAAAAACTTCGCCATCAGATTTGTGTTCGGCTTGCAAAAGTTCGACCATGTATCTAAATATCGCTCTCGGCTTAGTTGGCTCCCTGTCCGCCAGCGTCATAATTTACACATTCTCACACTCTTCTACAAAATTCTTCCATTCCTGAATATCTCTGCTCCCGATTCCAGCTACTACCTGTGCCTTCTACACCCAGACGTAAATGTGTCACCAAAACTCTGGTAGTTCCCCGCTCCAATACCAAATTATTCTCCAATTCCTTTACTGTTGAAGCTGCGAACCTCCTTTACTCGTACTAGTTGCCCGGAAACATTCGCGACTGCCCCTCTGTTAACACTTTCAAAACTAAACTCAAAGAGCATCTTCTTTCCCTACAGAACATGTAAGTTTATTTGTTTACTATTTATTTTAGTAAGAACAATAAGTATTATAATTTTAGTTATGTATTATATATGCTATTAATTTATTTATTATAATTTTGTGTTATTTATGTACGTAGATAAGGTTAGTTTATATTTAATTGTATTTTATTTAGTTTATATGATTATTAAGTACACACAGGTTTGCCTCCCATACTTTAAAGTCACCTTACACTCGGTAAGGTTGCTGGAAGAGAACTCTTATAGAGAGAAGTCCACCTATGAATGTATATGTTTGGGCTGTTGCTACCCAGAATACCTTTATTGCTGCTGAAATGATGTAACTGTATTTTTCTTTGTTATTTCCTTGATAGTGATAGTGGGCGCGGTACGGCGACCGAACGTATACTAACTGATATTACACTTAATAAATGAAGTTAGCGTAAACCGCTGACGGCGCGATGTGCGGTCGCAGACCGTACAGTATAAAACCCGAAAAGTAATTGTGTAAACCTTTACATTCATGTACATTAAATATAATTAAGTTAAGACGGAGTTCGAAACACAAACCTACGTAAAGTTCTCACTATCAGTATTTTAACAGCAGACCTGTAACAGATTCACAATTTCTAAATAACATTTCGAGTGTGCGGTTTTAACATAACAATTAGTTCACTTGATCGGTCGTGCATTACGCGTTTGCTGCATTGCTGCAGATTGTTTATGTAGGTATACTAAATTGGAAGCCTGTTCAAATTAGCACTATTACGAAAAGTGCATAAAGAAACGTCGTATGAACTGCATTTAAAATTGAAAGATAATATAATCAGGAATTATTAGAATTATATTAAATATCATTTGAAAATACAAAAAACAAAATTTAAATCAAACATTTAATTTTCAATACACCATTTTCTTAAACAAGTAAAATTTTTAAAGCACATATTGATGAATGATACATACAGCTAAACAAATCTTTGGAGATCATATATTCATCATACATTTTAGTAAAACTAGGACAGCCTTTATGTTTTTCAACCTCGAACATTCTTTTTTATCCATGCCACTTTTTTAATTTCTTTGTGTAAATATACTTATCTTTAATTAAATCTTGAATGAGGATTTTGTAACTACAGTAAGGTGTATTACAGCATAATTTAATTAAAATGGGTTAAATAATATAACAATGCAGTATTGCTTTCGTCACATTATACGTAGAATTTTTTAAGGGTGTCAATTAAATGGTTAGCATAGTATTGTTATTTCTGTGAGCAGAAAAATATAATCGGTGAGCAGAAATAGCTAATTGGTCAGCAACTCATGGTCAGCAAACATTTCAAAATCAATCTGCAATTTATGTCATTCTGGATGGCTGTAATTATTTTAAACATCCCCGTACTACACTCTTCCTACAGTGTTGAGTGGTCGACGGAGCCCCTTCGGGGCTCCTACTTCTGTGTTCTCATGTTAAACCTAACACTACGACTGTGCGGGGAGGCGAGCTAAGCCTCCGAACCTAACGGATCCGAGTCGGGGTGCTCCGCAAGTCCGAGCTCGCTTCGCTCGCTCCCGCTTCCATTTAGAACTCCCCGTACCACACTCTTCCTACAGTGTTTTCTGCCGCTCAATCATGAAATCTTGCCGCTCAAGTAGTTATTTTGCGGACTGAATGTTTATTATGCATTTCAAATATATATGTATCCATTTTTTAATCGCAGCCTAAATATGAATTTCGGAAAGAAAATAAATTTTGGGGTAATATGGAATACTTTTATTTTATAATATTAAAAAAATAGGTAAAGATGTAAACAAATGGATTACCGTGGAAACAGACTAATAAAAAATAACACATTTACATAATTTTAAAACACAAAAAAAGGTTAGGTAACGATCGATCGTCCCCCCAGGTATAAAAAATGATCGAATAAATACCTAAAACATAAAAGGAGTTAATTTATTTGGTGTCGGAATTAGCCCCCAAAGTTGTAGGAAACACTTTGGGTATACGATACTCTTAATAATTTTAAATTAAATGCTAAATTGTTAAAGTAAACGGAAATAGGAGGTTATGCAGGCCAGCAGCTGCGCTTGGAGGCAGGTAGTAGAATTTTGCAGGGCAGTAGTAGTGCTTGGTCACCAGTGATAACCAATTGGCGTGGCAGGTCGTAATGCTTGGTCACCAGTGATACGCAATATCGATGGGCCTTAAAATTAGATAGAAGTAAAGGTTCTACTTCCCTTTGGGTAAGCGGCAGGTAGTGCAGAGCGGCGAAATAAATGCCGGTGGAAGACTCAGCAGTGACCCAGGGTTATAATGATTCGTACGGGCAGGGTGGAAGACCCTACGAACATAAATAAAAATTTAGTTCGCAACAGCAACAAATAAAAACGGATAGCTGTCTCTAAACATAAATCACTTACCCCTGATAAATATAGGAGGTCTTGTTAACAAAAAGAAAAATCACAGCACTTTAAAATATTTTTGTCCAACCACACATTTCGACGGTCATCAATTGTTTTTCTCTTGTCAAAAGCTAAAAATCATTTTCAAATTAAATTTTCATAGAAGAACAAAACCAAAAGATAATTTAATCATGAAACGCAAGAAAGAAGATCGGATTGAATTGATACTTTGCGTTTCAAAATACAAACTCACAAAAAAAACTCACAAAAAAAAGGCGTGAAATTTTTGAAATTTGGACAACCCTATAGACGTTGGACAGCCCTGAAGAAGAAAAAATAAAAACTCTCTAAGTAACTAGTTAACTACAAACGTTTACTTGAAGCTGGTAGAAATTGACATTTATACACGAAGCTACACATACAAACGGCAAAAACTCTATCTAAAAGTGAACAAACTTAATAACCCCAACGACACACTAGTGTTAAGGGATCGCTGTGCACAGCCTAAAATAGTCAACTAATGCCGAAAGAGCATAACTAAACAACGAATTAAATAATATAAAGAGAGAAAGAAGAAGGAAAAAACGAAGCACACTGCACAGTTGGCAAGTAGGGCTGTCACGCTAAAGATTTCTCGAGGGAAAAACCAAGAGAAACGGGAAAAATCGGGGAATACCCGCGAAAATGTTTTGGAGACCCTCCCTCAACGAAAAAAAAAAGAAGGCTACCTATTTTAAAATATCCTTAATGTGGTAATGACCAAAATAAGGAGAATCCAAGTCCTGTAATTCGTACGTCTGAGAAGAAACGGCACGTAAAACTCGACACCGAACAAAACGTGGTGCAAATATTCCCATTAAATAACCAACACTTGATGAACGTGCGAAATTTCTACGCCAAACAGTATCTCCCACAGAGAGAACTACAGACTCCCTTTTCTCGTTGAAAGTTATTGAATTTTTTAGAAAAGCTTGTGAAAGATTATCGGCAACTCTAGCATAAATTTTATCTAACGAAGCAAGAGCAGAAGCGCGACGATGCCGACTCTCGGATAAATTAACACCGGAAGTCTGCGGACGCGAATCACGATTATCTAAAAGAAATTCTCTGCCGAACGTGAGAAAATTAGGAGTATAAGTAGTCGCGAGATTAACGCAAGAATTTAAATATATTTTTACCTTTGGTAACATTCGTGCCCAATTTCTATGGTTTTCGGAAACCAAAATGCTTAGACAAGTAACCAAACTCTGATTATATCGCTCCACAACATTCGCTTGAGGTGAATAATAGGCCGTAAAAATGGTCTAATATTATAAGACCTCAAGAAATCCTCGAATCTAGAACTGCGGAATACAGTTGTGTTGTCACATGAAAGTGAGCGAGGTACGCCGAAATTGAAGAACACCTCGTTTTCCAACGCAGAAATAATATTCCGAGCAGTTACCTTCTTCAGCGGAATAATCCAGACATATTTAGTGAAAACATCAACAATATTCAGAATATGTCTGAAACCATAGTATGATGGTGGAAGAGGACCAATAAGATCTATTGATAATATTTGGAGTGGAGTTGAAACGTTTAAAGGATTTTGCATGTGACCTCTTGGTTGTGTATTTGAAATTTTATAAGCCTTACAGACATCACAAGACGCGATAAAGTCGCTGACGTCCCTAAACATGTAAGGCCAATAATATTTATTCTTTAGAGCCCAATAAGTTTTGTTTACTCCAGGGTGAATAGATGGTTCAGTACAATGAGCTTCAGAAATTGCTTGACACGTCTTCTCAGAAGGTAATACAATACGCCACTGATCGTTATCTAATGGGGATAAAATAGGCATCCGTCGCAATAAAACACCTCCACTTAAAACGTACATTAAAAATTTTCCGGTACCAACGATCTTGCGTATACTCAGAACCTTGATCATAAGTGATCAGGTTAACGTGTAGTCTTGAGAGAGCGTCGGGAACCACATGAAGAACACCTTTCCTATGCACAATATCAATCGTATACTGGCTTATAGTTATAGCCCAACGAGCGAGACGTCCAGAAGGATTGTTTAAAGTTAGCAACCACTTCAAGGCAATATGATCAGTAATGACGCTAAAATGCATACCGTCAACAAATCCTCTAAAATGCAGGATTGAATCGTGAACAGCTAAAATTTCACGCTCAGTGGTGCTATTATTGCGTTCGGCTTTGGTAAATAACCGCGAATAATAGGCAACAGGATGTTCAACACCATCAACTTCCTGAGATAGGACTGAACCTAAACCAACTGCTGAAGCGTCACATTGCAGCGTGAAAGGCTTTGAAAAATCAGGACAAATCAAAAGCGGAGCACTAATTAAAACTTCTATCAACCTTTCAAAGGCAATCTGAGCTTGGGATGACCAGTCAATAGGGTCATTACCTTTCTTCTTACCAATAAGTACTGTAAGAGGTGCGATTATTGTAGAAAAATTATCAACAAAACGTCGATAATAAGACCAAACACTAATAAAAGCACGTAAGGACTTTGCAGTGACAGGAACCGGAAACTCCTTGATAGCATCGAGTTTGCGAGGATCCGTTTTTAAACCGTCATGGTTGACGATATAACCTAAATACCTAAGCTCGCTCATACAGAATTTGCATTTATCTAAGTTGACAGATAGACCAGCCTCTTTCGAGCGGTCGTGTACTTTGCGAATGAGGTTTAAGTGGGAGTCAAAGTCTCTGGAAACTAAAATTAAGTCGTCAATATAACCGAAAACGACATCACCACTAGCACCGGTAAATTCATAGTTAACGATTAAATCTGTCAAACGTTGAATCTCCGAAGCGGCATTTGTTAAACCAAACGGCATCCTTACAAATTCAAACAAACCTCCCTGTGGAACAATAAAAGCGGTTTTCTCACAAGATTCCTTGTCCGCAAGTGGTATTTGCCAAAACGCACTTTTAAAATCTAGTGAAGTTAAATATTTGGCTCCTTGTAAAGAATTTAAAATCTCTTGAATCCTTGGAAGAGGGTTAGAATATCTCACGGTAACACTATTCAACTTACGGCTGTCAACACAAAATCTCACCGAACCATCTGGTTTGGTTACCATGACAACTGGACTAGTCCAAGGAGAACGTGAAGGACGAATAACACCCGCATCTAACATTTTATCAATCTCCTCATTTAAAACTTTGAGTTTGACTGGAGACAGAGGGTAGTACCTTTGGCGAATAGGAGGACCACTGGTAACAATCTTATGAGAAACCCAAGTAGTTTTTCCAAGGCCAATCTTATCGGATGAAATATCACTAAAATATTTTATCGTATCTTGTAAACGTATTTCCTGTGATTCGGAAAGCTCACTTCTTGGGCGTACACATGAAACTTCACCTACAGTAATAAGAGAAAACGTTTCTTTATTGAGTGTGACAGGTTACCGTTTACTTTGTTAACAAAAGCGGTACGTAATATATCAGTTAAACCAAAATCATTCCAGAAGCCGATACCTAAAATAAGTTCCGAAGAAACTTGATCAGCAACTAAAAATGTGTGCTTTAAAGTTCTCGAATTAAATGTTATCGACACTTCCGAAGTACTTAAAATGTTAATCGGCGAGTTGTCAGCTGAAAGAACCGCAGGACAACATTCCCTATTAATCGAAATGTTCAAATCACGAATATAGTTATAACTGATTAATGACGTTTGCGCACCTGAATCTAAAAGCGCAGTAAGAACTTTGTTTAAAACTGTTATCTCAATATACAACCTATTATCAGGAGAGTCTGTATTAATCACCGGAGAAATCGTTTGACGTTTTGAAAAAAGAATCCCCGGTGAACTACGCGTTTTTTGGGTATGAAGGTTTGACAGCTCCAGGGTTACAATTGTTGCAGTAACGCGTAATTGTTCCAGGTTTCTTACACTGGAAACAAATGATACCAGATATCACCGGACAAAGTCTAAAATTGTGTCCAGGTTGGTTACACTTAACACATAAAGTCGAAATATCTGCCACAACAGGAGCAAAAACCTTGGCAGTCGTAGGTTTTTGTAAGAATGAATTATTGTAAATTTCAAAGTTGCTGGTTACTTCTGTTAATGTTTCTAAATCTTTAATTCTGTTTGTGGATAGAAACATTACGTATCGAGGATGTAAATTCCTCCTTACGATGTTTAAAAGTGTATCGTTAGGTAGTTGATTAGATAACCTGGCATTCAAGTCATAGATCACCGTGAGAAAATCACGGACTCTCTCTTGTGGTTGTTGTTTGCGGTTACGCAGTTCCTGCTCTACCTCGAATTCATAGTCTGGAGACCCATAAAACGTCAAAAAACTATTTTTGATTTCCGAAAAAGTTCGTAACCCAGCGCGTAGTGAGCGGAAATATTTCAGAGAGATCCCGGATAAAAGTTCGTGGAACCGCTTAGCCACGTAGGTCTGGGGGAAATCACTAGCCAGCATATTTTCCTCAACAGAGAAAAATAATTCTCGAACGCAGGAACTACCGTCGAACTTCAGGTTCCACTTCGACAACGAGATATCCTTGGAGACCAAATATGTCAAGCGTTTTTTGTCTTCAGGCATATCAACAACCTGGTCCATCCTCGGAACTGTAAAATTAGAAGCGGTGGGTTGGGGTAAACGAGTCAAACGAGCAGTCTGGTACCTCTGAGTACCAATAATTGGGCTCCGGACGGGAACAGACGGAGTAACCGTAATAGGAGGTTCTAACAAATCATCAGTAAACTCGGCAGCATCTTCAACCAAACCTTGTTGTTGAATTTCTTCAGGGGCCGCGTCTCCGTAAGCACCAACCTCAGGATGTTCCATCTTGATTAGAAGTAATCAAAACTAAGACGGGAACGGATTCACCCACAAACGACGAAAAAATGGGAATACCTGGGTATATGGTTATACCGTAAAAGGCAAAAATACTACAGTTCGGGCGCCATTAATGCAGCATAATTTAATTAAAATGGGTTTAATAATATAACAATGCAGTATTGCTTTCGCCACATTATACGTAGAATTTTTTAATCGCAGCCTAAATATGAATTTCGGAAAGAAAATAAATTTTGGGGTAATATGGAATACTTTTATTTTATAATATTTAAAAAAATAGGTAAAGATGTAAACAAATGGATGACCGTGGAAACAGACTAATAAAAAATAACACATTTACATAATTTTAAAATACAAAAAAAGGTTAGGTAACGATCGATCGTCCCCCCAGGTATAAAAAATGATCGAATAAATACCTAAAACATAAAAGGAGTTAATTTATTTGGTGTCGGAATTACCCCTTAAAGTTGTAGGAAACACTTTGGGTAAACGATACTCTTAATAATTTTAAATTAAATGATAAATTGTTAAAGTAAACGGAAATAGGAGGTTATGCAGGCCAGCAGCTGCGCTTGGAGGCAGGTAGTAGAATTTTGCAGGGCAGTAGTAGTACTTGGTCACCAGTGATAACCAAATGGCGTGGCAGGTCGTAATGCTTGGTCACCAATGATACGCAATATCGATGGGCCTTAAAATTAGATAGAAGTAAAGGTTCTACTTCCCTTTGGGTAAGCGGCAGGTAGTGCAGAGCGGCGAAATAAATGCCGGTGGAAGACTCAGCAGTGACCCAGGGTTATAATGATTCGTACGGGCAGGGTGGAAGACCCTACGAACATAAATAAAAATTTAGTTCGCAACAGCAACAAATAAAAACGGATAGCTGTCTCTAAACATAAATCACTTACCCCTGATAAATATAGGAGGTCTTGTTAACAAAAAGAAAAATCACAGCACTTTAAAATATTTTTGTCCAACCACACATTTCGACGGTCATCAATTGTTTTTCTCTTGTCAAAAGCTAAAAATCATTTTCAAATTAAATTTTCATAGACGAACAAAACCAAAAGAGAATTTAATCATGAAACGCAAGAAAGAAGATCGGCTTGAATCGATACTTTGCGTTTCAAAATGTATCAAATATTTCGATTTCATTCTATCCACAGCACTTGTTTTATTGAAAGGTCGTAAAATAGATATGGAGGTTTAATGAGAAAGACTTGTACATAATTGTCATATAGAATTGCTATTTCATGGATAAATACATTATCACTTGTTTTGATTCCTTGTACATCCACAATAGGACTGATGATAAATTTCTGTCTATATTGCTAAGTGGTATGTATTCCAACAACCGATCGTTTATTATGAGGCAATAAGCTGTTGTGTTTTCTGGAATATTCTTCAACGTTTCAATTTCTATACGCACATCAACAGGCACCGTTTTCAAATTCTCGTTGTAACGGTATTCCCCTAACGTCACATATTTATAAATAAATATCTATACGTATTATAGTAAGTCTTAAAAGATTAAAAATTATCTGTTGAAAAACATAATTTGGCTTTATTGGTTCGGGTAAGAATTAAACTCAAGTCAAGTGGGCAGCCAGTTGCCAATACAAACTTGCTCAGGGATTATTTCCAAGAATTCCAATAAGCTAGACGCATAAGGATCATACGCTGTGCTGTTTACTAAGGGTATCTTTAATGTAGCTATAGGTGCCTTGCCACCAAAACTGACGGCTGTAGCTGCGCGGGCGCCGTCCTGTCTGGCAGCTGGCTCCATTAGAAGCTTGCGCTGACCTGCCTTGCGGTGAGTTGGATATGTGCGACGGCCCGCGTGCCTCCTTGTTTACATTTGAGTGAAGGCTTACAGGCCAGCACTCGCTCTTAGTCTCGCCACCCGCCAAAAGAGAAACACATATCGAAGGAACAGCCGGAACGACGCCTCGTACCCTGGCAAGTGTCAGTCAAGTACTTACTCGTCCATGAATCAAAATAGGAATCTCACTTTATATTGTGAGTTTAGAATAGTATTCAGTATGGCCGATGTCCTGGATATTTGCCTTTGAAAGTTCAGGTTCCTACCTGGGCCATGGTCAAGATTAAGTGCGATTAGGAAGTGAGGTACAGCGGGCAATCAAGCTGGGATCTAGGAATTGAAACAAGATTCCAGGTCGGTTGCTAGCTGAAGGCATCCGTTAGGTAACCAGATTGGTATTTCATGTTTACAGGGAAGGTTAGCTGATTAATTCCAACGTAAATGTGACAACTAAGCGTGGGGTTTCAGTGTTATTGCCGCAAGCAAGCTGTCAGGAGAGCTTGCCTGGCTAGCGACCCAAGTTTGGTTAAGGCCGGAACTTCTTGACTGTACCATCATACGACCTACCGTCATGAGCACCACAAGTTGGATATGCGTTAGCGCGCTAATGTTTGAAGCCACCGTATATGGGACAGGTCTTCCCTAACCCCCTGTGCCTCGTCTCGTTTTGTACTGGCACACAATACACACTGTTTAGGAGGTGCAGCGAAGCGGCAGACCTGGCATGTCATGGCAGCGGCATTTCTTAATAAGGGTGGGTACACATTAGTTGTAGCGAACTAGGACACAAGTTAGCTTTAGGTACGCACCAAACCATGACACAGCACACCTAATTGGATTCATCTTGAAGGCACGGCTGGTCTAGTACTCTTTGGGGAAAGGCATTCAAAGTCGCCACGAGGTGTAAATTGTAATCTTTTGCTTGAAATATGGACATCAAAATAAATTAGCTCTCGGTATAATTAGCTATCTCTTTAGGATAGCGTAAAACTAGGGTTGAGGTTAGGGGTTATGTAAACTGTATAAAAAACCGGTAATTAAATCTTTTTCTTTGGGGATAGTGAATTTAGGTCACGGAATAAAAACTCAAGTTCATGAGAATCACGTGCGTATTAGTGGGTAGATACTTATAATCTCTCATTCTGTTTGAAACAGTTTCTGTTACGTAATGGTGTTGAGTAATTTAAAAACAAAGGTAGGTAGGTTAATATTTTACGTACGTTCGCGGTTCTAAGGTAGTACCACAGATTACTAAATAGTTACTTCGTGTAGTACATAGTTCGTATAACCTGCGTGCCAAATTAGTTGATTTGCGACGTCCGGCAGACTTAATCAGGTATAATGTTGAAAGGGATTAACAAATCTTAGCTTGATAGCATACCCTAATAGGAGGGTCTAGTTTGTCAAATATAATTAAATAAGTAATTAAATAAGCTAAGGTAGGGAGCCTACTTTCTTTCTAACTTTTTTCTTTTGTCTAAATATTTAATGAATCATGAAACTGTCTTGGCAGAATTTCACTCAAATCGGACCAAACGTTTAGAAACGTCTTGGGCAAACAAACAAATAGTTTAGGCGTTCGCATCATACTACTAGTGGTATTAGAGGAAGACTGATGTTGCTAGTGGCTAACCCATCCGGGCGGTAACCGTAGCCAGGGTCAGTTAATTTGTGATAAGTTTAAATAATGAATCCATTTTGTGGTTGATGATGAGTACGAACAAATATTCGCGATGTCTACGTTCTGCTGGTTCCTGGCGCGACTTAACCAAATATTTGCTACTGGTAGTGGCTGGTTCTGCTGAAGAAAAGCGGCGTAGATTTAGATCAGCATTGGCTTATATGTCATTTCGCTTTCACTTATTTGTGATGCTGTGACTATGATTCGCGTTGGTGTGTCACATTGGGCTATGGTCTGTGTTAGTTACAAAACTCTAGTTGTTCACAACGCCGTTCGACACCCGCAGGCCAAAACAAAGACGCTGCTGGGCCCATTGATTTTCTTGTCTCAGGACCACAGGGGAAGTGAACTTGGCTGCGATACGCAGCGCTAGGGGTTTAGTGTTTAAAGTGGCTAAGCGAATATAAGTTTAAGCCTAGGCTCCGCAAACGGAGACACAAGCTAAGCTTGGTCACACAGGGGACACGAAATAGCGGTGCACTGAGCACACGAAGCCTCCGTAACACAGGGGACACGGCATTATTCGCAGCCTTAAGCACTAAAGGAGGGTGTTTATATCTAATGCAGTCACCGTGAACTGTTCCTAATACATCCGGTACAAACAATCTACAAATAAAACAAGTAAGTAGGGACACAATCACCTAATATTGGTGAGTGAATTACTGTCTGTGATTGTGTACATACAATCCTACTTTCTCGTAGGTCGTTTGTTTGGTGGCAATAAGTAGGTAGGTATCAAGTGTGTGTGTAGTGTGTGCATGTGTATGAATTAATGCCACAAAGACCTAATTCCACTTTAAAGGGTGCAGCAACCTTCCAAGTAGGAACACCGTGGACGGTCGGCAGGTAGGTACATAACTCGTTACTCACAATAATCCAATATTCAGATAACCCACTAAAGAACATATTATATTTATTCACTGTACGATATAACTCGATACGTGGTCAGTTATAGATACAAGGCCGGGTCTGTGTGGGAGGTACAAAGTCACAAAACGCACACTCGGCTTGCTGACACAGTTTACGCGGTTTATGTCGGTGTCTACAAAAATTATATCGTCCATTTTATATCACAATGCCTACACTTAATAGCTATCGTCCTTATTCGATAGGCAGATAAGATTCACAGGACACTCCGTAGTGCTAATTTCACGTTTCTCGGGGTCCGCGGCTTTACTCCTGGTGACCCACAAATTATTTTCGGAGCCCACGACACGTCCGTCGCATCTCAAAGCCCGTTAACCGACTTTCGGAACGCCACCGCTATGCAACTGCACGCGTCCCCGAGGTCCGCAAAGAAAAACCGTTATCGCGTCCGTTAGTGCATCTATTGCTCGGCGCATTTGCTGGTTTATTTCTAATCGCCCTTCATTGCTGGCTGTTGCCAAGCGTGCGCGAGAAATTGAAGCTTAGTTCTGAACACTAAGTAAGCTTACGAGAACCTAATCTCTTCATTTCTGTTTCAGTATTCACCAATATTGAACTACTCTTCCGCGATGATAGATCCAGTAAAAGCAACACGAATTTACTTAACCAAAGCTGAATTAATGATGAGAAGGAGTTGGTGTCATCATTAAAAATTATATCTGAATAATATATACGCATTGAAATTTTCGACGCTAAACGTTTAAAAGTGTAGAGAAAAATGTGTATGCCAGTGTAGCACGGAAGCTTGTGCACAGTACGAAGTTCAGAATGTGACTGCTGATAACATATATCTGTCGCAGTCATACTGTATAATTCGTCATTATACATACGCTCAAGCAAATGTCAGGCAAATAATATAATGGCGAGGGCGGGGAGCCGCGCTTCGCGAGGCTCTTTGACAGTTACATCAATTAAGCCTGACCGAACCTAACATCGCTCTCCTCGCAAGCTCATTTACAATCTGCCGTACGGCATTTTGACAATTTGCCTGACTCAGCATTGACAGTTTATATACAGACGAATTATTACAATTTGCCTGGCTCGGCATTTTACAATCTGCGTACAGAATTTAACATTTTTCCTGACCGTTTACATACAGACGATTTGTTACAAATTGCCTGAATCGGCGTATAGCATTTTACATTTTGCCTGACCGTTTACATACGGATGAATCATACAATTTGCCTGATCCACGGATTAAATATATTATAAAATGTATTGACAATAATTTTTATACGTCATTATAAGTTATCTACTCATAAAATAAATATTTTAAATGATAAATTAATATAGTTTAATTTCTTAAAAGTTTTTCAATCCTTCATCCTTTCTATTATTTTAGTTTAAAACAATATTTCAAAATATTTATTCATTTTATGTGTATTCAAATAAAAATGAAAAGTAATATTCTCATTTTTTAAGTTAGAAGCAATTACCTAAAAATATATAAGTATTAATTTTATTGTATTCAAATGAAAAGTAGTGTTCTCATCAAAACCGCTTTTCACCTATTCACTGAGGCTGATGGGGGTGCCTGGCTCTTTTTTGATCCAGGTACCCCATTTCTAAACTACTAACTATATCGTGTGACATATCAAACGAAAGGGCTTGTAGTGAAAATCTCAAATGTATTTTTTTATAATTTTAAGATATATAGTTTTGAATTTATTTAAGAAAATAGGCTAAAATCGACCATCCCCCCCCAGTGTTATCTCCAAAACTAATGGGCCTAAAATTTTGAAAAATTCTCAGCATATGTGGTTAAATGCATAGATTACAGGAAAATCAGAAATTCTAAAGTTCTTACATTCTTACAGGAATAATGAAATTTCCAAAGTCCGATTGTTTAAAAACTAGCGACACCTAGTGGAACCTAATAGTATCTTGTACATAGTTAATTTACGTAGTAATACTACAACAGCAATTCGTTCATCAGCACTCATCAGCGAGCTCTCGCGCCGACGAGGCAGCTGGGACCATTTGACAGTGCTCTCCCTCTTGACCAGCGCACGTAGGTTTGTGGCATTTAGCAGTAGGATGTTGCAGCAGGTCGATAGTGGTTTTCCGTAGGTCCTTTACAGAAGGACGTCCCACGTTTTGAGCGCACGCAGGTCCTCAAGGATCTGTTGTTGCGACACTACGGCATTGTCCTCCAGTAAAGGAACGTGAGTGGGCTCGGTACCGCGTACGTAGTGTGTTGAAGCAGTGAATTAGGTATTCCTAGTGTGTCAGGGAACAGGATACATTGAATCTAGATTCAAGAAATCCATGTTAGAACAGAATTAAATGCGATTGCTTTTATGTTAGCAAGTGACCGATCGTTTCCATAGTAAACTCCCTAATCCTGAAACCTCCAGTGAACCGCCACAAGGTTCTATTGAGGCGAAGTGTTCAGGCGAGCCGGCCCGAACGGCACTTCGTTACATTTTATGAAAATTAGTTTTTGGTACGGAACCCTTAATGCGCAAGTTTGACTTGTACTTGGCCGTTTTTTTAAAAAATGAAACCCACCTGTAAATCCGGAGAAAGTGGAGCGCCATCTTTGAACCAGGAAAAGTAAAAGGGCCTGTCACCCGACGCGACGCTGCACAGAACCTGCACAGCGCTTCCCTCCGTCAGCTCCGAAGAAAACATAAAAGGAGATATCTTCGGAGGATCTGAGAAACACAAAAATATAGGTTCACTCGGTGGTCCAGCCGGTGGTCCTTCTGTTTAGTGGTTAGTGCTGTACCTACCTATTTGCCATTTAAAAGAAATCATGCACTATATATTGCACACTCTACAGAATGTTGCATTTTTTGTGATTTTTCCCACTTGACGTGCTCTTGACAAAAAATCACAAACAAAGTCACATTCACTGTCACAATATCTGCTTAATCAATTAATTAATAACCTAACAAACCAATTAAATTAAAATAGTTATTTATGATACAAGGGTGGTAAAAAGGTCAATAACCAACGAGTGTCATTTGTGAGCCCGAGCCGCAGGCGCGGGTTTACCATCGTCACGAGTTTGTTGTTGTCTTTTACACCCATGTATCATACGATATTTATCAATACAGTTGTAGGAAAACCGATAAAATAAAAAAAGACCGTGACAGAAAAATAAAATACATGGGTATCAAGGTTTCGGCAACCAAAGTTCATTTTACGCGACTTGTGGCTCATTTTAAATGTCCGGGGGGAGTAATCTCACTTTGTTTTTCCTATACATACACATCATCATATCAGCTCGTATACGTCCCCACCGAGAGGCTCGAGCCTACCCTTAATTAGGACGATCGGGCCTTAGTCGTTCACGCGGGCTCAGTGCTGGTTGGTCGACTTCACACACATTCTGCGAGTTTCTTTGCAGGCGTGTGCAGGTTTTCTCACGATGTTTTCCTTCACCGTTACAAGCTTTTATTTAACTTTCAAAATTTTGCATGCATATGTATATCGCGTGACAATGCAATATTATGATGACATGGAGCTGATCTACTCGTAATGCTGGAGAAGAGCGTCAAATAAAAGTAAAATCACATTGGTACGTGGCGGGATTCAAACTACGACCTCCCGGACCGGAGGCGGCGGCCCTAGCCGTTACGCCATCGACGTACATCGACATACACATAAGAATTTTTTTTATTACACATATATTACCTATTCATAAAAATATTCGTTTTCACAACTAAAACATCTCAATTCAGTTTAAAAGAGATAGGTTGTTCTTCCGTCAGGTTAATACATAACGCTAGCTGATTATAGTCATTTATAGTCATTTATAGTCATTTATAGTCATTTATTCACCAGGCAACAATGAACATTGCTTAGAGGCAGGTCAATTTTACAAACTTAAATATTTACATATTAACTAACATACTAATTCATAAATTACGTTTAATAGCACATTCATGTTTTCTAGCAATCTATTTGAGAAAATGAGTATCTGTTATTATTTCATTCATGTATTCATTTACTGAGTAATATGCATGTTTTTGAAAAAAATCTCTCAATTTTGCTTTGAACTCTAGCATAGGGAGATCCATTATTAGTTTAGGTAGTTTATTGTACATCATTATTTTTAGTGGGGTTCCTTGTTTGAGAGTTTTTGTCAGCCGTACAGTAGGCATCGTCAGTTTGTAATTTCCTCTTGTATTAAAATTATGAATGTCTGATCTTTTAATTAAATTGTCCTTGTCCTCGTAAATTTCTAAAATAGATTTATATATGAAAAGGGAAATCACAGTCATAAGTTTATTCTGAATAAAATATTCTCTAGCTGAAGTTCTTTTATGTACTCCTGAAATGATTCTTATGGCCCTTTTTTGTTGAATCAAAACTTTTTTGATGTCTGCTGCATTACCCCACACCGTTAAACCATATGAAATTATAGATTGAATATAGGCATAGTAAACGTTTATTAATGTTTCCTTGCTAACCAATGATTTTAATTTTAGGAGGGCATAGTTTGCAGACGACAGTCTTTTGCATACTTTTTCTATATGGATACTATGGCTTATTGTATCTTGTATTGTATATCCTAGAAAAGTCGTAGAATTAGTTATTTGCCCTTTATTTTGCTTTGTCTTGTAGTGTAGTTGCACAGTTTTGTTTGAATTTAATATAATTCCATTACATGAGAACCAATCTTCAAGACAGTCTAAAATATGTTTTATTTTATTGACTAGGTTTTCTTGCTTCCTATCCCTAATTCCGACATGTGTATCATCTGCAAATAAACTTATTTCGGCCCACGATGGTGTTGCTGACGCAAGATCATTAATATAGATCAGAAACAATACTGGTCCGAGTATAGAGCCTTGTGGGATCCCTATATCTATCATTTTTTTATCAGAAAGCACTGCGTCTACCGTTACTAACTGTGACCTGTCCTGTAAATAGCTTTCGATCATTTTCAATTCCTTGTCTTGAAAACCATAGAATTCCAGTTTTTTTAACAGAACGTCGTGTCTCAAGGAGTCAAAGGCCTTGGACAAGTCACAAAACAGGCTACAGCATTTTTGTGATTGATCCAATGAATCTAAAACAAAGTATACAACCTTTCTAATCGCCATTTCCGTTGACCTATTATTTCTAAATCCATATTGACATTTTGTGAAATAATCGTTACTTTCAAAATAATTAACGACATTTTCTTTTATTAGAGCTTCAAAGACTTTAGACACCACTGGAAGGATACTAACCGGCCTGTAATTTCCTACTTCAGAACTAACCCCTTTTTTATATATAGGAACCACGCGACTGATCTTAAAAGCATTGGGGAATATCCCTTCGTTGAAACAATCATTCAAAATATGCAATAATAAAAGTAATAAGTCCTCATTCCATAATATTAGTTTTTTCAGAATATTAGAGTCCATATTATATATGTCTTTGGTTCTTTTAGATTTTACTGTCTTAATAGTTTTTATCAAGTCTTTCATATCGATTTCCCGAAACTTTATAACTGTGTCAGGTTTACTGAGATTATTTAAATGTGCTATACAGCTGTGAAGATCTACGTTAAGATGGCTACTTAATTTACTTGCTACTGTCGTAAAATACTCATTAAAATAGTTGCTCATTTCTTTCTTATCTGTTATGGTATTGTTTTTATCATCAACAAGTTTCTCTATCTGCTCGTTGACTGTTGTCTGTTTCGTTTGTTCTTGGATTATTTTCCACGTTTCTTTTATCTTATTTTTAGCCTTGTTTATTCTATTAACATATTGAATTTTCCTAGCTAGCTTTAATACTCTCTTAAATTTTCTTTTGTCTTCTTTTATTCTATTTTTACGTAATGGACAAGGAAATGCACATTGTAGGATTTCGAGTTTTGCTATATTGTTTTTAGATGCAATTATTTCCTCTGTCTCCCATTTAAAATGTTTTTTCCTTGGAAACGTTTTCGTTAAGGGGAAAGCTATTTTATAGTAATGTAGAATTGAATCTATATAGATTTTCATTTTCTCATTTGGGTCAGTAGTATTCATTATTTGATTCTTAAATCTATTATCTTTAAAAATTAAGTTATGGAAGTAGTCACAGTTTTGTTTATTCCATTTTCGAGTAAAATATGTCTGTCGTATATTTTGTTTCTTACTTTCTATTTTTACTTTACACATAATGACATTATGTTCAGATATTTTCCAGTCAAGTACACTACCTTCGATTTCATTATGTTTAAAATTAACAATAAAATTATCAATGCAGGACTTACTTTTTTCTGTTACTCTAGTTGGTTTCTTAATAATACATTTACTATTATAATTCTTAAGTATTCCCTTAAAACTTTTTACTCTAGCAGTTTTATCAAGCATATTTATATTAAAGTCTCCGGTAATGATAAATCGTTTACCTTCTCTAGTAACTCTATGCATTAGTGTAGCAATGGTATTTTCAAAAGTTTTTAAGTTATATTCTGCTCTATAAACGCATGCAATAACAATTTTACTACATTTTAACTCAATAGCCACAAGTTCACAATCTAATTCCACTGACAGTTTATTTAAATCCTTTCTAATGCGATATTTTTCTCCCGTTTTGACAAATATTGCAACACCGCCATGTTCATTGTTTTCTCGGTTTTTATAGGTGGCAAGATCATAGTTTTCAATTTTCATGGTGTTCACTTGTTCGTCCTTGGCCCATGTTTCTGTAACACAAAGAATGTCACAGTCTGTCTCGTTTACTAGGAGTTCCAATTCCTGATATTTATTATTTATGCTTCTAACATTCGACTGTACTATAACTAGCTTTTCTTTTGTATTTCCTGGTGTTTCTGAAAATTTTCAAGGCTATTATCTGTTTCTGGTTTTATGTATCGCAATCTACTAGTGGCTTGAAAGTTGTCTAAGATATATGCTATGTTACGTATCGCAGTTTTTTTCAGCTGGATCCTTTTTTCTCTTGTTTTATAAATTATGTTGTCCCTTTTATTCAATTCTAGATATTTTGTATTTTCATTCATATTGGCCAGTTTAGCAATTTCTTGATTGATAAGATAAATGTTTTTGTCATCGACGCGATTGTATATCAAGCTGCACAATACAATGTTAAATTTTATTTCTCTTGTTCTAAGCATATGACTAAGTTTTTGGAGGTAATGTGTGTGATTCATGTGGTCATATGTGTATTTCCCAATTAAAATAATTGCTGTGTCCTTTTCCTTCAGATCCTGTGTGTACGTTTCGTAATTCTGGAGAATTTTGTTATAGCTTGTTCCACTTTTGCAAATGTTGGTCACGTTTTTAGAAATTTTCAGTTCATTTACTATTTTAATGCCAGCATCGATTCCTATTTCATCAGAAAAGATAATCACTTTAGGTAAATTTTGCGATTGGATTGGTCTGTCGCCGTGGTTTTTGACATTCGAGGGTATGTTTTTTATCTTATCTTTTATTTTATTGAAAGTAGTTTTATTTTGCATGCTATTTGTAGGGGTTTCAATTTCGATTGTACATGTAGGCGTTTCTTTTTCCATTATTCTTGTAGGGTTTTCATTTTGGTTTCTTCTTGACGGGGTTACATTTTGCATTCGATCTGTAAGCAGTCTTAATTTTTCCTTTGTTTTCTTAAGCTGCTTCTTTGTTTTTACTATTACTTTTTCTAGTTTTTTTATTTTCTTTTGTCGTTTTTTGCTAGTTTGAATCAGCTTTCTGTTATTAATACATTTTACTTGTTTCTTCTTGCCATGTTCACCTTCATTTTTTGTATTTTTGGGGTCGTGATTTTTATCTACTTTTTTTACTTCTTCTGTATAATGTGTAAATGGTGTTGTACTGTTATCAGCTATGTCCTGTTCTTTACTATCAATTTTATATTCAAAATTGCCCATAAGTCTTTTCCTCAAAAGATTCTTTTTTATTGTAGAGTTAGTGCCTTTTCGTATATTATGCGTAGAGGGCGTTGTTGTGCATTCATTGTGGTTAGGTGATTCTAGCAGCGTTTTTAGGACCTCAATACTTTGTTCCTTCTTTTCAAGGGTTTTTTTAAGGTAACCGTTCTCTAATAACAGTTTCTCTATTTCTTCATCAGCTCCCTGTAGTTCAGCTTTTAGTTGTCCAATTTGTTCTATCAAGTTGGCAATGTCATGTTCCCCTGTTGATACGTTAGGTAGGCTTTGTGCAGATCTTTTCGATATATTGGAAACGTTTAATACAGATTCAATGTCATGTTCCCCTATGGATATGTTAGGTAGGCTTTGAGCAGATCCATTCGATATGGTGGACAATTCTAAGAGAGAATTATCCGCTTGCTCAAAAGATCGTTCTAATGCATTTTTTCTACGTTTCCGAATAGTTATGTTCCTATATTTTGTAGTAAACATCTTGCTTTTTTACACTCTGCTGGAATATTTAAAACATAGAAGAAAAAAAAAAGTGTTCAACTTGCTCTCACTCAGGACTCGAACCCGCACTCGCAAGTCACGCGCAGCTTTTAAGCGCTTCGTGTAACCGCTCGTCTAGGCGACTCTCAGGAGCGTCGATCGAAAAACATAGTTCTATTTAAATTCTACTTGTCCGAGATTGTAATCAGGCACAAGGTAGGTAGCAGTTTTTTTACAGACACCGTCACTCGCGGTTTATTTTAACGAGTTTTGTATGAATTTATTATATAAATAGCACTTAACACGAAAGTTGAAGTTTGAAAAATTTATTTTGTGTGGAATTCACTTGTCCAGTACACATAACATTGTACCTAGGTCTTTTTTTTACAGATAGATCAAACTCGAGTAATGTCATTGTATTTTAAACACATTATTTTCGTTTTCAATATTATTATGTTAGTGCATAGTTCTCAATGAAGAAAATATTTTCACATAAAGTTCATAAACACACCACACTTTTTAATAATTTTCATGGGAATATTATTCACTTTTCTATTTTTAAACAAATAAAACTACGGAGCTGGTTTTTACGTGTGCGTCACACGTCGCTGCCTTTAGATTAGATTCTCTTTGGGTTATATCTTTGCGAAGAATAGAAAATAAATATGAATGAAGCGCATAGGTTACACCAAGGAATAGGTCATCTTTTCCAAAGAGGTTTATAATAATATTATCCCAAGCCTTATTGAAGTCTATCTATGATAATACATAAAAACAAAAAAGGCGTGCTAGCTAAAATATGGCGCAATTTTCGTTAAATTTCTCCTATCAAAAGTCTTAAAAAAAAATCCGTATCTTTGGTTTTCACATTTTTTATTTGCTAGAAATATCTTCTTCCTCCGACCGAACTCAAAATAAAAAAAGTGGTAAAGTTAAAGCACGTGTGCGGTAAAATCGATTTTGCGCACACTTGACTGGCACATAAAGAACCACTTTTCGAATAACTGTATTGAAAAATAAAAACCCGACTGCAATAAAACATTACCTCTCTTATTGGGCAGTCCGGTACTAATGTAACAATGTAACGAGGCGCCTATCCTGTAACATTTCTAGTAATTATATTGTTTTCTTATTGTTTTTGTTGTGATGCAATAAAGCGTATTGTATGGTATTGTAATGTATCTGTTACTCACGGGACCAAGACGAATCTAGCGGGATCGCGCACTCTCATAGCTCAGCCGTGGCGCCACGGGAACACACATAAGTACATACGAAAAATTCCCCCATTTTTCGACTGTTAGATAAAATGACTATCCCTATCTTAAATACAGAGTTAGAGGCACAGTTGTTGTTACCGATTTCGTTCCGAGCACAACTTAAAATGGCAATTTATTTCTGTACTGACTGAGCACTTCCAGCTCGAAGTCTTGATGCGCCTCGGCGGCGGGCCCGCGCACGCGGCACCGGTAGCGGCCGGCGTCGGCGGGCAGCGCGGGCCGCAGCGCCAGCTCCGCGCCGCGCGCCGCCACCCGCGTCCCGGCGCCCAGCACCGTCTCGCCGCGCCGCCACTGCACCCAACTGAACCGACAAACTTCTGTAAGTACTAACGGAAGACTTAAAAAGTGTCGTCTCTTTTAAAAAAAAGTGATCGAAAAATGATCCTATCTGATGCACCTCTATGGACCTGATCGGATATCCGGCGTAAGGGCAGTGCAACGTGGCATTTTCACCGGCGACCACACGCAGAGGAGGCGACGCACGCACCATCGGTGGGCCTGTCACATACGAATATTAATTATTTGGGGTATATTTATTGAATCTATTGAAGCAAAGTAGCAAAAGTCTTAGTTTACCGTATATGTTGAGCCGCGCGGAGTGCTCGACGGCGCCGAGGCGGTTGGAGGCGCGGCAGGAGTAGCGGCCGCCGTCGCCGGGCGCCACCGAGCTGATGTTCAGCACCGATGTCATCGCGCCCTCTTCCGTGCCTGCAGTGCTCGACACTGAGTACCTGACAAAATATTTTTATCATATTTTCAGTAAATTAAATTATAATTTAGGTACCTTATTTGATCGCCACCCCGACTGCCAAGAGTGGCGATTACGTCAAAACCCCCCTATAAATACCACACCCAGAAAACGGCGGGGGGGTGGAAAAAATCCCCGGTAGATCCCTGGCTACCAAATTCCACGACCTTTGGCCTTGTAACTTACAACAAGCGTACACTGCGGACTGACGAGAAACTTACAGAACTCGAAGAAGGATTGAGCAGGTTACAGTGGGATATCGTAGGTTTATGTGAACTCCGAAGAGACGGAGAGAACACCATGATCTTAAATCCGGAAACCTGTTCTATTTCCGGGAGGACGACCAACTGTCCCAGGTCATGTCGGGTTTCTCGTCTACAAGTCCCTCATTAACAATGTGGTCCAAATCGTTAGCGTTTCGACAAGGGCAGCATACCTTATACTCAGAATCACCAAACGGTATCCGATGAAGGTCATACAGGTATACGCGCCAATATGATGATAATGATGAGGTATTTTATACCGAGTGGCGAATAAGTCACGAATGGGGTTGTAACTGTGTATGTTTTTTTTATTTATTTTTATTCATTAATCAAAATTCCTGCAGAATTACACTACTTATTAGGTGGGAGAATGCGTGACTTTTACTCTTTCAGAACAAAGGTAAAGGCGAAACAACTTAACCAATTAGAAAATTGGTTGCCTTTAAAGTCGGTTTACGGACGATAGTTTAACGTGACAACGTCGTAACGTAACGGGACAATGATTCATAATTTTTCGTGCGTGCAGGCGGCGTCCATCGATTTATTAGATGTTTACACGTCAAAAAGTGTTAATTGTTATCAGACTACAGAACTTAGGTCATGGAAATATTTTCGTATTAGGTTTTGAATATAACTTCACTTAAATGACCATCATTTACAGCCTTACAAAGACTGGCTCGTCAAAAGCACTTCCACCTGCTTTCAGAAGTTCATCCGTAATTCCATCATCACCCGGTGCCTTATTGTTTTTAAGCTGTTTAAGAGCCATTCTAATCTCGTACAGGCTGACGTCCGGGATATCTTTGGTATAGTGTCGGGTAGTCAACTTCTTCCAGCAACTCAGTCTTAGACGATATGATCCTGCCATCCTCAGTCTTAAGCTTGATCAGTTGGCTTTGTCCAACAGACAGATCTCTCGCGAACACTTTTGAACCTTTGTTGTTCTCAATCGCCTCTTTAATACAATTTGTATTATACTGGCGCGATTCGCGAGTTAGAGACTTAGAGATCTGCTTGTTTAGTTGCCGATACTGAGTAAAAAAAGCGTCGGTGGCTCAACCGGTAACGACTCGGTACATCTAACCAGAGGTACCGGGTTCAAATCTGGACGGCCAATGTACCAATGAGTTTTTCAAAAACTTACGTACATACTTACCGATTGCTTTAACGGTGAAGGAAAACATCGTGAGGAAACCTGCACACGCCTGCGAAGAAACTCGAAGGTTGTGTGTGAAGTCGACCAACCCGCACTGGGCCCGCGTGGTCGACTAAGGCCTAATCGCCCTGATTCAGGGTAGGCTCGAGCCCCTCGGTGGGGACGTATATGAGCTGTAATGATGACTGAGTAGCGTCTTCAGAGGACTACAAATCCAATCTGCGTCTTTCTTGCATGAGATTACTGGTGAAATCCGAGATTTTTTTGGTTCTGTTTGAACGCTGAGTTTTAAAAATTTTAGACCCGACCGTTTGGAAAATTTCCACGAACCTGTCGTCTTACTCGTCCACATTCTTGCAGTCTCCTTGGCATTCCTAGCGATTGTGCAACTCGAGCTGAAAGCTCTCGGGGTTTACGTTATATAGCATGACACCAATCAAAACCTGCACTCCTACAGGATCGGCCAATCCCCGTACACCAAGTATCTCAAATCGACTCGAATCCAATCACAAAAAATTACGCTCCGTTGCACTCAAAATTCATTCCTCATTTTCCTGTACCTCCATAAACCTAAAACTAAATTCATATGACATAAAATAAAACATCCCCAAGGAACGTTCTAGAAAGTCGATCACTTCCGTCACAGGAACGTATACAATTTCCTATTTTTTACATCGTGAAGACTCTCGAGTCTTCGATTGCACTTAATATAAATACAGCCAGGATTCCATCCTCGCTCTTTTGGACTACTGATCTACTGCTGAGAAGACTCACTGTCTTGCGACTGACCTAGTGCCTGCTGCTCTAAAGCAAACCAAAAAATTCTCAAAGTGATCCTTGAAATTTTAACAACATAACAGTGTGTCAAAGCCACGACGCTAATTCCTGTACCAAACCTCCTGTCTTTCTTCAAAAATTGTAAGTACACACAGATTACTCCTTCCTAGTCCACATATTATCTTCCCTTAATTCGTGCAAGCATCTATAGCGCAGTGTCTGTCTCTTTACATTAGAAAAGTCTCGACCTTGGTGTCACCCGGCTCTCGCGTCGACGGCCAGAGCCTGTACCTGGCGCGCACGCAACGTGCCGATCCCTGAATACACCTGCTGCTGGAGCCCGCTGCCTCGCAGAACCGTAGCACCGCGACTTCAGCCGCACCTCCGCTGAGCACTCCATCCAGTGGTCATCACTATTGCAGGTGTATTCCTAAATTATTTGTGCACTTATCTTTTGGCATCTGCTGCCTATACACGGATGCCTGGCGCCCGTTTATCTCACTATTCCTTTTATGTAAACCAGTAATTCACATATTATTTAAGATTTTCTCTATGTACCCCGCGGCAGAGCTAACTCTTATTTTATAATTTTAACTTTTTACTTCACACATTGTATTTTCTGTGCATAAATTAAATTCTTCCCACTCTGGCGAGCTCCTCTGGCCACAAAAGAATAGCTAGTGTTTAATCCTTTTGGAACACAGTCTGTATAGCCTGCCTGCAACTACCTTTAATTAAGATCTATTTTACATGTAAGATATTTTGTTGCATAGATACAAGTAGGCTAATTTATCAATTATTTTATCTCAATAAGTTAGTTGCAGTGAATAGTATTTAACTATAATAAAACACATTCTGTATGGCCTACCTATAACCACTTTTTTTAATTAAGATTTCTTTACATGTGAGACATTCTATTGCATAAGTACAAGTTGATTAATTCATTAATTCCTTTAATCACAATAAGCTAGTTGCAGTAAATTATAACCCGCGAACGCAAAATTTTATTGTATAGCCACGCCTCAACTACTTTCATTTTGATAATCTCTTTATAAGTGATCCTATCTCTCGCGTAGCTACTACATAAGTGTTTTTCTTTATTTAAATATAATAAATCCCCTTTCAGTTCTGGATTTAATTATTTTATTTCAATCTAACTAGGATCCCATAACTTAAAGTTACACTACTATTGTAGAAATTCACTTTTGGCGCAAAATTTATCTGGCGTGTGGCCGCGTTGATCGCCACAAGCGCACTAATTATATTCATTAGTTAGTAATAATATAGGAATAATATGAGTGCGTGAGTAAGTAACCATCAATTTGCGGCTCAAATTCCACGAAGTGCATCTACGTTCTCCAATGGTAGAACGCGCGACTACTGTAGTGTTAAATAATCCAAGAGATAACAGTCTGCCGCTGTGGCGCTGTTAAATCTGGGGAACGAATGGGCCAGTTAAATGTAGAAAACCTCGAGAGTAAACACTGAATAATCGACCAAAGATCCTCAAAGAGTAATTCTATGATTTTGATTCGTCGGGTACAAGTGAAATTATCCATGCTGAATTCCCAAAAGGTATGTTATATTTTTACAAAATAAAATACCTTCATAATACCTATATAAATAGACATATTATCGTGTTTATATTTTCAAATCCCGTCGCGACTTTTACGCCATCCAGTGCATCTTTGCTTATTAGATACTTGCAGAATGACTATCGCTGACCTGGGCATGTGCGCGGTGGCGGTGGCGGTGGCGTCGAGCGGCAAGCCGTCGCGCAGCCAGGCGAGCCCGGGGGCGGGCGCGCCGCGCGCCACACAGCGCAGCGCCACCGGCCCGCCCGCGCGCAGCGCCTGCTCGATGAACGTGTACACCAGCTCCGGGGGCGACTCTGCCACAACACCAACAATATATGTATATATATTTTTATTAAACACAGCCAATTTGCACAGATATTTATATATTTTTTTAAAAAACTAATTAAAATCAACAAATGCCTACACTTTAATTAGGATGACAAGATTTCAAAATGTTTATTATAATTGGTGCATATTACACTGTTTCTGATGATCATAAAATACATATTATATAAAATAAGAAACTGACTGACTGACATACCAACGCACAGGCCAAACCGCTGGTTCTAGAGATTTCAAACTCGGCACGTAGGCTCCTTATGGGGTCTAGGGGTGCAATAAGAAAGGATTTTCAAAATTCACCCCCTAACAGAGTGAAATGGGGGTCCAAAGTTTGTATGGGGAAACGAGATTAGTCTTTCTTTCTAACAATTAACCGTGCTAACCAAGAAGATTAGTTAAACTTTTTTATAGGAAACTTCACAGGAGTATTTTTACTCCTATCCATAAATGAGTAAACTAGTTATTATTATTATCTTATGGCCTTATTTAGTTTCTGCAATATAAACAAATCAATTTCAAGATTTTTGATCTAGTTTTTTTTCCAGTAAACTAGTATTATAGGGTTTTTTCAGAATCCAACCCCTAAACAAAGTGTGAAAATTAACACGGGTATCGTTTGTATGGTTTATTACGAAAACAACAACGATTTTAAAGTTCAACGTGGCAGACGTGAAATAACATCATCCCCTGTTGGGATGCGATGGGGTTGAAATGTCTAAATATCAATATGGATGTCGTTTTTATAGTTTTTTGGGACGTTAATTACGAAAATGGTATCGATTTTGAAATGTAATGTAATAGTGAACATGAAAATTTTTGGAAACACTCGTATGTGTGCCAAATCGCAATTCAATCGGGTAAAGCAAATTGGCTGTAACAGACGGCCGGACAGTCAGCCACACAATTGATCTTCTAAGTGTTAATTTTTTTTCTTTTGAGGTATGGACCGAGACCCGCGGTATCCTAACAGGTTTTTAAATTTGTGTTTTTTTTTATTCACAATTGGTAAACTCTTGAAAACCTCTCACCTGGTGGTAAGTGACGATTTTGCCGAAGATGGAAGCGGGCTTACCAAGATTCCTCAACGCAATGGGGAACTGGCTATCTTATCTTCACGCCGGAACACACCAATAATATCAACATTGATATTTGGCGGCAAGACTTGAGATGAGATGGTGGTAGCTAGCCAGGTGCGCTTAGAAAATGCCCTACCACCAACCAAACCGAGTCTTACAATCGAACCCGCCGGGAATCGAACCCGCGACCTCCTGTATAAAGCCAGTGAACTTTTCCTCTGAGCTACGGAGGCGGTTAATTCCAATATCCATTGCATCAGCCTAGCGAAACTCTATAGAGAAAATTGTTTATATGAAACTGTTACGAATCAAAGAGAATATAACAACGAACTATGTTTGTCTCTTTCTACCTTGTGCAAATGTCTCTTTCTTGATCTGACAATTTCGGATTCACTCACTGACAAATGCCATTTAGTCAGGCACCAAACAGTATCTATCGTTTTATTGCGTCGTTACGAAGATTTCTATGTGTTTTGGTTTTTTCCATAAATACAGGCTTAAATAGTGGATACACGCTGTGTGACATCGTTAGAGTAATTAAATAGTTATCTGGGGTGTAATAACAGCAAATGAATTATAAAACTTGTGAAATCTGTGGATTGAAAGCCGGCCGGACTAACAATACAAAACGTACGTTTATGGCGAAATTTCCCTTAGTTAGATGATAAAAAGGTATTATTAATTCATTATTTTTATTCTTTAACTTGTCCTTAACCTTCTTATAAGAGATTTAATCCAAGTTTTACGAAAAATTTTGTTACCAAACCAAATGCAATAGGTATAGTGTGGACGAACTTTTATCGATAAGTAAATATCGATATTTTGATTTTTATATTCTGGTTATTTTTAATTAGTTTGGGGCATTAAAGTTTTCGAGTGGCGACGTAGATGTAGAGTAGGCAACGACCTGGTTAAGGTCGGGGGAAGCCGCTAGATACGGGCAGCGTAGGACCGGTCATCGTGGAAATCCTTGGAGGAGGCCATTGTCCAGCATTGGACATCTTTCGACTGCTATGATGATTATTATTACGTGTATTAATTGCAGTGAATTTTTATTTCAGAATGATCCCTGCATTAATATATTAAACTTTAAAATTTCGATGTTGGAAAATAACTTCAAAAACAATGTCATAACGAAGTAGGTAAGTAATCACTAATCACACCGGTTATTATGTTCTAAGATAATATTTTGTTCTATTTTGTTTTTACTTTTTACAGCTTGGAAGCCACTCTATAAAAATAATCATCGACATTGGTTCACAATTGAGGAAGGATATCTAAATAACCTGGCTGCAACTTCAACTTATCATGATATCACCGCTGCATTGTAGTTAGAATCAAACACTGATTAAAACAAGCTCAAGCATATATTGTTTGCTGCAAGTTCTTCAAGAGTGTGATTGTGTTCTGGTTATATTATCTGCAACATCAGGTCTAAAATGCTGTTGTGTGGTAATTAAGTCTACATACGTGTACAAAATTTCAAAACAATCCGACGAAAAGAAGTAGAATATATTGGGTGCAAAAATTGTGTAGGACCCGTTAACTGGGCGTTCTAATCATCATACTAAACAACTTTACCCCAAGGAACACCTAGTCAATTCTCAAAATAAATATAATTCACCCTCCATACAAAAATACACAAAATTGGTCGATCCGTTAATCGATTTGTGTGAAGTTAATTTTTTTTAGATTTCAGCATTGCCATAAAAGAAATATGTTCAGAATGACGAGTAGAAACCTCAATTAAGGGGACCTACACCAATTTCGTTACATCCTGTATATCCATGGTTGAGATCCTTGAACCAACTAGGAAAAGAGCTGATAATCTTTGAACGACTGAAACAATTTTCTAGTTGAACCCAGTCTTTTAAAGTAAAAAAACACATTAAAGTCGGTTCATCCGTTTGGGAACTAATGCCACTGACACATACAAATAAATAAACAGACAGACACACAGCCAAAAAATTCAAACTATTGACAACCCTCTTTTATGTCGAAGGTTAAAAATTTAATTGTGAACTTATATGAAGTAGGTTTAAAAGAAACGAAATATGTTAAATAGATTTTGAAACGCCAGAAGTAGGTAATAATGAAACTCGTAGATGTAGTTCGATGTTTATTCGGGCAGGGCGAAACTTGAAAACAGCTCATCAAGAAAATGCAGGTTGGTAATGACTCGCTCCTCTTTTTATAACTCAACGGCCGGCGACGGCCGCGCCATCTACCCCGTACTAAATCGATTGACAATTTACAGATACAAACTACAACAATAAAGTGGAGTTACAAGATTACATTGCTAGATGGCACTAATAGTACAAATCAACCTATGACAAACCAAATGTCTATCGATTATTATTTGTTTGGTGGCGCTAGTGCTCGTGGAGGCTGCTAACAATTTGTAATTATCTGCAGTAAATAAAACGTTTAAATTTTACCGAGTTTTTTATTTATGAAAATTAATTACAAAATTATTTTACATCATGTTATTCTTTTTATCGAACTTGAAAACCTTCTCTGTCATCGACATCCCATCTCTATCCTAGTCTTTATCAGTTTCTCATGTTGGCAGCAGCGTCGTATTACCAAACTGAATATAAGTAGGGCTGCCATTTTTCATTTTATTCTATTGGTATTAGTATTCGTACGCGTTCAATACAAAGCTATAATTCCTTTCTATGTATGGGAGTCCCGACTCTTAAAAACGTAGTTTATTATATTCTCTTTGCATTGCATCTCGATCGTCGTCAATCAGTCCTCGCTGTACCACCGCGGCGAACGAACGCGCCTACCTGACCGTTATCGTTTTTTATCTCAAGTCAGTGGTTCTCAACTTTTTGTGTACCTAATCGCGTAACCCTTACCATGGAATCGAAGAAGTGCCCGCATTGTCAAGAACCAGTAACTGACGGCGCCCATTGCTACGCCTGTAACTGTGATGTGCACTTCGAGTGTTCATCAACTACAGAGCAAAACTACCGTAAGCTTGGTGAGCGGAGGTTAACTTGGCGCTGCAGCAAATGCAAACAGTCTGGGCAACCACTCCTGCCAACTAATGCCGCGCCTGCCGCGGCTGCAACTCCCAGCTCCGACTGCAGCGCAGAGCCCCCGACTTCTGTCCTCTTGGCTGAAATCAGGTCTCTAGCAGCCAAACTAGCGCCGCTGGATTCATTGACCAAGGAAGTCAAGAATTCGCCGGTCTTCAGGCGACAGTCAAGATGGCCAACGATTCCATCAATGAATTCGCTCAAAGGGTGAATAAAGTTGAGGACAGACTTTCTCAACTAGAAAACGCAAAGAAGGATCAGATGAACCATATTCAGAGTCGTCTGGACAAGATAGAGGAGGAAATTTGCGATAAGGAGCAGTGGTCTCGTATGAACAATGTCGAGATTAAAGGTGTACAGCAGATAAAAAATGAAAACTTATTTAACATTATCACTACCATTGGATCCAAAGTGAATTACCCGATACAAAAAGCCCTTATCAACTTCGTCACCAGAGTGCCAACACGCGATCCAGAGCATACAAAGTCTATTATCGTATGTTTCAACAATCGCTACGCTAAAGATGACTTTGTCGCCGCTGCAAGGGTAGCTATAAAAGAATCGCCTCTCACAACCTCCTCCTTAGGCTTTGGAGGCAACTCCAGTGTTTATATAAATGATCACCTTACAACACACAATAAGGCGCTCCTTGCCAAGGCCAAGAAGATAAAGAACGAGAGGGGTTTTCGGTACCTATGGGTAAGGCACTGCAAAATTTTCACGAGGAAAGACGACAATTCACCTGTCATTCGAATCAAGACCGAAAAGGACCTGAGCAAGTTGGGGAAGTTTACCGGCTGAGGTGGCCTTTTAAAATATCTAGTGTATTATCTGTAGTTACCGAAAATCTGCTAAACCTGCTACTTTTGCTTTGTACCTTAAAAAATACCTTTATGTTTATAAGTACTAACAGTTTGAGAAGCTTATGCGTTCGACTGGCTTCCTATTGTGCGATGTGTTGCTGGGCAGAAAGGCGTACAAAACTTGTTTACGATCTCATTACTGCAATGATAGTGATCTCTATTATTTATAGCTTTGAATTGCATTTTCTATGTCAACGGATCTCGTTGGCGTTACCGCTCATTAGACGGAGCATTATTTTGTCAGGAGACTTAAGACTACCCTCCGGCCGTCGTCACCGACCGGGTGTAGTAGCCATTGAATTATTATTACTAGGTGTGGTTACTCGTGATAAATGTTACTTCATATTTTTATTAATTGATTATACATACTGGCTCCGATTTTACTTCCTAATTCTATTGAAATTATTTAATGGATTATATTGTCATTGTGTAGTTAATGTCAAAAGTTGCGCCCGTTAACATTTATTACCAGAATGCCCGTGGCTTGCACACTAAAACGAACAATTTTTTGAGAAATGTGTATTTGAACACCTATGACGTTATTTCTATAACAGAAACGTGGTTACTAGATGGTATATGTGATGCTGAGTTGGTAGACAACCGCTACCTGGTGTGGCGGCGCGATCGGAACTACTCTCGTACGCGCCAGTCCAGGGGTGGAGGAGTTATGGTCGCAGTACGCCGCGACTTAGCTGTTACTGAGAGGACTGAGTGGCGTAGCTCAGCGGAGGATCTCTGGATAACCATCTCATCGTTTTGTAAACAACCTGATGTTTCCTATAATATCCATATCTGCACATTATATCTAGTCGAAGAAAATAATGGTAACTCATATAAAACACAGCTAAATAATTTCCAAAACAAATTAGTTGAGATAGTTATGACTCATCCTCAAGATAAATTTATTATATTAGGGTATTTTAATTTTGGTGGCAACATTAATTGGAGTTCGACTACTGGAGACCTAGATCTTACCCCGACCGATATCACCGGTGACCATTTTGTAGATTTCATAGACGTCCTTAATTCCTGCTGTCTTAGCCAATTCAATTCTGTGCGTAACCATATGGGAAGAATACTTGATTTAATTTTGGCAAACTCGCCAGTTAGGGTGAGCGCTTGTGAGCAGCCTTTAACTCCAGAAGACTCCTATCAAAAAGCGCTCTGTATTCAATCGGATTTCGTACAATTACATAATCTCGAATATAAGCCTAAACTTAAGTATTTATTTGACAAAGGCGACTATGATGCCATACCTTCCCTACTCGATAATACCGACTGGCATCAACTGCTGAGTGTAGGTGATGTCGACAGCGCTGTGTCCCAATTTTATAGGATCCTCTACGAGTGCAGAGATAGGTACATACCTACCAAATCGATTAGACCAAATTCTTATCCTCCCTGGTACAGCGCTTCATTAATAAAGACACTCAAAGAAAAATACACTTACCATAGGAAATACATGGTCTACCGAATCATATCGGACTATCATTCCTTCTCATTTTTGCGTAGTCGGGCTAAAGCCCTGGAAAAGAAGTGTTTTGATTCCTACATGGAACGCATCGAAACCTCAATTGCTAATAACCCTAAAGCTTTTTGGTCATATGTTAAAAGTAAAAGCAAATCTAGTAGCTACCCCAGTGTCATGAGGTACCAGGATGCCACTGCAGACTCAGGAGAGGCCATAAGCCAATTATTCTCACATTATTTCCAATCTACCTTCCTCTTACCGGAAAATAATGTTGATATACACCCACTACCTGCAACTTCCGATCGTGCCTCGGCGAGTACCTGTAATATTGGGACAATAGAAATCACCTCGTCGGAAGTCCTCAGGCTATTAAAAGGGTTGGATCTTTCCAAGTCTGCTGGCCCTGATAATATACCCGCTTCATTTATTGTTAATTGCGCTGATAGTCTTGTTACCCCGCTATCCATATTGTTTAAACGCTCCATCTCGGAAGGAGTTGTACCATCTACTTGGAAGTCAGCGTTTGTTACACCTATCCACAAAAAAGGCGATAAGTCAGATGTACAAAATTATAGACCTATCTCTAAGTTATGCCTCTTCTCGAAAGTCTTTGAAAGGGTAGTATATAATCAATTGTACTCTGCGCTTAAATGTTTGTTTAGGGATGAGCAGCATGGCTTTCTCAAAAAGCGTTCAACGGTATCCAACTTAATTTTGGCTAACGACTTTATCACTAAGGGTATGGACGATGTGGGTCAAGTGGATGTCATCTACACTGACTACAGTAAATGTTTCGACCGGATAGACCATCGCATACTGTTGTATAAATTGGCTGTGGCTGGCATCCACGGCGACCTCTACAGATAGTTTTGCTCGTATGTTGACAATCGTACTCAGTCTGTTGTGTTGAATGGTTTTGCGTCTGACTGGACATATATACCCTCTGGAGTACCCCAGGGCTCGGTATTGGGGCCTCTTCTTTTTACTATATTTATCAACGGTGTCCATGAATGTTTTCATAACTCGAAGATACTTATGTTCGCGGATGATATGAAAATTTTAAAAGTTATTCGAGGCATCTCCGATATCGACGACCTGCAAACTGACTTATCTAGGTTTGTAACGTTCTGTTCAGCCAACAAACTAGATCTTAACGTTGCCAAATGTTATTACGTGTCGTATACGAGAAAGCTTACTGTCCTTAACAAAGGTTATACTTTGAAAAATGTTAGCATTTCAAAACTATCGGTGATTAAAGACCTTGGAGTGATTCACGACAGTAAACTCCTATTTGACAAACATGTGGACCATATTGTCAAAAAATCATCAAAGGCCCTAGGATTTATTATGAGAACGTCAGCTGTATTTCGTAATTTAAAATCAGTCAAAATTCTCTACTGCTCGTTCGTTCGAAGTCATCTCGAATATGCCTCACAAGTTTGGAACCCCCAATACGAGACTTATAAGTCTCGTATTGAGTCTATTCAAAAAAGATTCCTACGTTATCTTGACTACAAAGCTCACCAAAGATCTGCTGATTACGAGCACCGATGCAAACGGTATCACTTCCTACCACTCTCACTGCGCCGTCAAGCTAGTGATATTTGTTATTTAATGAACATAGCCAATGGTTCCGTGGACAGCCCTGATCTACTCTCAAATATTGGAATGCGATTTAATGTGCCACGCTTGAGACAGTGAATAAGGTTAGCTGTGCCACTAGCTAACTCTAACTATAGACGTAACTCATTTTTCCCACGAGTTACCACTGAGGTCAATAAAGCTAATTATAATCTCGATCTTTTCTGCTCCAGCACCGCATCCGTTAGGAAAAGCATTGCGAACAGCTTCTTTTCTAACTAGTTTATTTCAGGCTCCAAATTGTTATTAATTTTTATTAATTAATCTTGCTCTTTCTTGTTGCTATACATAGTTACATACTAAATACCTTAGTAATTTGGAACTTTGTAAATATTAAGTCGTTTTCTATTTTTGTTGCATATAGGTGGTGACTTGTTATTAGCATCGTCATGTATATTTAGTTACTAATTGTAAAATTT
This sequence comes from Coleophora flavipennella, assembly GCA_947284805.1. Lineage (NCBI taxonomy): Eukaryota > Metazoa > Arthropoda > Insecta > Lepidoptera > Coleophoridae > Coleophora > Coleophora flavipennella. The sequence goes on from OX369266.1 coordinate 246,232, forward strand.
TGCTGTAAGACTCCCAAATAAAATAAAATAAAATAAATAAATAAATAAAATAAAATAGTACGTAGGCGAGCGCGTGCGGCGCGGCGGGACGGGAGGAGCAGTATGACGTAGGCGAGCGCGTGCGGCGCAGCGGGACGTGAGGAGCAGTCAGTACGTAGGCGAGCGCGTGCGGCGCGGCGGGACGGGAGGAGCAGTCAGTACATAGGCGAGCGCGTGCGGCGCGGCGGGACGGGAGGAGCAGTCAGTACGTAGGCGAGCGCGTGCGGCGCGGCGGGACGGGAGGAGCAGTCAGTACGTAGGCGAGCGCGTGCGGCGCGGCGGGACGGGAGGAGCAGTCAGTACGTAGGCGAGCGCGTGCGGCGCGGCGGGACGGGAGGAGCAGTCAGTACGTAGGCGAGCGCGTGCGGCGCGGCGGGACGGGAAGAGCAGTCAGTACGTAGGCGAGCGCGTGCGGCGCGGCGGGACGGGAGGAGCAGTCAGTACGTAGGCGAGCGCGTGCGGCGCGGCGGGACGGGAGGAGCAGTCAGTACGTAGGCGAGCGCGTGCGGCGCGGCGGGACGGGAGGAGCAGTCAGTACGTAGGCGAGGGCGTGCGGCGCGGCGGGACGGGAGGAGCAGTCAGTACGTAGGCGAGCGCGTGCGGCGCGGCGGGACGGGAGGAGCAGTCAGTACGTAGGCGAGCGCGTGCGGCGCGGCGGGACGGGAGGAGCAGTCAGTACGTAGGCGAGCGCGTGCGGCGCGGCAGGACGGGAGGAGCAGTCAGTACGTAGGCGAGCGCGTGCGGCGCAGCGGGACGGGAGGAGCAGTCAGTACGTAGGCGAGCGCGTGCGGCTCGGGGGCCGGGAGGAGCAGTCAGGAAACTTTCTGCGTCCGTAATTATTACAATTTAAGGTGCTGCACGAAGGTGGTAGTAGGCAACCAGTTTTTTATCAAAATCATTGTCCTAAAACAACCAAACAAATATATTTTGAAAAATTAGTAATCTGTTCAAAATATATTTTAACTAGTGGATTCCCGCAGCTTCGCCCGCGCAGATCCCGATTTTTGCGGTTCCCGTGAGAATTTCTCAAAATCCTGTGCTCAGTCGATATTTCACAGGAATTGGTTACGAACTTTCTGAAGAAGGTTGATCCAAACAAGGGTGGTGGCACTGGCCTTATTCACCCCCTCTTCATAAAAAGCTGTGCGGAGGAGCTTGCTATACCAATCACAAATGTGTTCCGTAAATAACATATTAACATAACTTTTAGAAGGTCTATTTCCTAACAAATGAAAGACTGCACTAATTACCCCCATTTTTAAAAGCGGAGATTCCCACTTAGCCACAAACTAAAGGCCAATCTCCAAACTCAATATATGTGGCAAAAATTTGAAAAATTACATACCTGTGTAGATACAAACATGTAACGGTTTCTGTCGAGTAAAAAGCATCGAAACTAATCTCATGACGTTTGCAGATTTCATATAGAACAAAATGGGATCTGGGCGTCAGGTGGACGCCACGTATACTGACTTCTCTGTTTAATGAATGTTTTGATAAAATAAATCAAAAAAGACTAATATTTAAGATTCAGAGACTCGGCATACACGACGACCTCCTGAGATGGATAACATCTTACATAAGTAATAGAAGCCAAGCTGTTGCACTTACAGGGTTCAAGTTCTGCTTCCTATCAGTACCGTCTGGGGTCCCGCAAGGGTCCCATTTCGGACCTTTACTCTTTATCTTAAATGATATGAATATTTGTTTTGGAACCTCAAACACATTACATACGACAACGACACAAACATTTACAGACTCGTAACTCGTAACGTCAGAGCGGAGCGGAGCGCGAACAACGCGGAGTGACCTGGACACTGGACGCTTTGTACGATACTGCAAAACACATTACATACGACAACGACACAAACATTTACAGACTCGTAACGTCAGAGCGGAGCGGAGCGCGAACAATGCGGAGTGACCTGGACACTGGACGCTTTGTACGATACTGCAAAACACATTACATACGACAACGACACAAACATTTACAGACTCGTAACGTCAGAGCGGAGCGGAGCGCGAACAACGCGGAGTGACCTGGACACTGGACGCTTTGTACGATACTGCAAAACACATTACATACGACAACGACACAAACATTTACAGACTCGTAACGTCAGAGCGGAGCGGAGCGCGAACAATGCGGAGTGACCTGGACACTGGACGCTTTGTACGATACTGCAAAACACATTACATACGACAACGACACAAACATTTACAGACTCGTAACGTCAGAGCGGAGCGGAGCGCGAACAATGCGGAGTGACCTGGACACATTTACAGACTCGTAACGTCAGAGCGGAGCGGAGTGCGAACAACGCGGAGTGACCTGGACACTGGACGCTTTGTACGATACTGCAAAACACATTACATACGACAACGACACAAACATTTACAGACTCGTAACGTCAGAGCGGAGCGGAGTGCGAACAACGCGGAGTGACCTGGACACTGGACGCTTTGTACGATACTGCAAAACACATTACATACGACAACGACACAAACATTTACAGACTCGTAACGTCAGAGCGGAGCGGAGCGCGAACAATGCGGAGTGACCTGGACACTGGACGCTTTGTACGATACTGCAAAACACATTACATACGACAACGACACAAACATTTACAGACTCGTAACGTCAGAGCGGAGCGGAGCGCGAACAACGCGGAGTGACCTGGACACTGGACGCTTTGTACGATACTGCAAAACACATTACATACGACAACGACACAAACATTTACAGACTCGTAACGTCAGAGCGGAGCGGAGCGCGAACAATGCGGAGTGACCTGGACACTGGACGCTTTGTACGATACTGCAAAACACATTACATACGACAACGACACAAACATTTACAGACTCGTAACGTCAGAGCGGAGCGGAGTGCGAACAACGCGGAGTGACCTGGACACTGGACGCTTTGTACGATACTGCAAAACACATTACATACGACAACGACACAAACATTTACAGACTCGTAACGTCAGAGCGGAGCGGAGCGCGAACAATGCGGAGTGACCTGGACACTGGACGCTTTGTACGATACTGCAAAACACATTACATACGACAACGACACAAACATTTACAGACTCGTAACGTCAGAGCGGAGCGGAGCGCGAACAATGCGGAGTGACCTGGACACTGGACGCTTTGTACGATACTGCAAAACACATTACATACGACAACGACACAAACATTTACAGACTCGTAACGTCAGAGCGGAGCGGAGCGCGAACAATGCGGAGTGACCTGGACACTGGACGCTTTGTACGATACTGCAAAACACATTACATACGACAACGACACAAACATTTACAGACTCGTAACGTCAGAGCGGAGCGGAGCGCGAACAATGCGGAGTGACCTGGACACTGGACGCTTTGTACGATACTGCAAAACACATTACATACGACAACGACACAAACATTTACAGACTCGTAACGTCAGAGCGGAGCGGAGTGCGAACAACGCGGAGTGACCTGGACACTGGACGCTTTGTACGATACTGCAAAAACTCGTAACGTCAGAGCGGAGCGGAGCGCGAACAATGCGGAGTGACCTGGACACTGGACGCTTTGTACGATACTGCAAAACACATTACATACGACAACGACACAAACATTTACAGACTCGTAACGTCAGAGCGGAGCGGAGCGCGAACAATGCGGAGTGACCTGGACACTGGACGCTTTGTACGATACTGCAAAACACATTACATACGACAACGACACAAACATTTACAGACTCGTAACGTCAGAGCGGAGCGGAGTGCGAACAACGCGGAGTGACCTGGACACTGGACGCTTTGTACGATACTGCAAAAACTCGTAACGTCAGAGCGGAGCGGAGCGCGAACAATGCGGAGTGACCTGGACACTGGACGCTTTGTACGATACTGCAAAACACATTACATACGACAACGACACAAACATTTACAGACTCGTAACGTCAGAGCGGAGCGGAGCGCGAACAATGCGGAGTGACCTGGACACTGGACGCTTTGTACGATACTGCAAAACACATTACATACGACAACGACACAAACATTTACAGACTCGTAACGTCAGAGCGGAGCGGAGCGCGAACAATGCGGAGTGACCTGGACACTGGACGCTTTGTACGATACTGCAAAACACATTACATACGACAACGACACAAACATTTACAGACTCGTAACGTCAGAGCGGAGCGGAGCGCGAACAATGCGGAGTGACCTGGACACTGGACGCTTTGTACGATACTGCAAAACACATTACATACGACAACGACACAAACATTTACAGACTCGTAACGTCAGAGCGGAGCGGAGTGCGAACAACGCGGAGTGACCTGGACACTGGACGCTTTGTACGATACTGCAAAACACATTACATACGACAACGACACAAACATTTACAGACTCGTAACGTCAGAGCGGAGCGGAGTGCGAACAATGCGGAGTGACCTGGACACATTTACAGACTCGTAACGTCAGAGCGGAGCGGAGTGCGAACAACGCGGAGTGACCTGGACACTGGACGCTTTGTACGATACTGCAAAACACATTACATACGACAACGACACAAACATTTACAGACTCGTAACGTCAGAGCGGAGCGGAGCGCGAACAATGCGGAGTGACCTGGACACTGGACGCTTTGTACGATACTGCAAAACACATTACATACGACAACGACACAAACATTTACAGACTCGTAACGTCAGAGCGGAGCGGAGCGCGAACAACGCGGAGTGACCTGGACACTGGACGCTTTGTACGATACTGCAAAACACATTACATACGACAACGACACAAACATTTACAGACTCGTAACGTCAGAGCGGAGCGGAGCGCGAACAACGCGGAGTGACCTGGACACTGGACGCTTTGTACGATACTGCAAAACACATTACATACGACAACGACACAAACATTTACAGACTCGTAACGTCAGAGCGGAGCGGAGCGCGAACAACGCGGAGTGACCTGGACACTGGACGCTTTGTACGATACTGCAAAACACATTACATACGACAACGACACAAACATTTACAGACTCGTAACGTCAGAGCGGAGCGGAGCGCGAACAATGCGGAGTGACCTGGACACATTTACAGACTCGTAACGTCAGAGCGGAGCGGAGTGCGAACAACGCGGAGTGACCTGGACACTGGACGCTTTGTACGATACTGCAAAACACATTACATACGACAACGACACAAACATTTACAGACTCGTAACGTCAGAGCGGAGCGGAGTGCGAACAATGCGGAGTGACCTGGACACATTTACAGACTCGTAACGTCAGAGCGGAGCGGAGTGCGAACAACGCGGAGTGACCTGGACACTGGACGCTTTGTACGATACTGCAAAACACATTACATACGACAACGACACAAACATTTACAGACTCGTAACGTCAGAGCGGAGCGGAGCGCGAACAACGCGGAGTGACCTGGACACTGGACGCTTTGTACGATACTGCAAAACACATTACATACGACAACGACACAAACATTTACAGACTCGTAACGTCAGAGCGGAGCGGAGCGCGAACAACGCGGAGTGACCTGGACACTGGACGCTTTGTACGATACTGCAAAACACATTACATACGACAACGACACAAACATTTACAGACTCGTAACGTCAGAGCGGAGCGGAGCGCGAACAATGCGGAGTGACCTGGACACTGGACGCTTTGTACGATACTGCAAAACACATTACATACGACAACGACACAAACATTTACAGACTCGTAACGTCAGAGCGGAGCGGAGCGCGAACAATGCGGAGTGACCTGGACACATTTACAGACTCGTAACGTCAGAGCGGAGCGGAGTGCGAACAATGCGGAGTGACCTGGACACTGGACGCTTTGTACGATACTGCAAAACACATTACATACGACAACGACACAAACATTTACAGACTCGTAACGTCAGAGCGGAGCGGAGCGCGAACAATGCGGAGTGACCTGGACACTGGACGCTTTGTACGATACTGCAAAACACATTACATACGACAACGACACAAACATTTACAGACTCGTAACGTCAGAGCGGAGCGGAGCGCGAACAATGCGGAGTGACCTGGACACTGGACGCTTTGTACGATACTGCAAAACACATTACATACGACAACGACACAAACATTTACAGACTCGTAACGTCAGAGCGGAGCGGAGTGCGAACAATGCGGAGTGACCTGGACACATTTACAGACTCGTAACGTCAGAGCGGAGCGGAGTGCGAACAACGCGGAGTGACCTGGACACTGGACGCTTTGTACGATACTGCAAAACACATTACATACGACAACGACACAAACATTTACAGACTCGTAACGTCAGAGCGGAGCGGAGCGCGAACAACGCGGAGTGACCTGGACACTGGACGCTTTGTACGATACTGCAAAACACATTACATACGACAACGACACAAACATTTACAGACTCGTAACGTCAGAGCGGAGCGGAGCGCGAACAACGCGGAGTGACCTGGACACTGGACGCTTTGTACGATACTGCAAAACACATTACATACGACAACGACACAAACATTTACAGACTCGTAACGTCAGAGCGGAGCGGAGCGCGAACAATGCGGAGTGACCTGGACACATTTACAGACTCGTAACGTCAGAGCGGAGCGGAGTGCGAACAATGCGGAGTGACCTGGACACTGGACGCTTTGTACGATACTGCAAAACACATTACATACGACAACGACACAAACATTTACAGACTCGTAACGTCAGAGCGGAGCGGAGCGCGAACAACGCGGAGTGACCTGGACACATTTACAGACTCGTAACGTCAGAGCGGAGCGGAGTGCGAACAATGCGGAGTGACCTGGACACATTTACAGACTCGTAACGTCAGAGCGGAGCGGAGTGCGAACAATGCGGAGTGACCTGGACACATTTACAGACTCGTAACGTCAGAGCGGAGCGGAGTGCGAACAATGCGGAGTGACCTGGACACATTTACAGACTCGTAACGTCAGAGCGGAGCGGAGTGCGAACAATGCGGAGTGACCTGGACACATTTACAGACTCGTAACGTCAGAGCGGAGCGGAGTGCGAACAATGCGGAGTGACCTGGACACATTTACAGACTCGTAACGTCAGAGCGGAGCGGAGTGCGAACAATGCGGAGTGACCTGGACACTGGACACTTTGTACGATACTGCAAAAATAACAAACTTTTCCTGAATCCTGAATCCTTGGAGAAAAACTGAAAGTGCTTTTGTGAGTTATGGTCTTTGAATGCAAGACCATAACTCAAGATTCGAACGATGCCCCTTCGATAACATTCATTAAAATGTTCTATACCAAATGGCAATTTTTTTTAATATACATTTATTTATGAAAAAGACTACGGAACTCTACTTTGCGTGTGGTCCGATACCCACTTGACCACTTTTTTTTTGTTGACTGGTTACATAACAAAAGCGCGCTTTTAAACTATTTGTGAAGGGAAAATGGTAGAAGTAATACCTGCAAGTCGTACATCTGCATGCGCCTGGGCGGAGTCGGCGTCGGTGTGCGCGGTGCACTGGTACAGGCCCTCGTGCGCGCGCCCCACGCGGGCCAGCTCCAGCAGCGGCGCGGAGGCGCCCAGGGGCGCGCCGTCTCGCTCCCACGATAGCGTCGCGCCCTTCACGCTGCTCGTACATGTCAGCACTACAGTTTCTCCCGCACGAGCTCTCTGGGGTAACGTTTAAAGCAAATAAACTTATTTAAAAGCAAATAAAGCATTCTATTCTATTCTATTCTAAAAGATCGTTAAATACTAACTAGTAATAATAGGGATGACGAATGCTAGTCATCTGATTTATTTTTTATCATCTGTCAAAAACGACATTTTGTTCTTAAAAAGGTTTGAAATACCTAGGCATAACGTCATACTTTTGCAGCGTCATTTATGTACTCATTTTGTGATTTTGGTGAACTAAAAATCGAAGACTTGATGGAAAACAAAACGAGTACTTACGGTTTTCCGAAGTTTAAGTAGCAGGGCAATTTGGTGATCAAGATTTCGTAATTTATTTCTGATGCTGTCGTCATCCCTATTGATATTCTTCACCTACATCTACATTTTTATTATTTTTATTGAGTCGATAACTTAAATTTTCTCAAATACAAGTACCTATTCCATTGAGCCAGAACTCGACCACGCGTAAATTTCGTTCCCAAACGTTCGGGAGGTGTGCCAGCCTGCAGGTGGCAGGACACAAGGTGGCACGAGCATGACTCATAATTTTCGGAGATATTACCACACTCGCAGCAATTTTTTGCAAAATCTGTGAAACTTCGCCAACCCTACTCATCTTTACTGCTTCCGATCGGTGGTGTCCGGAGCCTGTTTAAAAACTTCCAGACAGGGCACTGCGAGTTCGAGAGGGGCAGTTTTTCTGTAAGTGGTATAAATTAGTTGAGCGTGTAATACCCCCTGCATAGGGTGTATCTAGCCTTCGAGACGTTCCCGCTACTCACATCAAATTTTGTATTTATGTTTACGTTGCAGAAAAAAAATTGTTTCAGTACACGTATCCATCGAAAGAGAACAGAAATTTACTGAACTGACCACTTGCGCAGGAGCAACAGTGACTTGAAGCGGGAGGTCGGGCACGAGGGCGAAGCGGCGCGAGGTGTCTCCGCGCGGCGAGTGCGCCTCGCAGCGCCACGCGCTCCCCGCATCGCCCGCACCCCCCGCGTGCACTTGCACGCACAGCGCCGCGCCGCCCGCCCACAGCCAAGCGTCTGGGGACGGCACCACTGCTGACTGTCGCCCCATGTCTTCACGGTACCATCTGTACGATTATGTCAGGTAATAATCCTTACTAATATTATAAATGTGAAAATGAGTTTGTTTGTTTGTTACCTTTTCACACTTCAACGCCTTGACCAATCTTTATGAAATTTGGCATGCAGGTAGCCTGTGTCACGGGGAAGGACATAGTTTACTTTTGTTCCGGGGAAAATAGCATAATCTGATGTAGTTCCTGAGGGAACTAAAAAAATACTCGATTGTTGTGATTTTTTGCACAGAGATGGTCGAGTAGGAGGGAAACGACATAATTTACTAATCAGCCTTAAAGACAGTCATAAAAACGATGTCCATGCGGGCAAAGCCGCGGGAAAAAGCTAGTTTATAATAATTTTACTCGTACTTAAGTAAAGAGCGTCGGTGGCGTAACGTCCAGGGCTGCCACCTCCTGTGGGAGGTTGTGGTTCAAAACCTGCCACGTATCAATGTGTTTTAGAATTTCGATTTCATATGTACGTTTATCCGACGCTGAAGGATCACATCAAAGGGTGAAGGACAACATCGTGAGGAAACTTGCACAGTACACACGCCTGCGAAGAAACTCGAAGGTTGTGTGTGAAGTCGACCTACCCACACTGGGCCCACGTAGTCGACTAAGGCCCGATCGCCCTAATTCAAGGTAGGCTCGAGCCCCTCGGTGGGCAAAGTTATATGTAAGGAGGTACGTACGTGTAGTGGGTGGCGCGCGGCGAGCCTGCGCCGGCGCGGGCGCAGGGCAGGCAGCGCACGGCGCCGGGCGGCGAGCGCACTGGCTCCTCCGCGTCTTCCGCGCCCGGTGCACCCTCCGACCCCACTGCACCCTCCGCATTCGCCTTATCTGCTAGCACATTATATTTTAGAGGTGGTTTGCAAATATTATGCAATCTGATGCAAGAGCCACCACGCTGTACGTAGGGTATGCCACAAAGTATTCCAACAGGTAGTTTAAAAAAAAACCTAAAAACTTTTAGGTACAGAGGGGAGCACATCAAGCCACACACTCGCAGTGGGATTCTGACTCATACGGGTACGGCATAAGAACGGTACAAAGACCAAAATGTGTAGCTTGATGTGCCGGCCTCTGTACAAGCTTTTATTTAAAAAAACCTAACTACTCTGGGAGTGCCGACAGAAGTGAAAACTTGAACAATTACGGAGGTGTCATTTACGGTAACGGTAACTGTGTCGCAGTGACGGTAACAGTAACAACTTCACGGAGTCGATTACGGTAAAGGTAACAGTGTCGTACTGCCGTTTACGGTAACGGTAACAGTGTCTCGGTGTCGGTTACGGTAACGGTAGTAGTGTCACGAGTTCCGTGGTTTTTTCCCATCTCTAATAATGCTCACTTGAAGATTTTTTTTTTATTTCTTATTTTTCTCAGCAAACCCTTTCATTTGGTACCTATATCGAATATTGAAAGAAAAGACTGTCAAAAATACAGCCCTCCTTTTTTCGTAGTCGGGTAAAAGGGGCTAAGCAACACCTCCGGGCTATAACTATTTTATATATTCTTTTTATACATTCCTTTTTCATTGCTCTGGTTTGGCAATCGATGGCGTTTGAATCTTTGTTCTGCAACCTTTTGTTGACACTTTTGTTGACACTATTGACACTTAGTACTTTTGTTGACACTATTGACACTTAGTACTTTTGTTGACACTATTGACACTTAGTACTTTTGTTGACACTATTGACACTTAGTACTTTTGTTGACACTATTGATACTTAGTACTTTTGTTGACACTATTGACACTTAGTACTTTTGTTGACACTATTGACACTTAGTACTTTTGTTGACACTATTGACACTTAGTACTTTTGTTGACACTATTGATACTTAGTACTTTTGTTGACACTATTGACACTTAGTACTTTTGTTGACACTATTGACACTTAGTACTTTTGTTGACACTATTGATACTTAGTACTTTTGTTGACACTATTGATACTTAGTACTTTTGTTGACACTATTGATACTTAGTACTTTTGTTGACACTATTGACACTTAGTACTTTTGTTGACACTATTGACACTTAGTACTTTTGTTGACACTATTGACACTTAGTACTTTTGTTGACACTATTGATACTTAGTACTTTTGTTGACACTATTGACACTTAGTACTTTTGTTGACACTATTGACACTTAGTACTTTTGTTGACACTATTGATACTTAGTACTTTTGTTGACACTATTGATACTTAGTACTTTTGTTGACACTATTGATACTTAGTACTTTTGTTGACACTATTGACACTTAGTACTTTTGTTGACACTATTGACACTTAGTACTTTTGTTGACACTATTGACACTTAGTACTTTTGTTGACACTATTGATACTTAGTACTTTTGTTGACACTATTGACACTTAGTACTTTTGTTGACACTATTGACACTTAGTACTTTTTTCTTTGCCCTTTTGCCTCAATGTCGGTCGGTCAGTTCTATTTACTTTAGCCCGACAGTGACGTTTAGTGCCTTTATCTTTGCCCGATTTATAAAATCAGTGGCGCTTACTACTTTTATCTTTGCCCGATTACATACACAATTGTTAATTAACTCCTTTATCTTTGCGCTTATTCTTGAATTTCTGTCGATAAATTCTTATTCCTTTATTTAATTTTAGTTAGTGGTGGTGTTAAGTTTACTTCTTCCGTCTTTTATTGAAATTTGGTACTTGATGAATAAAATCTAAAAAGTACTCATTATTAGATAATGTGTTGTCTATGAAAGATTACAAACAAATATGTTACTATTTAAGGTATTACTTCAGCAGCTGTATAAGTGATCGGTGCTACCTTTCAGTTTTTGCTTTGAATTACCATTCAAATTTGTTATATTATATCTTAAATAGAAGTGAGTTGGATTTTAGTTTTGTTCAGTCATGTAATTTTTGTGTTGGTTACTTTTATTTCTTTTTTTATTATTAAAGCAGCAATAAATAAAATTGATCTTTTGAAAAGTTTGTTTTAATCACTTTTAGAATATTTTTACATTTATTGAAAAACATAATTTACTTAATCCTAAGTCAAGCCAAATTGTGTTAGAGATTCTTAGGAAGCAAATGAACTTTTTGCCTAATTTAAGAAGTTGTCTCGTAAGTCACAGCGTATTTTAGAAGGAATCATTAAAACTATAAGTTTGTTTATTTCTTAAGAATCTCCATTTAACTTTACCCCAACTAAGTTTTCACACTAAATTATTAAAATAAAATTTTAGGGTTACCAGTTATTTGCGAAAGTAGACGTCGAGGTTTTATTCTTCCAACCACTGGTGTGTTTCGTGAGTCTCTTTTTGTATGTCCTTCCTGTTTGCCCTATGTAAGCTCCTTTGCATGTATCGCAAGTAAGCTTGTACACTCCGCTTTTCTCCTATATTGGCCTAGGATATTTATTGTTACATAGAAAATTTTTAAGAGCCTTCCTAGTGTAAAAAGCAGTACGTGTTGTTTCATCTTCGATTATGTTTTTAACTTTAGTGATAACGTGCCATGGCACGGAATTTTTATTCAGCGTCTAGTCTACTAAATCTGAAGATATTTTAATTAACTGGTAACCCTAAAATTTATTACGTATGTACCCACACATTGTGTAAATAAATTGTCTGCCTGAAGATGGTGTTCGAAACCGATCGCTGACAAATTATAACTTGTAGTTTTATTCAATTTCTGTGGAATTAGTGTAAATATATACCAAAATGAAATGATCTTTGGTTGAGTTTCTGGTGCGAAATCACCACATTAAGTATTCAGATGCAGGCTGCAACGCCCTGCTGGCAATTTTGCAACGTGAGTTCTGGATTTTGACCCGAAAGAGGATGGTACGCAGCATCGTGTTCCAATGTATGCCTTGTTATGGGCAACCACGATGCAGCCACAGATGAGAAATCTGCCTGCTGATAGGGTTAATATAGCCATACCGTTTGACGGTGTTGGCACCGACATTGCAGGACCATTCATGGTTAAGTCCTTGTGTCTTAGGAATTCAAAGTCTTTCAAGGCGTACTTGTGCAAGATCGTGTGCCATGCCACCAAAGCTGTACACTTGGAGGTCGTCACCGATCTTTCTAGGGAAGTATTTTTAGCCACGTTGGACAGATCTGTGTCCCGTTGAGGACTACCATCGTTGATCAGGTCAATTCAATTCAATATATTTATTCAAAATAGGTGCAAATTACACTCTTTCTGATAGTCATAAAATAATAATAACAATTTCATTTGTGAAGAATCAAAAATTAACAATAATTAGTTAATAACGTCAAAATTAAATCCATGATATAAACCAGATTATGTTATTTGAACATGAAAACAATATGACACGGAAAGTTATACATAAAAAAAAAACAATGAATGCATTTAACAATAGTAGGCCAATTCACACGGACAGCACCCGGTCATGAGTATAACGCGAGAGTCAGCCATCGCTCCCATCAACCATATTAGAGGGAAAGGAACGACCCGGCTCCCGATGCGCCACCATCCACACGAACATTTAAGCGAGCATGCACCACTCATGTCAATGCTAAGAATGCTAATATTTATTAAAAGAAGTACTAGACTTATCACGTCTCATCGCTTCCACATCAATTCCTAGGTTGGTCTTCATTTTATTACTATTAAACATGATTATTAGTGTTGTAATAGTACGGAGTAGGTATACAGTCTATTGTCGCTTTATTTTTTTCTTACATATTATTTTTTCTTTAAGAAATATTTTTGTCTAAGAGATGTTTTGTTCCTTTACAATATATCCAACTATTGTGACGAACACATGGCTGATGGCGGCAGTTCTTCGTATTAAGACAAAGATACAATAGCGAGCCATGTTATTTAAATACAACAAATATTCCCGGCTCAATAAAGTAAAATAAAACGAGGAACTGACCTTTGTTAGAACATTCTGCCTGGGCGGATTTATTGCTAGCTAATTTCCAGAACAGCCACGCGGTATCTTGTTTGAATATTCTTTTTGTCTGTAGCCTGTGAGAATCTTAGTTTTAAACTACAGAAGAAATGTTTGACAACTTCCAGGAACTGTGCGCTGCGTGCGCGCGGAAGAATGCTGTACTACAGGCAGGGGTTGGAGGCAGCGAATCGATGCGCGAGAGTGGCGCGTCAGGGGCGGAGCCCGAGAGGAACGGAGAGCGCGGGCACATCGAGCAGCCCGGGGGATTCGGGACACTTGGGTCGGAGCTGTCTGCGAGGCAACTGGTGGATCGTGGAGAGAAAACGAGTATTTAGCGTGTGGGGTCGGTACCCATGTGTGCGCAAAATCAAGTTTTACCTAACAAAACAAGTGCGGTGTTAAGTGACGTGGCTTAGACGTAGCAGAGTGACAGTGAGGCGGACCATACTAGATAACCAGCTAAGTACCTATTATAATTTAGACTAAGTACACGCATACCGTGGACTTTAGACCCTTGGAAATAATTGCCCGTTAACAGCGGACAAACAAGCTAAGACAACCTTACAGATAGATATGTTTGAGAGAACCCACGATACGCTGTTCTAGTAACTAAACGATCACTTTCGGAGTCTATACTTTCGCGCCCTCTCTGTCTGAGCAGCTATCATTCCTGTAATATTAGATTTCAATGTCTATGAAGACATTATGATCATTTAACTTGCCCCCTTTTCTTGATTCCATGAGTGTGTGTAGGGGAAGTCTGCGGGTCTCGGATAGACACGTTGAGCCCCGAGACGAGTGATGGGAGGCCAATTTAGTTCAACAATAAAGCAATTGATTGTTGAACTAAAGCCATCAGTGGAGGTACACTCTCGCTTACTAATATACTGCGTCAATAGCGATTTAATACTATTTTAATGCTTTATTTGTAATATTTATGAATTGTTGGGTCCTTAAATGTATGTAACTCGTATTTCTGTTCTATTTGTGTGTTTGTTTTGAGACATTATAAGCGTTGTTTGATCACATTTTCCTGTTTTCTTTGTGATACGCCTACTTCACACACCATAACTCTAGCAAGGATTTAGTAATTGTATACACGATACAGCCAGTGGCCCAATGTTTACGGTTGAATCTTAACATTAATTAATTTACGTGAGCGTAGGAACTAATATAGCTATCATTTGTCTGTTCATACTCTAGCTCACACAGTACCCAGATCTAGCAATCAGTTAGAGGCATAGAGGTGACTGTAAAACAAATACTAATTAGGTTGCGCTATGATTTTGCAATCCTCAGATATTGGCCTTCCGCAGGCCCGCAAACAACAGAATGTCTAACACAATAGGGCATATAAAATCTGTAGGTTCACCAATTATCTAATTTTGCGTACGCTAGCACAATAATAAGAGCTACACGATGATAAACGATTGGCAGTCCTGTGTGATCTAGCCAGCCCACCAGTCCACCTAGGCATTAGCATAGGCGGTTGGCAGCAGCGGTCAAAGGACCCCTCGCACTGGGCGAGGGTTGTGATTTTCATAGTTAGGACATTTCTGTCCACAGCGCAGGAAAGTCTA
The DNA here is from genome assembly GCA_947284805.1 of Coleophora flavipennella. Lineage (NCBI taxonomy): Eukaryota > Metazoa > Arthropoda > Insecta > Lepidoptera > Coleophoridae > Coleophora > Coleophora flavipennella. Next base: position 261,554 of record OX369266.1, read on the forward strand.
GCTCTGTGTTTCTGAAACCGTCTAGGCTTCCACCTGTTTTGCTCAGCAACTAAGCCCATGTTTAGTCATTTCTAAGCCCAAATCTAAAGCCTAGTGTACCTAATGACTTAAAATACAAGTTAAGTAAACCTAGCTCACTGACAGAAATAGTGCCTGCATTCTTCTAAAATCAGGAATCTTAGAATTAATCAAAGAAGTAAGAGAGCTGTAATCGATGAAAGGACAGTTATTTGTAACTATGAGACGATCACAGATCAGTACAGGCCGACGTAGCCAGCGAAACGTTACAGTGTTGATTTCTACAAAGAGTTATTTTGATACAATTTTTAAACTGTTTTTCTGACAAATTTAACACATCATCGGGTAATTTATTATACATGAGTGAGCATTGTCCCACAAAGGATTTATTGATTTTGCTAAGTCTGGTTTAAGTTAGTTGAAGTTTATTCCTATTCCGAAGATTTCGACTGTGCCAGTCACTATTCAGTGAAAAGAGATGCAGATTTTTACGTACATACATTGTATTTTCATAAATGTACTGACACGGGAAAGTCATTATATTAAGACTGTGGTACCAACTTTGTAGGGGCTAATTGTTATCTAAAGGAAGTTGTACAGATTCTGGGTGATAGCCACTTGTATGTCAGAGCCCTCGCATCATTGAACTCTTGAACGTCAGGAGTTTTCTCTGACCGCCGAATGACGAACCATTAGCACCACGCCCTCACATAAACACTTATTACTTTCGAATCCTTTAGGTTACGACAAAAATCTAGTTGTTTCACAGAATATGTCTTTCTGTTGCCGCTACAACAATAAGTATCTCTCCATCACCGTTTACAATACCTTCCTCCTATGAGATAGGCGACCTCTACGATCTGAAAATTCACTTCACCTTTTTGTACTTACTCTACTCATTCTACTGATTTCTACTCTGATTCCTTCACTCTCCGTTCCATAAGCCTGTGGAACTCTCTCCTTGATTCAATTCGTAATTATCCTTCCCTAAATATTTTTAAATCTAGAGTTAAAGAGCAAATTCTAGCGCTTTAAATTTCATAAATCTGTATAATCACACATCATATCAGCCAAAAATCGTCCACTGCTGGACGAAGGCCTCTCCCAAGGATTTCCATGATGACCGGTCCTGCGCTGCCCGCATCCATCGGCTTCCCGCAATCTTCACCAGGTCGTCGGTCCACCGCGTGGGAGGCCTTCCTACGCTACGTTTTCCGGTGCGTGGTCGCCACTCGAGAACTTTACTGCCCCATCGGCCATCTGTTCTACGAGCTATGTGCCCTGCCCACTGCCACTTCAGTTTAGCGATTCTGTGAGCTATGTCGGTTACTTTAGTTCTACTGCGGATCACCTCGTTTCTGATTCGATCACGCAGAGAAACTCCGAGCATAGCACGCTCCATTTGTTTTTGGGTGACCTTGAGCCTTCTTATGAGGACCATAGTAAGCGACCATGTTTCAGTTCCGTAAGTCATCACTGGCAACACACACTGGTCCAAGATCTTAGTCTTGAGACACTGCGGTATTTGGGACGTGAATATATTGCGAAGCTTCCCGAACGCTGCCCAGCCGAGTTGGATTCGTCGATTGATCTCTTTCTTGAAGTTGGACCTGCCTAGCTGGATTGTTTGTCCCAGGTATACATATTCAATCAATCAAATATGCTTTATTGTATAATTACAAAAATGTACAGATAGTAGTACAGAATAAACAGTAAAATTAAAAATATACATATTCGTCAACAACTTCCAGTGTAGAGTCTCCAACCTTTAGAGGGGTGGGTGCGACACGGACATTTAACATTACTTTCATCTTGTCCATGTTCATTTTAAGGCCCACTTGTTGAGAGACTTTACTGAGGCCATCGAGCATTGTACTTAGGTCTTCCATAGTCTCAGCCATGACCACGATATCGCCAGCGAATCGGAGGTGGGTTATGTTCTCGCCGTTGATATTGATGCTGAGTCCACCCCAGTCCAGAAGCTTAAAAACATCTTCCAGGGCGGCGGTGAACAGTTTCGGAGATATAACTTCTCCCTGTCTCACCTCTCGCTGCAACTGGATAGGTTTCGAGTTCTGATCCTGGAGGTGAACCGACATGGTGGCGTTTTCATACAGACACTTCATCACCTCGATGTATCGATGGTCAATTTGGCACCGCTGGAGAGACTGTAGCACAGCCCAGGTTTCGAATGAATCAAAGGCCTTCTCATAGTTCACAAACGCCAAGCACAGTGGCTGATTGTACTCTTCGGTCTTTTGTATAATCTGCCGCAGCGTATGTATGTGGTCTATGGTACTAAAGCCTTTTCGGAAACCGGCTTGTTCGAGAGACTGGAAGTCGTCAAACCTGCTTGCGAGACGATTCGTAATGACTCTCAAAAACAGCTTGTAGAAGTGAGATGGCAGTGGCAGTGGGTGATGCACATAGCTCTTGAAACATATGGTCGTTGGGGCAGTAAATTTATCTAGTGGCGACCGCGCACCGGATACCGTAGCGTAGGCAGGCATCCCTATTGGTGCATGCGGGTAGAGCAGAAACCGTTCGCCGTAGAAATCCTTGTGGGAGGCCTATGTACAGCGGTGGACGTCCTTTCGCTGATATGACGATGATGAGTATGATATTGAATCTGTAGCTACTGAAGAGCTTTAAATTTTAATATACCCCAGATTAGTAGCAACTCTTGGACCACCTTCACCTACGATCGTGTTAATCAAATTATTTGATAATATTATTCCATTTTAATGTATTATTATCATAACACTCACACTCTGTTGAGACGTCCAGGGGCGGCGAGCGGCTGGTGCGGTCGGTGAGCGTCTGCCGCGCGACGCACGCGAAGGTGCCGCACGCCTCCTCCGCAGAGCGCACTAGCAGCACCCCTCCACTCCCGACAATGTATTAGTATCATAACACTCACACTCTGTTGGGACTTCCACGGGCGGCGAGCGACTGGTGCGGTCGGTGAGCGTCTGCCGCGCGACGCACGCGAAGGTGCCGCACGCCTCCTCCGCAGAGCGCACTAGCAGCACCCCTCCACTCCCGACAATGTATTAGTATCATAACACTCACACTCTGTTGGGACTTCCACGGGCGGCGAGCGACTGGTGCGGTCGGTGAGCGTCTGCCGCGCGACGCACGCGAAGGTGCCGCACGCCTCCTCCGCAGAGCGCACTAGCAGCACCCCTCCACTCCCGACAATGTATTAGTATCATAACACTCACACTCTGTTGGGACTTCCACGGGCGGCGAGCGACTGGTGCGGTCGGTGATCATGTGCCGCGCGCCTCCTCCGCGGAGCGCACCAGCAGCACGCCTCTGTATTACTATCATAACACTCACACTCTGTTGAGAAGTCCACGGGCGGCGAGCGGCTGGTGCGGTCGGTGAGCGTGTGACGCGCGACGCACGCGAAGGTGCCGCGCGCCTCCTCCGCGGAGCGTACTAGCAGCACCTTTCCGCTCCCGACAATGTATTAGTATCATAACACTCACACTCTGTTGGGACTTCCACGGGCGGCGAGCGACTGGTGCGGTCGGTGAGCGTCTGCCGCGCGACGCACGCGAAGGTGCCGCGCGCCTCCTCCGCGGAGCGTACTAGCAGCACCTTTCCGCTCCCGACAATGTATTAGTATCATAACACTCACACTCTGTTGGGACTTCCACGGGCGGCGAGCGACTGGTGCGGTCGGTGATCATGTGCCGTGCGCCTCCTCCGCGGAGCGCACCAGCAGCACGCCTCTGTATTAGTATCATAACACTCACACTCTGTTGAGAAGTCCACGGGCGGCGAGCGGCTGGTGCGGTCGGTGAGCGTGTGCCGCGCGACGCACGCGAAGGTGCCGCGCGCCTCCTCCGCGGAGCGTACTAGCAGCACCTTTCCGCTCCCGACAAAGCGTGATTCTGCAGTAGATAAGTGCAGAGCTGCATATTTCAAAATTTGATATCTGGAGTAAATTTACCATTTTCAAGTAAATAAAATCATTTAATAAAACTGGACGGCCAATGTACCAATGAGTTTTTCAAAAACTTACGTACATATCATTACCGATTGCTTTAACGGTGAAGGAAAACATCGTGAGGAAACCTGCACAGGCCTGCGAAGAAACTCGAAGGTTGTGTGTGAAGTCGACCAACCCGCACTGGGCCCGCGTGGTCGACTAAGGCCTAATCGCCCTGATTCAGGGTAGGCTCGAGCCCCTCGGTGGGGACGTATATGAGCTGTAATGATGATGATGAAATGGAGCCAAGTTCTTTACAAGTTTTTTTTCATAATTGGTAAGCCATTGGCATCATCTCACCTAATAGTAAGTGCCGACGATGCCAAAGGTGTAAGCGCCTCCAGGACCAAAATTTAAAACCTATCCGGCTGTTGCTGCCTCCGGCCTTTGGCCTCACAGGGCGCGCTCCGGGATTAGCCATACGCGGATTAGCCTCTAAACTTGCAGGGCGTGCTACAGCCTTCGCTTTACGCGGAGCTCGACCTTTGGTCTCGCGTGGAGCGCTCCGGGTATCGCCTTACTCGGAGCTCGGCCTCAGATCTCACAGGGCTCGCATTAGGCGGTATGGATATGGTGCTAAATTTTCTTAACAAAAGTACGTAATGACACTCGATTTCAATCCTATATACATTATTCATACCGCACTCTATAAATGAATCAATTCTCAAGGAGTTAACTACAAAAAATATCTCAAATGTCCGTGCACCACCTACTCTTCTGAAGTTTGGAGGCTCTATACTCGAAGTTGTTGACGAATATGTACCTATACTTGAGAAAAACAGTCCAGTTAGGTAGGTCCATGTATCATTTAACAATAGGTTTAAATGTTCTGTGGTCGAATCCAACTCGGCTGGGCAGCGTTTGGGAAGCTTCGCAATATCTTCACGTCCCAAACACCGTAGTGTCTAAAGACAAAGCATTTCGACCAGTGTGTGCTGCCAGTAATGACATACGGAACTGAGACATGGTTGCTTACTTTGGGCCTCGTGAGAAGGCTCAAGGTCATCCAAAGGGCGATGGAGTGCGCTATGCTCGGAGCTTCCCTGCGTGATCGAATCAGAAACGAGGAGATCCGTAGGAGAACCAAAGTAACCGACATAGCCCTCAGAGTCACTAAAACTTAAGCGGCTGATACGAATTCAGAAAATCCGGTAATATATTTTCAGTTCACATGTATAGGAGACTGCGAGCATCGCTCGCTCGCCCAGGTATTTATGTTTCCATAAAACATTATATCGTTGGTTATATGAAACTATCCGAGCGCGAGTCAGATTTGCACTTGGCCAGTTTTTTAAGTTTTTCCTTAATACGCACAATTACCTATTTCAAGTTTGTAAGTTACCTAAAAGTGAACTATATAATTATTTTGATGGATAGTGGTGGTACGGAACCCAACAATCTACTGTGATGCCTAACAAGTTCATACACATGTAAAGTTCTCTAAAATTTTCATGAGTGGTAATAGTAAGGAATCCTAATTTTGCAAGTCCGACTCGCACTTGGCCGGTTTTATGAGTTTTATGGCTAATAACTTATCTCGATGCTAAATGGAAAGTCTATAAGTTGCCTGGAAGTGGTCTATATTTTGATGAGTAGTGGTGATACGGAAACCTTGATGCGCGAGTACAACTCCCACTTGGCGGTTTTTTGAGATTTTCCTTTATATTTGTCCAATAATCTCCCTCGATGTCAAATTTCAAGTATCTTAGTTTAGTCACGTAGAAGTGGTCTATAATTTTGATGATTGAGTCAGACAGTGAGTCAGTTAGTACAGAATGAGTCGTAAAAATGGTGATTTTTGAACGTCAATATCTCAGAAATGGTAAAACAACATATTTATAGAAAATGAGATTCTAGGTGATCGAGGACTTACTAGAGACACAAAACTGTAAGTGTGTAAGTCAAACAGATTTTAAGTAACAGGTAGGTCGAAAGTGGCCCGAAATGGCTCCTGTAACACTTTCCTTTTCAAACTTGGCTGACACACTGCCGTGTGTTTGGATTATTTTTAAAGTGTATATGAATAATTAGATATAAAAATTTAATAAAAACCCTTCAGCGGCAATTCTCGTATGACGTAACGTCGTCGAGAGAATCCCGCCCGAGCCATTCGTCCTTGTCGGCGTGATGTACGGCGGCGCGGCGCCTCGCGACCCGCGACCCGCGACCCGCGACCCGCGCGGTCCACCGCTGAGATACTCGTATGTATTGTTTTAATTACAACTGAAGACTCGCGCTAGCGTGCATCCATGTATCATTAACTCACGGTGATTTTGATTGTACGTTAACGAGCCATAAACTTCCCCACTGCTGGAGCATGGGTTATTATATAGCAGGAGGAGATGAGCACTACTGCAAGAGTCCTGTGGTCAAGCTCTTTTGGCTCTGTCATCATAGACAACTGATGGCGGAGGCGGAGTGGGGGGGGGGGGGGGCGACACCAATTGCCAATAGTTTGACATATAATAATAAAATATTAATTTTCGTGTAAGGTTTTGAAGTAAGTTGTTTGACTACGGCTCCCTTAGTAAATCTGTCTGTCTGTCCGTCGGTATGTCACAGCCATTTTAGGGTTCCGTAGTAAAGAAGGATGAAGGATGAAGCATCTGATGTACCCACCGGGTGTGGGCTCCTCGATGTGCAGTGGCGCGTAGTCGCGCAGCCAGGCCACGACGCGCACCAGCCGCGCCAGCAGGCGGCGCTGCGCGCGCGCGGCGGGCGCGAGGGCGCGCGGCACGCACCACAGCGCAGCCCCGCCGCCCGCCGCCGGCGCTGCCACCACGCGCGCCTCCCAGGGCACATCCTCTACTGTGCGGCGAGTGACAATCATGTAGCTACGAGTATGTGTGCAAATAAGTACACACTAAAAACTTACAGACTAGACTAGACTTGTACTTGTACTTGTACAAATCTGTATTTATTCACAATACCCAAGCACAAATATGGAAACTTCCGTCGACGGATCACATCGAAGTCTGCGCACCTACTGACCACGACCAGTCCGTTAGCGTCAGCGGCAAACCTCTATCCCCACTTCTACCCAGACCTGAAGTAATCACCATCGCGTGATATTATATTATACAACAAACAACAAAAGAGCAGTTTTGCCAGTATAAATATTGATTTGTCGACTTAAACAATAAATGACGACAGAGATAAACACAACACGTGCCAGATCCTTTCTCTTCAATTGTAATATCTACCAAGTATCTTTAAAATACAAAGTTATTATTGTTACAGTGCATCGTGGTTAAAAAGTAAAAATCTATGGTTTTTTTGAATTCATTCGCTGTATTTACATTCTTTCCTGATATTTTGTTCATGCGCTCCTAACCATTCTCTTCTGAAAAAGTCGGCGGTTGTGATTCTGGCATTGAAGTGTGAAGTTGTGCCGACGGAATAAACAATTATTCACATTGTAATTATCCAAGGAGTTTCATTTGGGCAGTACACCTCATCAGCTGGACGTCTATTGCAACATTATAAACAACAGTATACCGGGCTGCAGTGTGACCGGGCGCGAGAGCAGCACGCCGCGCGCGCCGTGCACGCGGCACCGCACCACCAGTTCGCCGCGAGCGCGCGCGCCGCCCGCGTCGCCCGGCAGCAGCTCCAGCGTGCCGTTCTCGTGCACCCGCCTGCACAGCGCACACACACAATCTACATAATACTATGACTCGCGCCGTTCGTTTTCTGATGAAACTCATTAAATACCGATTAAAAATGAAATTTTTCCATGTGAGTCATATGCAAGTAAAAGGTGGGGCGACCTTAGCGCGAGCGCGGAGAGCAGCGGCGCGCCGGCAGCGGTCTGCCAGGAGAGGCGCGGCGGGGGCTGGCCGCGCGCGCTGCACGCCAGCGCCGCGCCGCGCGCTGCCAGGTACGGGACGCGCGCCGGCGGCTCCGCCACGAGCTGCGGCCCCGCGCTCGGCGAGTCCGCTGCACCCACCGCACCCGGCGCTCGGGCGCACCATCCTGTAACCACATATGTAGTTATGTATCGCCTACAGACCTAACAACTAAACTGTGAGAGGAGCTCCGTGGTGCTTTACATACACTGAAAAAAATATTTTCTTACTGTGTGCATGTTTGGCACAGTTAAAATTTAAACAGTTGGTCTAACGTAAATTACAGTAAGAATTATCGGTTTTAGACAGTGCCCATTAATGTTCCAAAACAGTAAAAAGCTGAAACGTTATTTTAACTGACCAATCATTAGTCGTAACTGAAAAGCTCAGTAACTACAACGTTTTACCTACACGGATTTCTCGACAGTACGTTTTAATGATGAAACAATTATTTCTACTAATGAAACATTAAACGAAACAGTAGCATTCACTGAAACTCTCAGTTATTCGAACGTTTTGCCGCACCTAATACCAAAAAGTTGTTCTAATGATTAGAAACAGTTCTTTGTAATGTTAGAACATTAAACGAAACAGTAGCTCTCACTGAAACTCACAGTTACTCGAACGTTTTGCCGCACCCAATACCAAAAAGTTAGTTTTAATGATTAGAAACAGTTTTTTGTAATGTTAGAACATTAAACGAAACAGTAGCTCTCACTGAAACTCACAGTTACTCGAACGTTTTGCCGCACCTAATACCAAAAAGTTGTTCTAATGATTAGAAACAGTTCTTTGTAATGTTAGAACATTAAACGAAACAGTAGCTCTCACTGAAACTCACAGTTACTCGAACGTTTTGCCGCACCCAATACCAAAAAGTTAGTTTTAATGATTAGAAACAGTTTTTTGTAATGTTAGAACATTAAACGAAACAGTAGCTCTCACTGAAACTCACAGTTACTCGAACGTTTTGCCGCACCCAATACCAAAAAGTTAGTTTTAATGATTAGAAACAGTTCTTTGTAATGTTAGAACATTAAACGAAACAGTAGCTCTCACTGAAACTCACAGTTACTCGAACGTTTTGCCGCACCCAATACCAAAAAGTTAGTTTTAATGATTAGTAACAATTCTTTGTAATGTTAGAACAATAAAAGAAACAGTAGCACTCACTGAAACTCGTAGTTATTCGAACGTTTTGCCGCACCCAAAACCAGTCAGTTAAAAAAATAATTAAAAACACAGCAAAGTGCGAGTCGGACTCGCGCATTGGGGGTTCCGTACCACCACCATTGTAATATACCTAATGTATATTTATAGGTTTCTATTATGGTGAGACAAAAAAATGACAAGGAAAAAAGAGATATCCTACCAAAAAATGAGGTCCCATCAAAAACATCATTTTTATGTACCAATTCGCCAAGACTCGTGAGTCTCCCCTAAAAATATATGAGAGATCTAAGGTGAGCCAAGTCTGGCAGTATTTTTTTTTTATGAATATTCAGCAAATTGCACCATAGTTCTCTTTTAAACATAAAAAATATATTATGTATCAGGGGGCACGGCAGTGCTCTTTTTCAAGTCGAGCAGACAAGCACAGCTGCACACGAATTCAACAAATTTTCGAAGCAATTCAACGCATTTTCGAGCTCTTAGTACTTATATTTGTAAAGGACTGAAGAAGCTGCCTATTTTTGTCTATTTCATATTGCACTTTTTACATAATGTAGACAGAGTATATTCCTTACAAGTTAATTACAAGTTAATTTCTTACAAGTTAATTATAATAAATGAATATGTGACGCATGCATCCACCGCCAAATTTTGGCGGTGGATGCATGCGTCACATATTGATTAATTATAATAGGTGTACTTCAAAAGATCCGGCCGTCTCCATAATTTACTCAGATTTTCTTTATACAAGCAAAAAGTAGCGCCATCTGACATCATCACATCAGCCACAAATCGTCCACTGCTGGACAAAGGCAACAACAAAGGGTTTCAGCCTCGCAACGACCACACCCTGGCCAAAGATGACCTATTATTACTACCTTAGCATAGCTTAACCGCTTGACGTTTCAAGACAAAACACACGGTGCTTCCACGCATGCATAGATGGCGCCACCTCCTTGCGCTCCGACATATGTAAATTCTTTCCAGCTGTTATTAATGTATGTATCGTCCAAGTGTTTTTTAAGCGCTCTCGAGCCTTTTTCTATAGATAGATCCAAATATATCTATTTTCGTGATTGCAAAGTAGAAAAATTAAGTAAATGAGCGAGCGAAGCGAGCGATATCAGGTTCGGTCATTTTTGATTGATAGTACAGTCAAAGAGGCTCTTTCTCCTGGGTAATTTCCCTTCCTTAACATATTAAATTTGTTTTTTTGTTAAAAGAAGGTTTTTACGGTAGTAACACGGGCTTTTTAATTTTTCCCTTCTAACAACTTCATACTGGAGTAGTAAGAAGGGTAATCAAAATTAACGGTATTACAACTGGTAGTAAGATTGGTAGTAACTAGAACGGCTAATTAATTACATATTTATTTTATTGTTTTTAGCAATTTTTTTGTATTTGTTGTTATAGCGGCAACAGAAATACATCATCTGTGAAAATTTCAACTACTATCACAGTTCATTAGATACAGCCTGGTGACAGATGGACAGACAGATAGACGGACGGACAGCGGAGCTTTAGTAATAGGGTCCCATTTTACCCTTTGGGTACGGTACCCTATAAAACATAATATAAACTGATCGGTAGATATACATGTTCCAAACAGTTATATCTACCGATCAGTTCCTACACCCCCCCGGCTTCACCCCCCCGGACACCTGTTATTTCTAGAATCTTCCGCGACTCCGACACGGCGCGAGCCCGGCAACCAATAGGAACCGCTTGTTGGAGTGGGGTGATTCCGATTCAGAGTGACCATTTATGGCAGATTTCTGCCATTTGGGCAGATTTGGCTTGTAAATTTTACCTCTGGCAGAACAAGCGGACGATTTAGAAAAAGTGGCACGATTTGGCAAATATCAAGAAAGAAAGGGGCAGAATTTGGCAGATTTCAAGGAAATCCTTATAGATATTGAGAAAACTTATAATTTTCTATGTCTTACTTTATTTTCATGACTTATTAGTTATTATATTAGGTAAGAAAATTTAGGAAAATATTTTACTTACTGAGCTGGCTACATTTGTCGTGTCATTTTAACTCAAATTGTGTGTATGCGTGCGTGCAGTATCAAAGAAAATAAAAATTACTATCTACGCTACACTACCAGCCCTCCGCGTAACCCGCGCGCTCCCTACCTCCCTAGTTCTTATTTGTTTTTTTATTCTAATTCATTTTTTACTGGAGATTGTAAGTTTTGAAAAACTAATTTCATTCAACTATTTCAGGTGCAACAGTTTTTTGATATTTCAGTTCAAAGAGAGTGAAAACAGCAGAACAGAATTTTAGTGCTATAGGCGCATCAAATTAGCTTAACCTGGACATAATTCGATAACTAGTTGTTTTGATTATTTTATCGGATATTGATAATTAGTATCAAATATTGATTAGATATATGATGTAAAAAATTCGCGGTGGTAACCGTTTCTTATAAAAAACATGAGATTTCGAACACTACCTAAATTTTTCCTAAAAGCAAAATAGATAACCAAATACCTTGTTAGTATAATTTTGAGGTGAATTCAAATGATGTCACCTAATAGCAAAATTAAACTAAAACCACTTTCGCATGTATGTTTTTTTTCACGGTATTCATCTGATCGCAATATCTTGATAAGCAAAAATGGTAACTATAATGTTTGTATCTTTTTAAGTTATATTGCGTCTTTTTAGTCATTTATGACAAAAATTAAACATTTAATTTTTATGTTTTAATAATAATGTATTTCTCAGTAGTTAAAAATCGTAACTGTAAAATTTTCGTTTAATAATATGTTTTTGTACACTACAATCTTGTTTTCATCAAAATTAAACATCTTAATGTGACGTTTATGAAATTGAAAATTTAATTTAAAAATACGCGCAAGCCAGTAATGGAGCCGGGCCGGATGCATGCGGTGCGGGCAGAGAGCGCATGCTCGCGCCGCGCACTCGCGCGGTGACACGGGTCAAATGACAATATTGAATTCAAATTATTGAAAGATTGTGTAAAGCTATCACCATGGAAAAAAATTATAATATACTGAAAGTAATAAAAAATCGATTTAATTGAATACAATTATAAAAAAAAATACCACTTTGGATGTACTTAAGTAAAAAAATATAATGTAGACCCTGTGTTTGGCATTGATTGCAAAATTTCTCGACCTTCCATTTTAATTGAACTCTTTTTTTTTAAACTTATTAAAAATGAAGAAAAATTAAAAAAAAAACGAGAATGGGACGTTCTTCGGCTTCAAAGTAAGTAATAGCCGCGTTGAAGCCCGCATTGATTTGAACTTAGAATGAATAGACTTACGTTCGATATTATTTTAACACGTATGAAGCTCTATGCCAGCGCGTAGGTTTCATTTTTGCAAGTGTGCGCTCACACACTCATACGCAATATGCGACTCCACTCCCAGCTGCCCGCAAAACGGTTATCATATCAGTAATAAAAATATTGGTAGAGTTAAAATATGTTTTTAGTTTTATCTTAAAGATTTATTTAATTCTAAAAACGATCCACTTCGAATTTGAGCTCGTTTGATTTTTCTTGGTGAGAACTTTGGTCTCAGGTAGTTTCCAAGATCTGATGCTGTGTTACTTATTTATTACCAGTAAGATAAATTTACGTAATTTAACTTCTCAGTTCATTTACTTTTGAAAACCGGTCCTGCTTGTCCACATTCAGCGACTTCCCGCGACCTTCACCAAATGGGAGGCCTGCCTACGCTACGTCAGCCGGTACATGGTCAACACCTGAGAAATTTACTGCCCTAACGATCATCTGTTCTACAAACTATATGGCCCGCATATATCACGTAGTAAGTTAGTAAAGTTCCCGAGTGGTGAACGCGCACCAAAAGACCCACAGCACACCGCATTGGAAATTAACGGTCCTGCACATCTACATCCAGCGGCTTCCCGCGACCTTCACCAGGTCATCGGTCCACCAAATGTGAGGCCTTCCTACGCCACGTCTTCGGGTGCGCGGTCCCCACTAGAGAACTTTACTATCCCAACGGTAGCTATATGTGCCCTGGCCTCATAGCTCGTAGAACAAGTGACTGTTGGGTAGTAAAGTTTTTAAGTTGTAACCGCGTACTGGATGACGTAGCATAGGCAGGCCCCCACTCGGTGGACCGATGACCTGGTGTAGGAAGCGGAAAGCCGCTGGATGCGGACGAGCAGGACCGGTCATTCTTTGCGATAAGTCTTTTAGAGCGTAGTCGCCACTCGAGAACTTTAATACCCCAAAGGCCATCTGTTCTACGAGCTTCACGGCCGGGGCAAATAGCTACCATTGGGGCGTTAGGGCAGTAAAGTTCTCTAGTGGCGACCGCACACCGGAAAACGTAGCGTAGACAGGCTTCACACTCGGTTGACCGATGACCTGGTGAAGGTTGCGCAAAGCCGCTAGATGCGAATGAGCAGGACAGGTCATTTTCAATGCGGTGCGTTTTAGTACGCGATCACCACTCAAGAACTTTACTACCTTAACGACCATAATATCTGTTCTACGAAGTATGTGGCTGGGCCAAATCAATAAGTATCTTCTTAGAATTTAGGCCTGTTTTATTTTTCTTGACGAGTCCTTTGATGCAGGTAGGTTCCAAAGTCTGAAGTTGGACCACTCTCTTGATCAGCTTCTGGGTCCAGTACAAAAAACTAACCGTGACAAAAAAGTTAAGGTTTCAAGAAAACAAAGTAGAAAACACAAGCGAATATTTATTCTGGCAGGTTTTGGCGGATTTTTTGCCAGTGTCGGGCAGATTCATCATTTTCGAGATGGTCACACTGTTCCGATTTGCAAATGGCGTGCATTGCATCATGCGTGCGTGCCGTGCATCGCATTTATGTTTGTGGCGGCTCACAATCGCGCGTGATCAATTTCATTTCTTATTTCAGAGATTTAAAAACCGTTTTAAAATATTTTTACAATCCACAAGGTGCTCACTCGCAGGAAAGCTAGTGTAAAATAAATAGTGCGTGTACTTAATTGGTGTGGTGTGGTGCTGGTACAATCGAAAACAATGTCATCTGAAGACATTGAGCAACTTCTCCATAAATGGGAACTCGATAAATACATCGAAAAATTTATTGGTAAGTAAGTACCTAGTTGGCACATTTATGTATCATACAAGCTCCATAACCTCAAAGCCCAAAGCTTGGGAGGGGACTAGGTCATATCTAAGGTACTAGGTACCGCATCCTGAATTACCTCATAGTACTTACATGTTACTAATTAGGTAACCTACTTTGTTCTTTGTATATTTCAGAAACTACCTATCTAAACAATTTTAGAGAGTAAAGCTACATGACCTGACCTGACTACCTGTCTACTTCTTCTATTTGTAGCAGAATTCTGACGGTAATTTTGTGTTTGCGCATGTTTGTGTTGTGCTGTACAGGTGCCCTCCACATGCTTGCCAAGCCACAGCTAGCGCCCACAAGCACAAGCATGTAGAGCGAGGCACTTGGCTAAACAGGCTTGCCCCAGTTTGCCGAGCTTTTGTAGACGCTTGTGGCTTGTGGCAAGCGTGTGTAGGCCCCATGATGGTTATGGTGCGGGTCACTGTGTCGTAGAACTAATCTTCGGTTAGCGCTTCGAGTTAACACAAAACTAACCTAGTGTAATTTACATTTTAACATTTATTATTACTTGTTTCTGTTACTGATTTAACATTTCACTAAACTGTTTTCATAGGTACCTATAACTTACATAATCTTCGTTTTTCCAGAAAACGAAGTTGACTTAGTTGCGTTGCCACTATTAGACGATGGACACATAAAAGAGTTAATTCCTGCCATTGGCCCACAAGCAAAGTTTAAAAAGGCTCTTGCAGACTGGAAAAGCCTTAAGATAAAAGAGGGAGAAGAAAATGAAGATATTAATAACCTAGTAGAAATTTATGGTAAAGACGTAGGAGGTCTCACTCCAAGTGAAAGTTCACCCATCATTTCTCCTGTGTCCACACCTACATCGAGCAAATCATGTGATTCTTCTTGCTCGCTTGACTTCTCAACAGAAAAATTGGTGAGTATACTTAGCTATGTTGTCATTTCATCATCATATCAGCCGAAACACATCTACTGCTGGACAAAGGC
This sequence comes from Coleophora flavipennella, assembly GCA_947284805.1. Classification (NCBI taxonomy): domain Eukaryota; kingdom Metazoa; phylum Arthropoda; class Insecta; order Lepidoptera; family Coleophoridae; genus Coleophora; species Coleophora flavipennella. The sequence continues at coordinate 276,684 of OX369266.1, forward strand.
CTCCCCAAGGATTTCCACGACAACCTGTCCTGCGCTGCTCGCATCCGTTGCTTCACGCTACCTTCACCAGGTCGTCAGTCCACTGTGTGGGAGAGCTGCCTACTCTACGTCTTCCGATGCGAGGTCGCCACTCGAGAACTTTACTGCCCCAACGGCCATCTGTTCTACGAGCTATGTGCCCACTGCCATTTAAGTTTAGCCATTCTGTGAGCTACGTCGGTTACTTTGGTTCTCCTACGGATCTCCTCGTTTATGATTCGATCATGCAGGGAAACGCTCCATTGCCCTTTGGGTGAACTTGAGCCTTCTTATGAGGCCCATAGTAAGCGACCATGTCTCAGTTCCGTATGTCATCACTGGCAACACACACTGGTCAAAAACCTTGGTCTTAAGACACTGCAGTATTTGGGATGTGAAGATATTTCGAAGCTTTCCGAACACTGCCAGGCCGAGTTTTATTCGTCGATTGATCTCTTTCTTGAAGTTTTACCTACTTAGCTGGACTGTTTGTCCCAGGTTTACACATTCTCATTTATGGTCTGCTAAATAAATGTTTATTCTATTCTATTCTATTTAAACTGTGTTGAGTCATTCAAAATACATAAATTTGTCCAGTCCATACTAAATTTCATCTAAATCCGTTAAGGGGATTAAGTGTGAAAAGGCAACAGAGAGACAGACAGTTACTTTGGCATTTATGATATTAGTATGGATAAGGACAAATATGTTTGTTAAGACAACCCCGTATGCAAAAAGAGGGGTGATGTTAAAAGTTCAAACCCGGATGCAAAAAGAGGGGTGAGGTGTTATAAGTTTCAAGTGTTTGTGTATCTGTCTGTGGCATCGTAGCTCCCAAATGGATGAAACAGTTTTGATTAGTTTTTTTATTTGATAGGTGACTTGAAGGGGTGTGGGCACCTTCCACCGGACTGAACGGTTCGAAATTTGGTGTCCTGTTATTTATTATTATAATATCTCATATACGTCCCCACCGAGGGGCTCGAGCCTACCCTGAATCAGGGCGATTAGGCCTTAGTCGACCACGCTGGCCCAGTGCGGGTTGGTCGACTTCACACACAATCTTCGAGTTTCTTCGCAGGCGTGTGCAGGTTTCCTCACAATGTTTTCCTTCACCGTTAAAGCAATCGGTAAGTATGTATGTAAGTGATTAAAATAAAAACAGAATACAACTGATTTACTTTACTACAACTAATTACTTATAATTTCACAACTTAGCGGTCCCCGTGCGCGACGACTCTTGGATCAAAATGTTACTACTTATATTAAAATTAAAGGACCAGTACGTTTTATTTTATCCTTTTTAGAGGTTTCTGTTGGGGGTTTTTAAATTTTAAGTTTTTTTATCTTCAAAAAATATATTCATTTGTATTTTTCAGAACACAATTCAGGACTTAACAAAACTTCTCAAAACTACTCAAGAAGGTAGACTGCTCCTTAAACGGCGTACGGAACCCTTAGGAGAAGGTCGAGAAAGTTAGAGAAATATGCCAGTAACATTCAAACCCATCCAAGCAGTGTCCATGCTTAGGGTCAGTTAACCTGCAATTACTTTTATGTTAATCTATGTTATAGCAATTTTAAAGAACTGTCATTTTAACAGAACAAGTATTCCCTGCTGAAAACTGCTCAATTTATTACACTAAAGCATCTGAAGGGCCCGGGCGAGCCCATGGTCGGCTATATGACGCAGTAACGAATCTAAAGGCAAAGTTTCGCCAAAACAAAGTGTACCAGCCAAGGCCGCGCGGTTCACTTCTTGAAAAAACTAACTCCAGAACCACATAACAAAGAACATGCTAACAAAAGGATAACCTCGCTGTCGGAAGAAGATTCTGCCTTAACCAGTGAAGAAGATCTCGATTCAGCTGAAGTAGAGGAATGTTTGGAGTGGCTACATTGTTCTGCAGATAATTTAGCTCTTTGCACTGAGAAGTGGTCTAAAACAAGAAAACGACGACTACAGCGTGTCGTATCGGAAGAAACTCACACTTATCTCCTGGAGTTTTCATGTTTAAAGCGTTCATGGGGGCACTCTTTGGTAAGTTAATATATGACATAAATATGGTACCTCCCACACAAACCCAAATTATTTGTAAATATTTCATCAAGTCTGATACGCCTTTATTCTTTGCCATTAAGTAAGCGTAATGTTTAATTTATTGTTGATTTGTGTAAGCCTGACTTCGCTTTATGTTAAGACAAGAAAGTATGCACAGGTTGGCTGTGCAATTTATTTTTAACGTGACAGGGTCGAGAAGGAGACCCGAATTGGGTTATTTTTAAGGTTCCATAGTCAGTCAACAAGGAACCCTTATAGTTTTGCTATGTCTGTCTGTCCGCGGTTTAGCTCAGAGACTATTAATACTAGAAAGTTGTAATTTGCTAAGGGTATACATATTAGTCACGCCGAAAGTAATAATCGGTCTATAACTACCTACGTATCTACATATAATATTTAAAGATATATCCTCAAACTCCTAACTGTTGAGGAGTTGTACCTTCCATCATCAGCTCATCAACACGAATTGATGGCTACCAGACGCAGAAACTCAATTAGCTTTAGGAAACACACACTCAATACGTGCCTGTAAATTTTGAGAGTTACCCTCGATTTCCCTAGGATCCGACTTCAAAAAAGGAGTAGGTTCCGTTCCACTGTATGTTTTTTTTAATGTATGTTCACCGATTACTTCGTCAATTGTGGACCGATTTTCAAAAAGTATACTTCCAAGGTGGTCCCATTTTCACCAAGTCAGGATCTGATGATGGGATCCTGGGGAAATCGAGGGCACCCTTAAATTTTATAGGCATGTATAACGTGTTTCATGTATTTTCTAAAAGTGTTCAATTTTTTACATCTGATAATAATTTTATGTTTATGAGCTGATGATGGAAGGTGCAACTCCTCAACGGTTATGAGTTGGAGGATAATTCTTTAAATATTATACGTAGATACTTAGGTAGGTATGGACCGTTAGTCGATTTTTTTCAGGTTATTCAGGTGAGCTAACGAAGGAAGGTTTGACTTCTTAATATTCATGCTGCTGAGATGATGATGGACCCTATTGATTGGTGCCATAAGATTATGTTGTCTTTTCTGATTTTAGTGGGTTCAGCTAATGGCTAAGCGATTCTTTAAACATCAATTAATACATTTTATTTTTAAAAGTAAAAATTCTTTCAGCTTACAGCAGATTTTGACCAGTGGTACCCTGGAAATGAAAATAGCTTCGAAAATAAGTTTCCACTTTTGAAGAAGAAGTTGATTCAACTGTTAGGAAATGTCTCAAACAGAAGTCTATTTGTTCAGGAACTAAAGAATCTCGTGAAAAGTAAGTTTTATTTTGCTTTCTTTTATTTTACCTACTTAACCCCTGATTCAGAAAGGGGTGTACTGAAACTGATTTTTATATTTTTTATAAATAATTATTTGTTTGCTAAAACCTTTTCGTAAGTAGTAGGTAACAAATAATTGACCGTAATTGTTTTTTATATATAAACATACTCACCGAGTATGAGTTATTAAACGATTTCAATTAAGGAGGAGGTTTATCAATTCGACCGTATATATCTTATATATATAAATCTCGTGTCACAATGTTTGTCCCCAATGGACTCCTAAACCACTTAACCGATTATAATAAAATTCGCACACCATGTGCAGTTCGATCCAACTTGAGAGATAGGATAGTTTAAATCTCTAATTATAGTCGCAATTTTAATTAAGAATCCAGAAATTCCGTAACGAAGAAAAAAACTTCACGCTCGGTTGCCATGGCAACAATATCGGTTGTCAAAACAAACATATAAGAAGATTTGATCATTTTCGGAGAATAATAAAACTCTTTTCATAAACTGTATATACCTCCATATGACAAAAAAGATTTGATTATTTTTTATTTATAAAATGCAAAAACATTTTTATTTAAGACACAGCTGTTTGTATTTATAGAGGTAGGTACAAAAAGATTGTATTCCATATAAATCTTCTGTCCGTGTGTTAGTCATTGAACTCCTCCTAAACGGCTGGACCGATTTCGCTAATTCTTTTTTTGTCGAGTTCGTTATTGTCAGGAGAAGGTTCTTATGTAGGGTAGGGTAGGGTAGGGTAGGGTAGTGTAGTGTAGGGTAGGGTAGTGTAGTGTAGGGTAGTGTAGGGTAGTGTAGTGTAGGGTAGGGTAGTGTAGGGTAGTGTAGTGTAGTGTAGTGTAGGGTAGTGTAGTGTAGTGTATGTAGTAGGGTAGGGTAGTGTAGTGTAGGGTAGGGCAGTGTAATGTAATGTTAGGCGGTACGAAGTTCGCCGGGACAGCTAGTATATATATATATATATATATATATATATATAAAATTTGTTTGTTCGTGGATAACTTCCTCGTTTATGAACCGATTTTGATGATTCTTTTTTTGTTGGAAAGGAGATATCCCAAGGGTGGTACCATGATAAGGAAACGAGGATCTGATGATGGCATCCCATATAAATCGAGGGGAACCTTAAAAAATACCTACCTTTGATTTGAGTACTTTCGTAAAATCCAAAATTTATTAATTTTTATTAAAGTAAAGATTAAATAAAGTTTATTGTATTTGTTTGTGTAAGCAGTTCATAGCCAGGGTTACAAAATCCCCAAAGAAAAAACTCTAAATTTTAGGATAGGTATATGAAAGAACATTCATTGTTGTCCAATAACCAGTTACAATGTTTAGACTTAATAATCTTTTTTTTAACAGACTCTGATCCAGAGACGAGCAATATTGCTACACTTCTCACTATTCCACATCTTCTGGGAGCAGTGCAAATCAGGAAGAAGAAATGTTCTGTGGCAGAAGTCCGAGAAAGCTTCATTACACGCATTGAAACGGAAACCTTGATAAACGAAGAATGTCGTAAACGACACGACACATACAAGACTTTCGGTATTACAGTTCAACCGTACGTCATTGTCATCGGTCCACTGGAAAAAAATACCGGAAGGTACGTTATCGTTGATAACTTGATATACGAACTGCCAAACATATGTAATGCGGTGGATACTTGCTTTAAAATTATATGGGCATTAAACCTGAAATACGCAGGTGAATGCTTGCCAGTTTGGCAATTTTTGCAAAGAGCTGTGTATATTTCCAAGGCAGCAGATTTAAAAGAAAAACTACCTGCACGCACTACTTATTGTACACTAGCTTTCCTGCAAGTGAGCACCTTGTGGATTGTAAAAATTTTTTAAAACGGTTTTTAAATCTCTGAAAAAAATAATGAAATTGATCACGCGCGACTTGAGAGTTGAGCGGTTGGCGGACTCACAAACATAAATGCGAGGCACGCCCGCTTGATGCAATGCACGCCATTTGCAAATCGGAATCATCCCACTCCAACAAGCGGTTCCTTTAAAAAACAACTAATAAATTTAATTGACTAGGTATAGGTTTCTTGACGAAATTTATTCAGTTTCATAAGTAGAAGCCATAGTAAAATTATTGCGGTTTTTTTATCGACGATTCTAATAAATAAATAGCATCTATTCATGTTTGGTGATAGCTTACGGTTCTCCTATTGCCTTTATGCTGCAAGTTTTACGCAACTACTTTAACTGTCAAAAATTTACAAGAAAATGCCTCTTTGTATTTTTTTAATAACTATCTTTTTTGTATTTTGTCAATTTTGTTAAGTTGAATTGCTGTTCGTTAGTCTCGTTAAAACTCGATAACGGCTGGACCGATTTGGCTTATTTTGGTATTGAATTATTTGTTGAAGTCTAGAGAAGGTTTAAAAGGTGAATAAATATGAAAATGCTTGGAATTAAATAAAAAAAAATATCAGTCAAATATTAATTGGTTTTAGGGTAGGGTAGTGTAGTTTAGGTGTAGTGTAGTTAGGGTAGGGCAGTGTAGTATAGGGTGGGGTAGGGTAGTGTAGGGTTGGGTAGTGTTGTGTAGGGTAGGGTAGGGTAGTGTAGTGTAGGGTAGGGTAATGTAGTGTAGGTGTAGTGTAGTTAGGGTAGGGTAGGATAGTGTAGTGTAGTTAGGGTAGGGTAGTGTAGTGTAGGGTAGTGTAGTGTAGGGTAGTGTAGTGTAGGGTAGTGTAGTGTAGTGTAGGGTAGGGTAGTGTAGTGTAGGGTAGGGTGGTGTAGGGTAGGGTTGGGCAATGTAGTGTAGGTTAGGGTAGTGTAGGGTAGCGTAGTGTAGTGTAGGGTAGGATAGTGTAGTATAAGGTAGGGTAGTGTAGTGTAGGGTAGGCTAATGTAGTGTAGGTGTAGTGTAGTTAGGGTAGGGTAAGGTAGGGTAGTGTAGTGTAGGGTAGGGTTGGGTAATGTAGTGTAGGTTAGGGTTGTGTAGTGTTAGCTAGTTTGAAATAACTCTGAATATGTTATTTACTGTGTACTTTTTGTCGGTTAGTCCTCTTTAGCATTTACTTTAATGTTAAGTTCTAGTTAAGAGCGAATTCACAAAATCCCTTACAAACTTTAAATTTCAATTTTTGAAAATGGATGAGCCGTTTCTAATGGAACTATACTTACACATAAGCAAGTCACGAAATTCTATTTTGTGGATAGGTCACATTTACATAATACTTTATTATTAAAAGATTTTTTAGCGAATTTTAAGATTAGTAAAAACCTGAAATTGCTATTATTTAGTGACATTATATTTTTGATAATGTAATCTATCCATAAACTAGAATTTAGTCACTTGCTTATGTGTATACAGTTTCATTAGAATCGGCCCCATCCATTTTCAAGAAATAATAATTAAATTTTTTTTTTAAATAGAATAGAAACGATTTTGTAAATAAAATTTCAATAGTACCTACTTGTCATGTAAGTATTTACATGTAAAATAAAATTATTTTAAAAGTAACTTTAAGGATAAGTACCTATTATTAATGTTGTGGCGACCACGCACCGGAAAGCGTAGTGTAGGCAGGCCTCCCACTCGGTGGACCGATGACCTGGTGAAGGTCGCGGGAAGCCGCTGGATGCGGGCAGCGCAGAACCGGTCGTCGTGGAGATCCTTGGGGGAGGCCTATGTCCAGCAGTGGACTTCCTTCGGCTGATATGATGATTATAATGTTGATAGCATTAATTTTTATTTCACCTATTATCTACAAATAAGTCTTTGAAGTCAATATGGGACACTGTCTTTTTTGTATTTTTCTAATAAAAATATAATGCAGTACCGAAATGAAGGTTTTATTTACAAGGCCTTCACATTTTTCATGCTTCGTGTTATTTAACTTTCAGCTGATACTGTTAAGAGGCTCCATTGTGACCCCAGCGCCACGTAAAAATAAAATTTATAAAATTTTATTCGCTATAAACACAATTTATCAAAAACCTATTTAATTGTATACAGTTTTTGAGTTTGTGGTATAGTTTATTGAGATTTACCAATAAACTATAAAGCAATAATCGTGTAATTAGATTTAAAATAAATTGTGATAGTAGCAAATAGTTATTTTTTAGAAGTTTCGCTAGAGCTCACTGTGCAGCCTCTTAAAAAGCAGTTTATGCTACTCATGGGGAACAGTAGTATTACTGTTTCTCATAAATAGTGGGTACTGCATGGATGTCATTTCTACAGTTGAGAAACAATAACTTCTACTTATCCAAGAGTAGTAAGTAGGTGGTACTGTTCCTCAACAGTAGAAATTACATTTCCACGCAGTATCCACTACTGTTGACAAACAGTATTACTACTGTTGAAAACAGTGCCAGCTACTGTTGCTTACGTAGGTACTACTGTTGACAAACAGTAGTACCTACGTAAGCAACAGTAGCTAGCACTGTTTTCAACAGTAGTAATAACGGTAAAACAGTGCCAGCTACTGTTTGTCAACAGTAGTACCTACTTACGGCACAGTAGCTGGCACTGTTTTCAACAGTAGTAATAACGTTAAAACAGTGCCAGCTACTGTTCGTCAACAGTAGTACCTATTACGGCACAGTAGCTGGCACTGTTTTCAACAGTAGTAATAACGTTAAAACAGTGCCAGCTACTGTTCGTCAACAGTAGTACCTACTTACGGCACAGTAGCTGGCACTGTTTTCAACAGTAGTAATAACGTTAAAACAGTGCCAGCTTACTGTTCGTCAACAGTAGTACCTACTTACGGCACAGTAGCTGGCACTGTTTTCAACAGTAGTAATAACGTTAAAACAGTGCCAGCTACTGTTCGTCAACAGTAGTACCTACTTACGGCACAGTAGCTGGCACTGTTTTCAACAGTAGTAATAACGTTAAAACAGTGCCAGCTACTGTTCGTCAACAGTAGTACCTACTTACGGCACAGTAGCTGGCACTGTTTTCAACAGTAGTAATAACGTTAAAACAGTGCCAGCTACTGTTCGTCAACAGTAGTACCTACTTACGGCACAGTAGCTGGCACTGTTTTCAACAGTAGTAATAACGTTAAAACAGTGCCAGCTACTGTTCGTCAACAGTAGTACCTACTTACGGCACAGTAGCTGGCACTGTTTTCAACAGTAGTAATAACGTCTCCATCCAGCACCCAATACTGTTGACAAACAGTAGTACCTACTTAAACAACAGTAGCTGGCACTGTTTTCAACAGTAGTAATAACGTTTCTATCCAGCACCCACTACTGTTGACAAACAGTATTACCTACTTAAACAACAGTAGCTGGCACTGTTTTCAACAGTAGTAATCACATCTCCACGCAGTGCCCAGTACTGTTAAGAAGCAGTAGTAAGTATTCATAAAACAGTAGTAGTTACTGCTTACCGATCAGTAAGCGCTACTGATTAAAACAGTAGTAGTTACTGCTTACCGATCAGTAAGCGCTACTGATTAAAACAGTAGTAGTTACTGCTTACCGATCAGTAAGCGCTACTGTTTCCTCTTACTGTGTGTTTTTACTGTTTCCTCTTACTGTGTGTTTTTACTGTTTCACTTTACTGACTTTAACAGTTAAATTAACCGTAAGGACTTAACTGTTTTCTTTCAGTCAGAATCACTGTTTCTTTCAGTTGGCTCCAGTTTTACTGGACAAAACAGTTCTTTTTAATGAAATTTCGGTTAGTATTACCGATTTTTTTTTTCAGTGTACTTGTATAAAAGTAGAACGTTTTCTGGTATCCTGTGATAAACAGTTTTCGAGATGAGGTAATGAGTTAGATATGCCGATACCCTACACTAGGCATGGTCGGACACTCACTTGACCAGATTTTTAGGGTTTCGTACCTGTGTCCGTCTGTCACATTCAATTCGCTCCGAAACTACTGGACCGATTGAGTTGAAATTTGGTTTCCAAATGTAAGTCGGTAGCAGCGCAGAACCGGTCGTCGTAATAATCCTTGTGGGAGGTCTATGTCCAGCAGTGGACGTCCTTTGGCTGATATGATGATGATGATGTAAGTCGGTGACCCAAAGACGGAAATGTAATTTTAAATAATATGGAGGCCACTTTTGGGGGGTAAATTAGAGAATATAAAAAAAAAGTTTTGCAAACTCCGAGCGGACTATGGATATTTCATTTTTCCTGTTTTCATTGTTCCTTCTTGACTAGGGAACCCTAAAAAATGACGAAAAAATACAAAAAGGTTGAACAGAACGCGCGATGAGCCCACGATCTATGTGTTTGCAAAATTTCTCGTGTCCATAACATTTAAATACCTTTTTCCAGCAGAAGAAGGAAGGTAGGATATCTACTTGGTTGTTTCATAAAAATGTCTGCGAATCGAACATAATTTTATTTGAAAATCGTTGTTAGATCTACGTACATTTAATTGCTGTAAGTGTAATAAGTATTAAATAAACTAGTAACTATTTTACCCGATTATGAAAAAAGGAGGAATATGTTTTTGACAGTCCTATGTATGTATGTAAGTATGGATGTTCATCTGTTCCGTCGTATTTCCTAAACCACTTAACCGATCTTGACAAACGTGGTGTCTTTGGATTTGTGCCAGCACTCCGCGTGTCATAGGATATAAAAAATATAAAAAAATAAACATGGCGGATTTAATAAGTGAGTTTTTTTAGATATTCATATCATGTTTGGTATCAAGAGAAAGGTCTTGACGAGCACACTGTAAATCAAAATATAAGGAAATATTTTTAATTTCTTAGCAAATGGTTCAAAAGCGATATTATGAGACGGCTCAATGTACGCGCGCTACAAGCAAGCGACACGACACGCGGCCGCGTGGTGCGAGATGAGGTGGCGTTATTCTCTGAGCACAAATAAATATGGAAATAAAACAAAAGTTAAAAAAACTAAAACCCTACTACCTAATCTGAAAACAAGAGTTTATCCTTTATTTTTTCCTTCATCTGGGGTAATAGCCGCAGTCGCAAGCCCTTATCAGCCTTAGCTAATATAGAGAACATGGAGTACATCGTGGTACTCGCGTGGAAGGGAGAGGAAACTATAAGAATGGAAACTACAGGATTAAAGACGCAGGAGATAAACAAGGGGCAAATGGTAAAGCAATTATATTGAACAAGATATGGGGCATAACATTCGAAAATACAATACATCATAGTGACCGAGACCGAAACTAAAATCTAGTCACCCGGATGAGATAATCGAGGAAATATATGACAATATGGATGCAATACTGGAGACCGTGAAAGAAAAGGATTATCTTATAATCATGGGTGGTTCTAATGCCGTGGTTGGGGAAGGACTAGAAGAGAATATTGTAGGAAAATTTGGCTTGGGTAAAAGAAATTCAAGGGGAAACCAATTGAGGCTATTTTATCAATATAATAATAATTAATAAAACATGGATCTGGGTCTCAATACACACATACAGCCTTTATAGATTTGAAAAAGGCTTTTGACAAAGTAAATTGGGAGGCAACGATGAGAACTTTAAAGGAATCAGGACTAGACTACAGAGACAGGAGAACACTATTTCAATTATATAAAGAAAACAAATTCTATAGAGGTAGAAGAAGAAAAAAGAAGAGCGAAAATAAGACAGAAAGTAAGACAAGGGTGTCCGTCGTCTCCACTCATATTCAACATATTCATCGAAGGCGCAACAGGGAAAGTCAATAAAAGGCGGCGTTTTATCCAAAGGAGAAAACATTCAATTGATCAGATTTGCTGACGATACAGTAGCTGTCGCTAAAAATTCATCAGGACTGCAAGACATTGTGAAATTAAATGAAACAAAATGAAATAGTTTACTTGTGGAAACACAGTATTAAGGATACCACTAACGTAACGAATATGGATACCATTTTTTAAGAAGCCGGACTTAATATAAATACAGCAAAAATGTAAATGCTTGTTGCATCTCAAAGACCATCGAAAGCAAATCCAATAAAATTGAACAACAAAATCTTGTAACGAGTCACAACTTTTAAATATATCGGCAGTATGTTGAGCAATGACTCCAGAATACACGTATGATGACCAATGACTCCAGTGCAACACGATAAGGGGAGTCCGGGAGGTCGTGGTTCGAATCCTGCAACGTACCAATGTGATTTTGAATGAAGATTTCATATGTACGTTTATCGGACGCTCTTACGGTGAAGGAAAACATTGTGAGGAAACCTGCACACGCTAGCGAAGAAACGCGCAGGCAGTGTGTGAAGTTAATCAACCCGCACTGGGCCCGCGTGGTCTACTAAGGCCTGATCGCCCTAATTCAGGGTAGGCTCGAGCCCCTCGGTAGAGACGTATATGAGCTGACATGATGAACACGTCTTTGAGCGGCGGTACCTATTTATTTGGCCGACCGCATGCAGGCAGACCGTCATCGTTCATACCAGAGGAGGGCCCTACATTCACTGAATACTGAATCAGCCTTCCGCGTGATAGTTACCAAAAGTACGGCCATCTCTTATACTAATATTAAATACCCAGGTTCCAGACACAGAACAAACAAACCTGTACGTCACATGAATTTTGCCTTGGGTGGGGATCAGAACCACGACCCTTGGCCCTTGGGCCACTGCTGCGCTGCCCCTGTCCGTACGAGTCAGTCAAAATAAAGTATGTCTATATCTCAAAAGCTTTGTAAAAACGGTAACGATAGCACAGAATTAAAGCATCTAGTTTATAAAGGTTAGGTAAGTATTGTTCCGCAAGCAAAGACTTACTTAAAATATCTAGTTCATAACAGTGAGGCGAATATTGTTCTGTAAACAAAGACTTAGTTGAAACATCCAGTTTATAATAGTGAGGCGTATATTGTTCCGCAAACAAAGACTTAGTTAAAGCGTCCAGTTTGTAACAGCTAGGCGGATACTTTTTACAAAAAAAGACTTAGTTAAAGCGTCCAGTTTTAACAGTTAGGCGGATACTTTTCTACAAAAAAAGATTTAGTTAAAGCGTCTAGTTTATAACAGTGAGGTGGATATTTTTCCGCAAATAAAGACCCAGTTGAAGCACCGAGTATTATAACAATAAGGTGGATATTCTTTCACATGCAAAGACTTAGTTAAAGCATGCAGTTTTTTACAGCTAGGCGGATGTTTTTCCGCAAACACAGCCTTAGTTGAACCGTCCAGTTTATAACAGTGAGGCGGACAATTTACCGCAAATAAAGACTTAGTTCAAGCGTCCAGATTTCTACAGCAAGGCGGATATTGTTCCGCAAATAATTAAAGCGTCCAGTGTATACCAGTGAGGCGAAAATTGTTCCCCAAACAAATACTTAGTTGAAGCGTCCAGTTTATAATAGTGAGGTTGATATTATTCCGCAAATACAGATTTAGCTGAAGCGTCGAGTTTATAATAGTAAGGCGGATATTGTTTCGTAAATACAGACTAAGCTGAAGCGTCCAGTTTATAATAGTGAGGCAGATATTGTTTCGCAAACAACGACTTAGTTAAAATTTTTTGTTTAAAACCGTGAGGCGGATATTTTTCCACAAACAAAGACTTAGTTGGAGCGTCCAGTTTATAATAGTGAGGCAGATATTGTTTCGCAAACAACGACTTAGTTAAAAATTTTTGTTTAAAACCGTGAGGCGGATATTTTTCCACAAACAAAGACTTAGTTGGAGCGTCCAGTTTATAACAGTGAAGCGGATATTGTTTCACAAACCAAGTCTAAGTTAAAGCCACTTAAAAGTTCCTCGGCGCAAGTTGAGTTTAGCCGTTTGACCCAAAAAAGGAATCTCTTTCGCGGGCCACTAAGTTGATAAAAGTTAGTCGCGCCTCCACCGCCGACGATGGAGCTCGATGGGGGGAAGGACAGGGAGGAGTGCAGGGGGTGGGGGTAAGCGAGGAAGCATTGCGAATTATAGTCTTTTAAAGAATATTCAGAGGTCGCTCTATTCTTTATAATACTGACCGAGCAAAGCGAGCCACAGTAGCGCAGAGCGAGCGCGCCGGCGCCGCCTGTCGCTGTCTCCGCCGATCATCGCGCCGCCACGCCGACTGCCGCTGTCTCCGCCGATCATCGCGCCGCCACGCCGAGCGCGCCGACTGCCGCTGTCTCCGCCCATCATCGCGCCGCCACGCCGAGCGCGCCGACTGCCGCTGTCTCCGCCGATCATCGCGCCGCCACGCCGCCACGCCGCCCGCGCCGCCGCCACTCTGTCAAAATCGAGTACAACATTTTACATAATCTCAATAAATTTGTAAAAATAGTTTTTCCCTTCACCCTAAGCTAACCAGTCTATAACTTAAAGTACATATTTAAAAAATGTATTTAATTGATTTACTACCTCTTGCTCGCGGTTTCGCCTGCTTGGCAATTTGGGATTTCGGGTTCTCTCTGTTCATCTGTCTGACTGTCTCCCTCGTATCATACGACGTTTTTCAATACAGTTGTGAGAAAACAGGTAAAATTAAAAACGACCATGACAGAAACACAAAATAACATGGGTACATACGAAGGTTTCGGCAACCAAAGTTTATTTAACGCTACTTGTGGTTCATTTTCAATATCCGGGTAATAATCGCGCTTTGTTTTTCTTATAAATACACGTACAATAAGTATATTTTTTATTACACACGTATTAACTATTCATAATTTTATTCCTATTCACAACTAAAACATATCAATTCAGTTTTAAAAAAATAACGCCAAATTTTAGCTAGCACTCGTACGCATGCGTAAGTTTTTTTTAATATTTTCATAATTAGACCACAATGAGGCTTAAAATAATATTATTATAAGCATTAAAACCTCCTTGGAAAAGATGACATATTCCTCGGTGTAACTTAAGCGCTTCATTCATATTTATTCTCTTTTCTTCACACAGATCTAGAGAGAATAGAATCTAATCACCTAGCGTTATGTACTAACCTCACGGAGGAGACAACCTGTCTCTTTTAAAATTCTTCTTTCAAAAGTCTTCAAGTCTTCACTTCACTGGAAACTTCATTATTCCAGGAAACAATCTGAGCAATATATATATATTTTTTTATTTTTATTTTTATTTTCGCGAGAAAGTGTGCACGGCGTGGCTGTACTATTTTAAAACCTTTTTCATTGAAACTGTAACGTGGCGATGGCGATGGCGATTAGTTTGAAAGTATTTTGGGTATCGTAATGATGTGTCGAAATATGGGTTTTAATATGAAAAAAAAAACAGTCAAACAGATTTAAGAAATTCAAAAATAAAATAATCGTAATATATATAATAAAATTATAATGATATAATTTTTTGTCGACTTTAGTCAGTAAAGGCACATCTTAAAAACTAATAAATATATTAAAAAACCGGCCAAGTGCGACTCGCGGTCACACAAACAGGGTTCCGTACCGAACCGAAGACTACATACTTTGCTCTACTTATCTGGATATAAGAAATTTATTTTTTCCTGTGGGAACGGAAGAACTATAGATTTTTCATAGATTTTCCTGTAATCTATGCATTTAACCGCACATACTGTGGTTTTTTTAAAGATTTCAGGCCTAGTAGTTTCGGAGATAAGCCCACCCTCTTATGGTCAATTTTTGACCTATTTTCTTAAATAACTTCAAAACTATTTGTCATAAAATTATAGAAAAAATAAATTTCAAATTCCCTTAACAAGCCCTTTCATTTGATAGATGACACTATACATTTTGAAAAATTTTCTAATTAACGCGCCGAAAGTGGCTTCTATGTTTAAAATAGATTTGTTTACGTTACACGTTCGTCTTTGGGTCACTGACTTACATATTATGTGTTCCAAATTTTAACTAAATCGATAGAGTAGTTTCCGAGCAAATTGACTGTGATAGACGGACGGACAGACAGACACACAAATGATCCTATAATGGTTTTGTTTTTACCTTCTTTAGTTACGGAACCTTAAAAATTCATAAAGTATTTTAAAAGCAATGAAATAAAATTGCTTAAATATTATAA
The DNA here is from genome assembly GCA_947284805.1 of Coleophora flavipennella. NCBI lineage: Eukaryota > Metazoa > Arthropoda > Insecta > Lepidoptera > Coleophoridae > Coleophora > Coleophora flavipennella. The sequence goes on from OX369266.1 coordinate 291,988, forward strand.
ATAGATGGTGTGCACGTCAATTATCCACCCTGGAAGCGTCAAGTGTTTACATGCGATTTTTTCGTGTCTATGCAAGAAAGTTAAAAAGTGAAAACTGATTTATTTACTAGCTAATATTGTGCATAATTATTTTTTTTAAATAAAAAAAATATTGCTGGTTATAAAAAAATATTTTGCCTCTTTAAGAGCTGTTTTTTTAACTAAAAATATATAGTTTTTTTTGTTACACAGAGACTTAGTTTTTGAAAACATGACCTGATAATGATATTTTATTTTAGATTTGAATAGGACCAGAGAGACACTTTGAGCATTTCAAACTTTAACACTTGTTATTTGAAGTACTTCAATTTAAATTAAATATTACTGCAAAGTCATTTTTATTCTTATCAAATATAAATGTAAAAAGTTAGACCAAAGTTATGCAATTTCATATGAATCTTATAAACAAATTGATTGATATTTCCAAATAAAAAGCAGTTTTGAATACTTCGATAGTGTTAAATAAAACAACTGTTAAGGGTCATTTTTTTTTGGTATCTTTTTTCTAATCTTATTTTTTTAGACACCATTAATAATGCACAATGTAAGCTAGTAAAGAAATCAGTTTTCACTTTTTATCTACCTTACGTAGATACGAAACAAAGGCCTCTAAACACTTTCCGTTATCGTTTTCACCCCTTAAATGTAGAGCGCGCGGCCGTTCGTCGCCGCAGTTCGTAAGTGTTGCACGCAAACTCGATTATTTATGTAAAAAAGCAATAAAAAAATTATAGAAGATATTTGAGAAGAATAGATTTTTTTCTAAATTAGGTCATATTAAATGTGCACGCAGGTCATGTTATGTATGAGATCTGTGGTTTTGTCAAGCGACTTCCAAAAAGGAGGAGGTTCTCATTCGTTTGTATGTTGTTTTTTATGTGTGTTACCCACAGAATAGAAGAATTCTATAAAACGCTGATGTTGATTTTTTAGTACTAACACCGAGCGAGTCATTACACATACAGCACACTACAATCAGGTTGATGCTATTGGGTATTTTTTTAAAAGTAGCCTCCCCCAAAAACAAAAAAACAAACATATAAAATCATTAAATAAAAGTAGACTTAAAACTGTATATCATAAGATTGAGTTTATGAAAATTGACAGAATGACAATAGTAAGGTGATACTAGGATAGTAAAACTGCCCAGTATAATTGATGAGCACTAAAAGTTTAAAAAATAATGTGATTAATTAGAACTAAAGAAACAATATGTAATGATGTGCAATTCATTAAAAAACATTTATTTCGAATTAAATTTCAGATTGTAAGATTAAAAGTAAAGTTATTCAATTGAAACTTTCCGTGATATATTTTTACAAATATGGTATCATTTTAATAGTGTTGTGGTTATAGTTAGGCATTTTTTAATATCGATAGATTATATAAGGAATGCGAGGTATGATAGGTTTTTCAATTACTACGCCAATTGCTTCGAAAGTGACCAGGGATTCGTGGTCAGAGACCTCAAGGACTTTCGGATATCGATTAGGTGTTTATTAAAATTTCATTCTCATAATCTTCATTTTATTATAACATATTATATAACCTTATTATTATAAACTATTAGCCTTCCTTAATTCAAAAACACACAGAGTGTTTGTGATAGATATAGTGCAGAAACAAAACAAAAGTACAACGGTTTTCAGTTTCTTAAAATAATGTTATGTTCTGTGCTTTTGCATGGTGTAACTTGGCATGTTGGAGTTTACTCCTTAAGAATCGATTTGCATATATAAGGCCGCGGTATGAAATATATGGGAGTAAAATCAAACTACGATGTCACGCGAGGATACCCGAAGAGCGTTAAACGAAAAATTTTACCTATCCCCGACCACAGTGTATTATATAGGTATACTAGCTGATTCCCGCGGCTTCACCCGCGTGGACCACATTTCTATGACTTTTCGAGGGTGCGCAGTGCGCAAGCCGCAAGCGGCTCGCGAGCGTGGTAAAAAGTAGCCTATGTCTTAACCCAGGTCCTAATCTGTCTACCTACCAAATTTCAGCCAAATCCGTTCAGTAGTTTTTGCGGGAAAGCGTAACAGACAGACAGAGTTACTTTCACTATTATTTCACACTAGCTGTTTCCCGCGGCTTCACCCGCTTGGACCACGTTTCTATGACTTTTCGAGGGTGCGCAGTGCGCGAGCCGCAAGCGGCTCGCGAGCGTGGTAAAAAGTAGCCTATGTCTTAACCCAGGTCCTAATTTGTCTACCTACCAAATTTCAGCCAAATCCGTTCAGTAGTTTTTGCGGGAAAGCGTAACAGACAGACAGAGTTACTTTCACATTTATAATATTAGTAGGGATTATTGTATGTATGTGTTACTTGTTTTCGCACCAAATTTGAAAAAAGAACCGCATGTGCTTCGTAGTGAGTTTCCAAATATGAGACAAAAAAAAATATTAAAAAAGTTTTTATTTAGTTACTGGACCGATTGCTTCCAAAATCGATATCTGAGGGTCCCTGAGGTCCCTTATCACGAATCCGTTGCCCGAAGTGAAAAAAGTGGCCGCGATTATGAACTTTTTAGTTACTGCACCGATTGCTTCCAAATTCGATATCTGGGGGTCCCAGAGGTCCCTTATCACGAATCCGTTGTCAGTGTAAATTCCAGTCGTGCGTCGGAGCTGACACACACACTTTTTTTTAGTATCCAATTTTATTCTATATTAATATTTACTTTTTTTTTTTTTTTGCTTGCTTGGCACCTTGATCATTTAAACTTGCCAAGTTACACCATTTAGTAGAACAGAACATATTTTTTTAAGAAACTAAAAACTGTTGTACTTTTTCTTTTATTTGGAGAAGTCTAAAATAAATATTTCTATTTGAAGTTTCGTAGCTATGATTTAGAAACCACTATAGAACTGGGTACCTACCCATTTAGATCGCTGTAATTTTTTTATACTGAACTCGGCCCAATATCTAATTTATGTTTTTTTGTGATATCATTAAATTATGTAAAGTGCAAATACTAATTTCCTATGCTTATTCAACTAATAGATATACATATTAGATATTTTTGGTGGTACTGAACCCTCGGTGCACAAGCCAGAGTCGCACTTAGCCAGTTTTTTAATTTTTACTTAATACGTCCAATAAACCCACTGCGATTCCAAATCTCAATTTAAAAAAGTCACCTGGAAGTGGCCCACATAATTATTCCAATGAGGAGTGGTGCTACGGAACCCCAATTTTGTGAGTACGACTGAAACTTGGCCATTTTATGAATTTTTCCTTTGTATACGTCGAATAACCTACCTCGGTGCCAAATTTCAAGTTTCTAAGTCACCTGGAAGTGGTCTATATATTTGATGAGTATTAGTGATACGGAACTCTTAGTGTAAGAGTACAACTCACACTTGGTTGGTTTTCGTATTTTTCATTTATATACGTCCAATAAATTACCTTGATGCCAAATTACAAGTTTCTAAGTCACCTGGAAGTGAACTATACATTTTGATGAATTAGTGAGTCGTAAAAATTGTGATTTTCGGACGTTATTATCTTAGATAATGATTTTACCATACTATGGTAAAAGATATATTCATGAAAATTCGTGGTCAGAGACCTCCTGAGGACCTTCAGATATCGATTAGGAGTTTATTAAAATTTCATTCTCATAACTTTCATTTTATTATAACATATATTTTATTTTCCTTATCAAGACTACTCGATTTACTTGTTTGGCTGGGTTACTATATACAATGTAATGTAACTATACACTATACATAAATACTTTGTACTTACAAAAAAAAGTAATAATTTGCTACCTAATATTTAATATTTACCGTAGTCCTCGGACTTCTTACTTGCGCTATGTACTAGTAAATACACTCGAGAGCGATGAATCCGGGTCACTTGAAGAATCCTAAAAATCTCGGAAACTAAGAAGGCTAGCTTCATGAAATAAATTGTGTTTAATAGACACTTTAATACCCCTTAAATGAAAGTAATAAAATTTACGCGTCACTACATTTTATTTACAAAATATTACATAAATAAAAAAAAACTGCTGATTACGCCTTAAAACAAATATAGGAAACATGACATTTTTGAACAACATTACGATTTGCTTGAATTTTAATACTTCGTATTGCCTCCTCGTGCTTCCATCACTGTGTTTACACGGTTTGGCATGCTGTACACCAAGTTCCTTATACGATTTTGGGGAATATTCTCCCATTCCTCTGTGAGAGCAATTTTGAGCTCACGAAGCGTCATTGGGGGAGGGCTTCTTTGTTTTACGTATCTCCCTAGCTCGTCCCAAGCATGCTCGATCGGGTTGATATCCGGGCTGCGTGCTGGCCACTCCGTACGAATAATGTTCATCTCTTGAATTCACAATGAGTATGAGGCCGGGCATTGTCATGCATAAAAATAGCATCCTCACCCAAATTGACCACAAATGGACCAACGTGTTCATTGAGGATTTCTTCCACATATCTTTCGCTAGTTAAAGAGCCGTTTTCTATGAACACCAGTTCTGTGCGACTCTCAGAAGAAATTCCGGCCCACACATGTACAGACCCACCACCGTAGGCTACTTTTTCTTCGATGCATGCTGGCTTGAATTTTTCCCCTGGTCTTCTATATACTCTGTGTCCTCCATCGTGCTTGTAGAGCATAAATTTTGATTCGTCGGAGAACATAACTTTTGACCAATCTCCAATACTCCAATTTAAGTGGTTCTGGGCATATCTTAGTCTTGAAATACGATGCCCACGCTCCAGTTTAGGGCCGTTTGCAGATCTAAGTGGTTTCAAGTTAGCTTCAGCAAGTCGTCGCCTTACTGTCCATGCGCTTGGGTTACTTCCTCCGAGGCGTCGAAACTGATTTGTAAGTTCAGTTCCTGTGAGAAGGCGATTACGAAGCATTGTGTTCACCAAGTATCGATCTTCTCGTGCTGTGGTACACCTGGTTCTGCCTGTTCCTGGTCCGCGTAGGTTAGAGCCAGTTTCCTCGTAACGTTGGAGAACTCTTTGTACTGTTGAGAGCGACACACCGACAGTCGTGGCTGTATCGCGCTGACCCCGGCCGTTTTCCAGCATTGTGAGTATTCTGGTGCATTCTTCAGGTGTAAGCGACATGATTACTGCGTGAATAATAAATATTGAACACTATCAACATGGTTTATGTACCCACTTAGATGACAGATTAGAAACAAAAGCAAAAACAAATGTAGTAATTTCGTAGTTCCGTCTTCAAAAGTCTCCCTTTTTAAAATTTGTTTTTTTTATGACATAACTTTACAATAACTAAGAATTAGCCAAATCGGTCCAGCCGTTCTCGAGTTATGCGCTTACCAATACATTTCATTTAGTTTTTTTCACTTACTCGTAGTAAGAAACTCTTATCAAATTTACTTTGCCAGTTGAGTTTTTGCACCTAATAAGGTACCTAATATCGATAATAATCGATCATTTCGGCAATTATGACACCAAAACACACGGAGCTCTGCCTGCCATGAGACTGTGCAATTTCTGCGCAGTACAATCATTTACGAATGACAGAAGCATATCTCTTTGTGCATGATGCTAACTCCCTGCCACGCCTCCATCTGCAATCTATCGGAGCGGTAAAAAAAATTCTTATCTGTGGTGTTACCTCAGAACTTTTGACTGGGTGAACCGATTTTTATGATTCTTTTTTTATTTGAAAGCTAGTGCTTTTCGTGTGGTCCCATATAAATTTAATCAAAATCGGTGTAATACTTTATTGTAAAATTAACAATAACCAATAATAATAATGCAAAAATGTACTAAGTTGTTGCGATGGAAGTCGGTTTTTTAATGTGTTTAGCGTATTCAATTATTGTGCTTAGGATTTTTTAACTGATTTGTACGGTTGGTTCTATAGAAAAATGTAAGTAAAAGTTCTGATGAACGGTTTTGTAGACACCAGCAAGCGTGGAACTCTTCAATGCAGAAAAGCACATCACCTGCGATAACAACACAAGGTGAATATTTGTTGGCGAAAAATAATATAAATCCACGATATAAATGTGTAAAATTTTGGTCCACCGTTTGTTAAATAAATTTATTTGTTTGGTATCAACACAAAACAGTAGATGAGCAACTAGTGTGAAGAATCCAACCATTTTTAACGTTTATATAATCCACAATTGGTAAGCCTTTGGCATCATCACACCTAATGGTAAGTGACGATGATGCCGAAGATGGAAGCGGGCTTACCAACATTCCGTAACGTTAATTTAAAAAGTAGTAGGCTCGAATGCTTTTGAAATAAGAGTTAGTTAGTTTGTTTTGTTCTTAGCATTTTGTGGAATCTAACTTACTCATTACACTTAGTTATAAAGCGATTATTTTAAATGGTTTTTTTTTACACACATGATAAAAATACTTTCAAAACGGAATTCTCTCTTACACATAATTTTGGGAACAGAACACTATTGCGCTGGTAAGTAACTATGTGACACGCGCACGACTGCACGACTGCACGAGTCAGCTTGCCGGCGAAGCGAGCGCGCTGCAGCGGCCGCCGCGCCGCCGCCGTGCTGCGAGTGCGACTGCCGCTGCGGGCTTCTCGGCCGCTCAGGCGCCCCCGCCCCCGCCCCCGCGCCGCGGGAACTTGCCGCCTTAAGAAAAATAGTCATCTTACTTTTTAGGGTTCCGTAGTACAACAAGGAACCCTTATAGTTTCGTCATATCTGTCTGTCCGTCCGTCCGCGGCCTAGCTCCTAGACTATTAGTAGTAAAGAACTGAAATTTGGCAAAGTTAAACTTATCCTTACTTAATATTATAAATGTGAAGATATGTTGGTTTGTTTGTTTGTTACCTTTTCACGCTTCAACGCCTTGACCAATCTTAATGAAATTTGGCATGCAGGTAGCCTGTGTCACAAGGAAGGACATAGGCTACTTTTTATCCCGTGAAAATAACTTAGCCCGATGCAGTTCCTGAAGGAACTGAATATATACTGTTTTTTGGTTAATATCTTTAACATCGCAACGGAACAATGGATTGCGTGATTTTTTGCACATAGATGGTTGAGGGGGTGGGAAATGACATGATTTACTAATTAATATATCATGACATAGTTCCCGAGGGATCTGGAGAAGATTCATGTCCACGCTCGCGAGCCGCGCACCCTCTAAGACAGTCATAAAAACGATGTCCACGCGGTCGAAGCCGCGAGCAAAAGCTAGTATATAATAAAAACGCGAAGAGAACTGTAAAACAATTTTGGGAAAAAAACTTTTTAAGGGTACCTCCCCTACAATAAAAGTGGGGATGTTTTTTTTTCTCGTCAGACCCAGTCATGTGAAATAGAAATAAAAAATAGAAAATCATTTATTTGCCTTAAACACGGTATACAGAGATCTTTAAAGTTATATAGCACTCATGTGGGGTATCGTTGGTTGGAACTTGAGAAATAGTTGTGAGTCTTCTCAGACCATTTTATAATTTAGGGTTCCGTTATCGAAAAAATAGGCTTGAAAGTGCTAAATTTTGTTAGAGGCGAGTGTCCCCACCCCCAAACAACTAAACCGCTGTATTTGGAAATTTGAAAAAAATTCATGAAAGTAGTCTATACAATTAATTAAAAAGGAAAACTATCACGGCTAAGAAGGCTTTCTTAGTTTAGGGGAAATAGTCAACTAACTTAAAAGCAGTTCGATTTGTAAAAAGTTCAACCAACCAACCAACTGCGCACCCTCGAAAAGTCATAGAAACGTTGTCCACGCGGGTGAAACCGCGGGAAACAGCTAGTAGAGGATAAAAGTAAAAATGAGACCAAAGTGATTGACCGATGTATCAACGACATGCCAAACCCTAGAGGCTAGAAAATTGAAATTTCGTACACGTATTATTTATTCGTATGACGAAGACAACCACTAAGGAAGGATTTTTTAAAAATCAACCCAAAAGGGGGCAATATAGACGATAAAAGTTTGTATGAAACCTTTTATTACTTGGACATAATATTTGCATGAAATTTCGTATGTTTGAGTACGGCAAAAAATAATGAGTTACGTATTTCAGCGTTTTCTAAAATTCAACCCCTAAGAGAGTAAAACAGGGAATGAAACGCACAGGCCAGACCCTTAGGGATAGAAACTTAAAATTTCGCTTAAGCATTCCTCATATGACGAAGGCATCCACTAAGAAATAATTTCGCTTAAGCATTCCTCATATGACGAAGGCATCCACTAAGAAAAAATTTCGCTTAAGCATTCCTCATATGACGAAGGCATCCACTAAGAAATAATTTCGCTTAAGCATTCCTCATATGACGAAGGCATCCACTAAGAAATAATTTCGCTTAAGCATTCCTCATATGACGAAGGCATCCACTAAGAAATAATTTCGCTTAAGCATTCCTCATATGACGAAGGCATCCACTAAGAAATAATTTCGCTTAAGCATTCCTCATATGACGAAGGCATCCACTAAGAAATAATTTCGCTTAAGCATTCCTCATATGACGAAGGCATCCATCATATCAGCCGAAGGAAGTCCACTGCTGGACATAGGCCTCCCCCAAGGATCTCCACGACGACCGGTTCTGCGCTGCCCGCATCCAGCGGCTTCCCGCGACCTTCACCAGGTCATCGGTCCACCGAGTGGGAGGCCTGCCTACACTACGCTTTCCGGTGCGTGGTCGCCACTCGAGAACTTTACTGCCCCAACGGCCATCTGTTCTACGAGCAATGTGCCCCGCCCACTGCCACTTAAGTTTAGCAATTCTGAGAGCTATGTCGGTTACTTTGGTTCTCTTACGGATCTCCTCGTTTCTGATTCGATCACGCAGAGAAATTCCGAGCATAGCACGCTCCATTGCCCTTTGGGTGACCTTGAGCTTTCTTATGAGGCCCATAGTAAGCGACCATGTCTCAGTTCCGTACGTCATCACTGGCAACACACATTGGTCGAAGACCTTGGTCTTAAGACACTGCGGTATCTGGGACGTAAAGATATTGCGAAGCTTCCCGAACGCTGCCCAGCCGAGTTGGATTCGACGATTGATCTCTTTCTCGAAGTTGGACCTACCTAACTGGACTGTTTGTCCCAGGTATACATATTCGGTAACAACTTCGAGTGTAGAGCCTCCAACCTTCAGAGGAGTAGGTATGACACGGACGTTTGACATAATTTTCGTCTTGTCCATGTTCATTCTAAGACCCACTTGTTGGGAGGCTCTACTGAGGCCATCGAGCATTGTGCCTAAGTCGTCCATAGTCTCAGCCATGACCACGATATCGTCAGCGAATCGAAGGTGGGTGATGTACTCGCCGTTGATATTGATGCCCAGTCCACCCCAGTCCAAAAGCTTAAAAACATCTTCCAGGGCGGCGGTGAACAGTTTCGGAGATATAACGTCTCCCTGTCTCACCCCTCGCTGCAGCTGGATAGGTTTCGAGTTTTGATCTTGGAGGCGAACCGACATGGTGGCGTTTTCATACAAACACTTCAGCACTTCGATATATCGATAGTCAATTTGGCACCTCTGGAGAGACTGTAACACAGCCCAAGTTTCGACCGAATCGAAGGCTTTCTCATAGTCCACGAACGCCAAGCATAGTGGCTGATTGTACTCTTCGGTCTTCTGTATAATCTGCCGCAGCGTATGTATGTGGTCTATGGTACTAAATCCTTTTCGGAAACCGGCTTGTTCGGGAGGCTGGAAGTCGTCAAACCTGCGTGCGAGACGATTCGTAATGACCCTCGAAAACAGTTTGTAGACGTGGCTCAGAAGTGAGATGGGTCTGTAGTTCTTCAGCAGGGTATTGTCGCCCTTTTTGAAGAAAAGCACGACCACACTTCTGTGCCATGCCTTAGGCGTTTGTCCCTCAAGTATAACGGAATTAAATAATTTCTGAAGAGCTTTAAGTACCGGTGTTCCACCTGCTTTCAGAAGTTCAGCCGTAATTCCATCATCACCCGGTGCCTTATTGTTTTTAAGCTGTTTAAGAGCCATTCTAATCTCGTACAGGCTGACGTCCGGGATATCTTCGGTATAGTGTCGGGTAAGTCTAGCTCTTGGGTCTTTAGCCAGATCGCTGACAGGCAGACGTGTGGTCGTGTACAATTGTCCGTAGAACTTTTCAACTTCTTCCAGCAACTCAGTCTTAGACGATATGATCCTGCCGTCCTCAGTCTTCAGCTTGGTCAGTTGGCTTTGACCAACAGACAGATCTCTTGCGAACACTTTTGAGCCTTTGTTGTTCTCAATCGCCTCTTCAATACAATTTGTATTATAGTGGCGCAAATCGCGAGTTAGAGACTTAGAGATCTGCCTGTTTAATTGCCGATACTGAGTAGCGTCTTCAGAGGACTGCAAAACCAATCTGCGTCTTTCTTCCATGAGGTTGCTGGTGAAGTCAGAGATTTTTTTGGTTCTGTTTGAACGGCGAGTTTTGAAAATCTTAGACCCGACCGTTTGGACAATTTCCACGAACCTGTCGTTATAATCGTCCACATTCTCGCAGTCTCCTAGGCATTCGAAGCGATTGTGCAACTCGAGCTGAAAGTTTTCGGGGTTTTGGAGCTGGATGGGCGCTGGTCGGAGTGTGGACTTCATCAGTCGACATCTTTCTAGCTTGGTCTTTAGATTCAATGTGCCTCTTACCATTCGGTGATCGCTCCCTGTTTTGACTGAGTTGATCACAGAGACATCATTGAATATTTGCCTTCTCGTCGACAAGATGAAGTCGATCTCGTTCTTCGTTACGCCATTGGGATGCAACCATGTCCACTTTCGCTGTTTAGGCTTTTTGAAGAAGGAGTTCATCATAAAGAGGCCCTCCTTCTCCATAAAGTCGGCCAGCAGCTGGCCACGTGCATTTCTCTCTCCATATCCAAATTGCCCCACTCTCAGCTCACCATCACTTCGTTTGCCCAGTTTCGCGTTAAAGTCCCCCATAACAATGGTGTATTGGGTCCGGGAGCTATTATGTAGAGCTCTAGAGATATCCTCATATAGGAGCTCCACTTCGTCGTCGGAGTGTTGTGCGGTCGGTGCATATACCTGAATAATTTTCAGCGAATACCGTTTGGTAATTCGGAGAATAAGGTACGCTACGCGACGAAGGCATCCACTAAGAAATAATTTTTCAAAATTTAACCCCCAAGCAGGTCAAATGGGGTATAAAAGTTTGTTCCTTGGACTTTATCATATCAGCTCATATACGTACCCACCGAGGGGCTCGAGCCTACCCTGAATTGGGGCGATCGGGCCTTAGTCGACCACGCGGGCTCAGTGCGGGTTGGTCGACTTCACACACAACATCGTGAGGAAACCTGCACACGCCTGGCTGCGGAGACACTCCTTGGACTTATTTGCATAAACTTTCGTTTAACGAATTTTACTCTGTAATTGAATATATTGACATGAAATTTTAATTTTTACTACATCGAGTAAATTGGCATAATTCATTTAATTTTTGATTTATTTATCTATTTTTACACTATTGACGTTATTTTGACATTGTTATCAATGTGTTTTATTTTTAATTTTAATTTTCTTTTGTTTATTTTTTATGTTTAAATTTTGACTTTTATTCTTTTATAATTTATAATTTATTACTATTCTGACGATCATGTTATCTTAGGGCTAAAAATTTAAAATTTCGCACACGTATTCTTCATATAACGAAGGCATTTACTAAGGAAGGATTTCTTAAAATTCAAATCAAAAGGGAGTGAAATAGGGGATGCAAGTTTGTATGTAACTTTTTATTCCTTAGAGATATTTGCATGAAATTCGTTTGAATTGAGTACGGGTGAAAACGAATTTTTTTTCCTTCGATGACATCATTTTAAACTCTTAAGTTCCAAATTTGGTCCCTATCGGACTAAGGATTTAGCTTCCAGAGCCAAACGTGACGGACGAACGCATGGACGGACGAAAGTGAGATATTCAGTTTTTCGGTATATGTTAATGATATACAACATATTTTCATGAAAATTGAAAAAACTTTTTTCTCGCGATAACTGCAATACTTCGTACGTGAGCGCCGCACTGCGGGGTTTGCGGGGTCGAGAAAGTAAAAAAGTGTAACATAATAAAGAGGAAAATTCGCCAAATTTCTTCTAAAAAAAATTCAGATCTCTGAAGGCTGTAATTGGGCTGCCCTGGGCTGGGAGCCATAATTTATTACTTTACTTCTATAAGTACTTGTAATTTCTTGGCTGAATCTCATCTTGTAATAATTAACAGGCACGTCAAATTTAACTTAAAATATAAACAAATATCTTAGGAAAACCGCTCAAGTGCAAGTCGGACTCGCGCTCCGAGGATTCCGTACTACACACGTCTAACTGTGACAATGCACGATTCCGTACTACACACGTCTAACTGTGACAATGCATGATTCCGTACTACACACGTCTAACTGTGACAATGCACGATTCCGTACTACACACGTCTAACTGTGACAATGCATGATTCCGTACTACACACGTCTAACTGTGACAATGCACGATTCCGTACTACACACGTCTAACTGTGACAATGCATGATTCCGTACTACACACGTCTAACTGTGACAATGCACGATTCCGTACTACACACGTCTAACTGTGACAATGCATGATTCCGTACTACACACGTCTAACTGTGACAATGCACGATTCCGTACTACACACGTCTAACTGTGACAATGCACGATTCCGTACTACACACGTCTAACTGTGACAATGCATGATTCCGTACTACACACGTCTAACTGTGACAATGCATGATTCCGTACTACACACGTCTAACTGTGACAATGCATGATTCCGTACTACACACGTCTAACTGTGACAATGCATGATTCCGTACTACACACGTCTAACTGTGACAATGCATGATTCCGTACTACACACGTCTAACTGTGACAATGCATGATTCCGTACTACACACGTCTAACTGTGACAATGCACGATTCCGTACTACACACGTCTAACTGTGACAATGCATGATTCCGTACTACACACGTCTAACTGTGACAATGCACGATTCCGTACTACACACGTCTAACTGTGACAATGCATGATTCCGTACTACACACGTCTAACTGTGACAATGCATGATTCCGTACTAAACACGTCTAATTGTGACAATGCATGATTCCGTACTACACACGTCTAACTGTGACAATGCATGATTCCGTACTACACACGTCTAACTGTGACAATGCATGATTCCCTACTACACACGTCTAACTGTGACAATGCATGATTCTCACTAAACAAAAGAGATCAACGCGAGGGACAGAAATATATTTTTTTATTCATTTCGGACCACTTAGCGAGAGTACAACTCACACTTAGCTGCTTTTTGTTATTATGTTATTAATACTAGAATCACACCAAGTTTATCGCTCATATGTATTCCCGTTTTTATGATTTTTGTACGAGGACCCTACTTATTTTTCACTTTTTAAAATTTTATTATTTATCCTTTTACCGGCAACAGAAATGCACATTCTGTGAAAATTTCAAATGTCCACCTTTGACAGTTCATGAATTACAGATCGCTGACAGACATACGGACAGACAGCAGGCTTATTCATAAGTTCCTTTTGGTCAGTGAACAGAACCCACTGGGTGAACAGAACCCACTGGGTGAACAGAACCCACTGGGTGAACAGAACCCACTGGGTGAACAGAACCCACTGGGTGAACAGAACCCACTGGGTGAACAGAACCCACTGGGTGAACAGAACCCACTGGGTGAACAGAACCCACTGGGTGAAACAAGCATCCACCCTACTCTGTAAGTTTAGTATGACCGAGAGAATACACCTTTAGTATCCCGGCACTACGATACTACATAATACTACCACATACTACATATTTTTATAAAAATTTAAAAAACCCCCGACAAAAAACCTCTAAAAAGTAGAAAATAATATGTTGTGGCCCTTTAAGTTTAAAATAAGTAGTTATATTTTGGTCTAAGAGTCGTCGCGTAATTATTAGTAATTAGGTGTAGTAAAGTAAAACATTTGTATTCTGTTTTTAATAAATTTATTTACTTAGCCGTCCCCCAAAGCGACTATACTCTTAGATCAAAATATAATTACTTATAATTAAACTGATGGGTCTCCAGGAGGCTCGAGTTTCCATACAAACGCAGTTCTGCTTTAATACAAAAACTACATGCCGGATTAAATCCAAACTTTTCAAATATATTGAGTAGACACATATCGAATATCGAAGAGCAGTTACAAACTTTCAGTATAAAACTAATTTAAGTTTTCGTTAGTTATGTTTATATTTACTCCGACGAAAACTAATTACAAACATCGATATGTGTCTACTCAATATATTCACAAAGTTTGCATTCAAACCGGCATGTAGTTTTTGTATTAAAGCGGAACTACGTTTGTATGGAAACTCGAGGCTCCTGGGGAGGATCAAAACATATTATTTCCTACTTAGGTTAGTATCTGGGTTTTTTTAAATTTTTAATTTAAGTTTTATTTCATGGTTTTTAAACTTAACGTATTCCAAACACGATACCTCTGCTGTAAGTTGGCGAGGAGTTGGGTATCCTGCAGATACCAATAAGTAGATGCTGCAGCATCAGGTCAAGGTTACCATGTTCTATCTAATAGTATCAATGAGCCCCAGTACGTTTGATCTGCTTCTCTCTTATCGTGTGGCGCAACTGAGCGCGCTATTCGAGGGATAGACAGCGGTTGCCTGGTCTTACACGAAGCATCACCAGCGGTCGTGTTTCCCTTCACTGTTTAAGCAATCAGTAAGTACATGTAGTACGTAAGTTTTAAAAAACTCAATGGTACGTCGGCTGTCTGGATTTAAACCCCGGACCTCTGGTTAGGACTACCGGTTGAGCCACCAACAATTAATCTACTATAATTTGGTGAGGAGTTGGATATCCTATAGATTCAAGAAGATGCTGCAGCATCAGATCAAAGTTACCATGTTCTAACACCTATATTCATTGAGACTATTGTATAGCGTTAGGGAATCTTGGTAAGCCCGCTTTCACCTTCGGCATCATCGCCACCTACCATCGGGTGAGATAATGCTAAAGGCTTAGCAATCGTGAATTTTAAAAGAAAAATGAGCCCAAACACGATACCTCTGCTGTAATTTGGCGAGGATTTGGGTATCTTGCAGATTTCAGTAGATGCTGCAGCATCAGGCCAAGGTTAACATGGTTTTGCAAAGTTATTACAGTTACAGGGCACCAAATTTTGAATCGATCACACTTGTATAAGTCGCTCACATCCCTTCATCACCTAGATAAGAGCTGACGATCCCCAAACGGTTTAACAAATCTTCATAAATTTTAGCTTAGAACCACCTCGACCTTGTTAGCTTTCAAACAAAAAAACTTATCAAAATCGTTTTAATCGTTCAGGAACTACGACGCCACAGACAGACACACGGACACACGGACACACACACACACACACGTTAAACTTATAACACCCCTCTTTGTGCGTCAAATAACTTGCACAAATAATGTAACTCTATAATTACAACTAACGAACATTTTTAAGATTCCTCTTGTAATTTTGCTCAATTAATTTATTGTGGAATAATGCAAGAGGAATCACAAAAAAACTGGCCAAGCGCGAGTCAGAATAGCACTCCGAGGGTTCCGTACTTTTTGTTCTTTACGATTCCTCTCGCATTGTTCCACAATAAATTAATATACCTCTCCACAAAACTACATAGTTTAATGACAATAATACCCATTCACATCACAAGCAAAAGAAATCAACGAGAGCGACCAAAATATGCTTTTTTTGTCATTCAGTTCGGACTCCTTAGCGCGAGTGAGACTCACACTTGGCCGATTTTTACATTTTTAGTTTTACTAGTAACAGTACTTAAGAAAAAATAATTAAGAAAATTATAAAAAAAAGGTTTGCAAACTATATCGTGTGACATATCAAATGAAAGCGCTTGTTGTGTCTAATGGTTTTTTAAATATTAAAAATAAATTGTTTTGAAGTTAATAAGAGAATAGGCGAAAACTGATTAATGGGCAGTTCATCAATGACAACCAATGGCACTGGGTAGTTCATCATTGCCTCATAACGTGTCTCTCGTGTTTATATCATTTATATTTATTACGGAAAATCAACAGCCTTAAATTGAAATAATATTAAAAACATTCATCATCACATCAGCTCATATATACGTCCCACCGAGGGGCTCAAGCCTACCCTTAATTAGGGCGATCGGGCCTTAGTCGACCACGCGGACCCAGTGCGGGTTGGTCAACTTCACACACAACCTTCGAGTTTCTTCGCAGATGTGTGCAGGTTTCCTCACGATGTTTTCCTTCACCGTAAGAGCGTCGGTAAAACAAACATATGAGATCTAAATTCGAAAACACATTGGTACGTGGCAGGACTCGAACCACGACTTCCCGGGTAGGAGGTAGCGGCCCTTGCCGTGGCGCCACCGACGCTTATCAATGAAATTACGGACACTTTTGTTCATAACTTATATACTTAAGTTAAATTTACCCAAATTTCATGAACGAATGCTTGCTTGCATGTGTGTGGTGTGGTTTGTGTATGTGTGTGTGTTCATTTCACTGAATTTTCCAATAATTTACTCAAATTTCCTCTAAATGAAATTTTAGTGGTCTTGAAATGATCAAGATCACCAAATATGTGTTGTTGAAGGTGCGTGACATTCTTTCTATTGCGGGTATAAAAGGCCATTTCACCGTATAAAAACAAATTAAAATACTCTTTGCAATAAATATCATTTTTTCTGGAATAACAAAAACCCTTGCTCACTCGAATTATTAAACAATTTTTCATTTCATATTTATTAAAATTGATAAAAAGTTACTCAAATGACTAGTAGTAAAATATCGTGTTCGTGCGGTGCGTAACACATGGAGTTAAGTTGTTTGGCGCGTGCGTCTAACAGGAGTTCTCGAACCATCTGATGCAACAAGTGCAGGACAGTACATATCCACAGAGTTAAGTGTATCAAAGAGGAAGGCACGTCACGACGTGCAGCCATACTGAGAGCTTTGTGGTGACGACAGCTTTCTTAATAGTTATAAAACTTCGACTTACTCGTATAGTTCAGTTATTTTATGAACTACTAGCTGTTTCGCGCGGCTTCACCCGCGTTGACAAAATTCTGACTTTTCGAGGGTGCGCAGTGCGCGAGCCGCAAGCGGCTCGCGAGCGTGGGATAATGTAGGCTATGTGTTAATCTAGGTCCTAATCTGTCTACCTACCAAATTTCAGCCAGATCCTTTCAGTAGTTTTTGCGTAAAAGTGTAACAAACATACACCCATACATTGTTACAAACTTTCGCGTGAATATCGTTTTTATGACTGTCTTTAAGTGTGATTAGTAAATTATGTCGTTTCCCACCTACTCAACCATCTCTGTGCAAAAAATCACAACAATCGAGTATTTTTTAGTACTGCATCAGATTATGCTATTTTCCCGAGATAAAATATAGTCTATGTCCTTCCCCGTGATACAGGCTACCTGCATGCCAAATTTCATAAAGATTGGTTAAGGCGTTGAAGCGTGAAAAGGTAACAAACAAACAAACAAACACATTTTCACATTTATAATATTAGTAAGGATAATTAATGCTCTCAATGTAGAACTAAATTATTTGTAATAAGTTCACTAAACCTGGCACACCATTACTGTTTACCCCTCAGTAAGCGTAATGTTTATTGTTGGTTTATGTGCGCTGTACTAATGCGCTCGACGAAGAAGGCTTCACGAGAACGTGCGCATAGCGTAGCTCTAAAATAAAGTGTGCATAGCGTGGCTCTTAAATAAAGTGTGCATAGCGTGGCTCTTAAATAAAGTGTGCATAGCGTGGCTCTTAAATAAAGTGTGCATAGCGTAGCTCTAAAATAAAGTGTGCATAGCGTGGCTCTTAAATAAAGTGTGCATAGCGTGGCTCTAAAATAAAGTGTGCATAGCGTGGCTCTTAAATAAAGTGTGCATAGCGTGGCTCTTAAATAAAGTGTGCATAGCGTAGCTCTAAAATAAAGTGTGCATAGCGTGGCTCTTAAATAAAGTGTGCATAGCGTGGCTCTAAAATAAAGTGTGCATAGCGTGGCTCTTAAATAAAGTGTGCATAGCGTGGCTCTTAAATAAAGTGTGCATAGCGTGGCTCTTAAATAAAGTGTGCATAGCGTGGCTCTTAAATAAAGTGTGCATAGCGTAGCTCTAAAATAAAGTGTGCATAGCGTGGCTCTTAAATAAAGTGTGCATAGCGTGGCTCTAAAATAAAGTGTGCATAGCGTGGCTCTTAAATAAAGTGTGCATAGCGTGGCTCTAAAATAAATTATTTGTTTGTAAATTACCCATTAAAACTCATGTTCTGTGAAAATTTCAGCTGGCTACCTGTTATGGTTCCAACGATACAGTCTCTTAAACCAATAGAGGGACGTACGGACAGACTGTATGTAGGCTAAGTAAAAAGGTCTCGTTACCTGGTACAGAACTTTGGAAATTAAAGATAAAAGTTTAAAAAACTAAAAACCGACTTCAAAATCAAATACACTCAAAAGTATGAAATAATATTATTATACTTAGATACACGACATTAACAAACAATAACGAAATCAAAGGTGGGTGCGAATTAAATTAGGGGCCTAAAGTTTTTTTTGAGGTTGGTACCAGCACACAGCTACTCACATTTTACTTATGGCATTGCTGACCGACCTCAAAAAAAACTTTAATCCCCTAATTTAATTCGTACCCACCTTTGATTTCGTTATTGTTTGTTAATGTCGTGTATCTAAGTATAATAATATTATTTCATACTTTTGAGTGTATTTGATTAAGAAGTCGGTTTTTAGTTCTTTAAACTTTTATTTTTATTTCCTTTATTTTTAGTGATGATATTGCTATCTATCTAACAACGTTAAACCCAATCACCCACTTGGCAATAGAAACCATCTAATCATAATGCCTGTGTTTCATTAAAGATACAGATTCATATGGATTCCCTCATCATCTCAACAGTATGAAAGTTAAGGAGTTAAATCTTCCATCATCATCTCAACAGTATGAAAGTTAAGGAGTTAAATCTTCCATCATCATCTCATCTGAATAATCTGAAAGAATACAACTATAGGTCTATACATACCTACGTAAAATATTTGAAGGATTACCCTCCAGCTCCTAACCGTTAAGGAGTTGTACCTTCCTTCATCAGCTCATCAACATGAGATGATGACTACCAGACGCAAATGCTTTAATAATTTTAGAAAATACATGAAACACGTAAAACGTGCCTACAAAATTTGAGGGTTGCCCTCGATTTCCCTGGGATCCCATCATCAGAACTTGACTTGGTGACAATGGGACCCCCTCAGGAGTATACTCTTTCATTTAAAAATGAATTTTGAAAATCGGTTTACAATCGGTGGATAAATCGCGTAATAAACATACAAAAAAAAAACAACATACAGACGAATTGAGAACCTCCTCCTTTTTGAAGTTGGTTAAAAAATGCAACTCCGCCGCATCGCAATTTCGTTCCATTCGCATAAAAATGGTAAGTGTGGGCGCACGAGTCAAAAGTTACTGCGCGGTAAATTTTCGCTCACAAATGAACGCTCTGCGCCTCCTGACTGGAACATTCTGCTCATCGACGGACCCGTGCGCACTGCGCGTGCGACCGTAGCGCGGCTCTGTAATCATAAATGCTACAGTACGTTATGATAATTTTTTTTATTCACAATTGGTAAGCCCTTGGCATCATGTCACCTGATGGTAAGTGACGACGATGCCGAAGATGGAAGCGGGCTTACCAAGATTCTCCAACGCAATGGAGAACTGGCTATCTTATCTTCAAGCCGGAACACATCAATGTTGTTAACACTGATGTTTGGCGGCAAGACTTGGATAAGATGGTGGTAGCTAGCCAGGCGGGCTTAGAAAATGCCCTACCACCAACCAAACCGAGTCTTACAAATTTGAATCAAGAAGGATTTACAAAAAATGTGGAGAGCCTTCCTTGCTTTTAAAATTGCTCACATTTACTCTTGTTCATCGGACGTCCACTGCTGGACATAGGCCTCCCCCAATTGTTTGGGAATATCACAGTGCTAAATCAAAACGATAATTTAATATTTTTTTTGTATTAGATACCATTATTTCGTATCTAGTCAAATAAAAGCAAGGAAATGATTACATACGTACCTTTGGGAAAGGAAAAAAAGAAAAACAAATATGTTTCTTATGCCGCTTTCCTTGATTATTTACCGAGACTTATTACAGATAATCCTTTGTCAGCCGGAGGCAGATTAATTGCAGCCAATTTGGGTGGAGGCGAACAAAGGCGTCCACATACGATACGAACACGACTACATACTTACGTACGTATGTGCTAGAGGTACTTATGTATGAGATCAGTGAGTACGAAAAATGTGCGCCTGACTGGGCCTCACTGCGCGTGGGAAATATTAGATGACAAAACGTTTAGGCGCCATTTGAAAAACTTCTTGTTGGAAACAGGATATTATTCAATTGACGAATTTTTAAAAATGAAACACTGACATACTTCAATGTATTAATTTCTATTTATTTATTCATTATTCTATTCACTTTTCGACTTTAAATTTTTTTGATTTGACATTTTGTTTTTAAGATTATTGTAAACACTATAGCGGTACAATTTGGGTGGTCTTATCGCTCAAAGCGATTTCTTCCAGACAACCCGGTGTTTGGAGACAAATACTTCAAAACCGGTAGTGTATAAATATACTATCCAGTACTGATCTGGTTTGCTAATTTGCAAAATTTATTATTGCATCTTTAAAATATTAACAAAAATGTTATAAATTATGTTAAGGGAACCCTCGCCGGATATTTTGAGGTATGTTTTCTTCTCATTCCTTTTTGTCTTCCTTTCTGCTGCGTGGTGGTGTACATTCTGTTCCGTTATACGTTCTAGGGTACTCCCAAACCATCATTTACTGCGGGAAGCTTTTGTCGGCCGGACCCACCTAACTCAGGACGTACGTGGCACACCCGCCGCTTATCATTATTTCAACCCCGTGCCAGCAAAGATTGCTGTAGACGAATTGCTAAAAATGAATCTGATAGCGAGGTTCTGCAGGCGCTCAAGCTTATTTATTAACATCACATTCAGATCAGAGCAGTGTTGCCAACTACACCGTAATTACGGTAGATATACCGTATTCACGTGTTGTTCAGTGTCTTCTACTGTAATGAATTTTAAGCAATTTCATAGAAACACCGTAATTTTGGCATTAGCGGTTTCGAAACACGGTATTTTTTAAAGGTTTGGTCATTTTGTATGGCGGACACCGTAATTTGAACCTACTAACACTTGATCGATTGGTTTGGCAACACTGGATCAGAGTAACATCGGTTTAATCAAGGATGGGTAACAATACATTAGCGATTGTGCGCGAAATGTGCACTATCGCTAATGTATTGTTACCCATTCTTGATTAAGTGGGAAGTAAATTTCTTAAGCAGTTAAGGGCCTTGAAGGAGACAAATGTATTTCTGCTGACCTCACCAACCTGAACGTCCTATGAAAGAGTATGGTCAAAAAAGATGCCAAGGTTTATGAATTTATTGCTATAAAAACGCAGATACCATCAAATGCAATGGGGTAAGACACGCAGCATTAAGCCTGGAGATAAAGTAAGGGCTGGAAATGCTAATAGTCTGGGTTTTGCTAGGATTGACTTTTAACCCATTGGACGTGCTTCAGGTTAAACTTTTTGTGAGGTCTCATTCGTTGTTTTGACAGCACCCGTGATATCTAAATGCACTCTGAGAGTGAATTTAAAGGTCGTCGGCGTACAAGTGGTACAAAGAAGAAAGATTTAGAGAAATAGAGTTATTAAAAATAGCAAAGAGAAGTGGAGATGGTACGCCACTCTGAGGCACGCCGGCAGATATCAAGAACCATGATGAGTATGTGTCATCAACACAAATGCGTTGCTTGCGGACGTAATGTTGAGAGAAGGCAGCAGACCCAGTCAGATGTCGAAATCTTCAATATTGAAGGCGTTACTAAATTTAGCAACGTAAGGACTGTGAGCTGCTGCTTCTCCATAACGAGTCTGATGTTATCGTTGATTTTAGTCGTGCTACCAGGACGGAAACCGGATTGAAAAGGGTTAAAAAGAATATAACAAACAAGGAAAGTACTGATTTGTGTGTGCAATAAGCGTTCTAAAACCTTTGAAAGGAAGGGTTAAATGGAAATACGGCGATAGTCAGAGAAAGATGAAGGATTAGATGTTTTAGGCAACGGGATAATTTGGATTCAATCTAGATATTTGGTAAAGAGCTATTGGTTATGGTAAAATTAAAGATTTTTGTAATAATGGGAGAAAGGATGTTAGTGATAGACTAACAATAGATATTACCAAATTTGACCAAATATGGACTACTGCGTCTGAAATATTAGATATTTTTTTTAATAGGAATGATAATTTTACGACTGATGGAATCATCACCGACAGCATCATTTCATTCATTCATCTGATCTTTCTATAGAACAAGGATAATCTTCTCAAGTTAGTCAGCTGTAAATGGATTGAAAGAGAAATATGGGTCATCCGGATTGCTACGTGTAATTCACAACTGAGAAGAAAAGATAACTTATTATTTATTAGTAGCGTACAAGGGGCATAAATGCGAAATTGAACTTGAAATTAAGCAAGTTTGTAAAGTTAGGCCTATTGTAAAGACTGCAAATATTGACAGCCAGAGATCAGAATGGGGTCTAAAAAATTTAAAAAAGTGATACTGTAAAAGCACGCGTGCGGTAAAATCAATTTTTGCGCACACTCGAATGGCATACAGAAGACCACTTTTCGAGTAACTGTATTGAAAAAATAGTTTTTTTTTTGAAAATTAATAAATTAATAAACTAAATCAAGAGAGACTTACATTATAGGCGAACTGAGATGACCCTTAATTACAAAAACTACTCTGTAGCATTGAACATGTTAGAAACAACCTCAAAAATCTACTTCTTCGCAGTTCTCTTGGGCCTATCTTGGGGTTTAGTAGCCGCAAATACGGAAGCAGTGGTCGGAGTTGAGGCAGCAGTTTGGGTTTTTCCAGTTCAGCTATAAATGATACACGATGCTGCTATTGGAGCCATCCGCCCCAATTACGTAAATGTTGCCGTTCCTAGTTCATGACTTGGACTGCTGATACTGTCACGAGAAAACCCTACCGTCTTTATTTGTTGAGACAGGGCTGTGACAGCAACACATGTAGTATCCTCGTAGTCTCATCCTTGGCCTCAGCCCCACCGTGGGCCAGAAGAAACTTTCGCTGACTTCTGAGCTCACGCCTCTCACACTCCAAGGCTAAGCTCCAATTGCTTCTGAATAGATTCAAGAGCTGAGATCACAAAAGCTGAATGTGAATGTTGCTAAATCGGCAGCTGGAGATGCCACTGTAGGTGCCTGTGAGTTCTCCGGTTTATGCAGCTCGACTTGAAACTATATGTCGTCTTACTATGAAACAGCACTGCCAGGTCATCATTTGATTGTTTGAGTGCATCCATGTTGCAGTTTATCAGTAAATTGTAATGACAGAGGTGATTTGTGGGTCACTGGATTGAACTGTAGATAGTCTTGGGCGATTGCTAGGAAAACAACTGCTGGCAGGTACTTCAGTTTATACACTCATATACAATTAAATTTATTGTAAAAAAATACAACTTTTACTATTAAAAAAATATTTAAATCTGCAGCAGCAAAATTTTAGATGTTTGCTATTTTGCGTCTACCCTTACAACCTTTTTCACGCCTTTTTATTAATTTTTAAATTTATTTTTTGATGATTTCATCACTATTGACATATCTTTAAATTTGCATTTATATTTTATGAATTTGTGACGTGTGTTAAATAAATATAAATCTATGAGTACCTATGTAGATAAGGGACAGACTGTCCGCAGGCGGGCCAGTGATTGCGGGAGACAGTGCACTCAATCTCGCCGAGTCAGATATCGACAGGCGATTACTCAGCCCGGCCGGCGGCAGGCGCGGCGCCGTACTGCTGAGGATGAGCGGTTTGGGAGACGCTTACATTGATAAGTTGCTCTAGGGGCAAGTAGATTACGAGTATATGCCCCAATCTGCAGTCAATTTACCTACCTACCAATAGTAACACGTACAGAAAACACAAGAAGCCGATAGCATTTGTGGTCGTATCAATACTGTACCCTTACCCTTACACGCCGCGGCAGCAGCGCGACCGCACGGCGATGCTTTTACTTTCAACTCGATACCTCCAGGCGTTCCCGAGATAAAGAATATTTACAGACATAAGGACGGACAGACAGACGGACAACAAAGTGATCCTATAAGGGTTCCTTTTTTCCCTTTGAGTTACGGAACCCTAAAAAAAACCAGCTTATTTACGAAAAGTATTGCCCTTACCCAAATTATACATAAATACCTACTAGCTGTTTTCCACAGCTTCACCCACTCAGATACCGGTAAAAAAATTATATACCACTCGTATTATCAGGCCGAAAACACCATACACAGAAAATTTCATGGAAATTTGTCCAGCCGTACGCACAGACACACACACACACATAAATATATTTTTATTTTTAATATTGTCAGGAAAGCAGAGTCACATGGTTTATGTTAAGATCAAGCTTGGCTCTTCTAGGGAGGTATCCGGCGCACGGGAGCGTCAAGTTGTCGACCCGCGGGCCCGCGGGCCTGCGGGCGACACGGCCTGTGGGACTGGGCGGTGGGCGCCTCCGACCGCTCCATGCGTTTCACCGGCATGCGGCATGCGGCATGCGACAGACTGGAAACAAACTGTACTCGAGGACTACCTTCTCGCACCAGCTTTTAACATTATTCAGTCTGTGTTACCTTTTTTTGAGTTTAAGCTACACCACTAAAATATTGATGGCATGTTATAGACGCTAATAAGATATCTATATTGCTTAGATTTGATAAATATAATTAGCGCCATTTCGGAGAAAAAAAACTATACATTTTTATCATCATCATATCAGCCAAAAATCGTCCACTGCTGGACGAAGGCCTCCCCCAAAGATTTCCACGACGACCGGTCCTGTGTTGCCCGCATCCATCGCCTTCCCGCGATCTTCACCAGGTCGTCGGTCCACCGCGTGGGAGGCCTGCCTCCGGTGTGCGGTGTTTTTTTATACACAATATTTATTTAAAAATCATTACTTAGGTAGGACAAAGTGGGGCAAACATATATTTTTTAAAATTTCCCAAGTGGTAATAAAGATACACCACTTGCGGCACTTGCGGCACTTGCGGCACTTGCGGCACATTTTAGGAGTTATTAAGCTGCTGTCGATGTCCAAACTTTGTAAAACATCCTTAGTGCCTGCACTTAATACTTTAATATAAGAAAACCGAAGACCATTGCAACTAACTTTAAATATCTCTGCGAATCATTGATACGGGAATACACAAATACGAGTACACACATTTTCCCAGAAAATTTTTTTGGTATCTACCTTATATAAGTGAACAGGGTGCATTTTTGTCAAAATCTCGTAGTCGGTTTTTCTTAATTTGCTCCTTCGTCTCTCGAAGGTTCGAAAAACCAAAAAATAGGTACAAGCTTTACTTAAAAAAAAAACCTTTCAAATATTTCGTATTCTTCTCAGCAAGTCCTTTCTTTTGATACCCATATCATATGGGGGTGAATAAAAATAACTGATCCACCATCTGTGGGAGTCCATTCAAGATTCAATGTATTTATTCAGAATACGAGTAGGTGCAAATTACACTTTTTCTGATAGTCATAAAATAATAATAACATAATGTCAATAACAATAAACATTCATTAGCTAATAACGTCAAAATTCAATCTTAGAAAATTAAAACAATATGACACGAAAAGTTATACATAAAAATCATTGAACGTCATTGATACCTTTGACAAGAGGAGGCCAGTTTACACGGACAGCACCCGGTCACGTGTATAACGCGAGAGTCAGTCATCGCTCCTTTCATCCGTACTAGAGGGAAAGGAACTATCCATTTATTTTGGATTTAGAATGACTTCACTTAGCTAACCGTGCATTGTTCTCCAAAGTTAACATGTATGCAAAATTTCAGCTCATTTGAAAACCAGATAGTTGTTCTAATTTCGTTTCCAAGATTTGTTCCAAAGTAACAGACAAACCATCTAACTTACACGGCAAGCTAAGCAATATAAAGCTTGTAGAATACAATATAATGGTAAATGCTGGGCTGGTTTACTCGTAGATATCTGAAAATGTGCGTTTTTTCCACTAGCCGGCACGGCACCGGCACCGGCACCGGCACCGGCTTCATACATTTTGCTTCCCACACAGCCGTGCCGGTGTCGTGCCGGCTAGTGGAAAAACGCACAACGTGATATAGCCGGACTAAAGCATCTCGAGTTAAATACTCGTATGTATTTGCGGAGCAGTCATGAGACGCTGACCTAGCGAGTCTAATGCATTATGGAGATTAAAATATTCCGTTTAAGATGTTAAGATATTATTGTAGCCTTCTCTAATCATTTACTTAATACCTGAGTAGATCTGTTTTTTACCAAATGATTGAATACCAAGAATAAAGTAGAAAAAAAACCTAGTATTTAAATAACATTTGAGCGTGTAATCCAGGGAACCTAATCCAGTTGTTGTCACAGATTTGGACAGAAGGATCCGCCCGTCTCCATATTTTACTCAGATTTTCTTCCTACAAGCAAAAAGAGCGCCATCTGACATAACTCGTGCGAACTAGCGTGGGTGAGAGTAGACGTCAGTGCCGCGCTAAAAGGACTTTGGTAGAATTGTCGCTTTAAAAATGCGTTTGTTTAATTTGTTGACAAGAAAAAATACAATGTAAGGGTACTTGCCGATGATGTAACATCCCATGTTTCTTTCTAGCCTTTCTTTTATAATTTTAACAGCCTCTAACAACACAATAAGGCATTTAATATGAAATATCTTTCCACCGCACTGTACGATTTCCCGCAGACAACTGAGTCGCGACTGTGCGAAACTTTCGATTTTCGCACCAATTCGCCGGGAACATTAGTCGCTCGCGTTAGCCGGGTCCTTACGCCAGTAACATAATATAAATATAAGTCATTGGTTGTTGTGTTGTTGGAGGCGCTCCGTAACTAGATTGGGCCGCGTCGCCCGCGCCGCCCACCCCACCCCGCGCCCCGCGGCCCTCTTATCCCGCAAATTGGCTCCTCTTGTCCGTCGCCAGCGCTCGACCGCCGCCTTCAAGGCTTGGCTGCTTTCTATACACTAACCGTAATGAAGTCATTATAGTAAGTTCACCTCGGAATTCGAGATACCCAGCTGTAAGTCTGTAAATACTTGTATATTGACACCCTACAAGTTGTCTCAAAACCTACATATGCTAGGGTGTAAGCAACTATTAAATTTCAAGGTCAAAGGTCACAAAAATCGGTTTTTTGCGCTTTTTTTGGAAATATCTCATTTCCTATGGGTTTTTTGCTATTTGTATTTATCATTAATATTGTAGAATACAAAATTCTCTACAAATTTTGTTTAAAAAATTTTTTTATACGGTGAACCGTTTTCGAGATAGAGGGCGGAGAGCACGCGGTCACAGCATCACTTCAGGTCAACCGGTGCCTCCGGTCGAAAACGCGCCATATATAGTTGATGAACTATCGATAAATCAATGATTATAAATATTTGTCAATTTTTATTAACTATTATATTATATTTTATCATTTTCTTCATGCATTAAATCTATATCTATTCAATAATACTGATAACCGTTTACTAAAATTAAGTCGATATAAGTCGATATTGATTCGTAACAAGCAGCTTCCATGGTCCACTAGTAATATCCGTCATATGATGTACCTCCGAGACCAAGCTCAAAATTAAAAAAGTTCGAGCGAGATCTACAGTACTCGCATATGATGTGTAACATGTGACAAAATACAAAATACAAATACAAATTACAAAATACGGAGATATACTCGACTAAAAGTTTTGATAATTATCCTCATTCTAAAAAAACATATTTTATTTCTGCACGCATTAAGTGGCTGTGACACAACTTCTGCGCTTTTTAAAAAGGGAAACAAATCATTTTTAAAAGTTTTTGAGAAACTGACAAATTTGGATGAACTAGCTGCAGCATTTGAGGAAGAAAATTGTTGGGCCCAGAGATTAGAGAGTGGAACTCAAACCTTATTGGCAGTCTATAATGCTCCGAAATCTGTGGAAAGTCTCGATCATCTTCGTTTTATGCATTACGTCAAGTCTACAAAACTTAATAAACCTGTGCAGCTTTCAAATATTCCACCAACAAGTGCAGCTGCTCATCAACATTTCAACCGTGTATATTATCATGTTCAAACTTGGTTAGGACATGATTTGGAACCCCAGGTATGGGGTTGGTCAATGCGAAACGATTTTCTGGAGCCTATCATGACAATTTTACCACCTGGTCCAGAAGATTTGCTGAATACAATTTTGTGCAACTACAAGAGTGGTTGTGGTTCGCGATGCGGATGCAGGAAAGCGGGCTTGCAATGCTCTTTAGCTTGTGGCCAATGTAATGGGCAAGCTTGTCTCAATGCTCTACCATATCAGAGCGACATTAACGAAGATGGAACCTTTGACCTCGAAATCATGGAAGAACTTGAGACAAATGTCGTTGAAGACGATAATGAAGACCAGTTTGAAATTTACCAGCAGCTAGAAGACGACGATGAAGAGAAAGAAGATGATTAAAATTATAAATTGTAGTTTTTGTACCCTTTATTCAATTTCTTTACTTTCAATAAAAATAAATGTATTCAATGATATCTATCTTCTATCTATAATACAGGGTCTTCGGCAGATGGTTGAAAATACGAAAATGGGGGATAGGTGGGGTCGCCTCCCACCTATTTTGAGAATTAAAAAAAATCTAGGACTTGTAATTTTTTTTACAGGATTTTTTTTCCTTTTTTTAGAAATTTTGCCATTTTTATACCTTTGAACACATGTAACTTTTTGTTTTTTAAAGCTAGCTCCAAAATCTTTTTTTTAATAGACTTTTATAAGATTGTCGGCTTTAAAAAAAATTATGTTTGTTTCAAGTTATTGCTAAAAACAAAATGTGGGCCCCCGAACTTAAAAAAAAAAGTTGAACAAAAATTTAAAAGTCAACTTTGCGATGCATTTAAAAAAAAAATAATGGGGCTGGAAGGCTTCTGTTTTTTTTAAAACATCTCTAAAGCTTAGGCTTTTGAATGGTATGTAATTTGTTTCGGTATCTTTTTTGTAACCGGAGTTGTTAATTTTTTTTTCTCAATTGGACCATGTTGACGAAATTCCACTAGTTACATGTTTTGTGAAATGTATCAAATTCAAAGTTGAAAATAATGTAAATACTTACTGTTGGGACGGTTACAAAGAGCAGGTACGTTTTTTTACATTCTTGCACACACATAATGGCTATCTTTTGTCATTTATTGGCATATTGGAGTTAGCACTTCCATATGCCAATAAAATGTCCGCATATTCCGCATTAGTAAATTGAGCCATTTTAAACCACAACAAAGTCTTAACAAAACGTCTGATAATAACAAAAAGTGACAAACAACAAAAAAACTTAACAAAATCACAAACGTTAATAACGTTAACGTTTTTTTTTTGTTTTCGTTAATTTCACTTTGCTGTGTTTGTGATTTTGTTAAGTTTTTTTGTTGTTTGTCACTTTTTGTTATTATCAGACGTTTTGTTAAGACTTTGTTGTGGTTTAAAATGGCTCAATTTACCAATGCGGAATATGCGGACATTTTATTGGCATATGGAAGTGCTAACTCCAATATGCCAATAAATGACAAAAGATAGCCATTATGTGTGTGCAAGAATGTAAAAAAACGTACCTGCTCTTTGTAACCGTCCCAACAGTAAGTATTTACATTATTTTCAACTTTGCATTTGATACATTTCACAAAACATGTAACTAGTGGAATTTCGTCAACATGGTCCAATTGAGAAAAAAAAATTAACAACTCCGGTTACAAAAAAGATACCGAAACAAATTACATACCATTCAAAAGCCTAAGCTTTAGAGATGTTTTAAAAAAAACAGAAGCCTTCCAGCCCCATTATTTTTTTTTTAAATGCATCGCAAAGTTGACTTTTAAATTTTTGTTCAACTTTTTTTTTAAGTTCGGGAGCCCACATTTTTGTTTTTAGCAATAACTTGAAACAAACATAATTTTTTTTAGAGCCGACAATCTTATAAAAGTCTATTAAAAAAAAGATTTTGGAGCTAGCTTTAAAAAACAAAAAGTTACATGTGTTCAAAGGTATAAAAATGGCAAAATTTCTAAAAAAAGGAAAAAAAATCCTGTAAAAAAAAATAACAAGTCCTAGATTTTTTTTAATTCTCAAAATAGGTGGGAGGCGACCCCACCTATCCCCCATTTTCGTATTTTCAACCATCTGCCGAAGACCCTGTATAATAAAACTGTAACGGGGCCGTGTCTGTACATGAAATATTTTTGGAAAATAATAACTGTGGTGGACATTAGTAACGATACAGAGGCCAAAACAACAACTTTTGGAATTTTTGTCTGTCTGTCTGTCTGTCTGTCTGTCTGTATGTTCGCGCATCACGCAAAAACTACCAGGCCGATTTTGATGAAATTTTGTATGGTGGTTCCTTATAGCCCGGGTTAACATATAGGATACTTTTTATCCCGGTAAATTCAAGAGTTCCCGTAAGAAATTCAAAAGTATTTATTTATAGAATGGCTCACCACGCAAATGCGGCTTGACCTATTACAATCAAATTTTATACGTTGATACCCTTATCGCGAACTAAAACTGGGACATTGTGAATCCCAAAAAATTAGGGTTCCTACAGGAATGCAAAAAAATGTATCTTTAGAATGACTCAACGTAACAATATGAAACCTTTACATTGGGATGGGGTGTTTTGACCATCATTGTATAGTCGGGTATTCTTTATCCCGGAAAACTAAAGAGGTCCCGTGGGAAATTATCTATCGATACATACAATGTTAGCAAAATAGTACTTTTTTCTATATATTAGCTACACATACCAAACATTATAATCATAGTAGCAGAATGTCAATAGATGGCACTGCAGGGATAATAAAACGCGCTTAAGTTGTATTAAAACATTAAAATATTATTTCATACTTTTGAGTGGATTTCTTTTATGTATTTTTCAGCATACGCTACTTTACACAACTGGAACTATAGCACGTAGCGATGTGTTTCATAGATGAAAAGATAGGTATTTTTTTACAGATTGCAAATCATCATCATCATCATATCAGCCGAAGGAAGTCCACTGCTGGACATAGGCCTCCCCCAAGGATCTCCACGACGACCGGTTCTGCGCTGCCCGCAAATAGATTGCAAATAGTGTAAAAAAATTAAAAACACATAAATCGAGTTTAGCATCTTTTAACAGGAGGCACAGATATGGGAACTCTTCTGACGGCGACTATTGGCGTGTGGCAGTTGGTCTCGGCCAGATGGAATATTTCATCTTTGATGCAGCCGCCGGGCTTTAGTCGATCTGATGGCAAAAGGCCGGAGGGTTTAAACAGGTGCTATGGCAGAGAGGAACGTGTCTGCTTTGGGACGCCACTTTTTCTGCCTCACTCCTCACCCGTACGGTACTGCTGCTCAATTTGCGGCGAGAAAGAAGCATAATAAGTACTCGGTCTTGGAGGCAAATTACTGCTTTGTGCCGCTGGTCTGTAAGACAACCGGCTGCTGAACCCTCAGAGGCCTTTGCCTTCACAAAGGAGATTGGCCTTCGCCTTCGAGAGAGGAGATGTGACGTGAGGTCCTACCTGCTGCTAAGGTTGTCTATAGCCATCCAGCGCGGCAAAGAGAAGTGCGTCATGGGCTCCTTTGGAGCTAATACGACTCGAGGATTTGACCCATATTAATATTTTTAGGAAATTTTATTACTAGATTGATATGATTTAAATTATTTTTTTGATAATATAGGTATATGTGTTATTTCATCATATCACTTTATATACGTCCCCACCAAGGGGATCGATCTGCCCTGAGTTAAGGCGATCAGGCCTTAGACGATCACGCGGTCCCATTGCGGGTTGATTGACTTCACACATAAGCTTTGAGTTTCTTCGCAGGCGTGTGCAGGTTTCCTCACGATGTTTTTCTCACCGTAAGAGCGTCGGATAAATGTACATACCAGTATGAAATCGATATTCGTATAGATATTGTTAAGTGGCAGCATTCGAACCATGGCCATGGGACAGCAGATAGTGGCCCTAACCGTTCTGCCACCGACGCTCTATATGTTATTTAAGATTTAGAAATCCTTACTTATTATTATAAATGTGAAAATGTGTTTGTTTGTTTGTTACCTATTCACACTTCAACACGTCTACCAATCTTGATGAAATTTGGCATTTAGGTACCCTGTATCACTGGGAATGAAATAGTCAACTTTATATCTGTGGAAATTATCATAGCCCGATGCAGTTCCTGAGGAAACTAAAACAATACTCTTTGTTCGTTAAGTTATTTAAAATGGTAACGAAAAAATGAGTTGGTGTGATTTTTAGCACAGAGATGAGGTGGAAAATGATGTAATTTACTAATAAGTATATCCTGGTATAGTTCCCGCGGGATCTGGGGACAACTGTTTTCTACGCTCGCGCACGTCGGTGGCGTCGCAACGGAGCTACGGATTAAAGTTATTTTTTGTATAGAATTTGTTGAGGGGGTGGGAAGTGACAAAGACTGCTAATCCGAATAGCCCGATACAGTTCCTGAGGTACCTGGAGAAAACTCATGTCCACGCTTGCGAGCTAATTGCGGCTCGCGCACCACTCACCCTCAAAAAGAGTCATAAAAGCTATGTCCACGCGGGCGAAGCCGCGGGCAAAAGCTAGTCTATAATATAATAAAACTGTAACAGGGCCGCGTCTGTACATGAAATATTTTTGGAAAATAATAACTGTGGTGGACATTACTAACGATAAAGAGGCCAAAACAACAACTTTTGGAATTTTTGTCTGTCTGTCTGTCTGTCTGTATGTTCGCGCATCACGCAAAAACTAGCAGGCCGATTTTGATGAAATTTTGTATGGTGGTTCCTTATAGCCCGGGTTAACACATAGGATACTTTTTATCCCGGAAAATTCAAGAATTCCCGTAAGAAAATCAAAAGTATTCATTTATAGAATGGCCCACCACCACCATATGTGGCTTGACCTACTATTACAATCAAATTTTACACGTTGATACCCTTATCGCGAACTAAAACTGGGACATTGTGAATCCCAAAAAAAATAAGGGTTCCTGCAGGAATGCAAAAAAAATTATCTTTAGAATGGCTCAACGTAACAATATAAAACCATTACATTGGGATGGGGTGTTTTGAACATCATTGTATAGTCGGGTATTCTTTATCCCGGAAAACTAAAGAGGTCCCGTGGGAAATTATCTATCGATACTTACAATATGAATATAGAGTACTTTTTCAACATAAGCTACACATACCACACATTATAATCATAGCAGCAAAATGTCAAAAGATGGCACTGCAGGAATAATAAAACGCGCTTAAGTTGTGTTAAAACATTAAAATATTATTTCATTCTTTTGAGTGGATTTCTTTTATGTATTTTTCAGCATACGCTTTTTACACAACTCTCTGGAACTATGGCACGTAGCGATGTGTTTCATAGACGAACAGATAGGTATTTTTTTATAGATTGTAATCGTGTAAAAAAAATTAAAAACACATAATTCGAGTTTAGCTTCTTTTAACAGGAGGCACAGATATGGGAACTCTTCTGACGGCGACTATTTGCGTTTGGCAGTTGCTCTTTGCCTGCAATATCAATATCTGGGAACCTCATCAATGTATATGCGGGTCCACGGTGGAGGCAATTGGCCATCACTCACTGAGTTGCGGTCGTTGTTTGTGAAGATTCCCACGTCAACAATTCCTTAATGACCTCACTCGGAGGGCACTGGTATCGGCCAGATGGAATATTCCATCTTTGATGCAGCCACTGGGCTTTAGTCGATGTGATGGCAAAAGGCCGGAGGTTTTAAACAGGTGCTATGGCAGAGAGGAACGTGCCTGCTTTGGGACTCTACTTTTGACGTGAATACGTCTTTAAAATTACCTCCATAGCGATGCAATCCAAAAAAACAAATGATAACAAAATCGGGGGATACAGTTTAGTGTTGTAGCTACATATCTATCATCTCCATCCAAATTTCGTTTACACCACTTGATAGCTAAAGAATCAAAGAATTTATTACTCTAAGTAATGACTGTAACACATCGCGCGCGGGGGAGGGGGCAGCCCCGCCATTTTGAAGGTCATTTTGCTGCGTATCGAGATTTCCATTTAAGAAGTTATAAATATTAATTAGGTTAAAATTCAAATATAATTCCTATATTTACATTAACAATTCTGCAATTACATGGGCAGGTAAGTGTTGTTAAATAAATTAATACTGAATAAAAAGTGGATAAGTTAGGAAAAAAATGATAAAATATAATTATAATAGTTAATAAAAATTGACAAATATTTATAATCATTGATTTATCGATAGTTCATCAACTATATATGGCGCGTTTTCGACCGGAGGCACCGGTTGACCTGAAGTGATGCTGTGACCGCGTGCTCTCCGCCCTCTATCTCGAAAACGGTTCACCGTATAAAAAAATTTTTTAAACAAAATTTGTAGAGAATTTTGTATTCTACAATATTGATAATAAATACAAATAGCAAAAAACCCATAGGAAATGAGATATTTCCAAAAAAAGCGCAAAAAACCGATTTTTGTGACCTTAGACCTTGAAATTTAATAGCTGCTTACACCCTAGCATATGTAGGTTTTGAGACAACTTGTAGGGTGTCAATATACAAGTATTTACAGACTTACAGCTGGGTATCTCAAATTCCGAGATTCTTACCTAATTTAAGCTTAAATGACTGGACTAAGTCTAAAAACACGGTAAGAATCACAAGAAAAGTTCATTTATGCACCCAAAGTGGTTAATTTGCGAACGCTGAGTCACAAAACTCCGGCCAGTAACGTGCGTTTATTAAATGACAGCTATTGATCTGGAAACGAGTCGACATAATAAAATAAATCTTAAGTACATAATTAATAAGTACAAGAAAGAGGACTCTAATTTTGATGACTGTTAATAATATAATGTTTTGAACACTTGCATGCCTAACTTTTAGATAGACTTAAATAATTATTCAAATACTTAATGAACTTACAACATCTATGGAACATTACATTCTGTAAACAAAAATAATCTTCTTATTTCTTGTGCTCGTAAAGTTGTTATTTATGTCGAGAGAAAATAGTTTTTCATGCTCTCGTGCATATAGTAATTTCTTCTTTTAAGATTATGGCAATTAGGCCATACAGCCACATACACAATACACCTTCATTTAATAGATATGTTTTTTTATAAGATTAAGGTTAAATCTTAATTTTATTATGACATGTATTACTATCTAACTTGCGTGTATTTAAGTAAAAAACAAGTAACGCAAATATTGGAAAACTTGGCATTAAGGAGTTTTCCGGGTTGGTGGAGGATGTAGGGCTAGTGGAGAACTCCACTGTCAGAAGATTTCAAGCCGCCAATAAGGCATCTGAAACGGCTTAGCGACTGTCATCTAGTGATATCTACCGCCACCAATGGCTTAACGTGTCCTGCGAAGTACGGAAACGGTTGTGCTGTTTAACGTAAAAGAAAAAAACTTTTTGTGCATTGAAAAAATATAACAAAACTGTAATATATTTATGTAATACTAACCTTAACGTGGACTGAGTCTAAGACAAATGATAAATAACAATTAAATGAAATCATTTAAAGGGGTTTGCAGCAATCGCCACAATTGGAAAGCAGGTTGACGATCGTAGTGCGCTGGTGCTATGGAGCGCGGAAAGGATGTGGGCAGCACAGAACTGGTCGTTGTGGTAATCTTTGGAGGAGGCCTATATTCAGCAGTGGTCATTTAATGCGAAAGTCCAAAAAGAAGGTTAGTTAGTTAGGAATCGTCGAATTAACTCGTATAGGCAACATTCGGGAAGCTCTGCAATATCTTCACTTACCAAATGCCGCGTGTTTAAATACTAAGATGTTTACACCGATGTTTGTTTTAAGTGATTATTGTGATTAAAAAAATGTTTTGTTTTTTATGAGAATAACACTTTGCTCTAGTAAAATGGTGTGATTTGATTCAAGATTTTGGGTCCAATGATTTTTGAGAGAAGGGGTGGAATTAACAATTTTCGCCTATTTTTTTAAATTACTTCAAAACCTTTTTTTATGTATGAAAAATATTTTTATTTTTATTGAAATATGTCACAATTTATTTTAAAAACTTTAGTTTAAAAGTTTTCTAATTTACCCCCAAAATTGGCCCCCATGTTTAAAATTTATTCGTTTACGTTACACTTCCGTTTTTTGGATCAATGACTTAAATATTTGCACCAAACTTCAACTCAATCGTTCCAGTAGTTTCCGAGAAAAAATTGCCTGTGACAGACGGACGGACAGACGGATACACGAGGGATCCTATAAAGTATATCCTATAATTCATTTTTACCTTTTTAAGAACCGGAGTCGTAAAAAGTGAGTTCACTACACTCTGTCCACATGTAGACAGAGTGTGGTGATAATGTTGACCAAAATCCAACAAATCTTTACAAGTTATTGCAACTAAAACGTACATTAAACTCCCCATTTAAATAATAAATATTCCGCGCCTGAAGTAGTAGGGGTGATGACTGCTAGTCATGCGAGTTACTAACTAAGACCGACGTGCTAAGCGCCGCTGTTCCGCGGGTGAAGTAGTAGGGGTGATGACTGCTAGTCATGCGAGTTACTAACTAAGACCGACGTGCTAAGCGCCTCTGTTCCGCGCCTGAAGTAGTAGGGGTGATGACTGCTAGTCATGCGAGTTACTAACTAAGACCGACGTGCTAAGCGCCGCTGTTCCGCGCCTGAAGTAGTAGGGGTGATGACTGCTAGTCATGCGAGTTACTAACTAAGACCGACGTGCTAAGCGCCGCTGTTCCGCGGGTGAAGTAGTAGGGGTGATGACTGCTAGTCATGCGAGTTACTAACTAAGACCGACGTGCTAAGCGCCGCTGTTCCGCGGGTGAAGTAGTAGGGGTGATGACTGCTAGTCATGCGAGTTACTAACTAAGACCGACGTGCTAAGCGCCGCTGTTCCGCGCCTGAAGTAGTAGGGGTGATGACTGCTAGTCATGCGAGTTACTAACTAAGACCGACGTGCTAAGCGCCGCTGTTCCGCGGGTGAAGTAGTAGGGGTGATGACTGCTAGTCATGCGAGTTACTAACTAAGACCGACGTGCTAAGCGCCGCTGTTCCGCGGGTGAAGTAGTAGGGGTGATGACTGCTAGTCATGCGAGTTACTAACTAAGACAGACGTGCTAAGCGCCGCTGTTCCGCGGGTGAAGTAGTAGGGGTGATGACTGCTAGTCATGCGAGTTACTAACTAAGACAGACGTGCTAAGCACCGCTGTTCCGCGGGTGAAGTAGTAGGGGTGATGACTGCTGATCATGCGAGTTACTTTTTATCAAGTGACAAAAACTTAATTCTTTTCTTGATAGAAATACAAAGACGTGACGTCATCATTTTTTTAGCGTCGTTTATGTACTCATTTTGTGATTTTGTGCAATTAAAAACTAAAGACTTTACGGAAAGCAGAGCAAGTGAGATTTATTAAAATATCAGTAGAAGGGCAAATGCAGTTGTTATCTTAATTATCAGATTAGACGCTGATGATGATATAAAGTCGGAAAGAGTTTAGCGTGGCGTCCACGGAGTGGTCTTTTAGGATACATTAAATGAGAAGACAAATCTTAAGATTTAACTTGAATAAATATAAGAAAGCAGAAGTATTAAAGAAAATATTGATAGCGTACAAAGTGTATATCATTATCTGTGGTACTTTCTATTATTGTAAACCGATAAACGGCGCAGGTAGGGGCAGCCACCAGGGCTAGGGAGGGGGTGGTTTACTGCAAACCCGACAACTAAATAAATTGGGCCTCCGGCGAGTGAAGCCTTATTAAATTAACTCCTCGAGGGGATGGTTTCATGTTTATACCTAAACTAGCTTTTGCCTGCGGCTTTGCCCGCGTGAATATCGTTTTTCCATTCTAGACTTTCTCGAGGTACGTACGTAGGGTAGAAGAAGTATTGTTAGGTATCGCGAAAAAAAAGTTTTTCCAATTTTAATAAAAAATGTGATCTATATTATTAACACGTAACCAAAAACCGAGTATCTCAATTCCGTCCGTACGTCTGTCACGCTAGGCTCTGGAGGCTAAATCCTTGGTCCGATGGGACTTAAGAGTTTTGAATTTTATAATAGAGAATTATCAAAAATTTCTTCGTACCTTCAAATCGAAGAGTTATACAACATAAACTGTTTTTTTTTCTAAAGACGGCTCTATCGATTTCGATAAAACTTTGCACGTCGGAGTTGCTTATGTTTAACTATTAATGAGTAATGCCCGTTGGTCTGGAAAAAATCGTGATACAGAAGTAGTACATGGTTACATGGTTCTCCTAAAAACGAAATTGAAACTTTAGATTTACCTTACAAATAGTTAAAGCTGCTGAATTGTTCTGTATTCGTCATATCAGCCAAAAACGTCTACTGCTGGACATTGGCTTCCCCCAAGGATTTCCACGACAACCGGTCCTGCGCTGCCCGCATCCATCGGCTTCCCGCGATTTTCACCAGGTCGTCGGTCCACCGCGCCGGAGGCCTCCCCACGCTATGCTTTCCGGTGCGCGGTCGCCAATCGAGAACTTTACTACCCCAACGGCTATCTGTTCTACGACCTATGTGCCCTCCCCACTGCCACTTCAGTTTAGCGATTCTGTGAGCTATGTCGGTTACTTTATTTCTCCTGCAGATCTCCTCGATTCTGATTCGATCACGCAGAGAAACTCCAAGCATAACACGCTCCATTTGTTTTTGGGTGACCTTGAGCCTTCCTATGAGGCCCATAGTAAGCGATCATGTCTCAGTTCCGTAAATCAAAACACACTGATCAAAGACCTTAGTCTTGAGACACTGCGGTATTTGGGACGTGAAGATATTGCGAAGCTTCCCGAATGCTGCCCAGCCGAGTTAGATTCGTCGATTGATCTCTTTTTTGAAGTTTGACCTGCCTAGCTGAACTGTTTGTCTGGTTGTAGAGTCTCCAACCTTTAGAAGGGTAGATGCTATAAGGTCATTTAACATTATTTTCGTCCTGTCCATGTTAATTTTAATAACAACTTGTTGAGAGACTTTACTGAGGCCATCGACCATTGTGCTTAGATCTGCCGTAGTCTCAGCCAATACCACGATATCGTCAGCGAATCAGAGGTGGGTTGTGTACACGCCGTTGATATTGATGCTGAATCCACCCCAGTCCAGAAGCTTGAAAACATCTTCCAGGGTGGCGGTGAACATTTTCGGAGATATAACGTCTCCTCGTCTCACCCCTCGCTACAACTGGATGAGTTTTGAGTTTTGATCCTGGAAGCGAACCGACATGGTGGTGTTTCCATATAGATACTTCAACAGCTCGATGTATTGATGGACAATTTGGCACCGCTGGATACAATTTAGCACAGCCCAGGTTTCGACTAAATCAAAGGCCTTCTCATAGTCCACAAACGCCAAGCATAGTGGCTGATTGTACTCTTCGGTCTTCTGTATAATCTGCCGCAACGTATGTATGTGGTTTATGGTATTAAAGCCTTTTTTCGAAACCGGCTTGTTCGGGAGGCTGGAAGTCGTCAAACCTGCGTGCGAAATAATTTGTAATGACTCTCGAAACAGCTTGTAAACATTGCTCAGAAATGAGATGGGTCTGTAGTTCTTTAGCAGAGTTTTGACGGTCTTTTTAAAGAAAAGCAGGACCACACTTCTGTGCCATGCCTTAGGCGTTTGGCCCTCGAGTATGACGGAATTAAATAACTTCTGAAGAGCTTTAAGTACCGGTGTTCCACTCGCTTTCAGAAATCCAGCCTTAGTTCTATCATCACCTGGTGCCTTGTTATTCTTAAGGTGTTTGAGAGCCATTCGAATCTCGTACAGGCTCGTACTATCTTCGGTATAGTGTCGGGTTAATCTGACTCTTGAGTCTTTAGCCAGATCGCTGACAGGCAGACGTGTGGGCGTGTACAATTGTCCGTAGAACCTTTAACTTCTTTCAGCAACTTAGTCTCAGTGTCATGTATTACGAATAAGTATATATTTGGTCATGCAACATGAATTTATCAGAATTATTACAATTATTTTTATTCTATTTTTGTGTGAAATGAATGTCGAGAATGTTTAGTGTGGGCTGCCGTACAGTATAATTATTATGGCTGTGTAGCTGGTGCCCGCGACTTCGGGTGATACTCGTAGATGTCTTGGTAAACACTTTAGTACAAAGAGCAGTTGCATGACAGTAGAATAATTAGAATTTCCCTAGATAATATCTCAAATACTTTTAATGCGCACAGTAAAACAAGGAATAAATGTTTCTGAATTTTGATCAATTTCAATAAACACTTTTAATGTTACACGTCTATCATTTGACTGACTATTGAATCTCATTTTTGGAGACCATTTTAATTTCGAGGGAGCATCTACACACTTTCTAGGTATAGCAGTGTTCCGCTAATAGTGTCATGACTGGTTCTTCGTACTAGACTTGAATAAAATAGCTATTTCTAAATCCCCTTCTTGGGCGGCTGTGGTCCGTAACCGATTAATTTTCCTTTGAACGTACCGGTCGCGTGCGTTAAAAAGAATGTTGTGTGTGCACCTAGGAAAACGGTCCATCACCATCCAGAAGTCTTCCTCATACATAGGCAGGAAGAACTGCAAAAAAAATATAGTCGACTTATGTTAGATAAAGAACACAAAGGCAAGATTCGAAAGATAGACAGGCTATTTGAAAAAAATGCATACTTCTAAAATAGAAAGAGATTTTCCATCCGAGTCCGTAGGTACTGTAGTCGACAATGTCCGTATGAGCCAGATCATCCTGTTAATGCATTGCTCAGGAAACATTGCAAAAAAACCGGTCACTTAAATGAATCTAGTTGAGTCCTTTGGAAATAGAACTTGCCATGTTTAGAGCTTGAACTGTTTGAATTTGATCCTGTAATGTAGATAAGCTGTTTTTATTCCAATTTTATAAATCTTCTATAACATAATAAAACTGTAACGGGGCCGTGTCTGTACTTGAAATATTTTTGGAAAATAATAACTGCGGTGGACATTACTAACGATACAGAGGCCAAAACAACAACTTTTGGAATTTTTGTCTGTCTGTCTGTCTGTCTGTCTGTATGTTCGCGCATCACGCAAAAACTACCAGGCCGATTTTGATGAAATTTTGTATGGTGGTTCCTTATAGCCCGGGTTAACATATAGGATACTTTTTATCCCAGAAAATTCGAGAGTTCCCGTGGGAAAATCAAAAGTATTCATTTATAGAGTGGCTCACCACGCAAATGTGGCTTGACCTATTACAATCAAATTTTACACGTTGATACCCTTATCGCGAACTAAAATTGGGACATTGTGAATCCCAAAAAAATTAGGGTTCCTACAGGAATGCAAAAAATTGTATCTTTAGAATGACTCAACGTAACAATATGAAACCTTTACATTGGGATGGGGTGTTTTGACCATCATTGTATAGTCGGGTATTCTTTATCCCGGAAAACTAAAGAGGTCCCGTGGGAAATTATCTATCGATACATACAAGTACTTTTTTCTATCTATTAGCTACACATACCAAACATTATAATCATAGTAGCAGAATGACAATAGATGGCACTGCAGGGATAATAAAACGCACTTAAGTTGTATTAAAACATTAAAATATTATTTCATACTTTTGAGTGGATTCCTTTTATGTATTTTTCAGCATACGCTACTTTAAACTCTGGAACTATGGTACGTAGCGATGTGTTTCATAGACGAACAGAGAGGTATTTTTTTACAGATTCCAATCGTGTAAAAAAATAAAAACACATAAATCGAGTTTAACATCTTTTAACAGGAGGCACAGATATGGGAGCTCTTCTGACGGCGACTATTTGCGTGTGGCAGTTGCTCTCCGCCTGCAATATCAATATCTGTGAACCTCATCAATGTACTTGTGGGTCCTCGGTGGAGGCAATTGGCCATCACTCACTGAGTTGCAGTCGTGTTTGTGAAGATTACCACGTCACCAATTCCTTAATGACCTCACTCGGAGGGCACTGGTCTCGGCCAGATGGAATATTCCATCTTTGATGCAGCCGCCGCCCGGGCTTTAGTCGATCTGATGGCAAAAGGCCGGAGGGTTTAAACAGGTGCTATGGCAGAGAGGAACGTGTCTGCTTTAGGAAGCCACTTTTTCGGCCTCACTCCTCACCCGTACGGTACTGCTGCTCAATTTGCGGTGAGAAAGAAGCATAATAAGTACTCGGTCTTGGAGGCAAATTACTGCTTTGTGCCGCTGGTCTGTGAGACAATCGGCTGCTGAACCCTCAGAGGCCTTTGCCTTCACAAAGAAGATTGGCCTTCGCCTTCGAGAGAGGAGATGTGACGTGAGGTCCTACCTGCTGCTAAGGTTGTCTATTGCCATCCAGCGCGGCAACGAGAAGTGCGTCTTGGGCTCCTTTGGAGCTGATACGACTCGAGGATTTGACCCATATTAATATTGTTAGGAAACTTTATTACTAGATTGATACCTATAATGATTTGAATTAGTTTTTTGATAATATTTCATCATATAAGTTTATATACGTCCCCACCAAGGGGCTCGACCTGCCCTGAGTTAGGGCGATCTGGCCTTAGACGATCACGCGGGCCCATTGCGGGTTGATTGACTTCACACATAAGCTTCGAATTTCTTCGCAGGCGTGTGCAGGTTTCCTCACGATGTTTTTCTCACCGTAAGAGCGTCAGATAAACGAACATACCAGTATGAAATCGATATTCGTATAGATATTGGTAAGTGGCAGGATTCGAACCACGGCCTTCCGGAGAGGAGGAAGTGGCCCTAACCGTTTTGCCACCGACGCTCTATATTTTATTTAAGATTTAGAAATCCTTACTTAATATTATAAATATGAAAATGTGTTTGTTTGTTTGTTACCTATTCACACTTCAACACCTCTACCAATCTTGATGAAATTTGGCATGCAGATAGCCTGTATCACTGGGAATGAAATAGTCAACCTTTTATCTGTGGAAATTATCATAGTCCGATGCAGTTCCTGAGGAAACTAAAACAGTACTATTTGTTCGTTTTATTTAAAATCGTAACGAAAGAATGGATTGGTGTGATTTTTAGCACAGAGATGAGGTGGAAAATGATATAATTTACTAATAAGTATATCCTGACATAGTTTCCGAGGGATCTGGGGACAACTGTTTTCGACGCTCGCGCACGTCGGTGGCGTCGCAACGGAGCAACGGATTATAGTGATTTTTTGTATAGAATTTGTTGAAGGGGTGGGAAGTGACAAAGACTGCTAATCCGAATAGCCCGATACAGTTCCTAAGGTACCTGGTGAAAACTCATGTCCACGCTTGCGAGCTTATTGCGGCTCGCGTACCACTCACCCTCAAAAAGAGTCATAAAAGCTATGTCCACGTGGGCGAAGCCGCGGGCAAAAGCTAGTAATTAATATAGTACACAGTCTTGCTATTATGTACTCACTGATAGAAGCACTCACTCGTCGAGCTTTCGCGGTGTAATGACCATTTTCCTCTTAAAAACGCCATTGGTGTACACGTGTAATTGAATTAGTTTGTAAAAATTTAATTAATTAGTGTGAGGCCCATAGTCCATTTATATTTTTATTGAAATTTCTACCGTGCAAACTCGCAATAA
Organism: Coleophora flavipennella; assembly: GCA_947284805.1. Taxonomy (NCBI): domain Eukaryota; kingdom Metazoa; phylum Arthropoda; class Insecta; order Lepidoptera; family Coleophoridae; genus Coleophora; species Coleophora flavipennella. The sequence continues at coordinate 335,934 of OX369266.1, forward strand.
GGTTTGTTTTTCATTAAAGAATTAGTGCTCATTACGATTCCAATGTTTTTACGGATGCCGATCAACCTTGACCGCTAAATATCATTATATGAACCAATGTTCGTAATTATTTGTAGAGATTTATATCAGTTCGTTTAGGTCCATTATCGACCCCGTTGATGAGTAACAGAATATAAAACAAATAAACCTGCTTTAACGGATGCGCGTTGTTCAGCAAAAGGCCGCTTATAAAGCGCGTTAAAGAATACCAATCCCATTACATTTGAGGGGCAGTTTTATTCGCTGAATTTTTTCAGTTGTAAAAAACTTTTTTCTGATTAGAACGACGAAAATTGGAAAAACAGTATTTTTTATTAGCTGCTTGTCCTCACAAAAGTATCCCATATGACATAAAACTATAGAAGTAGCTGAAATATACCAGTCTTGCGGTGTCTATATCTGTAAGGAACCAGATTTTTTTGACTGCGTATGCGGCTGAGCTAGGCCTGCCTGCTACCGTTTTTATGTGCCCCATTGAAGCTTTTAATCTACAGTTAATCCTAGAAACACGCTTTGATTAACAGATTCTAATATATTATTACCAGCTTAGGATATATTGTTGTTTTACATTAGGTAATGTGAACTTAATACATTTGGTCTTATTTGCAACATAAAGTTATTGACAGTAAACCAATTGTAAACTTTTGAAAGAGTTTCGTTTACTTCGTCAGACATACCAGTTTTTCTGTCAACATTAAAAACTAGCAATGTATCATCCGCAATCAACACAATTTTCGTCAGCGATTCAACCATGAATGGTAGATCAATAATACAAATAAACGTTCCTAAAATATAACTTTGAGGCACACTCATCTTAACCCAAGAAGCCATAGATCTCGTACCATTTATGTGTACTTTTTGTATCCAATTGATTAAATACCATTCTTAAAGTTCGATTATCTGATTTTTACCACCGTAATGCTCCAGTTTTACAAACAATGTTTTATGTTCCACACAATTTAATGCCTTTGACAAGTCGCAGAAGATACCTTCATGGTCTGGAATTTCACAAAAGCATTATATATGTTTTTAATGAGTTCAACTCCCGCGTCCGTTGTAAAACGCCCTTTTGTTAAATCAAACTGCAGGTTATGGAGCAATTTATTGATGTTGAAGTGAGTCAACATTTGATTTAATACATTTTTTTCGAAAACCTTACTCAAAACTGGTAGCACAGAAACAGGCCTATAATTACTAGGGTCTTTCTTTTGTCCGGACTTGAAGAATGGAACAACTTTACTAAATTCCATGAGATCCGGAAACACTCCAGTACCAATACAAATGTTGAATAGATCGGCCAAGTAAGGTGCTAAAGTTTCAATTACGGACTTTATTAAATTAACAGACATGCCCCGAAGATCCTCAGTATTTTTTGTTTTAACAACTTAAAAGCTTTTACAATTGTGTGTGGATTAATTTTTCGAAATGTAAAATCTTCTTCGTACTTTGGTACATTTTCAGAAAGTTTACTTTTACTTTTTTACCCAATCTGTGACAATGGGCGACGAGTCAAGGCTCTCGAGTGGAACATTTGTAAAGAAAGATTCAAATTTCTTCTTTTACCTCCGAGGTTCTAGAAATGAGACCACGATCAGTTTGCAAGACATATTGTTTCTCTTGCGGCTTCTTTTTCCCTGTCTTTTTATTAATTACGTCCAAAAAAACTTTTATTTTATTTTCAGAATAATTTATTTTGTTAGAAATAAAGTTGGCTTTAGCTTCCAAAGAAACTCTTTTAAATAGTTGTAAATAGTTTTTAACATACTCATCAAACTTAAAAGCGAAAACAATTTTTTTCTACTCTTGTATATACGTACAGTAGCCCCTAGTACAGTAGTCACTAAACATACATTTTTGATTTACGTTAATTGTTTTTAAATTGAATATATTTTCAAACTCTCTACTGAGCACTTAAAAAAACAAAAGTTGAAGAAATTATTCGGGTCATGTTGATCTAACATTGAGTTTGGTAGCTTTAGGACAAGTATATCTTTGTAAATCTCTAATCTTTGAGTAGTGAAAGGTCTCGTTTGAACTGTAATTATTTCTATACTACTTTCACATGGAAATAGTACAAGCTGACCACTGCGATCAGATTTTAAACAGTTTATGATACATTCTGTCTATGTTTGCATTTACAGAAAACATATAACATGTATAGCTGATGTTGCTGTCACTCTAGTAGGCTCGTTAAACAAAAAATCTAGATCAAACGACTTAAATAAGCTTTTTTTATATTGTTTTTAAACTTCTCTTTTCCAGGATATTCACATTCAATTCTTCGCAAACAATGATAGATTTGTTACCCTTGCGTAAAATGCTCAATGCATCTTCTAATACAAACTAAGAAATTTTCATCCTTTGGGGGTTAGTCCAACCATAATATGACTCTCCTAGTGTTCCTGGCGAACGACTATGTTGACAAAATTTTGACCCTGCGTGTGTTCCTGGTACGTTGTTGGTGATGGTGTCGCGAGTTCTGTGATTTTACCATGTCAAAAATGCCCAACACGCCTAAAGAAGTTTTCACTTCAACAAACCGCCAGATTATTAAGTGATTTATCGCACGTGTGTGTGATATACTGGCAGCTGTTTGTGAATTTCCTCTATTTATCAGGTTTTTGTATCTCGTGGACGCGGGCGCGCGGGCACGCGGGTCGAGCGGCGCGGAGGCCAATCTCCGGCGTGGGCGCAATATCCGGCCGCCGCCGCCGCGCGCCGCACCAAGCTTTGTCTCCGCGCGGCTCTCGGGGTTTATGGCGATTTAATAAACCAGGATCAGCCTTCTATTCAGCGGTAACACCACAGCTTTCCCAAGGCAATACAAAAGGAAACATTAAAGTTTACATTGTCTCTACTTTGATTACAGTCCTGTTCATAAGTAAGTATAATACGAGTACCTACATGTAATGTAAATATAACGGTCAGTTAAATGGAACTTTAATAAATTGAATATATTTTTACCGCTGAATAAGATTATCTTAATATTTATATTCTAATGCATGGGCTTTATAGATATTAATTTCTATTATATAATACTTACCTTATCTTCATCAGCTCAAAATGTTGGCCAGTTCATTCATTGCAGCAACATAACTACTTGTATAGAAGCCATGACTTTAACAGCGTACAATAGCAAAAAAGGCATTAATAGTTTAAAATACCAGCCAAGTACGAGTTGACTCACATATTAAAGGTTCCGTACCCAAACAACTTTGGGCACGAAATCTTATAAACATCAATGAGTATAACAATCTCATTGAAGGTCAAACTTAATTTTGTAGTTGGGAAAATGTGGTGTAGTTGAAAAAAAGCTAAATACCGGCCAAGTGCGAATTGGGGACACCCAAACCAAACTACTTCTACCAACAGAACAAGACCTCTCAGTACATACTTTGCTTTAGGTAAATAGGGTCTATTTATTCTGGACAATTAAAATTTAATAGTGCGTCGGTGGCGTAGTGGCAATTGCCGCTACCTCCTGTCCGGGAGGTCGTGGTTCGAATCCAGCAACGTACCTATATGTTTTCGACTTTCGATTTCATATGTACGTATATCCGACGCTCTTACGGTGAAGGAAAACATCGTGAGGAAACCTGCACACGCCTGTGAAGAAACTCAAAGGTTGTGTGTGAAGTCGACCAACCGGCACTGGGCCCGCGTGGTCGACTAAGGCCCGATCGTCCTAATTTAGGGTAGGCGCGAGCCCCTCGGTGGGGACGTATATGAGCTAATAATGATGATGTTGAATGAATGATGAAAATTTAATTTCCTGTACTATGGAAATTTTATTTTCTATGTAGAAACAGAACGACTTTTCATTTCTTATAAACTGTATTTCTTATTACATTCTTATTACTTCATATACTGTGATTTCGGTAGTTTCGGAGATAAGGGGAATGGTCAATTTACGCCTATTTTTTCTTACATTTGTCAAAATTATTTATTTTCAAATAATAAAAAAAGGTATCTAAGATAATCACAACAAGCTGTTTTGTTTAATATATCACACGGAATATTTTGCATTTTTTTTAAATTTTCTAATTTACCCCCCCAAAAGTCGTCCCTATGTTTATAATTCATTTATTTACGTTACACGTGCTTTTTTACCCAACTTCAGAAAATTGATTTTTAAATTGGAAAAATATACTCCTGAGGTCGTCCCACTGTCACCAAGACAGGATCTGATGAGGGATACTTGGAAAATAATGTGCAACCCTTTAATTTTTTAGCAACGTATTACATGGTCCAAATATATTCTAAAGAAATTGAAATATTTGCGTCTGGTAGTCATTATCTTATGGTGGTGAGCTGGTGATGGCAGGTACAATTCCTTAACGGTTAGGAGTTGGAAGAGAATTATTTCAATATTTTACTTAGATACGTAAGTAGGTATAGATCGATAGTTGTGTTCTTTCAGGTTATTCAGGTGAGCTGATGATGGAAGGTTTGACTCTTTAACTTTCATGTTACTGAGATGATGATGAAAGCCACAGGACTCTGTATTGGCTAATGAGACACATGCATTATGATTCGTTGACATCCTTTTGGCGAGTGGGTGATTGGGTTTAACATTGTTTAGCATTATCACTAAAAATAAATTTAAATAAAAGTTTAAAAAAATAAAAACCGACTTTAAAAAGAAAGTCACTCAAAATTATGAAATATACGTAATTAACTGACTGACTCGGTGGCTCAGTGGTTTGTGCTCCTGACTACTGATCCGAGGGTTGTGGGTTCGATCCCCACCCAGGGCAAACATTTGTTTGATGAGCAGATTTGTTTGCTCTGTGTCTGGGTGTTAAATGTCTATATATGTATGTATTTAAACGTATATAAGTATGTATATCAGTCTCTGGTTCCCATAACACAGGGAATCCTGCTTTGGGGCGAGATGACCACGTGTGATTTGTCCCACAATATTTATTTATTTATTAACAATAACGAAATGAAAAGTTGGTACCAAACTAATTAGAGGCCTACTTTTTTTTGAGTTTGCTACCAGCACTTAAGAAAAGTATACATAACCTATCAAATACTTTATATTTGATCAAATTCTTACGAATTTTATAAACGCGAAAGTTTGTATGTATGGATGTATGTATGTTTGTTACTCTTTCACGCCACAACAGATAAACGGTTCTGGATGAAATTTGGCAGGTAGACAGATTATAACCTGGATTAATAATTATATAGGCTACTTTTTTCTACGCTCTGCGCACCCTCGGAACTACGTTCATGCGAGCGAAGCCGCTGGCAAAAGCTAGTACTTTATATTTGATGGCCTTGTTGTCACCAACCTCATACCTAAACATTGTAGGCCGCTTATTTTTTTCTTACCTACTTTTGATTTTGTTGTTGTTTTTTTGGTTTATTCGTGTACTATTTAAATAAAAATATGATTTCATGATTTTGAGTTATAGTTTATTTTAAAGTCCATTAATTTTTTGAAATTGCCTTTTTTATACGCTGTATATCGGCCGACCTTTTACGTCTTTTCCCGGAATAACCAACACTGCTATTTGATAGTACAATAACAACAAAATTTATATATATAATTATGTACTTATATTTCTGTGTAACTATCACTATCTTTATCACTTCAAGACATCGGATTGAATCAAAAATTTGCACACGTATTGAAGACCGATAACCTTGATAGCTGCAGGATACCCTTCAACTTATCATTTTTCAGTTAAGTTTTTAAAGATTTTAATTTATAAAGTTCTTACTCCCGAAGAATGAATTTTTCGAACGTAAAAACTCTATCTTTAAAATACAGCTTTAACAGCAAAAACATCTCCTAATCCTGTCTTCACTTCTCATCCCGCTTCTTTACGCTCCTCAAATTGTGGTTCTCGTGTCGAGTCGGGGCCTTTGCTTACGATGTATTTTTTTAAATTTTTTTTTATTAACACTTGGTAAACCCTTGACAACATCTTACCTGGTGGTAAGTGACGATGTTGCCGAAAAAAAGTTAAAAAATAAGCACTAACATAACATGAATAATAACTAATGGCGAATCAAGATTGACAAAAAAACGTAATAATTATAATCAGAAATCGAATTCAATTGCAATTAAAAAAGTTGTTCCGAATGTGACGCTCAAAATTCTGAACTGGGTGACGTACCGGGCCCCGATTAGGGATGACGACAGCATCAGAAATAAATTATGAACTCTTGACCACTAAATTGCCCTTCCACTTGAACTTCGGAAAACCTTACTCGTTTTGTTTTCCATCAAGTCTTCGATTTTTAAATTAGCAAAATCACAAAATGAGTACCTATAGGACGCTGCCAAACTATGACGTCACGCTTAGGTATTTCAAACATTTTTAGAACAAAATGTCGTTTTTGACACATGATAAAAAGTAACTCAGATGACTAGCATTCGTCATCCCTATTACCGACTTCAACCACAGTATATAATATATACTGTGGTTGAAGTCGGTAATAGGGATGACGAATGCTAGTCATCTGAGTTACTTTTTATCATGTGTCAAAAACGACATTTTGTTATTATTTTTGTTTAGTTGCTTTAATATTAATTGCATAAGTGACGCATACTGGAGGAAGCCGAGAGTAAGCCCTGACCGGCGCGGGCGCGGTGCCGGCGAGCACGGCGTCACGCTCACCGCGCTCCTCCGTAACCGCACGAATTGAGCTTTCAAACACTGTGTCATAGCTTAGCTATTTTATCTTCCAGTGAGATCACTCGCTAATTCGATGCTGATTCGCCAGATATGAACTCATTCAATATACTCGTAAATGTGTTGTTCAGGGAAAATCTATGAGGATTGCATAATTAAACTTCCAAATTTAATTCATCATTGTATGATACTAATGATTTGATTTCCAAATAGCTTCAGGTAGCTTAATTGAATACCTGCCAAATGTTATTCGATTGGACTGTAGACACGTACCTGCCTGCGACGTGATTTGGCAGAGAGATTGTTTGCGGCGGGCAGCGTGGCGGCGGGAACAGCTACCTCCCGCAATAATTCAATTAGCTGAGACAATGCGCCTCAATCCAAGCGGCTTTGTTCGGCGGTGGGGCGGTGGGCGGCGGGCCGGCGACCCGGCCGCTTCAAATTACAAACTTGAAGTTTGCAGCACGTTGTTGTGCACACACAGTAGGTACCTCGCACAGTATTATAAAGGTACATGTAGTAAGTAATAACTATCATTCGGGGACTCGGACGATAATTTTCGAAATAAATAAAAACTTGAAGGTAGGTCCGAACTTTAATTTGAAAATAATTTTAAATTAAAGTTAAAGTTAAAATTTTAATCGATTCTTAAGGAGTAAACTCCAAAAAAATCCGTTGCGATGTTAAAGACATTAACCAAAACAAGAGTATTTTGTCAGTTCCCTCAGGAACTGCAACGGACCATGCTATTTTCACGGGATAAAAAGTAGTCTATGTCCTTTTCAGTGACTCAGGCTACCTACTTGCCAAATTTCATCAAGATTGGTCAAGGTGTCGAAGCGTGAAAAGGTAACAAACAAGCTCATTTTTACATTTTTAATAATAGTAAGGATTCTTACAAGCGATCGAAACATTGTGGTCCAACAGGTATACACGTTTATATACCACATTTCACAAGGTGGCTTCACAGTTCGAGGCGGATTACTTTTCACCAATAAATAAAATTTACTTAATTAAATTATTCAATCCTTACTATTGTACTATAATGTTATAACTGTGAAAATGTGTTTGTTTGTTTGTTACCTTTTCACGCTTCAACGCCTTGACCAATCTTAATGAAATTTGGCTTGCAGGTAGTTTGGTCACGAGGAAGGATATAGGCTACCTTTTATCCCGTAAAAATAGCATAGCCCATTTTTTGTTTTTTTTTTAAACATCGCAACGGAACAATGGATTGTGCAATTTTTTGCACAGAGATATGCAGAGATGGTTGAGGGGGTGGGAAATGACATGATTTAGTAATAAGCATATCCCGACATAGTTACCGAGGGATCTGGAGAAGATTCTCGACTACGCGCGCGAGCCGCTTGCGGCTCGCGCACTGCGCACCCTCTAAGACAGTCATAAAAACGATGTCCACGTCAAAAGCTAGCAAAAGCTATTTCCTCATAATATAGAGATATTAAAAACTTGAATTAAAATTTTCCCGCACTGGTCTCGTGGGGAGTAACGATACGTCACAACACGATATTCAATTTGATTGGTCGTGCGGGAGTACGCGAACACTCAAATTCAACGGTATTTAAACTAATGTTAGTGCGTGAAAGTTATCGACGTTCATTCCCTTATTTTTTTTCTTTTCCCTTACGAAGTTTTCCAATACATTGTGTGACAACAGTTGTGCTTTCATATTAATACGACGATCTGATGAAGGTCGCGGGAAGCCGCTAAATGCTGGCATCGTAGGCCGGTCGTTCCCATACGATGCGCGGTGCGTCTCCTGGTACGCGGTCACCACTCGAGAACTTTACTACCCCAACAGACATCTGTTCTACTAGCTATGTGGCTCAGACACATAACTCGTAGAAAAGATGACCGTTGGGACAGTAAAGTTCCTGAGTGGCGACCGCGCACTGGAAGACTTAGCGTAGGAAGGCCTTCCACTCGGTTGACCGACGAAAGTCTAATGTGCGCCCGACAACACAACATGTTGAAAGGTTTCTCTTTTATTTGCTCCTATGTTGGTATAATGTGCGCCCGACAACACAACTGTAACGATGCAAAATAAATCGTTACATTTTTTCTGTATAATTAGCCAAGAACTCACCTCTTTAACTCCTCCTAAATAATCTTAAAACATAATAACTATCACTGCACTTATCTCACTGCCAATCCGTATTAAATAAATTAACAATTTATCAATTTTTCAAAAAAATAAACAATACCTTTGTAAAAATACTATGCAAATTAAAACAAACACTATCATACGTTATTTAGCATGACACCAATCAAAACCTGCACTCCCACAGAATCGGCCAATCTCCATACACCAAGTATCTCAAATCGACTAGACTCCAATCACAAAAAAATAAGCTCCGTTGCACTCACAATTCCTTGCGCTCACTCCTTCATAAATATACAAAACTTCCATTTTCTTTAGTCTAAAAAAATCCCACAATTTATATTATAATAAAAGATTTAACATTTCCTCATTTCCCTGTACCTCCATAAACTTTAAACTAAATTCATATTACATAAAATAAAACATCCCCAAGGAACGTTCTAGAAAGTCGATCACTCCCGTCACAGGAACGTACAATTTTCTATTTTTGATGTGTAACATCTTTGCTCTCGCTTTCCTGCAATTTGTGGGAGTGATTTCGTGAAATGGGACGGAAATGTGTCCCATTGTAACAGGAAGTTTTTTCAGGCTTTAAAAGCGCGGAAAAGGCAAAGGTATCTATGACCATACAGCCTAGTCTGCCGTATCTTTGCCGTCCTTTTATAAAGTATTTTGTCACATGTTACACATCATATGCGAGTACTGTAGGTCTCGCTCGAATTTTTTTTACATCGTGAACTCTCTAGAATATTCAATTGGAGACCATATAAATACGAGCAGGAAACCACCCTCGGTCTTTTTGGCTCTAATCTCTCTAAGAAGACGACCTGACTCCACACTCACAGCGCACTCGCTACTGCTCGTGGACATAACAGTAACTCGCCTTGTGAACTGTCATTCTTTGTGAAAGTGAAATTCAATCGCAACATTTGTTCCTGCCAATCCTCTACTTCTCTTCGAACCTGTAAGTATACTAAAACCACCCGTTTCCAATCTAAATTCCTCCCCTTATATACGTGGAAGTCTATAGCGCAATTTCTCTCTTTGCAACTAGCACAACTCGACACCTCGACACCTCGACACCGTGTCACCCGGTTCGTGTGCCCACGCCAAGAAGCTGTTGTTGGAGTACGCTGACTGTGCTGACCGCCACGCGTACACCTGCTGGTGAACCTCGCTGCCTCGCAGACTGTTGCACGCCTTGCTTCAGCCGGACCACCACCGAGCGTTCCACCCGGGAGGCAGAAATCTAACAAGGTGTACTCCAACACATTTCCTTTGTATTTTTTTTTCACATTTCTCGGTGTTTGCACCTAGTGTGCATAGACGCCTGGCGCCCGCTCTTTATCAATCTTTATGCTAAGTTTTAAATTTGGTTATTTCTATCTACAAATTCTACATTTCCTTGACGGTGCTAAATTTTTTATTCTGTGTGTACTTCTTACAACTTAGTCTTATCTCTGCTGCCTCTCCAGCCGCAAATTGATCTATTTAAAACTTCCTTCTATTCTGTAAAACATTACTTGCACAGCCCGTCTGTAGCTAATTTTTTTTAGCTTAAGATTCTCATTGTGTATAATTTACTTTTACTGCATAGGTTTAGCGCCAATTCATTAGTTCATAAGTGCAACAAGGTAGTTGCAATAATTTTGACCCACGAACCCAATTTTTCTCATTTTTGTATAGCCAGGATATAATATCCCTCGCTAATAACCTCTTCTAAATTGACATAAGATCTTACATAAATCCTAAAATTAATTAGAGTGAGTGCTTCCCTCTTTCTTTCCCCCTTCGTTTTGTATAGACTTAAAGCGTATACCTTTTTTTTTAAATTGTAATTATCTTATAAAGGAAACTTTTTAGATTAAATTTAACAATAACTATTTTTACATAACTAGACTTTTGATACATACATGTTGCTCCTTTCACATTAAATAAAAACACATTTTTTAATCAGGATTTGAATCTTTTATTTTATAATAAAATCTTCCCAAGTAGAGGTTACACAACATGTTGAAAGGTTCCTCTACAATTTGCTCCTATGTTAGTCTAATGTGTGCCCGACCACACAACATGTTAAAAGCTATGCGAAAATCTTTGCACAGCGTGGTTGTACCTGTAATTTAAAAGGTATCACACTCACTCGTATCACATCCATACTTACTATTAAAAATCATGTCACATTAGTCCACGCATATGCTCACACGCTCACACACACACACACACACACACACACACACATCATCATCAAACTCATGCACACATACATAATATATATTTTTTTAGCAACATATCTCGTAACTCGGTCCGGGCAATAGCAGAATAACAGCGTTTTGCCTTAGGGTAAAAAATAAGCTGAGCTTTATTGCCTTTTGTATTGCCTATGTGTTTCCTTTTTTTTTAAAAAAAATACTCCTTTGATGTTAGTATTAGGTATTTATAGGTAAAAAAAAATTAATTGTTTTTTTATGTTTATCTACTCTTCTCTTTTTATAATTTTTTTTTGTTCATCTACTCTTCTCTTTTTATTTATATTTGTGTACTTAAGCAATACAATAAATAAATCATTCATTCATAATTTATTAAAATTTATAGTTATATTACGAAAAAAAAACTTCTAAAATAAATAGAGCATCGTCGGTGTCGTAAAGGATAGGGCCGCTGCGTCCTGTCCGGGAGATTGTGAATCCAATCTTCCTACGTACATATCAAAGTGTTTTCAAACTTCCGTTTTAATATGTAAGTTTATCTGACGTATTTACGGTGAAAGAAAACATCGATCGTAAGGAAACCTGCACCATGCTTGCGAAAAAACTCGAGGGTTATGTGTTAAGTTAACCAACTCGCTCTGCGCCCGCGTAGATGACTTAAGCCTGATCGCCTTAATTCAGGGCATGCTCGAGCCCCTATTTTGTTACACAACAAAATTGGTGTAGTTCCCGTTAACTGGGGCTTCTACTCATCATACTGAACAACTTTTACCAAGGAACCCATATTGACATGCTTGACTTAATTATAATGTGACTCGAAAAAAATTCATTTTACTACTATTTTTATAATTGCTGTTGTTTTCTTAATTTATTTGATAGTTTTTTTAAAACAAATATGACTAGCGGTAGATTGATAAGTATTTTTAAACAATTGTGGAACTCGTTGTTGGAATGTATGGACTTACCTTTCTATGTATATTTAATCCCTAAAATATCATAGAACATTACCGTTTGTGTTCTCCTAATGAAATAAAAACAAAAAGATTTAATTTGATTTGATAGTCAATTCTCAAAAAAGATTTTGGAGCCTATATACAAAAACGCACATAATTGGTCGATCAGCTGATCGATTTGTATGAAGAGTTAAATATGTTTTTTTGCGATTATAACAAAGTCATGAAACAAAAGTAATGTATGTATGTATGATGAGTAAAAGCTCCAGTTAACGGGACCTACACCAATTTTGTTACAGCCTGACAAGCTGATACGCTATAGTTAGTGAAAAATTATTTAGTAAATAACAATAAATGAATAAGTATGTACGTAGCACACGTTTGTTTTGATAACTTTTAAATTCTTCGACTCATGGCATACAACAATACACTCACAAAAACTGTCATTCAGCATAAAGTGTTAATAAATTACTAAGGACACAACGTCATTGAATCTAAGGGCGTAATGCATTCAGCGCTGAGTATCTCGCGATATTTTTGTGAGTAGCGAGGCTGTTTAGCCAACATTCGAGATTGCTTACACGGCGTTTGGGCGAGTGGCCCCCCATCACGCTCTGGATCCGCTATAACTAAGTATCCATTGCAGCCGCCCAAGTTGACTGCGCTGACGCCTGCTCGCATCACTTGCCAAGGCGTGTTGTTTGAGAATCACTCGCCACGCAGTAACTACAATGTACTTGATGCGGTGGGTATAGACGGGTGTGTAATTGACTTAGTCATTTCTGTAAATCCTGTTCACTCGTGTCTAACGTAGAAGAAGAAAAGTATACTTTCCTCCCATTTGAAGGCATACCAACTAAAATTAAAACGTAGTAGGTTCACACTCCGGACAATACATACAACGGTCGTGAAGTGACATTTCTAAAAACAAAAAACGGAACAAACCAAATCACGGCGAAAGAAATTTTTCAATAATCTCCAAAATTATTATTTTATTTTGTTACTTCCTGTATACTTTGGTAGCGTGCCCCGCCGCCCGCCACTCAGCGGCAGCGACAACGCCGAGCCCAGCGTGCAGCGTGGGCTCCCACTCCCTTTGGTAGCGTGCCCCGCCGCCCGCCACTCAGCGGCAGCGACAACGCCGAGCCCAGCGTGCAGCGTGGGCTCCCACTCCCTTTGGTAGCGTGCCCCGCCGCCCGCCACTCAGCGGCAGCGACAACGCCGAGCCCAGCGTGCAGCGTGGGCTCCCACTCCCTTTGGTAGCGTGCCCCGCCGCCCGCCACTCAGCGGCAGCGACAACGCCGAGCCCAGCGTGCAGCGTGGGCTCCCACTCCCTTTGGTAGCGTGCCCCGCCGCCCGCCACTCAGCGGCAGCGACAACGCCGAGCCCAGCGTGCAGCGTGGGCTCCCACTCCCTTTGGTAGCGTGCCCCGCCGCCCGCCACTCAGCGGCAGCGACAACGCCGAGCCCAGCGTGCAGCGTGGGCTCCCACTCCCTTTGGTAGCGTGCCCCGCCGCCCGCCACTCAGCGGCAGCGACAACGCCGAGCCTAGCGTGGGCTCCCACTCCCTTTGGTAGCGTGCCCCGCCGCCCGCCACTCAGCGGCAGCGACAACGCCGAGCCTAGCGTGGGCTCCCACTCCCTTTGGTAGCGTGCCCCGCCGCCCGCCACTCAGCGGCAGCGACAACGCCGAGCCCAGCGTGCAGCGTGGGCTCCCACTCCCTTTGGTAGCGTGCCCCGCCGCCCGCCACTCAGCGGCAGCGACAACGCCGAGCCTAGCGTGGGCTCCCACTCCCTTTGGTAGCGTGCCCCGCCGCCCGCCACTCAGCGGCAGCGACAACGCCGAGCCCCGCGTGCAGCGTGGGCTCCCACTCCCTTTGGTAGCGTGCCCCGCCGCCCGCCACTCAGCGGCAGCGACAACGCCGAGCCCCGCGTGCAGCGTGGGCTCCCACTCCCTTTGGTAGCGTGCCCCGCCGCCCGCCACTCAGCGGCAGCGACAACGCCGAGCCCCGCGTGCAGCGTGGGCTCCCACTCCCTTTGGTAGCGTGCCCCGCCGCCCGCCACTCAGCGGCAGCGACAACGCCGAGCCTAGCGTGGGCTCCCACTCCCTTTGGTAGCGTGCCCCGCCGCCCGCCACTCAGCGGCAGCGACAACGCCGAGCCTAGCGTGGGCTCCCACTCCCTTTGGTAGCGTGCCCCGCCGCCCGCCACTCAGCGGCAGCGACAACGCCGAGCCCAGCGTGCAGCGTGGGCTCCCACTCCCTTTGGTAGCGTGCCCCGCCGCCCGCCACTCAGCGGCAGCGACAACGCCGAGCCTAGCGTGGGCTCCCACTCCCTTTGGTAGCGTGCCCCGCCGCCCGCCACTCAGCGGCAGCGACAACGCCGAGCCCCGCGTGCAGCGTGGGCTCCCACTCCCTTTGGTAGCGTGCCCCGCCGCCCGCCACTCAGCGGCAGCGACAACGCCGAGCCCCGCGTGCAGCGTGGGCTCCCACTCCCTTTGGTAGCGTGCCCCGCCGCCCGCCACTCAGCGGCAGCGACAACGCCGAGCCCCGCGTGCAGCGTGGGCTCCCACTCCCTTTGGTAGCGTGCCCCGCCGCCCGCCACTCAGCGGCAGCGACAACGCCGAGCCTAGCGTGGGCTCCCACTCCCTTTGACCAGTAGCTAGTCATTTAGGACAACCCGCCACCAACCAAGGATTTAAAAGCTTATATTTTTGAGAAATACTTGTCACTGCAATAGCATCACTTAATGCATTACTTTCTCCACAACCAACCGTTTCAAACCAGTTTTTTTTTTGTAGAATACTGTCTCTTATTATTTTTGAGACAAATGTTTCGCTGCACGCTGTGGTTAGCTGTGCGTCGGTAAATTGTTTTATGGAAATTAAATAAAATAGTACACAGTTACGTAATAATTTTCTATTTTTCCACATCAACATAAATTTCCTTATAAAAACCTTTCTGTTGTTAATTAAATTCTTAGTTATTAGAATTTCGACGCCAGATGTACTATCCACAAATTGTACAGCCTCACTGTGCATACTTTCGCGCGTGGGGTTCAATATTTGGTAAAGTCGAGCGCACACAACACACAAATGAATAATTAACGTGACAATTACTAGCAAGAATATCAGCAGGTACCATAATTAATCTTACTAATTAATATTATAAACGCGAAAGTTTGTAAGAATTTATGGATGTATGTTAGTAACTCTTTCACGCAAAAACTAGTGTAGGGATCTGGCTGAAATTTGGTAGGTAGACAGATTTTGACCTGGATTAACACATAGGCTACTTTTTTTCATGCACTGCGCACCCTCGAAATGTCATAGAAACGTTGTACACGCGGGTGAAGCCGCGGGAAACAGCTAGTTACAAATAATCTATATTTGTATGGGAGGTACCATTTTCCCATTTTTAATGTAATAATGCCTAGTATAGTATGCCATACTAAGTTCTAGTAATTTAAAAACTTTTATAAAAACCGTTACAGCCATAAAAAAAAATAACAGCTTGAGTTTGTATGGGAGGTACCTAAGCCAGATTTTTCTCGAATAACATTGCATATGACCGTGAATTATTATTAAAATCGTAAGATCCATTTTTGGTAAAAAATAAAAAAACCTGGGTTTTGACAGCAGGTAACGGGGCCTACTAAGCCTACACTGTCCGTCTGTCTGTCCGTTATTATGTCTTTCCAATGTTTAAAAGGCTGTATCTTTAGAATCGTGTCAGGTCGCTGAAATGGGGCTGAATATAATATGTTATATTAGTGATAATTTACCGAAAAACAAAAAAAAAAGTTTAAAGTGGTCCCCATGCAAGAAACGTACTCTATTAAAGGATTCTAGTTTCTTTCCGTCGCAGATCGCTAATGTGTACACACAAACATGAACCTTAGAGAGATTTTAGTTTCATCATAAATTAAAACAACTAAATAATAAAAACTGGCCAAGTGTGAGATGTACTCGCGCCCGCGCCAAGGATTCCGAATTAAAAAATACATTTTTGAAATTATGTGTGGAGAAGTGTCGAATTCGACTCGCACCTGGCCGGTTTTTAATTATTTTTTTATTCACAATTGGTAGGCCCTTGGCATCGTCTCACCTGATGGTAAGTGACGATGATGCCGAAGATGGAAGAGGGCTTACCAAGATTCCCCAATGCAATGAAGAACTGGCTATCTTATCTTCAAGCCGGAACCCATTAATGTTGTTAACACTGATGTTTGGCAGCAAGACATAGATAAGATGGTGGTAGCTAGCCAAGCGGGCTTAGAAAATGCCCTACCACCAACCAAACCGAGTCTTACAAATTGACCCCACCGGAATCGAACCTGCGACCTCCTGGTGTAAAGCGAATGGACTAAACATTACGCTACGGAGGCCACTTTAAATTTATTAAACTCTATTAGTGTAAGACAATTAATAAACTTTATGAAAATTTTAAATTCTATTTTAATTCCATCGCAATACCTTCTTCAGTCCTTCGTTATAATCGCTCGCTACCGCTCGCTCGCTCCTCGGTCGCACTATATGTATTAGTCATCATCATATCAGCCGAAGGAAGTCCACTGCTGGACATAGGCCTCCCCCAAGGATCTCCACGACGACCGGTTCTGCGCTGCCCGCATCCAACGGCTTCCCGCGACCTTCACCAGGTCATCGGTCCACCGAGTGGGAGGCCTGCCTACACTACGCTTTCCGGTGCGTGGTCGCCACTCGAGAACTTTGCTGCCCCAACGGCCATCTGTTCTACGAGCAATGTGCCCCGCCCACTGCCACTTAAGTTTAGCAATTCTGAGAGCTATGTCGGTTACTTTGGTTCTCTTACGGATCTCCTCGTTTCTGATTCGATCACGCAGAGAAACTCCGAGCATAGCACGCTCCATTGCCCTTTGGGTGACCTTGAGCCTTCTTATGAGGCCCATAGTAAGCGACCATGTCTCAGTTCCGTACGTCATCACTGGCAACACACATTGGTCGAAGACCTTGGTCTTAAGACACTGCGGTATCTGTGACGTAAAGATATTGCGAAGCTTCCCGAACGCTGCCCAGCCGAGTTGGATTCGACGATTGATCTCTTTCTCGAAGTTGGACCTACCTAACTGGACTGTTTGTCCCAGGTATACATATTCGGTAACAACTTCGAGTGTAGAGCCTCCAACCTTCAGAGGAGTAGGTATGACACGGACGTTTGACATAATTTTCGTCTTGTCCATGTTCATTCTAAGACCCACTTGTTTAGAGGCTCTACTGAGGCCATCGAGCATTGTACCTAAGTCGTCCATAGTCTCAGCCATGACCACGATATCGTCAGCGAATCGAAGGTGGGTGATGTACTCGCCGTTGATATTGATGCCGAGTCCACCCCAGTCCAAAAGCTTAAAAACATCTTCCAGGGCGGCGGTGAACAGTTTCGGAGATATAACGTCTCCCTGTCTCACCCCTCGCTGCAGCTGGATAGGTTCCGAGTTTTGATCCTGGAGGCGAACCGACATGGTGGCGTTTTCATACAAACACTTTAGCACTTCGATATATCGATAGTCAATTTGGCACCTAGCCCAGGTTTCGACCGAATCGAAGGCTTTCTCATAGTCCACGAACGCCAAGCATAGTGGCTGATTGTACTCTTCGGTCTTCTGTATAATCTGCCGCAGCGTATGTATGTGGTCTATGGTACTAAATCCTTTTCGGAAACCGGCTTGTTCGGGAGGCTGGAAGTCGTCAAACCTGCGTGCGAGACGATTCGTAATGACCCTCGAAAACAGTTTGTAGACATGGCTCAGAAGTGAGATGGGTCTGTAGTTCTTCAGCAGGGTATTGTCGCCCTTTTTGAAGAAAAGCACGACCACACTTCTGTGCCATGCCTTAGGCGTTTGTCCTTCAAGTATGACGGAATTAAATAATTTCTGAAGAGCTTTAAGTACCGGTGTTCCACCTGCTTTCAGAAGTTCAGCCGTAATTCCATCATCACCCGGTGCCTTATTGTTTTTAAGCTGTTTAAGAGCCATTCTAATCTCGTACAGGCTGACGTCCGGGATATCTTCGGTATAGTGTCGGGTAAGTCTAGCTCTTGGGTCTTTAGCCAGATCGCTGACAGGCAGACGTGTGGTCGTGTACAATTGTCCGTAGAACTTCTCAACTTCTTCCAGCAACTCAGTCTTAGACGATATGATCCTGCCGTCCTCAGTCTTCAGCTTGGTCAGTTGACTTTGACCAACAGACAGATCTCTTGCGAACACTTTTGAGCCTTTGTTGTTCTCAATCGCCTCTTTAATACAATTTGTATTATAGTGGCGCAAATCGCGAGTTAGAGACTTAGAGATCTGCCTGTTTAGTTGCCGATACTGAGTAGCGTCATCAGAGGACTGCAAAACCAATCTTCGTCTTTCTTCCATGAGGTTGCTGGTCAAGTCAGAGATTTTTTTGGTTCTGTTTGAACGGCGGGTTTTGAAAATCTTAGACCCGACCGTTTGGACAATTTCCACGAACCTGTCGTTATAATCGTCCACATTCTCGCAGTCTCCTAGGCATTCGAAGCGATTGTGCAACTCGAGCTGAAAGTTTTCGGGGTTTTGGAACTGGATGGGCGCTGGTCGGAGTGTGGACTTCATCAGTCGACATCTCTCTAGCTTGGGCTTTAGATTCAATGTGCCTCTTACCATTCGGTGATCGCTTCCTGTTTTGACTGAGTTGATCACAGAGACATCATTGAATATTTGCCTTCTTGTCGACAAGATGAAGTCAATCTCGTTCTTCGTTACGCCATTGGGATGCAACCATGTCCACTTTCGCTGTTTAGGCTTTTTGAAGAAGGAGTTCATCATAAAGAGGCCCTCCTTCTCCATAAAGTCGGCCAGCAGCTGGCCACGTGCATTTCTCTCTCCATATCCAAATTGCCCCACTCTCAGCTCACCATCACTTCGTTTGCCCAGTTTCGCGTTAAAGTCCCCCATAACAATGGTGTATTGAGTCCGGGAGTTATTATGTAGAGCTCTAGAGATATCCTCATATAGGAGCTCCACTTCGTCGTCGGAGTGTTGCGCGGTCGGTGCATAAACCTGAATAACTTTCAGCGAATACCGTTTGGTAATTCGGAGAATAAGGTACGCTACCCTCGTCGAAACACTCTCGATCCGGACCACATTGTTAATGAGGGACTTGTGGACTAGAAACCCGACACCACCCTCGGACAGTTGGTCGCCCTCCCGGAAATAGAGCAGGTTTCCGGATTTAAGGATTATGGTGTCCTCCCCCTCTCTTCGGACTTCACACAATCCTACGATGTCCCATCGTAACCTGCTCAATGCTTCCTCGAGTTCTGTTAACTTTACGTCGGTTCGCAGTGTGCGCGTGTTGTAGGTTGCCAGGGCCAGAGGTCTTTTGTTTTGGTAGCCTGGCATCTGCCGGGGATTCTTCGCACCCCATGCCCCGCCGTTATCTTGACCGCTACCGGAGCTAGGAATAGCGGGGCCGCCGGGGACTAGGGGCCGTTTTTTATTTGTGTCGGTCATTTGGGGGGTGTTGCCGTAATCGCCACGCTTGGCAGGCGGGTTGGCGATCGCAGTGTTATTGCAGATTGGCTGCAAGTCACGGAAAGACGCTGCTGCCCATCCTCCGGTTTGAGTCCCTTAGTCGGCTCTTACGACACCTATTGGATGAAATAGGATGGCCCTATTCTAAGCCGGGAGCCATACGGCAAATGTATTAGTACTCGCTCGAGAATACAAGTGTTGCGTTGTCTTCAACTGTGTGAGTGTGGTATGGGGCCATCACAGCGGCACAGTATATTATTATCAGTAACAGCGGCATGCGCGCTCGCGCTCGCCAGTCGCCACCCGGCAAGAGCTTGAAAGGCGAAGGCGACGCACGCGCGGCCCTCCAGCCCCTGATTGCCGCTTGTACCTCTCGCCGCCGGGTGCCGCCGGGTGCCGCCGGGTGCCGCCGGGTGCCGCCGGATGCCGCCGGATGCCGCCGAGTGCCGTCGGCTCGCTCCGATCTAACTTTTTAATAAGATTGCGGTCTCCAAAGAATGAGTAATTGCCCCAAAGGTATAGCCGCGCCGAGTAGCTTACCGATGGTTCCTCACGGTCGAACCCTTCACTACACTAGTATTGAAGGTCATCCCTTTTAATTTCTGTTCTCTTATTTCCTGTTCAGTAAGCCGCACGAATACAAATTCTAAAGAAATTTTATTTAAAATGTCCCCGCAGAACTATATTACCATCGTAGGTATTAAATAGCGAACAACACAAAGCAAATAAATCCGGTACAAAGTGTAGTAAATATCTCGACAACTAGTTAGCTGGGGTGTGTGGTGTGTGGCGGTGGTCACTTACCCCTCTCACACCCGACCTTCACGGGAATGTACTTTTTAAATAAAAAACATTTTTTTTAAATCCCACGACTTTTTTAAAGTCAACCGATTAGGGAGAAATAAGAAACGAAACACAAATTTGAATGTTTTCTAGACAGATGTGTTTTTGTTTTTTCTTATTTTGTCATCGCTTCTGTATATTCACGTACTTTTCCGAAAATTATTTTAAAAGTTATTTTGTTCACCGTTTTGCCATAGGATGTTTTAACAAATAATGTTTTGACAATATTATTTTGTATAACTTATGTGTTGCTTTTAATCGGTCCATTAATTATATTACTATTTTTGTCTTTTCCCATCTATAACTTTTAGGCCAAATATTCAAAATTTCGACGCATTCTTGTGGCAAACGGGGTTCCATGCCATTTCTTTATTTTATACCCTATTTTTACTGCATTTTTGGCGCCCGAACTACAAAATTTACCCCTCTTTTGTCCTTTCTTTTCCCGAATGAGCCTCTATTTTTGTTGTTCGTTGGTGTATCCGTTTCCCGGGTAAATGAAATTCCCAAAAAGAATTTAAATTAAAATGTTATTATTTATTTATTTTAAATTTTATTTATTCGTGCAAATTTTATTAATTTTTATTTGGAATCATGAGGTTTTTTTCGTTTGTATACACAGGGTTTCTTTGCGTCTTTTCACACGAGTTGGGTTTTTCCCCGGCGTAAATTCATTATACCTACCTTTTTGCGATTAATTGTCATCGTGTTGGATTGTAGTATTTGTAGTGTCTTTGCCCGTGTATTCTCTTGCAGTTCCAAGATAATTTTTATATGCGTGGTCATTGGCTAGACTATAGATTTTTTCAAACGATAGTTTGATCCGACTTACTTTTATTATCTTCGATTTATAAAACATTTGCTAACATGATCAACAATTTTAAAACCCTTCCAACTTTCTTTTATGGTTTTAAACTGTGTTCTCTGTTATGGTTTGGATGGCGAGGTATTCTTTATTTTTGGCGTACCTCGTTTACTCTTAAGTGACAATGCTACTGTATTCCGCAGTGTTGTTAACATTTCTTGAAGATTATAATATAAGCCCATTTTTAAATATTCTTACTTCTATCTACATTCGCGATTCGCGCGTTCAGACTTCCGGTGTTAATTTTATGCGAGAGTCAGAATCGTCGCGCATCCACCCTTACCGCCTTTGAACATATTTATGCGAGGGTAACCGACAACCTTTCTAGGATCTTTGGAATCTCTCGATAATAACCTGGATTATATTACACAGAGGAAAAAAATTGTTATCAATATCTCCACAGAAAATTCATTTTCCTCTTTAACTGATGAAATTGACCACGACGGCGATACTAGTAACTAATTAGTAATCTGTGGCGATACCCTGAATAGAAGCTGCCCGGAAATACCTAAAAACATAAGATATTCATTTGAGGATATGCAAGAACATATAAGAGATTTAAAATCGAAATTAGAATCGGCAGACTCGGAAATTATACAATTGTTGGGTGAAAATTCTCAACTTCAAAAAAAGATTACTCAAAATGAACTCACTATTAAAAAACTAACAGTCATCTGCAACTCCGCAGGAAATAGCAGTTCACCAGTTAAAAGTTCACGGAGAAAGAACAGATTTCTAAGAAGAAAAACATTAAACTTTTCGCCTCACGAAAAAAATTATAGTTTTGGTTTTCTAAACTTGGACCCACAAAACAAACAAACTGAAGCCAGCTCCTCGAAAAAAAACAGCCTTCTAGCTAAAAGTTCGAATTGTTTGGAAACAGATGTTGGGACTTCCTCGTCTATCACTTCTCAAGCTGAAAACATAACAATCAGTCCACCGCCGCAGCAGCCGCTATCGCCAGCACCGCTGCCGTCGGACGGTACAAGTTGCTCACACGAACGTCACCAGGTGACGAAAGATGGCGCTACAAGTCAAGACACTAAGAACAATTTATTTGTTATAGGCGATGAAACCATTCTAGGTTTGGCATCTTTGTTAATGTCATTAAGACAAGGGCAATGGAACGACACCTATATGCCATCTGGTCACATTATCACACATGCCTCGAGTACTGAAATACTAAACTACTGTTCCAAAATTGAAAATAGTTTAACTGACAAGGATGTAGTTGTTTTAGCTGTAGGAGCCAATGATAATAATCCTGAAAAACTTCATTCCAACCTCTGTTTAATCCTTGATAAGTTAAGGAAGGCTTATGTGTATGTAGTGCCTATCATAAAAAATCGCTACCTTAATGAGAGAACGCTTAATTATTATTTAAAACTGTGGACAACTAACTGTAAAAATTGCAAATTCTTGGATTGTCATAAAAAATGTTACAACATGAATAAAATGGATTACTTACACGTTATATCTAATAAGATCAATATTGACTTAGACAGTAAAAAATATGAATCTCAATTTCTTAATCTTAAAAATATTGTGAATTTCATCAAAAGTGGCTCTAACAACGTTGATAACCGTCGTATAAAAAATATAAGATTACCAAAAAAAACACACCTTGCTAAACCACAAAAAAAACTCTGCTTGATTACTTTCCTGTAATAAAAAAACCACACACAGTCATTAGTACATCAAAAACACCCATACAATCCAGCTCACCCCATGAAGACGCAACATTTTTTCGAGACCCCCATGAAACAGAGTAGCCATAATTTCACGCTTATGCATCAAAATATTGCAAGTATCTTATCAAAGAGGGAACTAATTGAAATATCCCTTTCTGATCTATCCAACGATGGCGTGAAACCCGATGTAATCTGTTTTTCTGAAACATTTGTGAAAAATGGTGAAGAGATGCATATTAAATTAAACAATTACGAGTTAGCAGCAAACTATTCGAGAAAAACTAAACGCGGGGGAACATGTATTTTAATTAAAAAGGGTTTGATCTATAAAGAATTAAAATCTATTAAAAAATATTTGATCCAAAAAATTTTTTAATGTGCGGGTGTAGAAATTCCATTTTACAATCTTATTATTTTATGTATCTATAACTCGCATAAAAGATTCGCTTGTCAGTTTTTAAATAATTTAGAAACAGTTCTCCATGAACTTACTAGTACTTATAGGAGGAAAAAAATTGTAATCACTGCAGACTTTAATATTAATATTCTTGACACCACCCCCCACACTAGACACCTTAGAGATTTAGCAAAACAATTTAACCTGAAATTTAGCATTGAGGAACCTACACGTGGCAATTCATGTTTAGACATAATAATGACTAATATTAAATATGCTAAGGGAAGTACTATACCTCTACATCTATCTGATCACCATACGCCTCAAATGTTGTTATATCCCACTAAATCCAAAAATATTGAATTTAAATCATGGTTTATCACAAAAAGAGATTTTTCTAAAGAAAACCGAGAGAAATTTAAAAATCGTCTTGGCTCTCTTTCGTTCGCGGAGGTTTTTGAATCAAGTAACCTTAATTTGGCTTTTCAAAATTTCCATGATTTATTCTGTATGTTATATAAATTATGTTTTCCGAAAATTCGCATTAAAACAAATAACAAGTGCAAGGGACCACAATGGATAACGAGAGGCTTAAGACGAAGTTGCAGAAAAAAAAGAACCCTTCGCTTTCAGTACTACAAGAATAGAGATGAATTAAGTAAAAATAATTACCTTAATTATTCTAAAAAATTGAGAAAATGTATCTCGTCCTCACAAAAAGCTGGCTATAAAAGATATATTGCAAATAGTAAAAACACCTGCAAAGCTGCATGGACGGTAATTAAAGAAGAGAGTGTCAGCAAATCCTTCAATAAAGAGATTGATCACTTAAATATTGACCATAACATTATTACTAATCCTAATAGAATAGTCTCGACATTTAACAATTTTTTTACAAATCTGACTACTGCCCAAACACTTCCTGACATACCAACTAATACTCAATATACAATAAAATCACTCTCAAATTCTTTCTTTGTTCAACCATTTACTACTTTCGAGATATCTAATATAATACAATCTTTAAATAATTCACACGCCTGTGGTTTTGATGAAGTCTCAACAGGCATTATAAAACAGTGTAAAAACGAGTTGGTAAATATCCTGACCTACTTGGTGAATCTTTCTTTTGAGAAAGGAATATTCCCTGACCTACTAAAATACTCGATTATTAAGCCAATCCATAAAAAAGGTGATACCACTGATCTTTCTAATTACAGACCAATAACGCTGATATCAATATTTGCCAAAATATTTGAGAAATGCATGTGTACCCGACTAATAAACTTTTGCAATAAGTTTAATATTATTAAAACAGAGCAACATGGTTTTCGTAAATGTATGTCCACTACTTTGGCTGTATTTAAGTTGATTGACATTATAACAAAGAATATCGACGCAAAAAATTATGTAACGGTGCTCTTTTTTGACATGACAAAGGCTTTTGACCTTGTTAACCATGAAATTCTCCTGCATAAACTCGAAAAATATGGAGTTAGAGGACCGGCCTTATCATGGTTCACATCATATCTACTTGACAGACGACAATGTGTTGTTTTAAGTAAAATTAACCAAAAAAATGATCTTGTTGACTACTATTCCGATAGCATTATTAATAACTCCTGTGTGCCCCAAGGGAGCGTTCTAGGCCCCCTATTATTCCTGCTCTACATAAATGACTTGCCAGATGTTACAACTAATAAAATAACATTATTTGCGGATGATATATCTATTGTTGTTTCATCTAGTGGCGACAATTTAAATAATTATGAGGCTAATATAAATAATAATGTTAATAATGTAATTTCTTGGCTAAAACTAAATAAACTACAAGTAAATTTAACAAAAACGAATTATGTCCAGTTTCAAACATGGCAAAGTAAAGCTATTAAATTGAATATTCAATACGAGGGTACAACTTTCGAAGAGGTAGAAAATATTAAATTCTTGGGAATAATATTAGATAAACATCTTAGTTATGAAATGCACATTGATAAAGTCTGTAAAAAAAATTAATCAATTTGTTTATGCTCTTCGTAGACTGACACGCATTGCTTCACAACACTTGTCTTTGTCTGCGTATCATGGATATGTGAGTTCAGCTCTACGATATGGTTTGCTAATCTGGGGAAACGGCTCCTACGTACAGAGAGCTTTTATTGCTCAGAAGAAATGTGTCCGAGCTATATCCGGAGCTGGTCCCTATGACAGCTGTAAACCGCTCTTTAAAACTTTAAGAATACTGACACTGCCCTCCATGTATGTCTTGGAAGTATGTAAGTTTGTGAAGCAGCATCCATTTCTTTTTAAAACTGTGTCAGAAGTCAACCCAAGGGCAGTGAGGCACCCATTAAAATTAGCTCTAGGCCATTATCCAAGGACATCACTTTATCTAAAGAACAGTTATAGTATGTGTGTTAAAATATATAACAAGGTACCAGACCAATTCAAAACAATGAATCTTAATCAAATGTGTAATAAATTATTTAAGTGGCTTCTAGATATGAATTTTTATAGTATTAATGAATTTTTTGTGTACAATCAATTTAAACTTTAATCAATTTTCAGCTTATTAATCGATAATTTTTTTTACTGTTTATTTAGTCATTATTTAATGACATCCTTAGACAAAATTGTGCCAATATTGTCTTAATTTTTATTTTTTATATTTTTATTATTTTAATTTGTATGCTGTACTCAGCTAGACATGAGAGCTCCTATATTATTAACATCTAAAATCACCATGTTTACCACGAATAAAGATTTTTTTGAATTTTTTTTTTGAATTTTTGAATTTCGCAAGCCTTTTTAAGAATATGACAGCCCTAAAATGCCTTTAGTGCGGTGTGGTTTCTTTTTGATCTTCTTTTTGTCTTTCTTGTTTTATTAGTTGTTTAGATTTGATCTGATTTGTTAGAATAGTTGACTAGTTTTAGGCTCAGCGCTTAGCCAACTATTAACATTAGTGTGTTTTGGATTATTTGAGTTGGATCACTTTTAAATGGTGTTTTTGCGTTTGTATATGGAGCTTCGTGTATAAATGTTGACTTCTACCAATTCCTGGTAAATATTAGTAGTTTAATTGGTTTCTTCTTTAGGTTTCTTCCATATCTAGGTTAAGTGTTAATTATTTTCCTTTATGGCTGTCCGTCTTTTATAGGGTCGTCCAAATTTTTTCTTTGTGTGAGTGTGGATATTTGTAGGATTTCTTGCTATATAGGGTGACTTTTAATTAGTTCTTGATAACAAAAGGTATGCATGTACTCGTGATTTCAAACAACTTTCCCAAAGAAACTATATGTCAAATCAAAATAAAAGAATTGCTTTTCGATACAGAATAAGTTACCTATTAAATCGGAAAAAATGTATTGAGAATCAAAAACTTTTTCATAATTGACATATAGTTTCTTTGGGAAAGTTGTTTGTAATCACGAGTACATTCATATCCTTTGCTATCAAGAACTAATTAAAAGTCACCTTGTAAATTCGATATTTTTGTGCTTCGGTCTTCACAGTTTTTAGGTCAAATTCTCTTTATCAAAATTGCTTTGAAATTTGAATATGTTGCTAGACAGGTGTACGTTTTTGTTTTTTCTCATAAGATTGTCATCGGTCCTGTTTTCACGTACTCTTCCGGAAAATATTTTGTTCACCGTTCTGTCATAGGATGTTTTCATAGTTTATGTGATCGGTTCCCTTACCGTTTTTTTAAGGTAAGTGTTTTCATACTCCGTTTATTTTCCTTTTCCTTTTTATAACTTTTAGGCCGAAGATTCTTAATTTCTACTTATTCGTGTGGCAAACAGGGTTCCATGTCTTTTCTTCATTTCATCCCTATTTTTGCTACATCATGTACATCTGGAAACATTACCCTCCTTTTGCGTAGTCTAGTAAAAATGACACTCATATAGGTAAAGTAAAAAACTGCAGCGGAATCGGTTGAATATTTCCTGAGAAGCCCTCAAGCCACAGATTACTAAATAGTTACCTCAAGCGTCAACTATCCTGGCTGCTGCAGCGCCCCCTGGTGGTATAGAGCTATAAAAGATCAACCCCTTAAGCGCCAAAGCACAAAGCACAAAGCGCTCTGGCTGCTGCAGCGCTCCTTTGAGTCTACCGCCATTATAAAACATATCTATGAACCTGCTCTGAAATAATACCTTTTAAAAGCAAATAAACCGCAAGGAAATCGGTCAAGTAGTTTTCGAGATAAATGGCAACAACAGTGCCACAACACACAACGTCTCACCCTAACAGCATACGAGTACCACTTTTCCGTTCCATCGGGGGCAATGAACTCTGTTGCCGCATTACACTAATGTATAGAGGGTACACGCCGCAAAAAATATAAACTTAAAAAAAATTGTGATTTTTTAAATTGAAATAAAATAGGTAAAAAAAACTAAATTTATTGAAAAAATACAATAGGTACAAGTTATTTGTTGATTTCAGTGAAATACACAAAGTGTATTAGGGTTCAAAATTGTTTGTATTTAAAGCGCACGATCGTACTAATCAGGTTCAAAAGGAAGGATTATAGTATTGTGGCCCTTGGATATATAAAATACAAAAAAGGTTACCGTTTGTATTTGTGGAATTGTTAAGAGTGAAGCACTGTGAACACGAAAATATATGTGTTAAAGGTTAACTGTTAACAAACTTTAACTGGATTGCTGCACTGACCGCTCTCCCTAGCTAGTTGAAAGGTTTACTAGTGTAAATGTTCTGTAGTGTACTTAAACACAGGCTTTGGTCTCTTTGCGTCACTACTGTATTTCACCACATGGTTACAAGGGCTGTCTGTGGCGCTCATCTTGGTTTTTTGATCTCTTGTTTGCTTTTTGTTCTTGGTGATGGTAAACGTGTACATACTTTTTATGAAACAATAATAAAAAAAAATACCAGACCAAATAATTATGTCTGTATAAAAATATTTAAAACTTTTGGGAGAACAGAAATTGGTTCTATGAGAACATCGTCAACTTAAGAGTAAAAAACTGCATTTGAAGATTTAAAAAAAACCAATATGCGACTTGGAAATTGAATCTTTTCGTTTATTTTGAAAGAATCTTATTTTTAATTTTCTTTTTATTGTACAATCGGCGTTTCTTTGTAAGATTTATTTTTTGTAAGCCATACTATTAGCTACCTGTATAAATTTCCCAAGTTTAACGGGAACATTTTCTGTAATTTATATACAGGGTGACTGGTAAGTAGTGCAAATCCTTTTATGCGGATAAACTACATCTAATTTGCAATAGAAAAAGTCATATTAACTGAGGGTCGGAAATCAACGGTTTTCGAGTTGAAGCCCATTTAACTTTTAAATTTTGTATGAAAAACGCATTTGTTCAAATGTTTTGTGATTTTTCAAATAAAAATTACAATACAGTAGGCGTGCAAAATACAGTAAAAACTTCCTTATTTTATCAAATTTCCAACAAAGTAAAACAGTTTAAAAAAAAAACAAATTAACTGCAACAAAAACAATGATTGTTGTCTGATAAAGGGTGCCTCAAGTCCCATACAAATGTTTAATTAACATTTTTTTAAAATACCATATTTTATCATGTTTTTTGAATTTACAAACATCTTTGACCCTCTAGCAATATTGACTTACTTTAATTCACAAGCTCATCCAAAAATTCGAACTTGATTTTTTTTCATAGTAAATTGTTGGATAATAATTAGTATGGGACTTGAGGCCCCCTTTTAACAACAATCATTGTTTTTTGTTGCAGTTAAATTGTATTTTTTGAACTTTTTTACTTTTTTGGAAATTTGATAAAATAAGGAAGTTTTTACCGTATTTTGCACGCCTACTGTATTGTAATTTTTATTTGAAAAATCACAAAACATTTGAACAAATGCGTTTTTCATACAAAGTTTAAAAATTAAATGGGCTTCAACTCGAAAACCCTTGATTTCCGACCCTCAGTTAATATGACTTTTTCTATTGCAAATTAGATGTAGTTTATCCCCATAAAAGGATTTGCACTACTTACCAGTCACCCTGTATACTCCGGCTATAGTGCTACGAGCCGTGCCACAGATTACTAATTGCCGTGCTACACGTGACAGCTAGTTATCCACTCGCTCAAACGCGGTGCTACCCGCACGCGCCCGCGTGCCCCGCGTGCCCCGCGTGCCCCGCGTGCCCCGCGTGCCCCGCGTGCCCCGCGCGTTGCGCGTGTTGCGAGCGAGCCACTGACTGATGTGTCCGTCCTATCGTGGTCGCAGCACATTACGTTTCAAACGACATGTTTTCCGTTCCAAATTGCAAAATTGTTCAATGTTGAGCAAGCAGTACCTAATGTCTTAAAACAACATAATGTTAGTATATTTTGAAAAGATTAAAGCAATAAGTTTCAACTAAAGTTGAGCTTGCGATCATAATTCTCGTGACTGCTTGCAGAGCGGCAAGCAAACTGGAATGGATTCGTGATAATATTATTTAACGGTCAATTTATCATTGCAGTTGAATGAACTTATCGTGGCAACTGCGGTAAATGCTGGCGCAAAGGAACAGAAAGCGCTTGCAAGATAGAATGACTATGTTGGGCTATCTAATCATTCCTTAAGTATAAAAGCTTTTGGTTTATATATAAATTCCTTGGTTTTATATAAACTTGTCCTAAATGACCCAGCTAGACATGACCTCCAGAAAATGAAGAGTGCGACTAAGAAGAAGAAGAGCCCTGTTCTAATGCTCTGCTACGGATGGGTAACAGATAACTACTCAAACTGTAGATACAAATCTTAAGCTTAAATATTTGCTGTTTTCAGACTTTTCCTTTTATAAACTCCTAATTACCTCCTAATTATCTCCATTCCAAATTTCAACATTCCAAGTCACCTAAAAGTGGTCTTTTTTTCTTATGATTCAGAAAATCAGTGGTAGAATTATTTAAGAGCACCCTGATTAGGATAAGGCCATCCCATCTTCCAGATAAGAGATGACTGGGGGACTAAACCAGAGGATGGGTGCTGCGTCCTCCCCGCGCACTGTGAAACCCACAGATAAGAATTTTTTTTGCCGCTCCGATAGATTGCTGAAGGAGGCGTGGCAGCGTGTTAGCTTCTTGCACAACGAGGCATGTTGCTGTTATTCGTAAATGATTGTACTGCGCAGAAATTGTACAATTTCTTGGCAGGCAGAGCTTCGTGTGTTTCGGTGTCAAAATTGCCGAAATGGTCAATAATAAGGTGCAAAAATGCAACTGGCAAGGTAAATTTAATAAATGGAGGAGTTTCTTACCATGTGTAAGTGAAAAACCTAAATGAAAACCAATAATTATATTAAATTATTAATTTTTGTTTTTGGTTTCTTATTATTTAGTGCGAGGGTGTTGTCGATATTTTTCAACGATATTTTTTTTATTTTCCCAAATTGAAGGAAAAGTAGAACTACAGAACGTAACAATTTGTTTCCTACAAAATCAAGCACTGTTTACTCAAAGCATTTCAGCGATGATGGTTTTGTGGTTACACCACACAAGAAATGCATAAAATTTTCTGCACTGCCTCATGTAGACGTTTGCATACTGTTTTCAGTACGTATCGGTCGTTTTAATATTTTCTTTACTTTTTACCTATTTACAATCCATAGTACTGGAAAACATAGTTTGGGGCTAGATTACCGTGTTTGAATTGTTCATGAATATTTTTTTCTTTAAGTAGGTAATTATCTTATAAAAGTAAAAATTATAGTTAAATAGAGTTTTAGTTAAGTTTTCTTTGAATGAAATGAATCATTACTACAGATAAGCATTAAAGTATTTCCAGGCTTAAAAAAACATACAAAAAAATATATACACGTAAAAAAAGGCAGAAAAAAAAGTAATAATTTTTTACCCATTCGTAAAAACAGAAAATTAGAAATCAATAGAAAAAGGTTGCTAGGCAACGCTTAATTAATAGTTATAAACAGCAAAAATTATTTTAATAGAGCAAGTAAGAAGTCTGCGGACTACGGTAAATATAAAATATTAGGTAGCTGATTTTTTTTTTTTTTTGTAAGTACAAAGTATTTATGTATAGTGTATAGTTACATTACATTGTATATAGTAACTAAGCCAACCAAGTAAATCGATTAGTCTTGATAAGGAAAATAAAATATATGTTATACTAAAATGAAAGTTATGAGAATGAAATTTTAATAAACACCTAATCGATATCTGAAGGTCCTTGAGGTCTCTGACCACGAATCCGTGGTAACTTTCGAAGCAATCGGCGTAGTTGAAAAACCAATCATACCTTGCATTCCTTAATATAATCTATCGATAATAAAAAATGCCTAACTATAACCACAACACTATGAAAATGATACCATCTTTGGAAAAAATATTGCACGGAAAGTTTCAATTGAATAACTTTACTTCTTATCTTACGATCTGAAATTTAATTCGAAATAAATGTTTTTATGAACATTACATAATATTTCTTTAGTTCTAAATAATCACATTATTTTTTAAACTTTTAGTGCTCATCAATTAAACTGGGCAGTTTTACTATCCTGGTATCACCTTACGATTGTCATTCTGTCAATTTTCATAAACTCAATCTTATGTTATACAGTTTTAAGTCTACTTTTATTCAATGATTTTATAGGTTTTTTTTTTGTTTTTGGGCGAGGTTACTTTAAAAAAATACCCAATAGCAGCAAACTGTTTGTAGTGTGGTGTATGTGTAATGGCTCGCTCGGTATATGTACTAAAAAATCAACATCAGCGTTCTATAGAATTCTTCTATTCTGTAGTGCCACCACATCGCACGCTGTGGTCGCCGACCCGCCACCTGCCTGCTCAGCCAACCCGCCAACTCGAGGAAGGCCTATATCCAACAGTGGACATCTTTTTGCTGATGTGATGAGGAAAATAAGATTCGCCAGGTGGTCTTGAGAAATGTTACCGAGACCAATAACGTCATTAATTAATTATATTTGCTATAGCAAACGAATACAAACAAACAATAGGAAAACAGGATAACATTTCCTAGTATTAATCTTTAGGGCGCTGTTCCACCGGCTATGCTAAGATGAGAGGAGCAAGATTTGAAATCTTGCCGGCCCTTCCCTACCTGAGATGTTCATCGCTAGCTTGTGATGCCACGCGATGTCAAGCGCTTCATAGCGATGTGTGGCGATGTTCTCTGCAACAGAGAACCAGAAGTGCTATATACTTTTTAGCATCTCGAGATGTTCATCGCTATCAATCGCTTTACTTGTGTTTAGGTTTCAAGATTCAAGGTATTTATTCAAAATAGGTGCAAATTACACTCTTTCTAATAGTCATAAATTAATAATAACATAATTTCATTTGTGAAAAATCAAGAAATAAACAATCATTAGTTAATAATGTCAAAATTAAATCCTAGAAATAAACCAGATTATGTCATTAGAACATGAAAACAATATGACACGAAAAGTTATTACATAAAATTATTGAATGTCATTGAAACCTTTGACAAGAGTAGGCCAGTTCACACGGACA
This sequence comes from Coleophora flavipennella, assembly GCA_947284805.1. Lineage (NCBI taxonomy): Eukaryota > Metazoa > Arthropoda > Insecta > Lepidoptera > Coleophoridae > Coleophora > Coleophora flavipennella. Next base: position 368,728 of record OX369266.1, read on the forward strand.
GCACCCGGTCACGAGTATAACGCGAGAGTCAGCCATCGATAGGTTGCCGAATTTATAAACATTCTACGCTCACAGCAATAAGGTTCAATTTTATACCAACAAATAATTTAATTCTCGCCTCGCAAAGGCTCGTTTATTTAGACCATTTCCATCAAAGATGCGTAAGGAGGAAAGTAAAATTTGAATTCTCGCTCGTTTTAGCACAACCTAGCACAGCCGGGGGGCAAGCAGCTCAAGACTTAGTTGAGGCTGTCGGGGTGAGGTGCGGGAGGCGCGGGAGGCGCGGGAGATAGCCGAACACAAGATTCAATTATCATCTTTGCGTTATTCTTCTGAACACAAAGCTCTCGTACCCAACACACGCATAATTACTCCACAATCAGACAATTTTTCGGTAATAAGGTTACAGCGATCCTGCAATGCTTAGCTGCTTGTATTTCATAATAATATAATATTATCTGGTAAGGCCTGGCGGGCAACCATTTCTAAGAAACTCATTTTCTCTTCCTCTTTGAAATATAAATCGAGTGCTGCCTACACAAAACAATCCCCTCTTGACGAAAATGAGGATAATGCTTGTTTAGCAGATATTAATTTAGATGTAAATCGGTAAAGGTATATGTAATACGTAGACTTATATAGTATTGCTAAACTTAAGTGGCAGTGGGTGGGGAACATTGCTCGTAGAACAGATGGCCGATGGTGCAGTAAAGTTCTCGAGTGGCGACCACGCAGCGGAAAACGTAGTGAAGGCAGGCCTCCCACTCGGTGGACCGACGACCTGGCGAAGGTCGCGGCAAGCCGCTGGATGCGAGCAGCGCAGAACCGGTCGTCGTGGAGATCCTTGGGGGAGGCCTATGTCCAGCAGTGGACGTCCTTCGGCTGATATGATGATGATGATGATGATGATATAGTAAACATGTTATCCCTCTAAATTAAAAAGGTCGTTTACTGAACCGTCGGTCCAGCGGCAGCGCTCCTACCTACTGGGAAGATGGTCGCCGGTTCGATCCCAACCCAGAGCACACTCGTGTGACGAACAGGTTTATTTGATCTGTATCTTAGTGATCAATATCTATAAGTGTTTATTTAAAACGTAAATCTTTTGTCTGTATATATAAAAGGAAAAGGTGACTGACTGGTATATCAACGCACAGCCGAAACCAGTAAACGGATTTTGCTAAAATTTGGAATACAGATAGTAATTAGGGTTTTTTGGAAATTCCCAAGAGAATGGCAAAAAAGGGATCTTTGTCCTTGAATAAATATATATTTATCTTTACATTTAGGTATTATGTAACGATACGATGGACAATGTAACGCGCTCACTGTTACATTGATGAGCTTGTGCGTAAATAAACGTGATTGCCTCTTACATTGCAATACGCCTCGTCTCGGTCAGGCTGTCAGGCTATCAGGCTGCAGGCTGTCAGCCTCGCTCGAGCCCGGGGGAGTTCGATTGGTATATGGAAATGATTGGCACCGAATATGACACAAGGAGAGGCGCGCACAAAAAGCATAATTCATATTGAAAAGAAAAAATCACTATTGGTAAGCCCTTGGCATCATCTCACCCGATGGTAAGTGACGATTTATTCATAAAAATAAGAAAATCAATTTGTAGCAATAAAGGATAATATAAAAGATTTTATAATTGTCAACAATTGGTCGCAGTAATCACTAAAATAACCATCCGCAACCTCCACAGCTTCGCTAGTTCAATCTCACCACCTCCCTTGTAACCTCACGATAAGTGTAATCATTATATCAGCCGAAGGACGTCCACTGCTGGACATAGGCTTTCCATGACGACCGGTTCTGCACTGCCCGCATCCAGTGGCTTCCCGCAACCTTCACCAGGTCATCGGTCTACCGAGTGGGAGGCCTGCCTATGCTACATTTTCCGGTGCGCGGTCGCACTCGAGATCTTTACTGCTCCAACGTTAATCTGTTCTACGAGCTATATGCCCCGCCCACTGCCACTTAAGTTTAGCAATTCTGAGAGCTATGTTGATTACGTTGGTTCTCCTACGGATCTCCTCGTTTCTAATTCGATCACACAGAGAAACTACGAGCATAGCACGCTTCATTGCCCTTTGGGTGAACTTGAGCCTTCTTATGAGGCCCATAGTATGCGACCATATCTCAGTTCCGTATGTCATCACTGGCAACACACACTGGTCGAAGAACTTGGTCTTAAGACACTGCGGTATTTGGGAAGTGAAGATATTGCGAAGCTTCCCGAACGCTGCCCAGCCGAGTTTGATTCGAAGATTGATCTCATTCTCGAAGTTGGACCTACCTAACTGGACCTTTTGTCCTACTTACACATATTCGGCAACAACTTCGAGTACAGTGCCTTCAACCTTCTTTTTTTTATTAAAAAATTTACCTGATAGTAAGTGCCAATGCAACCAAAAATGTAACACACAAGCTCAAGTAGTGCCTATTTACTCTAAAATAAATAAATATTCTGGGACAAATCACACATGGTCATCTGGCCCCAAAGTAGGATTCCCTGTGTTATGGGTTACCAGAGACTGATATACATACTTATATACGTTTAAATACATACATATATAGATATAATTTAACACCCAGACACAGAGCAAACAAATCTGCTCATCACACAAATGGTGGGGATCGAACCCACGACTCTCGGATCAGTAGTCAAGGGCACTAACCACTGAGCCACCGAGTCAGTCTTGCTTTGAAGATTCCTAAATTGTACTAATCGGGGAATACAGACGCCGGCAGGGTATTCCACTCCTTGGCCGTTTGCATATATATATATATATATATATATATATATATATATATATATATATATATATATAAATAAATATATATAAATTTTTATTGCACACAAATATTTACATGAAAAACACTTGATGAAAAACAAAAAAGGATATATACAAAAGTGGACTTATCACTATTTATCTTAATAATCTATATCTCTATTTATCTCTCCGAAATGAATTCTGTAAAACATCGATAGACAGGTGACTTCGCGGCGATACTCGTCGAGCCTTTGGAGCCTGTTTGATACATGTCCCTCGTCGCCGATGAGTTCTTGCACGTCAATCAATAGAATCCAAAGCATCTAGCTGGTAACGAGCCGATCCGTTCCATACGTGAGATCAGTACTCCATACATGACCGAACTTGAACTTGGTATAATATTAGAAGCTGCTCTGGTGTGAAGTCTCACCTTCGAGAGGATACCAAGCTTTTTGGCAGCCGTTTTTGCCTTGGATTGAATATCTCCTGAAAATCAGATCGGATGGTTAATCAACGCCAAGGAACTCAAGTTGGTCGGAGACCTGGATAGATATCTCGGAAAGTAGGAGTTAGGGTAAAATGACTCCTTTTCGCTGTGAATAGACACGCCTACGTTTAAGAGGCATTAAACCTAACAAGATTACCATCGCTCCAGTCAGAGACTGGCTTGAGTGTTAGGTTTACGCGCTCAATCATGGCCTCTCTCACCTTCAGCGGAGTAGGTGCGACACGGACATTTGACATATATTTCGTCTTGTCCATGCTGTTCATTTTAAGACCTACTTGTTGAGAGGCTCTACTGAGGCCGTCGAGTATTGTGCCGAAGTCGTCCATAGTCCCAGCCATGACCATGACATCGTCAGCAAGTCGAAGGTGGGTGATGAACTCACCTTTGATATTGATGCCGAGTCTACCTCAGTCCAAAAGCTTAAAATCATCTTCCAGAGCGGCGATCAACAGTTTTGGAGATATAATGTCTCCCAGTCTCACCCTACGCTATAGCCGGATGGGATCCGAGTTTTGATCCTGGAGGCGAACTGACATGGTGGCGTTTTCATACAAAGATTTCAGTACCTCAATATATCGATAGTCAATTTGGCACCGCTGGAGAAACTATAACACAGCCCAAGTTTCGAACGAATCAAAGACTTTCTCATAGTCCACGAACGCTAGGCATAGTGGCTGATTGTGCTCTTCGATCTTCTGTATAATCTGCCGCAGTGTATATGTGGTCTATGGTACTAAAGCCTTTTAGGAAGCCGGCTTGTTCGGGAGGCTGGAAATCGATAAATCTGCGTGAGAAACGATTCGTAATGACTCTTGAAATCAGCTGTTAATTTCTACAAGGACATGGCTCAGAATTGAGATTGGTCTGTAGTTTTTCAACAGGTTATTTTCACCCTTTTTGAAGAAAAACACGAACACACTTCTGCGTATAACGGACTTAAATAACTTCTGAAGAGATTTAAGTAACACCATCACCTGGTTCCTTGTTGTTCTTGAGCTGTTCAAATCTCGTACAAGCTAATGTCCATGATATCTTCGGTATAGTATCTTCGGCTTAGTCTGTCTCTTGGGTCTTTAGCCAGATCGCTGACAGGTAGGCCTGTGGTCGAGTACAATTGTCCTTAAAACTTCTCAACTTTTTTCAGCAACTCAGTCTTTAGACGATATGATTCTGCCATCCTCAGTCTTCAGCTTGGTCAGTGAGTTTTGTCCAACAGACAGATTCTCGAACATTTTTGAGACTTTATTGTGCTCAATCGGTTCTTTAATACAATTAATTGTATTATACTGACACTCATCGCGAGTCAGAGACTTAGAGATCTGCATGTTTAGTTGCCGATAATAATTTCATTTAAAAAAGTAAATAAATTGTGCAGCCACGCTCTGCATACGATCTCGCGAAGCTTTTATTGTCATCATCACTAAAAATTTGTAAAGAAAAGTGGTATTGATGAAGAAAAAAAAACAGCTAGGTGCGAGTCGGAATTACACTCTGAAGGTTCTATAGCACCACACCTCTCCAGACAAGTACAACAATGGTACCTATTCAGCGAGCGATAATATTGCCCTAACCCAAATTGTATCCAAACCATTCGTTAGTCTAGTAGGCGCCGTATGGAAGCTGACACACTCTAACATACACAGATGCAAAAACACTTTTTTTAGTTTTTTTGGACTCTATTTGTGTAAGACAATCGATACCCAGGGTACGGCCAGGAGTACGGCGCCGATGGTTACGCAGCGAAAACTCAATCTCAATTGTTTTGCCATCACAATATCTTCTAAAAACACAATATCTTATAATATTTTCTAAGTTGTTGTTTGCATGTCTTTGAAATAAGGCTAAATGTGTACTGCACTATTAATTTACCTGTCACCTTACTGTACCTACCACATTTACGCAAATAAAATATTATTCTATTCTATTCTTCTTCACTCCTTCGTTGCTCGCCACCATTCGCTCCTGTCACTTGAAAATAAAATTCTTCTTACACATTGTATATCACAAAATTGAGTTGACAGAGCTTCCAAAAATTGCTAACGTAGATACCTTAAATGGCGACGACATGACGTGAAGCTTAATGGAAAAAACTTGTTTCTTGAAAATCACAACGAGAAGAAATAAAAGTGTCAGCAGTGGTATGAGATAAAATCTGGCTGCACTAAATGAGTACAAAGACGCAGACCACGCCGGATAGGATCCTGGCCGCAAACTACGCCAAATAGGATGCTGGCCGCAGCCGCTAGATCAGGCCAACTAGTAATTGAGTTCTCGTGTAGCGAGCTTCAGCAAGTTTGCCTGTGCCTAGTGTGAACACGTTCATCAAATAAATTAGTTCCATTCCTTGTGGAAAGAATATATTGGTGCACGTTCCCTCCATGGAACATTTGCAAGGATTTTATGTTGTTCACAATCGAAGAAAACAGATAATTTTATTTTGTTTTAATGAAAATTTACCGACATAGCTCACAGAATCGCTAAACTGAAGTGGCAGTGGACAGGGCACATAGCTCGTAGAACATGGCCGATGGCCGATGGGGCAGTAAAGTTCTCGAGTGGCGACCGCGGACCGGAAAACGAAGTGTAGGCAGGTCTCCCACGCGGTGAACCGACGACCTGGTGAAGATACCGGGAAGCCGATGGATGCGGCCAGCGCAGGACCGGTCGTCGTGGAAATCCTTGGGGAGGCCTTTGTCCAGCAGTGGACGATTTTCGGCTGATAAGATGATGAATGAAAATTGACCAACTAAAAACACATTCAGGAATAAAAACAATTATTGGAGAGAAACATTAGTATGAGAGAACAGAGATCGCCGCGTGCGGTGAGCCGCGAGCCGTCTGCAGCGGGAGTCGCGCAGTGCGGCGCGGTACGAATTCTACAACTGTTTGTATTCGCAAGCAACATTGTATACAGTGTAGAAGAAGCAACGCAGCCCCATGAAGTGTTTCATAAACTAAGTGCTGGGAGGCGGCACGGCAGTAACCCCGCACCGCTGCGCTGAAACAATGCACGTTCAGCCCACCTGCGCCGAGCGCGTCTCTCGCGGGAACAATCGCATTACATTACAGCACTCACTCGCGACGAACTAGTTGCAGAAAAAGCAATCCCACAAAAAAACATTTTCATGTAAAAATGTTGCCAAGACGAGTCTACGTCGCTTACCTTGTGAAAAATTTATCAGATCTAGTATAAGCCAAGCTCTAAAGACTGCACGCTCTAAACCTACAAGCTCTACACTACACCTTACTCAAAATATATTAAATAGTGGTCAGATGTCATGTAGAGCCAAGATTTTTCATCTATGCGCCCTAACTTTACCAGGCCTACCTTCACAATTTCTACATTTTAGTCAAAACGTGTGGCTTGGCCGTTTTGCTACCGTCACGAAGATTTCATAGGCATTTCATTTATTTTTGTAAGTTGGTTAATGGATTTTTTTTGTTACTTTTTTCTTCCTTTTTTGTGTGTATTTCTTGCACGTCAGCCACACCTTTTTTATAGCCCACTCTCTATCTTTGCCTTTTTTATTTGATAATTTACTGCTTAAAATAAGTGATAGGTCAGGAATGGAAGAGGCAGGAACCATCTCCCGGTATGAGTACCACATGATGACGGCGGGATCCCACCTCTACTTCCAGTACTACAATTTCAGAAACCATGTTAAAATCAGAAGAATACCGATAATACTCAATCTGAAACAATTAAACCTACACCTTACGACCTTACTATAAACAAAACTAATCCTTACCTAATTCTATTCAAACATCCAATATTAAATTCTAAGAAAATAACAAATAAATACTTGTAATAATTTGTACCAGTAACCCACTTAACTCGAATTATGGCAATCTATCTTGAAAAATTTTAACTATTTAGCATAATCCAAAGCAAAGTTATGAGAGTTCAAAATAGGCTACGATGCTTCAACAATATGAGATATTTGAATATTCTTTACCAAAGTTTTACTAGCGCAGAAGTAGAATGTCGTAAAGGACTGTAAACGTACGAGGAACCACTTCGCTACATAAGGCTGCCCGATATACAAGTCGTTACCGCGTTTCAAAATACAGTCAGCGCCATCTAGTGACGCCGGACTGTGTATACTACAAAAATTTGAGTATTCTTTACCAAAATTTTACTAGCGCAGAAGAAGAATGTCGTAAACGACTGTAAAGGGTCGAGGAACTACTTCACTAGATAAGGCTGCCCGATATAAAAGTGGTAACAGCGTTTCAAAATACAGTCAGCGCCATCTAGTATTCTTATTTGTTATAAGTATTTCGTATTTTTTATTTGTTATAAGAAGTATTTTAATTAAATTTCACTTATGTAGCACAAATTGTAGTGCAATTCTCATACAAACTTCCACCGTAGTAGGTACCTAATTATCTAATCTGTGCTTCCACCTCCTATTCCCAGGGGATAGGTTAGGTTAGATTTTTTAATTTTTTTTGTTGTCTTTGTAGTAATATTAGCTTACATACCAAATTTCAGCTTTCTAGGACTTCAGGAAGTACCCTAACAATTTTGATGATCAGTGAGTCAGTGTGTCAGTGACGAAATCGAGGGTTTTGAGACATGAATAAAATCTAAAGTATAATAGCTACGACATTCAAACTTTGTATGTTTAATGATTGTACTGATGGAATTCTATTTTGAAAAATTTTAACTATTTATCATCATCCAAAGCAAAGTTATGAGAGTTCAAAAAAGCGACGAAGCGTTTCGAGAAAAGGTAGGTAGTGCCCTTACGCTTCGTTTGGTTCGTCTTGGCGGGGGCACTACCGTGCCCCCAGATAGCCTTCACCGCCTCGTGAACCTTCCATTTACTAGAATGAAGTCCCTTATTGAATGCCTACTACCGGTGTGCCGCCATACTCGTATCCACACAGACACAGGGTAACACGAGCTACTCTACTCGTAGTCACAAACAAACCGAACTTGGATTTTAAAAGTAACGCGCACGGGAATGAACTAAGTCTATAAGAAGCTTCCTTTATGTTTCATATAACATGCATTTGTGTAAGGGCGTTATAGCTTTACAGTTATCCAATACTGTATTTATGGTTGCCGAATAAACTTAATTTCTTTCTTTCAGTTATTAGGGTTCCGTAACTCAAAAGAAAATAACGAAACCCTTATAGGATCACTCGTGTGTATGTATGTCCGTCCGTCTGTCACAGCCAATTTGCTCAGAAACTACTGGACCGATTGAATTGAATTTTGGTACACATATGTAAATCGGTGACCCAAAGACGGAACATGTAACGTAAATTAATTAATTTTAAAGATGGGTCCACATTTGGGAGGTAAAAAAGTTTTTTTTTTAAGTTTTGCAAGCTACTTTAAGTGAAATATCAAATAAAAGTACTTGTTATAGGAATCTCAATTATATTTTTTATATAATTTTAAGATAAATAGTTCTAAAGTTATTTAAGAAAATAGGCGAAGTCCCCCTTAGTTTAGAAACTACTGGGCGTACAATCTTGGAAAAACCACACTAGATAAGATTGAATGCATAGATTTCATGAAAATCAATGATAAATTCTTAAGTCCTTCCGTTCCTACAGGAAATATAAAGTTTCTAAAGTCCAGAATAAGTAGACCCCTATTTACCTAGAACATAGTACGTACTGAGAGGTCTTATTGTGTTGATTGTTAAAGATTAGGTGCGAAACCCCATAAGTGTGACCCCGAGTCGCATTTGGCCGGTTTTTTCAACCGAATTCAAAAGGAGGAGGTTCTCAACTCGACTGTATGGTTTTTTGTATGTTTGTTGCGCGATATCTCCGCTGATTGTAAACCGACTTTTAAAATTCTTTTTTAATTCGAAAGAGTATACTCCCGAGGGGGTATTATTATTATTATGTTTATCTCAGATTTTTCAAACTCGGCTTTTTAAAAGGCCGGTCCTTTGGAGGGCGTACGTGGGGATACAGATCCAACACGCAGAGGCCCCTTTGAGATACTATAATGTGTTGTGATGTGTACACCTAGCGGGTGCCGTCTCTGCCTGTACCATAGAGATTCACCCAAAGACAGCACCCGCCAGGTGCAAGGACTATTACACAAAAAATGGGAACTATGCCAGGTTATGGGTGGGTAATTGCTGGACTGGTTGCTGGGATATTGATGAGACTACGGGACGCCTGCCAATATCAATTGTCTCATTTTGAAATCATGGCAGGCGGTGACTTGCCGCTCACTAAATGCGCAACATTGGTGTGAGCGTCTAAGGTTGTCGAGAGGTGAGTCTGCGGGATCCAGATCCCTACACGGTCAGCAGGCCCCCGGCGTTATGACATTTTACACTTCCAACCTGGAGCATAGGTTCCGCTCTTGCTATCTCCACTCTCGGCCGGCCAATTAAGTCATTATTATTTCAAGATATAAAATTTAAGCTACTCTGCTCACTTGGCACGAGGCAAAGTGGCAGGAACACCTCCAGCGGAAGCACAGTCGGCTGGAGTTCAGTTCAGTTCATTATTATTATTATTATTGGTACTCATTGTCACCACGTCAGGATCTGATGTTGAGATCTCAGGGAAATCGAGGGTAACCCTCAAATTTTATAGGCACGTTTTACGTGTTTCATTTATTTTCTAAAATACTGAAAGTATTTGCGACTGGTAGTCATCATCTCATCTTGATGAGCTGATGAAGGAAGGTACAACTCCTTAACGGTTAGGAGTTGGAGGATAATTCTTCAAATATTTTTCGTAGTTACGTAAGTACGTATAGACCGATAGTTGTATTCTTTCAGATGATTCAGATGAGGTGATGATGGAAGATTTAACTCCTTAACTTTCATGCTGTTGAGTAGATGATATAATCCACTGGAATCTGTGTTAATGAAACACATGTATTATGATTTCTATCGGCGAGTGGGTGATTATTGGGTATAACATTGTTAGATAGATAACATGATCACTAATCTAATATATAAAAATGAATCGCAAAATGTGTTGGTAAGCGCATAACTCGAGAACGGCTGGACCGATTTCGCTAATTCTTTTTTTGTCGAGTTCGTTATTGTCAGGAGAAGGTTCTTATGTAGGGTAGGGTAGGGTAGTGTAGTGTAATGTAGTGTAGGGTAGGGTAGGGTAGGGTAGGGTAGGGTAGTGTAGGGTAGGGTAGGGTAGTGTAGGTTAGGGTAGGGTAGTGTAGGGTAGGGTAGAGTAGGGTAGAGTAGTGGGGTAGAGTACTGTAGGGTAGGGTAGTGTAAGGTAGGGTAGTGTAGTGTAGGGTAGTGTAGTGTAGGGTAGGGTAGTGTAGGGTAGGGTAGTGTAGTGTAGGGTAGGGTAGTGTAGTGTAGGATAGGGCAGTGTTATGTAATGTAAGGCAGTACGTAGTTCGCCGGGACAGCTAGTAAGAAATAAAAAAAAAAAAAGTTTAAAAAACCCGACTTCAAAATGAAATTAACTCAAAAGTATGAAATAATATTATTGTACTTAGATACACGACATTAACCAAAAATAACGAAATCAATGGTGGGTACGAAATAAATTAGGGGCCTAAATTTATTTTTGAGGTCGGTGTCAGCAATGCCATCGAATCTACATTTGATACGTAAGTAGCTGTGTGCTGGTACCGACCTCAAAAATAAATTAAGTTAATGTCGTGTATCTAAGTATAATAATAATATTATTTCATATTTTTGAGTGAATTTCATTTTGAAGTCAGTTTTTAGTTTTTTAAACTTTTATTTTTTTACTTTCTCGACACCGTAGTACAACACGTACGTAAATAAGAAAAAGAAGTATTATTATCGCAAAAAAAAGTTTTTCCAATTTTCGTGAAAAACACATACCGAAAAACCGAATATTCCGTCCGTGCGTCTGTGCGTGCATCCATGCGTGCGGGCGTCTAGAGGCCATATCTTTATACCGATTGAAATAGTTTTAAATTATTTCATCAAGGGATTACCAAACATTTCTTCGTACAGAGGCCAGCACATCAAGCTATACACTCGTAGTGCGATTCTGATCCATACGCATTCGGCTTATGCACGGTACAAAGTCCAAAGTGTGTAGCTTGATGTGCTGGCCTGTGTACCGTCAAACCAAAGATTAACTGACATAAAACAAAAACAGTTTTTTTTATTGTAACGTTGAAAACAGCTGTAACGATTTCGATGAAACTTTCCATGTCGTAGTTGCTTAATGCTTATCTATTACATAGTGATGCCCATCGGTCTGGAAAATATCGTGTTTGTATGGTTCTCCTACAAATGGAATTGAAACTTGCGATTTACTCACAAATAGTTGGAGATATTGAATGAACATGTATTACGCATAAGTATATATTTGGTCATGCAACAAAAATTCGTCAAAATTATTAATACTTTTTTAAATTCAATATTTGTATGAAAAAAAAATTAAATAAAATGTGCAAAAGTTTAGTGCGGGATGCCGTACAATTTATTTCATAATCTACATATATTCGTTTTTATCATGAGAAGGTTCTTATGTAGGGTAGGGTAGGATAGGTTAGGGTAGTGTAGTGTAGGGTAGGGTAGGGTAGTATAGTGTAGTGTATTTTATTTTATTTTATTTTATTAGTGTAAGGTGGAAAGTAGTTCGCCGGGACAGCTAGTGTAATTATAGTTTTAAGAAACAGTGAGTAATGAATACATATAAATATTAAATAAAAACGTTACGTGTGGAGACAGCCAACTGACAAGTATAATTATTACTGCCGGGAGGTGGGAGGCGGGAGGCGGGAGGCGGGCGCTCGGGCTGACAGGCGACATGGGACCGGGAGGTAACTACGTACGCGAGCGCTCGGCAGTGACATAAAAAAATGTGAACTCTGCTGGAAAAGGAACATCTACTAAAGGGTTCAAAGTTGATATAAAAATTTAAAAAATAGAAATAATTAATAGTTTAAAAAACACTAGAAAAACACGCTTTTATAAATGCACGTAAAAACCAAAAATTAAAAGACTTTTCTAACAAGTCCAAACACAGCTATGATACGATGTTCCATCATGAAGTTCCAGTTCATATCTTCCGGCTCCATTATCAGATCAGTTCGACAAATCAGACCTTGAAACTTAATCGTGGTCAAAGTTCATTACAAGACCTTTCTAACAAGTCCAAACATGGCTAAGATACGATATTCCATCGTGGAATGCCAGTGCCTATCTTCCGGCTTCATAATCATCAGACCTTGAAACCTAATCGTGGTCAAAGTTCATTACAAGACTATTCTAACAAGTCCAAACACAGCTATGATACGATGTTCATATCTTCCGGCTCCATCATCAGATCAATTCGACAGTACCATATTATTGTATTGTCATCAGAACTACGATCCTTGGAAGATGGTTAAATTAGTGACCTTAGATTCCATTACATAGTTACATACAAGTCGACCTAATAAAAGCGTGTTAAAAAACAAATCAGTGGCGGCTATCAATAGTGATAATAATATGGAACATTGTATCGGTAGCCTACATGACTGGTTTCTTTACTTTCGAGCGACGCAGGAGTGAATAGGTACTGTAATGGAAAAAAAATCGAGATTGAGATTTTGATGGGGATCGATTGTCTTACACGAGAGACTAAGAAACCAAAAAATAATAAATGTATGTGTGAAACGTGTGTGTGTGTGTATCTATACGTTCGTTCGTCCGGTGCTCTAATTTTAAAACTACTGGACGAGTTTGGGTGAAATTTGGGTGAGGGCAATATTGTTTTTATATCTTAGTTTATTTTTTTCAAAATCCCTCTATCTTGGTTTTTAGGGTTGCCACCATAGTAAAAAATCACTTGTTATTTTTTTAACAAAAAAATTCTCTGACGATTTTGATGAAACTCGGTATATTTTTATCACTGTATACAGGGTGTTTTTTAACACCGAGCAAGGCGTTAAGGGTGGTCTCTACTCATGAAACTGAACAGCTTTCCCTAAGAAACCCGGTGTTGCTCGGTGTTAAGAAAACATCCTGTATAGCCTAAAGTACGCAGAGGTCCGTTATTCCAAAAAAAAAGCGGAATAAGGTACCACCTCCCATAATTATAATCCAAGTTGTTTGTTACTTTTTTCAAAAATGGCTCTTGCGATTTTAACGAAACTTTGTGAAAAATTAGGACTTAATAAAGTATATTGCACTTGGGGACTTCATTATTCCTTCACCTTCCATACAAACCCGAATTATTTGTAAATTGTTCATCAAGTCTGACGTACCTGACTAGCTTTATTCTTTGCTACTAAACAGTATGATGTTTACTACTGATGTGTGTGTGCCCGACTATGATAAACGGTGAAGGCTTTGCGAGAAAGTATGCACAGCGAGTCTGTACAATTTATTGTTAAAAAGTTGACTTTATTCCTGTCTATAAATGTCTTTTGAATAAGAGATAATAAAGAAAAAAGTGTTAGTCAGCTCCGACGCGTGACAGGAGTTTAGTCATGATACATTTTTTTTCAGCGTCCGCTTCGGAATCCGCCCTACGCCCTACGCGACGCGACGCCACGTATTGCGGCTTGGATGAAAAAACGTGAATACACTAAAAGTTAGTGTCACTTTTGGTAACGCGTTACTCGATCTTCACTTGGTTTAATTTAATTTTCATATCGGGCTCTATGTTAAATCGATCGTGAAGGAGAAAAAAAACCGGCCAAGTGCGAGTCGGAGTCGCGCGCGAAGGGTTCCGCACCATTATCTATAATAAATGATGTATTAAAAAAACTACTTACTAGATCTCGTTCAAACCAATTTTAGGTGGAAGTTTGCATGGTAATGTACATCATATATTTTTTTTTAGTTTTATCATCCATAGATACCCCACACGTATGGGTTTGATGAAAAAAACATTTTTCAGTTTCAGTTCTAAGTATGGGGAAACCCAAAAAGTTATCGTATTTTTTCTATTTTTGTGTAAAAATCTTAATACGGTTCACAGAATACATCTACTTATCAATTTTCAACAGTATAGTTCTTATAGTTTCGGAAAAAAGTGGCTGTGACATACGGACGGACGGACAGACAGACAGACAGACAGACGTACAGACATGACGAATCCATAAGGGTTCCGTTTTATACCATTTAGCTACGGAACCCTAAAACGGACAAATTTAAATAATACAAGTGTTCACGTAGTGTTTCCATCTAACCTCATTCACAATTCCAGAAAATCAAGTACCAACTGATTCCAATGGGACCGGTGAGTCCAGCAAATTGGGACGAGATCAACAAGCTCCGGGCATTCCACTCGCAGCGCAAACACAAAGCGATCCAATAAAAATCCAATTACTATCCAATAGCGGATAAAACGAACAAATAGAGGCTATATTATACGAGGTAACAGTGTGGAATTAATACAAGAATTCAATTAAAGTTTAAAGAGTTCATGACAAAGCCGTAAAAGTGGGAACAAGGACTATAGAGGACTAGCCGACGTGGATAGTGCAGGCGTATCGCGTGTCGTTCATAGACTAAAGAGGACAAGTCGGCGCGGACGATGCGGGCGTGCTGCGTCAAAGTATATATATTAGTACTAACATACAGTATAGACACTCCCTGCCGCTCTCTAGATTGCGAACTCACCCCCTCGTCACCCAGATTGATACAAATTGGTTACAATTTGGTCACACCCTAGACACTGCATATAAACGATCGTGAAAAGACATATCTATAAACAAATGACGGAGCAACAAAATCGCAATAAAATCCCATGCGTTCGACAACCATTGCAAAAATTGCAATTTTGCCTTAGATGTCTAAGGCTAAATGATCAATATCTTCAAAAGAGAAATAATGATTTCTGATTATTGTAGAGCTCAACGCGGCCTACACATCGGTATCAAAAATGCAGTTAATGACTTTTTGCGGATAATGACTTCTTGCAATAAGCCGACGATATATACTTTGGTTTGGTTGTCGAACGTATAGGATTTCGCCGCCATTTTGTTTGTTCTGTCATTCCTTTTTTGAAATGACATTTCTGGCCCATTGTATGAAGTGTCCAGGGTGTGGCCGGGTGTCAATAATAGAATATAGAATAGAGGAAAAGCCGGCGCGGACGGTGCGGGCGCGCCGCGTGTCGTTGATAGGAAAGAGGAATTCTGTGGTGTTCCAATTGGTTCAAAGCTGGACAACAGTGTTAAAAGTACTTTAATGTTAAAAAGTTTGTGATGTATGATTCAATATTCAAGAGATACTCCAAACAAGGAGAAGAAAAACTGCACTAGGTAATTTCATGTTCTACCAATTGGGTACTATTCAGTATGTATGGAGGAGCGCTGGCCTTTGTCTTCCACATTGTCTTCCGGACCGGTGCACCCTGTCACTAGAGCAGCTGGCAGTCTCTCAGGCAGCACCGCCCCACCACCCACCGCCCCCTGGTCATGAGCGATGAGTTCAATTTTGAACTTTGATCTTCTTGATCTGCTTTTCAGCTAAATTTGGTTGCCTTTTGCGTGCGTGAAACGAGAGCGGCGTGTCTTTATAAACTGGCCCAGAATTACGATACTTTTCAAAACTTGCCAGGTACCCGACGCACAGATGAGATACTAGTTAACTAAACTCGCGACACTGTAACCGTGTAACGTAACCGACACCTTACGAGTAACACTCGCTGGGTCAGAACATAAAACTGTAAAAAGTTTTCACTTATGTCGGCACTCCCGGAGTGGTTAGGTTATATTTTTGGAGTTTACTCCTTTAGAATCGATTTTCATACAAAGCGCCCGGTATGAAAAAAATATGAGGAGTAAAATCTAGTGATCGCGTCACGTTTTTCGCGCGCAACCTCTTGTGCGCACCTTTCACTCAGCGTTGCCAGACGTACGATAATTATCGTACAGGTACGATAATTTCGACACCAATACGACGTACGATACAATATGTATCACCGTACGTCAAAGTCCGATAATTTAAAAAACATTGTTTGGAAAAGATAAAAAGTTCTAAATTACTTGGATTAGCCGACTTTCAACTTTGGTAAGTGAATAATTTTGTTTTTTGTTATGCGAAATAGCGCGTTTCGCGCGGTTCTGGCAATTGTACGATAATTTTCGAATACCGGTACGATAATTTACTTGCACTCGTCTGGCAACCCTGGTCACAACTCACAACACAGTAATCTGATCTGTCATTGTTGCAGTCTTACGATTTTATATTATATATAACCTGATATTTTACAATCTCCATCCTATAATTTGGGTTTTCACTCCATCATGGATGTCAATTTTGTGTAAGCAGATAGCAGAAACGTGCCCAAAGTGGACGCAATCATGGTTGAAAATATGTTCTTCAAAAATAACTCCGATTTTTTATTCTCCAGAGATGAGAAATGTAAAAACAGCAATGTAAGTACTGTAAAATAATATAACACTACCTACGTAAGTAACCTTAATCCGGCGAAGGCGAAATAATAATCTAGCATTTTTAATGTGGACCCGTAGTCGCAGTGAAGTGCCTTCCTGCACCGAGGTTGAATGTTACTGGAAAAAACATCGAGGGTAGGGACTACTATGAAATATGTCACTGTATATAAAATTTGCAAAAAACCAGCTCCATATCATGAAACCAGCACAAACCTTTTCCACGGGTTTCTTCAAGAAGCAAAAAAGAAGAAAATTATGAATTGTGAACTGTTGAAGTATCAGAACGACTTTAAACACAGAGATGTTCGATAGTTTTCACTTTATCATTTCCTTATTCAAGCGAGTGATGATATAAAGATTGATGTCAACAAATTACTAGAAACATTACAAGAGAAACTTAACCAAAATGCTCTTGATTTAATTGAAAAGTCAACTCGAAACCTATGTAAGAGCCCTTTATGATATGACCTAAAATATGCTCGTATAACCACATCAAAAGTATATGAGGTTAGTCGCTGCCAAACACCAGATAAATCATTAGTAGCTGCGATCATGGGAGCTATAACTCTTGACACATCAGCTATGAAAAGAGGCTGGAAATTGGAATCATCAGTTATAAAAACTGTGCAGAGTAAACTTAAAACCAAAGTCAAGACCTGTTTTGTGCCTGTTTAGACAATCGTACTTAAGTAGTAAACTCCAGTCGTGCGTCGGAGCTGACACACACACTTTTTTTTCATTAACATTTTTAAATGACTACGGAACTCTTCTTTGTACATGATTCAACACTCGGTCAACCAATTTAATAAGGTCTAAGTTTATTGAAAAAATAGGAAGTGATTACGATTACGTGGCCTAGTGATTACGGTGGCGGCGCGGCTTGCGAGAGCCTTCCCGAGCGGGCCAGCACTGCCCAAAGGGACTAAATATGTAAACGCATTATCGTCTCAATTGCACAGTGCTTGTTAAGTAATGTAGCAAAATAAGGTTTAAAAGAAGAAAAGAACCTAGAGAAAATGATCTGCTACACAATACGTAGAATTTGGACTATTGGCCTAAAAATTGAAAATTGGAAAAAAGATAAATTTAGTGACGTGAATATTGGAATATAATCAAATGGTTGATTGCAAGCTGCACAGATGTAATATAGAATAATCTAATACAATACAATATCGTTTACTTAAAATTGGAAGAAATCGACATTTATAGACGAAGCTCCACATATAAACACCCAAAACACCATCTAAAAGTGAACAAACTTAAAAATCCAAAAACACACTAGTATCAAAGGGTTGGCTTAGTCTAAAACTAGTCAATCAAATTAGAACCAATAAACCTAAACAACTAATTTACACTAAATAAGACATGAAATAATAAAAAAGGACCAAAAGGAAAGCACATCACACCAAAGACAAGTAGGGCTGTCAAAATAAGGTCCCGAAGAAAAAACTAGAGAATCCTGAAAAAAATTGTGGGGAATAGCGAAAAAATTTGAAGATACTCCGACAAGAAGGAAAAAAAATGCCTATCCTATTTAAAAATATCCTTAATGTGGCAATGACCAACGCGAGGATAATTTACGTCTTTAATTCGTAAATCTGTGAGGACACAGCACGTAAAACTCGACAACGAACGAAACGATGTGCGAATTTACGCATAAAATATCCAACATCTGATGAACGTGAAAAATTTCTACGCCAAACAATATCTCCAATTGAGAGAACCACAGACTCCGTCCTTTCGATAAAGGTTCTAGAATTAACGTTATCGGCTACTTTAGCATAAACTCGGTCTAAAGAAGCAAGGGCTGAAGTGCGACGATGCCGACTAACTGATAAGTTAGTACCGGAAGTCTGCAGATGCGAATCACGAGTGTCTAGAACAATTATTTTAGGTTAGGTTTAAAGATATTTATTCTCATAAAAGACAAAATGCCACTTACATGAGAAGAAGACTTAAATATAAGTAATTGATTTAAAGTCGTTCACACCGCACAGATCACAAAAATATGAATCACACACATAGTCGTGATTATAATTAAAAATATAATTACAAACTGGCTCTCCACAACAAACAAATAAGAAAATAGTTTTTTTTTTTAGTTAGACAAGATATATATATATTATATATATTTTACCAAACATAACGAAATTAGGTATATAACCCGTAGCGAGAGTAATGCCCAAATTCAAATATAGTTTTACCTCAAGACAAATTCGATGTTTTTCAGAAACTAAAATGCTGAGGCAAATAAAAACACTATGGTTATATCGTTCTACGACATCATTCACTTGAGTTAAATAGTAAGCTGTAAAAAAGACCTCAAAAAATCTTCGATTGTAGTACTGCGGAAAGACAATAAGCTCATATAACACGCGTCGTAGCGCGCCGCGCCGCGCTGCACGAATGTGTTTCTCGGAGTTACATGTCATTTGACGTACCACGGAGTTTCATACAAACTTTGATATTTAAAGGTAATCGCAATTTTGATGTACATACAAAGATATCTTCGTGCAACCAAATCAAATTAATTTTGACTCTAGAGACATTGCTGAAGGACTAATCTAAAACTTGGCAAACGACGAAAACAGTAAAATCCCCGTCCTCATTAATGTGCTCATGGATGAAATATGGCTGGCGAAGTTATTATGTCTCGCGGAGAGCGCCCGAAGGCCGTCTTGAACAAGATATTAAAGGATTACGCCCCTCCCCCGCTCCGCGCGGAGCCGGCCGCAGTCTCGCAGTTTTATTACTTGGCCTTAAATTATGTCTGGCGCAGCAACAACCGGCAACTTTTTTTCTTATCTGTGACAACAACAGTACCAGCGGCTGCGCTGTCTGTTGAAATGGGTGTGTTTTTGTTGCTTCGTTTGTGCGTTTACATCCAATACAATGTCTTCTAAATTAGTGGGTGTTCTAAAACAATACTACTAGCTGAGGCTTTGTCTTCGACCCCGTGGCATACAGTATGGGTCAGAATACATAATTTATGGCAGTTCAAGCTGAGACTTCAGACGAAGTAATTAGGGTTATGCGTGCGAGAGTGCCGCGCATAGTATGTGTGGTCGACTGTACTGCCAGCCGCTCGGCGGAATATTGGAGTCAGCGGCGCGGAGACGACTGTGCTGTCTTGTACTAGAGCGAAGTTAATGTGTTGTTGGTTGTAGCTGTTGTGTAGTTATGTCACAGGCACACACAGGCACAGCTACATCTACTTAAAAAGAAGAAAGATAACTTCAAATGATGGCAAAGTCTAAATATTCATTTGATATTGAAACATCGTGTTCGATTCCGACCAGCTAAAGTAAAACACCTAACTATATATCATATACGTCCCCAAAGAGGGTTTCGAGCCTACCCTAAATAAGGGCGAAAGGGCCTTAGTCGACCCTGCGGGCCTAGTGCGGGTTTTCAAGTCACCAATTTTGTTACACCCTGTACATAAAGTAAATGAATAATTATAATAATAATTTAGTATATAGGTAGGTACCTAGTTCAGGCATGTTCACAACATAGCTAGGAGAAATGTTTTCATGAAACGCAGAAAGAACAAAATGGGTCGTGCAGTGACGAAGTCCACAGTCTACGCGGTGTTCCACACAGCGCAGTGTCGGGCGGGCGGGATACAGCGCAGCGCTCAGCTACGTAGTACGTACTGGGCACGAACGGGTCCCACTGCAATAAGCAAAGTACCGCGCTGGTTCTCGGCGAGGCGCCGCGCTGTAGCACACTATAACCACACCCTGGACACTTCATACAACGGGCCAGAAATGACATTTCAAAAAACGAATGACGTGACAAACAAAATGGCGGCGAAATCCTATACGTATGACAACCAAACTGTAACCAATCTGTATCAATCAGGGTGACGAGGGGGTGAGGTCGCAATCTAGAGAGCGGCAGGGAGTGTCCATACTGTATGTTAGTACTAATATATATATGTGACAGTATAGCAGCAGCGTGTTTCCGGCCGGGGCGGCTGAGCACGGGGCGGCCGAGCACGGGGCGGCCGAGCACAGGGCGGCCGAGTCCGGGGCGGCCGAGCACGGGGCGGTAGCGAACCGATAGGGTGCTCTACTTGTCACACAGTGTTACTGTCTCTGAGTATGGAATGGTAATTGACTACGAGCGAGTATACAACAAACAAACAAACGAAGCATGTAGGTATATTATGTAAAGAATTTTCGTGAAACATATAAAAAAATCTTCTACACACGGACAAAAAACCTTTGAGAGCAAGTAGTTCAATGTTATGAATGGGAAAGAAAACTTACAAACTGTACTTATACTCTGTAAAAAGTTGAAAACAAACAAAAAATAAAAAAAATGCAAAAGCCCACACCGGATGTTAAAATTTAATAAAAACCCGGCCAAGTGCGACTCGAGGTCACACAAACAGGGTTCCGCATTAAATCTTTAACTACCAACAGAACCAGACCTCACAGTACATCTCTATGTAAATAGGGTCTACTTATTCTGGACTTCTAAACTTCCATTTTCCCTGTGGTAACGGAAAGACATTAGATTTTCTCAAAACTTTTCTGTAATCTATGCATTCAACCTCATATATTTAGGCCCAGTAGTTTCTAAAATAAGAGGAAAGGGGCAGTACCTGAAAGAGGTCTTTCTTTTTGATGATCAGTGAGTTAGTCAGTGAGTGAGTGACAAAATATCGCAACTTCGATTAAGGTAACTTTAAAAAACACTATAGGTAATAGCTTGTATTTTATGGTCCAAGTGATAAATTGGGCATTATACATAAAGCCCGGTCATTATGGAAAATGCCCAATATGAGAGTGCAATTTGATAATAATTATTGAAATAATCAAATTGACCGGGCATTATACATATTGTCCATCACCTTTTGGGCAGAGTAATACAAACATATTTAATTAATTTTGTTAAATTATTATTGTCATTTAACTTAAAATAAACTAAATGTTATACAATTGAAATAATCAGACTCATTATTTGGATTAATGAGCAAGGACTTCTACATTGAGAATCCACTAGTTTTTGTATTTAGAACTTAAGGAAAGTCATATTAAAAATATAGGTAACACAAAACATATAAAATTTAAAACAAAAATTGCACAACATATCTTTGTTTTATAGAAGTTTTTACATTTTATTATAAACATAAAATAAACTAAAGTTTACGCATACGTAAGTTGGTAAGTAAAAGACGGATATGTAACATAAATAAATTAATTTTAAACGTGGGCTACTTTTGGGGGGTAAATCAGATTATATTAAAAAAGTTTTGCAAACTATATTGTGTGACATATCAAATGAGAGCTAGGGCTTGTTGTTATAATCTCAAATATTATTTTTTAAGAATTTATGATAAAAAATTAACGTTATTTAAGAAAAAAGGTGAAAGTTGACAATTTACCCCTTAACTACTGGGCCTAAAAATAATAATAATACAGAATATGAGGTTAAATGCATAGATTACAGGAAAATCTATAAATAAATCTAAAGTCCTTCCGCAACTTCTTCTTCCTTTTAACTTTGTACCCAAAATTAACCCTCAAAATCAAATTTACGCTTCACATACGTAATTGGGTTATCAAATTCTCTCTAGGTACAAAGTTTCAACATTTTTCGTAGATTTGGAGAAAATCTAGTGTGACAGACGGACAAACAGATAGACACGTGTGATCTTATGAGCTTTTTTCATCGGATGTACGGGACCCTAAAAATGTAAAAACTTTAAGTAAATAGATTGTGTATTGCACGCTGTCCACGTACCGAGCACGGGCGCAGCGCGTCCAGCACGCGCGTCGCACGTCCCGCGCGCGTTCCCCGGCTGCGTGCGTCGCGCCGAGGCAGGGAGCGCTCACTGCGACCTCGGAGTTCAATTAAAAATTCTTGCGCAAACAGAAACACTTTATTCAGCAGTTATGTGGTACTCGAAGTTTCTTGCAACTATATTCGCTTTTTAGGGTTTTCTAGTCAAACTAGGAACCCCTAGAGTTTCGCTATGTCCATCTGTTTATCGTCTGTATTTCTTAAAGTTATAATAATGTTTGACCAACATACATTTATGGAATAAAATCTTCAGAATTGTTTTTTTGTAGGGAGCATTTCCAAAATGTAAAGTGGAATTGAATTGGTTTTGTTTTCTTACTCTATCGAGTGGGATATCGTTGAATATGTTTTTAAGCTATTGCAAGTAATTATTTAGTAATCTGTGCTATTGCATAGCTTTTATCGCGGGCTTAGGAGTGCGGCAACCGAATCAAGAAATTCCGTAACGAAAATAAAACCTAACACCCCCCACTCCGCCTACCATGTAGCTCGGCCGAGCGTAACGTAACGTTGCCGCGTTTTAAAAACTTACAGTGCCATCTATTAGCGATTTGCGGTACTAAAAGGACTTAGTCAATTTTACTGGTGTAACTTTCTTAGTGTTAATTTATTACATAAACATACCGCGCCCCAAGGACTATATTATGGTACTGGTAAATCCCTACTAATATTATAAATGCGAAAGTAACTCTGTCTGTCTGTTACGCTTTCCCGCAAAAACTACTAAACGGATTTGGCTGAAATTTGGTAGGTAGACAGATTAGGACCTGGATTAAGACATAGGCTACTTTTTACCACGCTCGCGAGCTGCTTGCGGCTCGCGCACTGCGCACCCTCGAAAAGTCATAGAAACGTGGTCCACGCGGGTGAAGCCGCGGGAAACAGCTAGTACTGCATAAATAAAAAGTAAATAAATCATTATAATTGCATAAGTTGATAAACAACGCTATGCAATAGCTTTACCGCGGCAGTCCCCGAGTGCCACACGTTTTTTTTTAAACTGTGGGTTTGATATGATCATTTTTCTAATTAATGTTTCGTTTACGATTTTTGTAAAGACTTCCATGTCCTCACCGCCATTTTAGGAAATCTGGAAAGAATTGAAAATATTAAAGCACAATAATCAATAGAAAAGGCAAATTATCTCGGCCAAGTAGGCTTCTTTAATTTAAGAGTAATAATCAACCAACTTAAGATGAGCAGTAAGTTTTTTAATAAATAGAGTTTAAAAAACTAAAAAACACGCTTTTAAAGTACATGAGACTAAAAAGTAAAAAATAATTCTTGATATAACTGAAAATAATAATAAAAAAATTACTAGTATTATTGTGAAAAAGCGTGGGGCGCGTATTTTTCGTCTATCGAGCAACCCACACTTTTTCAAAATAATACTAGTAATTTGTTAGTTATTATATTCAACTTATATTAAGAATTATTTTTTAATTTTTAGTCTGATGTACTTTAAAAGCGTGTTTTTTAGTTTTCTTAAACTCTATTTATTTTTTATTTTTTACTTCAAACATGAAATTATTATATTGTCGCTGATTCTTGATAAGTCTAAAAAGTTTGAATTAAATCTGTGCGTTTTTAAAGTGGGTCAAAATCGAGTCCAAAGGAGTCGGTTACATACAAACATACAGGTGAAGCTAATAAAAGCGTGATAAAAAGACTACGGAACTCTACTTTTCAGGATTCCGTACCTTAAAAGATAAAAAAGAACCATTATTTATAGGATCACTCGTGTGTCTGTCCATCCGTCTGTCACAGCCAATTTTCTTGGTAACTAAACTACTAACAAATATGTAAGTCGGTTACCCAACGATGGACGTGTGACTTTTGGAGGTTAAATTTGAAAAATAAAAATCAAAAGTTTTGTTAACCATGGTGTTACTAATGGGAGAAGTACCCAAGTTACCAACATAGCTCACAGAATCGCTAAACTGAAGTGGCAATGGGCAGGGCACATAGCTCGTGGAACAGATGTCCGTTGGGGTAGTAAAGTGGTAAAAGTGGAAGGCGTAGCGTAGGCAGGCCTCCCACAGGGTGGACCAACGACCTGGTAAAAATCGTGGGCAACCGCTGGATGCAGCGCAGGACCTGTCGTCGGGGAAACCCATGAGGGAGGCCTTTATCCAGCAGTGGACGTCTTTCGGCTGCTATGATGATGATGATGATGATGGTGTGACACATTAAACTTTTTGTGAAAATTTCAATTGTTATTATATACTTTTAAAATAAATGGTTTTGAAAAAAATTATTAACTTCGCCCTTATCTCCGAAGTTCATCATTTCAGCTCAAATACGTCCCCACCGAGGGGCTCGAGCCTACCCTGAATTAGGGCGATCGGGCCTAAGTCGACCACGCGGGCCCAGTGCGGGTTGGTTAACTTCACACACAACCTTCGAGTTTCTTCGCAGGCGTGTGCAGGTTTCCTCACAATGTTTTCCTTCACCGTAAGAGCTTCGGATCAAGGTACATATGAAATCTAAATTTGAAAACATTTGTACGAGGCAGGACTCGAACCACGACCTCCCAGACAGGAGGTAGCGGCACTTACCATTACGCCACCGACGCTCCACATCTCTCTCTCTCTCTCTCTCTCTCTCTCCGAAGTTACTGGGCCTAAAATCGTCAGAACAATTACAAAATGAGATTGATTACAAAAAAAAAACATATAAAAAAATCTTAAGTCCTTCCGATCTTTAGGAAAAATAAAATTATAATATCCAGAATAAGTAGACCCTATTTACCTAAAGCAAAATATGTACTGAGAGGTCTTGTTCTGGTGGTACATAAAGTTTTGGGGCGGAAATCTGTTTGTGTGACCGCGAGTCACTTTTGGCCGGTTTTTTACAGCCTGGATTACGTTTCACATCCGTTTCACAAATTGTAGCTGTTGATGTCGGACTCAGAAACCTACTCACTTACATAATAACCGCGTCACCTATACCTGAACTCGGCGCAGTAAGCGACAAATTGTAGCTGTTGATGTCGGACTCAGAAACCTACTCACTTACATAATAACCGCGTCACCTATACCTGAACTCGGCGCAGTAAGCGACAAATTGTAGCTGTTGATGTCGGACTCAGAAACCTACTCACTTACATAATAACCGCGTCACCTATACCTGAACTCGGCGCAGTAAGCGACAAATTGTAGCTGTTGATGTCGGACTCAGAAACCTACTCACTTACATAATAACCGCGTCACCTATACCTGAACTCGGCGCAGTAAGCGACAAATTGTAGCTGTTGATGTCGGACTCAGAAACCTACTCACTTACATAATAACCGCGTCACCTATACCTGAACTCGGCGCAGTAAGCGACAAATTGTAGCTGTTGATGTCGGACTCAGAAACCTACTCACTTACATAATAACCGCGTCACCTATACCTGAACTCGGCGCAGTAAGCGACAAATTGTAGCTGTTGATGTCGGACTCAGAAACCTACTCACTTACATAATAACCGCGTCACCTATACCTGAACTCGGCGCAGTAAGCGACAAATTGTAGCTGTTGATGTCGGACTCAGAAACCTACTCACTTACATAATAACCGCGTCACCTATACCTGAACTCGGCGCAGTAAGCGACAAATTGTAGCTGTTGATGTCGGACTCAGAAACCTACTCACTTACATAATAACCGCGTCACCTATACCTGAACTCGGCGCAGTAAGCGACAAATTGTAGCTGTTGATGTCGGACTCAGAAACCTACTCACTTACATAATAACCGCGTCACCTATACCTGATCTCGGCGCAGTAAGCGACAAATGAAACTGTCGTATCTACTCCACCAGTGTTAGCCGAGACAAATACCAAAGTATATATATAAGTATTAACATACAGTATGGACACTCCCTGCCGCTCTCCAGATTGCGACCTAACCCCCTCGTTATCCTGATTGATACAGATTGGTTACAGTTTGGTTGTCGTCCGTCGTTCCTTTTTTGAAATGTCATTTCTGGCCCGTTGTATGAAGTGTCCAGGGTGTGCCGATACGCCGCGCCGGTGCAGTGCCGTGTCACTACAATACATACAATGTTCCCTTATCGCGAACTTTGTTCGAGCTCCACCCCGCCTCCACCCCGCCGCCGCCGCCGCGCTCACGCTGATAGCATTGCAACCACAGACATCTACCTGTAGACCTGTGAGAACGGTGTTTTCCTGTGCTTTGGAGAATGTGAAGATAATATGTCTGCCACGCGTGGTGACAATTTTGTGGACCAGCCGTTGGTCGACCAGCGCCGAGGGAATTCTTATTTCGCGTTCATATAGCTTACAATATATATATAGATTGATCGATGGTTCATTTTTGTCTTCAGGCTGTGAACTATGTAGTTGTTTGTGTCGAGTGCTGCAGGTGTCGCCCGCCACAGGCCTGTTACTTCTTTACTGAGCAGCAGAGTCTGTGGATTGAGCCGAATGCACAGCAAACAAAAATTACAACTTCTAATCTATTCTCTTATCGTGTGGCACAATTAACAAAGGGATAGACGGCAGTTGCCTGGTGATGCACTTAGCATCACCCGCGGTCACGTTTAGAGCATTTATATTTACATCTACGGATGTGTGCAACGTGACCTTCATACACATCTGTAAACAGATGTACATGTTTCCCACGAGTTTTTTTCACCGTTAGAGCAATCGGTAAGTATATGTACACAAGTTTCGAATAAGTACCAACTTTTAATGGTGGTTTATTTGTCAAAATAATCTTGAACAGTGTACAGGATATGATCTTGTACAGGAATGCAATGTCAATGTGTCAGTGAGTGTCCTAGAGGTGGTCCCAAATAAAATGCAATGGTCTTGTCAGATGGATCTCTAATTGAACACTGATTTAAATACTAATAAAATTATGCTACGTTGTCGTGTCAATGCACTCTTAACTGGGTCGCGGGCAAAGTACACAGTAGAAGCGCGACTGCTTCCAAATCTTAACAAAATAATATAAAAATAAATTACATGTACGTATGTAATTCGTACATATTGCCATCTCAAACAAAGAAAATATCAAGTCATTTACGCCATAATAAAAAATGTAAAATTAAACCACTATTACTTATATAACATAATAAGAATAATGTAAAATTGCTTAGTGTCCCTAGATCTAACTCTAGCACACTTCACTGTGTTTTTGATTGTCAAATGTCACCACACTTGATGTCGGTAGTGTCCTTTTACTTTCACTATACACTTTTGTCACATGTTTTTTGATTTCACTGTAGCCATCATCGATTTCTTCTTCATCTAGGCTTCTCTCAGGTCTAGATCTTGCGCCGCCACGGCGTTTACCGTCTGTACCTTTTCGTTTCCTTGTCACCTTTCGCCAGTAGCACACAGATGTGACAAACAGTGCAATGCTAATTCCTAAGACTATGTAAATCATAGTATAATGATGCCAATCATGTGAGGTTAATGTTGTTAAGCTCGACTGTTCCTTGATGGTGTCTATTTCAGTTTTGCTTTTTTGTAATTTTTCTTCGTGTGTCTCAATTTGCAATGACGTATTTTTTAAAGATGTACGAGTATTTATTATATTATTTATGGGTGATATGTTCGGAATAGAAATAATATTTGGGTTCCGATCGATGACTGTGATTTGACTAGAATACTCGTTATTTGCATGTAACATGAATGTGTCACCTCTTAGGACGCATCCCCGTCCGAGTGTTATGAGTCCTGTGTGACGTAGCGTCTCTGACGTCACGCCAGCTGGGCACATAGTGTGGATTAAGCATTCTTCACAACAGTAGTACAGCCAGGAGTTTTGTTTTTGTAATTTGATCCATTTATCGGTGCACGTTCTTATTTCTGAGTGGCAGTAAAAGTCATATTTTTCAATGTTGTTTACTAATAGTGTATCACATATAGACTGGGTTCGGATATTCATGTTATATACAGGATGATTAAATTTACACATTAGTTTTTGATCTTGTATTTTTTGGCATTCGGCCATGTCAAATTGATTCAAAGGTATGAACGAGTATTGGTTTACATTGAATGCAATTAAATCTGACGTAGGAATGACATACCTGACTCGTTTTTTATCTATGCGTTGAGGAATACTCATGAGTTTGTTTATTTCGTACATTTCGTCACTTATTAATGGTACCTTTATTTCCATAATCAAAAAGTGACGTGCCACTCGTGCGTGAATACGGAACAGCCTGTATATCTCTCGCACGTTATCTTTTATGTCAGGCAGTGCCAGGTGATGTGGTAAATGCCGTGCTATTTTATTTAATTCGTTTAGTAGTTGATTTGGAGAAATTAAATGCATGTCAATGTGGCCTTGGTACATATTAGTCAAAGTATTTATGAGAGTTTGTTGAATATATTTCAAATTTTGGATCATAGCTTCTGCTGCTATGGTGGATGTCATTATATAAAATGCATTTTCTATTTCGACCTTTCGTTGTTCTGTCTCGTTCTGTAGAGCGTATAGTTGTTCATTTATCAAGTTAAAATGTTTCACCATAGTAGCCTTGTTTCTTTGTAAAATATTATGTTCGGCTTCTAGGATACTTGTCTGATTTTTTAATAGCTGTAATAAATGATCATCGTTCTGTTGTAAAGTTTTTATGTCATTGTCATATTTGTCAGCAAATCTTTGGTCTAAGACTCCAAACAGTGTGTTTGCAGCATAGCCGATCCCATCGAATAGGCCTCTTTTGTATCTTTTTTGTGCTAGGTGGTGTGTTTTTAACAGCTGATTGTAAAAAATTAGTTCGTTTGTGTTCTGTTCCAATTGATTAATTAAAATATGAAATTGCATTGCCCAACCTTCTCTTTGAAAACCTTTGAGATGAGTAACGTATTTTTGTAACGCTTCAACATTTTGCCAATAATTTGTCATATTGTAATAAAATATTAACTTCCATTCATCTTTTATCTCATAAGCTTCTGCAAGCTTGTCAAAATAAATTGTCTGATTTTGTGTAAAGGTTGTAATTTTTATGCCTTTTTCGGTTTGTTGTACAGATGGAGTTATCATTGTCATTAGTAATAATAAAGAATACCCAAATAAACTTTTCCATGTCATTTTGCCCGTTCTATTTCTTTTTCTGTCACCATTGTCATTTTTTTCATTTATTAATTTTTTGTCGGCCTCGACTAGTGGGACTAGTTTTATCATAGGTCTTTTTATTTCACCTTTTTTCGTTTTTAAGGTGACTACTCTCGTATGTTCGTCTTTACCTGGATGTAAGGAAACTACACGTCCTAATGCCCACCTTCCTGCTGGTAAATTATCGTCCTTGATGCACACAATGTCATTTATTTGAGGGTCTTTGTTCTGTCTTGTCCATTTTTGTCTAGTCTGTAGTTGTTGAAGATATTCTTGGGACCATCGCTTCCAAAAATCTTGGCCAATTTTTTGCACAATCTGCCATCGTTTTCTTAGGTCATAGCTGTCAGTGTCAGGTTCTTGAACTGTCAAGATAGATGTGCCAGTGAGAAAGTGACCTGGCGTTAAACAGTTTGTCAATGTCAATTTCGGCCCGCCATGTAGTGTTTGGTGATGAGATCGCCAAATGATAAGGTCAGTCAATTTACTATTATGTGGTAAAATCATAGGATTCTTTGCGCTGTTCTCCAGATTCGAGTAATTTAATCTCCCTCCAACATGCATGACGTCATTTTTTGATAGCCGTGGGTTTAATGTCAGTAATTTACTCTTTTTTCCAAGAGATTTGTCAGTTTTTAATTTTGAGATATCCTCCTTAAAAACATGTGCTTGTATGGTTTTCACAATAATTTTTTCAGCGCCTGTCAATTCTGCAGATGTTAAGTAGTTGGTACATAACTTCGTTTTTGTCCTAGTATTTTTAATAAAACGCAAGACCCACGCAAGGATTCGTGTAATGTGAGTCATGTCGCTATACCTATCTAGCAGCTCTATGATGATAGATGACGGTTCTGACTGTACAGCGCATATTTGTTTTTGTTTTTCTTCCAGCTGTGTTTGTATTATTTCCGGTTTCTGTACAGTATTTTTGTCAAAAAAAATTATCCATTCTGGACCCTGCCACCATAAGGGATGTTTTAGTAGTTGAGAACAGGATAGTCCTCGTGTGGCACAGTCGGTGGCGTTCTCCTCTGATTTCACGTAGCTCCAGTGATCTTTCGGTATGACGTCAGTTATTTTTTGCACTCTGTTACTCACAAACGTTTTCCATCTTGATACATCACCATGTAACCAACCTAGAACGATCATAGAGTCGGTCCACGCGTAGGTATTTTTGCTTACTTTTTCCCACTTAAATGCCTTCAGGACCTGTTTCATGAGTGTTGCAAGTAACAATGCTCCACATAGCTCTAGACGGGGAAGTGTCAATTTTTTATTTATAGGAGCTAATCTTGATTTAGCAGCAATTAGTCTTACTATGTGCTCGTTGTTGTCATTCAAGGTACGTAAGTAGATTGCACATGAGTAAATCTTTTCTGATGAATCGCAGAATCCATGAATTTGTACCGGTTTCGTTGTGTCTCCGATCCACCTAGGTATGTCAATGTCAGTTATGTTTTGCAAATCATTTCTTATTCTTCTCCAGTTTTCTTGAATGTCTTCCGGTAAGCTGTCATCCCATCCAAATATTCTGAAACAGTAACTTCGCCCTAACTGTGAGTGGTGTGAGCCATTCCAGCGGGTCAAAGATTTTTGATATTTCTGAAAGTAATATTCTTTTCGTGTAAATCTTGCAATCTGTTTTTATTGTATTATTAAACGTAAAGTTGTCATTTTGTGGGTTCCATTGTAACCCAAGCGCTTTAGTAACACCTTCATTTTTAAAATGTAGGGTTGTTTGGTTGAGTTCAGATGTTGTCAAAGTTTCCAGTAGAGATGGGTCATTACTGTTCCACTTTCTCAGGAATAAACCGGCGCTTTGCAGCATGATAATTAATTCTTTTTGAATGTGTTTCGCTTCTTCCAGGTTGTAACTGCCACTCAACACGTCATCGACATACATTTCGTGGTTTAACACTTTGGCTGCCAATGGGTACTTTTCGGCTTCATCTTGTGCCAACTGTTTTAATGTACGCAGGGCAAGAAATGGTGCAGATTTTGTTCCATATGTTAATGTGCAGAGCTGGTATTCCTGCAATGGGCTATCTTTCGTTTCCCGCCAAACGATTTTTTGTAGTTGCTGATCTTCTTCTTGAAACAAAATCATTCTGTACATTTTTTCACAGTCAGCTGTGAAAACGTATTTATACAAACGCCATCCTATCAGTAAAGTTAACAGATCTTGATGCAACTTAGGACCGCACTCCATCAAACTATTTAAGCTAAAGCCAGTGTCAGTTTTTTGTGAAGCGTTAAAAACCACTCGTAGTTTAGTTGTCAAGGAATCTTGTTTTAACACTCCATGGTGTGGCAGATAACAGAAGGGTTCAATGTCATTTTTACATTTCTTCATATGTTGCATATCTATATATTCTTGCATGAATTGGGTATAACTAGTAGACAATGGTGTATTTTTGTATAATTTCCTCTCTAGTTGCATAAATTGGGCGATCGCGCGTGGTTTAGATTTTCCTAAAAGCTCACTAAAGTTCGGTTTCATTGGCAATCGAACTGCGTACCTGCCGTCGTCTAAAGGTTTCGTTGTTGCTACGTAAAAATCCTCGCAGTACTGCTCCTGTGACGTCATATGTTTTGATTCACCGCTGATGTCTTCGACCTCCCAATACCTTGCTAAGTCCTCAAGATTATTCGTAACTACATGACAGTTGTAGGTCTTGACATTGCCTGACAGTATCCAGCCCAGCTGGGTCTGTTGAGCCATAGGTTGGTGACCTTCACCTTTAATTAGACCGCTCATTAATATTTCAGAATAGACATGTGCATCAAAAAGTATATCTATGGGCCTGGACATGTTGTAGTTAGGATCAGCTAGAGTAATATTTGTCACGTGAGACCACGGTTTTTTGGCAAATGTGTTGTTTGGCAAGTTATTTACAACACGTGTCATAATCAATGCTTCAGTTGTAAATTGAAAGTCGCTGTGTAAAGATTTGCATACTAAGTTCAACTTTCCTTTACTCTTATTAGATAAGGTACCAATTCCTCTTACGCTGGCATGCATTTGCTCACGTTTTAACCCTAGTTTCTGGGCCGCGTCTTCATTAATTAATGTGATCTGTGACCCTTGATCAACTAGCGCGCGTAGTGTAATAAAATTACCGTCATAGGCCTGAACCTGCACTAAGGCAGTAGGTAACAAAATTTCGTCATCATTGCTTGATACAAAATTGTTTTGCATATTTTTTATCGACGGCCCCTCTGAGGTTCGACTTGTAATATTAGGCTTAGCGGGCGTTGTTGAGTGCAAATGCCCTGAACAAAGGATAGCTTTGTGCAAAAGTGTGTTATGGGACTCATCGCATTCTTTGCAACGTTTTTGAGATCCACAGTAACCTTTGGAGTGTACAAATAAACAATTTTTGCATATTTTATTTTTTATAACATATTTTAATTTGTCATTATCTGTCATGTCATTAAACTTTAGGCATTGAAACAGAGTATGATTATCGTTGCATAGTGGGCAGATTATTTTATTATATTGACTCGCATTATAGGTATTAAAATTGCGAAAGCGCGTGAATGAACTCTGTGTAGGTTGCTGAATTGCAGATTTTTGTGTTTTATTGAACGGGTAGGGCACATTATGAAATTGAGTTCTTGGCTGTGGTTTTGAAATACTCTCATTTTTATTTTTATGTAAGGGCTCCAATGCAATGAATTTACTCTCAATAAAATCCATAAAATGTTCATATGAGGCAACTTCCCGCGGATCTGATCTAGATTTAGAATATTCAGAATAGGTTTCCGGGTCAAGTTTTTCACATAAAATGTACACAAGCATGGGGTCCCAAGTCGACGTGTCGATTCCCAGATTGTGTATAGCATGAATGGATTCGTTCGTAATGTCATATAAACGTTTTAACTCAAATGATGTCTGCTTTTTTAGTGACGGCTGTTTCATAAAATTATCAAAATTTTTCGTAAATAGAACGTGCTTATTATTATATCTATGGTAAAGTAGTTCCCAGCATGTGTCATAATTTTCTGCTGAAATGTGTAAATGCTGGACTAACTTCTCAGCCTCGCCACGCAATTTTCCCTTCAAATGTTGCATTTTTTGACCTTTAGAAAGTGAAGGATTTTTGTGTATGGTCTCAGAGTACAAGTCATAAAATGTAGGCCAATGGGTGTAGTTCCCATTAAACACAGGTATGTCCATCTTTGGCGTAGACTGTTGCTGATGAACAGACGTGTTTAATTTTATATTTAAATTACGTTTTAATTCCTCAAAACGCTTTTCGTACTGGACAAATTCATAATAGTAAGCCTCGTCATCACCTACTAATAAACCATCAATTTGCAAGTGTAATTTGTCAATGGCTTTCCAACGGATCTCCAAACTTTTAAGCTTGTCCTCAATTTCCCATTTTTCGGAAATTTCGTCAATGCAAATACTCTCTACTAACCTCTTTAATGCTCTGAAATTAGCATATTGCAACTGCTGTAACTCTGTCACCTTGTCATCCACCTTCGCGCCCTCGAAGTGCGAGTTGTCGAAACGGATGGTAACCCCCTTACCATCACCTGTCGTCAATGGATTGTCCGCAGCTTCCTGTGATTTCCAACGGGATATCTCATCACGCGTCCCCTGGTACCAATTCTGGATTACCTTAATGATGTTCTCGGTGTAGTATTGATGAGATTTATCTTCCTGGGTCATCAACTTCGTGTCATTCAGCGTACATTCCGCCCACAGGTTGTCTAATGAATCCAAACGACGCTTGATGTAGTCAGCATCTTTCCTACTTGCCGAATCCTTTTTGAAATTAGTATGGATTCTCTTAATCTCCTCTAAAATAGCAGCTTGGCGTTGAATGAGTACCTCCATTGTAAGTAAAAAAAAGGAAAGATCTTACTTGATCAGCAGAACTTCTCTTTCGATGGTGCAACTGGTTCGCAGGACGTAGTGAGGGAACACTGCTTCCTTCCGAAAGGGCTGCTGTCTTTCGAACTTAAACGTACGTCTTACACAACACTCGCGAAAGTAAAAATAACAGTGCACTCGCGACGTCACTACTTTATACGAAGGACCAAAAAATATTGTACAGGATGTGATCTTGTACAGGAATGCAATGTCAATGTGTCAGTGAGTGTCCTAGAGGTGGTCCCAAATAAAATGCAATGGTCTTGTCAGATGGATCTCTAATTGAACACTGATTTAAATACTAATAAAATTATGCTACGTTGTCGTGTCAATGCACTCTTAACTGGGTCGCGGGCAAAGTACACAGTAGAAGCGCGACTGCTTCCAAATCTTAACAAAATAATATAAAAATAAATTACATGTACGTATGTAATTCGTACAAACAGCATAAAGATGACAGTAAAGTTCGTGAGTGGCGACCGCGCACCAGAAAACGTAGCTTAGGCAGACCTTCCACGCAGGACCGGTTGGAAATCCTTGAGGGAGGCCTTTGTCCAGCAGTGGACGTTTTTCGGCTGATAAGATGATGATGACAGCACAAAATATTTGTACTTTTAGAATATAAAATAATATAAATAAATAATTGCTTCTGGACAGGATAAACTTACAAAGAGAAAGGGGAAGAGGGAACTGTCAAATTTTACCATTATATTAGTAATAAGTACCATTAGATTCAATATGGTCCATTGCAGTTGCAAACATATTTGAAAACCATTCGTTCTTACTAAATTTTGAATTGTAACGCCGCCTATGAGGAAACAAGGTTTTGACAATTGATTTTTTACTACGGCGGCAACCCTAAAAAAGCAAGATAGGGATACACACACACACGTTTTTTTTGTTTTATATAATCCGTTAGCATAAGACACTTGATCCCCATCAAAATATCAACTTTGATTTTTTTTACCACCACAGAAGGGTACCTTTTTCACTCCTTTGTCGCTCGGAAGTAAAAATCAGATCAGCCGAAATACGTCCACTGCTGGGCAAAAGGCTACCCCTAGGATATCTACGATGACTATTACTGAGGCTAGAAATAAGCTCCTCTAAATTGATGGCATTTTCGAGGCCAACGAGGCTGTCGCTACGAAGCAATATAATGTCTTTGGTTGCAACTATTCCGAGCGCGGCCACTTCCGCCAAGCCGCGCGCCGTATCACACAACTCAGATTTAATTTAGCAAATACCAGAGGCTCGTATCCGGAGAATACTCGTTGGTATGGAGGTAATATGCTCCGACTTACATCCAGGTGAGTTTGTGCAATAAAGCTAAGCGTTAAAAATAAAAGTAAAAAAAAAACAAAAAAACTACTTTAAAAAGAAATTCATTCAAATTTATGAACTATTATTTTTATGTATAAATACACGACATTAACCAAAAATAACAAAATCAAATATAATCAAAACAAACTAGAGGCCTAAAATTTTTTTTAAGTCGGTACCAGCACTTGATTTTTTTTATCGTGTGGCACAATTAACCGTGCTATCCAAGGAATAGACGGCGGTTGCCTGGTGTTGCACTTAGCATCACCCGCGGTCACGTATTAGGGCATTTAGATTGACACCTACGAACGTGTGCAACGCGACCTATAAGCACATCTGGAACCAGATGTGCAGGTCCTCACGATGTTTTCCTTCACCGTTAAAGCAAACGGTAAGTATATGAAGGTAAGTTTCGAAAAACTCATTGGTACATTGGCCGTTCGTGTTTGAACCCGGAACCTCTGGTTAGGAGGACCCAGTCGTTACCAGTTGAGCCACCGTCTCTTTTTGCACTTGATAATAGTAGTTTATGAAACTGTTGCATAATAAGGGTTCTTAAAATACGAGTGTAAGTTAAAAAAACGAGCCGTAGGCGAGTTTTTTAATAGCATACGAGTGTTGTAAGACCAAATTATGTGCAGTTTCATACACTACTTTATCTAATCTCATACATTGGGATTGAATCAACTAAAATACAAAGATCAAAGTTAAGAGTAAGAAAAAAATCCCACGAAATTCAGTAAGTACCTACTACAAACGTGCCATAGCGCTGAATCCCAGCGCATCACCGCACTTGCACTGAAACGGACGGTGTCACAGACAGATAAAAACAATGCTTTTACTGATCTCAGACATTTTTAACAAGAATGAAAATTATCCACGAAATTCAGTATCTACAACAAAATTCAATGAAAAACCAACACATCACCGCGCATGCGTTAAAGCGAGCGCTGCCACAGACAAGTAAAAATTGGAATGAAAACTTTTTGTATTGCTGTAAAAATGGCGCGAAAGGCATTTGCGTTCCAATAAATAAAATTGATATGGAACTTCGTTGGTTGTATTATTTCTTTGGTTTAACTTATATCGTAATGGAAAAAAAATGATAATGATGATATATTTTGTTTATAAAGTATGCCAATATAAACTCGTTTTGAAGTTGATAATGTGAACTTTACGATATGAGAGTAGATAATAGTTATTTATGATACAAGGGTGGTTAAAAGGTAAATAACAAACCAGTGACATTTGTGAGCCCGAGCCGCAACTACAACGTCACGGGTTGTTGTTTGTTTGTGAATGTTTTTGTGAGGCTTCGTGAAGCTTCCGTACCTCAGTAAATTATTCAACATTGTGGTCAAAGTATGGCGACTTGGCGTTTTTCTCAGAGGGAATGCATTACGATACCAGTCAATTGGCAATGTTTGGTTCCTGTTACTGTAAAATTCAATGGTGAGCTAAAAATGTAAAATGCCTCAATTGTTGACAAATTCCGAAAAAATGGATTTATTGAGAGGGTATAAATTTATACCCTCTCAATAAATCCATTTTTTCGGAATTTGACAACAATTGAGGCATTATAAATTTATACCCTCTCAATAAATCCATTTTTTCGGAATTTGACAACAATTGAGGCATTTTACATTTTTAGCTCACCATTGAATTTACAACACGACTAATTGATTGAATTAATTATTTGACTAAATTATGAATTTAATGAATGACAGGAACACACAACTTGTTTTTTTTAAATTCTGAATGTTTTTTTAAGCTATTGCATAGATTCTATCGCGGGCCTTGAGCGCGGGCGCCGAATCCAGAAATTCCGTAACGACAAAAACCTCACGCTCCCCACTCCGACGGGCACGGAGGTGTGGCTTGAAGGCCGTGCATATCCATCATGATGATGGTGATGGTGGTCGTGATGGTGGTCGTGATGGCGGTCGTGATGGTGGTCGTGATGGTGGTCGCGATGGTGGTCGTGATGGTGGTCGCGATGGTGGTCGCGATGGTGGTTGCGATGGTGGTCGCGATGGTGGTCGCTATGGTGGTCGTGATTGTGGTCGCTATGTTGTTCGTGATTGTGGTCGCGATGGCGGTCGCGATGGTGGTTGCGATGGTGGCCGTGATGGTGGTCGCGATGGTGGTCGCGATGGTGGTCGTGATTGTGGTCGCGATGGTGGTCGCGATGGTGGTCGTGATGGTGGTCGCGATGGCGGTCGCGATGGTGGTTGCGATGGTGGTCGCGATGGTGGTCGCGATGGTGGTCGTGATTGTGGTCGCGATGGTGGTCGAGATGGTGATCGTGATGGTGGTCGCGATGGCGGTCGCGATGGTGGTTGCGATGGTGGTCGCGATGGTGGTCGCGATGGTGGTCGTGATTGTGGTCGCGATGGTGGTCGCAATGGTGGTCGTGATGGTGGTCGCGATGGCGGTCGCGATGGTGGTCGCGATGGTGGTCGCGATGGTGGTCGTGATTGTGGTCGCGATGGTGGTCGCGATGGTGGTCGCGATGGTGGTCGCGATGGTGGTCGTGATTGTGGTCGCGATGGTGGTCGCGATGGTGGGTGCGATGGTGGTCGCGATGGTTGTCGCGATTGTGGTCGCGATGGTGGTCGCGATGGTGGTCAAGATGGTAGTTGCGATGGCGGTCGCGATGGTGGTTGCGATGGTGGTTGCGATAGTGGTCGCGATGGTGGTCGCGATGGTGGTCGCGATGGCGGTCGCGATGGTGGTTGCGATGGTGGTCGCGATGGTGGTCGCGATGGTGGTCGTGATTGTGGTCGCGATGGTGGTCGAGATGGTGATCGTGATGGTGGTCGCGATGGCGGTCGCGATGGTGGTTGCGATGGTGGTCGCGATGGTGGTCGCGATGGTGGTCGTGATGGTGGTCGCGATGGCGGTCGCGATGGTGGTTGCGATGGTGGTCGCGATGGTGGTCGCGATGTTGGTCGTGATTGTGGTCGCGATGGTGGTCGTGATGGTGTTCGCGATGGCGGTCGCGATGGTGGTTACGATGGTGGTCGCGATGGTGGTCGCGATGGTGGTCGTGATGGTGGTCGTGATGGTGGTCGCGATGGTGGTCGCGATGGTGGTTGCGATGGTGGTCGCGATGGTGGTCGCGATGGTGGTTGCGATGATGGTCGCGATGGTGGTCGTGATTGTGGTCACGATGTTGTTCGTGATTGTGGTCGCGATGGCGGTCGCGATGTTGTTCGTGATTGTGGTCGCGATGGCGGCCGCGGTGGCGGTCGCGGTGGCGGTCGCGATGACGGTCGCGATGGCGGGCGCGATGGTGGTCGCGATGGTGGATGATGACGCTGGCGATGATGATTTAACTTTCTTAACTTTCTTAGTGTTAATTTATTACATAAACATCCCGCGCTCCAAGGACTATATGGTACTGTAAAATACGGCTTATATAAAAAATAATAATAATTATAATTGCATAAGTTGATAAAAAATGCTATACAATAGCTTTACCGCGGCAGTCTCAGAGTGCCACACGTCTTTTTTTTCATTCGAAAATCGGCCAGTAAGTTTAGTTTCCACATAACTATTAAAGAAAACTAAAACGGTAATTTCAAAAACTTTAGCAACGTTAGACCTGTTGTGTCCATACAATTTTTGGTTTGTATAGTGATATACAATAACATTTTTTTTAAAAAAAAACACCATTTTTATTTTCTCGAAAATTGAGATCACGGTTCCTAAGAGCGTTTTTCTCTATCTCTTATAGTTTAGAATTTCCCCATACTGACCCCTATAAAAACTCACCCTGTATATATTTTTCATAATTTTAAAGTTTACAGTTTGCAGTTTTTTAAGAAAATAGGCAAAATTTGACCGTTTCTCCTCCTCATCTCCGAAAATAATTCTTTACCTATAGACTGCAGGAAAATATATAAGAAGTCTACGGTATTTCTCAATCAACATACGGAATCCTCTCCACACAGTTTAATTCGCACTTGGCTAGTTTTTAACATCACTTTTTTATTTAGACATTCATACGTACTCAATTTATTAATTTACCGTTAATAAGTTCACTTTGCCTCGATTCGTATTTCAGAATGTGATTGCAAGCAACAATGGGAGCAATCACGTATTCTGTAGGGCGGCGGGTGCCGGCGCGGGCGGCAGCCGATAGCTGCCTCTTTGGCGCGGCCACCGGGCAGGGCGCACACAGCCTCTTGTCGGGTCGGACCGCAGTCCGCGCCGGACGGGCGACGCATACGCAATGAGCTCCACCTGCTCTGGCTTGCTTCACTTTCTTGTTTACGAAACTAACCCGTATTTACAATTCTTCTTTCCCTGTGATTAATCGTCAACCTACATTTAGGTATAATTAAGTAATATGTTTATCTGCAAGGTAAAGGTAACCTATTGTGTTGTTTATACCAATATAACAATACCCTACCCTAAAACCGATTATTTTTTGACTGATATTTTATTTTTTAGTTTTTTTTTAATTTAATTCAAAGCATTTACATATTTATTCACCTTTTAAACCTTCTCCGGACTTCCACAAATAATTCAATAACAAAATTAGCCAAATCGGTCC
Source organism: Coleophora flavipennella (assembly GCA_947284805.1). Classification (NCBI taxonomy): domain Eukaryota; kingdom Metazoa; phylum Arthropoda; class Insecta; order Lepidoptera; family Coleophoridae; genus Coleophora; species Coleophora flavipennella. The sequence continues at coordinate 409,011 of OX369266.1, forward strand.
AGCCGTTGTCGAGTTTTAGCAAGACTAACGAACAGCAATTCTTTTATATATAGATAGATATAAATAAAATAAATATTCTGGGACAAATCACACATGGTCATCCGGCCCCAAAGTAGGATTCCCTGTGTTATGGGTTACCAGAGACTGATATACATACTTATATACGTTTAAATACATACATATATAGATATAATTTAACACCCAGACACAGAGCAAACAAATCTGCTCATCACACAAATGCTTGCCCTGGGTGGGGATCGAACCCACGACTCTCGGATCAGTAGTCAAGGGCACTAACCACTGAGCCACAGAGTATATAGATAGAGTTAAATCAAAAATACCTATAAAAACTTTTGATATTGAAAATATCTTTTGGTTCACGTATCTACAGCATTGGAGGGAGAAGGTTGGGAATAGTGTCGATCGATAGACCAGATTGAATGGAAGAACATTGAGGGGGCTTGTATGAAGCGTAGGGAGCTTGCGGACGTGCGAGGAATGAACGAACTGTTAAACCAACTGACATTTGAAGACCTAACTTTCTATTTTTATCACACTTTTATTTGCTTCACCTGTATGTCTGTATGTAACCGACTCCTTTGGACTCGATTTTGACCCACTTTAAACGGACAGATTTAATTCAAACTTTGTAGACTTATCAAGAATCAGCGACAATATAATAATTTCATAAGTTTGAACTAAAAAATAAAAGAGTTTAACAAAACTAAAAAACACGCTTTTAAAGTACATCAGACTTAAAAGTAAAAAATATTCTTAATATAAGTTGAAAATAATAATTAACAAAGTACTAGTATTATTGTGAAAAAGTGTGGGTTGCTCGATAGACGAAAAATATGGCACAGAGCGCCCCACGCTTTTTTACAATAATACTAGTAATTTGTTAATTATTATTTTCAACTTATATTAAGAAATACTTTTTAGTCTGATGTACTTTAAAAGCGTGTTTTTTAGTTTTTTTAAACTCTATTTTTTAATGTAATATATTAGGTTTGTTTTATTTAAGTTTAGATGATAAATGCGACGAATTGTATTCATACTGTAATGTTATGTTTGTATGATGAATAAATAAATAATAAATCACGTTGAGCTGTACAAGATGGCAAAAAAATATTCAAAAAATTCCAATACATTTTTGGAGACTTAAAAATAAGTGAGTTTTTGGTGTCAGTTCCGGGGAACATTTGGAATATATTATGTGGTTTAATTCGTAAAGTATTAGATTTTTCGGGATGTTAAAAAAAGCCATCGGGGGAATGAAATGTGCTATCGATTAGTTGGAATCAGATAACAAATAAGGGACGAGACCCACCACACGAGAATGCACTTTTGTGGCTGAAGTGTAAAATGTGTGTGTGTTCGCATAATGATAGTTTCTTTATTTTGAGTAGAGTTAGAGTGTTGTATTGGGTTGTGTGGGGTAGGCTCGAGCCCCTCAGTGGGGACTTATATGAGCCGATATGATGATGATGATGATTGGGTGGTGTCGATTGATAGATCTAAAAAGTGTAAAAGTTAATAGGCAGTTATTCGTTCTGTTTATTCATTTTTGTTTCATTTTAGTATTCCTAATTATTAAGAGTTTTTTTTTAAATATGGCCGATGTCAATATGTATTTGCACGTCCTTGTCGAACGCAACAGTGTGGTCTCTGACATCTCTTTTAGCGCGCGCACTGCGCTCAATGTAACGCGTCGCAGTGATCGAGTGGTTCTCATTCGATGCACCTGCCGCACCTGCCGCACCTGCCCCCGCCATCGTAAGAGTCGCTACAGTACAATACGCATATATTTATACAGTGATCACCCCTTTTTATCTCAAGAAGCTCTCAGGCGATGTGCAACAGGCACTAATTAATGTAACTCCCGCTTCAACTGCCACAACATCTTCTAGCACTATCAATGGCGATATATTTTAAGTTTCAGAAGTTACTACGAGAAAATCAATAACTAGACATAGATATTGAATTGGCATATTGTACAGTTTTTTCATAAGGCATTCGGAGATAATGTAACGACTTTCTACTGTTAAAAGTAACTTTAATAACATTAAATGAATTCCTTTCATAATCATCTACTGAGATTAGTACTGGGCCGTTTCAGGACGACCAACCGGACCCTACTGTTACGCCTCCACTGTCCGTCCTTCTGTCTGTCAGCGGGCTGTATTTCGTGAACCGTTTTTTTAATTTCAATTTCAATATTTATTAATAATTTAAAGCAAATTACAAGTCATTTTAAACATAAGATTAGTCATAAGTTAGTTATATTTTATTTTAACCTAATTAGATGTTATAAAGCATTTCGCTGTTATTACAGTATTTATTCAAAAAAAATTTCGTCAACAGTATAATAAGCCTGTGCTATCAAAAAGCTTTTTAGTTTGGCCAAGAACACAGAGTTATTACGGTTAATGACATACAGCTCGAACAGTTACAGCTACAGCTAGGAGTTACAGCTAGACAGTTGAATGTTTCACAAAGAAGTATTTCTGTTGTCGCTTTAACAAAAAATATAAAAAATAGAAAAAAATTAAAAATGAAGGGGGATCCCCATACAAAACAGTGTTGTTATAGGTGTTTTGATTTAGTTCTATCGTAAAAACGGTAATACATACAAGCGTGAAACTTGGTGCGATTATAGTGCTAAGTACTAAGCTTGTAGTAACGTAAACGAACAATAAAAACTGTTCAAGTGTGAGTCGCACTCCCGCTAGGCAGCCGGCAGTCCAAACTGAATAAAAAAAGTATTTTTCTGTCACTCACGTTGATGTATTTTGTTTGTAATGTGAGTAGGTATTATAGTCTTAATGTTTTGGGGAGGTGTGGTAGTATGGAACCCTCGGAGCAAAAGTCCGACATTTTTAACCACGTGACGTCATCACATTTAACATTAATTGAACAATCATAAAACATAACCAGAGATAACTGATCTAATTAACTGACTCTGTGGCTCAGTGGTTAGTGCCCTTGACTACTGATCCGAGGGTTGTGGGTTCAATCCCCACCCAGGGCAAGCATTTGTGTGATGAGAAGATTTGTTTGCTCTGTGTCTGGGTGTTAAATATCTATATATGTATGTATTTAAACGTATTTAAGTATGTATATCAGTCTCTGGTTCCCATAACACAGGGAATCCTACTTTGGGGTCAGATGACCATGTGTGATTTGTCCCAAAATATTTATTTATTTATTTATTATTTATAAGAAAAGAAAAATATTCAAATTATTTTTTGAAATAGTTGTATATTTTCAAAAAAAAAAAGTGAACAACGCCAATTTCAAAAACTGCACCGAGACTCAACTTGAATAGAAAGCAGACGACCTAATGAGAACCGAATTGTATGTTCAGTTATAATGAAGCGCGTTTGTTCGCCGCGCGGAGCTCTCCGTCCCGCAGTCGTCCCGCAGTCGCCCCGCAGTCGCACCGCAGTCGTCCCGCAGTCGCAGTCGCACCGCTGCTGCCCGCTCGGGACGACTGGCGAGGACGCAATCTCTGGAGATGACGGCAGCTATTCGCGCAACAGAACAATGGCTCGGAATCTCTTTGAGACTCGCAAGCAAATTGGAAGCGCGCGTCTTTGTGCCGCGGCACTCCGGCAGCGGACGCTTATTGAAGGCATACGCTCTGTGCGCGCTGGGCGAGCCGGGCGAGCCAGGCGAGCCAGGCGACGAGTTTCATTTAGTAGCCGAATGTTAATCTAAAGCAAGCTCACTATGTTATTTTCCATGGAACTGTTACATCGGCGTAACAACAATACTTGTTCTAGTTATAATTCCCATTTTTAACCGCCTCCGTGGCGTAATGGTTAGTCCATTCGCTTCACACCAAGAGGTCGCGGGTTCAATTCCCGGGGGGGTCAACTTGTAAGACTCGGTTTGATTGGTGGTAGGGCATTTTATAAGCCCGTCTGACAAGTTACCACCATCTTATGTAAGTCTTGCCGCCAAACATCAGTGTTATCAACATTGATGTGTTCCGGCTTGAAGATAAGATAGCCAGTTCTCCATTGCGTTGGGGAATCTTGGTAAGCCCGCTTCCATCTTCAGCATCATCGTCACTTACCATCAGGTAAGATGATGCCAAGAGCTTACCAATTATGAATAAAAAAAATAAAAATTCTCAGTATACGGGTACATCGAGCTTTTCACGTCATTGATTCTTTGATACCCGGCTCAAAATGATTTGGAATGATTGGTCAAGTGAAATATGAGTATGCGACGATAAGTAAGTGGCTCGAAGCGCAATCGACTGAGCGCAAGTGATGGGCGATGCGAGGTTTGAACGAAAGATTATTATATACTAGTGGGTGCCCGCGGTTTCACCCGCGCAGATCCCGATTTTTGCGGTTCCCGTCGGAATTTACAAAATCCTTTCTTTGCGGATGTCTATGTCATAATTGCTATCTGTATGCCAAATTTCAACTCAATCCCTCTAGTGGTTTGATCTGTGCGTTAATATACCAGTTAGTCACCTTCACCTAGATTCATGTAACAAAATTATGATTGATTGATTGATTGAAAACACTTTATTGCACAACTTAAGAGGAAAAAAAAAAAACAATGATTGAGAAAGTTGTACATACAGGCGGTCTTATCACTAACAAGCGATCTTTTCCAGACAACCTTTAGGTGGAGGAAACATGAAAAATAACCTTTAACATAATTTTTAACATTTGTTTGTAAAAAGTAAAAAAAAAACTTAAAACCGATTTCCAAAAGAAATTCATTCAAAATTATGAAATAATGTTTTTATACACGAAACTAATCAACAATAACGAATCAAATGAGGGGCTGTCGCACGGCAGGTAGGTAGGTAGGTAGGTAGGTAGGTAGGTAGGCAGGTAGGTAGGTAGGTAGGTAGGTAGGCAGGTAGGTAGGTAGGTAGGTAGGCAGGTAGGTAGGTAGGTAGGTAGGTAGGGGGGGGTTCTTTTAAAAAATGCCGATGCGTACAATTTAATGAAATATAGGACCCGTGATGGGTCTTTAAAAGGTATGAAGGTATGAATTTATTATTTTTATTATAACATGAACTGATGATGATCGATTTTTTGGTTTTTGAATGAAAAGTCACATGTGTCAACGCATGTGCGGAAAAGAAATAAATGGAATGAAAAGAAGGTCGAATAAAAAATATAATTTTTTGAGGTCGGTACCAGCACACAGCTACTTACCTATCAAATATGTTAGATTACTACTATATTACTAGCACCGACCTCGAAAAAATTGTAGGCCACTAGTTTTGATTCGTAGTACCTACTTATGGTTTCGTTATTGTTAGTTATTTTTTTGTATTTATATAAAAACTAGCTGATTCCCGCGGTTTCCCCCGCGTGGACCACGTTTCTATGACTTCTCAAGGGTGCGCAGTGCGCGAGCCGCAAGCGGCTCGCGAGCGTGGTAAAAAGTAGCCTATGTCTTAACTCAGGTCCCAATCTGTCTACCTACCAAATTTCAGCCAAATCCGTTCAGTAGTTTTTGAGTGAAAGCGTAACAGACAGACAGAGTTACTTTCGCATTTCTTAATTATAAATTCCTTAAATTAAATATGTTTTATAGGTAGGTAGTAATAATGTCTTATCTCTCTTATTGACTTTTTACTTTAATTATTTATATTGTTTTGTAACCGCTTTCTTTGATAATACCATGTATTATCAAGGCCGGGAGGATGTTTACGCCGTAATCATATTTAAAAACTCGCGCGTTATGTTATGTGTGTTCAACCTTCGATATCCTGTAATATTCCTCTCCCTTTCCCACTCACGCATCGAGTGAGAAAGCATACATCGACGCCGTGTCTTGGTGGTGTCAAAATCAAGAACTAAACAAAAACAAGATGTCTTCCGATATGACATTGCAATGTACGCGTGTCGCTCCGCTAATAAAATTTAATTTTAATATCCAACCGCTGTGAAAGACCATATAATTATCCGCGTGTGTGTCAGTGAAATCTGAAGTGCGAATCAAAGTACCTACCGCAAGGAGTTGTAGCTGGAAGAGGAGAATTTGAGCCAGCGCTGGCTAACCACGTGCCGCTTTTTACGTCGTGCATGGTGAGTTCCTCTCCTTTTGACTGTTCTGTTCTTTTTTCTCTTTTCTGTCTTATTCCGGGGCAGAACAGTATCCTACGCATGAAACTAAACACACATAACCGCAATAATTCATCCGCGATGTATCATCCCGCTCCGCAAAATACAGTCCACTAATTATCAAAAATCCGAATCGGCTACACCATTCTTTTGGTCGGACTTCGAGCCAGATATTACTATATTTTATTTATTGGTGTTAAACTCTGATAGTTTACAAGTAATCTTCCCGCAATCTCATTGTATTTGGTGTAAAACTAGGTAGGTTTTACGCGTAACTTGATCCACCATCTTGAATTTGTACTTGACCGCCGCACCGAGATATTACTTAAATAATTTTTTATTATTATTATTATATCAGCTCATATACGTCCCCACCGAGGGGCTCGAGCCTACCCTGAATCAGGGTGATTAGGCCTTAGTCGACCACTTGGGCCTAGTGCGGGTTGGTCGACTTCACACACAACCTTCGAGTTTCTTCGCAGGCCTGTGCAGGTTTCCTCACGATGTTTTCCTTCACCGTTAAAGCAATCGGTAATGATATGTACGTAAGTTTGTGAAAAACTCATTGGTACATTGGCCGTCCAGATTTAAACCCGGTACCTCTGGTTAGATGGACCGAGTCGTTACCGGTTGAGCCACCGACGCTTTTTGAGCCACCGACGCTGTTGAATTTACCAAAACCTATTTTACCGCTTACTTACTTCCATTTTAACCAAAATTACTTAATACTTAATCAATTTTCAGACGCTGATCGCGTTGAAAATAATACCCAGTTAGCCGTTTATAATATTTAGGTACCTACATATATTTCGTTCCGCATCCATACATACTTAGTGACATTGTCGCGTGTATACTTATAAAATTATACGAGTACCCTCCTGACTGACCTACATCTCGTTACGATATCTGTATTAGTAGGCCATACCAATTGCGTGTGTACCTACATAAATATTATCTGCCTAGTACTTCGTATAGGTACTTTCCTTATTTACGAAAAATAACGACAGCCTTTCACAATGGAAGCTAAATTATCCATGTTAGAGGCTAAAAACAGTACAATATTCGCCCGCTTAACTTGTCTTAATGACACCGCTCAGAAAGTACATATCACGACTACGGACCTTCGTTCCACAGAAACATTTATGGCAGAATCTGAGACGTTAGCAATTATACGTCAAGAATACATTTCAAATTTAGACTCCATTAATGAGTTAGGCTTTCAAATTAATTCTAACTATAAACCAAATTACATGCCGCTTAATGCTTTCGAAGACATTTACGCAAGAATCCAAAGAGTTCGCTCTCGCATAATAGGTAACAACACACAAATAAAATCGAGCACGTGCGAAGGTAAGGGCGAGTTCCCACTCGTTAAACTTCCACCAATTAATATCCCTTCGTTCGATGGAAGAATTGAAAATTGGCCTGTTTTTTATGAATCATTTAAGGCGAATATACACTTGAATTAAAATTTAACCGACTCTCAAAGGATTCAATATTTGACCGGTAAATTAACGGGTTCCGCTTTAAAAATAATCGCTGGTATCATTCCCTCAGGTGAAAATTATTTGTCAACTTGGGAAAGTTTGGTTCAAAAATATCAAGATAAAAGGGCTTTAGGGTGTCACTACATGCCCATATTATTTAATATTAAATCCGCAACAAATAATTCCACTTCGTTAAATTCATTTGTTGAAACTTTCGACGCAGCTGTTTCGGCTTTAAAACTTTTGAAGATTGACGACTTAAAAGATTTTATTTTGCTCAACATGGCACTACGTAAAATTGACTCAGCTACCGCTTATGCCTTCGAGACTTTTATAAGAGAAAAAGAGATTCCTTCTTATAAGGATTTCATTGATTTTACTAAAAGTCAGGTAAAAATATTAGACCGCACCGCTCCTACGTCGTCGCTATCAAACCGCACAGTGGAACACCACCCTAATAGTAATACGAAACAAAGTCGCTCACGTGGTACCTACCAATCTCAGACTTTACTCGCTAATGATGACGAAGGTTTTGAACCCTGTTTAATGTGTAACAATGTTGACCATCAACAATTGTATAGATGCCCCGCGTTCAAAGCGCTTCCCGCCAGAGGTCGTTTTGAGTTGGTTAAATCGAAACGAGGATGTGTAAACTGCTTAAATTTATCTCACACCGCTTCCAATTGTAATTCAAAATACGCTTGTAAGTCATGTAAAAAGCCGCATCACACTTTATTACATATAGATAATGATAATAATGCACAACTTGGCTGCACAACTTGGGGCACTGCCGTGCCTCCAGACAGCGCTGCGTCACAGCGGGCGCAGCGGGCCCGCGCCCCTGTACCCTCTACGAACGCGACCGCCGTAAGTGGCGCGATACCGTCACCTCACTCGCACGCGCAGGCTTCTGATAAGCCCACGGAGAGCGCATCAGTCAATGTGTCGCTATGCGATCACGCGCGATCTAATGAAACGCAATTTCTTGGTACGGGGCCTTTACGCAACACGACTGTGCTACTTTCAACCGCGCAAGTAAATATTTCAAATAATGACAAACAAAATATTTCCGTGCGATGTTTAATTGATAATGCTTCGCAAAATAATTTGATTACGTCCGCATGCTGTGAACAGCTTAAACTTAAACCTATTCCGCTTTCCAATTCATTTATCAAGGGCATCGGCTCCGCTTCACAAACAGCTCGCGGATACGTTCAGCTCCTTGTGACCGCTAAAAATAAGAAATATTCTTATAATATAACCGCTTTGGTTGTAGATAATATAACCGACCGCATGCCATCTGAATATGTTGACACTACGATAGTGCGACAATAGTTAACTTACCGCTCGCCGATCCCTTTTGGCACATCCCAGGTGAGGTCGAATTGATACTCGGCGCTCAGCTGTTTCCTCATCTATTGCTAGGTGGCAAGGTCGTTGCATCCCCCGCTCCCGCTGCTATTGAAACCTTATTTGGTTATGTTTTGATGGGCGACGCACCTACCACTTCTAATTTTAATAAAAATAACACCACTTCTAAATGTAAAAATATGAATTCCGCTACTTTCTTCACCTATTCGGGAGGTGTAGAAACGCACGACCGCTTCGATGGCTTGCAGCTTGATAAAACTTTAACTAAGTTTTGGTTAATGGAAGAAATGCCTGCTAAACAGTTTCTTAGCCCCGAGGAAAGTCAGTGTGAGGAAATGTATGCTGCCACTGTGTCACGTGACACGACGGGCCGATACTGCACCGCTTTGCCGTTCTGTGGAGATCCTTCCGAGTTGGGTGACTCCCGCTCGACCGCTGTCCGCCGGCTACTGTCGTTGGAGCGTAAGCTACAGGATCCCGAGCTGCGTACCAGCTATAACGAGGTAGTACGGGACTACATAGAAAATGGTTATCTCTCCGAGGTGCCGCCCGACAGTGAGGACTACTTACAAGGATATTTTATACCGCATCACGCCGTCGTGCGACGCGACAAAGAGACTACGAAGACTCGTATTGTACTCGACGCTAGTGCTAAATGCCACAATGGCATTTCACTTAATTATATTCTCCATACAGGACCAAATCTCCAAGCAGATATATTTGTCCTGTTGTTAAATTTCCGCTTATTTGAGATAGCGTTAGTCGCTGATATAAAACAGATGTATCTCAGGATTCTTCTACAACCTGAACACCGCAAATATCAAAAGATTTTATTCCGTTTTGACCCTTTGCAACCCATGCGCGAATATCATTTTAATCGTGTTGCGTTTGGTCTAAAATGCAGTCCTTTCTTAGCTATGCGCACTGTGCGACAGTTAGCATCAGATGAACGTGACCGGTTCCCGCGCGCCGCTGATGTGGCTTCTCATGAATTATAATATATGGACGATTTGACTACCTCCGTACCTACTGTAGACGAGGGAAAATCTCTTTCGCGAGAACTTATCGAATTATTTAAATCAGGGGGTTTTCATTTAACTAAGTGGGCTAGTAACTCACCTGAGTTGCTCGACTCTGTACCGCAGTCAAATCGCGCTTCTATTGAGTTTTCGGATAGCGAAAATATGAAAGTTTTAGGCCTAAAATGGCTACCCGCTCAGGATATATTTACTTTTTCCGCTTTTCCTGCTAAGGAAACTTTTACTAAGAGAACAATTCTCTCAACCATCGCTCGCTTATGGGACGTGCTTGGATTTGCCGCTCCTGTCATACTATTCGCTAAACTTTTAATCAAAGAGTTATGGCTACTCAAAGTCGGTTGGGACGATCCCATACCTGACAATATACTTTCTTTATTTCAACAATTTAATGAGCAGTTGCCTCTTCTCACCGCTTGTAAAATCCCGCGGCACTTAGGTGTTGCCACTGGTTGTAGCACAAACATAGTCGCATTCGCAGACGCAAGTATGAAAGCATACGGTTGTGTAGTGTATCTTCACGTCACCGATAGCGAAGGAAACGTTCGTGTCGGTCTTATATGCGCGAAATCTAAAGTGGCTCCTGTCAAAGTAGTTTCGTTGGCACGGCTCGAGTTATGTGCCGCAGTAATGATGTCGAAACTTGTTCGACTGATTAATGAGACTTATAGTGCTCGTAAAAAAATTGATAATATATTCGCATTCTCTGATTCAAAAATAGCGCTTTCTTGGATCAATTCTTCACCGCATAGATGGGATATTTATGTCAGTAACCGCGTCGCAAAATGTCAGGAAAACCTTGACCCGCGTCATTTCTATCACGTCAGTGGAATAGAAAATCCCAGTGATTGTTTATCCCGGGGTCTCTTACCGGAACAATTATTATCCCACCCGCTTTGGTGGCACGGCCCTACATGATTGTCCTCTCCTATATCAAGCTGGCCTGTCACTCCATTTATTCCAGAGGCTTATGAAACTCTACCTGAATTTAAGAGCAAAACTCTCGTTTGCTCAACTCCCGCACATTTTATTATGGCTTCCCCATTAATTTACCTACCCGTCACGCCCGTTTCTGAAGGGACGAAGACCCTGCGTCATCGCAAAGAGCTTCTCGATCAGATGGTTAGTAGCTACTGGAAAAGATGGCGTTTAGAATATCTTAATTCCTTACAAATAAGACAGAAATGGCTTACTAATACTGATAACGTTAAGCCAGGTGTTGTCGTATTGATACATCAAGATGATGTTCCACCGCTTCGCTGGCCGTTAGGCATTATACAAGAGGTTTACCCGGATAAAGATGGTAGAGTTCGTGTTGCTTTAGTTAAGACCGCGACTACTTCTTTTAAACGTCCTATCGTAAAACTCTGCCCATTACCTTCTCAATAATTTCTTAATTATAAATTCCTTAAATTAAATATGTTTTATAGGTAGGTAGTAATAATGTCTTATCTCTCTTATTGACTTTTTACTTTAATTTTATATATTGTTTTGTAACCGCTTTCTTTGATAATACCATGTATTATCAAGGCCGGGAGGATGTTTACGCCGTAATCATATTTAAAAACTCGCGCGTTATGTTATGTGTGTTCAACCTTCGATATCCTGTAATATTCCTCTCCCTTTCTCACTCACGCATCGAATATAGCGCATCGAGTGAGAAAGCATACATCGACGCCGTGTCTTGGTGGTGTCAAAATCAAGAACTAAACAAGAACAAGATGTCTTCCGATATGACATTGCAATGTACGCGTGTCGCTCCGCTAATAAAATTTAATTTTAATATCCAACCGCTGTGAAAGACCATATAATTATCCGCGTGTGTGTCAGTGAAATCTGAAGTGCGAATCAAAGTACCTACCGCAAGGAGTTGTAGCTGGAAGAGGAGAATTTGAGCCAGCGCTGGCTAACCACGTGCCGCTTTTTACGTCGTGCATGGTGAGTTCCTCTCCTTTTGACTGTTCTGTTCTTTTTTCTCTTTTCTGTCTTATTCCGGGGCAGAACAGTATCCTACGCATGAAACTAAACACACATAACCGCAATAATTCATCCGCGATATATCATCCCGCTCCGCAAAATACAGTCCACTTATTATCAAAAATCCGAATCGGCTACACCAAAAATATTACTTCATACTTTTGAGTGAATTTCTTTTTTGAAGTCGGTTTTTTGGTTTTTTAAAACTATGGTTTTATATTTTTACATTTAAGGTTCTTGAACGTTATAATTATAATATAACCAACGATGTGTAGGTTTTTTTTGGCAAACATGCATAAACATTACCTATAAAAATGTTATTTTAAGATCTTTTGTAGGTTTTGTTGTTCGCGTACCTAAATAAATAAAATACGTTTTGTAATAATTTGTCTGTGGGTTCTGAGCAGCGTTTAGCTGGGTTGCCATTAAAGGGTGACTGCCATACAACAAATATAAGAAATGCAAAAATCTTAAAAATGGCTTTTAATTGAGTTTGTGTGTACCATCCTTAACTACATCGTCACTTACCATCATCTGAGATATAGTCAAACGCACTCAAATTTTTAATCATCATTAAAAATATATAATAAAACTTTGTAAGTAATAATTTTTGTTAATGTACTATCAGTAATAGGCATTGATGATTATATTATGAAAAGGTAGCTGCTATTAAACTTAAAATGTAAAATCGATTTTAATTACGTAGCAGTGTTGGTTATTCCGGAAATATTCGTTAAAAGCAAGCCTATGGGGCAAGGAAATATTTGTTTGAAAATTTTCTCATATAAATAAACTCACTTCTGATTAATAATGCTTGCCTAAACTACTAAAGAAATGTACTTATTTTTAGGGTCCCGTACCTCAAACGGAAAAAAGAACTCTTACAGGATTACGTTGTTTTCCATCTATCTCTATGTCTTACTTCTTCTCAGGAACGCGTGGAGCTATCAAGTTGAAGTTATAAATAAGTATTTATGTCTATAGGCCCTAAGCTTTGAAAAAAAATCAAGTTTCTAATCAAAACAATAAAAGATACAGCCATTTACGACACAGTCATAACTATTGTAGGCAAATAATATAAGAAAATGAACACCTTCCCGTTGGCCTGGGAGGCTGGGATCATGAAATGTGACAAGAAGCAAGGTATCTAGTACCTGTAATACACTTGAATAACTACAGTTGTGCTCAACTAGAAAAAAAAGTCTAAATTTGTAAATTTAAGGTTATATCACATAAAACATATTTTTAGCAATTACCAACTTACATTTGCAGTTGGAGAATTGAGCGTGGCGTAATCAGTGTATGTGAGAAGATTTCGCTAACTACAAATTTAGATTTGTCTCATTCCGATTGTTGTGCTCGTTGATGACACTTTTTAGGTCTCAGGTCAAAATTTCATTGGTTTAGTAGATACAGGAGCTAACTTATCTATTTTAGAAAACAACTTTCATAAAAATATAGTTATAATAGGTAGTGAAACGCAAAAAATGTTCGATTCGAAGTCATTCTTCTTGCTTTGCGTTTTATGATTAAATTATCTTTTGGTTTTGTTCGTCTATGAAAATTTAATTGGAAAATGATTGTTACCTTTTGACAGGAGGAAAAGAAAAGAAAAGATAACCGTGATGTGTTGATTGTTGTGGGTGTTTAAATTCAGATTTATATTTATGTTTCGTTAAGGCCCACTATTTTATTCAGTGGTAAGTAATTTGTGTAAGGAAACCACTTTGCGTATATTTTTGGTACTGCTGCGAACTAGATTTACATATGTCCGTAGGATCTTTCACTCCCCCTGAGAGTTTGACGTCCCCGAAAATTCCTCCGATTCAAGATTGATCCTGGGATAGAGCTGCGCTAACCACCAGCCAGTGTTTTGGCCACACTGCCCGCCCAGCTGCTTGCCTAAAGGGAAGTAAATTCTGAATTAATCCTTAATCCCGAGCGACTGTCTGGCCATTGGCCGTCCTAGAAGATTTCCTGCCTCCGGTTTTTAACAATTTCGCTATTAGTTTTAAATTTTAAATGTGTTTTGTACCTAGTAAGTGTATTTTAGAACGTTGGGGTAATTCAGACCCAAGTGAAATTTAATTCTTTTGTTATTTTAGTACTTGGTAACTTACTTAAATACCAACGGGAGGGCGACGATCGTTGCCTACCGGCATTCTATTAAAATAGCCATTTTTAATCAAATAAAATTGTCAATTTAGAATTATTTCAGTGAATTGTCCAAATGTAAATTATGTTATAGTTTTATAACCGCACGTTCATCCAAAGTTCATCTTTTTTCTAGCATATTGTTCCTTTTTTTAGAAAAATGATTAAATACATATTATATTCCAATTTACCCCAAAAAGATATTTTTGGAGTTTACTCCTTAAGAATCGATTTGCATATAAGGCGCCCGGTATGAAAAAAATATGAGGAGTAAAATCTAGTGATCGCGCGAGTTACGTTTTTCGCGCGCAACCTATTGTGCGCACCTTTGTCACGTGATACAAAACAGTCAGGATTGGCTGAATCTAAGATGACGTCACAAACACACACGGTAATCAGATCTGTCATTGTTGCAGTCTTAAGGCGTGTCTCCTGCGCCCGCTTTTTGAAAACATTACACAGAAAACATTTGTTTTCATACACAAGCCATCTCCTGCTACAGGGAAATGTTTCTGAAACAAAACATGTGCGCGACACGGCAGTTGTAGAAAAATAAAAAAATCCTTCCCCTCTCCACCCGTGTGGGGAATGTTTTCCGTCCGCCTCGGAAGACAAAAACATTGTGTATGCATAGACAAATGTATATGGCCACTCCCCAATGTTTTGGTGTTTCTGTGTATTATTTTGCAAAACATGTCGGAGGAGACGCGCCTTTATGATTTTTGATCTGTATATAAGATTTTAAAATATTATAGTGAAAATTTTACAATCTCTATCGTATTTGGTATTTCACTCCATCATGGATGTCAATTTTGTGAAAGCATTGTCAGTTGCCAGTGCTCGGACTGTGCAGCTTCAGCTGGTGGTTGTAAGCATGCAGTGGCATTTTTAATGTGGACTTATTGTCGCTGTGAAGAACCTTCCTGCACCGAGGTTGAATGTTACTGGAAAAAACTCATCCTCTCGAGAGTAGGGACTACTATGAAATACGTCACTGTACATTAAATTTGTAAAAAAACCGCTCCACATCATGAAATCAGCACAGACCTTTTCCACGAGTTTCTTCAAGAAGCAAAAAAGAAAAAAAATATGAATTGTGAACTGTTGAAGTATCAAAACGACTTTAAACACAGTGATGTTCGATAGCTTTCACATCATCATTTCCTTACCAAGCGAGTGATAATATAAAGAATGATGTCAACAAATTACTAAAAACATTACAAGATAAACTAAACAAAAATGCTCTTGATTTAATTGAAGAGTCAACTCGAAATCAATGTAAGAGCCCTTTATGGTATGACCTAAGATATGCTCGTATAACCGCATCCAAAGCATATGAGGTTAGTCGCTGTCAAACACCAAATGGATCATTAGTAGCTGCGATTATGGGAGCTAAAACATCTGACACATCGGCTATGAAAAGAGGCCGGAAATTGGAATCATCAATTATAAAAACTGTGCAGAGTAAACTTAAAATCAAAGTCAAGCCCTGTTTTGTGCCTGTTTAGACAATTGTACTTAAGTAGTTAACTCCAGTCGTGCGTCGGAGCTGACACACACACTTTTTTTTCTTAAAACTCCATTTAAGCCCGATCTTCTAAATCTTACGTATCGTGTAACAAACCCGTAACTGAGTTCAATGTTATAAAGCTCTGTCTGTTTAGTGAAAACCCACCCCTGGTTTAACAAAACAAACTCTCAGTGTCCTAATACTTAAGCCCTAAACTAAAATAAAATGGTACTTAGTGATACCCGATGTATTTTTCATCATTGTACATTATTCAATCTCGAATAGGCTTTATATATTTTATTTACATTTCTTTAATTCAAATTACGCCTGTCACTGTTTTAAGAAAAGAAATGCAAATTCTTATATTTAAAATAAAACTAAAATCTCGCCCAGAATCCTCCCGGTGCTAAACCATTACTTTTGTTAAACATAGATAAGTGCATAAATATCGTTAAATTTTAATTGTTTCCACAGATTGTTGAGGTCTCTGAAATCCTTGGGAGAGGCCTTTGTCCAGCAGTGGAAATCTTTTGGCTGTTAAGATGATGATGATGATGAATTGTTGGCAGATGACACACGCTTAACCTACTTATATATGCTGATTTAACAATATAATAATACCTTAACCATTACAGCTTTGAAGTGACTAATATTTTTAGAAGGGTCGGTGTAACTCAATCCTCGCTGTCACCTGCCGCCGGCCCTGTACGTCCGGCCTGGTTCCGGCCCTGACGAGGGTCGCACGTGTCACTGGGTATTCACTGCCTAATATTTTATTACTCGCCAGAGAGACTAGTCCGGCTGAAATGAAAGGTATCCACGAAAAAAAATGTAAGTATTACGCTGGCTCAGCGAAAGCCTACGTAAGGTCCGTGACGGCTCGGCTGCCAAAAAGCTTTTTTCTATGTAAGTAATCCTGTGTGGGGACTGCTCGTGTGGGAAACAAAGGTCCGTTTCTGACGGCTCTGAAAACGAATGTGAATAATATAGAGAGTCAATTACAATTACGAGGACAAAGGTGGTCCTTCTGAGCCTCTTATTTGACGTTTATATGGATCAGTACGCGGAAATGTTCACTGTACCAGATTGTCTAGTTTCCTAGATCGTCTATTGTCTAGTTTTTCCAAATGCTCATCAACGAAGGAAAAAAACTGTGCGTCGCAATTCTTTTTTCTTCATGTGTTTATCCTATTCCGAATAGAATTGTTATACTTTTCAGAATTACCGTGAGAAATCTTTAAAAATAATAGGTGTAAACTACGCCCACAAAAACACGACTCAGGAGTGTTAACGTACACGAAACTGGCGCAAAAATATAATAAATCCTTTAAAAAGCTCACTAGGGCGCATTCGACAACCAGCGTGCAGCGCTGTGGCTCTGACTGCAGCGTACGCTGCAATGCGTCCTGTTTGGCGTCACACTACAGCGCATCGCACACCTCCCTCCCACATGTGGGGACGTTAGGTAGATTGTTATATATTTTATCTTTAACTTTGTGTACCTACATGTGTCTTGTCTAATCGTGTTATAATGTTTTGTGTTGAGTTGTAGTGTTATGTCTAATAAATAAATGTTTGAATCTGATTCAAAAAATTTAATTTCTCATAGAGCTATTATAATATAGTAAGGATGCTCTCGAAAAACATAGCCCTTAGTCTAGCGCAGTCGGGTAATACATCGACTTCAGTTTATACGCCAACCACTAATCTATAGAGTTAAAATTTCTCACATATTTTTATTTTTTTAAATTCACAACTTGACACCATCTCACCTGATGGTAAGTGACGACAATGCGTAAAATGGAAGCGGTCTTTTAGAAATGGGGAACTGGATATCCATTATCTTCAAGCCGGAACAAATCAACAAACAGTGTTTAGCTGCAATTGTAGGTCATATTAATCCAAACAAACTGAAAGTAAAATAACTTTGAAACACTTTGATGTTTTACTCAAACTAGGGTCTAACATGGGTCGTCAAAAAAAGGGAGAAAGGGGTCATGTGGTATTATTAAGGCTCCTCCGTCCCTAAAATTAGCAACCCCATTCACGATGTCAGCTCGTACTGCAACGTGACTGTTACGTCAATGCGGACGAATCGTGCAAAAATTTTAGTTTTTAATTCAGCCTACTATCTTTTTTATTCACAATTGGTAGGCTATTGGCATCATCTCACCTGATGGTAAGTGACGATGATGCCGAAGATGGAACCAAGATTATAGGCTTACCAAGATACCCCAACGCAATGGAGAACTATCTTATCTTCAAGCCAGAATACATCAATGTTGTAAAATATATATAGACTATACATAGACTATACATATTACTTTAACTAGCTGTCCCGGCGAACTACGTACCGCCTTATACTACACTACACTACCCTACCCTACACTACCCTACCCTACACTACTCTACCCTACACTACACTACCCTACCCTACACTACCCTACCCTACACTACTCTACCCCACTACTCTACCCTACACTACACTACCTTACCCTACACTACCCTACTCTACACTACCCTACCCTACATTACCCTACCCTACCCTACCCTACCCTACACTACACTACCCTACCCTACACTACCCTACCCTACCCTACATACACTACACTACACTACCCTACACTACCCTACCCTACACTACACTACCCTACACTACCCTACCCTACCCTACCCTACCCTACCCTACCCTACCCTACATAAGAACCTTCTCCTGACAATAACGAACTCGACAAAAAAAGAATTAGCGAAATCGGTCCAGCCGCTCTCGAGTTATGCGCTTACTAACACATTTTGCGATTCATTTTTATATATTAGATAGCTTTTGCCCGCGGCTTCGCCCACGTGGACATAGCTTTTATAACTCTTTTTGAGGGTGAGTGGTGCGCCAGCCGCAATCAGCTCGCAAGCGTGGACATGAGTTATCTCCAGGTACTTCAGGAACTGTATCGGGCTATTCGGATTAGCAGTCTTTGTCACTTCCCACTCCCTCAACAAATTCTATAGAAAAAATCACTTTAATCCGTTGCTCCGTTGCGACGCCACCGACGTGCGCGAGCGTAGAAAACAGTTGTCCCCAGATCCCTCGGAAACTATGTCAGGATATACTTATTAGTAAATTATATCATTTTCCACCTCATCTCTGTGCTAAAAATCACACCAATCCATTTTTTCGATACGATTTTAAATAAAACGAACAAAGAGTATTGTTTTAGTTTCTTCAGGAACTGCATCGGGCTATGATAATTTCCACAGATAAAAGGTTGACAATTTCATTCCCAGTGATACAGGCTACCTGCATGCCAAATTTCATCAAGATTGGTAGAGGTGTTGAAGTGTGAATAGGTAACAAACAAACAAACACATTTTCACATTTATAATATTAAGTAAGGATTTCTAAATCTTAAATAAACGATAGAGCATCGGTGGCAAAACGGTTAGGGCCACTACCTCCTGTCCGGAAGGCCGTGGTTAGAATCCTGCCACTTACCAATATCTATACGAATATCGATTTCATACTGGTACTTACGGTGAGAAAAACATCGTGAGGAATCCTGCACACGCCTGTGAAAAAATTCGAAGCTTATGTGTGAAGTCAATCAACCCGCAATGGGCCCGCGTGATCGTCTAAGGCCAGATCGCCCTAACTCAGGGCAGATCGAGCCCCTTGGTGGGGACGTATATAAACTGATATGATGAAATAACACATATACCTATATTATCAAAAAACTAATTCAAATCATTATAGGTATCAATCTAGTAATAAAATTTCCTAACAATATTAATTTGGGTCAAATCCTCGAGTCGTATCAGCTCCAAAGGAGCCCAAGACGCACTTCTCGTTGCCGCGCTGGATGGCAATGCAGCAGGTAGGACCTCACGGCACATCTCCTCTCTTGAAGACAAAGGCCAATCTCCTTTGTGAAGGCAAAGGCCTCTGAGGGTTCAGCAGCCGGTTGTCACACAGATCAGCGGCACAAAGCAGTAATTTGCCTCCAAGACCGAGTCCTTATTATGCTTCTTTCTCACCGCAAATTGAGTAGCAGTACCGTATGGGTGAGGAGTGAGGCAGAAAAAGTGGCTTCCCAAAGCAGACGCGTTCCTCTCTGCCATAGCACCTGTTCAAACCCTCCGGCCCTTTGCCATCAGATCGATTAAAGCCCGGCCGGCGGCTGCATCAAAGATGGAATATTCCATTCTGTCTGGAATCAATTCCATCTGGCCGAGACCAGTGCCCTCCGAGTGAGGTCATTAAGGAATTGGTGACGTGGGAATCTTCACAAACACGACTGCAACTCAGTGAGTGATGGACAATTGCCTCCGACGTGGACCCGCAAATACATTGATGAGGTTCACAGATATTGATATTGCAGGCGGAGAGCAACTGCCACACGCAAATAGTCGCCGTCAGAAAAGTTCCCATATCTGTGCCTCCTGTTAAAAGATGCTAAACTCGATTTATGTGTTTTTATTTTTTTACACGATTGGAATCTGTAAAATAATACCTCTCTGTTCGTCTATGAAACACATCGCTACGTACCATAGTTCCAGAGTTTAAAGTAGCGTATGCTGAAAAATACATAAAAGAAATCCACTCAAAAGTATGAAATAATATTTTAATGTTTTAATACAATTTAAGCGCGTTTAATTATCCCTGCAGTGCCATCTATTGACATTCTGCTACTATGATTATAATGTTTGGTATGTGTAGGTAATATATAGAAAAAAGTACTCTATTGTTATTATTGTAAGTATCGATAGATAATTTCCCACGGGACCTCTTTAGTCATCATCATCATATCAGCCGAAGGAAGTCCACTGCTGGACATAGGCCTCCCCCAAGGATCTCCACGACGACCGGTTCTGCGCTGCCCGCATCCAGCGGCTTCCCGCGACCTTCACCAGGTCATCGGTCCACCGAGTGGGAGGCCTGCCTACACTACGCTTTCCGGTGCGTGGTCGCCACTCGAGAACTTTACTGCCCCAACGGCCATCTGTTCTACGAGCAATGTGCCCCGCCCACTGCCACTTAAGTTTAGCAATTCTGAGAGCTATGTCGGTTACTTTGGTTCTCTTACGGATCTCCTCGTTTCTGATTCGATCACGCAGAGAAACTCCGAGCATAGCACCTCTTTAGTATTCCGGGATAAAGACTATCCGACTATACAATGATGGTCAAAACACCCCATCCCAATGTAAAGGTTTCATATTGTTACGTTGAGTCATTCTAAAGATACATTTTTTTTTCATTCCTGTAGGAACCCTTATTTTTTTGGGATTCACAATGTCCCAGTTTTAGTCGCGATAAGGGTATCAACGTGTAAAATTTGATTGTAATAGGTCAAGCCACATGTGCGGGTGAGCCATTCTATAAATGAATACTTTTGATTTTTCCACGGGAACTCTTGAATTTTCCGGAATAAAAAGTATCCTATATGTTAACCTGGGCTACCTACCCTGTGGTTCCTACCACCATACAAAATTTCATCAAAATCGGCTTGGTAGTTTTTGCGTGATGCGCGAACATACAGACAGACAGACAGACAGACAGACAGACAGACAGACAAAAATTCCAAAAGTTGTTGTTTTGGCCTCTGTATCGTTAGTAATGTCCACCACAGTTATTATTTTCCAAAAATATTTCATGTACAGACACGGCCCCGTTACAGTTTTATTATATTATATACTTTAATAAACAACATACATATTATATTGATGTTTAGAGGATAGCCGTGGTCATATGACACCGGCTCTAATAAAAAAATACATTCAAACAGTATTAAGCGATCATAATCTTTAGGGCATATGATCACGGCTATCTGCAGAACATCACTATGAATATGTAATAAATATGTATAAAGTGTGTATCGGATAGGTTCACCGATATTTTAAGGGCATGTAATACATCACATTACGTCGACGAAAAACTCCCCAACCTATTGGGCCGCATCCTTTTCCCCTCTAAATGGCAGCCATTTTCATTTTCAAATTATTTTTTAGTAGTTTTTCTTTTTATTTCTTTAAGTTAGTTGGTAGGTCATCTTTGATTATGGCTTATTGTGTATCTCTTTTTAATATACTTCAATAATATCTTTTGTCTCTTTTTAGCATCACTTGATGGTAGACAGATTATGTCAGTGACAGTAGTGATACATAACGTAATGATTAAATGCTCTTTGGTTGTGATATGACGGTGACAGTTGATCACTTTGTCAGTATTACATTTTTTACATCAATCAAAAATCTTTGTAAGTTGTACGACAGAGAAAACGTAATGAAATTGCTAAGGTGTTATCTCTGTTTAGTACATCTTTAAACCATAATATCATCACGAAAAAAAAAACGCAGCATTGGACAACAGTGATACCAGTTATTATTTTTATTATCCGCTACGTAAATAAAAAAAAAATCTATATCTTATAAATGGGTGAGTCATTTTATTTTTATTTTTGTTTTTAACTATTAAAATATTGTTCTCTTTCACCTCGTATATGGTTTTATAGAGGTTCAATTTAATTTGATTTTAGTACCACCCTCTATATAAAAATAATGTTGTCCTTTACTGACACAATGGCGGAAAAAACACAAAAAATTAAAGAAATAAAAAGAAAAAAGAATATATTTTTTAACCTTCTTCAAAAAAGAGGTCATTAACGTCTTTTTTTCCTTAATCTATTGATTTTGAGCTAAACTACAAAACAACACTAAATTATGTATGTACTATTAAATTTTACTTAGTGTGCTATCTTATGATTAATACGCGACGGTTTGTTACATGGAAATGGTCAGACGGGCCACACAACAGGTTGCAGTGAGAGCTAAAGCGTATCTGAAGATTGGATGCAGTCACTTTGAATAATGGTTTTATGTAGTTGTCATCAGCTTTTAGATACATAAAGTTTATTTTATCATTAATGTATAATAGCAGTAAGTTTTCCAAATATAATAAAATAAAATAAACATGTGAAAATGATAGTTGTGAAATTACAGTTAAAAGATTGTCACCTGCACGGTCTTTTAACCATCAATTTGCATCATTACGAAATTAAATAGTAATGATTTGGTTACATTTTATAGCTTAGTTTAAAACAAATCAAGTAAGAAAAAAAGACGTTAATGAGCTTGTTTTGCAGTAGGTTCAAAATAAGAAAAAATAATTAATTTTTTTGTATTTTTTATAACTTTTTGTGTTTTTTTCCTTAAATATTATGGTTAATTTTATATATGAATCAGCAGAAAAATTAAATACCTTTCAGATGAAACTATTGCTATTTTTTCAACAGGACACGTATGTTTCATGAACAGCTACAAAAAATAATTAAAAATAGCTGCCATTTAGAAGGGACAAGGATGCGACCCCCTAATATGGGGTTTTTCGTCGATGAAATATGGTAAATTACATGCCCTTAAAATATCGGTAACCCTTTCCGATACACACTGTATATTATGGTTTAAGTTGTTTATATAACAGACAAAAAAAAATTAATAGTTTGTAAAACACAATTTTAGATCAGAATTTTTTCTTGTTTCATAATTTTCAAAGCGTGATTTTTCAAGAGTCGGATTTTAGCTTTGAACTTACTTTTTTATGATTAACTAGAAAAAAAAAATGTGTGTATGTTCTTTAATGTATGTGAATAAACGATATGATGCTTCATATAAAAGACATCAATCAGCAATGTAAGTTGCAAGACACAGATCAGTTACACGAGAACTTATCAAGACAAATACAGAATTTAATAAAATAATAATAAATAAATCAATAAAATGAAACACAGCTTTATCTAGTCTTCACATAATCTTCTATTTTTAACCCCCGGCGCAAAAGAGGGGTGTTATAAGTTGAACGTGTGTATCTGTCTGTCTGTGTGTCTGTCTGTGGCATTGTTTATCTGTGTGTCTGTGTGTCTGTCTGTGGCATTGTTTGTAGTGTAGTTCTTAAACGAATGGACCAATTTTGATACTTTTTTTAATTGTTTGAAAGCGAGACGTGATCGAGGTGGTTTTTAGCTATAATTTATAAAGATCTGTTCAGCCGTTTGAAGATCATCTCTAGGTGATGAAGGGATGTGGGCAACTTATACCGGTCTGATCGATTCGAAATTTGGTGCCCCTGAAAAAGCATGCTTATCTTGACCTGATGCTGCTGCATCTCCTGGAATCTGCAGGATACCGAACTCCTCACCAACTTACAGCAGAGGCATCGTACTCGAATTTGGGATCATTTGAATAGTGTCAATAAATAGGTGTTAAATAGAACATTGTAACTTTGACCTGATGCTGCAGTATCTCCTGGTATCTACGGGATACCCAACTCCTTACCAACATACAGCAGATTACAGTTTGGGATACGTAAAGTTTATAAAACTTAAATTAGAAATTTAAAAACCTTCTACAAAAAACCTCTAAAAAGCAGAAAATAATACGTTTTGACCCTTCAAGTTTCATATTAGTACAGTGGACCCGCGGTAATCTAGCCCCTGTCTAATCCGGCGCCCCCTGTAATCCGACATGTCAATTTTATGTACCCCAAATATGATGCCTTTGCTGTAATTTGGTAAGGAGTTGGGTATTCTGCAGAGATGCTGCAGCATCAGGTCAAGGTTACTATATTCTATCTAAAAGCTATTAATTGGGACTTTTCAAATGAGCCCAAACTCGATACCTTTGCTGTAAGTTGGCAGGAGTTGGGTGCGTTTGACTGCAACTCACCTGATGGTAAGTGATGATGCAGTCGTACAACGACTGCCTACGTACGTACGTACCTATACGAGTACCTTATAGTACACACTTCTTCAAAGAAGTTACATTACACTACATATTAATCTATCTGTCTCCTTGACTGACACTTAATTTGCCGCCGCTGCCCCGCCCCGCCACCCCGCCGCCCCGCCACCCCGCCGCGACGGCGCGAGTACTCCAAGAACAGATAATGAAAAAGTGAAGGCGGAGATAGCGTGATAATTAATTTATTCGATTTCAGGTCCTTTACAATGAGATGAAATAATGATATGGACTGCTGAAGAGCATGCATTGGGATATAAGATGCGGGGGAAGGGAGGGAGTTGTTTGGACTTAAGTTTCTTCTACTTCTTTTGTTACAGTGAGCTAAAATTGCTACCAATTACATGTAATTGCTTGGTAACGACGCCAACGTTCTCATCGTAGCGTTGCCGGAGACCGAGTGGCCAGCTACCGTAGGTTCGTCCGATAAAATGTAAATATCTCTTCTATGTTGTAATGTGACAGAGTTGGAGATTTCACTGTTTTCAATATATCTCTTTCAGCCTACTGCGGCAACCCTAAAATGATCCCCAATTAGCGTTGCCGCAGATCTGCCGGTCCGGGAACCGGCGAGAAAGCCGGACAAAATGCAAGTCTCTTTTATTTCTTTACAATTTGACAGCGACAGTGTTTTACATATTGACAACAAAAAGAACAACTCTGTCTTATTGAATGGGAACGAAAGAGTCTCACTGTTTACTGGTCAGGAAAAGCAACGAGAGCGATGTTTCTAAAAAAATATTCATTATTTCAATAAACTAATCACGACTAATCTATGCACATCAATTTAAAGAGCTGTTGTGAATGTGTCACCAAATACATACATTCAAAATAGAGCCAACAAAAATGTAGATACATGCTTTACATTGCTTTCTTAGAGACTCGAGTTTTAAAACTTTGCAGTTATATTGAGTACACACATATTGATGTTTGTAATTAGCTTTCAGCGTAGTAAATTTAAACATAAAATAAACGAAGGCTTAAATAATTTTTGTACTAAAAGTTTCAAACTGATCTATTTTTTTCTGTTTTGCATTAGTTGATCGAAAATAAATTTCAGACTATCAAATATATTTACGAAGATTTGATTAGATCCAGCATGTAGTTTTTAAATTAAATCGGAATTACGTTTTTATGGAAACTCGAGCCAACAGGGGACCCTTAAATCATAGCTACGGGAATTTGAATTGAAATATTTATTTAAGACTTCTCCAAATAATATAGAATGTAAAACGGTTTTAAGTTGCTAAAAAAAAAATAATTTAATTTTTATTAGGAGAACACAAACGGCAATGTACATTGATTTAAAATATACAGAGAAGTATTTTTTTAAATTAAAAATTTGAGTGCGTTTGGCTGCACCTCACCAGATGGTA
This sequence comes from Coleophora flavipennella, assembly GCA_947284805.1. Lineage (NCBI taxonomy): Eukaryota > Metazoa > Arthropoda > Insecta > Lepidoptera > Coleophoridae > Coleophora > Coleophora flavipennella. The sequence continues at coordinate 434,811 of OX369266.1, forward strand.
AGTGCCGATGCAGCCGAGGATAGTGCTTATTGCCTAGTGCCTATTCACTCTCGACTCGACTCTCTCTCGTGCTACTAGTGGCGTAACTTGGCAGGTTTTCACTAACCAATTATATTATATACTAGCTGTTTCCCACGGCTTCAACCGCGTGGACAACGTTTCTATAACTTTTAGAGGGTGTTCAGGTCCTAATCTGCATACCAACCAAATTTCAGGCAGATCCGTTGAGTAGATTTGTCGTGAAAGAGTAACAAACATACATTCTTGGCAGGTTTTCACTAACCAATTATATTATATACTAGCTGTTTCCCACGCCTTCAACCGCGTGGACAACGTTTCTATAACTTTTAGAGGGTGTTCAGGTCCTAATCTGCCTACCAACCAAATTTCAGGCAGATCCGTTGAGTAGATTTGGCGTGAAAGAGTAACAAACATACATTCTTACAAACTTTCGCGTTTATAATATTAGTACGAAGTAGGATTGCCGTTCTTATAAATTTTCAAAATGTAAGCTTTACTTGCTTGGGGGCTTGCCTATATAAACTGGCTCCGTTTAGTGGTACTTCTGCACCGAGTGCCAGTGGCGATACGGTTAGAGGCGGTACCTCCTATCCGGAAGGACGCGGTTTGAATCCTGTCACGTACCAGTGTGTTTTCGAATTTCAATATCATATGTACGAGTTCGTTTATCTGGCGCCCTTACGGTGAACGGAAAACATCGTGAGGAAACCTACACACGAACGTTGTGTGTGAAGTCGACCAACTCGCCCTGGGGCCCGCGTGGTCGACTAAGGCCCGATCGCCCTAATTCAGGAAAGGCTCGATACCCTCGTTGGGGACGTAATCATGTATCAACTCGAAAATGCTTGTTTAAAAAGCTGCATGCGCGGTAAGAAGATTTTATTCAGAATTAGGCTATATATATTTCACCAGAAAGGAGGTCGCACAAGCATAACAAGCATATTTTTATTTACTAAATTTAAAAAATAATTAATAAAGACGTGCATGCGAGGTAAAGAGATTTCATTCAGAATTAGACTGTAAAAAAAAGAAAAGCGCCATAAAAACTTTTTGTATTTTCGATTTAATTAAAATAAAATCGTAAAATGGACTCAGGTAACGAAGAATACACGCTTCTTGTTGAATCTCAGTCGTGTAATACACATAGTATTAAACGACTGAGAACGAGAAGGTAGATTGATGATATCAAATCTATTGTTACCAAAATCTAAAGAAAGATACTTACTTGCTAACGAAAATTTTGCGGAATGGAAAATTGACAGAAAGTCAAATTCTTTATCGGAATACGTTTTTCTGGCTTACTTTAGCGAGCCACTCTGGTTGCTCACACTGGGGCCCTCACAACACTCCAACGGCATAGCGGATGGAAATCAGACAAAGTGGCTGAAGGTTACGTAGAAGAGTCAGTTGAAAACAACCAACTCTTCGCTAGGATTATCACAAACTATAAATAACATAAAGCAGTCCTGACTTTTAGAAACTGTACCTTTAATAATGCTATTTCAATTAAATCCTTACTGTTCATATCTAAACTGAACTGTTTTTTTAAATAACTCGCATTTTCAACCTACTTCAAAAAGGAGGAGGTTCTCAATTCGACTGTATGTTTTTTTTGTATGTTTGTTACGCGATATCTCCGCCGATTGTGAACCGATTTTCAAAATTATTTTTTTATTCGAAAGAGTATTCTCCCGAGGGGGTCCCATTGTCACCAAGTCAGGATCTGATTATGGGATCCTAGGGAAATCGAGGGCAACCCTCAAATTTTATAGCCACGTTTTACGTGTTTATGTATTTTCTAAAATTTGTAAAGAATTTGCATCTAGTAGTCATCATCTAATGTTGGTGAGCTCATGAAGGAAGGTACAACTCCTTAACGGTTAGGAGTTGGAGGATAATTCTTCAAATATTTTACGTAGATACGTAGGTACGTATAGACCGATAGTTGTATTCTTTCAGGTTATTCAGATGAGCAGATTATGGAAGATTTAACTCCTTAACTTTGATGCTGTCTAGATGATGATGGAAGCCACAGGAATCTATATCTGTTAATAAAACACATGCATTATGATTTGATGGTTCCTATTGCCGAGTTTGTGATTGAGTTTAACGTTTTTAGACAAATAGCAATATCACTAAAAATAAAGAAAATAAAAATAAAAGTTTAAAAAACTAAAAACCGACTTCTAAATGAAATTCACTCAAAAGTATGAAATAATATTATTATACTTAGATACACGACATTAACCAACAAAAACGAAATCAAAGTGGGTACGATTTAAACTAGGGGCCTAAATTTATTTTTGAGGTTGGTGTCAGCAATGCTATAAGTAAAAATGTGTTTGTGCTGGTACCGACCTCAAAAATAAATTTAGGCCCCTAATTTAAATCGTACTCCTTGATTTAGTTATTGTTGTTTAATGTCGTGTATCTAAGTGTAATAATATTATTTCATACTATTGAGTGAATTTCATTTTGAAGTCGGTTTTTAGTTTTTTAAACTTTTATTTATTGAGTAAAGAACTATACAAGCCTTGGCCCGTAATGACTGCACTGCTGGCCACAGTATGAGGGCCTCTAGCTTAGCTTAGCTACGCTCTCGGCTTTCAATCTTGGTCAAAATTGCAGCCCGTGCTGTCCGCGTTATAAAATATGTGCTTTATTCCAGCTTGGACATCAAGGGTGTGATGCTGACCACGGGATGTGTGATGACTCTCGGCCATCATTAACTCGCAGTAGCTCGCAACGCTGGCTTTACAGACCGCGGCAGTACTGTTCAGTAACTGCAATATTCTTAATTACTTGGACAAGTCTGAAATAAATATTCTAATTTAATTCTCGTCGCTGTAGAATTTGGTATCCGTTTAATCTCTGTACATTTTTTGGATCGAACTGGGCTCCCTATAATATATTTTAAACTCCGAAAAAATAGAAAAAAAAATGTAACTTTGAGATAATTCATTACAGAATTAATGTTTATATTTTGTTGGGATTTCATTCATTACTGTAAAATAATAAAAATATTTTTTTTTCTATCTATTTAGGTAACAGACATCCCTACTAATGTAATAAATGTGAAGATGTGTTAGTTTGTTTTTTACCTTTTAACGCTTCAATATATCAATCAATCTTGATGAAATTTCGCATGCAGGTAGCTTGTATCACTGGAAATAACTTAAGCTACTTTTTATCCCATGAAAATAGCATAGTCCAATGCAGTTCCTGAGGGAACTGAAAAAATACTATTTTTTTGGTTAATTTCTTTATCATCGCAGCGGAACAATGGATTGTTGTGATTTTTTGCACAGAGATAGTGGAGGAGGTAGGAAATGAGATCATTTAATAATTAGCATATCCGGACATAGTTCTCGCGGGATCTCGGGAAAACTCATTTCCACGCTCGCGCAAGTCGGCGTCGCTACGGAGCAACGGATTGAAGTATTTGGTTGAGGGTAAGTGACATAGACTGCTAATTAGAATATCCCGATATGTTTCTTCAGGATCTGGAAAAAGCCTATGTCCACTTTCGCGAGCCGCCTGCAGCTCGCGCACCACTCACCCTGGAAGACAGTCATAAAAACCGGTCAAGTGCGAGTCAGAACCACACACAAAGGGTTCCGTACCATTATACTAGATGGCCCTAGTTTCTTCACGTTTAAAAAAAAAAGGGTTTTTTTGTATGAAGCCTTTATTTTTTTACTTTTTCTAATTTTTAGTATTTATTGTTATAGCGGCAACAGAAATATATCATGTGTGAAAATTTCAACTGTCTACCTATTCTGGTTCATCAAACACAGCCTGGTGTCAGACAGACAGACGGACGGGCGAACGGACAGTGAAGTCTTAGTATTAGGGTCCCATTTTTACCCTTTGGGTACGGAACCCTAAAAACGATGTCCACGTGGGCGAAGCGGCGGACAAAACCTAGTGTAAAATTTTTTTTTATAAAACATTTGTAAGACTACGGTGGTGGCACGAAACCCTCGCTGCGAAATGGGGATTTTAGGTCTTACTACACACACAAATTCTCAAGTGTGTCACTCAAATATATTTTATTACAGGTAGGTCGAAAGTGACTCGAAATGGTTTCTGTGATGCAACTCACTGCCGGTGTTGCACTTTTCATTTACAAGCTTGGCTGACACAGTGCCGTGTGTCTAGATTATAATATTTTACTGTTAACGTGATTTTGCAAAATACACACTTATGAAAACATTTCACCACGTTTAACGTTACAAAGTCATCAATAGAAGATGGTGACCTGACCAAGGGATGAAAGGCGCCTGTTCCTGGCGAGATGTTTTGACGCTCAAACGAAGTGAGACCGTTTTTATTGACGCTGCTTGTCGGTGGCTTACTTTGCTTTTTACAAGCTTTCATTTAACTTGCAATGTTATGTTTGTTCGGGTGGAATCTTGCAAGTTAAATTTGACCCACTTCCCGGTTTCCGATTGAGCTGAAATTTTGCATGCACATGTACATCATGTGACAATGCAATATTAAAAGCTTGTAGCTAAAAGTTTTAAGGTTTTTGTAAATTATTTTTATTAAAATTTTGCCTAATGTATAATCCAAACGATAAATATTATTGTAATTATTATTAACTTGACCACGCAAATAACGGCCTAGGCGCCCACTTTGAATATATTATTTTTTTTAATTAAAAAATCTTCATCTTAAAATAAAAGTGGTCTGTTTACGTTATTGACTAGCTTCGCCCCCGGGGATATCGAGAGTCAGCTGGCTTTTTTAGCCTATGTTCATACTGAAATTCCATTCATACTATTGGGAAACATATTTTTTAATCGGATGAGTAGATTCGAGGTCCGCAGGAGAACCAAAGTAACCGACATAGCTCACAGAATCGTTAAATTGAAGTGGCAGTGGGCAGGCCACGTAGCTCGTACAACAGATGGCCGTTGGGGTAGTAAAGTTCTCGAGTGGCGACCGCGCACCGGAAAATGTAGCGTAGGAAGATCGCAGGAAGTCGATTTTTCGGCTGATATGATGAGTAGTTTCGAAGATCACCTCCTTCATATAACCATTCAAAGTATAGGGAACGGTGTGTTCCTACATGAGGAGAACTAAGGGAGATATCTCCGCCAGGCGAGGTGTTGTGCCTGGAGTCCGGCCGTGGACCAACCGTATATGGCTGGTGCTTGTATATATGCTTATGAGCAAGGAAATGTTGATAGTGCGTTGTAGATGCCATTTATCGAGATGAAGATGCAACTTTCCATATAGTATGACCGATGGTTCAGTCTTGAGTTGAGGTATGTAGTTGTTAGTGGCGGGTGCTGCAGATGTCGCCACATTAGGAACGGATGTGCTCCTATTCTCGAGAGCAAAGGGAGATATCTCCGCCAGGCGAGGTGTTGTGCCTGGGGTCCGGCCGTGGACCAACCGTGTAAGGCTGGTGCTTGTATATATGCTTATGAGCAAGGAAATGTTGATAGTGCGTTGTAGATGCTATCTATCGAGATGAAGATGCAACTTTCCATATAGTATGACCGATGGTTCAGTCTTGAGTTGAGGTATGTAGTTGTCAGTGGCGGGTGCTGCAGATGTCGCCACATTAGGAACGGATGTGCTCCTATTCTCGAGAGCAAAGGGAGATATCTCCGCCAGGCGAGGTGTTGTGCCTGGGGTCCGGCCGTGGACCAACCGTGTAAGGCTGGTGCTTGTATATATGCTTATGAGCAAGGAAATGTTGATAGTGCGTTGTAGATGCTATCTATCGAGATGAAGATGCAACTTTCCATATAGTATGACCGATGGTTCAGTTTTGAGTTGAGGTATGTAGTTGTTAGTGGCGGGTGCTGCAGATGTCGCAACAAAAGTGTACCACTATACAGGGTGACTGGTAAGTAGTGCAAATCCTTTTAAGGTGATAAACTACATCTAATTTGCAACAGAAAAAGTCATACTAACTGGGGGTCGGACATCAACGGTTTTCGAGTTAAAGCCTATTTAACTTTTTAATTTTGTATGAAAAATTATTTTGTTCAAATGTTTTGTGATTTTTTAACAAAGTTATAATACAGTTGGCATGCAAAATACGGTAAAACCTGCCTCATTTTATCACGCTTTCGAACAAAGTAAAAAAAATAAAAATGTACAAAATTAATTGCAACAAAAAAACAATGATTGTTGTCAAAAGGGGGCCTACAATCCCATACTAATTATCCAACAAAGTTCGAATTTTTTGGATGAGCTTGTGAATCAAAGTTAGTCATTAACCCCCGACGCAAAAAGAGGGGTGTTAGTTTGACCGCTATGTGTGTGTGTGTGTCTGTGTGTCTGTCTGTGGCACCGTAGCTCACAAACGGGTGAACCGATTTGGATGCGTTTTTTTTTATTTACAAGCAGGTTTTTTGGCGATGGTTCTTAGATATGTTTTATCAAAATCGGTTCAGCCGTTTCAAGGTCATCAGCTCTTTTGTTAGCTGCGGTAGGGTTCTTAGACTCTTAATGTGTATTTACTTTACTTTCAAACATACATGTGACCTAAAACTTGAAACACTCATGTATGCTTAATAACTATGCAGGATTATGGAACTCTTGGTCTGATGCTGCAGCCAGGATATCCAGAACACTAGCACACTCTTAAAAAAATAATAGCAGATATGTCGTGTTTGGACTCGTTTTGTTCAGTATTTGATTCTGCATACAATGCAATGGTGGCAACACGGTGAGCTGATGCTACGGCCAGGATATCCAGCACATTATTACACTTTTAAAAAAATAATAGCAGATATGTCGTGTTTGGACTCGTTTTGATCAGTATTTGATTCTGCATACAATGCAATGGTGGCATCTCTTACATAACTTCCAAACATTTTGGTTTAAAAACAAAACAACCGAACATAATTTTGATGAATGTTTTATAGACAAATCTATATCCTTTTAGATATAACTGTACTTGTCATTAATTATTTTGAAAATAAGTTAAAAATTTTGAAATTAAAAAATAAAAAATAATACCTTTCGTTGAGCCATCAAATTCATTTCAGAAATACCTATATATATTTTAATTATCGAAATCGATGGATGGCACGATAGGGTTTGCTCATTAAAATGGCGCTATAATGTCGCGTCGGGGTACCGCTAAGTTTAAAGCAATAACTAGTATTTTGTGAATGAGGCTGCTAACTTCCCAAATATAATAAAATACATAGCTAAAATAGAGAACTTTCAAACTCATAACGCTCCCAGACTCATAACACCCAATGTTACTAGATTTGTCACAAAAGTTGATCGTCGTCGCAAGTTGGTCGAAAATACTAGTAAATAATAGATAGTCAATCAAATGAAGGGTCTGATTCACTAAAGCGCTACCCCGACGCGACATTATAGCGCCATTTTAATGAGCAATCCCTATCGTGCCATCCATCGATTTCAAAAATTAAAATATATATAGGTATTTCTGAAATGAATTTGATGGCTCAACGAAAGGTATTATTTTTTATTTTTGAAATGTCCGCTTTACTTTTTTGCGGGGGGGGGGGGGGGGGTTTGATACTAGAAGGTCAGAGATGTTGGTATATGCGAAAAACATAATAAATTATGAAATTTAAAAAAAAAACATGAAAAAAATTTATTTTATGAAAATTTGTATGGGATTTAATGCATCCTTTTGACAACAATCATTCTTTTTTGTTGCAATCAATTTGTATTTTGTAACTATTTTTCTTTTTTGGAATGCTGATAAAATGAGAAAGTTTTTACCGTATTTTTCACGCCAACCATATTGTAACTTATTTTTTTGTAAAATCACAAAATATTTGAACAAAATAATTTTTCATACAAAATTTAAAAATGAAATGAGCTTTAACTCGACAAACATTGATTTCCGACCCCCAGTTAGTATGACTTTTTCTGTTGCAAATTTAATGAAGTTTATCCCCTTAAAAGGATTTGCACTACTTACCAGTCACCCTGTATAATGATATATTAGTATATATTACGTATGATACCCGTTTTATAAGTACTTGGTGAGAATCATATGAATATAATATATATAAATGTGTAACGCCCTCTGTTTCACTTTTCAAACATTGTCATGGAAGGGTTAAAACCACGCACCGAACAACTTCAGCGGAAATTCTCCAGAGGGCGCCGGTCGGTGGCGCGGCGGCGGCGCGATGTCCGCCAGGGGCGCCGCGCGCCGCCCCTCGGGGCGCCGGGCAACGACGACGGTACCGAGCTACTCACATACAAGTTCACTACTGAATAGCGAGAGACTTATGATTTACGCTAGATGTCTCAGTATTAATTTGAAACAAGTTGTGTGTGTCATTACAATAAAATAAATAATTTTGAAATGTACATATATGTATATATATATATATATACGGCTTTTTCCCGCGGCTCCGCCCGCGTAGACATCGTTTTTATGACTGTATTTAAGGGTGATTAGTAAATTATGTCGTTTCTCACCTACTCAACCATCTCTGTGCAAAAAATCACAACAATCGAGTATTATTTTAGTTTCTTCAGGAACTGCATCAGATTATGCTACTTTCCCGGGATGAAAAGTAGCTTATATCCTTCCCTGTGACACAGGTTACCTGCATGCCAAATTTCATAAAGATTGGTCAGGGCGTTGAAGCGTGAAAAGGTAACAAACAAACAAACACATTTTCACATTTATAATATTAGTATATAAAATAAATAAAATAAATAAATAAATAAATCTTTATTGCAGCCAAATACAGCCATAGTACCAAATAAAACAAAACAAATCAAAATTAAAATAAAATAATATTAGGTATATCTGACCTAAAAGTCACGTCACTTCTTATTCTCATTTAAATGCACAGATAGCCAATATCTGTGCAACGGGCTATTAATGCCGTCACTCACAGCCTGGAGTATATGTATATATTTATGTGTGTTCGCGGATAACTTCGTCGTTTATGAACCGATTTTGATTATTCTTTTTTCGTTAGAAAGAAGATATCCCAACGATGGTACCTTGATAAGGAAACCAGGATCTGATAATGGCATCTCAGCGAAATCGAGGGGAACCTTAGTTTCCTGTTTAAAGTCGGTTTTTTTTGTTCAAAATTATTTAAGGCTTATACCGTTGCTGTTGTCAACGACTAACTTAGTAACCACTTTTTACTTCAATTTTTTATCTAAACGGGATATTAGGAGTGATTTTGATTTCTCGAATTATATTTTAATACACAGAATTAAAAAAAAACCTAATTCCCCCTTTTTAGGGTTCTGTATCCACAGGGTAAAAACTTCTTCTTTGGCCTCGCGTTTTCCCGTTACGCCGGGTCGGCTTTCCTGGTGCTGAGGCGCCACTCAGCCCCAACTGCTTCTTGTCTTTGCAAACATTCGTCATCCACGTAGTTGGGGCCTTCCCCTCCCTCTCTCCTTTGTAGCCATGGAAAGGCACTTCTTCACGACATGGTCGTATGCTCTTCGCTGTATATGACCGTACCATCTCAGCCTAGACTCCGTGATTTTTTCTGCGATTGGTGCAACTTTCAAGGTAACTCTTATGTGTTCATTGCGCACCCTGTGCTTAAGTGTAACTCCGCCCGCCTAGCGCAGCATTCGCATCTCGGTCGTGTGTAGCTTCTGTACATGGCTTTTCTTCGCAGCCCTTACCTCACTGCCGTAGAGGAGAGCTGGTCTAACAGCAGTTTTATAGACCTTGTCTTTTGCTCTTATTGGCGTTTTGCTATCGCACAGTACTCCTGTAAGAGTACGCCATTTACTCCACCCACAGGTTGTCCGATGAGCTATATCCGCTTCAATGGATCCATCCGCCGAGATAACGGAACCCAAGTACTTGAAAGTGTTTACTCTAGGTAGAGCTGTGCCATCTAGCCTGACGTCCGCGTGCGCTGAGTTACCCGGATCGAAGTTAAAGACCATGCGTTCTGTCTTAGTTCTACTGAAGCGCAACCCAATTGACTCACGTACCTCCCTCCATTCTCTAAATTGTCTTGTACACCTTGAACATTATCGGATATCGGTGCTACGTCGTCGGCATATAAAATGGGCACATAAAAGGGTAAAAACGGGACCCTATAATTAAGACTTCGCTGTCCATTCGTCTGTTTGTCTGTCCGTCTGTCACCAGGCTGAATTTCATGAACCGGGATAGCTGAGAGTTGAAACTTTCACAGATGATGTACTCGTATTTCTGTTGTCGCTGTAACAAAAAATACTAAAAATGAGAAAAAGTGAAAAAATAAGGGGGTCTTCATAAAAAACGTGTCTTTTTAAACGTGAAGTAACTAGCGTAACTAGTTGCCAGTTGTAACTATAGATGTGCTACAATTTTAATTCTATACAAAACAATGTAAAATGATTTCGGTTTTTACTTTTTGGATTTTTTTCTTATTTTACATTTAAGTGTAATGAATTAAATAAACAGCACACGATTCGTCCGCAGCGATTGACGTAACAGACGGAGGTGGTTCCTTCGATTAGACTATTAAATATCACTTTCATAAGTTTTGTAATTGCTGAGAAAAATTGAGATCCCTGCGACCTGAGTTTCCAATGCGTCGCCTTAACTCAATTTTGAAGCGATTTTAGTCCGATTAAGTTAGAATTTGAAATGAAGGTGAATTTCTGGTGACAGTAGATCCTTTTGGTATTTTTAAGTTAATTTGATAATGAAAGTTGGAGGTGGAGTCATGGTCCCAGGATCGTCTTTTATTTTTTACTAGAATCGTAGGAAGCACAGTCTAGTTGTTCAGAAATGGTCAAATATTATGTAAATATAAACACTTGGCGTAATGGTTAAGTATATTAGCTTCACATAAGAAGGTCGCGGGTTCAATTCCCGGTGGAGTCCAACTTTGTAGATTCGGTTTGGTTGGTGGAAGGGAAATTTGTAAGCCCACCTGGCTAGCTACCACTACATCTAAGTCTTGCCGCCAAATGTTAATGTTAATAGCCTTGATGTGTTCTGGCTTCAAGATAAGAGCCAGTTTCCCATTGCGTTGGGGAATCTTCAATACTAGTTCCATCTTCGGCATCCTTGTCGCTTACCATCAGGTGATATGATGCCAAGGGCTTACCAATCGTGGAACTATTTTCAGTTGGTATTTGAGTCTCAAATGTACTAATTACATGATCGATGTACAATATTTATTTACGCCACTGCCAAGTAATGAGAGCTTCGCTTCGTGGCACAAACTAGCACTCATGTTACAATGGCTAATTGCGTGCAGTGGCATACAATACTTTTTTAGTATCATCATAATATCAGCCGAAAAACGTCCACTGATGGACAAATGCCTCCCCCAAGGATTTCCACGATGACCGGTCCTGCGCTGCCCGCATCCATCGGCTTCCCGCGACCTTCAATAGGTCGTCGGTCCACTGAGTGAGAAGCCTGCCTACGCTACGTTTTTTGGTGCGCGGTCGCTACTCGAGAACTTTACTGCCCCAACGGCTATATTCTACGAGCTATGTGCCCTGCCCACTGCCATTTCAGTTTAACGATTCTGTGAGCTATGTCGGTTGCTTTGGTTCTTCTGCGGATCTCCTCGTTTCTGATTTGATCACGCAGAGTACGCTCCATTGACCTTTGGGTGACCTTGAGCCTTCTTATGAAGCCCATAGTAAGCGACTATATGTCAGTTCCGTAAGTGATCACTGGCAACACACACTGGTCAAAGACCTTAGTCTTGAGACACTTCGCTATTTTGGAGATATTGCGCTGCCCAGCTGAGTTGGATTCGTCGATTGATCTCTTTCTTGAAGTTTGACTTACCTAGCTGGACTGACATATTTGTCAACAACTTCCAGTGTAGAGTCTCCAACCTTTAGAGGGGTGGATGCGACACGGACATTTAACATTTTTTTCGTCTTGTCCATGTCCATTTTAAGTCCCACTTGTTGAGAGTGAATAGGCACTATTTTAGCTTGCGTGTTACATTTTTTGGCTGCATCGGCACTTACCATCAGGTGAGGTGCAGCCAAACGCACTCAAATTTTTATTAAAAAAAATATTTTACTGAGACCATCGAGCATTGTGTGTCGGTCTTCCATAGTCTCAGCCATGACTAAGATATCGTCAGCGAATATTTTTTCTATGGCTATGAAATAAATAAAAATACATTGAAATTTTGTCTTAACCATGTATTGAATTTTTGGAGCCAAAGCCATAAAAATATTTAAAAAGTTTCATTGTAGTACAGTTGTCACGTTTTGAAATGCTCATTGTAAAGCGACTTGTAGGAATGAATATTTTTGTGATATGATTCGTGGTTATGTAGAGCAAATTATCAAATGGCAATTATAAAAAGACAAAAATATATTTGATTGGGACAAAACATAAATATATATATTAAAATGCTTCGCTTACATGTTTAGCAATTTCCAAATAACTAGACTTTACTGTGCTCGCCTTTTGTGTATTTGGCTTTTTGAAAATAAAATTCTTTTCAAATAAAACCTTGTATTTTAGGTTTAGATTTAGGTTCTTGGTTTTTCGAAAATTTTTATCTTTTATTTTAACCCTCACAAGACACGGCTGGCCTAGCGTAAAGTTGTATGCTTTGCATGGAGTGTCCAAAAATATTTTGCAAGATGAGTATAGGTTAATTCATTTTAAAGTTTTGTCCACTTTCGGTGATCCTGTGTCATTAGATCTATGGCACAGATATCACAGGTTGGATGGAGGCGATTCGTTTTCACCAAACCACGACCCTCGGAAGGACCGACTTCACAGAGAGAGTATTATTCATTATCGTATCAGCCGAAACACTGCTGGACGAAGGCCTCAGCCAAGGATTTCCACCGGTCCTGCGCTGCCCGCATCCGCTTCCTGCGACCTTGTCGCGTTTTTTGTATGTCACCCATTGTAGCAAAGCGTGAGTAAGCTTTTCAAATATAAATTTATTTGAAAATAATATTTATTATTTTATTATTATTATTTTTTAACTAATCATGCATATTCACCCTAAATAAACATGTATGCTAAATTTCAGTTAATTTGGAAACTGGGATGAGGGTTAAATTTTACTAGCAAATTTTGAAGCGGACAACTTACATACAAACATTGCAAGAAAATTAAAATCTTGTAAAAAAAATTACACATGGACTACGTGCTACACGCGGACTACGCGAGCGTAGTTGACATTTGAAATGTGTAAATCTACGCATCGTACGGAAGGACACGAAAAATTTGTGTCCATATCACATATTTCTATTCTAAGGCACGAATTTCATGCGTTAAAAATGAAACAAAAGAGTTTGTAAACCAAATATATGTTGCTACGCGCTACGAGCTACGTCATCGTCGTAGCAAAAAGTCAATTTTAATAAGTAACTAGCTGTCCCGGCAAACGACGTACCGCCTTACATTACATTACACTGCCCTACCGTACCCTACCCTACACTACACTACCCTACCCTACACTACCCTACCCTACACTACACTACCCTACACTACCCTACACTACCCTACACTACACTACCCTACCCTACCCTACACTACACTACCCTACACTACCCTACCCTACACTACACTACCCTACCCTACCCTACACTACACTACCCTACCCTACCCTACACCACCCTAACCTACACTACCCTACCCTACATACACTACACTACACTACCCTACCCTACACTATCCTACACTACACTACCCTACACTACACTACCCTACCCTACACTACCCTACCCTACACTATCCTACCCTACATACACTATCCTACCCTACACTACCCTACCCTACCCTACACTACACTACCCTACCCTACCCTACACTACACTACCCTACCCTACACTACACTACCCTACCCTACACTACCCTACCCTACACTACCCTACCCTACACTACACTACCCTATCCTACCCTACACTACACTACACTACCCTACCCTACATCACCCTAACCTACACTACCCTACCCTACATACACTACACTACACTACCCTACCCTACACTATCCTACACTACACTACCCTACCCTACACTACCCTACCCTACATACACTACACTACACTACACTACCCTACCCTACACTACACTACCCTACCCTACCCTACCCTACACTACCCTACCCTACACTACCCTACCCTACCTTACATACATTACACTACACTACCCTACCCTACACTACCCTACACTATACTACCCTACACTACACTACCCTACCCTACCCTTCACTACCCTACCCTAAAATAAAATAGATGTTGGCCGATTCTCAGACCTACTCAATATGCTCACAAAATTTCATGAGAATCGGTCATGCCGTTTCGGAGGAGTACGGGAACGAACATTGTGACACGAGAATTTTATATATAAGATGTTATTGGGCTGTTCGTTATTAAAGATGTCGAGTGGTCAGTCAGTGGCCACGATCATGGCCAACACCTAGATTAATGAGATTAAGTACTTCTACTTCTTAGTAGGTACTTACTTCATAACGAAGTAACTAGTAGCTCATCTGTGGCTATGTGACTAACACTTGCGTGTCCGTGCGCTGCACCGCACCGCGTCTACTTTATGAGATTGTTTGCTTCTACTCCATAGTAATAATGCATTGCTTTTTATTAAAAAACAAGCTTTTGCCCATGAATTTGCCAGTGTGAACATCGTTTTTATAACTGTCTTTGAGAGTGAATGGTGCGCGAGCCGCAAGAGGCTTGCAAGTGTGGACATGAGTTTACTTCAAATCTCTCAGGACCTACGAGTATGTCGGGCTATTCTGATTAGCAGTTAATGTCATTTCCGACCCCCTCAACCAATTCTATACAAAAATCACTTCAATCTTCTCCGTTGCGACGCCGACGTGCGCAAGAATGAAAATGAGTTTTCCCCAGATCCCTCGAAAACTATGTCAAGATATGCTAGTTAGTAAATTATATTATTTCCCACCTCCTCTACCATCGCTGTGCAAAAATCACAACAATCTATTGTTCCGTTGTGATTTTAGAGAAATTAACCAAAAACAGAGTATTTTTTCAGTTCCCTCAGGAACTGCATCGGACTATCCCATTTTTACAGGATTCTTTTCAGTGACACATTTTTTACGTGAACAGATTTTCAAAATTCTTTTTTTATTCGAAAGAGTATACTCCCGAGAGGGGGGGATCCCAATGTCACCAAATCAGGATCTAATGATCTAAGGATCCCAGGAAAATTGAGGGCAACCCTCAAATTTAATAGGCACGTTTAACGTGTTTCATGTATTTCCTAAAATTATTAAAGTATTTGCGTCTGAAAGTCTCTGGTATAACTCCTTAACGGTTAGGAGTTGGAAGATAATTCTTCAAATATTTTAGGTAGATACATATAGACCGATAGTTGTATTCGTTCAGATTATTTGGGTGAGCTGATGATGGAAGATTTAACTCCTTAACTTTCATGCTGTTGAGATGATGATGGAAGCCACAGGAATCTGTATCCGTTAATGAAACACACGCATTATGATTTGATGATTCTTATTGCCGAGTGGGTGATCGGGTTTAACGTTGTTAGATAGATAGCAATATCACTTAAAATAAAGGAAATAAAAATAAAAGTTAAAAAAACTAGAAACCGACTTGTCGTTTGTTAATATTAATTGTATTAATATTATTTCATACTTTTGAGTGAATTTAATTTTGAAGTCAGTTTTTAGTTTTTTAAACTTTTATTTTTTATACTGTGAAAATGACATAGTCCGATGCAGTTTCTGAGGGAACTGAAAAAATACGAATTGTAAGACTCGGTTTGGTTGGTGGTAGGGCATTTTCTAAGCCCGCCTGGCTAGCTACCACCATCTTGTCTAAGTCTTGTCGCCAAATATCAATGTTGATATCATTGGTGTGTTCCAGCATGAAGATAAGATAGCCAGTTCCCCATTGCGTTGGGGAATCTTGGTAAGCCCGCTTCCATCTTCGGCAACATCGTCACTTACCACCAGGTGAGATGTTGTCAAGGGTTTACCAATTGTGAATAAAAAAAATTAAAAAAAAACTCTTTTTTAGTTAATTTATTAAACATCGCAAAGAAACAATGGATCGTTGTGAATTTTTGCACAGAGATGGTTGAGGAGGTGGGAAGTTTCATTATTTACTAATTAGCATATACTGATATAGTTCCCGAGGGTTTAGAAGAAAACTCATTTCCACGCTCGCGCAAGTCAGCGTTGCAACGGAGCAATGGATTGACGTTTTTTTTGTACAGAATTGGTTAAGGGGGCGGGAAATGACATAAATTGCTAAACAGAATAGTACGATATAGTTCCCGAGGGATCTGGAGAAAATTCGTGTTCACGCTCGCGAGCCACTTGCGACTCGCGCACCACTCACTCAAAGGAATTTATACACACGATGTCCATGCGGGCAAAGCCGCGGGAAAAAGCTAATTTATAATATTAGTAGCATTTTACTGCATCCCTTTTTTATTCATAATTGGTAAGCCCTTGGTATCATCTCACCTGATGGTAAGTGACGCTGATGCCGAAGATGGAAGCGGGCTTACCAAGATTCCCCAACGCAATGGAGAACTGGCTATCTTCAATTCTTATATTCTCCTTTCATTCGACCTTCTTTTCATTCCATTTATTTCTTTTCCGCGCATGCGTTGACGCCATCTGACATTATTATTTAAAAAAATCAAATTCTTCCGATCCATTCATCCATAATTGTATGTATCATTTAAATTAAAGTTTACGAAATTTATATTTTTCAAAGACTCATTTCGGGTAAGTTATATTAAGTTTTTTAAGATTTGTGATATTAATTAATAACGTGTGTAATCCTTTTATAATTCTTATTTATTTCTTTCTAGGTCTTTATTTCATATTTAAATAAACTAAATTGTAGCATCTTCTTTATCTTTATTTCGAACCTACGCCCTGCTACCTCCTCTACCTACAATGTTGTTATCACTGATGTTTGGCGGCAAGACTTAGATAAGATGGTGGTAGCTAGCCAGGCGGGCTTAGAAAATGCCCTACCACCAACCAAACCGAGTCTTACAATTGACCCCGCCGGGAATCGTACCCGCGACTTCCTGTGTAAAGCCAGTGAACTTTGCCTCTGAGCTACGGAGGCAGTTAGAAGTCTTGGGCTTAGCTCAGCCGCATACGCAGTCAAAAACATCAGGCTCCTTACTGATATAGACACCGCAAGAATTTCCGCTACTTCCATAGTAAATATTATGCCCTATGGTATACTTTTGTGTGCATGCAGCTGATATAAATACCATATTTGTTCTGAAAAAAAAAACGGTTTGCGCGATTTTTGGAATGCGTTCTCGTGAGTCGCTCCGAGATAAATTCAAAGATATTAATAGTAGCTGTTGCCCGCGGCTTCACCTGCATGGACAACGTTTCTATGACTTTCCGAGGGGGTGCAGTGCGCGAGCCGCAAGGGGATCACGAGCGTGGAAAAAATATGCCCTAATATGTCTACCTACCAAATTTCAGCCAGATTAGTTCAGTAGTTTTTGCGTGCAAATCTTTCGTTTTTGTAATATTATTAGGAAGTAGGATAATTACTTTCGTTTTTGTGACTGTCTTAGAGGGTGCGCGGTGCGCGAGCCGCAAGCGGCTCGCGAGCGTGGACATGATTTTTCTCCATATCCCTCGGGAACTATGTCACGATATGCTTATTATTAAATCGTGTCATTTCCCACTCCCTCAACCATCTCTGTGCAAAAATCACATAATCCATTGTTCCGTTGCGATGTAAAAGAAATTAACCAAAAAAGAGTATATTTTCCGTTCCCTCAGGAACTGCATCGGGCTGTGCTATTTTCACGGGATAAAAAGTAGCCTATGTCCTTTCTCGTGACACAAGCTACCCTCATGCCAAATTTCATTAAGATTGGTCAAGGCGTAGAAGCGTGAAAAGGTAACAAACAAATACATTTTCACTTTTATAATATTAGTGAAAATATAATGTATGTACGTAAAAATCTGCATCTCTATTCACTGAATAGTGACAGGCACAGTCGTAATCTTCGGAATAGGAATAAACTTCAACTAACTTATACCAGACTTAGCAAAATCAACAATGCTCACTCATGTATAACAAATTTCCCGTTGATGTTTTAAATTTGTAAGAAAAACAGTTTGAAAATACTCTTCGTTGAAAAAGTTTATTATTATAAGACATGTATGGGTGTTTCTTCTATCAACGCTACTAATCATTTTTAAGGCCATAATATAGATCGAATGACAATATTCAATTCAAATTATCGAAAGCCTTAGTAAAGCTATCACTATAGAAAAAACATATAACATACTTAAAGTAAAAAAAAAAAATCGATTTAATTGAATACAATTTTAAAAATATTACCACTTTTGATTTAAAAAAAATACTGTAGACCCTGTTTTTGGTATAAATTGAAAAATTTCTCGAAAGTAAATAGTTAATGTTGAATAAAAACCAACACTTTAATTTTATTTGAACACATTACTTTTAAAATTATTTGAAAGTATAGAAAAGTAATAAAAACATGTAAAAATCGAGAATAGGGCGTTCGGTTTCAACGTAACAACTGCGCTAAAGCCCGCATTGATTTGAACTTAAAATGAATAGACTTACGTCCGATAGTATTTTAACAAGTATCAATCTTCTTGAATTAAGTCATCATCTTAAAGCCTCAATAGTAATAAAATGATGACCAATCTAAGAATTGACTTGGAAGCGACAAGACATGACAAGTCTAGTACTTCTTTTAATTAATATTTTTATCTAAGCATTGACATGAGTGGTGCATGCTCGCTTAAATGTTCGTGCGGTGGTGGCGCATCGGGAGCCGGGTCGTTCCTTTCCCTCTAATATAGTTGATAGGAGCGATGAGCGTCGGTGGCGTAACGGCTAGGGCCGCCGCTTCCTGTCCGGGAGGTCGTGGTTGGAATCCTGCCACGTACCAATGTGATTACGAATTTAGATTTCATATGTACGTTTATCCGTCGCTCTTACGGTGAAGGACACACCGTGAGGAAATCTGCACACGCCTGCGAAGAAACTCGAAGGTTGTGTGTGAAGTCGACCAACCCGCACTGGGCCCGCGTGGTCGACTAAGGCCCCATCGCCCTAATTCAAGGTAGGCTCGAGCCCCTCGTTGGGGACGTATATGAGCTGATAATATGATGATGATGAATGTATAACTTCTCGTGAATTATTGTTTTCATGTTCTAATGACATACTTTGTTTTTTATCAAGAAAATGATTTTGACGTTATTAACTAATGATTGTTTATTTCTTGATTTTTCACAAATTACATTATGTAATTACTATTATATCACAAAGAGTTTAATTTGCACCTATTTTGAATAAATATCTTGAATCTTATCTTGTTCGAATTATGCTCTTGTTGTATAATCTACTTTTTATTGTATTGTATTGTTTTACGTATATTGAACATTTATTTGCAAAAAAAATGTTAGAAATTTTCAAACGAGCCGATTAGTTGACTGGCCAACTTCACATGCGAAGTCCTTTCGAACTCACGAGGTTCCTTGTGGAAAGTTGTCCAGAGCCACGAGCAGAACCCTGATTATAATAAATAAAATAATAATAAATAATAAATTTATTTCACAAAAAGTTTACAAGTTAGAAAGACAAGGTCTGAATTCTAGTTGTACATCTTAGATTTAAGTACTTATTGGAACTCTGGCTACTAAACTAGGCTAGAAAAATCCCGAACCTTAGCAGTCAGCGAGCAGAGATAGGAACAAAATATGCGATGTCAACCGACCATTTTAAGTGAGGATTGAACAAAATAAAGATAAAGGGTGGTGTTGGCTCATAAATTAAGATCCTAAGTGATAAATATGTTTCTTAAAAGGCGGAGTTCTTACAGAAGTCTACTCCACAGTAGTAACAACCTGCTAATTAACGAATTAGTAATGAGGCATACTCTGTGTCATTACACGGAGTACTCCCGACAGGCGTAACGGCCGTGGCCTCCTTAAAAAGCTTACAAACTTGTGACAATAGGCGCGCAGAGCCTCCATGTTCGTGAAACACACGCAAGTTGTTGCCATTCGAATGAACTGCTCTGAACCGTGTACAAAATGCTAATTTCCCTAAAAAGTAACTTCGTACGGCAATTAAGTTGCCTATAGAAGTATTTAACTAAATTACTGGTAATTTTTGGTAACAGCTTCAAGTGTTCGTTACTTGTTTGGTTAAATATAAAGTGGTACTAAACGCATAACACGTAATTAAAGGTGTGCTAGAGCCGGTTATAGCTTTCATTAGATTTCAGAGCAGGTTAGATTCAGCGGGATAGCGCTGTGAAAAGCAGTTACAGTCCGCTAGTGTAGAAGGTAGGCGACAGTACCTACCCACATACACAGGGTGTATTACAAAAAAAGTTTGGTAATACTTTCACGTTGTTAACCTTTACAAATATGATTATACAGCCATCTCGTCTAATCCTTATGTTTTTTTTGTAACATAATCAATAATAACTTTCAAACTTTCACATCCTTATAAAATATGTTCTGTTCTGAATCAACTTAGTGACCTTCACTTGTCATTGTACTCGTGTAAAGGTTTAGCAGAGAAGGAATCCCGCTCAAGTATTACATTGTACTCGTGTAAAGGTTTAGCAGAGAAGGAATCCCGCTCAAGTATTACATTGTACTCGTGTAAAGGTTTAGCAGAGAAGGAATCCCGCTCAAGTATTACATTGTACTCGTGTAAAGGTTTAGCAGAGAAGGAATCCCGCTCAAGTATTACATTGTACTCGTGTAAAGGTTTAGCAGAGAAGGAATCCCGCTCAAGTATTACATTGTACTCGTGTAAAGGTTTAGCAGAGAAGGAATCCCGCTCAAGTATTACATTGTACTCGTGTAAAGGTTTAGCAGAGAAGGAATCCCGCTCAAGTATTACATTGTACTCGTGTAAAGGTTTAGCAGAGAAGGAATCCCGCTCAAGTATTACATTGTACTCGTGTAAAGGTTTAGCAGAGAAGGAATCCCGCTCAAGTATTACATTGTACTCGTGTAAAGGTTTAGCAGAGAAGGAATCCCGCTCAAGTATTACATTGTACTCGTGTAAAGGTTTAGCAGAGAAGGAATCCCACTCAAGTATTACATTGTACTCGTGTAAAGGTTTAGCAGAGAAGGAATCCCGCTCAAGTATTACATTGTACTCGTGTAAAGGTTTAGCAGAGAAGGAATCCCGCTCAAGTATTACATTGTACTCGTGTAAAGGTTTAGCAGAGAAGGAATCCCGCTCAAGTATTACATTGTACTCGTGTAAAGGTTTAGCAGAGAAGGAATCCCGCTCAAGTATTACATTGTACTCATGTAAAGGTTTAGCAGAGAAGGAATCCCGCTCAAGTATTACATTGTACTCGTGTAAAGGTTTAGCAGAGAAGGAATCCCGCTCAAGTATTACATTGTACTCGTGTAAAGGTTTAGCAGAGAAGGAATCCCGCTCAAGTATTACATTGTACTCGTGTAAAGGTTTAGCAGAGAAGGAATCCCGCTCAACTATTACTTTTTACATCTATTTATCTAACTTTTTCGGGTAAAGGTTAACAGTGTTTGCTCTGCTATTCAGCAGAATTCGCAAAAATAATTGGAATTTCCATACAAATCAACTGGTATTTTTTAAGTTTTGGGGCAACAATATATTGTATTGTATTATTTTTAAACAAAGGTATAAAACAAATAGGTTTAGAAATTCGATTTCATATTTACGTTTATCCAACGCTCTTACGGTGAAGGAAAACATCGTGAGGAAACCTGCACACGCCAGCGAAGACACTCTTAGTGAATGTGTGAAGTCGACCAACCCACAGTGGGCCCGCGTAGTTTACTAAGGCCTGATCACCCTAATTCAGGGTATGCTCGAGCCCCTCGTTGGGAACGTATATGAGCTGATAAGATGATAATACAAATAGTTATAAAGTTCATACGTTGTAGTCCACCTTACAGTACTATACTATACTTTCTTACGCTTACGCCCTGTATGGATGAAGCATGTATCGCAGTGAGCGCGGCAGGAGCCAACAGCGCTACTAAACCGAACGACACTGTCGGGGTCGCTGATGGCTGCGCGCGCGCACGCGATAGCCGACGGGCGCGGCCAAATCAAACATTTGTCAAATCTCAGTTTGAATTTTATTGTTATTTTTTTCTTTCTTTTGCCTAATTTTGCCAATGTCCGCTTATGTTTTCTACTTTGCGTATTTTCTGCATCGTCCTTAGATAGTTCTGTCTCATGTCCGCCCCTGCTGCGTCCGAACCAACAATCCTAAGAAAGGGCTTGCTGTGGAATCTAGTGCTTAAAAAAATATACAATAACTAGCAGTCCTGGCGAACTTCGTTCCACCTTACACTACACTACACTACCCTAACCTACCCTACACTACCCTACCCTACACTACCCTACCCTACATACACTACACTACACTACACTACACTACACTACACTACCCTACCATACCCTACCATACCCTACCCTAAAAAATAATTATTTTTTGACTGATGTTTTTTTTTTAAATTGATGAATATCATATGTTAATACTAATTATCCTATTCCCGACGAAGACAAATGCAAAAACACAAAAATCATTAAAATTGGTGTAGCTGTTCTTGAGTTATAAATGGTGTAACTAACACGATTTTTTTTAATATATATATACAGGGTGTAACATAAAGGTGTGGTGATACTTTAAGGTGGGCTTGTACCCATCAAACTGAACAACTTTCTCCATGGAACCCATAGTCAAATCGCAAAAAAAAATTTGGCTCTCCCATACTAACTCGATCAGCTGATCAGCCAACTTAGTATGGGAAGTTCAAATTTTTTTTTGCGATTTGACTATGGGTTCCATGGAGAAAGTTGTTCAGTTTGATGGGTACAAGCCCACCTTAAAGTATCACCACACCTTTATGTTACACCCTGTATATATATATATATATATTAAAAAAAATCGTGAAAAAAAATATATATATATATTGTATATTGTTCTCAGGTGAGTTGGAAAGTGAGCCACTCAAAGCTTGCATTTTATGTTATTGCACACACTGACTGAAACTTGTCTTTTAGTAGTTCTTAATAGTGC
Source organism: Coleophora flavipennella (assembly GCA_947284805.1). Taxonomy (NCBI): domain Eukaryota; kingdom Metazoa; phylum Arthropoda; class Insecta; order Lepidoptera; family Coleophoridae; genus Coleophora; species Coleophora flavipennella. The sequence continues at coordinate 457,845 of OX369266.1, forward strand.
ACCATGCATTATTGAGCCGGCGAGTGCAGGCAGGCAGACCAACAGTGTGTAGGGAGCGCTTACCTGGTGCTGAGCACGAACTAATGCTTATCTAATTCCCTTTTATTCGTACTCCAGTGGGTCATTCCAGTAATTGTCTTGTTGTAGGTAGACACTTTGTTCTAGGCGTTATGTGTTTCATTAGCTTACCATATTATCGTTAGATACACCGTTTAGCAAAAAAACCGATCGGAAAAAATGCGAAATCTTTTAATATATTTGAGGAATCCTTTCAAATAAAAACTCAATTAAAGTTTATTTCAGTACAAATAAAAAAAAAAGTAGAACCTTTTTATTTCTTTTTGGTAATTGTATTAAAAACCATAAATGAAATATATAGACTATTTTCAAAATGTACATCAAATTTGGAACCATTTGTTTCACTTTTGTTTCTATTCTGTCATATTAATAGGGCATTTAGGCTAGTGGTGATCGAAAATGGAACTTTAACTGCAGAGAGATACGTCAATGAAATCTTTAATGAGTATGTTGACCCATTTTTAGTAAACATGGGCAAGAACGCCATCTTTATGCAAGACTAGATTTTGCCCGCGGCTTCGTCCGCGTGGACATAGCTTTTATGACTCTTTTTGAGGATGAGTGGTGCGCGAGCCGCAACCGGCTCGCAAGCGTGGACATGAGTTTTCTCCAGGTACCTCAGGAACTAAAACGGGGTATTCTGATTAGCAGTTTTTGTCACTTCCCACACCCTCAACAAATTCGGTACAAAAAAACTCTTTAATCCGTTGCTCCGTTGCGACGCCGCCGACATGCGCGAGCGTAGAAAACATTATGTTAGGATATACTTATTAGCAAATTATATCATTTTCCACCTCATCTCTGTGCTAAAAATCACACCAATCCATTTTTTCGTTGCGATTTTAAATAAATTAACGAAAAAAGAGTGCTGTTTTAGTTTCCTCAGGAACTGCATCGGGCAAAGTCAAACTCAAACTCAAAAAAATTTATTTCAAATAGGTGTTAACACACATTTTTAAAAATTCAAAACAAAAAAAAATCTGTATATTACAAATAATGTCATGATTCAGATTACAGTCTCAGGTAATGGTATTTGATATAGAATCAACATATATATCTTTGTCATTTACATAATCTATTATTTTATAATATCCTCTAGAGAACAAAACTTTTTTGACATGAGTCTTGAATTTATTCTCTGACAAACTAGTTACATTTTCTGGAATTTTATTGTAGAATCTTATACACTGCCCCACAAATGACTTCTTAACCTTACTCAGTCTCGAAAAGGCTATATCTATTTTATTTACATTTCTTAAATTCAAATTATGCCTGTCACTGTTTTTAGGAAATAAATGCAAATTCTTACGAACGTACATGATGTTTTCATATATAAATTGACTAGCAACAGTTAAAATATTGATTTCTTTAAACTTATTCTGTAACGACTCACGTGATCGCATCTGATAGATTGCGCGGATAGCTCTTTTCTGCAGGATGAAAATAGTTTCTATATCATCCGCATGCCCCCACAGTAATATGCCATAAGACATTATACTATGGAAGTAACTAAAATACACTAGTCTCGCAGTATCTACATCCGTTAACTGTCTTATTTTCTTAACGGCATAAGCAGCTGAACTAAGCCTTCCCGCTAAAGTTTCAATGTGTGGTCCCCATTGAAGTGAAACATCCAAAGTTATACCAAGGAACACCGTGGTATTTACAAATTCTAATTTATTACTGTCTAATATTACACTATTGTTGACCTTTGTTACATTTGGCATACAAAATTTTATACATTTTGTTTTCTTAGCATTTAATAATAAGTTGTTCACAGTGAACCAGTTCAGTATCTTTGAAAGAGTGTTGTTTACTTCGTCAATTTCGTTTTCTTTCCTATTCACTTTAAAAATAAGAGAAGTATCATCCGCAAACAACACAATATTTGACAGATGTTGCACCATAAAAGGCAAATCATTTACGTAAACAAGGAAAAGAAAAGGCCCTAATATGGAACCCTGGGGCACACCCATTTTCACTTTAGATCCAGATGAGTTCGTGCCATTCACTTGTACTTTTTGTGTTCTGTTGTCTAAATACGAATTTAAAAGACTGAGAGCCCCATCCTCTACACCATAATGCTTTAATTTCATAAGTAATGTTTGGTGTTCAACACAATCAAAAGCCTTAGATAAATCACAAAACACTCCAATTGCATTCTGCGATTCCTCGAAGGCATCATATATGTTTCGAATGAGTGCTACTCCTGCATCGGTTGTTGATCGTCCTTTAGTGAAACCGAATTGTTGGTTATGCAGTAGTTTGTTTTCTGTAAAATATTGTAGCATTTAATTAAGCATAATCTTTTCAAACACTTTACTAAGAACTGGCAGCACAGAAACTGGTCTGTAGTTGCCTGGATCAGTTTTTGAACCAGATTTATATAAAGGTATCACTTTACTAAGCTATGATAATTTCAAGAAATAAAAAGTAGACTATTTCCTTCCACAGGCTACCTGCATGCCAAATTTCATCAAGATTGGTAGAGGTGTTGGAGTGTGAATAGATAACAAACAAACAAACACATTTTCAAATTTATAATATTAAGTAAGGATTTCTAAATCTTAAATAACATATAGAGCGTCGGTGGCGCAACGGTTAGGGCCGCTACCTCCTGTCCGGGAGGCCGTAGTTCGAATCCTGCCACTTACCAATATCTATTTGAATATCAATTTCATATGTACGTTTATCCGACGCTCTTACGGTAAAGGAAAACATCGCGAGGAAACCTGCACATGCCTGCGAAGAAACTCGAAGCTTATTTGTGAAGTCAATCAACCCGCAATGAGCCTGCGTGATCGTCTAAGGACTGATCGCCCTAACTCAGGGCAGGTCGAGCCCCTCGTTGGGAACAAATATGAACTGATATGATGAAATAACACATAATTCAAGAAGTGGCGTCCCAAAGCAGGCACGTTCCTCTCTTCCATGGCACCTGTTTAAACCGTCCGGCCTTTTGCCATCAGATCGACTAAAGCCCCACGGCTGCATCAAAGATGGAATTCCATCTGGCCGAGACCAGTGCCCTCCGAGTAAGGTCATTAAAGGCATGGTGATGTGGGAATCTTCACCAAACAACGACCGAAACTCATTGCGTGATGGCCACTTGCCTCCACCGTGGACCCGCAAATACATTGATGAGGTTCACAGATATTGCAGCCCAGGCGGAGAGCAACTGCCACACGCAAATAGTCGCTGTCAGAAGAGTTCCCATGTCTGTGCCTCCTGTTAAAAGCTAAACTCGACTTATGTGTTTTTAATTGTTTAACACAATTGGAATCTGTAAAAAAATACCTATCAGTTCGTGTATGATGAAAACGGCCGGAAGGGAAACACATCGCTACGTGCCATAGTTCCAGAGTAAGAGTTGTGTAAAGTAGCGTATGCTGAAAAATACATAAAAGATGTAATGTGATATAAAAGTATGAAATAATATTTTATTGTTTTAATACAACTTAAGCGCGTTTTATTATCCCTGCAGCGCCATCTATTGACATTCTGCTACTATGATTATCATGTGTGGTATGTGTAGCTAATATGGGGAAAAAGTACTCTATTGTTTTTATTGTAAGTAATAGATAATTTCCCACGGGACCTCTTTAGTTTTCTGGGATAAAGAATATCCAACTATGTGTGGCGACATCTGCAGCACCCGCCACAAACAACTACATACCTCAACTCAAGACTGAACCATCGGTCATACTATATAGAAAAAGTTACATCTTCATCTCGATAGATGGCATCTAGAACGCGCTATTAGAATTTCTTCAGCGCTAAGCATATATACAAGCACCAACCATTCACGGTTGGTCCACGGCCGGACCCCAGGCACACCACCTCGCCTGGCGGAGATATGCAATGATGGTCAAACACCCCATCCCAATGTAAAGGTTTCATATTGTTACGTTGAGCCATTCTAAAGATACTATTTAATACCCTTTATTTTTTTGGGATTCATAATATCCCAGATTTAGTTCGCGATATAGGGTATCAACTTGTAAAATTTAATTGTAATAGGTCAAGCAACATTTGCGTAGTGAGCCATTTGATAAATGAATACTTTTGATTTTCCCACAGGAACTCTTGATTTTTCCGAGATAAAAAGTATCCTAAATGTTAACCCGAGCTATAAGGAACCACCATACAAAATTTCATCAAAATCGGCCTAGTAGTTTTTGCGTGATGCGCGAACATAAAGACAGACAGACAGACAGACAGAAAAAAATTCTAATAGTTGTTGTTTTGGCCTCTGTATCGTTAGTAATGTCCACCACAGTTACTATTTTCCAAAAATATTTCATGTACAGACACGGCCCCGTTACAGTTTTATTATATTATAGATAGAAGATAACGCTCGTCCCCATACAGCTCAGTTAGTGTATGACTACCTTGATGTTGTCGCTATCACACGCAATACTTGAACCCCATTGAGCATGCCTGGGATAACAGGGAAGACCTCTCCAATTCCCGTTGGAAATTCCCCTCCAATCACGCTTCGCGAACTGAAAGAAACACTGATAGAGGAATGGGAGAATATTCCTCAGCATCGGCTCAGAATCTGATGGAAAGCGTGCCAAACCGTGTAACAGATGTTTTAATAGCTCGTGGTGGTAATACAAAATACTGAAATGTGTGAAAATTGCACATTTGACACCGGAGCACATTTTTCGAAATCTAGTGAAAAATTGAAATTTTACCTATCATAATTTTAATTCAAAATAAACTTAATAATCTTCAACTTTTATAACTTTTTTTTATTTCTTAGAAAAACTATAAAATTGTATATAAGTAATACAGTCTTTATTTCATAAAGTTAGTTACAATGTTTTGGAAGTTATTGAGGTTTGTGTCACCGACTCGTTTTCTTTGCTGTCGTGTGTAGGCAAAATGGTTAGAAATTTTAATGTAATTACCTAGTGGCGATCCTTCCATTCACTAACGTTAAATCCAAAAGCTTTTTAAGTTTTTCAACACGGTTAAGTGGAAATAAAAAGAGGGTGATTTAAGTGCGCGGATTCGGCGGCGATTAACTAAATCCCAGGCGGCGGAGGGCCGAGCTCGGGGGGGCGGGGTCGCCGGACTCATTGTCTCTTAATTATTTTTCCGTTGGGAATTAATTGGCAAACTACTAAGACGCAGATAAAACTCTCCGAAACTCTTCCGTCCGTCGCACCCCTGGCCCCGCCCCTCAACACGCTCCCCTCGACACTCAACTCTGTCGTCCTGATGGCCAAAGATGCTTCCTGACGTAAAGGGCTCTTTTAATGTTTTAGTTAGCCCACTGAACAACAGAGCTTGTATCTACATAGCATTTAATATGACTATTATTTTCCTAATTTGTTGAGGTGTCACAACTATCCAATGAAATTACTTTTGCTTATAAATATTGTACAAATAGGTAAATAGGCCATAAAATACCATCAGGTGTTTGACGATGTGCAATGATTGCTCTCACCGCTTTGGCAAAGATTAATTTCACAGCTAGTAGTCAAAGCACCGCCGCCGCGCCGCGCCGCCAACTGGATGCACCCTGCGACCAATTACTGATTGGGCTTACGAGCTAGCGAGCTAGTGGTCCAGGGTGGGTCACCAGTGAGAGCTGGATTAGCGGGGGCTATATTTGACGTCGTAAGACTACTTAACTGGCATAGGCCATAAATAAGTTTAAATTCGTCGTCATCATCATCACCACATCAGCCGAAAGACGGCCACTCACTGCTGAACAAAGGCCTTACCTAAAGAATTCCACAACAATCGGTCCTGCATTTTCCGCATCCAGCGGTTTCCCACGGCTTCACCAACTCGACGGTCCACCAAGTTCTCTTAAGTTTAAATTAATTGTTAGAGTGCCGTACCTGAAAAGAAACCCAAGATCATCGTTGCACTTCTGTCTGTCCGTTGGTTTGTTTTCTTGACAAGACAGTTTTTCTCAGGAACGCCTAGAGATATCAAGTTTAAATTAGTATTTAATACTTAGGTCTGCGTTCCTTTGAAGCTTTAAAAAAAAATCTTCGAGTTTCTCCGCAGGCGTGTGCAGGTTTCCTCACGATGTTTTCCTTCACCGTAAGAGCGTCGGATAAACGTACATATGAAATCGAAATTTGAAATCACATTGGTACGTGGCAGGATTCGAACCACGACCTCCCGGAAAGGAGGTAGCGGCCCTTGCCATTACGCCACCGACGCTGTAACAATATTAAAATTAGAAAAAAGATAAATAAGGGGGGCATCCATACAAAAAACGTATTATTTTAAAGGTCTTTAGAAATTTTGATTAAGATCTATCGTAAAAACTGTAATACATACAACCGTGAAACTTGGTGCGATTTTAGTACTAATACTGCAGTAAAACAAAAAATAACCAAAAATAGCCAACTTAGAGTCATACGCGCGCGCGCGCAGAGATATCCGAACTGAAAGAATATTATTTGACCATAAAAAACAACCGAATTAAGAAACTCCTCCTTTTTTTTTGGAGGCGGTTTATACATCGACGACGACGACGATGACGATGATGATGTAACTTTCTTAGTGTTCATTTTAACATAAACATCCCGCGCCCCAAGGACTATATGGTACTGGTAAATACTGCATAAATAAAAAATAAAAAAAATATAATTGCTTAAGTTGATAAAAAATGATATGCAATAGCTTAACCGCGGCAGTCCCCGAGTGCCACACATCTTTTTTTTATGAAATAAGTAAAAATCCGAGGAAGGTATACTTATATCCCGCATTCTCTTCAGTGTCGAAGACCCTCTGCAGAATTGTACAACTTAACCCTAACCGCCGCGTAAAGAAAGTCAAGGACTGCACTTTCACTTTAATATTCACAAATAGATTAAACTGACAGTGCGGCTGACGGCGGCGGCGCCCGCGCCCGGGGCAGCGCGGCCGGCGGCACCGGCGGCATCGGCGGCAGCGCCTGAGGCGCGGCGTAACGAGGTTCGCGGTCAAAGAGCCGCAGTATCCCCCTAACTCGATTGTGCCCTGATGCGGATGTAACCACAGATAAGATTAAATGTATCTCTTCCGTGGTTGTGACCGATCAGACTGGCGTGCAGTGCGCCCTGTGTGATCCGGTTATAGACCGCTTAGGGTTGGTCTACGCAAACCGATACAGGCTCGGTTGTTCATAAGAATATACTAATACCTCGACCTTTTAGGAACGTTACACAGATTATACAAATATTTTCATAGCACTACAGATTAACTAGATACCTATTATAAGTAAAAGCCATAGTAGGTATACTAAATTTAGCTAAGCGTTAATCTGAATTATTATTATATCAGCTCATATACGTCCCCACCGAGGGGCTCGAGCCTACCCTGAATCAGGGCGATTAGGCCTTAGTCGACCACGCGGGCCCAGTGCGGGTTGGTCGACTTCACACACAACCTTCGAGTTTCTTCGCAGGCCTGTGCAGGTTTCCTCACGATGTTTTCCTTCACCGTTAAAGCAATCGGTAATGATATGTACGTAAGTTTTTGAAAAACTCATTGGTACATTGGCCGCCCAGGTTTGAACCCGGTACCTCTGGTTAGATGGACCGAGTCGTTACCGGTTGAGCCACCGACGCTTATCTAAATAAAATTATAGTTTTCTTTCTTACTTGCTGTGAGTTTAACTGGTGACTAATTAATAATTTAGTCACCAGTTAACTGAGCTACTCCGAGCAGTGGGCGGGAGACTGGACTCACCATCACTCGCGTCTCGCATTGCCCGGAGCTCGGAGCCAGGTTGGTACGAGTTTGCAGGTCGCGCAGGTGCCGCTGGTCACCAGTTAACTGAGCTACTCCAAGCAGTGGGCGGGAGACTGGACTCACCATCACTCGCGTCTCGCGTTGCCTGGAGCTCGGAGCTAGGGTGGTACGAGTTTGCACGTCGCGCAGGTGCCGCTGGTCACCAGTTAACTGAGCTACTCCGAGCAGTGGGCGGGAGACTGGACTCACCATCACTCGCGTCTCGCGTTGCCCGGAGCTCGGAGCCAGGCTGGTACGAGTTTGCATGTCGCGCAGGTGCCGCTGGTCACCAGTTAACTGAGCTACTCCGAGCAGTGGGCGGGAGACTGGACTCACCATCACGCGCGTCTCGCGTTGCCTAGAGCTTGGAGCCAGGCTGGTACGAGTTTGCACGTCGCGCAGGTGCCGCTGGTCACCAGTTAACTGAGCTACTCCAAGCAGTGGGCGGGAGACTGGACTCACCATCACGCGCGTCTCGCGTTGCCCGGAGCTCGGAGCCAGGCTGGTACGAGTTTGCACGTCGCGCAGGTGCCGCTGGTCACCAGTTAACTGAGCTACTCCGAGCAGTGGGCGGGAGACTGGACTCACCATCACTCGCGTCTCGCGTTGCCCGGAGCTCGGAGCCAGGCTGGTACCGTCAGAAACTGTTTATTGATTCCCGATACAGCCCAAAGCCTTTGTCAACAAAGCTGTAATCAAATTGTTGTGGCTACACTGTGTAGGCGCTCAAAACAAACTACACCATGTTATTCAAGTTTGAGTTAAACAACACATATAGAAGGATAATCAATATCCAAGGACTGCCTCCTTTTATTTTACATCTAAATTAGAGTGGTTTTATTGTTTATCTATGTGCCCTGTGTCTACCACTACCACTACACTATCACGTTTTATCAAGTCCTAGATGTTTTAAATTTGCAGTACCTATATTCAACATGAGTATTAGAGCGTCGGTGGCGTAAGGGCTAGGGCCGCCGCCTCCTGTCCGGGAAGTCGTGGTTCGAATCCCGCCACGTACCAATGTGATATCAAATTTTGATTTCATAATACGTACGTTTATCCGACGCGACGGCGAAGGAAAACATCGTAAGGAAACCTGCACACGCCTACGGAGAAACTCGCAGGTTGTGTGTGAAGTCGAGCAACGCGCACTGGACATGCGTGGTCGACTAAGGCTCGATCGCCCTAATTCAGGGTGGGCTCGAGCCCCTCGATTAGAAGCTTAGAAACGTTAATTTGTACCGCTAGGGTTTTGTTATACCCATATCTATTCGGGAAGTCACAACAGTACTTCACTCACTGGAATGGCGGCGCGGCGGTGAAATCGACTCCTAGCGCCTAGCCTAGTTGGATGTGACAATATGGACTATGCATACAGATAATGATTTATTAGACGGTCATTATGTTGCATGTAATAAAGTGTACAGGCAGGATATTCCGTGACCAGCCAGCACTTAGCGTCTGGGATATTCGCCACAATCCAATAAGCTACACACCTCCCATTCCCCTCTCTAACGCCACGTCTGGCGTCTAGAAGTGGAGCGTCTTGTGCTATTAATGGCTGGCTTGATAGACACAAACTTGTGCATAGTGCTTAAAAAGTTGGTCAATTCGCATGATATATAAAAACTTATTTCCGATTATTTGTCATTTTATCCCCCACTTGATACACTCTTAGTGCCATACCTGATGGTACAAGTATGTCTTAACGCAACGGAGAAGAAAAGGATAGCTCCACGTTTGCTAATCAGATTTTATTCGGTTTACTGATATATTCAATCACCGAGTTCAAAAACCGGCCAAGTGCGAATCAGAACCGCACGCAAAGGGTTCCGTACCATCATAATAGCTGGCGCTAGTACAGAGAGTTCCGTACCACCATACTAGATGGCGTTAACTAGTTTCTTCATGTTAAAAAAAACACGTTTTTTGTATGAAGACCTACCTTATTTTTTCACTTATACTAATTTTTAGTATTTTTTGTTATAACGGCAATAGAAATACATTATCTGTGAAAATTTCAACTGTCAAGCTATCACGGTTCTTGAAATACAGCCTGGTGACAGACGGACAGACAGACAGACAGACAGACGGACGGACAGCGAAGTCTTAGTAATAGGGTCCCGTTTTTACCCTTTGGGTACGGAACTCTTAAAAAGGAGGAGGTTTTCAATTCATCGGAATCTTGTTTTTTCGAGTTACGAAGGAGTAAATAGTATATTATACTTTATACCATGATTCCGAGAAAAAGGAACATTTAAGCAAAAATAGACATTTAATGAAGAAAAGAGTATGTTAAATTAATTAAAATATTCATTAAAATTGGAAAAATTACTTAAATATTATTTTTTTGTATTCGTACAACATATAGTATTCTAAATTGCGCCAATTTACTACAGAATGACAGCAAATAACACAAAAAAGTTTTTATTCTATTGCTAAGGGGAATTTTCCACCACTTTTACAAAAATCAACTAGATGGCGCTGATCAACATTGGGAATTAGAAAATTGGCAACATTGATATTGAAAACACAATCATGTCATCAGCAGTATGACCAATTTCAGCACATTTCTACCTTTGTAGTAAATTTCAGGCAATAGAATTATATATGAATTTTCAAGCTAACCTGTAGGTGTAGATGTTCTGCTTGCTAGTAAGTCAATAAAAACTATTTTGTTTTAAATTAAAAAACATCAAAAGATAGTATTTAAATACGGCTTAGGTTTCGGTAGATTTTAGCAGTATTTTTGATAGAAAGAATCCTCGGTAAAAAGAGTGGTCACTCAGTGGTCACTGCTGTTGTCGACGAGTGTCGTTGACCGTGGTGTTTATTCCAGTTCATGACTGCGAATTACTTGTTGGTTTTATTTTCCACTTGTTTCTTCCTAATTTTGTGTAATTTTTAAACTCCTGGTGCGTCGAGTCGAGCTTCGGTTCCTCCGTATTTCAGTTGAGGTCTTGTGCACATCAATAGGTACTTTGCAGTTTCAGAGACAGGACTCATAGCTGTGTGTTCAGAGTTTGTGTGCCTAATAGTGAGACATAGATTTCTTGTTTGGAAGTCATGGCGAAGGACTATGGATCGTGGACACTCAAGCAATTTAAAGAGGAGTTGCGGAAACGTAATGCCAAAACTACTGGGAAAAAAGCTGCTCTTGTCCAAAGGTTAGTGTATTTTGCTAAACTTCGGTTAGTTTTAGTATATTTTAGGAGCCTTTTAGCCATTTTAATATTGGAAAACAAGGGCGTTTTTAATTGTTATAAAAATGGCATTTATATCTGCGAGCTAACATGTATGGCCCGCTTAAAAATACAGTTTGATTCAGCATAATTGATTGAGAAGCATTCGTAGCTCAGTACAACTTGGTTTGTACAGCTTGGTTGGGTCAATCACGTAGGTTAACTGACCTGAAGCACGGTCACTATATGGATGGGTTGAGTGTTCATAGCATTTTTCTCAACAGTTTACGTGCTGCGCAAGGCATGTTAAGCTGTTGGTTCCAGTTGATTTCAATACATGGCAGTCGTTAAGACTAGTTGAATATCTTACAGGTGGCTTAAAAAACTATTGAAAATGGTGTTTGCACCAACCTGTTGGTCCCTGTTTGTAGAGTATGGCCTGACTTTCCCGAGTTTAGAAAGAAAGTGATCTATAGTGGGGATGTTTATGGGTTGTTAACAACAGTCTGATTCACCACAACAGCTATGCCACATCTTGGAAGTGTGAGGTCATCATCTGCTAGGTGTAATAGAAAATAAAGATAGTATTCAAGAATCATACATTACCTACAGGTATTCCTAACTATTTTTTACTTTCGAGTGAGAAAGGAGTGACGAAGGTATTGTGAAGGCAAACATAATCAAAGTTGAGATTTTGATGCAGAAAAACAAAAAATGTGTGTGTGTGTGTGTCTACATCCGTCCATTGCTCTAGTTCCCAAACTACTGAATGGATTTGGGTGAAATTTGGGTTAGGACAATGTTCTTTTTATATCTCAGTGTTTTTTTTAATGTCAAAAATGGCTCTATAGATTTTAATGAAACTTGGTAGTATAACTGTATATAGCCTAGAGTATCTAGAGTATTTATTGTTAATTTGTGTCTGACTTCACAAGAAAGTATGCTCAGTGTGGCTGTACAATTTATTTTACCTTTATTTGAAATGAGTGAAATTTTATTTTTAACCTGTTTATATTTTTTGGTTGCAGATTAATGGATTATGACACCATCTTTGGTGGCTTAGTTAACGATCCAGAGGAATCGTACCATATTAAAACACCCAATGCTGATCTGTTTCGTGATGTCACCTCAGATAGTGTTCTGCCACTTATATGTGAGCAAGATCTACAGCATTATAGTCAGCTAGCCGACCGTGAAAATTTAAAAAGCTCAAAAAACATGTATGAAGAGCAGTACTTGCAAACGAGTCGTGTAGCTTACTTTGGCAGCGAATATTTTATTACTGCTTTGTGCTCTTCAGAAATGAGAAAGTCTGTCACATATAATGTGACCATAAAGGCAAAAGACAATGTGATAATGGAAGGCCAATGTGAGTGTGCAGCTGGAATGGGCCCATATGCTCAATGTAAGCATGTACTAGTGTTAGTATATGGTCTGATTGATTTTACTGATAACAAAAACATTAAAAGAAGTACAAGCTCCACATCCACCCTTCAGACATTCCATCACCCAACAGCAATCTACTCAGGTAATCCTGTCAAAGCTGAAGATTTGAATTTAAAAATCAAGAATGCAAAGAAGATTGCTGAATTTGACCCACGACCCGGGAGCTCTCAAGAATCAAGCTCAAGCTCTCATAAATATGCTGAACATTTTATAAATCAGACAATAAATTTTTGCGCTCAAGAAAATGTTACAATGCCCATGGCTCAGCTGAGAAAACCAGCAAATAAAAAAGCTCTTTACAAAGACCATGATTACTTCAATAAGACGGAGGAAGAAAGATACCTGGAATCATTAACTTTAAATGAAATCGAATTAGAGGAATTACAGCAAAATACAAAAAATGACCGTAAACTCTGGAAGCAGAAAAGAAAATTAAGACTCCAGAGTTCTGATTTTGGGAAAATTTGTAAATGCCCAAACAACAACAAAGAAAAGCTGGCCAAGGCATTGCTTAAAGATGAAGAATTCACATCACTAGCAATTCAACATGGATTAAAAAACGAAAAATTTGCCATCCAAAAATTTTGTTTAGAAACAGGATTCACTGTAACGAAATGTGGAATCATAGTGCACCCAGATTTGCAATATTTTGGGTGCACACCTGATGGCCTTGTAGGAGACAATGCAGTCATTGAAGTAAAGTGCCCATATACAGCAAGAAACAAAGCTGCTACTGGAGAAAATATACCCTACTTACATCTATGTGAAGAAAGTGGACTTTTTAAATTGGACAAAAACAGTGACTATTATTACCAAGTACAAGGACAACTGATGTGTACAAACAGAAATACAGCTTATTTTTTTGTCTACACTGTAAAAGATTTCTATATATCTATAATTAAGAAAGATAATGAGTTTATACAAGATATGACTGATAAATTAAACCACTTTTATGAAAATTTTTATAAACAGGTTTTATTAGACAAGTATTTGTACAATATGAAATAAAATGTTAACTTTAGTATCTAAAGTCAATTCGCTCAGATAGTGTCATTAGTTTAGACAAAATGCAAGAATTAAATCTACTTTAATAGACAATTTACAGATACAAATCAAGTTCTACACATGTGTCAGCATTTTTTGAGGTCAAGGCGGCGTTCTTTGACACGCGACGGCACGCGCTGTGTCGGTATTTACAAAGGGCGAATGGCACTATCTAAGCGAATGGGCTTTACCTATAAATTTTTACCTTTTACTTACATTAGTCCTAAAATTAGTAACTAACACATTTATGTTAAGAAAGATGAATGATGTATCCAAAACTAGCTTTGAGCATGGCAAAAAAGTAGCCTATAGATATGTTAATCCAGTTCCTAATCTCTCTACCTTCTTACCAAATTTCAACTGTTGTAGCGTGATATAATAACAAACATATATCCATCCAAACTTTCACATTTATAATATTAGTAGGATTACTGAAAAACCAGCCAAGTGCGAGTTGGACTCGCGCACTCCTTAGCGTGCTCTGTCCTTACCAACACACTTCTCGGCGTGAGTTCAACAATGATTTCTCTAAACAAGACATCAATGAGAGCATTAGACTTTTTATTAAGTTTGGAATCGTTAGCGCGAGAACGACTCAGACTTGGCCAGTATTTAATATTTGTTTTACCTAAGGATTAGTATTATAATCAACGATAGAGCAAAAACAAAAAACTGTAAAAATATTTTTTCTTGTATTCTAATTTTACTTTTTCTTTAATATTTGATTTACGAATTAGTATTAGAATCGACAATTTTAACGCATGTATATTTACTATTTTCACGATAGAGCAAAAACAAAAAACTGTAAAAATATTTTTTCTTATATTATAATTTTTACTTTTTCTAATATTTATTATTTGTTAGTTTACCTTATATAAAAAACACTGAAAATTTCAGCCTGCTACCTGTTACGGTTCAAAAGGTACAGCCTTTTAAGTTGAACAGGTGGACAGCGTAAGCTTAGTAATAAGGTTCAATTGGAACACTGAGTCATCATCATATCAGCCGTAGAAAGTCTACTGCTGGATATAGGGCTCCCCCAAGGATTTCCACGACGACCGGTTCTGAGCTAACCGATTCCAGTGGCTTCCCACGACCTTCACCAGGCACCGGTCCATCGAGTGGTAGGCCTACCTGCGCTACGTTTTCCGGTGCGCGATCGCCTTTGAGAACTTTACTACCCCAGGGGCCATCTGTTTTCTATGCCCCGCCCACTGCCACTTAAGTTTAGCAATTTTGAGAGCTATGTTGGTGACTTTGCTTTTCCTCTTTGATCTCCTCGTTTCTGATTCGATCACGCAGAGAAACTCCGAGCATAGCACGCTCCATTGCCCTTTGGGTGACCTTTGAGTAAGGAACCCTAAAATACAAATCACTTTTATAAATAGGTTATATTATAAAAGCATTTGTACAATATAAAAATATTAAAGATTTTTTAATGAAAACCTATGCATTTTTACTTATTATATTAGTTCTAAAATTTGTTAACATGGCACATATAAAAACAATGTCGCTTGACAATATTATTTCTGTATTATTCATAGGCTCAATCAATATTCTATATGTTTTTAATAACCCAATAGCTCTTTCTACATGAATTCTCTTACTTGCAACTTTCCGGTTCTTCTTTAGCATCTCAGGGCCAATTTGGTTCCCTTTTTTGAAAAATGCTGGCATATTAACTTTTACCCCATATGATATAAAATGTCTTGTACGTTAAATCCTTTATCAACCATTATTTCATCGTTAGGATCAAACCTGTTTAAAATTTCACTCCTCTCAATGATTTGTCGGTCACTCGCAGAGCCACCATAACATGGAGATACATAAGTTATCAAACCACTCGGTGTTATACCTAATAGAAACTTCACTGTGTTTTTATTTTTATAAGATGAGAAAGTTATCTGTTGGGCCCTTGGCAAACCAGGTTTCTTTATAGGACATTCTGTAGCATCTATGATGACTCTGGTCATGGGAAACTTGTCATTAAAATCAAATGGTATATATGATTTTACAGTTTCCTTTCCAACCCACAAATATATTTTTCTCCACACTAATGACATGAATCGAATCCAAGTTATTACTAAATTTGATACATCTTTTATTGATATTAAATACATCATTGACAATTCTTCAAACGTTTTATGTCTCCGTAATACTATTAATGTTAAAAAGAACTGTTCTAACGGGTCTAATGAAGAAGGTGGAGAGCCATAAAAATATTTCAAATGGTGAACATCGTTGCCCAGGCTTGTGAAAACAAAAAGCATTTTTTTGTATGATTGTAAGCCAGTATAGAAATGTATCGCCTTGTTGTCATTTTTATATGTATGTACACTAAAAGCCGGTGAGTCGTTGATAGTTTGTACAGATATATCATTATAACTTTTAATTTCACGAACTGGGGATGCGCAAGATCCAATAATGGGTTCCAAACCACTTACTTCAATATCCATAGCTACAGAATCAGAATCTATATGATCTAGTTGTAGACAAAAGGAGTCACTAGTTGATGTATCAGATTTTTTCTCAGCATCGCTTAACTCCAAAGGATCTTCAGTTATGTCATTTGGTTCTACTTCAATAAATGGTATTTCTTCAACGAATCTTATTGGATAATTGTTTTTAGAATAGTCATTTACTACAAGACTAGGATCAAACCTAACATCATGATCTTCAGAATCATCAATACTAAAACTTGTTGTTGCTTCTACTTCAGCGACATCAGCTTCCCTTGTTTGAGAAAGTGTCCAAGGAAAGATTGATGGAACAGATTCTTTTTTTAATATCTTGTTTCCTTTATTACCAGCTAAAAAATACAAGTGCTTAAATAAGAATTTTAACATAAAAAAGGAACTAATAAATGACTTACGATTAGTAAAAACCAAAAGGTATATGTTGCAATACAAAACCAACTGAACAAGCAGCATGCAGAACGGATTAGAAAACAGACTAGAGGCTCTTTTTTTCTATGCTATGGGTGAAGGTTTTTTTCTATGCTATGGGTGAAGGGGTAAGTACTTACCAAACAGTGGCCGTGTGTAATAGAAATCATTGTCTTGAAAATGTTCAGAGCAAAGGTAAGTATATGTTTTTATGCTCCGTCCAGTCTTTAGTTTGGTGTCTAGTTTAGCAGCTGTAATCCACTGGGCCTTTATTGTTTCATCTTTTGGTAACTGGTGAACTCCATCTTTGTTACACCCATAAACAATACATGGTCCACGCATTTTCCTAAAACAATATGATTTACATACAAAAACAGTTATTGTTTTTGTCATTTTAAACTAAAAAAAGGTAAACATACTTATCATTTGTTCTTCAAGGCACGTATTTACAGAACACTATTATTTACTCCACAAGGGAACACGTACCTAAACACACCAGCTTGCTACTTTCATGTAAGTGCAGTGATCTGTGATACACTCATTTGCTTTTACAAATAAACAAAATTAGAAACGTCAAACAAAATGATTGCTGCTGTTCAGTTTTTTGTTTAATTGTACCTACGAAAAAAGATTTTACATAAGTCTCTTAGAAAAATTACCAAGGCAAATCAGCGCCATCTATTGAAATTTATTTGAACGTTGTGACATATGTCATAAGAAAATTCCCTATTAAATCTCGAGGAATTATTTGCACAAGGAGTTTGCATGTCAAATATTCTTTGGATAAGAAGTTTGTATCGAGTTGTTTTTTTTTACGCAAGGCAGTTATAAAGCTGAGATGCAAGGTCGAATATATTGGTGTGTTCTTAATTCCAACACCAAAATAGTGATTAAAAGAGCTTTTTATTTACTGTTTTCAGCGAATAAAATAAGCTTTTTAGAGGAGCAATGGTATAAAAAAAATTTTAATCGTCTGAAAATTTTACTTCGAGATATTGACGAAGATGTAAGTTGTATTACATAAAGACACCAAAAGATGGTCAATAAAATTTCCGTATGTATTTGAGTCCATATGATGATTGGAGAAGAAACTGCTGAACCAGTTGCGATAAAATTTTGCACACAGGTATTAAAAGTTATTCGCCAGGGGTAATTGTTCTTGATTTTCAAAATATTAAGAGTACCTCAAAAAACTCAATTCCCAATTTGCAAATGTAAGGTATTTAACGCTAAAAAAGATTTGATATGTGATGTAACTACAAAGTAACAATTTTTGAATTTATTCTTTCACATGTGCCATGAGACCTTCTTTATTGCCAAATTTCACAATGGAACTACCCTATAAGTTTAGATTTATTTGCAAGTGTCAAAATATGCAGCATGAATGACCGAATTTTTTATTGCGTTGACGTAAAAGCTTGATAGAGAGCACCAATGGACAGTAGACCTAACTATTAGTTATTAATTTCATTCGTGAGGAAACCTGCACACGCCTGCGAAGAAACTCGCAGGTTGTGTGTGATGTCGACCAACCCGCACTGGGCCCGCGTGGTCGACTAAGGCCTGATCGCCATAATTCAGGGTAGGCTCGAGCCCCTCGGTGGGGATGTATATGAGCTGACATGATGAATTTCAATTGTTAACAACATTGCTGTGTTCCAGATTCAAGATACGATAGCCAGTTCTCCATTGCGTTGGGGAAATTTGGTAAGGCCGCTTTCAGCTTCGCCATCATCGCCACTTACCATCAGGTGAGATGATGCCAAGGGCTTACCAATTGTGAATAAAAAAAATGTATACTAACAAAATACTCCTAAAAACGAGCCAAGCCTTAATTAAGATTACTTGACAGTAAAAAGTAGTGAGGTGAAATAAAGAGCCAAATTTGAATAAAAGGAAACGAGTGACTTGGCCGTTAAAAATTCTGTCAGAGCAGTAAGCCTAGATAGATGTGTAGTTGTTTGTTTTTTTTGGTTTTACTCCTTAAAATCGATTTTCATAAAAGGTATGGATTTTTTTAAGAAGTGAACCTTTTACAAGCTTTAACTAAAAAAGTGTTAATTTTCTGCGCGAAGTACATTGCGCACATTTAATTGTTTTTAAGTAAATCTTTAAACAGTTAACTGTCTTCAGAGAGTGTTAATTAACAAGGCGTTTATCTACTTGATTGAAAACGATAAGGTGAGTAGGTACTTATGAAAACAGGTGGAACAACGGTACTAAAAGCTCTTCAAAAGTTATTTAATTCCGTTATACTCGAGGGACAAACGCCTGAGGCATGGCACTGAAGAGTGGTCCTGCTTTTCTTTAAAAAGAGCGTTATTCATATTCATATTCATCATCAACATCATCATCATCATATCAGCCGAAGGAAGTCCACTGCTGGACATAGGCCTCCCCCAAGGATCAATTCATATTCAATTTATTCATAATAATTTCAAATATTACATGTAAGGTGTAATTATTATAATTATTATAATAAAAAATAAACACAACAAAATAATAAAATTTAACAATAAAAAAATTAAAATATAAATAATTGAGTCACAAATGTCAGAGAAAATAAAATTATCAAATTGTATTTACTAGTTAGTACTTTAAGTCAAATTAAAATTAACAAACTCTGTATAGCTATAGAAAGCGTGCTCGAGTAGCCAGCGTTTAAGTCTACTCTTAGAACAGCTCAGAGAAGGGGCTGCGATGACGCGCTCGGGCAGCTTGTTGTAGACGGTAGGGCCCATCACGTGGACGAGCTTGTCCGATTTAGCGAGCCGCCGCGGTACGGGCAGGAGTTTACACACATGTTGCGCAGATTACGCCCATTAACATCACCCGGTCGTCTATAGTGATGGAGGTGATTATATACGTAAATGGCAACCTGAAGGATTAATACTGACGGCAAAGTCAGAATTCGAAGATCTACAAACAACGGCAACGTTAATACCCTGCCAAAGAACTACAGACCCATTTCACTTCTGAATCACGCTTACAAGCTGTTTTCGAGAGTCGTACCATCAGGTGAGATGATACCAAGAGCTTACCACTTGTAAATTAAAAAAAAGTCATTACAAATCGTCTCGCACGCAGGTTTTACGACTTCTAGCCTCCCGAACAAGCCGGCTTCCGAAGTGGCTTTAGTACCATATACCACATACATACTCGTACGCTACGACAGATTATACAGAAGACTTAAGAGTACAATCAGCCTTTATGTTTGGCGTTTGTGTACTATGTTAAAGCCTTTGATTCAGTCGAAACCTGGGCTGTGCTACAGTCTCTCCACCATGTCAGTTTGCCTTCAGAATCAGTACTCGAAACCTATCCAGCTGCAGCGAGGGGTGAGACGTTTTATCTCCGAAAACGTTCACCGCCGCCCTGGAAGATGTTTACAAGCTTCTGGACTGGGGGAGAATCGGCATCAATATTAACGGCGAGTTCATAACCCACCTACAATTCGCTGACGATACTCGATGGCCTCAGTAACGTCTCTCAACAAGTGGGTCTTAAAATGAACATGGACAAGACGAATTTAATGTTAAATGTCCGTGTCGCACCCACCCCTCTAAAGGTTAAAGACTCTACACTGGAAGTTGTTGACGAATATGTATACCTTCGGGGCTCCTAGTTCTATATTTTCATATTCAAACACTACGACTGTGAGGAGCAAGGTCGCTACCTTCTCACAGTCTCCGAACCTAATCAAATGAGTCGAGGGTTCTCCGAAATTCCGAGCTCACTTCGCTTGCCCTTGCCCTAGTCTCGATTGTTCTATTTCTCAGTCGACAGAGCCTCTTCGAAACTCCTACTTCTGTATTCGCTTAGCTTATTTATGAATGGCCTAAGAATTAGCCAGTCAAGTCATTGAATGTATTATCATTCAGCCAGTTAGTTGAATGCCACCGTTTAATGAACCGGCTAGGCATTTTATTTTATTGCTAATTTAAACAGTAGGCTGCGACATATATATTACATGTATATGGCACCGTAAAATTGTAAAGATTATATTATAATCTAACGGGATCATATCGCGAGATTTTGAGCTGTTGAAAAATTTTGAACCGTAATAATATACTGTTTACAATTTCACTACTGTCATTGTAATCTCACTAGTGACATTACAATAACACTTGGCGAAGTGATTAACATTTAATAAATGAGCGAGCGAAGCGACCGATGTTAGGTTCGGTCAGGTTTGATTGATAAAACAGTCAAAGAATGCTTCGCAGAAGAAAAAATAATCATCGGTTTTATTCGGAGATACAAAAATGGGCCGTGAAATTGTAAGCCGAATGTCAATTTACCGTCGTATTATAATCTAACTGAATTTATGCAGTGAGATTGTACTGTCGCGGTTTTACCAATATCCCGGCGACCGACATATACAATCAAGCGACACGATACGCGGGTAGTGCGATGGGGCGGCATTGTACTCTGAGTACAAAAGCGTGTGAATAAAAGAAAAAAAAAAGAAAATTAAAACCCGACTACGAAAAATCTTCACTAAAAAGTATGAAAACAAGTTTCCCACCTGAAATCATAGCATTTATTTTTCCCTGCATCTGGTGTAATAGCCGTGATCGCAAGCCCTATCGTAATCAAAATTTATGTCATTATGGCTAGCGACCACGGCTATTTCCCTAGATGAAGGGAAAAATAAAGGCTATGATTTCAGGCTGGGAACTTGTGTTCATACTTTGCAGTAAAGATTGTCCGTTGTCGGGTTTAAGATTTCTTTACTTTTATTTTACATTAAGGAGTATCATTGAATAGGTCTTTGAAAACTACTGAGGGTTTACTAATACGATTTTTTTATTCAGAATTCGGTTTGTAAGTATTAAGCTTTAAAGTGCTAACAAAATTAGAGAATTGACTCTGTCCCTCCCCTCCTACAAGCTAAACTGCAATTTAAGGACATCTGAAAAAAAATTGTAAATAGTGGGACATATGATCAATTTAAAAGGAAAACTATCACAGATAAGTAGACTTTCTTAGTTTAGGAGTAATGATCGACCAACTTAAGGTGTGCAGGTGGATTTGTAAAAAGTTCATAGATTTGCCATACAAAATGTTTTAGCAAATGCAAATATAATTTTGTTTTAAAATATTTATTTATTTTTTGAAAAGACTACGGAACTCTACTTAGCACGAGTCCGACTCGTACTTGGCTGGTTTTTTCCTTTTACGGTCGGAAACCTAAAAAACTCAAAATATGTATTTCAAAATGGCTTTAGGGCCTTAGGTATGTTTTTTAATTATTTTCTTATGTAACACTTGATACGTACGTCGCGTCGGGAAAACTCTAAAATGGTAGGGTACCTGTCTAGCAAAAAATATTAAATTATTTTTATCCAAAATGACTGTTACGGTGTCGGATCGTGCAAATGTTCACCATCGAGAATAGCTATTTAGAGAACTCTAAAAAGCCGGCCAAGTGCAAGTCGGCATCGCGCACTGAGGGTTCGGGACCAAAACACATTTGAGTACAAAAACCCTTCAAACATGAACCAATATAACAATCGGATTGAAGGATAAACTTAACTGGGTAGTCGAACACAATGTATTGTTTTCCCAACTTTGTCAAGTTTCCGCCAGCAAATGTAAATTTGTAATCGTAAAAGATATCTTTACGGGATTTAGCAACAAATATACAGCTATCTGATTTTTTCCTTTATTTGTTCCATTACTTCTTGCTGAACTTTGTAATTCTAGATCATAAAGGGGTAATTCTAAAACCCTACAGGTTTTGACATCATCATTATTTCAGCCGAAAAACGTCCACTGCTGGACAAAGGCCTCCCCCAAGGTTTTCCACGACGACCGGTCCCGCGCTGCCCGCATCCATCGATTTTGAAATACTTTTAACAAAATATATGAACCAAAAAATGAAACAGTTATATTCCCGTATTTCTTATTTCTTTTACTAAGAAGCTTGATTTTTTACAGCTTCAAGGAACTGCAGATCTTAGTATTTTATTTTAATTTCAATTTTTCCACGCGTTCTTGAGAAAATGGGTCTTTACATACAGACAAGACTTACAGACGGACAACAAAATGAACCAATAAGGGTTCCTTTTTTTCTTTTGATGTACGGAACCCTAAATGATGTACCTTATAATTATACAAATGTAACGTTATAAGAAAGAAAGTGATGTTCTGCGCTTGGGCAAAAAACACACATACAAACAAACATACATAGTAATATACTCTTGTAATAACTATTGTTCGAGTACATGGCTGACTGTACGCCAGAAGTGAGATACGATATAAATGAGAAGTTTTTAGGGTTCCGTAGTAAAACCGTTAAAGTTTCGTCATGTCTGTACGCGGCCTAGCTCCTAGACTATTAGTAGTTAAGAGCTGAAATAATAACGTGGAGAGAACTGTTAAAAAAATTTGGAAAAAATAACTTTTTAGGGGTACCTCCCCTATAAGTAAAGTGAGGATGTTTTTTTGTCTCGTCTCGGGTATCGTTGGTTGTTGGTTAGAGCATAAAAAATAGTTGTGAAAGTTCTAAATTATGTTGGAGTCAAGTGTCCTGACCTCCTAACAACTAAACCACTGTATTTGGAAATTTGAAAATTAGATATGGACTCGATAATGGCAACTACGGAACCCTACATTGCGCGTGGCCCGACACGCACTCGGCCGGTTTTTATCATTATCATTTTAGACGATTTTATTGTGCTAGTTTAAACAGGTTGCATTAGTTTTAGACCCTGTTTTAATCCATGACTGTGTTTGCTGAAATGCACATTTTTAGTATTTTGCTGATATGTGGTTTTTTTCGGGCCCACCGGTGGGCGCGGCGCGGTGGTGCGGTCGCGGCCGCCAATACATTTGCGGCGGCGGCGGCGTGGCGGCGTGGCGGCGCGGTGGCGGGCGGGGCGGCTCATTTGCATCACCTCTCCGTTATTCATAATGATAATCCGGATTGGCCTCCACGTACGTACCTACGTACGTAGGCCGTACATTAAGCTGTGCATAAATTACTTACTACTCGACGCAAAACGTTTAACCGCCTCCGTGGCGTAATGGACAGTCCGTTCGCTTCACATCAGGAGGTCGCGGATTCGATTCCCAGCACGTTAAACTTTGTAAGACTCGGTTTGGTTGGTGGTAGGGCATTTTAATAGCCCGCCTGGCTAGCTTTCACCATCTCATCTAAGTCTTGCCGCCAAACATTAGTGTTAACAGCATTGATGTTGTCCGGCTTGAAGATAAAATAGCCAAATCACCATTGCGTTGGGTAATCTTGGTAAGCCCGCTTTTATCTTCGGTATCATCGTCACTTACCATCAGGTGATTGACACCAAGGGCTTATCAATTGTTGAAAAAAAAGGTGTCGGTAAAAATGTTAGCTCTACTTTCTAGCGTCGAAGTAGTAGGTTGAAAGTTACTTACCTATGTGATCGGGCAAAAATAAGACTTCAAGATTTGTTCACTAGTCATTATGAGACACTAAAAAGTGTGTAAGAAATAACAAAGTGTGTGTGTGTGTGTGTACGCCCAACATCCACCTGTTTTGCGGGGAACTGCGGGAGCGATTTTGATGAAATTGACGATATAGAAGTTTTAATTTATTTTACAGGGATTTCTTTAAACATTTTAAAACATTTAGGGTATTTCCTATACAAAAAAAATCTTATAAAAGTAGTAACTTTCATACGAAATAAAATGAAATATTTATTTAACAAACTAGTTAAACGTAGAATTCAAGAGTAAACGTAATAAAAATTACAATAGTTTATTAAAGGTACCTTTTTAGAATTCCGTACCTTAAAAGGTAAAAACGAAACATTATATGATCACTCTCATGTATGTCTGTCTGTCCATCCATCTGTCACAGCCAATTTGCTCTAGAATCTACTATATCGATTGAGTCTAATCTTGATACAAATATGTACAAATAAAATAAATAATAAATGTAAGTCAATGATTCAAAGACGGATTCTAACGTAAATAAATGAATTATAATTATGGGGACCAAGAAAATTTTGAAAAAATGGTTTTGACAACTACCTATATCGTGTGATATATCAAATGAAATAGGTTGTTGTGAAAATTTCAAGTATATTTATTGTTTAAACTTAAGAAAAGGGAAGCCGCTGGATGCGGGCAGCGCAGAACCGGTCGTCGTGGAGATCCTTGGGGGAGGCCTATGTCCAGCAGTGGACTTCCTTCGGCTAATATGATGATGATGATGAAACTTAAGATAAAAAGTTTTGAAGTCACTTAGGAAAATTAAAGAAAATTAACCGTTCCCCTTCTCTCCGAAACTTCTGCGCCTTAAATCTTGAGAAAATCACAAAATATGAGGTTGAATGCGTAGATTACAAGAAACCCTATTAGAAAATGTAAGGTCCTTCCGTTTCCATAGGAAAAAAATATCCTCAGCACAGAATAAGTAGACTCGTATTTACCGTGAGCAAAGTATGGAGTGAGAGGTCCTGTTCTGTTGGAAGTTAAAGTGTTGATGTGGAACCCTGTTTGTCTGACCTCGCGTCGCACTTGGCCTATTTTATTAGATACATTCTCGATAGAATTACTGATGAAGTTTTAGTAAATATATACCACCATCCTTACCAGAGCAGCCACGTTTAAATCCCAAGTACGCCGTGGAAACCGATTACAGTACAGATGAATGGCCAAGGATCGTAAGTGGTACTCGTAATATCCCAAGACTCGTACTGAACAAAGAGAGGATTTCGATAAAGTAGTAAAGCGTGGAGCTGCAGCTCGAAAAAACGTTTTTCCTTGATACACCGGCCGGCGCCAAAAAAGACCAATCCTCTCTGGCAATCCGGAAATCTGGCGACAATGAAAGGTATAGACCATATTTAAAAAAAAACCCAGCCAAGTGCGAATTGGACTTGCACAAAGTAGGGTTACGTATTCTTTTCAAAAAATTAAATGTATATTTAAAAAAAAAAAAAATTTTTGCAGCTGGTAATAGAATATTTTGTACCCGACACCCTTAATCTAAACATAGTTTTAGAAAACCCTCAGTAATTTTAAAAAACCTATTCCACGATACTACACACGATACTACACACGATACTACACACGATACTACACACGATACTACACACGATACTACACACGATACTACACACGATACTACACACGATACTACACACGATACTACACACGATACTACACACGATACTACACACGATACTACACACGATAAGGTGTGTCATGAACAAAACCCCTCTTTATATGTGGAGGAGGTACCCTATTTTTTTTTTCAAAATTTTATTGTACCACTTTGTCGGCGTGATTAATATGTACACCCACGCCGAATTACAGCTTAAGCCAAATAAGAGTATCACCGAAATATCTTACTTTGAAGAAAAACGCCGAGATTTGTAGACGTGAAACAAATATTTAAGAATATTGACGATACTGTCTTTCTTACAAAGCGTCGGTGGCTCAGCCGGTAACGACTCGGTTCTTCTAACCAGAGGTACTGGGTTCAAATCTCGACGGCCAATGTACCAATGAGTTTTTCAAAAACTTACGTACATACTTACCGATTGCTTTAACGGTGAAGGAAAACATCGTGAGGAAACCTGCACACGCCTGCGATGAAACTCGAAGGTTGTGTGTGAAGTTGACCAACCCGCACTGGGCCCGCGTCGACTAAGGCCTAATCGCCCTAATTCAGGGTAGGCTCGAGCCCCTCGGTGGGGACGTATATGAGCTGTTATGATGATGTCTTTCTTAAGACAGCCACTGAATACACGATTTACAATACTTCACTCAGTACAGTCTAATCCCAAAATAACCTCTAAAACCCATAATGTTTGGGTGTTAAACAAACTTTACTTTATATTATACTCTTTATGAAACTTTATGAAATTACGTTGGAAAATTAATCACAAGTTTAATGTCAATAGAATTTCGATATCTTACTCAAAAGTGAAGAAAAGCAATAAAAGCATATAAAATCAAGAACCGGGCATTCGGTCCCACTCTACGTAACCGCCGCGCCGCGTCGAAACCCGCATTGATTTGAAAGTAAAATTAATGACTTGAAAATATGTTCGATACTATTTTATCACAGATCTACTTACCGGATCTGGCTCTTGGGATGGCCTCAAGGGTCAGCCTTCAATCATGTAGTCTATTTGCCGGACCTGGCTCCTGGAACGGCTTTAAGGGTCAGCCCTCAATCATGTAGTCTACTTGCCGGACCTGGCTCCTGGAACGGCCTCAAGGGTCAGCCATCAATCATGTAGTCTACTTGCCGGACCTGGCTCCTGGAACGGCTTCAAGAGTCAGCCCTCAATCATGTAGTCGACTTGCCGGACCTGGCTCCTGGAACGGCCTCAAGGATCAGCCCTCAATCATGTAGTCTACTTGCCGGACCTGGCTCCTGGAACGGCCTCAAGGGTCAGCCCTCAATCATGTAGTCTACTTGCCGGACCTGGCTCCTGGAACGGCTTCAAGAGTCAGCCCTCAATCATGTAGTCGACTTGCCGGACCTGGCTCCTGGAACGGCCTCAAGGATCAGCCCTCAATCATGTAGTCTACTTGCCGGACCTGGCTCCTGGAACGGCCTCAAGGGTCAGCCCTCAATCATGTAGTCTACTTGCCGGACCTGGCTCCTGGAACGGCCTCAAGGGTCAGCCATCAATCATGTAGTCTACTTGCCGGACCTGGCTCCTGGAACGGCTTCAAGAGTCAGCCCTCAATCATGTAGTCGACTTGCCGGACCTGGCTCCTGGAACGGCCTCAAGGATCAGCCCTCAATCATGTAGTCTACTTGCCGGACCTGGCTCCTGGAACGGCCTCAAGGATCAGCCCTCAACCATGTAGTCTACTTGCCGGACCTGGCTCCTGGAACGGCCTTAAGGGTCAGCCCTCAATCATGTAGTCTACTTGCCGGACCTGGCTCCTGGAACGGCTTCAAGAGTCAGCCCTCAATCATGTAGTCGACTTGCCGGACCTGGCTCCTGGAACGGCCTCAAGGATCAGCCCTCAATCATGTAGTCTACTTGCCGGACCTGGCTCCTGGAACGGCCTCAAGGGTCAGCCCTCAATCATGTAGTCTACTTGCCGGACCTGGCTCCTGGAACGGCCTTAAGGGTCAGCCATCAATCATGTAGTCTACTTGCCGGACCTGGCTCCTGGAACGGCTTCAAGAGTCAGCCCTCAATCATGTAGTCGACTTGCCGGACCTGGCTCCTGGAACGGCCTCAAGGATCAGCCCTCAATCATGTAGTCTACTTGCCGGACCTGGCTCCTGGAACGGCCTCAAGGATCAGCCCTCAACTATGTAGTCTACTTGCCGGACCTGGCTCCTGGAACGGCCTTAAGGGTCAGCCCTCAATCATGTAGTCTACTTGCCGGACCTGGCTCCTGGAACGGCTTCAAGAGTCAGCCCTCAATCATGTAGTCGACTTGCCGGACCTGGCTCCTGGAACGGCCTCAAGGATCAGCCCTCAATCATGTAGTCTACTTGCCGGACCTGGCTCCTGGAACGGCCTCAAGGGTCAGCCCTCAATCATGTAGTCTACTTGCCGGACCTGGCTCCTGGAACGGCCTCAAGGGTCAGCCATCAATCATGTAGTCTACTTGCCGGACCTGGCTCCTGGAACGGCTTCAAGAGTCAGCCCTCAATCATGTAGTCGACTTGCCGGACCTGGCTCCTGGAACGGCCTCAAGGATCAGCCCTCAATCATGTAGTCTACTTGCCGGACCTGGCTCCTGGAACGGCCTCAAGGATCAGCCCTCAACCATGTAGTCTACTTGCCGGACCTGGCTCCTGGAACGGCCTCAAGGGTCAGCCCTCAATCATGTAGTCTACTTGCCGGACCTGGCTCCTGGAACGGCCTCAAGGGTCAGCCCTCAATCATGTAGTCTACTTGCCGGACCTGGCTCCTGGAACGGCCTCAAGGGTCAGCCCTCAATCATGTAGTCTACTTGCCGGACCTGGCTCCTGGAACGGCTTCAAAGGTCAGCCCTCAATCATGTAGTCGACTTGCCGGACCTGGCTCCTGGAACGGCCTCAAGGATCAGCCCTCAATCATGTAGTCTACTTGCCGGACCTGGCTCCTGGAACGGCCTCAAGGGTCAGCCCTCAATCATGTAGTCTACTTGCCGGACCTGGCTCCTGGAACGGCTTCAAGGGTCAGCCCTCAATCATGTAGTCGACTTGCCGGACCTGGCTCCTGGAACGGCCTCAAGGATCAGCCCTCAATCATGTAGTCTACTTGCCGGACCTGGCTCCTGGAACGGCCTCAAGGGTCAGCTCTCAATCATGTAGTCTACTTGCCGGACCTGGCTCCTGGAACGGCCTCAAGGATCAGCCCTCAACCATGTAGTCTACTTGCCGGACCTGGCTCCTGGAACGGCCTCAAGGGTCAAACCTCGATCATGTAGTCTACTTGCTGGATCTGGCTTCTGGAATGGCCTTTAGGGTCATTATCACGGATCTGCTTGCCAAATCTGGATCCTGGAACGGCCTCAAGGGTCATTATCACGGATCTCCTTGCCGGATCTGTCTACTGGAACGGCCTCAAGGGTCATTATCACGGATCTACTTGTTGGATCTGGCTCCTCGAACGGCCTCAAGGGTCATTATCATGGATCTACTTGCCAGATCTGGCTTCTGCAACGGGCTCAAGGGTCAGCCCTCAATCATGTAGTCTACTAAAGACTATTTTTTTTTAAGAATATATTAACTAAGCATGATTCAGATTAGTAATTTCTAAAAAGTTAATCTTGGTTTATTCCCCCTCTTAACAAATGCGAGCCTTCTGTGCCTCGCTAGTTGTGGTCCGGGTGGCGGCAGCGGCGGCACTCGCTCGGAGACAGCGGGCGCGCGCGGCCGGCCGCTTGACGCGCGACGAGCACGGCGGCGTGCGGCGTGCAGCGTACGTAGCGACTCGTAGTTTGTAAACTTAGTGAGTTGTCGGAACATGTGACGCGTTCCAAATTTATGGCATCCGATTGTTTGTGAATGGAACACCCGCCATGTGAGTACTGTTGTTTACTTTGTTTGAGTTAATTTTAAAGAAAAACAACTTTTTTATTTGTTAACTTCTCAAAGTATGTAATTATCATTTTATCTTTTGAAACAATCAAATTGAAATTTCAAATTCATTTATTCATAAATAATATACATAGTGTTTGAATAAAGAATAAGTCAAACATAAATAATTACATAAACAAACCATACAAATATGACATGCAACATAAAGATTAGGTACGCAAATTTATTTCAATTCAATTCATGTCCAAATTAAAATGTAAATAATTTGAAAAGTAAAATAAAGTAAGTAAAAAAAATACAACGTACAAATGTCCGAAAAATTTGCATGTCAAGAAAAATGTTATTCATACAAATAGTTTAAATTAAGATTTCTAGAAACCATTATAAAAAAAAGTATATGTCCTTAAAAATTTAAATAACAAAAATATTGCAAAATCAAATAAAATGTGTAATAAATTAATTCAAGTGTCATAAATTATGTTCATTATTTTATCACGTAAAATTATCATTATTCACTATAATAACATTGCTTGATCAAAAAATCTCTTTTAAATACAGTTGCTCGAAAAGTATTACTTATTTGCTCGTTTACTGTGCGCAAAATTGATTTTACCACACAAGTGATTTTTACTTTGCCACTTTTTAATTTCTAGCTTGAAGGAACAAGACGTTTCTAGTATAATAAAAATGTAATAACCAAAGATACATAATCATCTTTGTAGTTCTCTAGATTGTTCCTCAAAAAGGTTAGTACATAACGCTAGCTGATAAGATTTTCTTTGGGTTATATTATTGTTAGGAAAGGAGAATAAATATGAATGAAACGCATGGGTTACACCAAGGAATAGATCATCTTTTTCAGGGAGGTTTTAATTACCCCAAGCCATATTTATGGTAATATTTAAAAAATACGTATTACTTGTGCCTACCTAAAATATGGCGCAGTTTCGAAAAACTGAACTGATTTGTTTGAGTTCAATATATGTGTAATAAAAAATATACTTATATGTATGTATAGGAAAAAACAAAGTAAGACACATACATACATACATACTCCCCGGACATTTAAAATGAGCCACAAGTCGCGTAAACTGAACTTTAGTTGCCGAAACCTTGATAGGTATTATAACGGTATTGAAAAACGTCGCATGACACGCGTAGACGGGTGTAAAAGGTAAATGACAAACTCGTGACGATGGTGAACCCTCGCCTGCGGCTCTGGCTTACAAATTTCACTCGTTTGTTATTTACCTTTTTACCACCCTTGTATCATAAATAGTTTTTAGCTTATTCTTGAAAGAATTTAAGCCCATTTAACTTTTCAGCGATAAGGGTAAAGCATTAATAAAAGCCTTACAGCCTGTTTGGGACGATGCGTAGCGTAACATTTACGTGTAGACTGGGACAAATTCTTTGCTGAAAGTCTTTCCGCCGTGTCATCATTCTTTACATATTTTCCTCGTCTGTTTCAAACTCACGTGTGTTGCATAAACGGCTGCATCGGCACGTAAGTAACATCAGGTGAGGTGCAACCAAATGCACTCAAATATTTCATTAAAGTAACTACATAAATTTATTAAAAATTAAAAACTCGATTGCATACATCTTAACCCCTCTTTTTTAGTTCTTCATCGTATCAGCTCATATACGTCCCCACCGCGGGGCTCGAACCTACCCTGAATTAGGGCGATCGGTCCTTAGTCGACCACGCGGGCCCTGTGCGGGTTGGTCGACTTCACACACAACCTTCGAGTTTCTTCTCAGGCCTGTGCAGGTTTCCTCACGATGTTTTCTAACACCGTAAGAGCGTCGAATAAACGCAAATATGAAATCGAAATTCGAAAACAGATTGGTACGTGGCAGGATTCGAACCACGGCCTCTCAGATAGGAGGTAGCGGCCGTAGCCGCTACGCCACCGACACTCTTTCTTTTTTAGTTAGTTAGTTCCTGTCACTCGAGGGATCAATACGAATCAATACGACTTCATCAAGCCGTTTAGGCTGCAGGGCCTGCCAAACAAATAAATATACATACATTAGCACTCGAAAAACGTTAGCCTTTTTCTGGCGCAGTCGGGTAAAATCACGTTTCTTGGAACCCCCTTTGTTTGCCACTTTTTTATTTTTTATTATTTGATGGTAAATCCTCCTTAATAACAAATATTCTGTGAAAATTTCAGATACAACTTTCTGAAAGTCGGACAGACAGACGGACAGCGTAGGGTAATAGGGTCACGTTAATTGGTATGGAACCCTAAACATCTTTGAAAGAACAGTAAAAAAAAATTAAAAAATACCTATGGACGGAGATTATGTAACACCAAGCAGCTATCGAACTATCCAGGTGCGTAGTTGTAGCCCCCTTTGCAGTCGGGTAAAAACAAATGATATGAAGGCGCTTCTTCATATTTAAGTCGTAGCTACATCTCCTAATTTTAATGCTGTAGCGCAAACGGGATTCTACGTTTTTTTTTTTTATTAAAAATTTGAGTGCGTTTGACTGCAACTCACCTGATGGTAAGTGATGATGCAGTCGAGGATGGTACACGCAAAAAAATGAGTATATAAATGCATAATAGACCATAATAAACTGTCTCGTAGTGAGTACATCCCTGAGGCTTCCGAGTGCATAACAAGCTGGACCAATAGTTCTCTCAATCGCATTCAGTTCACATTTCCAATTTATATACTCATCCAAGTATACACCTAGAAAATTTGTGGTATTAACAGTATTTATAACCTCTCCGTTTAATTTAATATTAGTTGGTTTCTTGCGGTTGATTTGAATAGGATAAAGCCGGTTTAACTTGTATTCAGCTAAGGGAAGTTATAACTAAATGGTTCATGTAAAACAGTTAAAATTAGTAGCAAAGATGTGGGTAGGTATAGTTTTTGGATCCTTCTTATAACTTTTCTTAAAAAGAGGTACTATTTTGACAATTTTTGATTGTTCCTGAAAAGTACCCGTATCTGAACATTAATTATAAAATTTTGCAAGAGGTTCCGCTAAAAGGTCGATATTAATCGGCTACCAGACGACATCAGGGATGCACCCTCTACCCACTGCTTTAAGAACAGACTTAAGGAGTGGCTTCTAGAAAAACAGTTTTACGACATAAAATAATTCTTGCAGACAAAGCTCCAGCTCACGTAGGGTCTGCAGTTATTTTAGTACATTAATAATTAGTATTACTTAACATATCAATTATCATTTTTTGTATCAAATTCCTGACATTTATTTTTGTTATTCTTGCATTAGCATTTTTGTGTAGTATTGACTACATTGAGTGTAGTAGTAGACTTGCAACAAATGTTGTTAAAAATAAATTTCATTTCATTTCATTTTCATTATATTTGCACACACTGATAGGTAGCTTGTCATACACACAAGATCTTCTGATTATCAAATAATTCACCCCTTTAGCGAACTCATATGGTTTTATGTGTTGCCATGTCATGTCTGTGTTAAAACGCTGACTAGTCATATGTAACGAATAAAGAGCTCATTCAAGATCCCCATTAAACTTAATTCAGAACTCTGAATTACAACGAGTAAGCGTTAAATAAAATATCTGCTACATTTTGCGGGTCATTGATAATTTTATTGTAACTGTCCCTTTCGTTTTAGTTGACTTATTGTTTCTGTATTTAGCCCTATTAACAAATTCACAGCCCTTTTCAGAATTTTTAGATTTCTCAATTTCTGACCGCACTGCTAGTATTTTTGCTTGTCGTGTAACTTTTCTGTACAATCTTATAAAATTACTAGTGGGTGCCCGCAGCTTCACCCACGCAGATCCCGTTTTATGCCGTTCCCGTGAGAATTTCCCAAAATCCTTTCTTAGCGGATGCCCACGTCCTAATTGCTCTCTGTATTCGAAATTTCAGCAAAATCCATTCATTGGTTTCGGCTGTGCGTTGATATACCAGTCAGTCACCTTCTCTTTTAAATATACAGATTTTGTGAGGATCTCTTCATTAACTGTTTTATTTAAAGATGTAAATACTCTTTATTGTACGGAGTAGATGGCGTTGTACCCATAGTTACCCATTTTAGTTTAGTACCTCTATTTTAAAAATTACTCTTCTTCCTGATTGTTTTTTTTTTAAATATTTAAAAACATTTCAATCCTTGATGTTCAGGGAGTAATGCTAACACGGCCTCCTGCCAAGTCAATATAATTCCGATTTGTGTGATAGCCACTCACTCTAGGTTCTATTCAATAACATTCAACTGTCTTAATGATGTAGACACCTACGAGTGTTTAGGTAATTCAAGTAAATATTCAATAGTAAAAATAATTTTTTTTAACCAAAAATAAATTTACTTTACATCGGCCAAGAGCGAGTCAGCGTTGTACATAAACAGGAAAATAAACATCTATACCTTGTGTTCGCGGCATCTAAGTTGAACAATGTGCAGTGTCTTGTTTTCAGGTCTCAATGGCAGTGCGGAACGCGGGGGTCTGCATTATAATTTATTGTTACTCTGAAATAGCACAAAAATTAGCTTTTTCGTGCTTACTAATCCACTAAATTACCCACTTTTTTTCAAAATTTACAATTGGTAAACCCTTGACAACATCGCACCTAGTGGTAAGTGATGATGTGATGGAAGCGGGCTTACCAAGATTCCCCAACGCAATGGGAACTTACTATCTTATCTTCATGCCGGAACACACCAATGATATCAACAATGACATTTGGCGGCAAGACTTAGATAAGATGGTGGTAGCTGGCCAGGCGAGCTTAGAAAATGCCCTTCCACCAACCAAACCGAGTTTTACAATTGACCTCGCCGGGAATCGAACCCGCGACCTCCTATGTAAAGCCAGTGAACTTTGATTTGAGCTACGGAGGCGGTTAAAGTGACCGCACCCGGCTTCGGCTTAATAAATAGGGACAATTTGTTTTTCATTTTATGTCAATAGATAGTGTTCACCGTATTTTCTAGCGAGATCTACTGAACTAATTAACATAATAAGTAATTAACAGTTACTTTTTATAATATTTATTTATTTTGGGAAGATTAACAGGTATCGCTATGAGTCCGGTATTGTTGCACTTTGCACTATCATAGGCACTATGCACTATGCACTATGCCTGTGGTAGTTCGGTCGACTTTTAGCCTTAGAACGGTATACTCTGGAGTCTGTATGCGTGTCCGCAGAGGCTCAAATTCGACGTTGTTCTCTTCAAAGGTAACGGTTCCTTGTGTAAATTACAACTGAAATAAAATAAAACCCTTGTAAATTTGATTAAATTTGCCTTATTACATGTTGTTGCGTAGGCACCATTTATATATGATTGAAAAGTTATGTTGTAATATAACAGCTACAAAACAAAGTATGACTGCGGAACATTGCACAGGACAACAATTTAAAAAGACACGCTAAGTGGCTGAAGGTCCAGCAACGGTAGCCGGCTGGCACCAGCCAGTGTGCAGCGCCAGCGACTTTAGCATACAATATTTATGACGTTTTTATCTGCTGGACTGCACAGTACTAAATTTCACAGTTAAAATGTAATAATAGGTATTGGTAATTAAAATGAAACTTTTATTACATCGTCTCAAACTTTTTCGTCTGTGTGTTGCGTGACGGCAGAGATTATTACATCGTCACAAACTTTTTCGTCAGACCAGCCATGGTCGTTTCGTCCTCTGTACCGTAGCTCCAAGAGGAGAGCAGCCATGATCGTTTCGTTCTTTGTACCGTAGCTCCAAGAGGAGTGAAACTTTTATTACATGATCGTTTCGTCTTCTGTACCGTAGCTCCAAGACGAGAGCAGCCATGATCATTTCGGGTTCTGTAAATGTCTATAATGTGAAAACAGTTTCACTTTTACCATGGTTTCATAAAACCACACACTCTTTTTTTACCTCTAAGTAAAAAATATGACCACAACAGAAATCGGAATAACATTTTACGACAATTTACTTGAACGGCGCGGTTGCTTTAGAGGGGCATTGCCAGAAGCGCCATTTTGCTTCAACCGGCGAGGCCCTTTGTGGGTGGTCGCCATTATTGTCAAGGGTTAGAAAAACAAAAATTTCGCAATATTTTTGTATGGGAACTATATATAAAACTTATATCGATGAAATCGTCTTTAACTGACTACCTGACTAAAATATTTGTGTATGAAATTATGTGAGACAAAATTCAACAGTCTAAGCTAAAGATAAGGTAAGTAGGTATTGCACTCGAACCTAAAAAAATGTGAAATATGAATGCCACAATAACAATTCTTAATACAATAACATAGTATTGCTTACCCGGTTTATTGGGAATTTCAACAACACAGAGTTTTTCTATGTAAAACAACAAAACAATCACTAAACAATCACTTTAACAACACGTACGCGCACCGCCCGAGCACAGCGGAAAGCACTGACTGATTCGAAGGAGATTTCTATCGAAAATCATTCACCGTTGGCTTTTTACTCATTCCTAACTCTATCCTAGTCTTACCAAGGCGCTTTAGCAAACGTTAGACGCACGCAGCGATAGTTTTCGCTCCATAATCAGGTATGAAGTGAGTCACTTCCCGCGAACAGGGCCCCGTCCAGCAGCCGGACGCTGCCAGATGCGCAAATTCCCGCGCGACCGACTATCGGTTGCTTGCCAGTTCCGAAAGTAGCAAAAAAATGTCCGTGCCAGGCGAGTGGATAAATGTTAAACGTGATTACCTGTATACCATACGAACAAAGCACAGGGTGTAACAAAATTGGTGTAGGTCCCGTTAACTGGGGCTTCTACTTATCACACTGAACAACTTTTGTTCTACGACTTTACTGAAATCGTAAAAATTTGTTTTACCCTTCAGAGATTTGTTACCATAGATGGGTTATGCACTAACAAACAACATTTGAAAATCGAACCCATTTACACACACACAACATTATAGGTAGTTCGGTTCCATTGCACCGAATGCTACTAAGAAAGAGATGCCAATTGGCATCTTCTTATTTGCTTCACTTTTAGGAAGCATGTAACCTATCTACCTCCCTTTATATATAGCATATCTCTGTTACCCTTCATAAAAATCGATCTAGTGATCGACCAATTCAATTCAATTCAATGTATTTATTCAAAATAGGTGCAAATTACACTCTTTCTGATATTCATAAAATAATAATAACAATGTCATTTGTGAAGAATCAAGAAATAAACAATAATTAGTTAATAACGTCAAAATTAAATCCTTGATATAAACCAGATTATGTCATTAGAACATGAAAACAATATGACACGAAAAGTTATATTTACTTATAAATCATTGTATGCCTTTAACGCTCCCATCAACCATATTAGACGGAAAGGAACGACCCGGCTCCCGATGCGCCACCATCCACACGAACATTTAAGCGAGCATGCACCACTCATGTCAATGCTAAGAAAACCAATTTTGTGCATTTTAGTATGAAGGGTGTTTTGAGAATTGACTATGGGTTCCTTGGGGAAAGTTTTTTGGTATGATGAGTAGAATCCCTAGTTAACGGGACTGACACCAAATTTTGTTACACCGTGTATATTAGTAGTAACGATGTACACTCTAGCTCCGATCGCACTCCGATTGGTGCGTCTTAGTGCGATGCCTCACGGGCGTCGGCCTGGCGTTGCGTCTATTCATGACATTAATTAATTCAGGGTAGGCTCGAGCCCCTTGGTGGGGACGTTTATGAGCTGATAGGATGGTGATTCATGATATGCGTTGCTCTGTGATTTTTTTATAAAATTACGACGGAGCTCCAACGCTCCGTATGGCATCGCGCTTACTCATCACGTATTTACGCATATCGACAAATAAAAACAGAGGAATGTAATATAGCACCGCTAGTAAGAGGGTGTAATGGTTTAAGTAGGTGCAGTGTAGATACGTATACCGTAAACAGACCTGTGACACTATTGAACTATTACCAGAGCTGTACCTTGTGTAGCAGGAACTACCTCGTAGCACCACTCCGCAGCGGCAGGCGACCGCACGCTCCTTAATTAAAGAGCACCGCCCAGCCTGTACTGTACAAGCGACGCGACATGACGACGCTCCCAGTTCGCCCTTAATAACCTATTAGCGGCCGAATTTGATTACCGCTCCTCTGTCGGGACACCAAATTAAATTTTGAGTAGAAATACCACTTAAAATAACGCAAGTGTAAAACACTTGAAAAATAAAAAGACAGACCTGTATTATAGGTGCAGAGTGTTGCGATAGATTAGAATAGAATAAGTTTATTGAGACACCAGCCACATCATATACAGTTAATGGTACATAGTTACTGTTATGTTAAAATAAACATTTTTTTTGCACTAGACAGACATGTCAATTTTAAATAAACGAGAAGAAGTAAATACATATAACAGGTAATTTAGGTATAAGCCCGGCGACATCAAAAGGTCCAGCTCAGCATATGTAGCAGAGACAAAGCCTCAGCTGCGCTGGTGATTCTGCTGCAACCTGATCAAATTAGTGCGTTGAAGAGGAAGGGACGACACCACCGCGCGGTACTCAAGAAGGAAGGAAATATAAACACAACAAGGAACAACAATCATTTTATGCATTTAAATTCGTCGAGCTGGAATAACTGAAAATACCAATTGATAAGTTTTGTAAAAAATATTGGACTGTTATAATATCAGGCAGCTTGCTAGCTGTCAGCATTAAGATGGATGAAAACATATTATTATAAAAACTTGTATAAAATGTTATATTATAAAGAAATTCTGCGCTTTCTAATATAAATACCTACCTATTTATTACAAGAAGATGGTTAAATTCAAGATAACCCGCGCTGTAACTCTAAATAAAGAACCGAAATAATTTACATACGAGTTTACATTAGTACTAACATAGAGTATGGACACTCCCTGCCGCTCTCTAGAATGCCACCTCACCCCCTCGTCAATATGATTGATACAGATTGGTTATAGTTTGGTTCTCGAACGTATAGGATTTCGCTGAGATTTCGTTTGCTCCGTCATTTGTTTTTAGATATGTCATTTCTCGCCCGTTGTATGAAGTGTCCGGGGTATGACTGAACAATCCCACTAACACGTAGTAGCTTAGTGTGTGCTTTTAAATAAAGTATTTGTGTTTATTTGTATAAATTATGCTGGTTTCTATTATAAACCACCTCCGTGGCGTAATGGTTAGTCCATTGGCTTCACACCAGGAGGTCGCGGGTTCGATTCCGGCGGGGTCAACTTATAAGACTATGTTTGGTTGGTGGTAGGGCATTTTCTGAGCCCGCCTGGCTAGCTACCGCCATCTTATCTAAGTCTTGCCGCCAAACATCAGTGTTAACAACATTGATGTGTTCCGGCTTGAAGATAAGATAGTCAGTTCTCCATTGCATTGGGGAATCTTGGTAAGCCCGCTTCCGTCTTCGGCATCATCGTCACTTACCATCAGGTGAGATGGTGCTAAGGGCTTACCAATTTTGAATAAAAAAAAATTACAGACTTCAAAAGAGAAGGAGGTTCTATGTTCTACTGTATGTAATTTTTTTCTATTTTTAGTTATTCGTTTCTATTATTGCTGGTGTATATTAAAATATATTATGACTATTTACATGAATTGTTTTGTTTCCAGATACGAGCATGGCTTTGAAACGCATATCTACTGTCGTCCTGCTTATAACTAGCTTTGGTGAGTCCTTACACCTATTGAAATCTCGTTTTAATTATTTCGGTAACTTTATGTCACGGGCACGTAACATAAATTGACGGTAAAATTTTGTTTGAGATTATTTGCGAGCACTATAACAACTGCATGACGTGACACGAGGAGTTGAGGAGGTTCGATTATGTTGGGCATCTCGCGCGTAGCAGGGCTGTCGTGTGGTGTGGCCGGGAAGCGCGCGCGCGCCCACTTAGCTCAGAGAATCGTCCCTGTCGCGGCGCCCGGCGCGGCGCACTTGTCAGGGTACGTCCCTCCTAGCACGTACAGAGATATTTCCTATTTGGGCCTCTGGTTATGACTCATTTCACTATTTATTTATTTATAAGGAAGACTTAAAGCTAATATAACATTTTAAAAATCGAATAAAAAACAGAAAGCTACTCAAAAGCCCTCACTAATAGAAACATTATAAGATATTAAAAACAGCAACAGCGGAAGTTCACAGCAACACGCAAGCACCGGTATCGGTAGTAAAAGTAATTCAACAAAAAGAAGATAGGCAAAAATTAATAAAGGTTAAAAAAAAATAAAAAGTAAAAATACAGCACCTTTATGGTCAGGTGGGCTAGTCCTCGAAGAAAGGCGGACTAAGCATTCGTCTCGCCACCGCCACCGCCACACTTGTACAGAATAGATCTAGTGAATACTCCTTACACAAATTGTTGAAATTATTGCTTGCTCGCAACAGATATGAATTCTGCCTGAAATTGGTAGATGCGGGGGGAATGAATAATAAATTATTGTACCTAACGTTCTTTTTTTGAGCTCTGGACAGTCTATATGGCTTGAGGCAGTCTTTAATAATTTTCTTATATTAACCATTTTTCGAACTTTTATGTTGTTCAGGCAGAGGATCAAAAATAAATTGCATTCCCTGATGTTTTTAAAAAGTACATTCAGGTTTATACGTAGTACTAAATAGTTTTTTTAAAAAGGTTTTTTTTCTGTAGATAGATAGATATTTAATAAGCTTGTATGAATAAAGATAATGGATACCATAGCGAGGGGATTATACTACTCGCACGCACGACAACACGCAGCTACACCAGGCTGAGGATGTTCCTGTGGAGAGATCTGTTGTCGCCACTAGACTCCACGTAACTTATGGATATAATTATATATTTTTCGACAGCCATGATAAATTATAAAAGTAATACTGACAAAGGACAATGACCGTCTGTCTACCGAATTGGTTAGTCCATTAGATTCACATCAGTAGATCTCCCGGCTTTCTAACAGTCGGTTTGGTTGGTGGTAGGGCATTTTCGCGAGCGTGTAAATGAGTTCCCTTGGCAACTATGTTAGGCTGTTCGCTGCATTGCGACTTGAAAGAAATTAACAAAAAAGAAAAAGTAAACAAACAGTTTTATCTAATCAGCTCATTTACGTCCTCATCGAGGGTCTCCAGCATACCCTGTATTAGGACGATCGGGCCTTAGTCGACCACGCACTGGCCCAGTGCGGGTTGGTCGACTTCACACACAAACTTCGAGTTTTTTAGCAGGTGAGTGTAGGTTTCCTCACGATGTTTTCCCTTATCTGAGCATACGGTAAACGTACATATGAAATCTAAATTCGAAAACACATTGGTACGTGGCAGAACTCAAACCACGATCTTTCGAACAGGAGGTAGCAACCCTAGCCGTTACACCACCGACGCTCTTACATTCATCATATCAGCCACAAATCGTCCACTGCTGGACAAAGGCCTGCGCTGCCCGCATCCATCGGCTTCCCGCGATCTTCACCAGGTCATCGGTCCACCGCGTGGGAGGCCTGCCTACGCTACGTTTTCCGGTGCGCAGTCGCCACTCGAGAACTTTACTACCCCATCGGCCATCTGTTTTACGAGCTATGTGCCCTGCACACTGCCATTTCTGTTTAGCGATTCTGTGAGCTATGTCGGACACTTTAGTTCTCGTGCGGATCTCCTCGTTTCTGATTCGATCACGCAGAGAAACTCCGAGCATAGCACGCTCCATTGCTCTTTGGGTGACCTTGAGCCTTCTTATGAGGCCCATAGTAAGCGACCATGTCTCACGTCCGTAAGTCATCACTGGCAACACACACTGGTCAAAGACCTTAGTCTTGAGACACTGCGGTATTTGGGACGTGAAGATATTGCGAAGCTTCCCGAACGCTACCCAGCCGAGTTGGATTCGTCGATTGATCTCTTTCTTGAAGTTGGAACTACCTAGCTGGACTGTTTATCCCAGGTATACATATTCGTCAACAACTTCCAGTGTAAAGTCTCCAACCTTTAGAGGAGTGGGTGCGACACGGATATTTAACATTATTTTCGTCTTGTCCATGTTCATTTTAAGACCCACTTGTTGAGAGACTTTACTGAGGCCATCGAGCATTGTGTTTAGTTCTCCTAAAGTCTCAGCCATGACCACGATATCGTCAGCGAATCGGAGGTAGGATATGTACTCGCCGTTGATATTGATACAGAATTCACCCCAGTCCAGAAGCTTAAAACCATCTTCCAGGGCGGCGGTGAACAGTTTCGGAGATATAACGTCTCCCTGTCTCACCCCTCGCTGCAATTGGATAGGTTTCGAGTTTTGGTCCTGGAGGCGAACCGACATGGTGGCGTTTTCATACATACACTTCAACACCTCGATGTATCGATGGTCAATTTGCTGGAGAGACTGTAGCACAGCCCAGGTTTCGACTAAATCAAAGGCCTTCTCATAGTCCACAAATGCCAAACATAGTGGCTGATTGTACTCTCCGGTCTTCTGTATAATCTGCCTCAGCGTATGTATGTGGTCTATGGTACTAAAGCCTTTTCGGAAACCGGCTTGTTCGGGAGGCTGGAAGTCGTCAAACTTGCGTGCAAGACGATTTGTTATGACTCTCGAAAACAGCTTGTAGACATGACTCAGAAGTGAGATGGGTCTGTAGTTCTTCAGCAGGGTGTTGTCACCCTTTTTGAAGAAAAGCACGACCACACTTCTGTGCCATGCTTTATGTGTTTGTCCCTCGAGTATAACGGAATCAAATAACTTCTGAAGAGCTTTTAGTACCGGTGATCCACCTGCGTTCAGAAGTAGAGCCATAATTCCATCATCACCCGGTGCCTTGTTGTTCTTGAGCTTTTTGAGGTCATTCTAATCTCGTACAGGCTGACGTCCGGGATATCTTCGGTATAGTGTCGGGTTAGTCTATATCTTGGGTCTTCAGCCAGATCGTTGACAGGCAAACGTGTGGTCTTGTACAATTGTCCATAGAACTTCTCAACTTCTTCCAGCAACTCAGTCTTAGACGATATGGTCCTGCCATCCTCAGTCTTCAGCTTGGTCAGTTGGCTTTGTCCAACAGACAGATCTCTCGCGAACACTTTTGATCCTTTGTTGTGCTCAATCGCCTCTTTAATACAATTGTATTAC
This sequence comes from Coleophora flavipennella, assembly GCA_947284805.1. Taxonomy (NCBI): domain Eukaryota; kingdom Metazoa; phylum Arthropoda; class Insecta; order Lepidoptera; family Coleophoridae; genus Coleophora; species Coleophora flavipennella. The sequence goes on from OX369266.1 coordinate 500,302, forward strand.
ATTGGCGTAAATAGCGAGTTAGGGACTTAGAGATCTGCCTGTTTAGTTGCCGATACTGAGTAGCGTCTTAAGAGGACTGCAAAACCAATCTGCGTCTTTCTTCCATGAGGTTTCTGGTGAAGTCGGAGATTTTTTTGGTTCTGTTTGAAGGGCGAGTTTTAAAAATCTTAGACCCGACCGTTTGAACAATTTCCACGAACCTGTCATTATAATCGTCCACATTCTCGCAGTCTCCTAGGCATTCGAAACGATTGTGCAACTCGAGCTGAAAGCTCTCGGGGTTTTGGAGCTGGACGGGCGCCGATTGGAGCGTAGACTTCATCAGTCGACATCTTTCTAGCTTGGTCTTGAGATTCAATGTGCCTCTGACCATCCGGTGATCGCTTCCTGTTTTGACTGAATTGATCACGGAGACATCATTGAATATTTGCCTCCTTGCCGACAAGATGAAGTCTATCTCGTTTTTTGTTACGCCATTGGGATGCAACCATGTCCACTTCCGCTGTTTTGACTTTTTAAAGAAGGAGTTCATCATAAAGAGGCTCTCCTTCTCCATAAAGTCGGCCAGCATCTGGCCACGTGCATTTCTTACACCATATCCAAATTGCCCCACTCTCAGCTCACTATCGCTTCGTTTGCCCAGTTTCGCATTAAAGTCATTCATAACAACGGTATAACGGGTCCTAGTGCTTAGCAAGTCTGTAGAGATGTCCTCATACATAGTCTCTACCTCGTCGTTGGAGTGTTCCATAGTCAGCGCGTATACCTGTATGACCTTCATCGAATACCGTTTGGTGATTCTGAGTATAAGGTATGCTACCCTTGTCGAAAAGCTCACGATTTGGACCACATTGTTAATCAGGGACTTGTGGACGAGAAACCCGACACCACTCTGGGACTGTTGGTCGCCCTCCCGGAAACAGAGCAGGTTTCCGGATTTAAGGATCATGGTGTCCTCTCCCTCTCTTCGGACTTTACCTACGATATCCCACCGTAACCTGCTCAATACTTCTTCGAGTTCTGTAAGTTTCTCGTCAGTCCGCAGTGTACGCGTGTTGTAAGTTGCCAGGGCCAAATGTCGTTGGGTTTGGTAGCCTGCCATCTGCCGGGGATTCTTCGCACCTCCCACCCCGCCGTTACCATGACTGCTACCGGAACCAGGAATAGCGGGGCCGCCGGGGACTAGGGGCCGTTATCTGGGTGTGGAATTCATAGGGGGGGTTTTGCCGTAATCGCCACGCTTGGCAGGCGGGTTGGCGATCGCAGTTTGATTGCAGGTGTGTTGCAATGCACGGAAAGACGCTGCTGCCCATCCTCTGGTTTTAAGTCCCTTAGTCTCCTCTTACGACACGTATTGGAAGAGATGGGATGCTCCTATTCTTAGCCGGGAACCATACGGACAATACGGCTCTTACATTAAGATGCCTATATTTCACTTTGGCAAGATAACACCATAACATTAACCCTTTTCCAGGCGTAGTACGTTTTATCGACCACATGAAAAATTATAGTTTTTTAGAGATGCTGAGCATTTCTTGAAATAAAGTTTACTCTATTTTATTACCTGTTTGTGTAGCTTTTATTATATGCATAACTTTATAAATTAAAATTTCACCTTTTTATAAAAACCGTATTCAAAATATGTGGTCATATAATGCCCTACGCCTGGTTGGCAGATATGGGAACTGATTCCATTAACTTTTTCAGGACTCCATTGGCACAGACTTTAAAAATATTTTAAAGCCTAACTGTGATATGAGTCTGTGATATTGCACGGATAAAATTATGAAATAAAATAACATGAAACGTCAACTAAAACATATATTGAAAAATTCTTCTTCAGTTAAAACAAAACATTCTTATTGTATTAATTAATACAAAAAACTGGCCAAGTGCGAGTCGGACTCGCGCACGAAGGGTTCCGTACCATTATCTTTTTTTTATTTACAATTGGAAAAAAAAAACATTAGAAAAAAACGGCAAAAAATCACGTTTGTTGTTTGGGATCTAGCCTTACAAATATATTTTAATTTAATTATTCATTTCTAAATTGAATAAACAATTAAATATTCTGTGAATATTTCAGGCGGCTACCAGTTACCGTTATTAGTATCGAGCAAAAAACGGCAAAAAAAAACACATTTGTTGTATGGGATCCACCAGATCTCACAATAACATTAAGACGCCTAGATCTCACAATAACATTAAGACGCCTAGATCTCACCATAACATTAAGACGCCTAGATCTCACCATTACATTAAAATGCCTAAATCTCCCCCTATAAGATTTCAATAATAGATCTCACTGTGGCAAATTCAGTAATAAATTTAAAAATAAAGGTAAAAAATACTTACTGAATAGTAGTATGCGCACTTCTTACTTAAACGTTGAATTTCGCTTCTTCTTTCTGCAACTTGAACACTTCTACACTACTAAATCAAAAAGACGGCTTGAGGTATTGAGATCAGGTTATTTTTAAGGAAAAAATAAACCGATAAATTAAGAAATCACTGAGCCACGCCACGTTCGCGTTGGCAGCAGTTAAAATACAAGTCACTCACGTACAGACAAATCACTTACAACGCTAAATCGCAAATATGAAATACGCCTAGTTGGTATACAAAACAAACGATTTCATTTAATTCAGCAGAAAAATAAAAATGCCAAAACAAAAACCAAAGTTGATCGGGCCCTAAAACGTACCTTCAGAATTTTTAAGAAGCACACAATCATCAAGCACAAAGTTAGCTAAACATTCTCATCGACACTTAATTTTCCAAATCATTTTGCGTCGCGCCGCCCATCCATTTTCTTTCTCTGCTCGCCACTCTCAATTAATGATAAATTTTGTGGCATGCCTCATGGTATGCCTGCGGGACATGTCGTAAACTTTATCATGAGGCCGTGTGATCCGCTGTGGCCTTATATAAAAAATAATGAGAAAACAAAAATGACAACAGATTAGGCGCGAAATTTGTGACCACTCTACATGTCATGCTTGCAAGAGTCCCACTGGTCATTTTACATAAGCCACCTCCCCTAGCATCAAATAACATGGTCTTTATGTCGCAGTCATCTGGTTGAATCTACTATTTGATTGAATGACTAGCGCCTTGCGAAGCTCCCCCCCTAGGGTTGCAAAATGCTTCGCAGAAGAAGAAATCGTCGGTTTTTATTCGGAATATCCCATTCAACAACTTGGCTAAATGACGTTCAGTCAAGACGTTGATCGTTACATTAAACAACTTGACGAGTTGTCCTTTAGTCATTCAATTAAATGTCGTCATTCAATGAACGCGCTAGTCATTCAATTAAATAGCAGATTCAACCAGATGACGGCGACATTTATACCACCATTTAAAAGATGATTCCTTGAGCTTACTCTTTCGGCTGATAAATAAGATTTAGCTGACAATAATTTAAAATTCAATTTTTTTTTCATATTTGCACCGAAGAAAATCCACTTTTCTCCAAGATCTCAATTCGGATCTCATATCTAAACATTTTTTTTTTATAATTCCACACGAAAAATTCAAATAATTATTTTTCTATCGCTTAATTCTATAAAAAGTTCAATTCATCCGTTAACGGAAAGATAAAGTTTCTCACCAAGAAGAAAGATCTTACCATAACATTTCTCGACTTTATCGTAAAGAAACTAAAAAGTAAAATGCACCTTTTAACCAGCTACAAAATTCCTGAGACGCGAGATTTTCATATACTCAACGTTCCTAATAAACGAAAGGAGGAGAATCGCCAAACCCAAAAGAAATGCACTCATTTTAAAAATACTAAGAAAAACACTTAAGATCTGAGGCAGCACAATGTCGGCTTGATCAACTGACATCGTGCGTTACGTTTCTAACCGAAATTGAAAGGGTTTGCAAACAGAATAGTACAACAATACTAACTATGTATCTGAATAAAATAATTTTCGAAAAACCTAAAAGCTTTTTGGTACCAACTTTTATTTGAAAAGAGTTTTTATGCATCAAAGTACTCGTCAATACGAATCAAACGAGCCCAAACTCGATGGGGTTGTGTCGTGTTATTGCGAAGTTCCTGTGGCCACCTTCCAGCTCAAACATTAGATCAGCTCCATTTCACCATAATATTGCATCGTCACGCGATATACATATGCATGCAAAATTTCAGCTGAATCGAAAATCGTTAAGTGGGTCAAATTTAACTTGCAAGATTTAATTACATGTGAAAGTAAATAAAGCTTGTAAAAAAGTACTTCACCATTTGTAAACTTTGCAGTATTTGTTCATCTGCGTTTCAATCAAACTGCCCGTCGATGCGATCATACATTGCCGGTCGCGCCCGATAATTAATCACCCACGCCCCCGCGGCCGCCGCCTCATCGCCTCATCGCCCCAGCAGCGCCCAGCCGCCCCCGCTCTGGCCGGCGCGGCGGCTCGCGGCGGGTGCATGGGCGACACTAGGGAAGGTGCTTCCAATGTTGACAACTAAATTATTGTAAGTAATCGAAAACTGTTGGATGATACACTAAATCACACTAATCAAGTGCGCGAGTTCGAGGATCAGCGTAAAGCTGACCTTGGTATCAAACGCGACCAGTTAAAGGCCCGACCACTTGCGACCATTTCATACAATTACGAGGGTGGCATACTTAAATGCCCTCAGTGCGCGAGGAGTTTCGCTGCGAGGAATGGCTACATAAACCATCTTAGAGCGCACGCGCGGCAAACCGACTAGGAGTCGAAGTGGTCGCCATGACCGAAATCGGTCGGATAGATCATCATCATCATCAAATCACACTAAATGTAACTTTTCTGGGGCTTGTAGTTTTACGCCAGGAGTAACAACTCCCAGTATGGATGACGCAACCGAGATTAACATTACCATTGGTGCCACGTGGAGACTCAGCTAGGAAAAAAGAATGTAATGATTTTTTATTTCACATGAAACAGAAAACTAGTGGCGGGCGCGAACTGAATACAGAGCACTCGCGTGATCTCATCTCCAAAGCAACGCATCGCTACCGTGGCTTCAAATCCTTTCCGTAATTGCACAACCCTGTGATGCATATTATAATTAAAAAGTGGGCCAGTGTTGCATCACACCGGTCTAGGGGTTTTGGACCTCGCAACACATCTGCGCTTTTTGCACGTACAGGTCCAAGTAACCTGGTCGAGTGATAGTGGGCGCACGCGGGGGGTGAAACCGCGCTTTGATATCGCTGCGCGGTTGAACGTGATATGTTGATTCGTATGCGATGCTCTGAGCCTGAAATTAAAATTTATGTACATACTGTTGAACTGAGTTTAATGAGAAACGGAGACTCGCTACTGACTCTCTTATTTGCAGGACATTAAAAAATTCTGACTCGGTTTTCTTGCGTCATTATAATTATTTGAAATTATGAGGTGTAATTTTAGGCAGCGGTGCAGAGGCACTCCTTTGAAAACCGACTGTGACGGCACATCACACAAGTATCTATGCTAGTATTATTACCCGAGTATTTGTTGCACTCTTTGCAGTTTATTTTATGAGTAAGTGCTTGTAGATATACCTACTTTATCTAAACCTCATTTGTTGGTAAGTCAACATTCAAGATGTTAAGTTATATGGAAAGTTATGATTAACGGCATCCACGTCGGTGGGCGCAAACAAAGAGCTAGCTAGTGGAAGTTCCGAAGTGGATGGACGATCCATATGTTTCAATTAGCCGTTGGGTTCGGTTCATATCCCTCATTACACTCACCCCCTCCCTCCCGGGTGACCGCGGGGAGTGAATTAATCGCTCCACTTAGTTTCCATGATGGCGGCCAATATTCGGCAGTTTGACCAACTTCCAGCTCGCACATATGGGATTCGGACATTACAAGCGCCTGCCAAACACACGTCCACAACACGAACGTTTCACTAGTTCAGCTATGAAAATATAAATAAACGACTTTGTATTTTGTTATCTCATCTCTGATTTAATCTTTAATATATGTTATGTTGAAGTGGCAGTGGACAGGGCACATAGCTCGTAGAACAGATGGCCGATGGGGCAGTAAAGTTTTTGAGTGGCGACCGCGCACCGGAAAACGTAGCGTAGGCAGGCCTCCCATGCGGTGGACCGGTGACCTGGTGAAGATCGCGGAAAGCCGATGGATGCGGGCAGCGCAGGACTGGTCTTCGTGGAAATCCTTGGGGAAGGTCTTTGTCCAGCAGTGGACGATTTTGCGGCTGATATGATGATGATGATGATGATGTTAAATTGACACGAACATGTTACACGTTAAAAGCTCGGAAAGTTTTAATAGTCACTTTTTAAATAACCGTATTTCAGCAACACAAGCAATTAAGAACAGAGTGAGATGGAACTTTCACTCAAAAGTTGTGCATCGGGTCAGCGTTGAGCAAGAACTAAATGTGACGTAGTGCAGTCGGATCCGATTTGTTGCAGCAAATATTTACAAACACGAGAAGGGCGGGAGATGCTCGATGGCTACGCCAAGTGGCAATTTATCACAGGGCTGACGTCGCTCGATATAGCGTCTCGACACACTGCTCGCTGACCGACCCATTCATCCAATGTCCCTCTAGCGCTGTCAGTTTGTTAGCTACGAGTATAGCCGCCATTGGCCTTATCGTCTTTCGCAGTGCGGGATACAGGTTACATTGAACCGATCGAGCGCAACAAAATAGTAAAGCTTGCAAAAAACTCTACCTACGAGACCAAAGTCCGGAATTTGCTGTTTCTAGCCTACACATACACATACAGCATACAGTGTGACGCAGCTACGATGTAAATCTGTGGCCTACCTAGTGTGACAAAAATAAAATAAATTGGGGTTAAAAACCCCTATGGAATTTGCCACATATGATACGTAAGATTTAGAGGTTCTGGCCTAAACGGAGTTTTAAGAAAAATATTATGGGGTAAATTAGAATATATGTATTTAATATTTTTTCTAAAAAAGAAGTTACAATATACTAGAAAAAGATGTGATGTACATCGGATGACCGTGCTGTTAAAAAAAACAATAACATAATATATATTTGGACAATTCCCTGAAATAAATCTAAAGTGACAATTTTATTTGATTAAAAAATGTTATTTTAGTAGAATGCCGGTTAATGCGTTTCTGCCGTCCTAGAAGATTTCCTGCCTCCGGTTTTTAATGATTTAGTTATTAGTTTTAAATTTTAAAAGTGTTTTGTACCTAATAAGTGTATTTTAGAACGGTGGGGTAATTCAGACCCAAGTGAAATTTAATTCTTTTGTTATTTTAGTACTTGGTTACTTATTTAAGTACCAAAGGGAGGGTTACGATCGTTGCCTACCGGCATTCTATAAAAATAACTTTTTTTAATCAAATGAAATTGACAATTTCAAATTATTTCAGTGAATTGTCCAAATATATATTAGGTTATTGTTTTATATCAACACGGTCATCCAATGTACATCACATCTTTTTCTAGTATATTGTACCTTCCTTTTTAGAAAAATTATTAAATACATATATTCTTATTTACCCCATAATATTTTTCTTAAAACTCCGTTTAGGCCCAATCCTCTAAATCTTACGTATTGTGTAACAAACCCGTAACTGAGTAGTTTAAACTACTTTCTCTTATTTTTGTTACACTAGTTGTTAGTTCGTTACAGTGGTGTAGTTCTCCGAAATTCCTAAGCACCTTTACATCGTCAAAACGTGGATCTTTTACCAATTTCCGTTCAAGATGTCTAATTTTAACCGCATCCGTGGCGTAATGGTAAGTCCATTCGCTTCACACTAGGAGGTCGCGGGTTCGATTCCGGCGGGGTCAACTTGTAAGACTCGGTTTGGTTAAAGTAAGTTAAGTTTTTCATTTTCGTAAATTTGGTGTGCAATAAAGGATATTTATCTTATCTTATCTTTATTGGACGTAAACACTGGCTATGTGCGACTCTGGCTTGCGCACCGAGGGTTCGGTACCAATACAAATATCTTATATGTATATGTCGGAAAGGAAAATGATCTTAGTACATTTCCATTTTCTAGCTCCTAACGCCATCTAGCTATTTTGCAGTGTACTTAACTCTTTAGTGCGTCTAACGCCATCTAGCTATTTTTGCAGTGTACTATTTCTTTAGTGATACTCTTTGGGTTCTCTGGTGCGTTTTATTCGCACGCTTATTGTTAATTGTACGTTCCTATAACCGTTATGTAGCCGTTTTAACGTAGTTAATTTATAGCAGGTTATCATGCATCGGAAACGCAGACCAAGGCTGGTCTGGACAAGGCCTTCTTATAAATATGGCGGGTAGTTATAAGAAAATCATTGTGCAATTGCAGTTCACATCGAAAGTTCTTCCCAAAACGTAAAAAAAAGGACTTGTCTGTTTCCCATGGCTTTGAATAGTTTAAATTATTATCAGAGTGATTAGTATTGTAAAATCCGTGTAAATTGAGTTGATTAAAGCTGTTTTGTAATAGAAAGTGCTATTGTTTGTTGTTGCCTGAGGAACCTAGTCGTTGAGAACCATGTCAAGTGTGGCTGAGGAAGAGCCAGATGAGGTAACTACGCCCCCTATTGCTCCCGATCCGTCATCAGAAGTGGGATATACTCAGGCACGACTAAGCGAGCCAAGAACAACGGGAATAGACGAGTCACTTTTACGTGCCCTATTGGAGTCGCAGAATCGCAATCTATCGACGCTTATCGAAGCTATAAGAGCACCGGCAAGTACACCCAAGATCTCCCTACCGGAATTTGACCCAGACAAGCCCGATGCCGATGCACGTACCTGGTGTGACACCGTTGACCTCTGCCTGTCGGAACGTAACCTACAAGGAAGCGCGCTGATAATGGCGATCAGTACTGCGTTGAAAGGAAGTGCATCGCGTTGGCTAGCTCAGGTATCTTATTCTGGAATTACTTGGACACAATATAAGGAGCTATTCAAAGCGAGATACGACTGCATCGAAACCCCGGCAGCCACGTTGATCAACTTACACAATAACAAACCGAAGGAAGGAGAATGCTTAGCAGCGTATGCGTCGCGATTGATGACCATGCTTACTTCGCGTTGGCAAGGAATGACCACTGAACAAATTGCCATCGCTACTGTGCTCTCCCACGTGTCCCAATTTGATGGAAGGGTTCAGCGATTGGCATTTACTACCGAGATTACGTCACGCGATAAAATGCAGCGCGAACTGCAGGTATGCTCATACTTAAAACGGAAAAATCACTCCTCCGCGCTCTCTCCGAGTGTTAAGCCTTATTATAAGTTTTACTAATGTTCGTTAGATGGCGCTGTTAACTTTTAGAACACGCTATCATTATGTGTCTTCGATATTATGGTGAGACATTCATACATTTGTAATTTTTTCCACCTTACCTTGCCTTTAATAAAGGAACATCTCACTGGCGACACCTAGTTTCAATTAACAGGTTCACCTTTCGGGATTTTTTGGGACAAGGCTGTACATATATAAACGAAAGAAAGAGTGGCTAAAAAACAATATAAATATGTGTGGGTTCGCAACTGTCGCATTTTTGTGAGAAAAGATGACACATCTCCCTCAATTTTAATTGCGACAAAAAACGATTTATTATTGAATATTCATTAACTTACTATTTATTTACATGCATGTTTTTTGATTTTATAATGTTTTGGCTAGTGATATTTTGCTATAATTCAACTTTAAAGATCTGTAAACAAACCCTATTATTACCTAAAAACCATTTTACTAATTTTAAATTACACAACACACTACACACAAACACATCTACATATTCCGTTCATCGCTATTCATCAATTGTAAACCTCGATATAGAAATAACATTCAGTTCTATAACTAGTAATCTGTCCACCATGTGTTCACCAGCGAATAATTCTGCGATATACTTTTTATGTGTATGTACCTACATGTTGTACCTGAGCCGATTGCAATGGATCTTGTTTATTGGGATTGCAAATGCAATAATTAGTTATTATTATCACGTGAGTCATAACAGTTTTATGTCGCGGTATTTATTTTCAAACAATAATAATAATTATAGAATGTTAATCAATGTATTCATTTTGAACGCCGGTTCCGATTTCATACTTTTGCTGTATACGTATAAATCGTATAACTCACTATTGCCCTACTGTGGTGATACCATAGTACAGGTAATATCTGCACATTTGAGTTTTTTAATGCATTTTTCTCTGAGACCCCGTATCGAATATTTGTATTTAATTATTTTATTCTTATTTCTCAATAATGGGTAAATTAACTGCCTATTATCAGAATGTACGGGGTCTCAGAACAAAATGTAATGAATTCTATCGCAATTTAACGGCCTGTAATTATGATATTATAATAATTACGGAAACCTGGTTAAATAATTCCATATTGGATTCTGAGTTATGCTGCGACCTGTATGAAGTTTTTAGATGCGACCGTAACTGTGAGATTACTAACAAAAAAACAGGAGGTGGTACAATGATCCTGACGAAACGGTCCCTTAACGCATCAGCACGTGATGAATGGTGTGACTCATCACTTGAAATTAAATGGATTACGATCCCTAAATCCAGTCTCATCAACTGTGACTTTAATTTTCATATAGCCTCAGTGTACATACCTGGTGAGTCTAATTCTAGTCACCAAACCAACAATATTATCTCATTTTTAGATTCTGTGAAAAGAGCTATGTCTCAGAATGTAAACGATTACTTTTTGATTACTGGTGATTTCAACCTTACCTGTATTGATTGGGCTTCAGGCGTGCCTTCATTTATTAAGTCAGGTTCACTAAATCTGCAACAGTGTTCTGTGAATTTTGTAGAAGGGCTTAGTAATTTAGGACTTTCACAGTATAATACATATAAAAATCCAAACGGTAATCTATTAGACTTAATATTCTCGAATTTTGATATCGAAGTACATGATGTTGATGCACCTTTGTCCAAAATAGACACTTTTCATCCTCCAGTTCAAATTGATTTGGATAACATAATTGTGGCTCACTTAGAAAATAAGTGTACTGCCGGTTTTAAGTTTTTTAAAGGCGATTATGATAATATAGTTAAATATTTAAATGAAAAAGACTGGGACACAATGTTAAGCTCTGGTTCCGTAGATGACGCTGTGGACTATTTGTATGAGGTTATTAGGAATAGTATAACTTTGTTTATCCCAGTCAAGATAACAAATAAAAATTCTTATCCCGTTTGGTACTCTCCGGCTTTGAAACGCATTGCTCGTGAAAAAGCCAAAGCGCATAAGCGCTGGAAGCTATACAGTAACCCTAGGGATTATGAAGAGTTTTCGCTGCTACGTAAGAGGATGAACAGGGTTGAATCGAGTTGTTACTGGAAATATGTAAGTGAAATGCAATCGACTATACAAAGTAACCCAAAAAAGCTTTGGTCCTATATAAAATCTCGTCGTAAATGTTTCTCTAATATTCCAAAAACACTTATGTATAATAACACTAATTATTCTTGTGATAATATTTGCAATGCTTTTAACACCTTTTTCCATAGCGTCTATCAACCGGTAGCTCCTCATTATAGTCAGCCGAATTTGGCACCTCCTTGCATTGACGACTCTAGTACTATAAGTAGTGTTTTTACTTCTCCAGATGAGGTATTTAACCTAATTAATAAACTTGATGAAAATAAAGGTGCTGGTTCTGACCTGATTCCTCCGATCTATGTTAAGCGATGTGCTCCTGCTCTAGCTATCCCACTTTCATTTATTTTTAACAGATCTTTAAAAGAGGGTGTCTTTCCTAAAGCTTGGAAACTTGCTCACGTTATCCCGGTCCATAAAAACGGCCTTAAAACAAAAGTTACAAATTATAGACCAATCTCAATTTTACCAGTTTTTGATAAAATTTTCGAAAGGCTGGTCTATATACGTATCTATAACAAAATAGTTACGGCTATACCTGTCGAGCAACATGGCTTTTTGAAAGGGCGTTCTACTTCTACTAACTTAGCTGTGTTTACAGACTACATGCTCAATGAAATGGAAAAAGGTAATCAGGTTGACGTGGTCTATACTGATTTTGAAAAAGCTTTCGATCGCGTGGACCATGTCATCCTACTTTACAAACTCGAGCGAATAGGAATATGTGGTGATCTCCTTAGATGGATTTCATCTTATCTGAGTAATAGGTCACAAGTTGTTGTTGTGGGTGGATATAGGTCTGACTTGGTATCAGTTTCTTCCGGTGTGCCTCAAGGGTCCCATTTAGGTCCCCTTTTTTATAATGCTTATCTCTATGACATATATTCATGTTTCTTACATAGTAAGTTTTTAATGTATGCCGACGATACCAAGATCTACACAAAAGTTACTTCAATTGATGATTGTGTGAAATTGCAAGAAGATCTTGACCGCCTGTCCGCATACTACATATCTAATAGAATCTCTGTTAATACTGCTAAATGTCAAATAATTACTTTCTCACGGCGTAGAAATGATATCAAACATGTCTATTACATCGACCAGAATCCTATATCGAGGACGAGCACTATTCGTGATTTGGGTATTTATCTCGACCAAAAACTGTCGATGGATGTTCATATTGATTTCATTGTAGACAAGGCATACAAGGCACTTGGTTTCTTAAAGCGCACTTGCCAACCTTTCTCAGATATTGGATGTATTAAATCAGTATACTACGCTTACATTCGAAGTACCCTTGAATATGGTGCATCTGTCTGGTATCCTCAATATGATACTTATATACAACGTATTGAGAGCATCCAATGTAAGTTTATCAAATACCTTAACTATAAGTCGAAGTTTTGTAACAATGATTATTTAGAAAGCTGTCGTCAACACAAAATTCTTAGTTTGGCTGCACGTCGTGACATGCTCGACATGCTCTTCCTCTTTGATATACTTAACTCTAGAGTGGATTGTCCTGCACTTCTTGCATCAATAGGTTTAAGAACTCCTGTTAGACGTACGCGCCAAACAACTTTACTCCATGTTCAATCACACCGCACGAATTATGCCCGCAATAGTATTACCACCAGAATGTCACGCACGTTCAACAACAGATTTGGTGAACTTGATCCTTTCAGGACCTCTAAAACTACATTTAGAGGTGAGTTGAGTAAATTACTGGAAAATTCAGTGTGACGAATAGTGATGAACACACACACACACACACCTACACCCACACATACACACACAACATACACACATATACACACACATATACACAAGCTTGCACTTGCTCATGTAACTAAACTTAATTTAAGTAATTAATGAACAAAAGATTTTGTAATTTAATTGATACTTGCCTATTTAACTGCTATATTGTTCACTTTTGCACGACTTATACTGTTTAGGTAATGTTCGTGAAAATCTGTAAAGGCCTATCATAAAAATCTGTACTGTTTTTAATATTACTATAATTTAAGGCTGTTGATTTTCCTAAATAAATAAAATAAAATAAATAAAATAAATATGGTCCTTCGTTAGCCGGTATAGCATTCGGTACGAGGTTGACCAAGTGCGGTAACAGACACCGACCAGGGGTGGATTGCCTTCTATGGTGTCTCTTCGCTGGTGCTACGCAGCGGCTACGAGCGGGGGGAGCACCCCCTGTGTAGTCCATTGGCGTCGTTGCTACGCTTCTACGAGTCCTGTGCTACAACTGCGAGCGTGTGCGTGTACTACGGTGCTGGGGACGGGTCCCCTGACTGCATCTCAAGTTGCGTGCGCTTGCCGGCAGAGGGCGCTAGGTTGGAGCGATTTCATCGATTGACGTCAATAGAGAAGTGCCAAGTGTGAGTTGTGTGTGACGTAGTAAAACTGTGAGTACAATTTGAACCTTATTTACAAGACTGTTTAAACTTAGAAAAATTCAAGCAATTTGGACTTAGAGAATTTTATCAATCTTGAAGAGTGCATGAACGAACTTGTAATTTTGTTAAGTGCATGACTTAGAATAGTTTCGCTAAAAGTGTTCAGACGGGGAACCTATGCCCGATTTCTGATCGATTTCTTTAAGTTTCAAACACTTAGAAAAATTTCGTATAATTTTTGTTGGACTTGTAATTTTTTTGTAATTATATTATAATAGGGAATTTCATTTGTAATTTAAAATGGCAATAAGTCTCACTACTGTTCAACAAGATCTTTCGAAAACGATAGAAAAAGCCTTTACTAATTATAAAAAATCTCCTAAAGAAAGAGTAACATTGTCATACGTAGATACTCGTTTAGAATCATTAGAATCAAAATGGAAGCAATTCGATGACAATCATAGGGAAATAATTTTAGCAGTAAAGGCCGAAGATTTAGATCGAAGTTCATATAGTGTTGATAATGTACATGAGAAAACTGAAGAAACATACTTAGACTACAAAACTATGTTAAAAGATGCATTTTTGAGGTTGAAACCTAAATCAACTACTAACACTGATAAGGTAGACGCGAGTAAGAGCTGTGAACAGTCTGTGGTAAAGCTTCCAAGGATCTCCATACCCACATTTTCGGGTAAATACTCAGAATGGGTCAGCTTTAGAGACTTGTTCAGATCTCTCATTCACAAAAACAGTAATATAGACGATGTTCAAAAATTGCACTACTTGAAGAGCTCTTTAAATGGTGAAGCAGCTCAGTTGATCCAACACATCCCGATCACGGCGGACAATTATAAAATATGTTGGAGTCAGCTCGAAAACCGTTACAACAATAAGAAATATTTATCAAATTGTATTCTGAAGCGTCTTGTAGGTCAAAAATCTATGACAAGTGAGTCTTCTAGTGGGCTGAAGCTACTTTTAGATACTACAATGGAGTGTCTACATGCCTTAAAAAATTTAGGTATAAATATAAGTTCGTGGGATATAATTGTGATTTTTATAGTTAGCCAAAAACTCGACCCAGAATCCCGTAAGATGTGGGAACAAAGGGTCACGGAGTTATCGCAAGAACTCCCAAGTTTAAAAAATTTCGAGGAATTTTTGGAGACAAGGTTCCGATCACTAGAGTTTTTAGACCCTAAGCTTAATAAAGTAGACAAAGTGAACTGTAGTCATCTCACTACAGCTAGCCCTAGTATGTCAAGTGTATGCTCATTTTGCTCTGATGGGCACAAATTGCACAACTGTAAAAAATTTGGTAAAGAGACTGCAGATGCCAGGCGTAAGTTTGCTCAAACAAACCATCTGTGTTTCAATTGCTTAAACACAGACCATTCCGTTTATGACTGCACAGTGTCAACCAAGTGCCGCCTTTGCAAGAAAAAACATCATACTTTACTTCATCCAAAAAGTTTCAAGTCAGTCCCTCAGGTAAGGACCGATCAACCTGTTAATAACGGTGTTGTAGCTGCTACAACGACATCTCAAACTGACGATCGGGAGGAGTCAGTGTCTTCTAGTCCAGTTGTGACTTGCTTTGCTAATTCTTATAGCGAAGTTCTGTTGGCTACTGCTCTTGTAAAGGTCGTTTCAGGAAGTCAAGTAGCTACATTCAGGTCTCTGATTGATCAGGGATCTCAGGCGTCTTTTATCACCGAGTCTGCTGTACAGATGCTTGGTATTAAGAAAACGCCAGGAGTTAGGCTCATTTCAGGTTTAGGCGGAGATCAAGGATCAACTTTGACTTCAAAGTCGTCCGTTTTGGTTAAAATTCAATCCCGCTTAGATCCCAGCTTTACTATTACAGTAAAGGCTAATGTTTTAAATAAACTCACAACCTTTCTTCCTAGTAAGAAGGTCACGGTTCAGCTTATTCCTGCAATTTCAACCATGGAGTTGGCTGATCCAACTTTTGACACACCTAACAAAATTGATTTATTGTTAGGCGCGGAGGTGTATAGCCAGATTTTGTTGCAAGGCTTAGTCAAGGCTCCGTCAGGCTCTATCGTGGCTCAGCACACTAGACTTGGCTGGATCCTCTCTGGCAGAACACTCTCCGATAATACTCAGGATACTACTAATCGTAGTATTGTTGTCAGTCATTGTTGCATGCAAGATGAAAATGATTTGCTCAAGAGGTTTTGGGAGTTAGAGTCTGAACCGTCTTCCCTAAAACCCAAACACTTAACCCCTGAGGAAAGAAGATGCGAGGAAATCTTTACTCAAACTACCACGAGAAATGAAAGTGGTAGATATGTGGTCAAATTGCCATTTAAAAGTGACGATCCAGAATGCATATATGGCAATTCTCGGGATATCGCACGCAAACGGTTCTTGTCCCTGGAACGGCGTTTGCTCAGCAATCCCTCGTTGAAGATTGAATATTCAGATGTTCTCAAAGAATATCTTCAGCTGAAACACATGGAAGTGGTTCCGCCTAGCGAAGTAAATAACACTCATGCTGTTTATTTACCTCACCATGCCGTCATCCGCCAGGATAAATCTACGACTAAGGTTCGCATTGTTCATGATGCCTCTTGCAAAGGCACAAATGGTGTATCTTTGAATGACGATTTGTTGGTAGGCCCTACCCTTCAACCAGAACTAAGGCACCTGGTAATGAGATGGAGATGCTACCCAATATCTTTAGTCGCGGACATCGTCAAGATGTATAGGCAGGTGGCAGTGGCAAAAGAAGACGCTGATTATCAACGTCTACTATGGCGAGATAAATCAGATTCGAGTGAATTCCAACATCTTCGTCTAATAAGGCTCACATTTGGTACGTCTTGCGCACCTTTCCTAGCCGTTCGTTGTCTGCAACAATTGACTGTAGATAAAGGGGCAGATTTTCCTTTAGCATCTGATAGAGTCCTCACAGACTTCTATATGGATGATCTTATGACTGGATGTTACTCTGTAAGTGAAGGAGTACAAGTTTTCAAGGAAATGTCTGAGCTCCTAAAACGCGGTGGTTTTCCACTTCAAAAGTGGGCTAGTAACAATGCAGAACTTTTAGAGCTCATAGGAGGAAATAGCAAGGAAGCAGACGTAGAGCTGAAGACGGATGAAGTCATGAAGATTCTGGGTTTGACCTGGAATAAAAAGAACGATGAGTTTCGTTGCACTGTCAAACTTCCTCCAGTTGAAGGCAGAGTCACCAAACGCAAGGTGATTTCAGACATAGCTCGTCTCTTTGACCCGTTAGGTTGGCTAGCGCCTACTATTACAACAGCCAAGGTCTTTATCCAGCGACTGTGGCTGTCGGGAATCGAGTGGGACTCTGAATTGCCGTCTGACTTGCTCAAAGACTGGTTGGAATTTCGTAAGGATTTGTGGCATCTTACCAAAATCCGAGTACCTCGCTGGATCAACAAGAGCCAAAACGATAGGTGTCTTGAACTCCATGGCTTCTCGGATGCATCTAATCTAGCTTACGCAGCAGTAGTTTTCGCTCGTGTGATCGACTGCGATGGTAATGTGTTTGTGAACTTGGTTACCTCAAAAACTAGAGTCGCACCAATAAAGCAAGTCTCAATACCACGACTTGAGCTCTGTGGAGCTGTGTTGCTGGCCAAACTTCTCAGTGAATCTGCCGAAGTTCTGGAAGTTCCCAAACACCAGTTACACGCGTGGACTGACTCAGAGATTGTGTTGGCCTGGCTCAGTAGCCATCCTAGTAGATGGAAGACATTCATCGCTAATAGAGTGTCCGAGATACTTACCATCTTGGATGCAAGCCAGTGGTCTCATGTTGCGTCCAAGGAAAATCCTGCAGACTGCGCGTCACGGGGAGCCTCCCCTGCAGACTGTGTAGGAAATCAACTCTGGTTCCGAGGACCTCAATGGCTGCACGAAGAGAAGATAGACTATGGGAGAAAAGAAATAAAAGACACTAAGAGGGAAGAGAGAAAGCAGAAGATAGCGTGTCACAACACCTGCAATAAAGAAGAAATCGAAATTCTATTCTCTAGATTCTCGTCTCTAAGAAAACTTACCCGAGTCCTGTCGTACTGCCGAAGAGTTTTGCGCTGGAAAGAACCTGAAATAGGAGATAAAACTATTAACACACATCTAACAGCTAAGGAAATAAATGAATCCTTACTTACCTGTATTAAAATGTGCCAAAATGAGTGGTTTTCTGAAGAAATTGCGTCGCTGAAGGAATCAAAAACCATTCACAAAAAGAGCAAACTTTATTCTTTACATCCAATTTTAGATAGAAATGAAGTTTTGCGAGTTGGCGGAAGGCTACACAATGCTTCTGTCAGTGAGGACATGAAGCATCCCATCATAATCCCCCACCAATCCACATTTACAAACTTGTTAGTCAAAGAGGCCCATGATAAAACTTTGCACGGCGGTCCCCAACTGATGCTTAATTATTTGCGAACCAAATATTGGGTAATCGGCGCAAAAAGCATCGTCAAACAGGTCGTTCGTAAATGCGTGATTTGTATCCGTCACTCAGCCCAGACAAACCAACAGATGATGGGTCAGTTGCCCACATCTAGAGTCACTGCACACCGACCTTTCCACAAGTGCGGAGTGGACTATGCAGGTCCAATCAGCATCAGACCAACAAAGGGTCGTGGGTATCACTCCACCAAGGGATACATTTGTCTGTTCATATGCATGTCCACTCGAGCGATTCACCTCGAGGCGGTCAGTGATATGACGTCTCAAGGCTTCCTAGCCGCTTTCAAGCGTTTCGTTGCTCGCAGGGGACATGTAGCGGACATGTGGAGTGATAATGGCACCACCTTTGTCGGCAGTGCCCGAGAGCTAAAAGAGCTGTTCGATGCGGAAAGGTCGAGTGTTGCTACCGAAATAGTAGATTGGTTAGCGTCCAATGGGACTAACTGGCATTTCATCCCTCCCCATTCTCCAAACTTTGGAGGATTGTGGGAAGCGGGTGTCAAATCCGCCAAACACCACTTGAAGCGAGTGATAGGCACTAGCACTCTCACATTTGAGGAGATGACAACGACGTTGTCTCAAGTGGAATCGTGCCTTAATTCTCGTCCGATTTCTCAACTATCTTCATCCCCAGAGGATCCATGTCCATTAACTCCTGGCCACTTTTTGATTGGTGAGCCACTTGTCCTTGCTCCTGATCACAATTATGAGAGCTCTACCCTCAGCAGTCTTAAACGCTGGAACCTCACACAAAGAATGGTTCAAGACTTCTGGCGTCGATGGTCGCAAGAGTACTTGACGCAGTTACAGCATCGTTATAAATGGGGCGATCAAACTTCTGAGCCTTCGGTAGGAGATGTTGTGCTTGTAAAGGAGGACGATATTCCCCCCGCGAGATGGCTTTTTGGTCGCATCACTGCCAAACATCCTGGATCTGACAAACTTACGCGTGTCGTCAGTCTCAAATACAAAGGCAACATAATCAAAAGACCTGTGTCCAAATTGATAGTTTTGCCTGTAACTGACTAGGTATTTAATATGTTACATTTATTTTGTTAAAAATATTTACATTGTTAAAATTTCACATTTTTAAAGTTCAATTTAGTTAGGATTAGATTATCGTGTTGTTTCATTCCATTGTTTCTTTTTTAAATTGTCATGTTTATTTATACACAAGTTCATAGTTTTTAATGGACTCGTCCATGCCGGGCGGTATGTTAAGCCTTATTATAAGTTTTAATAATGTTCGTTAGATGGCGCTGTTAACTTTTAGAACACGCTATCATTATGTGTCTTCGATATTATGGTGAGACATTCATACATTTGTAATTTTTTCCACCTTACCTTGCCTTTAATAAAGGAACATCTCACTGGCGACACCTAGTTTCAATTAACAGGTTCACCTTTCGGGATTTTTTGGGACAAGGCTGTACACCGAGTGATAAGCCTACCGACAGCAAGCGAATGAAGCCACTTACGCCTGCGCCAACGAAGTGCTATTTTTGTGGTAAAATAGGACATCGTGCCATCGAATGCCGCTCTCGACGGGATGTAACGCGTACACCTACTGCTTCTACGTCTGCAACAAACTACCTTGGACGAAACAAGCCTCACACGGATCATACGCAGATCGAGTGCTTCAAGTGTGGTCGCAAGGGCCACTATGCTTCAAAATGCTTGAATGGTGGCGTGAGGTCGGGTGCCAATCAGGGCGCCTCCACCAGTGGAGCCGCGGACAACACGGCGAGCCAGAAGCGGATCGACGTCTGCCACGTTACCAATCCACGTGGTGAATTAATCAATTGTGGTGAGCCGTTTTCTTTTAACTATGACTTTGGGGCCGAATGTTCGCTCATCAAAGAAAGTGTTTCTCTAAAGTTTCCTGGGAAACGTTTTAATAACATCGTCACTCTCACTGGCATAGGGCAAACTTCTGTGTATAGTACTTTACAAATATTATCTCGGGTGTGCATAAATGACATGACTTTGGAGATTTTATTTCATGTAGTGCAGGATGAGTTTCTTAAAAACAATATCATGATAGGGAGAGAAATATTAGACCAAGGACTGACTGTTAACATGACATCAAAAGAGATTATTTTTATGCGTGAAAATCAAGTTAATTTATGTCATTTAGACACAAGTTCTGACTCACCTGACTTCACTGGAATTAAGACTGATGTGCCCAACGAACAAAGACCTCAACTGCTTGATGTGTTGCACAATTACTCCGGTTCTTTTCCCAGTGGGATAGCTTCATCGCGGGTAACTATAGGTCAGCTGGAAATTCGTCTGAAGGATCCAAATAAAATGGTTCAGCGACGTCCGTACAGGATGAGCACATTAGAG
Source organism: Coleophora flavipennella (assembly GCA_947284805.1). Taxonomy (NCBI): domain Eukaryota; kingdom Metazoa; phylum Arthropoda; class Insecta; order Lepidoptera; family Coleophoridae; genus Coleophora; species Coleophora flavipennella. The sequence continues at coordinate 520,905 of OX369266.1, forward strand.
AAAAGGATCATTGTGAAAAGGTAAGAGAGCTCGAGGACGCAGGTGTCGTCAGGCCCAGCTGTTCTCCATTTTCTAGTCCAGTGCTACTGGTCAAAAAGAAGGACGGGACAGACCGCATGTGCGTGGACTACAGGGAACTCAATGCTAACACGGTTGACGACAGGTATCCTCTACCACTAATCTCGGATCAAATAGCACGTTTAGGAGGAGCGAAGTGGTTTACCAGCCTCGATATGTTAAGTGGCTATCATCAGATTCCAGTTGCTGAGAATTCCATTGAGAAGACTTCCTTTGTGACACCTGATGGACAGTGGGAATATGTAACCATGCCATTTGGTCTTAAAAATGCGAGTTCTGTGTATCAAAGAGCTATCGTCAAGGCTCTCGGTGAGCTAGCGCATGATTATGTAGTGTGCTATATAGATGATGTCCTGATTCTGTCATCCACCATCGAAGAAGGTATAGAGCGCCTTTGTCATGTCCTGGATGTCCTGTCAAAGGCTGGGTTCTCTCTGAATCTATCAAAGTGCACTTTCCTCATGAAACGAGTTGAGTTCCTAGGCTTTGCTGTTGAGGGTGGTAAGATTCATCCCAACCCTGGTAAGATAAATGCACTTACAAACTTGCCTCCCCCGCAGACAATCACTCAACTTAGGCAATTCATCGGCCTGGCGTCCTACTTCCGCCAGTTTGTGCCACAATTCTCCAAAATTATGGCACCCCTATTCAGGCTCACTAGTAGTAATAGCAAAAACTTAGATTGGCAGTCCCAACATGAACAAATTCGCCAGCAGATCATAGCTGCGCTGACTAGTGAACCAGTGTTGATGATATTTAATCCAACACTTCCGATCGAACTACACGCTGATGCCAGCTCTGATGGCTATGGTGCCATGCTCATTCAGAAGTGTGAAGGCAAGCAACATGTTATTGCGTATTACAGTCGACGAACTACACCAGCGCTTTCATTCGTTTGAGCTAGAGACCATGGCGGTTTATAATGCGGTTAAACATTTTCGGCAATATCTTCATGATCGGCGGTTCACTGTGGGTACTAATATATATACTGTGACTGTGGTCTCCGACTGTGCTTCTGTGAAAGCATCAAAAAGTAAAAAAGATTTGTCATCACGTGTGCACAGATGGTGGGCATATTTACAGTCGTTCGACTTTGACATCGTGCACCGTGAAGGCAGTCGCATGAGACATGTAGATTTCCTATCCAGGAATCCCACACCGGATGCATTGGTAAGGCCTTCCCCTACGCGGGTCGAAGAGAAGCGAATAGATTTAGCCGAGCTGTCAGAAAATTGGCTGCAGGTTGAGCAAGAAAAGGATGAAGAAATCGCGAAAGTCATATCCGACCTGCGCAACGAGGTAATGTCCGATGATCTCAGGAAAACGTATGAGATACGTAATAACACTTTGCACCGTCTTGTCCAGCGGAATGGGCACACCAAGTGCCTACCCATTGTCCCGCGTACACTGAGGTTAGATCTGGGACGGTAGTTAAATGAAACGAACGGAGCCCATTAGCACACTGGTTTATTCTGTCTAAACGACAGCAGTTATAGATGTACGCACACCACTACATTACACATACATATCTAACAATTCCTCCCCCTAATTTCTTAATACAATTAAACTTAATAAGTTCCTACAAATATTTCTTAAAATCTATGTTTTTACGAGCTGCCCGCATTGGCCTTCCCTGTCGTAACTCTACACGACCGTCTGGCTCCAGTACAGGTGATGTACGGTCTTGCTCGTCGACTGATATGCCGTCGAAGGCTGTAGCAGCAGCTGGTGATAGATTACACTCTTCAGAGGCTGCAGCAGACTGAGCTGACTCGGAACAGGGCTGGAGATGAACCTGTTCTCCACTCTCCCCGGAAACTGTACCATGACTGTATTTACTAACTGGTACTAAGGGCAAGAACTCCGTCGAATGTAAAACATTTTTAGTAACATTACTATTTTTATCTTTATTCCCAACAGAATGGGTTACAAAATCTTTGATTTCTTGGTTTTTTACTAACTGATTAATGTGTTTCTTAAATATTATACGAGACTCGGTATCTTCTATTAAAAATATTACTTTCCCAATTTTTTTTATTACTTTTCCTTTGTTCCAGCTATACTTATTGTTACCAAAGTATTTTTTGTACAGAACATTTTCTCCATGAATAAAGCCTTTTCTTATTTTACCGCCGTAAGCTTTACTCTGTAAGGACTGTTTTTGGTTAACCATAGGAACCAGGTCGGTGAGTGCAGGCGACGATTTAGGATTACACAGATCGAGCCGCGAATTTAATTGGTGACCAAAGACTAAAAATGCTGGTGACTTTCCCGTGGTTGAATGAATGGAGTTACGATAATTGAACAAATATTTTAAAAGTTCATTTTCTACAGATCTTTGTTTAGAGTTTGCTAGGATGGCCGCTTTTAATCCCTTTTTTACAATTTTCACATAGCTTTCGGCCTGTCCGTTGCTGGCCGGATGATAAGGAGGTGAAGTTAACTGAGTGATTCCATTTAATTTACAAAATCTCTTAAACTCCGCGGACGTGAAAGATGTTCCATTATCGCTAACAATAAACTCAGCTACACCAAATCTAGAGAAAACAACACAAATTTTTTCTATCACGTTTACCGATGTTATGTTAGATTTCATGTTGAAACATTCCAACCACTTGCTAAACGCATCCACTACCACGAGATACATGTTGCCGTTAATAGGACCTAAAAAGTCGACATGTAGGCGTTGAAACGGCCTATCTGGGAACTTCCAAGGGGCTAAAGGGACTCGCGGTGGGCTAGGGCGAAGTTGACTACAAACCTCGCAGCCACTTATTAACCGTTCTATCGCTAAATCTACTCCTGGAAACCAAAAACGTGAACGCGCCTCCGCTTTGCTTTTAACTATGCCTAGATGAGAACTATGTAGGTCAATTAACACTTGGTTTCTCAATTTTTGAGGAATAATCACTTTATGACCTCTCATTAGGCATCCATTTTCAAATGAGAGCTGTGATCGGCACAAAAAATAAGGTTTAATCTCTGCATTGTTTACCTTTCTTGGCCAACTATTTAGTACATAGTTTACCACTTCATTTAATACTACGTCTTGTTTTGTTTCACAGCTGATATCTTTTACGGTTACGGGCAAACTTCCTTCTAAAACAAAGTTCACATAACACGCACTATCATGGAAAGATTGACAATGGGAACCGGTTCCCGTAGCACGCGATGACGCACACTTAGACGCCACCTGTTTTGATTCACTTGTTATCGTTGCACGAGATAAGAAGTCAGCACTATTATTTGCACTCCGAATGTATTCTATAGTATAGTTATAGGCGGATAAGAATATACTATAGCGTTGTAACCTGTTTGCTGTTACTTCTGGAATTCCTCGATGCGGTCCGAAAATAGAAATGAGGGGTTTGTGGTCCGTTCGTAAAACAAAAGGAGTTGATCGCGCGTATAGGTATTGGTGAAACCGTCTTACACCAAAAATTATTGCAGTAGCTTCTTTCTGAATCTGCGAATAGTTTCTTTCGGATGAGCTCAGAGTACGCGATGCGAAAGCAACCGGCCTCTCGATACCATCAGAATCTATCTGTGACAAAATAGCTCCTAACCCTTCAGGGGACGCGTCAACTGTTAAAATTATTTTGGCATTCAGGTTAAAATGTGTTAAAACCTGATCTGATGTAATAATTTTTTTTATTTGACAAAAGGCTTGATTTTGTTGTTCTGACCAAGACCACTTAACTCCTTTTTTCAATAAACTGTACAACGGACTTAATATACTGGATGCCCTTGGAATAAAACTCCTATAGTAATTTACTAACCCTAAAAATGATTGTAACTGACTAACATTTTTCGGTACCGCAGCGTCAATTATTGCCTTAACTTTATCCTGTGACTTTTGAATTCCATTTTTTGTTATGACATGACCCAAATAATGTATTTCGTTTTTGAAAAACTCACATTTTTCTTTCTTTAAGGTTAACCCTGCCTCTTTGAATCTTTTTAACACCTCGTTAAGACGTTCTAAATGTTCATTTTTATCTCTACCGGTTATCAATACATCGTCCAAAAAACATAGAACTCCGTCTAGACCTGCTAACAATTCACTTAAGGCTCTCTGGAATATGGCTGGCGCACTCGACAAACCAAATATTAACCTATTGTACTTGAACAACCCGCGATTAGTGTTAATGCATGTAATATTATCTGGATCATTAATCATAAATTGGTTATATGCCATAGACATATCTAATTTTGAAAACTGTATCCCACCATGCAGTTTTGTAAACAATTCATCTACGGTCGGTAACGGATATTTGTCTACCAACAGCTGTTTATTTATTGTTTGCGAGTAATCGGCACAAATCCTTACTGATCCGTCGCGTTTTAACACGGGGACAATAGGCGAAGCATAGTTAGAATGTTCAATAGGCTCTAAGATACCCAACTTGACTAGACGGTCCAACTCCAAATTAATTTTGTCAACTAGGGAGAAAGCCACAGGACGCGCTTTTATGAAAACCGGTTTCGCGTCGCTTTTTAATGGTAAATTAACCTTGTATTTATTGAAACAGCCCAGATTGTCTGAAAATAATTCGCTGTATTGTTTGAACAGGTTATCTAAACACTCTTTCTCGTTTAACTCGTGTTCGCAAAATTTTATTGGAGCTAGTTCCAACCCAAAACAGGAAATAAAATCTCGCCCTAGAAGCGGTGGACCACCGTTTCTTATAACAAATGCATCTAGGACGCGCGTTTGACCCTTGTACGAGAAAGATAACTTAGCAATACCTAAGCTTTTTATTTCTGAACCTGTATAACTAATTAATTTCTTTTTACTAGGCGACAATGGCACATTTTTGAAGTGTGTATTATAAACATTTTCGGACAAAACAGTCACGGCAGAACCGCTGTCAATTTCAAATTGTAGGTATAACCCATTAACATCTATTAATTCAACCATGGGCGCACCGTCAGAACTGCGAATGTTAAAACACTTACCATCGTCGCCCTCACTCACCTCCCCCGACTCCATATATTTTACACTAGTACACATGTTATGAAGATGGCCTATTTTATTGCACTTTTTGCATTTGTATCTTGCAAATCGACACTTATTAGCACTATGATTTTTACGACCACACACTGTGCACTTTATTTCCGACGCGGAAGATGACGATGATGACGCATTATTGCCAATTTTAAATACTCCTTCGATCGCAGCTGCTGGAGTGGACCCCGTCCACCCCGCCGGCGGGGCGCCTGCCGCGCCGGCCCGCGCACACCGAGCGTTTTCGGCGATTTCTACTGCCTGGGCCAAGGTCAAGGCATTGATATCCTTTGAAAACAGTTTCTCTCGCTCCTGTCCTGGTAACATTCCCATGACGAATTTATCTAGCAAAGAATCTTCTAAGTGGCGAAAATTACAGTGCGCCGCTAGACTTCTAAGACGCGCGGCCCACTGTGTGTGGCCTTCGCCGATCTCCTGCATCGCCGAGTAGAACCGGGAGCGCTCTGCAAACCCGCAGCGCTTAGGAATAAAATGCTCATCCAATAATGTTGTCACTTCAGCATAACTCTTTTCTTCGAGTTTTTTCGGAAGCGCTAAATTAGTAGCCAGTCGGTAGGTAGGCTCCGCGAGTGCGCTTAACAATATGGCTCGACGTTTCACTCCCGCTTTGTCTGATGATTCATCCACATCATTAGCAATAAACCACTGATTTATACGGTTTTTATACGTTTCCCAGTCTTGATTTTCATGATTAAAACCCGAAATTAATCCAAAAGGCGTCGCCGAAGCAGACATTTTATTTCACTTTTCCGATTGTGGGTAGTTCGTCGCCACTGTTAGATCTGGGACGGTAGTTAAATGAAACGAACGGAGCCCATTAGCACACTGGTTTATTCTGTCTAAACGACAGCAGTTATAGATGTACGCACACCACTACATTACACATACATATCTAACAGTTATTAACAATGTTCACGAATCCATTATGCATCTAGGCTGGCAGAAAACATTGGAGAAGGTGTACGACCACTACTGGTTTCAAGGTATGTCAAAATACGTGCGTAAGTTTACTGATAATTGCATCACATGCAAGGTGTCTAAGCCTAGCACTGGTCGTATACAGTCAGAGCTCCACCCTATCCCCAAGTGTACGATACCGTGGCACACAGTGCACATCGACGCATCTGGCAAATTGAGTGGCAAGAACAACATCAAAGAGTACGTATTCGTCTTGATTGATGCGTTTACTAAATATGTCTTGTTGGTTCACACCAAAAATATTGACAGTGACAGCAGTGTACGAGCCCTTCGCCAAGGAATCTCCTTATTTGGAGCTCCTCATCGTGTAGTCGCGGACCAAGGGCGTTGTTTTGTGGGTAAGAAGTTCACTGAGTTTTGTGCCAGCCACAGCATTGAGCTACACTTGATTGCCGTGGGTGCAAGCAGAGCTAACGGTCAGGTAGAGAGGAAAATGAGCACCTTGAAGAGCATGCTCACAGCGGTTGAGACGGGTTACTCGCATAACGACTGATTTCTTTCACGCATATTGACTTATACGCATATTGACTGATACGCATATTGACTGATACGCATATTGACTTATACGCATATTGACTTATACGCATATTGTACATAGTTTCCCGTCCAGCGGTTTCGTCTGTTGATTTTCCACCGTAAAAAGTAGCCTGTGTCCAATTAATCTATCCTTTACTCGCATATTTCTCTGCAAAGGAATCATGAAAATTAGATACGTAGGTTTGAAGAGAGATCAAATTCACTTTACTTCTTCATAATTTTAACTTGTAGGTGCTCCGCGTGCTTTGCTTTTATTACAATGAATTCAAAATAGCAGACATTTGGAAAATTCCAATTAAAAAACGAAAAACTCTTCTTTTACGCAAATTTCGTATTCTTGGAAAATGGGTGAAAAATTCGACCCCAAATTTGGCATCGGCATCCAAAAAAACTACCAGATATAGATTTTCATTCCAATCGGAGCAAATCCAGGATTGAAAAAATAAATAAATAAGAAAAAAAAATATTTTTTCGTATTGAAAAAAATATATCCCATCTGATAGCTATTGTCGATCCCTTTCATTTGAGTACAAACACGATGGGTCTACGATAAGCGGTTCTAGAGATATTTGCATCCAAATATATTTATATGAGTATTTATAGCCAATTTATATGAGTCTAAACACGAGTGGTCTACGATAAATAGTTACAGAGATATTGGCGTATAAAGTTTTGACGTACCTGGCCAATCTTTTAAAATCTGTTATACTCCGCACGACGTCCATAGTGCGGAGACATCTAAACCTCTGAACCCGTCCTTTTAATATTGCCTTTCACACCGATTTAAAAGAAAAACCCTGAAAAGGAGATTATAATAATTTCTCTCCCCGTTGCACAGAACTCCAGCCGACTGTGCTTCCGCTTAGATTTTATATATTTCAATAATAATAATTAAATAGTCTTCGACCAGTGTGTGTTGCCAGTGATGACATACGGGACTGAGACATGGTCGCTTACTATGGGCCTCGTCAGAAGGCTCAAGGTCACCCATGGAGCGTGCTATGCTCGGAGTTTTTCTGCGTGATCGAATCAGAAACGAAGAGATCTGTAGGAGAACCAAAGTAACCGACATAGCTCTCAGAACTGCTAAACTTAAGTGGCAGTGGGCGGGGCACATTGCTCGTAGAATAGATACAGCCTCCGTAGCTCAGAGGCAAAGTTCACTGGATTTACACAGGAGGTCGCGGGTTCGATTCCCGGTGGGGTCAATTTGTAAGACTCGGTTTGGTTGGTGGTAGGGTATTTTCTAAACCCGCCTGGCCAGCTACCACCATCTTATCTAAGTCTTGCAGCCAAACATCAGTGTTAACAACATTGATTTGTTCCGGTTTAAAGATAAGATAGCCAGTTCTCCATTGCATTGGGGAATCTTGGTAAGCCCGCTTCCATCTTCGGCATCATCGTCACTTACCATCAGGTGAGATGATGCCAAGGGCTTACCAATTGTGAATTAAAAAAAATAAAAAAAGATGGCCGTTGGGGCTGTAAAGTTCTTGATTGGCGACCGCGCACCGGAAAGCGTAGGAAGGCCTCCCACTCAGTGGACCGATACCCTGGTAAAGGTCGCGGGAAGCCGCTGGATGCGGGCAGCACAGAACCGGTCGTCGTGGAAATCCTTGGGGGAGGCCTATATCCAGCAATGAACGTCTTTCGGCTGATATGATGATGATGTTTTCATCAAATTGTTTTCAATTGGTATAGGCCCCGTTAATTGGGACTTCTACTCATCATACTCAACAACTTTCTCCAAGGAACCCATTGTAAATTCTCAAAAAAAAAATTTGACACCATACAAAAATGCACAAAATTGGTCTATCAGCTGATTATTTTTTTTTGCGATTTCAGAAAAGTCATAGAACAAAAGTTGTTTATTATGATGAGTAGAAGCCCCAGTTAACAGGACCTACACCACTTTTGTTACACCCTGTATAATACGTGCCAATTCGAGTATGTCATTTCGCGTAAACGTTCCCACGTGTCGTTTCGCGTATGAGAATATGTGTCAATTTGCGTATGGCATTCTGCGTAGACACCATGCGTCATTGTGCGTTTGGCTACCTAAATGTGTCATTATGCGAGTAACCCGTTGAGACGAGTAAGGATCGATCGTGGCAAGATTCACTTGGTGATGTACAGCTAGCTATAAATTCCACAGTCAATCGTGTAACAAAAGCTAGCCCATTAGAAATCATGATAGGTAAAGTTGCGAGACCTTTGACTCTAATGACCGCCAGTGACGATGTCGAAGTAGATTTAGATAAGGTGAGGGAACAGGCGGCTCAGGGCATAGAATTAAATGCGGCATATGTTAAGAAACGCTTTGATTCCAACAAGGCCAGATTGCAAAGATTTTCAGTGGGTGACGTAGTCCTTATAAAAAACGAAGAAAGGAACCAGGTCAAGCTGGACCCCAAATTCAAAGGTCCATTCAAAATAATACAGGTCCTGGAAGGTGATGGTTACGAACTGAAATCTTTAACGTCCAGGAGAACTTACAAGTATCCTCACGACCGTATAAGAAAAGCCCCTGATCATCAAGTTCCCAAGGAATTAGATTTTCCATCAGATGATGATGATCATGAATCCAATGAGGATTAATTTTTGACGCGTAGCAAATCATTATTTTGGCATTGTGTTTGTACAACCGAAGGACCGTGTTGTATTGAGTGTGGGAACCGAAGGACTGAGTTTCCAATAGCCGAAGGACTGGCTATGGAGGTGGCCAAGCCACTGGTGTAACCAACGGACCGGTTACTACTACGACTTATTGAGCCGATGGACTGGCTTGTGGCCGATGGACTGGCCTATAGTGATTTGCTACTTTGTTAATACTTTTGAGATAATTATTTTTTTTTACTGTACGAGTACATAGAGAGACGGGGAACTTGACGATCAGATTGATTTATGTCTGTATTATGTTTTATTCTTATGCAAGCTTTCCGATTGTATTTTCTTTTTTTTTTTGTTAGCCAGAATGGCCGAACGGAAATACTGTTTGTATTTTCTTGTTTCCAGGGTCAACTTCGGCACCCGTGGACGGGTGATAGTCAAGATGGCCGTGTCGGAAAGGAAAATGATCTTAGTACATTTCCATTTTCTAGCTCCTAACGCCATCTAGCTATTTTGCAGTGTACTTAACTCTTTAGTGCGTCTAACGCCATCTAGCTATTTTTGCAGTGTACTATTTCTTTAGTGATACTCTTTGGGTTCTCTGGTGCGTTTTATTCGCACGCTTATTGTTAATTGTACGTTCCTATAACCGTTATGTAGCCGTTTTAACGTAGTTAATTTATAGCAGGTTATCATGCATCGGAAACGCAGACCAAGGCTGGTCTGGACAAGGCCTTCTTATAAATATGGCGGGTAGTTATAAGAAAATCATTGTGCAATTGCAGTTCACATCGAAAGTTCTTCCCAAAACGTAAAAAAAGGACTTGTCTGTTTCCCATGGCTTTGAATAGTTTAAATTATTATCAGAGTGATTAGTATTGTAAAATCCGTGTAAATTGAGTTGATTAAAGCTGTTTTGTAAAAGAAAGTGCTATTGTTTGTTGTTGCCTGAGGAACCTAGTCGTTGAGAACCATGTCAAGTGTGGCTGAGGAAGAGCCAGATGAGGTAACTACGCCCCCTATTGCTCCCGATCCGTCATATATTTATTACTTGAATAATGATAAAAATTAGTGTTAGTACTTTATAAAAATTAATGATATCCTAACAAAACATTAATGTGAAATAGGGCTAGGTTCGATAAAAAAAATTACAGCGATCTAAATGGGTAGGTACCAAGTTCTATAATGGTTTCTAAAACATAGCTACGGAACTTAAAATAGAAATATTTATTTTAGACTTCTCCAAATAATAGAAAAAGAACAACAGTTTTCAGTTGCTTAAAAAAAATAATATGTTCTGTTCTCCTACATGGTGTAACTTGGCAAGTTTTCATTATTCAATTTTATTCTATACTAGTGGGTGCTCGCGGCTTCGCCCGCACAGTTCCCGTTTTTTGGTGTTCCCGTGGGAATTTCCCGAAATCCTTTCTTAGCGGATGCCTACGTCATAACATCTACCTGCATGCCAAATTTCAGCCCGATCCGTCCAGTGGTTTAGGCTGTGCGTTGATAGATCACTATGTCAGTCAGTCAGTCAGTCACCTTTGAGTTATATATATTTAGATTGATATTCACTTTAAAAACGTAAGCTTAGCTTGCCTGGTGCATTTAATAGCTAATGTGGGTTGATAATTTTGCTAACATAGATTTTAAGTGGTTATACTAACGACAATATGGATTAATACAATCTGAAATAAAAATTGATTTATTATTTGATTGCATCGTGGGTACTTAGGGAATTGAACTTCGCCACTGCGAGGAGGAACAACTGCGGGTTGTCAACAAATCCTTGCTCACCCACTCAGCCTCAGCCGCGCCGCGCCCCACTTGCCGCGCGACAGTTCGCCGAGCGACTAAATGCCGGATCGCAATCCCTACAATCCGATGCGGAGCTAACAAAGTGAATTTCGAAAATCTCCTCCGCGGGGATTAATTATAAATTCAGCGCCGTGACGCGACTTGCGATGCGAGGCTTCGCCCCCGCGCGCGCCGCCAAGTGACTCGCTTTGTGTAAGATTTGTTCAGCTTTCAATTTAGCCGCGCCGAGCATGGTGTTGACGTTGAAAATAATCGAGTTTATGAATATAAGGAGAGACGAACCTAGAGGCGATGAAATGAATCGGAGGTGGTGTCGTAACGCTCGCCACTGTAGCCTGAGCGCGCGATGCATGTGACCGCACTGCTGAAAATGATGAAGACCAGTCGTATGAAATGACAGAGCGTTAAGTCTCGGGATTCCGTCTCTCGTTTAAATACTGATGTCTGTACATCCCCTCTCGTATATCTACCAGATACGCTAGACTTCCAGGTTTATGATATAGCGTCCCCACTTACCTACCCTAGGGCATAACAGTGGGGGCCGCTATTCCTGCCAACACCATAAGGTGAAGACAAGGACCAGTTACGGCAGGTCTTGTCGCCAAGACGCTTGTCCCGGTACTCTGCAAGGCGAGTGCCTCGTGGAAGAGAACCACTACCTACTGTCCAGGTAGGTCCCGGAGCTGTAGGCACGCTCACCTCCCGCGGCTTTCTGATGTCTGTACAGTGTCAGTCCGTGAGACTTACAAAGGGTAGGTGCACACAGTATGTATGCACACAAGTATGCACACAGTTATATGCATCAGGCTTGGCCGTCAGTCGACGCCCGCGCCTCCCGGAATATAAATGTATTGTGTTGTGCATGCACCTTCTCAATAAAATATTAAATTAAAATTAACTATTTATTATTTGGGGTCACCCTCTCTCATATAGAACATATAACACCTAAAGAAGTAAGAAACTCAATAGATTCATTAGTAAAACAGTATGTACTCGTAATAGTGCACAATGGAAGAAGAAATGTTAATTAATAAGTTTGAAAAAGATAATTTTTCATTTATTTTTATTAAAAAAATGAGTGCATTTGGTTACACCTCACCTAGTGGTAAGTGCCGACATCGCCGAGGATGTAACACGCAAGCTCAAATAGTGTCTTATCACTCTCATATTGAAGATTCTTAAATTATAATTGTCGGGAACACAGACGCCGGCAGGGAATTCCACTCCTTGGCCATTCGCATGAGGAACGATGAATTAAAACGCTAAAAAAATTTTAAAAAAGGGGGTCTACATACAAAACAAACCTGTTTTTGATGTGTAACATCTTTGATCTCGCTTTCCTGCAATTTGTGGGAGTGATTTCGTGAAATGGGACGGAAATGTGTCCCATGGGACGGAAATGTGTCCCTTTGTAACAGGAAGTCGCGTTTTTTCAGGCTTTAAAAGCGCGGAAAAGGCAAAGGTATCTATGACCATACAGCCTAGTCTGCCGTATCTTTGCCGTCCTTTTATAAAGTATTTTGTCACATGTTACACATCATATGCGAGTACTGTAAGTCTCGCTCGAATTTTTTTTTTATAGGTCTTTAGAAGTGTAATTGATTTAGCTCTATCGTAAAAACAGTAATAAATACAAGCGTGAAACTTGGTGTGATTATAGTACTAAAACAAAAGTAAAACTATAAATTATAGAAATCGGCCTAGTATGAGTTGTATTCTTGCTAAGGAGTCTGAACTGAATGAGAAGCTTTATCGTTCGTGTTGATGTCTTTTGATCGTAATGTGAAAAGTTATTATTGTCCTTATGCTATTTAGTTGTGTAATGTATGGTGGTACGCAACCCTCAGAGGGCTAGTCCAATTCGCACTTGGCCGATTTTTTAAACATGTTATTATTCGCAAAAAATGTGAATCAAGTAATAAATTAGATATTGTTTTGAATAAAAAACACATTAGATAACTGCAATATGTAAAAATGTTACTACCCCAACAGTCTACGAGATATGTGCTACTTAAGTGCAACGATTCTGTGAGCTATTTTGGTTCTCCTACGAATCTCCTCATTTCTGATTCGATCTCGTAGGAAAACTCCGAGCATAGCTCGCTCCATCGCTTTTTGGGTGACCTTGAGCCTTCCTATGATGCCCATAGTAAGCAACCATGTCTCAGTTCCATATGTCATTATTCGCAACACACACTGGTCAAAGACCTTAGTATTAAGGTGCTGCGGTAATTGAGACGTGAAGATATTGTGAAGCTTCCCAAACGCAGCCCTGCTGAGTTGGATTCGTCAATTAATCTCTTTCTTGTAGTTGGACCTACCTATCTGGACTGTTAGTCCCAGGTATACATACTTGCAACAACTTCCAGTGTAGAGTCTTCAACCTTCGTAGGAGTGAGTGGGTGCAAAACGAACATTTTACATTATTTTCGTTTTGTCCATGTTCATTTTAAAAGCCCCTTGGTAAGAGACTCTACTGAGGCTATTCATATTCAGCATTGTGCTTAGGTCTTCCATAGTCTCAGTTATGACCACGATATCGTCAGCGAATTGGAGGAGGGTGATATACTCGCCGTTGATATTGATACCGAGTCCACCCCAGTTCAGAAGCTTGAAAACATCTTCCAGGGCGGCGGTGAACAGTTTCGGAGATATAAGGTCTTCCTGTCTTACTCCTCACTGCAGCTGCATAGTTTTCGAATTGTGTCCTAGAGGTGAACTGACAAGGTGTCGTTTTTAAACAAACTCTTCAGCACCTCGATAGATCGATAGTCAATTTGACACCGCTGGAGAGACTGTAGCACAGCCCAAGTTTCGACAGAATCAAAGGCTTTGTCATAGTCCACAAATACCAAGCGTAGTGGCTTATTTTACTCTTCGGTCTTCTGTATAATCTGCCACAGCGTATGTATGTGGTCTATGGTACAAAAGCCTCTTCGGAAACTGGCTTGTTTAGGAGGCTAGAATTCGTCAAGACTGCGTCCGAGACGATTCGTAAAGAATCTTGAAAACAGATTGTGGACATGGCTCAGAGGTGAGATAGGTCTATAGTTCTTCATGGTGTTGTCACCCTTTTTGAAGAAGAGCACTACCACACTTTTGTGCCACGTCGTAGGCGTTTGTCCCTTAAGTATAACGGCATTGAACAATTTAAGAGCTTTTTTGCCAGTATCATTGTTCCACCTGCTTTCAGAAATTCTGCCGTAATTCCATAATGACCCAGTGCCTTGTTGTTCTGGAGCTGTTTGAGAGCTATTCTTATACTATCAGCTTAGTCTGGCTCTTGGGTCTTGAGCCAGGTCGCTGACAGGCAAATGTGTGGTCGTCTACAATTGTTCGTGTTCCAATAACTCAGAATTATACGATATGATCCTGTCATCCTCAGTGTTCAGCTTTGTCAGTTGGCTTTGTCCAACAGACAGATCTCTCTCGACCACTTTTGAGCCTTTGTTGTGCTCCATCGCCTCTTTAACACAATTTGTTTTAAAATGGCGCAAATCACGAATCAGGGACAACTATCACCCGTATAATGAGCTGATGGCGGCCTTATAATATGATCGCATCCTTAGCGAAGGCCGTTATACCTATATTAAATAAATAATTAGAGAAAAACCAAAATTTGAGCTCTTATCTGAAAAGAGATTTTATGCTCAAAAAGCCAAATACTCAAATCAATAATAAAAATACTCGGTTCCAAATTAAAAAAAAAGTGAGCACAGTATAGTTTTCGGACATCGAGCACGTTCTTACGAGTATTTTATTTATTGACCACCATGTGTAGGTCATATAAGGTTGAAATACTAACTAGAAATGGTTTATTTTTAAGAATAGTTTACGATTTGTTCACATGTTTGGCCATTTCTACACAACTTGCTTGTATTTCCTACGATTTTATTTAAAAAAAGACGATTCTGTGACCATGGTTCCACCTCCAAATTTCAGATCACCGGAAATACGGCTCAATTCCGAGGTTCACATCAATGGGAAGTCGCTTTAAAATCGATCCCAAGATTTAAATTATACAAACATACAAACATTGCAAGTAAATAAAAGTTTTTAGTAATTAAATAGGAGCCCTTTATAGTTTCGCCATTTTTAATCAATATATATTTACGGTCTCATACCATGCATCTTTACCTACGCTTCTCCAAATGGTAACTCTTTGTACCTACTTAAATTATACTTTTAACTTAACTGTGAATCTTTTGCAACGTGCTCCATCCTAATTCAACTAACTGCGTATTGTATAGTGGCCACCACACCACTCAATGTATAAAGCTAAAATTCGGTATGGTGGTTGATTTGGTTGTTTGGTTGGCTGGCATCCCCTCCCCCCGAATATTTCCCCTTTTTGCGCATACAGATTTCTGTGATCATATGTTTCGCAATAACAATCAACAACTGTTCTTCATAGAAATTAGGATCTCAAATGAATCATTTTTATGACGACTCCGTACCTCAAAAGTTAAAAACGAAACTTATATGGGATTACTCCTGTGTCTGTCAGACCGTCTGTCTGTTACAGCCAAATTGCAACTAGAATACTAAACCGATTGAGTTGAAATTTGGCACACATATGTAAGTCGGTGACCTTTAGACGGTAATGCAACGTAAATAAGTGAATTTTAAACATTGGGTAAATTGGAAAAAAAATGTTTAACACACTGTAGTTTATTATATGTGTGACATATTAAATGAAAGGGCTTGTAATGAGAATCTCAAATATGTATTTATTTTAAATGTAATATAAATAGTTTTGTATTTAAGAAAAAAGGCGGAAATTGACCATTCTCTCCCTTGTATCCGAAACTATTGGGTCTCAAATCTTGATAAAATCATAGCAAACAGGTCAAATGCAAAGATTACAGAAAAATCTATAAGAAAATCTAAAATCCTTCTCTTCTCATAGATAAAATAAATTTTTCATAGTCCAGAATAAGTAGACCTCTATTTACGTAGAGAAAATTATGAACTTATATGTTTTGTTCTGTTGGTGGTTAAAGATTTTCCTTCTTTGGGCAGTCGAGTAAAACATTATCGTGTGTCACTCACGGGATCAACACAGATATAGAGACACCTCGCTCTCTAAAATCAATGAAACCGTTGGGGCTGCAGGCTCAGCCAACGAAACAAACATACATGCATACACCTGAAAAACATAGCCCTTCTTTTTGGGCAGACAGGTAATAAGTCTAGTCGAAATTATCTTAAATCTATGTTTTAAGCTATTGCGTAGCTTTTATCGCGGGCTTAGAGCGCGGCGACCGAATCAAGAAATTCCGTAACGAAAATAAAACCTAACACCCCACGCTCGGCCGAGTTCTAAAAAACTTACAGAGCCATCTATTAGCGATTTGCGGTACTAAAAGGAATTAGTCAATTTTACTGGTGTAACTTTCTTAGTGTTAATTTATTACATAAACATCCCGCGCACCAAGGACTATATGGTACTAGTAAATTAAAATAATAATTATAATAACAATAATTGCATAAGTTGATAAAAAATGCAATGCAATAGCTTTACCGCGGCAGTCCCCGAGTACCACACGTCTTTTTTTTATTCATAGAAGTTCCACGGAACTTACGGCTGCCTTTACTGCCTCTCCCTTTTTAAACAAGTAAATCCACAAGGAGATTCCCTTGGCACTGTCCGACCTGATAGTAAGTGATGATGATGCCCAAGGTGTACGCGGGCTCACAATGCGAGGTGTCTGTATGTGAGGAGCTGACGCCTCCCGCGGCACACCCGCGCCGCGTCGCGCCGCACATGAATATTCCTCTATTATTATCTGTCCATGCAAATTTCCACTCTGAAGGAAATTGTTACGTATTAACTTTGTGTAGACCTTCTCACGCTGAAGTAAGTTTCACTTTTCTATGCTTCGATCGCGTTATTCTTTGAACTTGTCATATGTAGCAGCATTTTGCAGTAAATTTACATATTTCACCGGAGTTTAGTTCAGTGGATAGGTAACTGTAAATTTTCAAGCAGCTTATTTCAAGACTTGAACTGCGGTTCACCCGACAACATAAACAAGAATTAATTAAACCCTTTGTAAGTGAAGCCCAACTTCAATAGAGTTGCGCTGTCTCGTCCGACTAATCCTTTAAACTTTTAATCCTCTCACTAGTTGCCAAAGACCTAATCTATTGCGTCGTAAGGACAAACCCAACGACGTTGAAAATGTTTCACTTTTATGTAGCCCAAGTGGTGACGAGAGGTTAAGTAAGCGGGCACACTCCGATAGATATTAACCGCCTCCGTGGCGTAATGGTTAGGCCATTCACTTCACACCAGGAGGTCGCGGGTTCGATTCCCGGTGGGGTCAACTCTGTAAGAATCGGTTTGGTTAGTGGTAGGGCATTTTCATACCCCGCCTGGCTAGCTATCACCATCTTATCTAAGTTTTTCCGCCAAAAACATCAGTGTTAAAAGCATTGATGTGTTCCAGCTTGAAGATAAGATAGCCAGATCTTTATTGCGTTGGGGAATCTTGGTAAATCCGCTTCCATCTTAGACATAGTCACTTACCATCAGGTAAGATGATGCCAAGGGCTTATCAATTGTGGATTAAAAAAAACAAAAAAAGGTATCATAAATCTGGGTAGTTGTACCGTATCTGAGACGACGAAAGAGCTTTACGGGATGTATGAGTCCCGATCTATTAGATTTTCACATAAAATGCGTACTTTTTCAAGCAGTTGGAAGAGCAGGCCTAGAGGTAGACAACATCGCCACTCGTCCTTGTGCGCTCCTTGGGCTGAACAACTCGTCGGCTTGGGCGGGCGGGAGTGTTGTTGTCTTGTGATCAACACCGCCCGCGCCGACACAACTTGTTGTTTGACTTGCTGGTGCGACCCCTTGTTGGCACCGGGACCGGGACCGGCTTGTTACAGTTTCGTGTGAGCTTTACTTCCCCCTCGCCTCGCTCCACCCCAGACATAGACATGTTCACAGTTAGATACAGTTCATTGGTTCTTTGATAAATCATAGTCTAGCTTGAAGTTGTCTACTGTGGCTTGCATTGGCATTTATTTCCCTTTCAACTCAGCTTACAGAGATTCCAATATTCTTCCATCTACTTTCTTTTAGCTTGAAACACTTGACTTTGTCCTTTTATTTATCTACATCTTATGTCTTATAGCTAAGGCGTTTCTCCAGCAGTGGACATTTTCAGGCTAATATGATAATAATGTCTTATAAGTCCGAATGAATCCACAACTACTCAATGGAGTTTAATGGGGTTTTAACTGAATCTCAGTTTGCGTGGAAATTGTGAATTAAAATATTCTATTGTATACTCACCATACACTAGTAATATAATGAAAAATAAGTAAAGGAACACGTAAATGAGCATCATAATACCAAAAGCAGAGTATCTTCTGTGTCCCCGTGTAGCCGCAGGCTGCGGACTTGCTCCAACTGGAACAATGGCGCAGTTTTGGTTGTTCACGACAATGGAAGGAGCAGTGTGCCTGGCCGGGGGGCGGGGGGGCGGGGGGGGGAGGGGGTGGAGGGGCTGGAACCCGACGAACACACGCTGAGGCCGAGCCAGTGCAAAGCCAGTGCTCACATCACGTCGCTAACCATTCCGTCTTCCCGTTATTTGACTTCGTCCCGGGGCTACAGATTAACTATTTGAGCAAGTTTCGGAATATTAGATGACGCTTAAGTGTGTTCCTCGATAAATGTATACAATATACATATGGGTATATTGAGTAAGTTTGAAATCGTTAACCCAATAATAATTTTGCAACAACAGAGTTTACAAACGAGAACAGAATTAGTAATTTTAAATATCATTATGAATACTACTTAGATGTGTCTCTATACCCTACACTGAACAGGTAGCTAAACCACTTTTCTGATTGTGTTATTCATCATCATCGTAACAGCTCATATACATCCTCACCGAGGGGACAACGGGTATAAGTCGACAACGCGGGCCATGTGTTGTTCATTAACTTTTAATATTTCAAAAATCGCACACGCTTGTAGTTCTCTTGCGTGTGTCAAAAGACGCCAATGAGCGACACAGGCACTTATCTATTCCAGTTGGTTACCGTCGCGTCTATAAGAGGACCGCCATCTGTGTTGTGCCAATCCTTCACAAACTTCATCAATATCTTTTTTAACAACTAGTGGATGCCCGCAGCTTCGCCCGCGCAGATCCCGATTTTAGCGGTTCCCGTGGGAATTTCCCAAAATCCTTTTTTAGCGGATGCCTGCGTCATAACATCTACCTGCATGCCAAATTTCAGCCCGATCCGTCCAGTGGTTTGGGCTGTGCGTTGATAGATCACTATATCAGTCAGTCAGTCACCTTTGAGTTATACAGCGTGTAACAAAATTGGTGTAGGCCCCGTTAACTGGGGCTTATACTCATCACACTGAACAACTTTTGTTCTACGACTTTGCTGAAAACGTAAAACATTTTTTTACTCTTCATACAAATCTATCGATTTTGTGCATTTTAGTATAGAGGGTCAAATTTTTTTTGAGAATTGATTATGGGTTCCTTGCAGAAAGTTGTTCAGTATGACGAGTAGAACCCCCAGTTAACGGGACCTAGACCAATTTTGTTACACCCTGTATATATTTAGATCTCGTACCTACTACTACTACATGTCTCGGTGAAGGAGGTGAGGGAGGAGAGCTGATTCCACAGCTTGAGAGCTCGTCGACGGTCGGCGGGCGGCGGGCAGTACAAGACCGATTCGACTTCAACAGACTAATGGAGGGGAAAACGAAAACACATTTTGAATTAAATCATCCTTACCTAATATGATAAATGTGAAAATATATTTCCGTAAGTGACCGGATCGTTCTAGTGTTATGGTCGTTCGAGCGACATGGACGTTCAGGGATGTGGGCATGCCAGGTATGTGGCCGTGCGAGGAAAGTGGCCCTAAGTGACCGGATCCGTTTGTTTGTTACCTTTTCACGCTTCAACATCTCAACCAATCTTGACGAAAATTTGAATGCACGTAACATGTGTCATGGAGAAGGAAATAGGCTTCTTTTTATCCCGTGAAAATAGAAACAAAAAAAAACTTTTTGATTGATTTTCTTAACATCGCAACGGAGCAAGGGGTTTGTTGTGATTTTTTGCACAGAGAGATCTGGGGATAGTCATTTCCACGCTCGCGCACGTCGGCGTCGCAACGGAGCAACGGATTGAAGCGATTTGTGCATAGAAATAGTTGAGGGGGTGCGAAGTGCATAGGCTAGCACCGCGCGCCTTCGTAGACAGACATAAAAAAGTATGTACACGTGGGCGAAGCCACGGGCAAAAATTGGTAAATAAAACAATTCCTTAAATCGTCCAGTATCGGACAACACCTGGTCACGAGTATAACTCGAGAGTCAGCCATCGTCGCTCCCCTCGACCAAGTTAGAGGGAGAGGACATCGCAACGGAGCAGATTGTTAATAATAAATGTTTTATTGAGAAACGTAACACACTTTTACAAAATAAATAGGGCTAGAACTTAGAGAGAGGTTACATTTAAAGTAAAAACAATTATCATCACCCTTATATCGGCCAAAAGTCGTCAACTGCTAAACAAAAGCCTCCCCAAGGACTTCCACAACGACCGGTTCTGCACTGCCCGCATCCAACGGCTTTGCACAACTTCCCGCACAGAAGACCCTAAGGTGACCCAAAGGGCAACCGAGCGTACTATGCTTGGATTCGGAGTTTCCTACGTGAATGAATCAGAAATAAGTAGATCTGCAGGCGAACCAAAGTAACCGACATAACCCTCAGAATCGCCAAACGTAAGTGGCAGTGGGCAGGGCACATAGCTAGAGAACAGATTATCATTGGGACAGTGAAGTGCTCGAATGGCGACCGCACACCGGAATACGTAGCACATAGATATCTTCCACTAAGAGAACAATAATAACATAAAAACATATTTTTTTTAAAAAAACGACTTCAGACGCACTAGTCGCCACTACAATTTTTGAAGGTTCCTCTCGATTTCTCTGGGATGGGATCAGATCCTGGTTTTCTTATCATGGTACCACCCTTGGGATATCTTCTTTCGAACAAAAAAATAATCATCAAAATCGGTTCATAAATTACGAAGTTATCTGCGAACACACAAAAAAAATATATATATACGTTCGAATTGAGAAACCTCCTCCTTTTTTTGAAGTCGTTTAAAAATTATGCACAATGTAAAAATAACTTCCACGAAAATAATTCCCACTTTAAGCCAGATAAGCGTAGGCCTCCTCACTAGGCAGGCCTGAAGCGACACATCGTAGGCATCACCTTAAACAAGGTAACTTATCCTGCGTTAAGTTAATGCAGCGTTCTATAATTGTGGTTTTCCTGAGCTGTTTTATAATAAATTATATACCTAACCTGATCTCTTGCACCAGAATAACTAGCGGATCAAACTCCAACTCTTGCTCAAAGAGCCAACCAAAAAACAAATATTCTGCTGCTCCTGCGTTCGCCCGCTGAGGCCCGGCTTACAATGGGAGTTAGCGAGCACTAGCGTCGGCACCCGGCGCCGCTCGCTCTAATCCCGATTTGATTGCGGACGATCCGCCGATATCCTCATTAATGTCCCCCGCGGCGCGCGGCGCAGGGGAGGGGACGGAAGTACTTTTATTTCACTTGCAGACATCTGACAGTTCTCTATTGAGTAAACGAATAACGTGGATATTATCGAGCTGCAGATGTTGAGTGTTGGGCTGCTGGCGTGGCGCTGCCCAGTCGGTAGAGAGAGATTAAAAATACGGCTACCGATGTACGTGTTTTAATGAACAAGATAGTGAGGGTTTATTTGATGGAATTGATATGCAAGTGTGTCTGTCTGTATGTTTGTTTCTCTTTCAAACTAAAGCTATTAAACCATTAAAAAAAATTACATACACCTAAAGTATATAGCAAAAAACAAATTATCTTCCAAATGAAGATATTATGAAAGTCGACAGTAACTTTTCAGTTTCAGTGGAGACATAGTTTAAAAAAACCTAGTGCCCCATTGATTAGCTGCATTAGGGAAACGAGTACTTGGGACTCTTGCTGGCCTCACTACTGGCTAAGAGTAAAAACATATTACATTTAAAAGTACTAGTAGAGCCGAGCAGTGTGTATAGCACAAGGTTATGTTTCTAACACAGTGCTGATATGATTCACAAATAGAAGTGTGTACTTAATCATTTCAATAGTTTAAACGTCGAGTAACAAACATTTAAATTATTGAAATGATTTCGTTGTCAAAAGCTAGTTTGGAGCTGAAATGCAACAGCGGGTTGCACTTATCCATGGGAGCCCAAAGGTAAACTTGAGGTGTTTTACAACGAAACAAGCGTTAACTACGATAGCCGGTTTATTACTGACTTCATATCGCCGCGCCATGCACTTATAACATACACATCAATTCCTCCTTCTTTAATCTGCAAACCTGACAACAATGAAATAGTTAAACATCAGTTAAAATTTTAATTTATAATCTATATTTTTAAGCCTAGGTCTAAGAGCATAACGTGGTAGGGGTTGATCATTTCCTGGAATTTCAGTCCCTAAGTGTTCATAAGACCGAGATTCAATATCCCCAGCCACAGGAGGCGACGCAGAGGAACAAGCGCTCTCACTTCCCAAGTCCGCAGCTGGCAGAGTCTCCCTTGCTTCCTCTTGCTCCTCATCATCCTCCCCACCACTAGTCATCGACGGAGAATTTTGAATTACAGTAGGAAGCAAGGTTGGAGCTAAATCGATTGGCATTGGCAGTGAGCTATTCATGTCATCAGATGTACTAGGCACAGTACCCGACAGCTGTTGACTTGTTACGCGAGAATCACCTTTATACTTAATTATTTGATCCACGTGACGTCTACATAAAACATTATATTCAATAGCAAAAATTTCATACATTCTGTTACCAAGCTTTTTAACAATTGTTCCTATTGTCCAAAATTCTTTTCTAGCTGAATACCACTTCAAGCACACGTGTTCCCCAGTATCAAAATCTCTACTTATGTTTATTTGATTATCTTTTTCGTTAATTTTGGGTTTTTTATTTGGCAACACTAGGTCTAACCTTGAACGTAAATCGCGTCCCAACAATAATTTAGCGGGAGTAACTCCAGTGGAACAATGTATTGAGTTTCTATAATCAAATAAACATCCCATTAATTTCTCATCAATTGATTTTAATGATGTATTTTCCTGAAAAATGCATTTCAACATTTTCTTACAAGTTTTAACGGAATTCTCCGCTTGCCCGTTACTACATGGATGGTAAATGGGCGATGTGATGTATTTTATTCCATTTATAGAACAAAATCTATTAAATTCCTCAGAATTAATTTTTACATCATTATCGGATACTATTACAGTTGGAACACCATATCTTGAAAATAAATATTTCAGTTTCATTATAAGTGCCTGAGTCGAGGTACCGCAATTCATATGAACACATTCTAGCCATTTACTGTATGCGTCTATGACTATTAAATATACCCGTTGACCAATCGTCATATAGTCTATGTGTAAACGCTGCCACGGACCGGCGGGACGGGGCCACGCGGCGGGCGACGCGCGCGGCGGGGCGCTGCGCACCTGGGTGCACGGGCCGCACGCGCCGACCCAGCGCTCGATATCACTATCGATTTTTGGCCACCACATCCTGCTTCGCGCGTTGTTTTTCGTTTTTACGATACCAAAATGACCTGAATGTAGTTCTCGTAACAACTGCTCGCGAAATACTGACGGCACTACAACTCTGTGTCCTCGAAACAAACAACCATCTTCTATTTCTAAATCAGTTTTGCAATGAAAATACGGCACGACGGACTGACAAGAGATTTTTCGCGGCCAACCATGTTTCATATACCTAATAACTTTTTGCAACGTTATATCATGGGAAGTTGCCTTTTTAATATCATCAAAAGATACCGGAGCGACATTAGCATCGAGAAATTTTAAAAATGAAAAATTATCATTTTCATCCTCTTTGTCCCATTCGTTTTGTGCTGGTATCGGTGCTCGAGAAAAATAGTCAGCAATTACATTATTCTCGCTCTTTATATATTGTACAACATAGTTATATGCAGATAAAGTGATCGCATATCTTTGTAATCGAGAAGCTGCCATGACGGATATGCCTATTTTTTTTCCAAATATAGACAGTAAGGGACGATGGTCTGTTTTGAGAATAAATGGATTCTCGCGGCCATAGAGATACTGGTGAAATTTTCGTACACCGAAAATAATCGCCGTAGCCTCTTTTTGGATTTGGCTATAATATTTCTCACTGGCAGATAAAGACCTAGAGGCGAAAGCAATAGGTTTTTCTATGCAATCTGCACCCTGCTGAGAAAGTATTGCGCCGAGCCCCGCCGGGCCCGCGTCCACAGTCAGCACCAGCTGCGCGGCCGGATCGAAGTGGGCTAGCACGCGCTCCGACGCGAGCTCTTTCTTAACGCCGTCGAACGCGTTCTGCTGTCTCTCGCCCCACTCCCACGCCGCGCGTTCGGCAAGTAACTCGTTTAAAGGAGCTAGTATTGCCGACGCGTTGGGCACAAAACTACGATAATAATTTATAACGCCAAGAAATCTCCTAACTTCTGCTACATTTTTAGGTTTAGGTGCTTTCAAAATGGCATCGATCTTGCTTGGGCATGTCTTAAGACCAGTTTTATCTATATTATATCCTAGATAAGTCACACTATCTTGGAAAAAACTACATTTTTCCTTTTGCAAACGAAGGCCCGCAGCATGCATTCTACTCAACACCTCTCGCAATCTACCTAAATGTAATTCTTTTGTTGGGCCTGTAACACACACATCATCTAACCAGCAGCTGACACCTTCTATCCCCGCCAGTAAGGTTTCCATAGAACGTTGAAAGATCGCTGGCGCGTTCGCAAGGCCATATACTAGTCGCGTGTATTTAAACAAACCTTTACTAGTATTGATGGTAGTTAGGTCTTGTGACGTTTCAGAAAGAACAAATTGGTTATAAGCGTTACATAAATCTAACTTAGTATACTGTTGCCCACCACCTATTTTGGCAAATACCTCCTCTATACGAGGCAACGGGTATTTATCTATGTGCATATCTTTGTTTAGTGTTATCGAAAAATCACCAGCGATACGTACTTTCCCGTTTTCTTTCAAAACTGGTACTATTGGGGTGGCGTAGTTCGAGTGACTAACCGGCACCAGTATGCCTAAACCTACCAATCGATCAATCTCTTCTTCTACTCTACTTTTTAGTGCAAACGGAACTGAACGTGCCTTAAAAAATTTTGGTTCGGTACCTTCCTTTAACTTTAAATGTACTCTAAATTTATTAAAAGTTCCCAATTCATCTTTAAATAAATCACTATATTCAATCAATAATTGTTGTACCTCGCTCAGGTTATTTTCTGTAGTTACGTAAATATTGTTATTAATTGTCGTAAAGCACATTCCAAATGCGGCCATGAAATCACGCCCTAATAATGGGGGACCACCATTTTGAACTACATAAACTTTGATCGTTTTGGATAAATTAGAATAAGTAATATTTGGCTCAAAAAACCCAAGAGGCGTGATTTTATGTCCGTTGTATAAACACATTTTCATATCACAAGGGATTAAATTGTTTTCTGAAAAATATTCATCATAATTCTTTTTGGAAATTACTGTAGCACCCGACCCCGAATCAAGTTCCATTTGTAATTGTACATTGTTCACTAAGACAGATATAAAAATAGGTTCATGAGTAACGTACCTCAAATTATACAACTGGCACTCCTTGCACTCTTGGCTTTCGAAACATTCTGAAGCCGACCCACCTTCCGTTTCAATATTATGAACGCGCACTGGATTTTTATTTTTACACACTTTAACTAAATGACCTTTTTCACCGCAACTACGACATCGGTAGTTTTTGAACCGACATTTATCGGCGTGATGACTTTTGAGTCCACACACAGCACACTGTATCACGTTACCGCCGTAGGCCGTGCCGCCGGCGCCGGCCGCGCGAGCTGCGCCGCGCGAGGCTCCAGCCTGCTGGCCGCCCACACGGTATACCGGTTCCTGCTTGATGTGAGGAGAAGCCAGCGCTCCCGCGCACGCCACCGCCTTGGCCTGACGCGCGAATGCCGCCTGCTGCGCCACTTCCAGCGCCTTCGCGAACGTGAGCACGGCTGCGTCCTGCTCGAAAAGCTTGTCCCGCTCGGGACCAGCACTCATGCCGAGTACAAACTTGTCCCGCAGCAGCGAATCGAGCGTACTCCCAAAATCGCAATGAATCGCAAGCCCCCTTAGGCGTGCCGCCCAGGTCTCGACGCTTTCCCCCGTTGCCCTCGACGCCTCGTAAAATTTTGCCCTTTCAGCAAAAATACACTTTTTTGGCTTGAAGTGGTCGTTGAGTACTTTAACCAGCTCCTTGTACTTAACACTTTCGAACGTCTTTGGGTGTAGCAAATCACGAGCCAGACGGTAGGTATCGTCTGACAAATAAGTAAGCAACAAAGCACACCTGTCTTCGTCTTTAACACTATTCAACTTAAGGAATTGCTCTAATCGACCATAAAAAACATCCCAGTCTTGAGATACATGGTCAAAAGTACTCAAATTCCCTAAAACATTACTCATGATTCACTTTTTTTTTTATTTATTCCGCGTGGGTAATCCCGTTCTCGGCGTCACTGAGGTGTTTTACAACGAAACAAGCGTTAACTACGATAGCCGGTTTATTACTGACTTCATATCGCCGCGCCATGCACTTATAACATACACATCAAAACTGCAAACCCGCCGCCCGCGCCGATGGCTGGATAAGCGCTGACGAGGCGCGCGCGGCGGCGGGCCCGGGCTGCGTGATTTCGCCGACATCAGAAGATTTTCACGTAACGACGTGCTGCTCCGGCTGCGGGAATCACTCCTAGCGTGAGGGCACTGCTATACGCTTGAGCTATGCTACACGTGGCTAAACAAGAGCCTTTAAGTGTGCCACACGACAAAAAATAGAGACATTAACAGAAAGATAGAGAGGTAAATCAAATAAATTATGCAACTTATTCTATTCTAAAATGTAGGTACATAAGTAATTAAATTTTGTTTTTGTCCTAGTCGGCGCATTTTCGAATTGAGCAAAGTCAGATCTTTAAATTGAAATATGGTAGTTATATTATTTTGTTTCTATATCTATTTAATTTTTTGGCTTACATTACTTGGTTCAAGTGGTTTTATTTATAAGTCGTCGCTTCGATATCGCTTTTCTCAGGATAAGCTCAAGATAGGTTGTGGGTGAGACGTATTAAATTAGTATAGTTGTGAGACGCTCCGCTCTCCGCACTCCGCACTGTGCACTGCGCTAACTGGTGATCTACCTCAATAGCGTATAGGCTCCGCCACCGCCGCCACCGCCGGCACCTCTACGGCCACCACAGCGGCAAGCGATTGGAAATGTCCGATGTTCACACAGATGCTTTAGTTTGGCTGCTTGTTCAATCAATGAATGAAATAAGGAAATCTTTAAATGTTACATACAACAACACATCATAAATAATTTTCGAGAAACCTAAAAACTAATAGGTACAAGCTTTAATTTAAAAATTATTTTTAATATTTGGTAGTCTTCCCAACAAATCCTTGCATTTGATACAAAAATAACTGAACCGTCTTCATCTTTCAGAGTCCACCTGAGTTTAAAATGACGTCATTTAGCTCACCACGCATTGCTCTCCAAGCAATGCAACATTTCAGCTTAATCAAAAACCGGGAAGTAGTTCTAATTAAGCTTCCAAGATTTGTCCCAAACTTGCCAAATAACCCGAAATTTAAAAACCCTTTACAGTAACTTACCTAGCGTCAGTGGCTCAACCGGTATCGACTCGGTCCTCCTAACCAGATGTCCTAGGTTCAAATACGGACAGCTAATGTACCAAGTTTTTCGGAACTTATGTACATATAGTTACCGATTGCTTTAACGGTGAAGAAAAACATTGTGATGACACCTGCACATCTGATTCCAGATGTGTATGAAGGTCCGTAGATGTAAATCTAAATGCCTTACACGTGACCGCGGATGGTGCTAAGTGCAACACCAGGCAACCGCCGTCTATCCCTAGGATAGCACGGTTAACTGTGCCACACGACAAGAAAGAAACAAAGTTCTCTGCTTTTACGCCCTGTTTGTGATTAGGCAGGAGGCTCCTGCGTGGAACAGTGCGGCCAGTTCACTCACCTCGTAAATGTAATGGTAGAAATAAATACTATAATTATAATGTTTGTATGTGCGCTCTCCAAGTACCATTTACAATTTCTACGAGTTGATATCAAGTGAGCCTAGATATCGGCCAAGAGAGCGTCGGTGGCGCAATGGCAAGGGCCGCTACTTCCTGTCCGGGAGGTCGTGGTTCAAATCCTGCCATGTAACAATATGTTTTCGAATTTCGATTTCATATGTACGTTTATTTGACGCTTTTACGGTGAAGGAAAACATCGTGAGGAAACCTGCACACGCCTGCGAAGAAACTCGAAGGTTGTGTGTTAAATCGACCAACCCGCACTGGGTCCGCGTGGTCGACTAAGGCCCGATCGCCCTAATTCAGGGAAGGCTTGAGCCCCTCGGTGGGGAAATATATGAGCTGATATGATCAGCCTAGTATTAAGTTAAGATTAATTTACTTTTCAAATTAACGCTTCAGTAATAATTGTTAAGACTTACAAAAACCATTTTGTATTCTAGGTTGCCCTGTATTGTGGAAGAAGGATCCTGTATTCAGGTGAAACAATTCAATAACAATTCCTGGAATAAATTCATATTAATAATACGTGTCGCGTTTCCCAGAATCATCGAGGTAATATCGATTTCCGAAATCTTCAACTGAATGCGAATTCGCAACACAACGAAATGTGTGGACGGGACATGAGGGTGCAGACAGGGAGGGGGAGAGAGGAAATTTCAATTCATCTCTCAGCAATTACAATAACGAAAATAAAAATTGCAGTTTACGTAAAAACCGTTGTTAATGCTTGAGCTGAGTCATCATCACATCAGCCGAAAGACGTCCACTGCTGGACAAAGGCCTCCTTCAAGAATTTCCACGACAACTGGTCCTGCGCTGCTCGCATCCAGCGGCTTTCCGTGACTGTTACGTTTTCCAGTGCGCGGTCACCACTCGAGAACTTTACTGCCCTAACGGCCATCTGTTCTACTTGCAGTTTTTTCCCCTCCGTAGTACTCGGGGGAGGGAGATAGGAGAATTTTCACGCATACCAGTAAAACCGGCGGGACTGGTTATGTGGGACTCACAGTTATTCTGTGCCAACCCACTAAACTCCTCATCGTTAACCGTGATCACATCGACCTTAAAGGCTTACATCGAAGCAACTCCACCGGGAGGTAAGACCTGAAGGGGGGGATAAAGGGGGTTTCGAGCGGCGCTCCTGATGGGAGCTACCGTTTAGGTAGTTGCATTTGTTGTGCTAGTGAGGGGGTTGTGTCATCTGAAGATTGACACTATCGGTTCCATCGTGAGCCACCAGGAGGCAGTTCAGGCCGCCCTGAAATTTGAAATTTGATCGGGAGGATCAGACAGTACGTGCCTTGGTCTTCGGACCATGTACCTAGATAGTTCGAGTGGCGGGATATAGTCCGCTGCCCCTTGAATTAACGGATTAGAGTGCGTCTCCGAGGACTTGAAGAAGTTCTCGGAGAGGCCTTTAATAAACTGTTGAGTAGTCGGTAAGTCCAAGTCTCGTTTTAGTTCTGCATTTTTGAGGCACCAGTGGGCGTTCAGCGCAAAGATGGGGGCCGTGTATGGCATTATCGGTCGGATGCAAACCTAAGAGTGTTCGTTTATTTTAGGGGGACATTTTGCTATGCCTACACAGCATACTGTTAAGACGGCCCAGGTAGAAGCGAGCGTTTCGGGTCACCTTTAGGATGTGAGGTCCGAAGGTGAGTTGAGGGTCGAGGGTGACTCATAAGTATTTGGCTGTGGCTTGCCAGGGGACTGGGGTTCCTAGTGTACGGATTGACTGTTCAGGTTTATGGCGCCTACGACGTTTTAAATCGAAGCGAACCGCGGAGCTTTTGCTCGGATTCACTTCGATTTTCCATTTTATAAACCATTTACCTAGCTTGTCAAGTGAGAGTTGGAGTTTGCTTATTAGTGGTGATAGCTACCGCCCCTTTACGTAGAGGGCAGTGTAATTCACAAAAAGGGAAATATGTAGGCCTTTTTGCGGGATGGGAATGTCGTTAGTGTACAGTGTGTACAATGTCGGGGGGAGTACGGATCCCAGGGGAACACCGGCTTTAAGAGGACGCAGAATGGAAAGTACCCTGTCGTGTCTAACTCGGAAGGTACTGTTTTGGAGATACGACTCCATTCTACGGATGCGTCGGTCGGGGAGGCCTAAGTGGTAGAGTTTGTAAATGACTCCGGCATGCCAAACCTTGTCAGCTACGTGCTATGTACCCTGCCCACTGCCACTTAAGCTCAGCGATTCTATGAGCTATGTCGGTTACATTGATTCTCCTACGAATCACCTCATTTCAGATTCTTTCGCGTAGATACTTTAACGATAGCTGAGCACTGAAATTAAATTATTCATTTCACTTCTTACTTTCGAGTGACCGAGAATGATCGAGCGTGGCGACGGAGTAAAGAAAGTATCATCGTCGTGAAAAAAACTCCAAAGTTATTTAACACTAACATTATTATAAATCTATAAAGAGCTATAGCTTGGCTCCTTTAGTGTTAATAGAGCTGTGATTGCACTCAAATTGTAGGTAATTTACTACATTTTATAAGTTTAGAAAACATCATTCGCAAAAATGCATAGTTTTGATCCTGTATAATAAAAAGCGAAAAAAGTCCCAAAATTACGAAGTATTTCTCGATCGTCTCAGTTTCCTTAGGTTTTTAGAAGTTGCAAATATGAATTCATTCACACTGCCCTAACATACCCATACAACATACCAAAAATGCAGAATTACATCACGCTTTGGGAATGTAATGTCTTGATCCGACGGCCTAATAGGTACACAATTGAAATTTTAACACAAAGTTTATTTCTATAGCTGCTATTTCAACAAATAATGAAAATAAAAAATTAAAAGGAAAATGGGCCCCATATAAGAGAAACGTGGGTGAATTATTTTGAAAAGTGGGCAAACTAGCGACATCTTGTAGGATTTATTGGTATTATCTATATCGTTGATTTATGAAGATGTTTTGGTACGGAACCCTCAGTGCGTAAGTCAAAATCGCATTTGGACTACTACTACTTCGCTGGCTCAGCAACCCGAAGTGGATCTTGGCTTCCGACATTAAAGTGCGCCACTCTATCCTATTTTGTACCAAGTTTGATCATTCGGGCACTCCCAACCCTTTGAGGTTTTTGGCGACTTCATCTTTCCAGCGACACCTTGGTCGACCCACCGGGCGGCGCCCGGAGGGTTTTCCAAGATATGCTCTTTTGGCTGCTCGATCCTCTCCCATTCTTTCTACGTATCCTAGCCAGCGAAGTCGGGCTGCTTTTATTTCCCCGATGATCTTGGGCTCGGTCACTAGGTATTCCAGCTCCTGGTTAAATCTTTGCCTCCACTCCCCGTCCTCTCCTCTTGTTGACCCCAGAATCTTTCGCAGGATCTTTCGTTCCGCGACTAGGAGTTTGTTCTCCTCTTTCAGTGTTAGTGTCCAAGTTTCGCACCCGTACATTAGAATCGGCCTGATTACAGTTTTATAGACTCGGATCTTTGTCGTTCTGCTGATTAACTTGAACACCAACACTTTATGGAGGGCTCCGGCACATCTTAGTGCGTTGACGATGCGGATATTGATTTCGTCCTCCCTTTGATTAGTGTCAGTAATCGTACACCCGCGATATTTAAACCTACTGACCCCTGTATAGGTTGTGCCCTG
The DNA here is from genome assembly GCA_947284805.1 of Coleophora flavipennella. NCBI lineage: Eukaryota > Metazoa > Arthropoda > Insecta > Lepidoptera > Coleophoridae > Coleophora > Coleophora flavipennella. The sequence goes on from OX369266.1 coordinate 552,853, forward strand.
TACAAACAGATCGTTTCTTTTGGCTTTTGGATCCTTGTATCTCTTCATGTGGAGGTATTCCGTCTTTACGCGATTGATTCTGAGTCCCACCCTCTTTCCTTCCTCCACTTCCCTCTGAATCTGACCCAGTATTGCAAGATCGTCAGCATACCCTATGATTTTGTGTCTTTCATTTAGCTCTACTCCTCCGTCTATCAATAGAACTTTTCGGATGATGTGTTCGAGAGCTAAGTTGAATAGGATCGGCGATAGAGCATCTTCCTGCTTAAGTCCGGTAACTACTTCAAACTCTTCAGTCAGATTTCCACCTACTCTAACTCTAACTAACATTTGGACAGTTTTTTTAATAATTTTTGAAGTGAAAACTTCTTTAGCGGCGCTGAGCACTTTTTGTTGGATGGGTAAAAACTTCCAAACTCGCGTCAGGGTCACGTGATGCTGATCGAAAAAGCGTAAGATCGAGGGGAAGGGAGAGGAACAAGTATCTCCCACTCTTTCTATCTGCCGGTTAGTAGCAAAACTACTCGCCTAGCGACCTAACATCGACATATTGATGTCACTACGTAGTTCAGCTATTTCACACTAGATGTCAATAAGTGTAGAAAGTAATGGGACGTACTCAGAACTATGAGCTTTAAAAAGTTTGTGTAATAAATGAATAAAATGAGGGTTAACATTTTTACTGTTTTGTATGTGTACTGACGTACTTAAAATTTCTAGCACAAAATAATAGACAAATTATTATTACGAACATAATTTTATTTACAAAATTCAATTACCTGCGAAAATAACAGTTTTAGTTAGTTGTTGTCGGTTCGTTGCCCTATCGTTTTGAATGGTTGCGAAATGCTTAAAACGAATATCTATATATTTTTCTGATAAAGATTTAATCAGCAGTATAATATGATTTACAGTCGGTGATTGGTCAAAGATGTAATTTAAAAAATAAAATGAAATACATACTTATTCTCCTAAAATAATTGAAACTCGGTTATACAAACAATACCGAAACCAACCGACAAATCCAGTTTTAAACTAGGTAAAGTGCCCATCTTTAATTTTTTATGGCCTTTTTTTGTCACTATGAAGTCTGCATCATTAAAATGGCAAGAACAAATCTTTGTATATTTTGTCGGAGTCCAATCCGGTCTATTCACTTTTGTGATCCATTGTTGTTTTAAATTATCATCGGATGGAAATCTAAAACAAACAAAAAGAAATAAAATTAACTAGGTGGTAAATTATCTTAATATGAATAAAATGATTATTTAACATTCGAAGTTCTTTTAATTCATGAACAGTCACGGAGAATAGTACGAGTATGTATATTCATATTCACATTTATTCCGTAATAATCATACATTGTCAAAATTTTAATTTATACATAGTCAAAATTAAACACAATTTATAACAAAAATATTTAAAAAATATACGTACAACACAGTACTTACTGTCTTAATTCTAAAAAATCACTGACTGAGTAGAAGGCCTTTTGGATCAACCAGCATTTCAGTTTATTTATAAAACTATGATACCCTTCAGTTTCCCTAATGTCCGCCGGTATCATATTATAGATACGTGGCCCCATTGCAAGCAGAGAGTTATCAGACTTTTTTAGGCGATACGTTGTAGTTTGCAGCTTCTTTTGTCTCCATGCGGTTTTTCGCTTTCCAGCCCAGTTGAAGACCGGAAAGCTACTGAAGTTCTGCCGCACATACTTGGATACTTCCAGTATATATATGGATGGAAGTGTGAGTATGCCAAGGTCAATGAATAGTTGCTGCGCCGGTGCGTCCCACGGAACACGAGCAATTTTACGTACAATCTTTTTTTGGATTATAAAGGGTCTGTCCCGGTCAGCAGCAAGGCCCCACAAATCTACCCCATACACTAAGTGTGAGTGGAAGTATGCGTAATAGGCTTTCAGCAGATTACCAGTACTTAGAGTCGGAACTAGGCGGGAGACGGCGTAGTAGCCCGAGTTTAGTTTGGAGCACAAAGAGTCGATATGTTCGCGCCATTGGAGGCCATCATCGATGGTGAAGCCTACATATTTCGTCATTCCAGTAACCGGGATGGAGACATTTCCGACGTGGACAGCAAGTGGTGCCTTTGTTGTGAACTCCAGTAAGTTTGTCTTGTCAACGTTCAGTTGCATGCCGTTAGCGGTAAACCAAATGGATAATTTTGCGACTACAAGTGTGACCCGATCGCAAAGATCCTTTCTCGAATCCGCACTAACAATAGCACAGATGTCATCGGCATACATGATAAATTCCGTTTGATCAGATTGATACGGAAGGTCATTCATTAGCAGAATGAATATGCTATTGCCAACATTAGATCCTTGCGGGACCGATCTATCCCCCACTAAACCAGACTCCGAAGAATCGCGGTTAATCATCGTAACCTGAGCTCTCTCAGCAAGGAAGGATGAAAACAAGTCCAGAGGGACCCCCCGAACCCCATAGTGCTGTAGTTTAGCCTCGATCAGTCGGTGGTCTACCAGGTCGAAAGCGCGTGACAAATCGAAGAATACAGCAGCAACGTTCTTCTTATTGTCCAACAAATGTAGCACATTTCTTGACAGCAAACGAGCCGCACCCACTGTTGACCGGCCCTTCTGATAGGCATGTTGCTGCGGGCATAAAGAGCCATTACTGTCTAAGAACCACCTAAGCCTGTCACAAATACCGGTCTCAAATATTTTAGACAGAGCAGGAACTAGAGATATGGGCCGATAATTTTTTTTCTCCTTTCTAAAACCCTTACCCTTGTAGATAGGAGTCACTTTTATTTGCTTGAGAGACTTGGGATAGTGTCCTACAGATGCGGATCTGTTAAACAATTCACAGATTACCGCTTTAAAATTTAGGGGTAAGTCATGCATTATGTTAGTAGGTAAGTCATAAATATCTTTCGTACCCTTAGGGCTGATTCTTTTCAAGATGTTAACTATTTCTTGCGTACTGAAAGGGGCAAAGAACATTGATTCGTTTACTCTAGGGATATTATACGCCAGCAGGTTCATTGCCAGCGGCATATTGGGTCTGAGAGGAGTGTCACGTACTACGGATAGGTAGAAGTCATTAAGAGACTGGGCCAGCTGGGTCCCGCTGTTGGCCTGCGTACCACAAACGGCATGACGGAGTACGGCATAGGGGTCTCCATTGTCACCTGATTTGTTCGTTTCAGATTTAATGAGCTTCCATAAAGCACGAGCTGAGTTCGATTTAGACGACATCGCATTATTGAGATAGGATTTCCTGCTACTTGCAATGAGACCGTTGAATTTACATTTGTACTTGAGGCTGAAATCCCGTAATTGCAGGTTCTCAGGGTAAAACCGAGATAACATGGTTAGGAGTAGCAGAATACTTTTGCTCTCATTTATATCCGCATTACACAAATTACTGTTCCGTGCACGTATTTGGACTTTTTTTATAGGACAACAAGCATTAAACTTCGACAAAAACAAACCTAAACACTTATCGAATTGTGAATAATAATAATCGCAGTCACTTTTAAATAAAAGGGATGACCAGTCGTATTCCGCAATAGTATCAATAAATAAACTAATATTACGTTTAGTTATTAGTCTTTTTAAAATGTGTTTAGTAACATTTTTATTGGTAGGTATAGATACCTCTATACAACTCAGATCTTTGTTACTTGAAAATATTTGCTATGAAAATGTTATTTAATTACTGACCATAGCCGTGTGTTATTCGGTAAAATTATTTGAATCTAATTACGGCCCTGGATATTTGGTACGTTGAAAATAGTTGTTCTTGTTGACGATAGATGGCGGCCTGTTTACAATATAATTATAAAAATCACTAAAGTACTGTTTTGGCGACTAAAAAGTATTCAGGTTTAATTGTATACTTTAATTTTCAGTATCCACGTATGATTATAACTATATACCAATGCGGAACTTTACGTACTCGTATTTTTTATTCACAAAAGTTACGCCACCTAGTGTCGAGAAGTATAATTTATACTTGAAAGCCGAGAATTTTCTAGAACTATTTTAATAATTACGTATAAAATTACTTACAAATGAAATGTGATACCATTCATAGCATCAGAACGTCTGTCTGAATAACTTCGACACGATAAAACACAACACTACATCCTTTTCTTCTAAAAAATGCGAAAACACACCAATAATGCGAGTCTCGATACATGGGCACCTGACGAAAATCACAGTGCACAGTTGCTTAGGCCAGCTCCTCTTTGTTTGTGCTCCGTGGTTGTGTAGTAACCACATTGTTGTGTACTCGTATATGTGAATTGTTTAAATTATGGAAATTGAACAAAGTGCATCGATTAATGAAAAAAGTGATGATGAAGTAGTGAATGTAAATGAGTAAGTACTTTATAAATATACTACATGAAATAAATATACTACATGAATAAATATACTAGATGAATAAATATTCTAGATGAACAACTCTTACTTGGCTTTAGCCCGTAACTGCCGTTAAGAAAACCAGCTATAAGCTGAGCACTATAAAACGTAGAAAAACGTAACGTAAACGTATTAATGTAATATAAGTATAAATAAATAACGATATAATATTATGAATAATAACATGTAAATTGTCATATTTGTGTACGATAGCGCAATAAATAAACATTGTATTCTACCTCATAAATGATAGTATTTTTGTACTTATAATTAAACACAACGTTAATACTAAAGTTTTCACTTCTGCCGGCACTCCCGGAGTGCTACCGGTGTGTTTTTTTTCACACGGCACCATCTCTGAACCTCCACGTTGGATCACGTAGGTTCAGGCGTCTGCGGCAGCTCCGCGGGGCTCTGCTCTGCTTCACAGAAGCCACACATTATATTGGACCGGTTGTATACGTCCTCGAGGCGTCATCTCAACTTTAATTGTTAACTTGTTAAATTTTAACTTTTTTGTTAGACCAGACGTATGTAAAATGTTTCTCATTGCGACTAATACGCGTAGTTTCCTGATCGCTGCGCTTGCTGTGCCACGGGTTCTATTAAAACATTCTGTGCTGTCGCGGCACGGCGGCGTGTCGGCGTGCGGGCCGTGCGCCCACGCCGGCGATATATCCTGCGACCCAAAACCCTGGCGTAGCGTACCCAAGAGTACCAAATGTCCCCCGCAAGCCCACCCGGGACCCCCCTGGCAGGGTTATGATTTCCTTCCACGTGTGTGGGGGTCCAAGTATGAACTAGCCTCCGTGTGTAAGTAGTAAGCTTTCCTATTCGCAATGTTTCCTTATTTCAAATAGATTGATATTTTACATTAATTTATGTGCTTGCATTGTACGAACTTGGAAACAAATCTAATTGTAATTAAATACGTTGAATATAAACTTCTATTACAAACACTAACTATTATTTTATATAAACCTGTATACCTAAATACGGAATAAGTTATAAAAGTTGTAAATAATATCTTGTACGCCGTCAAATTGTATGAAAATATGAACTGCCAGAAAAACGTCTGAATAAGGAGTCACCATTTAACCAACCCTAAACTTAGCATTAAAATTTATTTTTATTTTTATAAGCTAGTACAAACTCGCGATCTATTTCCACTTTGTACGTCATCACACAGCGTGTAGTATGCGTGACGAAACGTCGTCGTAGGCGGTAATCGTAGCTACATACACATTGTTTGTAGCGTTGCGCAGCGGAAATCGAGGCGTTACTTATTCAATAAAAAAAAGGTAAATTTCGCCATTTCGTTAAATATAATAACCATTTAAAACACATTTGCATTGGAAACGGTGCTTGACCAACAGAAGCCTGAGGTCATATCAGGCGAACATTATAATGCGCGTGTCGGGGGGGTCGCGCGCTATACAAGCAATTAGTGGAGCAACGGCGGGAGGTGTCCAAACGCTGCTGGCTGCACGCCAGATTAGTCCAGGGCGAGCACAAAATGGATTATATGTAAACACATATACGTTCGTTTTCTTTTTATTTTATCATGTTACTAGCGTTTGCCCGCGGCATCGCCCGCGTGGATATCGTTTTTGTGACTGACTTAGAGGGTGCGCGGTGCGCGAGCCGCAAGCGGCTCGCGAGGGTGGACATAAATTTTCTCCCCATCCCTCGGGAACTATGTCAGGATATGCTTATTAGTAAATCGTGTCATTTCCCACCCCCTCAACCATCTCGGTGCAAAAAATCATACAATCCATTGTTCCGTTGCGATGTTAATTAACCAAGAAAGAGTATATTTTCAGTTCCCTCAGGAATTGCATCGGGCTTTGCTATTTTCACGGGATAAAAAGTAGCCTATGTCCTTCCTTGTGACACAGGCTACCTGCATGCCAAATTTCATTAAGATTGGTCAAGGCGTTGAAGCGTGAAAAGGTAACAAAGAAACTAACAAATAAAAACACATTTTTACGTCTATATATTAGTAAGGATTGTAAAAATCAGAATTTTCTGCAAACGGCTTAGCTTGGCTTTTTTTTAATTAAAAAAATTTGAGTGCGTTTGACTATATCTCACCTGATGGTAAGTGACGATGTAGTCGAGGATGGTACACGCAAACTCAAATAATGCCTATTCACTCTCGCCTTAAATATTCCCAAATTGTAGGAGTCGGGAAACACAGACGCAGGCAAGGAGTTCCACTCCATCGCTGTCCGCATAATAAATGAGGAAGCGTAACGCTTCGTGCGCATAGGCTGAATATCAACAACAAAGGGGTGGAACCTCCCCCTGCGTCTCGTTGACCGAAGGTGGAATGGAGCTTGGGGGAATGAGGTCTTGAAGTTCTTGAGCACACTCTCCGAAATTAATTCGATAGAAAACCGAAAGACAGGCAACTTTGCGGCGATGCTCAAGGCTTTGAAGCTTGTTTTTGACAAGCTCATCGTCACCAATGAGTCTCCGAGCGCGTCGGTCGATAGCGTCTAAGGTATCCAGCTGATAGCGGGCTGATCCATCCCAAAGGTGAGAACAGTACTCCATACAAAAACGGACTTGTGCTTGATATAAAGATAGAAGCTGTCCAGGTGTGAAGTACCGTCTCACCTTAGAGAGAATACCCAGCTTCATTGCAGCAACTTTGGCCTTGGACTCAATGTATGTACCGAAATTGAGATTAGGTGTTATTTACACGCCAAGAAGCTCAAATAAATTCATTCCGGAAAGTAGGAGTCAAGTTGAAAGAACTCCTTTTAGCGGAAAAGAGACACGCCTGTGTCTTAGAGGCATTGAACCTTACGAGGTTGGAATCACCCCAATCAGACACTGCCTGAAGCGATAGGTTCATGCGCTCGATCATGGCCTCTCTCAAAGACAGACATACATTGATTCGAGGTTGATATTGTATCTAAAGTGCTATGTGCTATGGTGTACAGTAAGCTACTATCACCTTCTAGGGTTTGGGACATGCTACTCTAACAAAAATCTCCACTTTAAAACATAATAGGTACTTTAGAAACAAATCATTTACCGGAAAAATGATCTTATCAAACCCAATGTGATTTTGAAAGACCTATTGATACCTAGACTTATTTTACTATATAAAAACGGCTGTGACCTACCGACGGACAAACAGACAGACGGACATGACCAACCTATATGGGTACCTATATGGGTACCTAGTTTGACTAAGGAATCCTAAAAAAGCTGCAGTCAGCTGAATAGAGAAACGATTTATAGCAAAACACCTTGATGTAACCTATTTCACTGCAAACCAATAAAAATTTCTTTTTATTTCATTTCCAAAAAGGCTTTTTCTGTCGGACCCCACGGTGTGTGAGACCGACTTGGACTTGGTCAGTATTTTTAAAAGTTTAAAAATCTAAACTGGTTCACGGAAATATCTACAGATTTAACCCTAACAATAAATATTATGATAGATTAAAAAAAAAAACATTACTTTGCCGTAATTTAACTCAAAATTTCATCATATTTCATTTGAAATCAAACTCGATACGATTGCAAAAAAAAACACACCGGTAGCACTCCGGGAGTGCCGGCAGAAGTGAAAACTTTAGTATTAACGTTGTGTTTAATTATAAGTACAAAAATACTATCATTTATGAGGTAGAATACAATGTTTATTTATTGCGCTATCGTACACAAATATGACAATTTACATGTTATTATTCATAATATTATATCGTTATTTATTTATACTTATATTACATTAATACGTTTACGTTACGTTTTTCTACGTTTTATAGTGCTCAGCTTATAGCTGGTTTTCTTAACGGCAGTTACGGGCTAAAGCCAAGTAAGAGTTGTTCATCTAGTATATTTATTCATCTAGTATATTTATTCATGTAGTATATTTATTTCATGTAGTATATTTATAAAGTACTTACTCATTTACATTCACTACTTCATCATCACTTTTTTCATTAATCGATGCACTTTGTTCAATTTCCATAATTTAAACAATTCACATATACGAGTACACAACAATGTGGTTACTACACAACCACGGAGCACAAACAAAGAGGAGCTGGCCTAAGCAACTGTGCACTGTGATTTTCGTCAGGTGCCCATGTATCGAGACTCGCATTATTGGTGTGTTTTCGCATTTTTTAGAAGAAAAGGATGTAGTGTTGTGTTTTATCGTGTCGAAGTTATTCAGACAGACGTTCTGATGCTATGAATGGTATCACATTTCATTTGTAAGTAATTTTATACGTAATTATTAAAATAGTTCTAGAAAATTCTCGGCTTTCAAGTATAAATTATACTTCTCGACACTAGGTGGCGTAACTTTTGTGAATAAAAAATACGAGTACGTAAAGTTCCGCATTGGTATATAGTTATAATCATACGTGGATACTGAAAATTAAAGTATACAATTAAACCTGAATACTTTTTAGTCGCCAAAACAGTACTTTAGTGATTTTTATAATTATATTGTAAACAGGCCGCCATCTATCGTCAACAAGAACAACTATTTTCAACGTACCAAATATCCAGGGCCGTAATTAGATTCAAATAATTTTACCGAATAACACACGGCTATGGTCAGTAATTAAATAACATTTTCATAGCAAATATTTTCAAGTAACAAAGATCTGAGTTGTATAGAGGTATCTATACCTACCAATAAAAATGTTACTAAACACATTTTAAAAAGACTAATAACTAAACGTAATATTAGTTTATTTATTGATACTATTGCGGAATACGACTGGTCATCCCTTTTATTTAAAAGTGACTGCGATTATTATTATTCACAATTCGATAAGTGTTTAGGTTTGTTTTTGTCGAAGTTTAATGCTTGTTGTCCTATAAAAAAAGTCCAAATACGTGCACGGAACAGTAATTTGTGTAATGCGGATATAAATGAGAGCAAAAGTATTCTGCTACTCCTAACCATGTTATCTCGGTTTTACCCTGAGAACCTGCAATTACGGGATTTCAGCCTCAAGTACAAATGTAAATTCAACGGTCTCATTGCAAGTAGCAGGAAATCCTATCTCAATAATGCGATGTCGTCTAAATCGAACTCAGCTCGTGCTTTATGGAAGCTCATTAAATCTGAAACGAACAAATCAGGTGACAATGGAGACCCCTATGCCGTACTCCGTCATGCCGTTTGTGGTACGCAGGCCAACAGCGGGACCCAGCTGGCCCAGTCTCTTAATGACTTCTACCTATCCGTAGTACGTGACACTCCTCTCAGACCCAATATGCCGCTGGCAATGAACCTGCTGGCGTATAATATCCCTAGAGTAAACGAATCAATGTTCTTTGCCCCTTTCAGTACGCAAGAAATAGTTAACATCTTGAAAAGAATCAGCCCTAAGGGTACGAAAGATATTTATGACTTACCTACTAACATAATGCATGACTTACCCCTAAATTTTAAAGCGGTAATCTGTGAATTGTTTAACAGATCCGCATCTGTAGGACACTATCCCAAGTCTCTCAAGCAAATAAAAGTGACTCCTATCTACAAGGGTAAGGGTTTTAGAAAGGAGAAAAAAAATTATCGGCCCATATCTCTAGTTCCTGCTCTGTCTAAAATATTTGAGACCGGTATTTGTGACAGGCTTAGGTGGTTCTTAGACAGTAATGGCTCTTTATGCCCGCAGCAACATGCCTATCAGAAGGGCCGGTCAACAGTGGGTGCGGCTCGTTTGCTGTCAAGAAATGTGCTACATTTGTTGGACAATAAGAAGAACGTTGCTGCTGTATTCTTCGATTTGTCACGCGCTTTCGACCTGGTAGACCACCGACTGATCGAGGCTAAACTACAGCACTATGGGGTTCGGGGGGTCCCTCTGGACTTGTTTTCATCCTTCCTTGCTGAGAGAGCTCAGGTTACGATGATTAACCGCGATTCTTCGGAGTCTGGTTTAGTGGGGGATAGATCGGTCCCGCAAGGATCTAATGTTGGCAATAGCATATTCATTCTGCTAATGAATGACCTTCCGTATCAATCTGATCAAACGGAATTTATCATGTATGCCGATGACATCTGTGCTATTGTTAGTGCGGATTCGAGAAAGGATCTTTGCGATCGGGTCACACTTGTAGTCGCAAAATTATCCATTTGGTTTACCGCTAACGGCATGCAACTGAACGTTGACAAGACAAACTTACTGGAGTTCACAACAAAGGCACCACTTGCTGTCCACGTCGGAAATGTCTCCATCCCGGTTACTGGAATGACGAAATATGTAGGCTTCACCATCGATGATGGCCTCCAATGGCGCGAACATATCGACTCTTTGTGCTCCAAACTAAACTCGGGCTACTACGCCGTCTCCCGCCTAGTTCCGACTCTAAGTACTGGTAATCTGCTGAAAGCCTATTACGCATACTTCCACTCACACTTAGTGTATGGGGTAGATTTGTGGGGCCTTGCTGCTGACCGGGACAGACCCTTTATAATCCAAAAAAAGATTGTACGTAAAATTGCTCGTGTTCCGTGGGACGCACCGGCGCAGCAACTATTCATTGACCTTGGCATACTCACACTTCCATCCATATATATACTGGAAGTATCCAAGTATGTGCGGCAGAACTTCAGTAGCTTTCCGGTCTTCAACTGGGCTGGAAAGCGAAAAACCGCATGGAGACAAAAGAAGCTGCAAACTACAACGTATCGCCTAAAAAAGTCTGATAACTCTCTGCTTGCAATGGGGCCACGTATCTATAATATGATACCGGCGGACATTAGGGAAACTGAAGGGTATCATAGTTTTATAAATAAACTGAAATGCTGGTTGATCCAAAAGGCCTTCTACTCAGTCAGTGATTTTTTAGAATTAAGACAGTAAGTACTGTGTTGTACGTATATTTTTTAAATATTTTTGTTATAAATTGTGTTTAATTTTGACTATGTATAAATTAAAATTTTGACAATGTATGATTATTACGGAATAAATGTGAATATGAATATACATACTCGTACTATTCTCCGTGACTGTTCATGAATTAAAAGAACTTCGAATGTTAAATAATCATTTTATTCATATTAAGATAATTTACCACCTAGTTAATTTTATTTCTTTTTGTTTGTTTTAGATTTCCATCCGATGATAATTTAAAACAACAATGGATCACAAAAGTGAATAGACCGGATTGGACTCCGACAAAATATACAAAGATTTGTTCTTGCCATTTTAATGATGCAGACTTCATAGTGACAAAAAAAGGCCATAAAAAATTAAAGATGGGCACTTTACCTAGTTTAAAACTGGATTTGTCGGTTGGTTTCGGTATTGTTTGTATAACCGAGTTTCAATTATTTTAGGAGAATAAGTATGTATTTCATTTTATTTTTTAAATTACATCTTTGACCAATCACCGACTGTAAATCATATTATACTGCTGATTAAATCTTTATCAGAAAAATATATAGATATTCGTTTTAAGCATTTCGCAACCATTCAAAACGATAGGGCAACGAACCGACAACAACTAACTAAAACTGTTATTTTCGCAGGTAATTGAATTTTGTAAATAAAATTATGTTCGTAATAATAATTTGTCTATTATTTTGTGCTAGAAATTTTAAGTACGTCAGTACACATACAAAACAGTAAAAATGTTAACCCTCATTTTATTCATTTATTACACAAACTTTTTAAAGCTCATAGTTCTGAGTACGTCCCATTACTTTCTACACTTATTGACATCTAGTGTGAAATAGCTGAACTACGTAGTGACATCAATATGTCGATGTTAGGTCGCTAGGCGAGTAGTTTTGCTACTAACCGGCAGATAGAAAGAGTGGGAGATACTTGTTCCTCTCCCTTCCCCTCGATCTTACGCTTTTTCGATCAGCATCACGTGACCCTGACGCGAGTTTGGAAGTTTTTACCCATCCAACAAAAAGTGCTCAGCGCCGCTAAAGAAGTTTTCACTTCAAAAAAACACTTTTAGACGTAACATCCGTCACATTGATTTTGTTAGTATAAAATGTAGCCACGTCACCCGGACCATAATATCAAATGGGTACTGTGGAATACACGTAAATACACACATACATACATACATATTTACATAATCCTTATTTTTGGTGAACCGTAGTCGGGTAAAAATTATGTATAATGTCCATGGCTGTATTTTAAATCCAGGGAAACCGAGTATTCTTTTCACGAGTCAGACGATAATTAAAAGGGTCTTAATCACCCTCACGTGTACCTAAAATAAACAAAAGACAGGAAAAGGTTAAGGTCAACCTTTTCGGGCAAATCCAACAAAGCCCTCGCGAGAGCGGAGCTCCCAACAAGCGCGCGCAGTCGGAAGGGATTCGCGATGAATAATGTACTACGCACCAAGAGCGGGGCTCCGGTGGCGGCTGATATTGTCTCCGGAGCGCGCTGAGTCCGGCGACCCCGAAATGCCACCAGTCTGGTGCTCCCGCTATCTTCAAGATATTTATGAGTGCTTCTAAAAGATCAAAAGCAAGCGGTGAAAAATGCCTCAAACCACTTCTCTTAGATTACGTTTCATCAGTGGCCTCCGTAGCTCAGAGGCAAAGTTCACTGGCTTTAAACAGGAGGTCGCGGGTTCGATTCCCGGCGGGGCAATTGTAAGACTCGGTTTGGTTGGTGGTAGGGCATTTTCTAAGCCCGCCTGGCTAGCTACCACCATCTTATCTAAGTCTTGCCGCCAAATATCAATGTTGATATCATTGGTGTGTTTCGACATGAAGCCAGTTCCCCATTGCGTTGGGGAATCTTGGTAAGCCTGCTTTCATCTTCGGCTACATCGTCACTTACCACCAGGTGAGATATTGTCAAGGGTTAACCAATTGATAAAAAAAATGGCTCAAATATGCCAGTGAAGGTACTTGAATTTGAATAGTGGTCCCCACTTCATCATTCTTGATTTTTTTATTAGCTTTTCTCGGTAGATTTTCGAGTAAAATAAGTCCCTAAATACCTCTTTATTGCCTGGCTAAACTAATAAAGGGCCTTAGAGCGACCTTTTAAGGCTTACATTCATACCGGGACCAACTCTGTGTGGGTTTGCTTTTCAACACGAGCTGTAACCTGTGATCTGTGACCTGTGACCTTTCTGTATCTATCGATAGATCTATTAGTCTGTACGTACTGAGTGATTCTACTATAGACTAACCAATTGTATACCATGAGCCCATCAGGTCAGTGCGTTTTATAGAAACATATTTTTGCCAAGAGATTTGATTTCGACGTTTTTAGGTAAAATGTGCAAGTAGATGAATTGTTTGCAATTGACTGTCTGCAATTATTTAAATATTTAATTTTAAAAAAAAATCATATGCGCTGGTGCACTGAAGCCAAATGGATGCGGCCCCGCCTTCATTGTAGCTGGACGAAAACGTGTCAACGGAGACGTCACTTTTATTATACACTTGTTATTTGTGTCGCGACGCGCAGTTGTTTCTGACCAACGTGCAGTTGTTTCTGACAGACGTGCAGTTGTTTCTGACGGACGTGCAGTTGTTTCTGACGGAAGTGCAGTTGTTTCTGACGGAAGTGCATTTGCTACACAAGAGATAATAAACGATACTTGTCTCTCTCTTACTCTTTACTCTGATCCGTTGACAACCCACAAACGTCCCCACTGCTGGGACGGGTCCCAAGCTCGGGAAGGCACTCGACACACAGGTGCCAAGTCCGCGGTGGTGGAGATTGCAGGGTTAGTGGCGAACCCAATTGTCAAAAGTTTTCCGGGCCACCATTAAGGCACCTAGCACGGCTTGACGACTGCCACCTAGTGATAGCAACTGGCACCAATGACTTAACTTAGCTTGCGAAGCACGGAAAAGGACGAGAAAATTCCACATACACGTAATAAATGATGGTTAAATATTGCCTGAAACGTATTTCTGACATTGATTGTCGATCTGAGCCCACGTGATCCTACGAATTAGTGTTCATTATTAACAAACTTCAAAAAAAGGAGGAGCTCCATGGTCCACTGTATGTATGTACTTACAGTATCGGCTTACAAATGCATTATGATTTGAGCATAGATAGCATTTAAAAATAAAAAATAAATTATAAGTTTAAATAAAAATAAAAACTGACTTCAAAAAGAAATATACTCAAAATTATGATATAATATATTTTTTTAATATAAATACACGAAATTACCCAACAATAACGAAACCAAAGGTAGGTACGAAACAAATGAGGGGCCTACAATTTTTTTTGAGGTGGGTGCCAGCAAAGCCATCGAATCTATACCGACCTCAAAAAAATATGGCTGCATTGAACATGAAGACTAAGCGATAATTAATCTTTTTTTTTATCCGAAATTGGTACATCTCACCTGATGGTAAGTGACGATGATGATAAGTATATGATTTTGAACATGGTAGTGGGCTTACCAAGACTCCCCAACGCAATGGGGAACTGGCTATTTTATCTTCAAGCGAGTACACACCAATGCTGTTAACATTTTTTTATACACATTTGGTAAGCCCTTGGCATCATCTCACCTGATGGTAAGTGACGATGATGTCGAAGACGGAAGCGGGCTTACCAAGATTCCCCAACGCAATGGAGAACTGGCTATCTTATCTTCAAGCCGGACCACATGTATGTTGTTAACACTAATGTTGATGCTAGGCGGCAGGACTTAGATAAGATAATAGTAGCTAGCCAGACGGGCTTAGAAAATGCCCTTCTACCAAACAAACCGAGTCATACAAAGTTAGACTTCACCGGGAATCGAACCCGCGACTTTCTGATGTTAAGCTAATGGACTTTACCATTACGCCACGGAGGCGGTTATCTGTTCAAAAAGCTTTATGTTACCGTTTGGGTAGGTAGGAATCTCATAAAGGCGAGTATACAATTTAACAATTTAAACACGAGTCCAAAACATGGTATGATCTAAATTTGTTGAAGCAACATTCCCGGCTCCGCTGCGCCTGCAAGCCTACCGGCGCGCCCGCGTCGCCGCCGGAGCGCCGCCGGAGCGCCGCCGGAGCGCCGCCGGAGCGCGTGGAATGTGCTCGTATCAAAGACATTTTCTTACCTAAGGACTGTTCTGAGAGAGCGTGGCGAAAAATCCTAAGTGTATGGTTCTGAGCGACGTTTTGCTTCAAATGTACTTATACAGGAAACCCGTAGGAGTGGGAGTAGGAGTCGCGCCCTCAAGTTTCCGTACAAGTTTGTTTGTTATCCTTACTATAATATTATAAATGTGAAACTGTGTTTGTTTGTTACCTTTTCACGCTTCAACAACTTTACCAATCCTGATGAAATTTGGCATGCAAGTAGCTTGTGTCACAGGGAAGGACATAGGCTTCTTTTAATCCCGCGAAACTAGCATAGTCCGATGCAGTTCCTGAGGAAACTAAAAAAAAACTCTTTTTTGGTTAATTTCTTTAACATCACAACGGAACAATGGATTGTTGTGATTTTTGCACAGAGATGGTCGAGGGGGTTGGAAATGACATAATTTACTAATTAGCATATCATGACATAGTTCCCAAGGGATCTAGAGAAAACTCATGTCCACGATCAAAGCCGCTTGCGGCTCGCGCAACACTCACCCTCAAAGACAGTCATAAAGACTATGTCCACGCGGGCGAAGCCGCGGGCAAAAGCTAGTCTTAATATAATGAATAAATTAGATAGTTAACAGGCATCGAACATTAATTATTCGATTAGCCGAGAGACGTCTACTGTTGGACAAAGGAATTCCTCCAAGGATTTCCACAATGATTTGTCCTGAGCTGCACGCATCCAGCGGCTACCTGTGGCCTTCACCAGGTTGTCGGTCCACCGAATGGGAGGCATGCTTACGATACGTCTTCTGGTTTTCGGTCGCTACTTGAAAACTTTACTAACCCAACGGCCATCTGTTCTACGAGCTATGTGCCTGGCTCACTGCCACTGAAGTTTAGCGATTCTGTGAACTATGATGGTTACCTTGGCTCTTCAAGGGATCTCCTCTTTCTGATTCAATCGCGTAGAGAAACTTCAAGCACAGCTCGCTCCATCGCCCTTTGGGTAAACTTGAGCCTTCTTATGAGGACCATAGTGTAAGCGACCATGGCTCAGATCCGCATGTCATCACTGACAGTACACACTGGTCAAAGAACGAAGTCTTGAGACGCTGCGGTATTTGGGACCTGACGATATTGCAAAGCAAAAACACTGCTCTTGAAAATGAAATACATACGTGCAGCCGCTCTCTGCATATTGTTTTGCGTTCCCTTCATCCTCTGGTACCGGGTTGACACTTACATCAGCACTGAAACACGCTTACTTAATAGCAAAGACAGGAGGTGTATCAGATTTGATGATTTTTTTTTATAAATACCTAGTCTGGGTTTGTATGGGAAGTATTTTATGACGTTTTTTTATGAAATACCTAATGTACTACCCTGTACTATTTAATTTTATAATAATACTGATATAGTTGTATTCAAAGCGTAATAATCATTTAAAAAAAATAACAAAGTCCCTGGATTTTTATGGGAAGTACCTCATTCCGATTTTTTCCGGAATAATGAATATCAAAGTATGGTCGAGTATGGTAGGCCAGGCAAGTTCATCAATTCAATTCAATTCAATATATTTATTCAAAATAGATGCAAGTTACACTCTTTCTGATAGACATAAAATAATAATAACAATGCCATTTGTGAAGAATCAAGAAATAAACAAATATTAGTTAATAACGTCAAAATTAAATACTTGATATAAATCAGATTATGTCATTAGTACATGAAAACAATATGACACGAAAAGATACATAAAAATCATTGAATGCATTTAACAAGAGTAGGCCAGTTCACACGGACAGCACCCGGTCACGAGTATAACGCGAGAGTCAGCCATCGCTCCCATCAACCATCTGCACGAACATTTAAGCGAGCATTCTATTAAAATCGTTGTAGCCGTTTTAGAGAAAAAAAGTTTCTTTTTCTAGTGACAAACCTAAAAAATATAATTCTATAACGCAAATTTCATCCCAGTCCGATCAGAAGTTTAGGAGCTAGAAAAAGGACAGACACATACACACACAGAGATAGAGAAAGAGAGAGAGAGACATATATTTTTCTTTTTTGGACTCCGTCCAGTTATTTCGGAACTAGTGCACAGATGAGATACTTGTTACTTCGTAAGAGATACACTGCAATTCCTTATAAAACGTAAATACCTACGCGTTTATTTACCTACTCCTCCCCACTGTCAGGCAATACACGGAAACATGGGTAGGTATTAGGATGCTCGACTTAGCGGTGATAACTACGTGCATACATTGGTATGTCGGTGATTTTTAAGGTTTCGTAGTCAAACTGAGGACCCTTCCAGTTTCGCGATGTCCGCCGATTAGTGTACGAAATATTAAGTTTTTAAGTGCTGAATTTTTTTAGAATTACGAAACCACTATTTCAGGAAATCTGAAAAGGGTTGGGAATAGGTAGGCTTTCTTAGTTTAAGAGTGATAGTAGACTTACTTAAGATGTGCATTTGTAAAAAGTTCACCTCCTTACAAAATTTCTAAATCCAAACTGAAAAATTAACTTTTTTAAATGACTACGAAACCCAGCTTTGTACGTGATCTGAGTAGTCACTTTTTTCTTAGATCTATTTTTATTGAAATAAATATATAGTGATGATTACCTACCTGCCTAAAATGAACTAAGATTTTCTTTACTTATTGTTAATTCCGTGCAATACAATCATATACAACACTAGTGGATGCCCGCAGCTTCACCCGCGCTGTTCCCGTTTTTTTGGTGTTCCCGTGGGAATTTCCCAAAATCCTTTCTTAGCGGATGCCTATGTCATAACATCTATCTGCATGCCAAATTTCAGCCCGATCCGTCCAGTGGTTTGGGCTATGCGTTGATAGATCACTATGTCAGTCAGTCAGTCAGTCACCTTTGAGTTATATATATTTAAGATAGCAATTTAATGCGACGCGGGCGGCGCATAAAACTGGCAACGTAGCGCGCGGCTCGCTTGAGCGGTCGGTGGCGGCGCGCGCGCGGCTTGCGGGAGCCCGCCCGAGCGGGCCGGCAAGCGTACGTACGTATATTTGCCCTTACGCCGCCCGCATGGTCGGGTCGGCTAGTTCGATCTATCGCACTACGATGTTTTTTTCCGCGGGCTCGATTAATCGGACAATAAGGACTTCTCAAAGTCTTCTAGTCCTACTATCGGTCTAACGGGGTTTTAAAAGTTCATCTAGCCCGATCGATCGAACCACGGGACTTTGTGAAATCCTCTTAATTCGATCACTCAAATTTTATTTTTACTGGTGGTTCGACCGATAGATAGATAAGTTAAGATAAAATTAAATACTCTTTATATACTTTCATATCGTAAACTTCGAATTGTGAGCTTCGAAACAAGTTTATCTTGACATAAGTACTTTAAAAACATCATGCCGAAGTTTTTAAATATAATCATATTATACCTTCTTTTCTAACAAAATATTCTGATGAAATATTTTTTTACCATTACGATACAGGAGAAATCCAAAAAGTTAATATCACCAAGGAGATTCCATCAATTATTTTCTTTTGATAGAATGCTTATGCGAGGGGCGCCATATGTACAGTATCAGAAAAAGTTTTGATTCCAATTTTTACCTGTCTGTGACGGAGCCCGCTTTACAGCGCATGCGCGGTGATGTGCTGGGTTTTTGAGCTAAAATACGTATTGTTGTACTGAAGTAGGTTTTTTTTTCTTACTCTTTTTACTTTAATCTTTTATTTAGTAGTTTAAATCCCAGTGTATGCGATTAGACAAAATAGTGAATGAAACTGCTCATTACTAGGTATTAAACAACAGTTTCATAAACTACTACGAGTGCACACATAAATTAAAAATAAACAAAACATAAAAACTTAGAAAACGGTGACTCAGAGGCTTGAATTTTAACTTAATACATCTACTTGTTCTTTTAAAAAAAATTCTTGACAGACGGGCAGATGGACGGAAAATATAGTGATAGTATAAACATTCAGATTTTTCTTTCTTATGTACGCAGCCATAAAAAAATTGCCATTTGTGGGAAACGAGAGTGATCACGTCGAAACTGGCGAGTTCTTCAAGCCTTCATATTGTCAGTGTCAGTGTCAGTGTCAGCGAGTCATTGCAAGCAACAGACAATATGGGCTCTACCTAATTGGCTCTCTTTTCAACGTCATTAGCCCTGTCCTTACAAAGTAAAGGTGATTAGTTAGTACCGCCATCGCCAGGTGGGTGCCGGGAGAGGAGAGGCTCAGGTGAAGGGGCGCAAGTGAGGGTGCTCGACATTTCATGGCAAATGTCTCCCACATTGTTACAAGTACAGTCACGCACATTAATGGGACTTTGTACAATCTCGAAAGAGGTGCATGCTGCGTGTATTTTGCTTTCCGCTGCCTTTTTTCGTCTAATTATATTAACAGAAAACTCATTATCACTTAGCAGATTCCATTCCCTTTTTTATATTTTGATACGAAATTCCTGCTAAAGTCATCAAATAAACAGGCTCAGGTATATTTAAAAAAATAAAGACTCATTGGCGACGATGAGCTTGTCAAAAACAAGCTCCAAAGCCTTGAGCATCGCTAAAAAGTCGCCCGTCTTTCGGTATTCTATCGAATTCATTTCGGAGAGTGTGCTCAAGAACTGCATGACCTCATTCCCCCAGCTTCACTCCACCTTCGGTCAACGAGACGCAGGTAGAGGCTCCACCCCTTTTTTGTTGATAATCAGCCCATACGCACGAAGCTTTACGCTTCCTCGTTTATTATGCGGACAGCGATAGAGTGGAACTCCTTGCCTGCGTCTAGGATTCCCGACTGCTACAATTTGGGGATCTTCAAGGCGGAGTGAATAGTCATCATTTGAGTTTGCGTGTTCCATCCTCGACTGTATCGTCGCTTATCATCAGGTGAGATGTAGTCAAACGCGCTCAAATTTTTAATTTAAAAAATAACATCGTCATCATATCAGCTTACATACATTCGCACCGAGAAGCTCGACCCTACCCTGAATTGAAGCGATCGGGCCTCTGTCGACCACGCGTGCCCGATGCGGGTTGGTTGACTTTACATACAAACTTCGAGTTTATTTGCAAACGTGTGCAGGTTTCCTCACAATATTTATTTTCTTCACCGTAAGGGCGTTAGATAACGTACAAATGAAATTTAAATTTAAAAACACATTGGTACTTGGCAGGATTCGAACCACGTCCTCCCGCACAGGAGGTAGCGGCTCTAGCCGTTACGCCACCGACGCTCACACTTCCAAAATGGCCACTAATATGAAATTAAAAAATAGTAAATACGCACCCACTCTTTTTGTCTTCTAGTAAGATCCCGGGACGACAAAAAAATAAACAACTTAGCGTAGAAAATTTATGGCACACAAAGCATTCCGTAACTTTTTATGACCCTCGAACAATACTCTGAGTTTGTGTAACAGGGTAGACCCTACGTAAGTGGATAAGCCTATAAAGTTTGTTGTCTCGAATGCTTAATATTTAAATTAGTTTCCTGTGAGTTCCATTAGGTCCGCCTGCCCTCGGTCCCGGCGGCGCGGGCGGGCGCGGGCGGGCCCGGGCGGCGCGGCGGGCCCGCCGGTGTTTTTGTCTCTCAACCTACATCAAGCGACCTCTGTCAACTTAAATTGTTACAATTTAATTGAATTCAGTACAAACTTTGTAGTTTCAAGTAATTGCATTTTCCAGGAGAATTTTGTTGAATTTTACGGAGGGCGTGTTACGGTGCTACAAAAATAATTGCTATCGTGAACCGAATCAAAAGGACGTAAACGACTATCTTCGCGTTAAAACGCAAAAAACACTAATTAAATTAGTTTATTTTCATCTTGTAACTGAACATTCTTTTTCCAGATACTTAAAATAATGAGGGCGTTAATATGGTAAGCAACTCGATGGCAACATTAAAAACGTTTTATTAAAATTTTATCGGCGTAAACTTAATAATTGGTTGTGTGTATCCCTCGGGCTGGGTACTCTCGCAATCTGCTCCATAAAATTACCAACTTTAATCATCAATTCAATCTATATTTCACCAAAAATCCAAAAAGCAAGAAAAAATAGATAATGATACTTTTGAGTATAGGTTTTTTTGGAACATTGTATCACTTATTTTGGTTTAAGTTTACATTTACATTTGAATTTGTGAAGATACCAAAATGAAGAATAATTGACAATTGATGCATGATCCGCCATATTACCAACGCAGCCAGGCTTAGCCCACCTCAAAGACTAGCCAGCGTGGCGGTGGTGGCAGTCGCGCGGACAGCTTTATTAAATTTTAGCTCCGAATGAAGGCTGAAAGATTGATGAAGCCGCACTGACAGCTCCGCTTGTCGGCGCAAGGCTTAATGAACTCGCCCTCAACCAACTTTGTTCAATGTAGGTATCTACTGTTGCAAAGGAAAACTTTGTTGCACCAGCTAGGCAAGACGTCCACTAAATACTCTCACTGATTATACTTCCATTCATCTCATCAGTGCAATAGCACAGGGTAACAAAGTACTACAAAGTAATACTTATGCTTTTTTCTACTCCAGCCGCCAGAGATCCAGTTTCATTACAAGAAAAGCGCTCAAAAATTGCCAAATTTCATGATTCTATAGGTCAACGGGAAGTACTCTATAGTATTCGATTTAGTTGCGAATATCAAAATCCGTGGATTCGGGCAGCGCAGAACCGGTCGTCGTGGAAATACTTTGGGGAGGTCTATGTCCAGCAGTGGACGTCCTTCGGCTGATATGATGATGATCAAAATCTGTGACATAAATGGCCGTAATTAGCCGTATCTATTTATTGCTTTGACTTAGAAGCTAGATTTTCTTCCAGGAACCTGAGACCATAGTTTTTGATAGTAATTTAACGTTAATGTTCAAATAAACTTACTTACTTACTTACCTTACGATTTTCTGAGAAAAAGAGTCTTCACAGAAGGAAGACAGACAAACGGACAATGAAGTGATCCTATAAGGGTTCCTTTTTTAGGGTTCCGTGCCCAAAGAGTAAACACAGGACCCTATTACTAAGATTTCGCAGTCTGTCCGTCTGTCTGTCCGTCTGTCACCAGGCTGTATTTATGAACCGTGATAGCTAGACAGTTGAAATTTTCACAGATGACGTATTTCTGTTGCCGCTATAACAGAAAATACTAAAAATTTGAAAAAGCGAAAGTTTCCACACAAAACATATTTTTTTAAACGTGAAGAAACTAGCGCCGTCTAGTATGATGGTACGGAACCCTATGTGTGCGGTATGTAAAAGCAATATTATTGTATCGGGCACCGCCTAATTTTCAACTATTTGTAACTATATATACATCAGACTACAGAAAAATACAACAAAAAAAACCTTCTAAAAAAATCACATTTTGTACAAATCGTCATTGTAATTAATTAGTTTGTAAATTAATTAACCCGTTCGTGTACCCGATAGGCAGTAGGCATAAAAGTTCTGACAGTGCGCTATATCTGCTTACAAATGTTCGTCTCCGTTATTTCTCGGTTTTTAAAGACAAGTGAATTCGATTAAAAGTAGTTAATCCTGTGTTCTTTACTCGATAGTGAGTAATCCCTAAAAATTCCATTCGTGAGTTTTTTCAATATCCTGCACACACAGCACAAATATAGCGTAGGCTTAATCATAGGGTCCCGTGGGCCTTTGCCCTTTGGGTTGGAAAATTTTTGTAAGGAGCGTGGCACAGTAACAATATAATATGTACTTTTTGTTTTTTTCAAAATCTTTCAGCGCATAAAAAACCTATGTTTTTCGATAGGGAATTCAAATACAAACCGAAAATATATTTAGACATTTTAGCCTAAAGCATAACGTTGCTGAGATATTCGGATTTAAATGTTGTCAAAACACTAATTTCCCTCTCTATCTCTCAAAATATCTCAGTAACGTGACGCTTTAGGTCATAATGTCCAAATATATTTTCGGTTTATATTTGCATAACAAATAAGTATAGTTTTATCGTGCGACGAAAGATTAAAAAAGAATGACACAATATATTATTACTATGCCACAGAAGTTCGTACAATTATTTCAAGATTAAAGATAGTTATTCAAAATAAGTGCAAATTACACTCTTTCTGATAGTCATAAAATAGTGATTACATAATTTAATTTGAGGAAAACCAAGAAATAAACAATCATTAGTTAATAACGTCAAAATGCAATTATTGTCACATCGTGAATTGCTGCACATCCTTTTTGTAGTGCGCCGAATTCCGCTGTGCGTGTCAGCTACAAAACGGACCACACTAGCCTTCGTATATATATAAAAAAAAAGAACTGTCAAATTCCTTTTCTCTTGAGCTCGCTCTGCGAGCAGGCGTTTTACCAAAAATTTATGTGAAAACCCCTCTAAAAGGGTAAGTTCCTATTTCAAAAACTGATTAATTTCCATTTTAATAGCTCTTGCACATAATTGTTTTCAAAAATTAAAACTTAATAGCTAAAAACTTAGAGTAAAATACCTATGGGCGTGGTCACCCATGTCACATGCTGTTTTCTTATATTGTACAACATTTCCCTTAAAAAAATAGACTATTGCGCACCTAAATATTATCATCTATCATTGTAAACTGCTGCGATGTGGTTCCCACGTGTCCTGCTATAACCATGCTTCCTAACCTCATCTATCTAACCTCATGCACCTGCCTCATGGAGATGGCCTCTAAGGAAACATGGAGGATGTGGCCTACATCGCAGCTCAATTCATGCTCAAGCTATTTATAGCTAACATTAATGGCGTTTTTATCTACACGGCCAGGTTCTTCGTTCTACCAAGGGTTTGTATCACCCACTTCACCGCCTGCCTGCTTTCCGCTACACCGCATCGCTAAGCCAGACAGAGGAGCTGCCCTCCGTTCTCCACCCTACGCTGTTGTGTACATTTACCACGGAAGCCTCGACGCTATCCTCCATCCGCCGCTCTACGCTGTGATTGCCCTGCAATTAAGACGAAGCTGTGACGCTGAGTGATCTGTGAATTCTGCGCATAAATAAGGACAATTTAAGGCCGGTACCTCTCTCCCTTCCAAAAATTCTCTTCTCAGTGTGACAGAAAGTAGGTCGAACCCAATCTATCTATATATTGTTTGTAAAATGCAGTAAATTAAACCTATATATATAATCTTGAATCTTTAATTTTGTCTCCCCGCTAGAATTTCTCTGGACTCTGACCTTCTGTCGGCGACCCCCGCCGCAGTGGCGCCCAACTTGTCTTACTTTCTGTCACTCTGGCATTACTCCTCACATCGTGGCAGTACCTTTACCACATGTGTGTATTTTTCTGTATAGTCTTAATGTAGCTAGGTACATATTTTCTGTGTTACTATCTGGACATTGTGAAAATGGGAACTTACTCTCTTATTAAGTATGTTCATTTACGTAAGCCTGAACTGGAATATGAAGTGCTAATCCGTGGGGGTAAAACCGGGACTTGTTTGGAACTTCGTAGCCAAATAAACTTGCTTGCCAAACAATCGCTTCCCGAAGATATTTCTGAATCTGGCTTGGATGAAAGTGTGGATCTGAATGGTGTGTTACATACTCTAGGAGAGATTGAAAGTTTCTTACCCACTATTAAAACACAGAACGACATTAGCAGATGCACCTCCTATAGAAATCACCTCTGGCACAGGTTAAATAGAATTTCACCCCTTCTCATTGAAAATAAAGAGATTCTAAAAACTTACAGGAGCAGGTTAGAAAAAATTAACACGAAATTGAATGAGATGTCAAAGAGTACACAAACTACCTCTATGCAAACTAGCATTCCATCTACAACAGACTGCCTTGAATCCTCAGATTCTTGTAATAGTAATTTACCTACAAATATAAACATTCAGTGTAAACATACTACTGACCTGCATAGGCCCAAATTTGATGGAAGTTCTTGCGTCCGTTCATTCCTACAACGTATTGAGGAGTATAGGATTTCAAAAAATGTTACCAAAGAAAATTTACTAAATGCTTCCTACGAAATCTTTACTGGCAATGCTTTGCACTGGTTCAGATGCATTAGACCTTCAATATCCACATGGGAAGAGCTCTTAGTCAAGATTAAAAATGATTTTGGTACTGACGACTATGACTACAAATTAATGACTGAGATTAGAGAGCGCACGCAGGGAGAATCGGAGAATATTGTGGTATATCTTTCTATTATGAATGGGATGTTTACAAGATTAAACAAAATTCCAACCGATCAGGAAATATTTGATATTGTATCCCATAATATTAAACCTTGTTATGCTGAAGTGCTTGCTGTCTCCAATGCGAAAGACTTAGATGAACTGAGAGTTATTTGCAAAAATTATGAAAAGTATAAATCCAGATCTAATACATACCATGAGCCCCCTAAGCCAGGTCCTAGTACATTAGCACCTGAATTTGCTTACACTAGACAAAGTTATTCAAAAAATACATACAACAAACCTAATCAGTACTCAAATTACTATACTAATAATAAGCAGTATTCTAATGCTAACTATGAAAACAGGTACCTTAATAAACAATTTTATCATAAGAAACCCTACGTCCCTCATCAAACCCCACACACCCATTCTACCCCCACTTCTGGTAATTTACCTGTTGCTAAGATTGATCCCTCTCCAGTAGTCTACCCTAGGGCCGTAAGTCATAACACCTTCTGCCCCAGATGCCGTGTTAACACACACTCTCTTCGTAATTGTAAAGCTGAGCGTTTCCCTGTATGTTTCAAGTGCGGAGAAAAAGATGTAAAGTTCCCCGACTGCACAAAATGTAACCCCACTACATCAAAAAACTAAATAAACTGGGTTGTTGTGATGTAAATAATAATAATAAAAAACAAAAATTTTACAAGTCTGAGTGGGATAGCTGGCTATCTACAATTACAAAATTTTTCTGTTGCTACTCAGTCACAACAATCCAGAATGACAAACCTAGTAATGACATTCGCCCCTATGCTAACATAAAAATAAATGAGTCACTAACTTGTGGTCTACTGGACTCTGGCTCTGCAGTCACTATAGTAGGGGGTGATTATCACCTAACCTTAATGAAAGAATTAGGTCTGACCTTGCAAAAAATTGATTCTAAATCTTTTGTTGCCGCTGGGGGTCAAATCTTAAGTTCCATTGGTTACCTATCCTTACCTATCACATTTGAAAATAGATTTCATATAATCAATGCACATGTTATTCCTTCTGTGGAAATCCCATTGCTACTGGGTATTGACTTCTGGAAAAAGTTTGAAATATTTCCTAAGAATATTAACTCAATATTTATGATCAGCACTAATAAAATTAATCACCGCAACACTGATCCTGAGAAATTCATAAAAGGCTATGATGACCTCTCAGAACCTCAGCGTGTGACCGCTGACAATATCATATCGCAATTCTTAGAGATATCATCTCAAAAGCGTGGTTTGGGCCGTACACACCTTATGACTCACTCTATAGACACTGGCAATTCTCCCCCTATACGTCAGCGCTACTATAGAACATCCCCTGAAAAACAACGCATCCTCGGCGAAGAACTAGACGAAATGCTAAAACTTGATGTAGTCGAGCCATGTGAGAGTCCCTGGTCCTCTCCAGTCCTCTTGACCCCTAAGAAAGATGGAAAACTACGATTCTGTTTAGATAGCCGTAAACTGAACTCTGTAACAAAAAAAGATGCCTATCACTTACCATACATTTCGGAAATCTTAGATAACCTAGGAAATAGTAAATATTTGTCTAGTATTGACCTCTACAAATCTTTCTGGCAGATCCCTATTAAAGAAAATGACAGAGATAAGACTGCATTCTATATACCTACTCGTGGAACCTTTAGATTTAAAACTACACCATTCGGCTTAACTAATGCACCTGCAACCCAACAGAGATTGGTAGATTCCTTATTCTATGGCCCTGAATTTGAATGCAGAGTCTTTGCATTCATGGACGACATTGTAATATGCTCACCTGATTTTGACTCGCATATATCACTACTATTGAAAGTATTAAATAAACTGAAAAATGCAAACTTAACTATCAACTATGAAAAGTCAAAATTTTTCCGCTCAGAACTAAAATACTTAGGATATGTGGTGAACTCTAAAGGTTTACATCCTGACCCTGGAAAGGTAGAAGCAATTTTAAATTTCCCTGTCCCTACTAATGCTAAGGAAGTCAGGAGATTTGTGGCAACTGCCTCCTGGTACAGAAGGTTTGTACCTAAATTCAGTACCCTAGCTGGTCCTCTGAATAGGTTGACTAGTTCTGGTAAAAAAGCTCCACCCTTTGTTTGGACTAAAGAATGTGATGAATCCTTTCACAAACTGAAAGAAACTCTTATATCCGCTCCGGTCTTAACCTGTCCTGATTATTCTCTCCCTTTTGATGTACATACTGATGCTAGCGACTATGGCATTGGCGCTCTACTCTCACAAACAACAGATGGTATAGAACACCCTGTTGCATACATGAGTAAATCCTTGTCCCCTTCTGAAAGAAACTTCAGTATAACTGAAAGAGAGGCACTAGCAGTACTTTTAGCCCTAGAACATTGGAGATATTACTTAGAAAATGGCCAAAAGTTTAATGTGTATACTGACCATTCTGCTCTCAAGTGGTTTCTAAAATTAAATAACCCTACTGGAAGACTTGCTCGCTGGGGTGTCAGACTATCATGTTTCAACTTTGACATAAAGCATCGTCGTGGAGTTGATAACATTATTCCCGACGCACTCTCGCGCGCCTGCTCTGTAGCAGCCATCTCAGACCCTATCTTTACTAATGATCAATGGTACCTAAATATTTTTAATGGCTGTCAGAAAAGTCCAACCTCATTTCCCAACTTCATAGTTAAAAATAACAAACTCTACAAATACATGAAAAGTAATCTTACCCTACTATCTGAATTTGAATGGAAAGAAGTAATTCCACAAGAACATAGACAGGCTGTAATCCTAAAAAACCACTCTGAACCCACCGCAGGCCACCTAGGCATTTTCAAAACGTACAAAAGGTTAACACTGAAAAACTACTGGCCTGGCATGCACAAAGATGTAGTGAAATTAGTATCGTCTTGTGATGTCTGCATTGCCCATAAACATGCTAACCATGCACCTCTAGGTGAAATGGGTCAACCTAAAAAATGTTCTCGCCCCTTTCAGATGCTAAGCATTGACTTAGTAGGCCCTCTTCCTGTCTCTAGACGGCAAAATGAACACCTACTAGTAGTAACCTGTTGTTTCTCCAAATATTGCCTATTATTCCCTATAAAAAGAGCTAACTCTAACATTATTGGTCGTATCCTGGAGGAAAATGTATTCCTGATTCATGGAATCCCTCAGTGTAAGCCAATTCAATTCTAACCATCTAAAATCACTTTTTGACAAGTATAAAATACCTAATGTCCACTATACTCCTAAATGCGCTCCTCAAATTAACACCGTCGAGCGATACAATAAAACTATAATAACTGCTGTTTCAACTTTCCTAGAAAGCGATCAACGCTCATGGGACCTACTTATACCAAAAATCCAATTCGCTCTGAACAGCTCAGTAAGTGAGGTAACTAGTTATACACCTGCATTTTAGTTTATGGTAGAGAACTAATTCCAGATGGATCCTACTACATTAACCCTGATGTTGAAAGCTTAATATTCCAACCTAGGGATCATTATGCTGAAAACTTAGGAGTCCTATCATCGATATTCGATAGAGTTCAAG
The DNA here is from genome assembly GCA_947284805.1 of Coleophora flavipennella. Taxonomy (NCBI): domain Eukaryota; kingdom Metazoa; phylum Arthropoda; class Insecta; order Lepidoptera; family Coleophoridae; genus Coleophora; species Coleophora flavipennella. Next base: position 582,004 of record OX369266.1, read on the forward strand.
CTCTACTTATTCAAGCTCACTCACGTAACTGTCACAACTATAACCTACGTAGAAAGCCTGCTGAATTCAATATAGGCGACATTGTATGGAGACGTACATACTATCTAAGTGACAAAGAAAAACATTTTTCTAAAAAGTTAGCCCCTAAATATATAAAATGCAGAATAATTCGTAAAAACTCCCCTGTTGTATACGAGCTTACAGACATGCAGGGCAAAACCCTTGGTCCTTGGCACATTAAGGACATAAAGTTAACCCCATCTACCCAACTCTAGACATTAGTAAATAGGTCGGAAAAATTAGATTAAGCTATTCTGAAAAATCTCAAATTAGAGAAATAGTATTAACTTAGTATAAAGAAAAAGCTAGAGATAAGCTGAACTTAATTAGATAAGAAAATAAACCTTAGCACATTTTTTTTAATCAACTAAAAACAGTGGGAAATAATAATTTATTATGGTCCTTGGCTTCTATACATTCATTAGGTATCATAATTATACTGATAATCCTATCCTACCTAAAGGAACAAGACTTATTTCCCTTCTAGGTACCTAACTACACAGTTATTTTAGTATATTATTTTCTGAACCTTCACTCTAACCTAGGTTTGTTAAAAAACATATATATATATATGTATATATATATTCTTGTAGTAAACTACACTTTAATTAAAACAAAATTAACACTACTAAGATAACATATTACCGATACTAAGATACCAGTTTTCATCACATCTACCATACATTCCTCAACACTACAATAAGTTAATCAAAATATAATAAACACCATTATTATTACTAATTTTATTATTAACTTACACAGCCTACATAATACAACTGCCACACTTCCTTCACATAATATAAATAAATAGGATACTCGGTACCCACCTGGCGTCCTACCATCTGCTTCTAGTCTTGTAGAAGTTCTACATATGTATCTAAAGTAGAAAGTTCTTATTCTTGCTATCTGGAGTTGCTCAAGCTAAGAAGAGTGTACTCTGTTGTGTTAGTCCTTGGCTATTAGACATTAGTCTTGGACGACTTTAAGTGAAGAATGAAAGGAAAATTGGATGTGAGATATGGATGGCAATAAGACTGAATGCTGTATGAAAGGTAAGCATGAAGTTAAGGTGTGGATGGGCATGTATGTAGAGTAGCAAGATTAAGACTAGATTTAAAGCGGATTTTCTTAGGTAAAATCCTTACTCTAAAAAGGGGGGTACTGTCACATCGTGAATTGCTGCACATCCTTTTTGTAGTGCGCCGAATTCCGCTGTGCGTGTCAGCTACAAAACGGACCACACTAGCCTTCGTATATATATAAAAAAAAAGAACTGTCAAATTCCTTTTCTCTTGAGCTCGCTCTGCGAGCAGGCGTTTTACCAAAAATTTATGTGAAAACCCCTCTAAAAGGGTAAGTTCCTATTTCAAAAACTGATTAATTTCCATTTTAATAGCTCTTGCACATAATTGTTTTCAAAAATTAAAACTTAATAGCTAAAAACTTAGAGTAAAATACCTATGGGCGTGGTCACCCATGTCACATGCTGTTTTCTTATATTGTACAACATTTCCCTTAAAAAAATAGACTATTGCGCACCTAAATATTATCATCTATCATTGTAAACTGCTGCGATGTGGTTCCCACGTGTCCTGCTATAACCATGCTTCCTAACCTCATCTATCTAACCTCATGCACCTGCCTCATGGAGATGGCCTCTAAGGAAACATGGAGGATGTGGCCTACATCGCAGCTCAATTCATGCTCAAGCTATTTATAGCTAACATTAATGGCGTTTTTATCTACACGGCCAGGTTCTTCGTTCTACCAAGGGTTTGTATTACCCACTTCACCGCCTGCCTGCTTTCCGCTACACCGCATCGCTAAGCCAGACAGAGGAGCTGCCCTCCGTTCTCCACCCTACGCTGTTGTGTACATTTACCACGGAAGCCTCGACGCTATCCTCCATCCGCCGCTCTACGCTGTGATTGCCCTGCAATTAAGACGAAGCTGTGACGCTGAGTGATCTGTGAATTCTGCGCATAAATAAGGACAATTTAAGGCCGGTACCTCTCTCCCTTCCAAAAATTCTCTTCTCAGTGTGACAGAAAGTAGGTCGAACCCAATCTATCTATATATTGTTTGTAAAATGCAGTAAATTAAACCTATATATATAATCTTGAATCTTTAATTTTGTCTCCCCGCTAGAATTTCTCTGGACTCTGACCTTCTGTCGGCGACCCCCGCCGCATTATAAAAAAAAAACAAATTATGTCATTAGAACATGAAAACAATATGAGACAAGAAGTTATACATTAAAATCATTGAATGTCATGGACGCCTTTGACAAGTGTATGCCAGTTAACACGGACAGCACCCGGTCACGAGTATAACGCGAGAGTCAGCCATCGCTCCCATCAACCCTATTAGAGGGAAAGGAACGACCCAACTCCCGATGCGCCACCATCCGCACGAACATTTAAGCGAGCATGCACCTTTGGGCACAAAACCTTAAAATCCATAAATGAAAATTAACAAATTTTCCCCTGTGATGCTTTAATTAGAGTTTGTATTTATTTATCATGGGCTACGACGTATTTCATGAAATGCAATAATTAAAATATTTGCTATGATTTATACAAACAAAAATTAATTATATTATATTGTATTGTATTGCATTGCATTGCATTGCATTGTATTGTATTATATTATATTATATTATATTATATTATATTATATTATATTATATTATATTATATTATATTATATTATATTATATTATATTATATTATATTATATTATATTATATTATATTATATTATATTATATTATATTATATTATATTATATTATATTATATTATATTATATTATATTATATTATATTATATTATATTATATTATATTATATTATATTATATTATATTATATTATATTATATTATATTATATTATATTATTTTATATTATATTATATTATATTGTATTGTATTATATTAGTCGAGTGATGTGTGTAAAAATTGAAACATATAGTTAAGTCAGTAGGTGCCTATTTTCAATGCACAGGAGTTCGACGCATGCCATTTCGACACTCACCGCCGCTGAGTACCGGTGACATTTTGTCACCATTAGGTTTGGTCGTACGAGCGTGCACTCAGTGGATGTATGTACTCGAACCCAATTTGCAGAGTTATAAAAATCTGAACTTTTTCGTTTGACGGATCCCTTTATACACTCTGCGCCAGAACGTTCTGTATCTTCATTGCTATTTAAATCGTTGCCTAACATAGAACACAGCGCGATCCAGGCGCGACACTTTGCCTGAAGGGGCACAGGCGCTCCACTCGAGATAAATTGAGATTTGTGCCTCTTCAGCTCGAGGGTGTCGCGAACGCCCTTTGTGTTCGAGATCAGGAACAGCTTAAATTGTTTGTCGATATGACGCCACCATTAATTCTTTTACATTTTGACATAATTTCAGCTGTGTAATTAATTATTTAGTGAATAAATTTAAACCTCGTTAATTAAGCACTAGTTCTGCCTACATAATGTTCAGAAGAATTTTTTTTTATATAGGTGTTCCATCGCAATGGGCCACGAAGGGAAAAAATAATTTGAAACCTCGTTAATCAGGCACTAATTCTGCCTGCATAATATTCACAAGCAATTTTTTTATATAGTTGTTCCATCGCAATGGGCCATGAAGGGAAAACGGGTAATTTAATTTTAACATTGGAAATAAGAAATTTTACTTTAAGGAGACTCACTTATTTAAAAAAAAAATTGGACAGTGACAATTGCTTGCGTTAATTGTAATAGTACCGGCTCAATGTGCATAATGTCTCGCGAAGCCTTCACCATCTGTCTTTGTCGGGCAAACACAAATTAACAATATGCATTACACTTACTTAGTAGCAAATAATAAAGCTAGGTAGGATATCAGACTTGATGAAAAAAATATAAATAATTTGGATTTGTATGGGAGGTACCTTACTCAGATTTTTAAGATAAAGCATCTAGTACCTTACTAAGATAAAGGTCTTAATAAGTCCTATCTATTCACAAAGTTGTGTCAAAATCGTTAGAGCCATTTTTGAGAAAAAGTTACAAACAACCTGGATTTGTATGAAAGGTAACTTATTCCTATTTTTCTTGGAGTAACGGACTACTGTGTACTGTAGGCCATAATATACACTTATATCAAGTTTCATCACTATCGTTGTAGCCATTTTTGAGTAAAAAATAATATGCCATTTAATAATAATAACCCTAAAAATCAAGACTTGAAAAAAGAACACATAGAATGAAATAAAAATATTGCCAAAACTCAAAAATATCATCCAAATCCGGCCATTAGTTTGGGAACTAGAGCACCGAACGGACGTACAGACACACACACACTTTTTTTATTTTTTGTGTTTTAGAAAATCAATCCCCATCAAAATCTTAATTTCCTATTTTTTTTGCCATCACAACACCTTATTCACTTTTTTGTCGCTGACGGTATAGGTAGCCTTTTAAGTTGAGCACGAAAGTTAGAAACATGGTCAAATTTACGAAGACCGAAGCGGATGCAAAGATTTTGCAAACGATCAAGTTTGTTTTAAGCTCTACGGTAAGGTCGGGGTAGCACACATCAGCGTAATCAAAATCAAGCATCGGCAAGAGCAACGATTGAGCAAGAGTAGGCAAGAAGGCAAGAAAATTCTCAATCGCCTGAGCGAGCAGTAAGCAGAAAACATAGTCTCACTTCATTCACCTGCGGTTCCCAAGAAAAACAGCTATCGAATATCACCCCAAGATTCCTCACCATTTCACTGAAGATAATTTTAACCCCTTCAAAAATCACTGGGGGCAGATATTACTTACTTACTTCGCTGGCTCAGCGACCCGAAGTGGATCTTGGCCTCCGACATTAAAGTGCACCACTCTATCCTATTTTGTGCCAAGTTGGACCATTCGGGCACTCCTAACTCTTTGAGGTCTTTGGCGACTGGGGGCAGAAGGCCGTAATTAATCCTTGACGTGAGCTATGTCCATAGGATTGACTCCAGGCAAGAATGCGCTCAAGATAATCATTGGTGGTCCTGATTGCCACTGGAAGATCAACGAACGAAGATTAGTTGTAAATCTGGGGAAAGTCTGCATTAAATTGATAGTAGGAGGAGATGGAACAGGTTATAGAGGTGATAAAAATAGCGAAAAGAACAGGAGATAGGACGCCGTCTTGCGAAATACAAGCAGAGTTGTTGCACCAAGAAGAGACGGTGTCTTCGTAGTGTATGCGCTGACGACCACCAGCAAGGTAGCTATGAAACCAACCTATCACTGTAGGAGAGATGTTATGGGATTGCAGCAATTCTAACAAGATATCACAATCTACGGTGTTAAACGCGTTACTGAAATCAAGCAATGTGAGGACAGTAAGCTGTTGGTTATTCAACGATTTTGTGAACAGTGATATAATAAGGGCGCAGCAGGAAATTATTTACCACAGACTCACTGGCAGGTATTTTAACACTACAAATTCATAATAATGTTAACTTTATTCATGTTTTCTATTTTTCCAAATTAAAGTTCAGACCTCAGACATAAAAACGTGTTTCTATTTTTACGCCTGACCTCCGAAAAAACGATACTTTGCTAAACTTTTTTAATTTTTTTCTAATTTACTCTACAAAAGGATGTATAAAATTTAATTGTTTACGTTCCACGTTCGTTTTCGGGTCATCGATTTACATAAATGTGTACCAAATTTTCAAATCAATCGGTCCACTAATTTGGGAGAAAATTGACTGTGACGGACGGACGGACTCTAAAAAGGCATTTTTTCGTTGCTCACGTTGATGACTTTTGTTAAAAATGAAAACAGTGTGGTAGTGTGGTGTGGGGCCCTCAGTGCGCGACTCCGATTCGCGCTTGGCCAGTTTTTTTTAATAGAGTGTTCCTTTAGGGTGGTCCCATTTAAGTTGTGTCAAAATCAGTTTGAATTTTTTTTTAACAAATTAAGAAAAACAAATAGAATTAGTATTTAGTTGTAATGAAAGTCGACGTTTTGCGTTGTCAATTATATTTAACGTAGTCGTAAGTTAACATTAGTGACTATGTGATGGTAACATTAGTGACTATGTGATGGTAACATTAGTGACTACGTGATGGTAACATGTATGAGCGTATAAAGAACGATCACGGGCCGGGTCCTCTGTTACACGTGCCTCAAACAAATACCTTTGTCGACAACTCTAACAAATCTATATACATGAAAATGAATCCCTATTTTCTTGGTCACGGCATCACGCGTGAACGGCTGGACCGATTTCGCTAATTCTTTTTTTTCGAGTTCGTTATTGTCAGGAGAAGGTTCTTATGTAGGATAGGGTAGGGTAGGGTAGGGTAGTGTAGTGTAGTGTAGTGTAGAGTAGGGTAGGGTAGTGTAGGGTAGTGTAGTGTAAGGTGGAACGTATTTCGCCGGGACAGCTAGTTTAATATATTTTAAAAAGCCCTAAATTGCTTTTCCAATAAACTTTGGAAGCACAGACCGTTTCAAAAAGACTAAAGAATTACTTGTTAAAAATAGTGTAATAATAACACGATAGCGACTGACAGAGTTGCACATTGTAGCGCTCTCGCTGTCTACTGTCTGTGCCGCTGTGGGCGGGCGGGCGGGCGCGGGCGTACGAGTATTCTGTGGCGGCGGCGGGGGCGGCGGGGGCGGGGGGGGGGGGGGGGGCGAGGGCCATAAAGGTGCTAGTCGCCACGCCAATTACCGCCCTACTGTATTCGTTTCCCCGACCGCACTAAACTTTAATAACAAAGATATCCTTACTAATATTATCCTTACTATTATTTGTGGAAGTTTTTTTTATTAGCTCATAGTTAATTTTGTAATGTTATCTATCATATAGTGTTTACATAAGCTGTAAACTTCCCTAATAAAATAAAATAATTATAAACGCGAAAATGTGTCTGCTTGTTTGTAACTCTTTCACGCTAAAACTTCTACACCGATTCCGTTTATATTTTATACAGACCTAAAGTAAAGGGCGGAGACCAACATATGTACTTAGCCCAAAAAATGCATGGTCCGTAAGTTACCTGAAAAAAAATCATTTTATATGCTTGTAATCGCTTGCGGCTTGTGCACTGCGCACTCTCGAAAGCTATATCCACGCGAGTGAAGCACGGCGACGGGCAAAAGCAAATGCGTCGCAATCCATATCCGACTGTATATTGGAAGGTTGGTGAGAGTGAGTGTGAGTGGGCCGCCATATCATAAACAGAGCCGTTAAGCGTACTTAGTAGGTGCACGAGCTGGCATGTGTACAGGGTACGACAAAACTGGTGTAGCGCCCACCCGCGCCCGGGCGCTTTTACAGTTATAGCAAAGTATATATATGAGTACTAACATACAGTATGGACACTCCCTGCCGCTCTCTAGATTGCGACCTCACCCCCTCTTCACCCAGATTAATACAGATTGGTTGTCAAACGTATAGGATTTCGCCGCCATTTTGTTTGTTCCGTCATTCCTTTTTTCAAATGTCATTTCTGGCCCGTTGTATTAAGTGTCCAGGGTGTGGTTATAGTTTGGTTTTCTGGCGGCGAGTAGAATCACAGAGATTCTTTGTACAATATCTATACAGACTAAATATATTTTCAGGGCTTGACTAAAAAGAAGAGTCAAGTAATATTTTTAAAGATGAAGATCAAATTGTATGAAAATTATACTACACTAGCGGATGCCCGCAGCTTTGCCCGCGCAGATCCCGTTTTTTGTTGATCCCGTGGGAATTTCCTGAAATCCTTTCTTAGCGGATACCCACGTCCTACTTGCTATCTGTATTCCGAATTTCAGCAAAAGTGGTTCGGCTGTGCTTCGATATACCAGTCAGTCACCTTTTCCTTAAATATATACAGACAGACAGACAGATTTGTCACACTCTCACTATGGCAGCGGTAACCTATGAGGGGAGTGCCGTAAGGCATACTCAAATACCTACATAGTGATGAAGAATTTCCCTCTGAAGTAAAATCAAGGAGTGCCCCAACATGTAAGTGCATACTGTAGTGCATACTGTAACGCGGTACGCTGTTATGCGTTCTTCTTTCATTCCATCTTTTTTCATTCCATCTCTATTTCTTCTTTTACGCATGCGCTGACATTTGATTTCAAAAACCAAAAATTCGATCATCTAGCAATATTTTCACCATTAAACTAAACCAATTAATTTAAACTGATACTCTTTTAGAAGACCCATCTCGGGTAGGATATAATTATATTTCCGTGGTTTATTATAATAATTTAACTGTAAAACCCTTTTCTAATTTCTGTGTACTTTTTTCTAGTTCTTATATTTCTATTATATTTGCTTACCATTAAACTGAATTGTGCGCACGAAGGGAGTTTAACCCACACCATTACCCTACTCCTACTCCTTCCGTCGTGCTACAATATATTCCGTTTTGGACCTGCTCACTCTCTATAATGTCAGATTGTAAAAAAAATATAAACAAACAATCATCAGTTAATAATGTCTATAAAATCAAAGACATTATTAACTGATGATTGTTTGTTTATATATATTTTTTTACAATCTGAAATTATAGCGAGTGAGCAGGTACATATAAACAAATAATGTCATTTGGACACGAAAAGAATATGACACGAGAACTAAGCAACGCGCATATCCGCATTTTCTCTTGTTAGCTCGAAAACGTAACAACCATTATTTTGTGTCCTCAATTTATTTTATTCTTCACTCAATTGTTACTGTAAGGACTTACCTACCTGTAGTAATCGTCTCTGCGCTCTAATGCCGTTAGACTGGACTACCTGTTAGCGGGAACGTTCAGTCTGCTAACGCTCTCGGCTCAACTGCCTGCTATTGCAAATTAAAACGTGCACCATGCTCACGTAGGCAGTATACAAGGAATTCCCTGTAAAATTGGGTTAAAATGAAAAACCTCGATTTTTTTTTACATCTACAGAGTGGCTGGTTAGACGACGGACGCATTTTAGAAGGTGAATCAGAAGACGAAACTGAACAATTTTTTCCAAGGCACCAATGGTCAATTCGCAAAAAAAAAACTTCTCATGCAAAGTTGGCTATTGAGCCGACCAATTTGTATGAAAAGTGATTTTTGATGTGTAACATCTTTGCTCTCGCTTTCCTGCAATTTGTGGGAGTGATTTCGTGAAATGGGACGGAAATGTGTAACGGGAAATGCGAACGTTTTTTAATTCTCGAAAACTAAGGTTGTCATAGCCATGCAGCCTAGTGTGATGGCAAAGGCAAAGATGACATACTACTATTCGAAGGGTCGGCCCGTGAATGTACGACCCGATTATTAATTAATTTCATAAGTATTTTGTCACATGTTACACATCATATGCGAGTACTGTAGGTCTCGTTTTTTTTTTGAGAATTGACCATAGGATTTTTGAGAAAAGTTGCTCAATTTCGTCTTCTGATTCACCTCCTAAAATGTGTCCGTCGTCTTGCCAGTCACCCTGTGTTCGGGCTGGTCCCCGAACGATGTATGTGGTTTGTATGAGTGCAGGACGGCAGGAGAGTTTGTATGTAAAACGTGTGTGCTCTTGTCAAGCGTCTTTATTGCACTAAGTGAATGACGACGGGCGATGTATGAGTTCGCAATGTCAGCTAAAATACTTATTATAAAATTAGCGGAAAATAATCCTTAATGTGCGTGCTCGTACACCCTGTATACCGACCGAAAAACATAACATTTTGATATGAAATTGTTTTTTTTACTGACTGCTGTCTCAGCTACCTACGTTTCGGTTATGCCTTTCATACAAAATAAAATACCCATTCTCTTGATAACTTTTACATATTTTCCGCGTCACCTTACAGCAAATCAGATTTTTGTAATGCAAAGTAATTCTGTTAATCTCGGCTAGTTATCCAGTCACAGCTCACGATCAATTTGCTTGAAATAAGCAGCGAGTATAGTAAAGCTAGTTTTACTATTAGTTTTGTTGAGTTTCATTGCTAGCTACCGAAGAATCACTGTGTGTCAAAGTTATCTCCCTATGTTTCAAATAAAACACACAGATACATTTCGTTTTTATTCCGAGGGAATAGAATGATTACCGCATATGGCATAAACAAATAATTTGGACTTCAACTCAGTCTCTAATTTGTATCTATTAATTTTTACCGTTGAGCGATGAAGGAACAAATACGTGAAGGCCCGAAAAACCGACTACGAGATTTTGACGGAAATGCACCCCATGTCACTTATAGATACCAAAATTGTGTATGTGTATGTGTTTACCTATTACAGTCAATGAAATACAGTCCGCTGGGTGCTTACAGACAGACAGACTTATACGGAGGCTTAGTAATGAGGTCCCGTTGGTCACCCTTGGGGTGTTAGTTAATAGTTGTTGAATAATGTTAGACACTTCTTCGGTTTGAACAAACCGTACTCCTCACGGAGAACTTACCTTCTTGTAACAACTATTAACACCCAAAGGGCGACCAACGCGACCTCATTACTAAGCCTTCTTATAAATCTGTCTGTTTATACGTCTGAATCGTAATAGGTACACACACACATACACAGTTTTGGTATCTAAATATAATATGGGTCGCATTTCCGTCAAAATCTCATAGCCGGTTTTTTGGGCGTTCACATATTTGCTCCTTCGTCGCTCAAAGGCAAAAACTAATAGATACAAATCATTAGGCTGGTTTTAAGTCCATATTAATTGTTTATACCCTAAGCGGTAATTATCTTATTCCCTCGGTCCACCCCTCTCAATTCCTCGCGAATAAATATGAAGCGAGAACAGGAAGTGTCGATGTCGTGCGAACTCGGATGTAGCTGGATCTGTCAATAGCCGAGCCGACGACCTTTGGTCTGCGCATACGTCGCTGTATGCATAACTACAGAACATATAAATTGCTGTGCTGATGTAATTAAACTGCAACTACCAATTATATTATGATCAAAGTGCGCAGTGTGATTAGGATGCGCTTTTAACCTAATGTGTACAAGACGATGGACATGATGAAAAAAAAAACACGATTAGCAGCACGAGAATTCAACCAGATGGACACAGCTATAACAAGCATTCGCCATATTTATAGTCCTTGACTATTCTTTTAACCTTTCAAACTCTTACAACCAAAGTTAATTTATGATGCTCAATAACCTTACTAATTTAATAAATGATTAACAATCTAACCAATTTAATTTAAAAAACCCGACTGCGTAAAAATACAACCCCTTTTTTAGGAAGTCGAGTAAAATGTATCTTAAGTTACTTACGGAATCAAGACAAATCTAACCACATCTCGTACTCCAAAATCCACCAAGCCGTTTAGGCTACAGCCTCAAACCACACTTGCATACAGTGACTTCTATATTACTGGCGTTAGGAACCGGCCAACGCGCGTGACTAATGCTCCCAGCGAATTGGTGCGAAAATCAAAAGTTGCGCACACTCACTACTCAGTCGTCTGCGGGAAATTGTAGAGTGCGGTGGAAAGATATTTCATATCAAATGTCTTATTGGCTGTAAAAATCATGAAAGAAAGGCTAAAAAGATACATGGAATATCGTATCATCTTTAAGTAACCTTATGTTGTATTTTTTCTTGTGAACAAATTAAATAAACGCATTTTTAAAGCGACAATTTACCAAAGTCCTTTTTGCGCGGCACGTCAGTCAACTCTCGCCCACGTTAGTTCGTACGAGTTATGTCAGATGGCGCTACTTTGCTTGTATGAAGAAACTCTGAGTAAAATATGGAGACAGGCGGACCCATTGTCCAAATCTGTGCATACATACTTATAAACATAATATTAAACCCTAAAAACACAACCCTTGTTTTTGTGTAGTAGGGTAAAAACCCCAAAACCCTTAACCATATACACCTTTCTTTTCAAGCAAGCTTAAAAATCTGATTGATATAACTTCCTCGCAGAAACGTATCTCGAGTGGCGAGTGGCGAGTGGCTCAGAGGGAAAGTGAATGTTCCAGCGCCAACTTTTCCGATTGCGTTCAATGTCGTTGGCTAGATGCGGCGATGCCTCGCCCTCGCTCTCCGCGCCCGCGCCCGCGCCCGCGCCCCGGTAAACCCGATCAAAAAGTGAAGCTAAACGTTATTGTGAAATACTTTCTCAGTAGCTGGATTTTCCCCTCTCCATTTATTGACAGATTCAGAAGTAGCCGCTTACTTTTGGTTTGAAATGTTAATGTTAACAATATTGATGTGTTCTGGTTTAAAAATAATATAGCTAGTTCCCCATTGCGTTGAGGAAACTTGGTAACATGATAGATAACCGTTTACATCGTCGGTGTCATCGTCACTTACGATCAGATGAGATAATGCTAAGAGCTTACAAATGTTGATAAAAAATAAAGCCCGAAATTTATTTGTTTTTTACTTGTAAAGTATCTAATATATCTATAAGGTACTTAAACCACCTATTAATGACATAGCTACTTATACAAAAAAAATATACTAACTCAGTCTTGGTATGTCAATAAAAAATAATACGTTTATTGTACAGTAAATAAATCCTCCATAACACTTGTGCTGCACTAAATCTGTCCCCCCTACGCCTGCAGCTATGCAGATGAGCTCGAGTCACGCATTAATCACTGCCGCGTGGTGCTAAAACAATAAAGGCCGCTCTTAATCAATGCCCGCTCCGTCGTCGGGCCGCCGTCGGACCGCCGTCGGACCGCCGGCGAGTCGCTATCGGGCCGCTGCCGGGCCGTCGCGCTGCATCCCGACACTCCTGAATATAATGTTAATCATTCTTGTCTCGTAGCTGCGGCAATTATCTCCCACCATGACAGACTCTCTCCTTCTGCTAGACGTAGGTTTTGGTTGTATTATCTTTAAGAAAAGTTTTAATTATCTGTTGTTTAGCATACTTATCTTGATGCAATTTTCTTCGTTTATTACGAATGGCCAAGTAAAGATTTATTTGATGGATTCTGTGTTCCTCAGTAGTTATATTTAAAGGATTTTTAAGGTAATACCACAGTCTAAGAATCCATACAGTCGTCCAACGGAGGACGTCAATACAGGCAATCGTGCGGGGGCTGCGGGGCGGGTAGGGCCCACACTAGACTATTGTCACCGTTTGTATAGTGCGGTGGGCCCTTTCAATAAAGGTCGTCACGTCGCATTTTTATTATTAATCATTCATGCACGGCTCATTTTCATCTTTAGATTTAGTTTGGTTTATAGTTTTTTTAATTAATTAAAAATTGTTTAATATAATTTAAATAAATATTAAAACATTTTGTTACAGTTATTTTTTTAATAAACTTAAAATTATTTATTTTCCTACAATTATTTTTTTTATAAATTTAAAATTATTAAAAAAATAATTGTAACAAAGTGTTTTAATAATTTAATTAATATATTAAATATTATATTGTAGCAATGTCTATAATTTTTTTAAATTAAAAATTTATGTGCGTTAGACGACATCTCACCTGATGGTAAGTAACGATGTACTCGAGGATAGTACATGTAAACTCAAATAATGCCTGTTCACTCTCGCCTTCAAAATCCTGATGTGAATCATTTTCAACCGACTTCAAAAAGGAGGAGGTTCTCAATTCGACTGTATGTTTTTTTTTGTATGTTTGTTACGCGATATCTCCGCCTATTGTGAACCGATTTTCAAAATTCTTTTTTACTCCCGTAGGGGTCCCATTGTCAACAAGTTAGGATCTGATGATGGGATCCCAGGGAAATCGAGAACAACCCTCAAATTGTATAGGCATATATTCCGTGTTCCATGTATTTCCTAAAACTATTCAAGTTTTGGCGTCTGGTAGTCATCATCTCATCATCATCATCATCATCAGATGAGCTGATGAAGGAATGTACAATTCCTTAACGGTTAGGAGTTGGATAATTCTTTAAAAATTTTACGTAGACCGATAGTTGTATTCTATCAGGTTATTTAGATGAGCTGATGATGGAAGATTTAACTTCTTAACTTTCATGCTGTTGTGATGATGATGGAAGCCATAGGAATCTGTAGATATGTGTTAATGAAACACATGCATTATGAATTATGATTTGATGGTTCCTATTGGCGAGTGGGTGATTGGGTATAACGTTGTTAGATAGAAAGCATTATCAATTATCACTAAAAATAAATAATATAAAAATAAAAGTTTAAAAAACTTAAAAACCGACTTCAAAATGAAATTCACTCAAAAGTATGAAATAATATTAATAAACTTAGATACACGACATTAACCAACAATAACGAAACATTTTTTTTGAGGTCGGTGTCAGCAATGCCATCGAATCTAAAACATTTGATACGTAAGTAGCTGTATGCTGGTACCGACCTCAAAAGTAACTTCATGCCCCTAATTTAATTCCTACCCACCTTTGATTTCGTTATTGTTGGTTAATGTCGTGTATCATCACTACATAGTATAAAACAAAGTCGCTTTCTCTGTCCCTATGTCCCTTTGTATGCTTAAATCTTTGAAACTACGCAACGGATTTTGATGCGGTTTTTTTTAATAGATAGAGTGATTCAAGAGGAAGGTTTATATGTATAATAACATCCATTAAATAGTGGAAAAGTACTGTTATTTTTTAGGTTTCTAATGTGATGTCGTAAATAATTACATTTTTTCCGCTTACATTGCAAACGCAGGCTGAACCCTACGAGTTTTATCAAAATAATGTACTAAGTATTGTACACATTGAAAAGGTCTACAGAAAAGTCCGTGATGGTATATGTCTATCTCTTATGGATAACCCACAATAACTTTTTTTGTCATTTACTTTTTACGACAAATAATGGCTAATTTTCGAAGCGATTTTAACTAATACAGCATTAATCCTTAACCAATTAAATACCTTGAATACATTGTTCATTTAATATAGATCTATATGGCCCGTTACACCGTATGATTTAAGTGAATATTTTCGTAGATATTACAGATTTAAAAATTGCGATAATTACATTTTTTCCGCTTACATTGCAAACGCAGGCTGAACCCTACGAGTTTTATCAAAATAATGTACTAAGTATTGTACACATTGAAAAGGTCTACAGAAAAGTCCGTGATGGTATATGTCTATCTCTTATGGATAACCCACAATAACTTTTTTTTGTCATTTACTTTTTACGACAAATAATGGCTAATTTTCGAATCGATTTTAACCAATACAGCATTAATCCTTAACCAATTAAATACCTTGAATACATTGTTCATTTAATATAGATCTTTATGGCCCGTTACACCGTATGATTTAAGTGAATATTTTCGAAGATATTACAGATTTAAAAATTGCGGGACGTAGCGTTTGCGGCGGTACCGCCGGCCGCACGTTCTCAGTTTTTCTGTAGTGTATTTAGTATCAGCATTGCACCCGTGCGAAGCCGGGGCGGGTCGCTAGTCTAAGTATAATACACTAATAATATTATTTCATACTTTTGAGTGAATTTCATTTTAAAATCGGTTTTTAAGTTTTTTAAACTTTTATTTTTATTTAGGTAATAATGGAGTATTTTTTTTACGAATATGACATATATTCTATAATCCGTTGTTAGAATTGAAAAAAGTGGCCGCCATTTTGAACATTTTAATTATTGGACCGATTGCTTCCAAAATCGATATCTGGGGTCCCTTATCACGAATCCGTTGCCCGAATTGAAAAAAGTGGCCGATATTTTGAACTATCAGATATCATATAATCGATATCAGATACCAGATATCGATTTTGGACGCAATCGGTCCTGTAACTAAAAAGTTTAAAACGGCGGTCAATTTTTTTTCAATTGAGATGATGCCGAGGGCTTACCAATTGAGTAAAAAAAATAAAAAAAATAAATAATGTTTATTTTCTCACTACAAACTTCTCTCGCATAATTTATAAATTTTTCGTACATTACGTAGTTTGTGGGAGACTGGAGCCTAAACTAGGAAAATAAAATTTCTTGTATTTTAGGTCTCCAGGCGACCAGGGGGCCTTATAGGTAAATATATTAGTGGTTCGATGTAGCAAACATTGAGACATTGAAACACATATCTTTTTAGATATAAATCTTCTGTCCGTGTGTTAGTCATTGAACTCCTCCTAAACGGCTGGACCGATTTCGCTAATTCTTTTTTGTCGAGTTCGTTATTGTCAGGAGAATGTTCTTATGTAGGGTAGGGTAGGGTAGGGTAGGGTAGGGTAGGGTAGGGTAGGGTAGGGTAGGGTAGGGTAGGGTAGGGTAGGGTAGTGTAGTGTAGTGTAGGGTAGGGTAGTGTAGGGTAGGCTAGGGTAGTGTAGGGTAGGGTAGTTTAGGGTAGGGTAGTGTAGTGTAGGGTAGTGTAGGGTAGTGTAGTGTAGGGTAGAGTAGTGTAGGGTAGGGTAGTGTAGGGTAGGGTAGTGTAGTGTAGGGTAGGGTAGTGTAGTGTAGTGTAGGTTAGGGTAGGGTAAGGCAGTGTAATGTAATGTAAGGCGGTACGTAGTTCGCCGGGACAGCTAGTTTTTAAAATAAAACCGGTGATGTATTGTTATTTATCTACACACATATCATAAGCCCTTCAATCATCATTACAGCTCATGTACGTCCCCACCGAGGGGCTCGAGCCTACCCTGAATCAGGGCAATTAGGCCTTAGCCGACCACGCGGGCCCAGTGCGGGTTGGCCGACTTCACACACAACCTTCGAGTTTCTTCGCAGGCGTGTGTAGGTTAAATAAGCCCTTCAATATGCGCCCAAAATCCGCAGACAATGACCAGCATTATGATACACCCAATTGTACTATGAGAACTATCTTGTCTGTGGTAGTAGGTAAAATCTGTACACTGTTAAATCTGTTTAATGTTATTACGGTATCTATTTTTAGGGTTCCGTACCCAAAGGGGACCGTCTATCTGTCTGTCTGTCCGTCCGTCCGTTCATCTGTCACTAGGCTGTATTTCATGAACCGTGATCGTGTCACTTACCACCAGGTGAGATGTTGTCAAGGGGGTTTACCAATGGTGAATAAAAAAGAATAAAAAAAAAGTTATAATTTTCACAGATGATGTATGTCTGTTGTCGCTATAACAAAAGATATTAAAAAAGAGAATAAAAAATATATTTTAGGGGCCCATATTAAGGGCCCATACAACAAACGTGATTTTTTTTGCTCTTATTTGCTCGATATTGATAGCGGCAACAGGTAGATGCTTGAAATTAACAGAATATTTAGTAATATATTCGCTTTAAAAATAAATAATTAAATTAACATAAAACAAATATTTGAGGGGGACTTCCATACAAAAAACATGATTTTTTTGCTCAAAATTAGCATTTTAGGGGCCTTCCATACAACAAACGTGATTTTTGTAGATACGGAACCCTTCGTGCGCGAGTCCGACTCGCACTTGGCAGGTTTTTTCCCGCAAAGCCATCGAATCTTAAACATTTGGTATGTAAGTAGCTGAGTGAAGGTACCACCCTCAAAAAAATAGTAGGCCCCTATTTTGATTCGTATACCTACCTTTGATTTCGTTATTGTTGGTTAATTTCGTGTATTCCTATAATATTATTTCATACTTCTATATATTTCGTTCTATATATTCGATTTTATTTTTGAAGTTGTTTTTTAGTTTTTTTATGAACCTATAATCAGTCTTAGCTGCAGTTGTCCCTTTCTTGCTGTATAGGAGAGCAAGCGCGTGCAGTGAGACGGCAACATTTTATTCAATACCAATTCTCTCAGACCGCGTTTCCTGTTACCGTGTCTTCCTAAGCACGGAAACGGACGATAAAATTGTCACTTACAGTTGAGCTGAGCCTATCTAACTTCTATGGGAAGCAGTGGTAGCTCAGTGCGATTTGCGTTGTTTGGTCGATCACGCAGGTTAACCGACCTGAAGCACGGTCAATACCTCCACTGCTGGACAAGGGCTTCCCCCAAAGATTTCCAAGACGATCGGTCCTGCGTTGCCCGCATCCAGCGGCTTCCTGTGACCATTATCAGGTCGTCGGTCTATCGTATGGGGGGAGGCCTGTCTTCCGGTGCGCGGTTGCCACTGGAGAACTTTACTTCCTTAATGGCGATTTATTCATACATATAATACTTATTGACTTATTAATTTTGTAAGGAGATAAGTTAAAATCGTAATGAACGTAAAATCCTGAAGAGAGATTTGGAAATTGAATTTTTGACAACCTATTGTAGCGCTCTTCATCATTTCGTAGCTTTACACCGTTAGCCGTTTGCAAATTGTTTATTTTCAGTACAAGACGAGCTTACAACGCTTTTAAAAAGCGTGTAGGTACATAGTTTCGTTACGTAGCAATGCAATGGTGACAGCTTAGCGCTTAGCGCTGCGCTCAGTGCTTCACGTGGAGTAGTTTCGTCGTCGCCACTATTACACGAGCGAGTGGTTCTAATTGCTTCCCAGCAGCTCTCTGCTCTGTACCCGGGGCTGGAGTGCTCGGCGGGCGCTGCGAGCTGCGAGCCAGCGCGCACCGGTCGAGCCACGACGTGTGAGCGGCGCGTACATTTTGAGCTCCAGACAAAACGATAGAATTTGAGTTAAAGTAGACACTATAATTTAGTCTTTATTTTACAGAATATTCAAGTTACAACTTTACTGTTTGGAAATGATTGGGAAATTATCATCATGTCAGCCAAAAATCGTCCACTGCTGGACAAAGGCCTCCCCTAAGGATTTCCACGACGACCGGTCCTGCGCAGCCCGCATCCATCGGCTTCCCGCGATGTTCACCAGGTCGTCGGTCCACCGCGTGGGAGGCCTGCCTACGCTAAGTAGTGGCAGTGGGAAGGGCACATAGCTCGTAGAACAGATGGCCGATGGGGCAGTAAAGTTCTCGAGTGGCGACCGCGCACCGGAAATGAAATGAAATGAAATGAAATTTATTTTTAACAACATTTGTTGCAAGTCTTCTACTACACTCAATGTAGTCAATACTACACAAAAATACACAAAAATGCTAATGCAAGAATAATAAAAATAAATGTCAGGAATTTGATACAAAAAAATGATAATTGATATGTAAAGTAATACTTATTATTAATGTACTAAAATAACTGCAGACCCTACGTGAGCTGGAGCTTTGTCTGCAAGAATTCTTTTATGTCATAAAACTGTTTTTCTAGAAGCCACTCCTTAAGTCTGTTCTTAAAACAGTGGGTAGAGGGTGCATCCCTGATGTCGTCTGGTAGCCGATTAAACACGGCTGGTCCCATAACATACACCGACCTTTCGGTCTTTTTTAGTGTGTGCGGCACAGACGCAAGACGGCTGCTATGTTTATTACTCCTTAATTTAAAATTTTGATTAATTTTACGCGTTTTAAATAAACCAATGTTTGTATATGTAAACATAGCCACCTGCTGAATAAGTATGCAGGGCAATGTTAATATTTTAAATTGTTTAAAATACCCGTGGGCGGACTCGTCGTCAGGGATTCCGGCCATTGCACGGATCGCGCGCTTCTGCATCACAAAAACCCGATGCCAGTCTGCAGCATTAGCCCACAGTTCGGTCCCGTACGATATGATTGAGTGTACGGTAGCAAAGTAGCACGATCGTACTACCTCACTGGTTGCTGTCGCTGCGAGGCGACGCAATGCAAAGCACGCCCGACCGAGCCTCGCGCATAGCCCCTCTATGTGAGAGTCCCATCCCAGTGCGCTGTCCAAGCAGAAGCCCAGTAGCCGCGTCTCCGTCACCTGCTTTATCTCGGTACCGCTAGGCAATATCTTCATAGACTTCGGTGGATTTCCATTGAGATAAAAACGCATAAAATACGTTTTATCTCTATTTAGCGCCAACCCGTTTAGATGGAACCAATTACAAAGGCGCTGCACCGTGTCACTAGTTTTTTCTTCAAGTTGCTGATTTGTATTGGCTGAGATGACCGCGGTTACGTCATCCGCATACATATATATCTCTGACCCTACGACTACCTGGGGGAGATCGTTTAGAAGGATGCTAAACAGAGTGTTGGACAGGTATGAGCCTTGTGGGACACCCAGTAAGTTGTTACGCTCGGACGACCTGGCACGTCTGCCATCGCCCACCACAACCTGTGACCTATCAGACATGAAGGACGTGATCAATTTTAAAGCAGGTCCGCGTATTCCGTAATAGGCCAGCTTGTCCGCTATAAGGCGATGGTCGGCAGTGTCGAACGCGCGCGAAAGGTCGCAGCACACTATTGCGACTTAGCGGCCCGCCTCACGCGCCCTTAACACGGACCACTGCACTTCACGGACTAGATCGGTGGTAGATCTACCTGATCGGTAGGCATACTGTCGCTCTGATAAAATAAAAAGGGGGTTCTAGTAGGCTAACACTCTTTGATTTATACCCACCTCCAAAATTTTGCTAACAGCGGGAACGAGGGATATATGACGATATGATTTAAGGGAGGCTTTAGAGCCTTTGCCTTTGTACAGGGGTGCTATCTTTACTTTTTTGAGCTCTGTAGGAATTATGCCTTCTCGTATGCAACAATTATATAACTCGGAGAGCACGTAACATATGGGTCCACTGACAGCCGATAAATTATATATGTTGCAGCTATTTTTACACGCAATGTGGATATTCAGTATTCTGATAACCTCGTCCGGGGTAAAGGGCTTCAGCCTAAGAGGGGGGCGGAAAACGATTGGGAAATACTCGACTTAAAATTTTACATTATATAAGGTTTAACAAAATTAGCTGAAACTATTTTAACTGGTGCTTCTAGTTATGAAACTGAACAACTTTCCCCATGGATCCCATAATAACTTGATCAGCCAACTTAGTATGGGAAGTTCAACATTTTTTTTGCGATTTGACTATGGGTTCCATGGGAAAAGTTGTTCAGGTTTCATGGGTAGAAGCACCAGCTAAAATAATTTCAGCTAATTTTGTTAGACCATATATAGGAGTTCTGTACCTAATGCTTGCTCATTCGCACATGGCTAATATGTCATTTTGTCTTTTATTTCTACAAAGTGTGCAGAATTGTTTGGATAATAAGGGAAAACTTTAGCATTAACTTTAGCATACCAATGTGAAATTCATTTCTTATTTTAAATAACAAGAACTGGTAATATGGAAAACAATTACTTAAACATAGCAGTACAGGAGAGGCTCAGCCTCACTCAAGTAACTCCCTTCTAGAAAGTGCCCTATCTACTGTACGTAAGTAAGTAAGTAAATATACTTTATTGCACGCCAAAAAAAACAATACAGGACTTATAATTTGTAAAATACATAGAGTGCAAAGGCGGCCTTATCGCTTTAAGCGATTTCTACCAAGCAACCTTATGTTAGGGATTGAAAGACAGGTAAACTAGTACAGGATGGCAGCAAATTGAACTTTTAAACGATTTAACTTATTATTATAACTAATAGAAGTGCTATTATCAGTGAACAGTTTTAGTAATTACAAAGCCCAAAGTAATGAACCTTGAGTCGCTTTTTAAATGAGTACAAAGACTCAGCCGTTCGGATGGAAGCAGGAAGTAGGTTCCACAAACGCACTGATTGAACCATAAAAGATTTGCTCAGAACATATGCTGCTAACTTGTCCGTCTACTACAGTGGCGTCAAATACGCGCCACTCAGCTCAGTAGGCGCCTCGGGTGAGTGTCGGTGACGCGGCACCACGGCGGCACTCCCCTTCCGTGTCACGGCAGCAGACTGCCGCTGTGTCCGTGACGTCACGCCGCGATCAAACAACGACGATTTGTACGATTAAGATCGAGCCCCACTTCCTCGCTAGTACAAAAAAAAAACGTATCGAAATGATATCTCCTCGATTTGAGTCGGAAAAGGATATTACTTTTTTCCGCTAATTGATTTTTTACCTCGCTGCTTGAGTTGTTAAGATATTCCCTTGCTTTTCTATCGCTTGGCTTGCATGCAGATTGCGGACAATAGTCATGGTGATTGTGTGCTAGTGTTTCGTGCTCCAGAGTGGAGCATCCCCCTCCCCCCCGCCCCCCCCCCCCCCTCCACCCTCCCTCCACGTGACATCTTGCGAAGCAAGTACAGCATTTGTACACTCGCACGCACGTACATAATTATTTATTATAAAATGATGAGAAATAAAACAGTTTATCTATGTACCATGTAATGTAAATCAAAAAATTGACGTGTTAGCGAAAATACATGACAAGTCTAGTATTTTTTGTAATATAAGTACATTGTTAATTTTCAAGCGACTTCCAAAAAGGAGGAGGTTCTCAATTCGTCTGTATGTTTTTTTTTTTTTTTTTTAATGTTTGTTACCTCATAACTTTAGACTGGGTAAACCGATTTTTACGATTCTTTTTTTATTTGAAAGCTAGTGCTTTCCATGTGGTCCCATATAAATTTTATCAAAATCGGTGATGTACTTTATTAGAAAATTAACAAAAACCAAAAATAATAATGCAAAAATGTACTAATTAGTTGCGATGGAAGTCGGTTTTTTAACGTGTTTAGCGTTTTTAATATTGACATGAGTGGTGCATGCTCATTTAAATGTTGGTGCGGATGGGAGCCGGGTCATTCCTTTTCTTCTGTTCATCTGATGTGGTCGATGGGAGCGATGGCTGACTCTCGCGTTATACTCGTGACTGGGTGCTGTCCGTGTGAACTGCCCTACTCTTGTCAAAGGCAATAATAACATTCAATGATTTTAACGTAAAACTTCTCGTGTCATATTGTATCCATGTCCTAATGACATAATTTATTTTATTTTTCACGTTATTTTGTAGTTTGATGATTGTTATTAACTAATGATTGCGAATTTTTGTTATTTTGCATAAATGACATTATTTTATAACTATCAGAAAGTATGTGCACCTATTTTGAATAAATATTTTGAATCTTGTTTTTGTCTTATTGGCTTTTTTAATCGCCATAAAAACTTTGTGTCATCATCTTTGTGACTCCTCTCATCACACATATATTACAGATGAAAAAAACGATGTGTTATATTTTAAATCAGGTATTTAAAAGGCACCTAAACCTCCTCACTGAAGCCACAGTTTTAAGAGAACGTAATAAATTTATCTCTAGTCTACATTTGTTCAAATATCACAGGGTTGCAAGAGCTTTCTGGAAACATTGGATCCTGATTTCCGATCGTCCCGAGCTGCGGAACTCGCGGCCAGGGTTCGCTTTGAGCGCGAGTGTACCGCCGCGCCGCCGCGCCGCCGCCCGTCATTACACGTCTCGCTGGCTCTAATTGCTCGCTCCAGCCTCTACAGCACACAAACACACCACGTCTATACGTACAGATGGAGGTGGGTACACCACACAGTACTCTGCTGGTATTAAACCACTAGCTCTCGGTGCATTGTAAACAGTGTGACAGTTTTGCGCAACGCACGTCACACATGTGGTAATAAAGCATGGAAATACCGACTGCCTACCTATTTTACTCTGAATATTATGACTTAAAATTTCGTTTTAGGTTCCCTACGATGTAAAATTACACGACTCTGTAACTAAGCCCACGCTGTCCGTCTGTTTGTCTGACCTTTATAAGGCTGTATCTTTGTAGCTTGCGGAAATTTTCACGAAATTTAGGTATATGTTTTATATTATACAAGGTGTTACATAAAGGTGTCGTGATACTTTAAGGTGGGCTTGTACCACAGATGAGATACTAGTTACTTCGTCTTGTACTCATCAAAACTTAGCAACTTTTGTTCTACAACTTTAAATTACGAATTTTTAATTCTTCATACAGAACTGGCCAATCAGCTGACCGATTTGAAAAAAAAATCGCCATTGCAGAAAAGTTGTAAAACAAAAGTTGTTCAGTCTGATGAGTACAAGTCCGCCTTAAAGTATAACTGCACCTTTATGTCACACCCTACAGTGTAGACGATTTACCAACAAATAATAAAAATTGAAAGGGGCGCCGGCCGTACAAGAAACGGGCTAAAACTTTACTAGTGTGGTCCTTTAATAACGGAAACACCTACAAAGAAAGTATTTTTTGAAATTCAAACCTTAAGGGAGTGATAAAAGATTTGAAAGTTTGTACGGATGTCCGTCATTCAAATCATGAAAAAGCTAGAAACATGAAACTATTTATTTAGGTTAACGATTAGAACTAAATGAAATAAATGAAATGTATTTTACAGTTTTTGAAATTTCGAGCCACAGAGGGATGAAACAGGGGTTAAAAATTTGTATGAAGAATCATAATGAGATTGACTTTTGAATTCGAAATTTTGCAGGATTACTCTTTGTAACAAATGATTACATACTTGTTTCGTGTTTTCCCGAAAATCATCGCCGTAGGAAGTGAAACGATTAACATAAAAAAAGCTAGGAACATGACATTTAGCCAGTGTGGTCCTTTAGTAACGTAAACATTTACAAAGAAAGGAAGTTAGTATGGAAATCCGTCATTTTTGAACCTAAAAGCATGAAATTTTGTTTTAAGATTGAAAATTAAATAAATACATGTTCTTGGGTGAATGAAAATTCAACCTCCTTAGGGATGAAACAGGGGTTCAAAATTTGTATGGAGAATCAAGATTAAGTTGATTTTTAAATTCGAAATTTTGGAGGAATACTCTAAAAAACAAATTTGAATAACGTGTTTCGTGTTTGCCTTAAAATGATCCCCCTAGGGGGTGAAACGGGGTGAATTTACATAAAAAGCTAGGATCATAAAATTTGGATAGTGTGGTCTTTTAATAACATAAAAACTTACAAAGAAAGGATTTTTTGGAAATTAAACCCTTAAAAGGGTTGAAAGTTTCTGTGTGGAAATCCGTCACTTTTGAAGCTAGAAACATGAAAGTTGTTTTTAGGTTACCAATTGGAAATAAATTAATACGTGTTCCAGCGTTTTCAAACGTTCAACTCCTATAGGGGTGAAACAGTGAAACTAAAACTTATCAATTAAAATAAAACTTGGCGCGAGGTATTAAAAACAAATATTTAACCAACAGAACCATCACCCGAAGTCGCTGGCACCAGATATACAATATTATACATACAGTCATGAAAATGATTTCCACGCTGGCGAAGCAGCTGGAAAAATTTAGTCATTGTTACGCTTGTGAAGAGATAATGAGGTGAGCTGAAACACTCGGTGTGCGATTTCGACTCGCACTTGGCTGGTTTTTTTGTTTTATGTGGCAATATTCTGACGGCCTACCTAATGAAAAGTGCCTACTGCCACCTCTAAACAACTGAAGGGCACATTACTATGCAGTTTAAATGTATCTTTACATGAATTACTGGTTGACCTGGGTTAAATTTGACAAGGGGTCTGAATTAAGTATTGACTATTTAGAAGTTTTTACTGGAATTTCGAATTCAACGGACGTCCAAATCTCCACTTCACTATATTAACAAATCGCAAAAAAATATTTAATAATAAAAATCGAGAAGAACCGCCTACCGCTGAGCTCCTCATGGAGGCCTTTACACTACCTAATTAAATACCTGCTAGCTATTCCTATTGCCAGAGAAGACTTAAATTCTTTGCCAACCCTAGAGGACCAAGATGAAATGCCTCGTATGCCGGCAATCTCGCGAGTGGTATGAATACCCACACAGTTGACTCTTGCATACCAACCCTACCCCTAGTCGTCCTGTGTATGTATCACAAATTCTTAAACATTTAGAGCAAAGCTCGTGACAGTGGAGAAATCTCTATTCCCGTCTCTGCCACTATTTCGCCTCCTGATAAAACGCATCAACATTTCCTTTTTACTTGTTCTATAAAATTACAAAATATTTAGGTGTCACTACAAAATATCATCTGAACAGTTTATGAAAAACATGAGCTACTCATACGTATCCATTACAGCCGCTAGTAGTTACCTGGTCGCACCAGCTTGCAAATAGAACAAATATTAATATTCAGAACGTTATCCAGCTGATCTGTCGATAGCGTCACTCGAGTGGCGTACACACACGTGCAGGCGAGCGAACAAAGCCCGCTGAAGAGTGCGGCTTGCGCTCGGAGGAACTTGGCTCCGCACCGCTCCACCGCTCCACCGCTCCACCGCTCTCCACTCACGGTCCCTTCCCTATCAGATGCTCCAACTTTGTCAGTGTTCTTTATGCTTGCGAGCTGCTTGCTAGCGAGATGCTCGTTTTAGGTTTAAAGATACTTTATTCTCATTTAAGACATATGCCACTTACATGAGAAAACAAAAACAATATAAACAAAGCAAATAGGTAAAAAATCGTCGTTCCGTGATTTGATTTAGTCTTAAGACGTGAGTTAACTGTTTTAGTTAGTACTTGCTTGAATTAACATTGTAATATTTCATGAAATGTTTGTTCCGAAATAAATGGAAACAATTCATTTACAATTAAACAATACACAAAACAAAATGATAAATATAAAACAGTGAATTATTTTTTTCGTGTTTTAGAAATCTAAAATGTGACGTTCAATTGTCGAACCAATGGGTAAAAGTAATACTATAAAATTTTAAAAAAACCCCGGCAAAAAACCTCTAAAAATTTGAAATATTGTATTGACCCTTTGGGGAATCTTGGTAAGCCCGCTTCCATCTTCGGCATCATCTTTACTTACCATCATGAGATGATGCCAAGGGCTTACCAATTGTGTATAAAAAAAATAAAAAATGTAGTATCATTTTGATACGAGAGTCGTTTCGTCGGGGGACGGCTAAGTTGTGAAAATAATAATAATTAGTCGTACTGAGGTAAATTGTTGTAAAATTAGTAGTGATTATTTGTAGTAAATTGTTGTAAAATTAGTAGTGATTATTTGTAGTAAATTTTTGCAAAATTAGTGGTGATTATTTGTAGTAAATTGTTGTAAAATTAGTAG
Source organism: Coleophora flavipennella (assembly GCA_947284805.1). NCBI lineage: Eukaryota > Metazoa > Arthropoda > Insecta > Lepidoptera > Coleophoridae > Coleophora > Coleophora flavipennella. Next base: position 608,799 of record OX369266.1, read on the forward strand.
TGATTATTTGTAGTAAAGAAATTCAGTTGTATTCTGCTTTATTATATTCACATAGCGGTCCCCCTACGCGACGACTCTTGGATCGTTATGTTACTTACTTAAAGTTAAAGGGCCAATACATTTAAATTTTTGATTTTTTTTTATCGGCATTAAGAAATTTTTGTTTCACTCCTGCTTTTAACATTAATATAATGTTACTTCTGCCTAAACCTCTGCTGTAAGTTGGTGATGAGTTGAGTATCGTGCAGATTATAGGAGATGCTGCAGCATACGATCAAGGTTACCATGTTCTGTCTAACACCTATTCATTGAGACTATTCCAATGAGTTTGTATATTCTGTAAGTTGGTGAGGAGTTGGGCATCCTTCAGATTCCAGGAGATGTTGCCATGGTTACCATGTGTTTAATCTTTTTTTTCAAATTTTGAATCGATCAGGCCCACATCCCTTTATCCCCTAGAAAAGAGCTGATTTTCTTTAAACGGATAAATGGGTAAAATATAGCTAAGAACCACCTCGACTATATAAGATTTCAACAAAAAATCTGCATCAAAATCGGTCCATTTGTTTAGGAACTACGATGCCACAGACAGACACACAGATACACACGTTAAACTTGTAACAGCCCTTTTTTGCGTCGGGGATTAAAAATGACATTTTGAGTAACATTCAATACTACTACAGTACTCTTTGATAATGATACGAAAGGCATAGAATACTGAATATGTGAAAAAAAAAATTATCTAATTACCAGTGCATAAAAACAATGCGTTATATGTAAAAGTTATACAGAAAGCCAGCACAAACAGATGCGAAGGCGTAACAGGAAGACCTGCTGTGGCGCGCGCGCGCGTGCCCCTGACAGGCCATTTGAATTTAATCGGCTCCATCGGGTTTGGCGGGAGGCTGGTTCCGAATCTGAACGCCATCGCCTTGATATGAGTATATCACCTGCCCCTGATTGGTTTTAAGTTTGGCCTCCGTAGCTCAGAGGCAAAGTTCACTGGCTTTGCACAGGAGGTCGCGGGTTCGATTCCCGGCGGGGTCAGTTGTAAGACTCGGTTTGGTTGGTGGTAGGGCATTTTCTAAACCCGCCTGGCTAGCTACCATCATCTTAACTAAGTCTTGCCGCCAAATATCAATGTTGATATCATTGGTGTGTTTCGGCATGAAGATAAGATAGCCAGTTCCCCATTGCGTTGGGGAATCTTGGTAAGCCCGCTTCCATCTTCGGCAACATCATCACTTACCACCAGGTGAGATGTTGTCAAGGGTTTACCAATTGTGAATAAAAAAATAAAAAAATAAATTGTGACTCTGACACACAGCTCCAACAGCTCGATCAGATGATAAAAAGTAATCAAAATTGTATTTCCAAAACTTTTGAATGTAATGCTTTTAGCACTAAAATGAAAAAAGGAGAGTAAGGTGACCATGATCGAGATCTCTGGGCGGCGGGGCCGTCGTCGGCTAGCTTTCCTCTCCTGCTAGCTGCTGCGTGGTGGTGGTGGTGGTAGTGGTGGGACTGCTAAGACGCGATCACAGTATAACATCGACGTGGTACTTGTTGCATTAATATTTTTTCCTCCTCCTATCAGCTCATATACGTCCCCACCGAGGGGCTCGAGCCTACCCTGAATTAGGGCGATCGGGCTTTAGCCGACCACGCTGGCCCAGTGCGGGTTGGTCGACTTCACACACAAACTTCGAGTATCTTCGCGGGCGTGTGCAGGTTTCCTCACGATGTTTTCCTTCACCGCAGAATATTTAACTTCAGGTCAATTGATACTTACAACATGTGTAATATTGATGAATATTGAATATTGTCCACCAGAAACTTTCGTAACTTGTCTAAATATCATAATGAACATTAAAGTAGATAAAGTAACATCAAATTCAAAAGCTTTAGATCCTCATTCGATAAATCAAGTTTATTGCACTGTTCCAATACATTTTCCTGCTTGTATTTCAAAGTTATTTTATTTGTAGGGACATTAGTATTTGATTTTACTTACATACAATAGAATATGTTTCTTACGGTATTGTTAAAATTCCTTTGTGGTGTTGCGTCTGCATACCGCGCGATACTGCAGCATTGCGATATCGTCTGGACTCTGCACATTATAATGTCGAAGTGGCGGAACAAACCGCTCCGGGCGGGCGCGGGGCGCGGGCGGTGTGCGGTGGCTGTCCGATGCAAATGTCCGAGCGTGCGGATGTGTCCGGGGACGGCTGAAGGGCCCTTGGTTCAGCCCCAAAGGCCATCTCATACTAGCATATCGCATCGTTCACATCATAACGACTTTAGGTTGTAAAATTTAAATCCCGCCTACATCATCATCATCATCATATCAGCCGAAAAACATCCACTGCTGGGCAAAGGCCTCCTCCAAAGATTTCAACCACGACCGGTTCTGCGCTGCCTGCATCCGCATGTTGCCTCCGAATAAATGAAATTGTTGTGAGATTGTGCATCAGATGGTTTTTACTGCTTCAATTGGCGAGAGGACGACTACTACGAATGGCACTCTCTGCAGAATTAGTTTAGGGACAACTAGCCAATGGGCATGGATCTCAGCTTAGGGTGTACTTACAGGGTGTCAAATTGGAGACAGAATAGGTGATCTTGTTTCCATCTTTTAAAAGTTCACTATTTACGCAGTAGGGTTTTCGATTTTTTTAGTTACTTTATGTCATACATTTTGAGGCTGGTTATACGTGCCGGCTAGTAGAAAAAAGAACAATGTACTGACATGAATTCCTTTTTTTTGATGTGTAACATCTTTGCTCTCGCTTTCCTGCAATTTGTGGGAGTGATTTCGTGAAATGGGACGGAAATATGTCCCATTTTAACAGGAAGTCGCGTTTTTTCAGGCTTTAAAAGCGCGGAAAAGGCAAAGGTATCTATGACCATACAGCCTAGTCTGCCGTATCTTTGCCGTCCTTTTTTCAGGCTTCAAAAGCGCGGAAAAGGCAAAGGTATCTATGACCATACAGCCTAGTCTGCCGTATCTTTGCCGTCCTTTTATAAAGTATTTTGTTACATGTTACACATCATATGCGAGTACTGTAGGTCTCGCTCGAATTTTTTTTTTGGTTTTTTCTTTCCGGCTTTCAAAAGCGCAGAAAAGGCAAAGGTGACTAAGACCATACAGCCAGGTCTGACGTATAAGCTTCCTTTAGTTTTTTGATTTATAATGCTAGTGGCGGTGCATTACAAATCTTCTCTGAAGTTCTTGACAGCATTTGCAGCAGCTACATTCGGAGGTGGAACACCCAGTTGCTGTAGGGCGTCTATAAAACTGCACCCAGAGCAAGTTGGGTTCTCACGTCCTCCTTCGTTTTATTTTCTTGTTCTCCACATTGCTCACGTGCACTAGACGATTTTCTCCAAAATGCACCACTTCTTAAACAAAATCCTAGCAGAAGACAATGAAAAAACAACAAAATAAAACTACGAATGCGTTTACCACAAATCCCGCCAAAAAACTCCTGACATGAATTCCTTCCCCTGATTGGTTTTTTTTTCGCCCATTTTAGGGCAGGCTAAGGCTCATTGGCCAAACCGCTTACTCGACAGTATAAAATTTTATCATTAGTATTTATAGATTTTACATCTTCAGTGATTTTTCAGTCTTCAAGGTCACTATTTCTTCACGTTTACATCATATTTATAGTCTCTAAACTACCTAGCCTACACACTAACAAAATGTCAGCACTTTTGCTAAAGCTTTCGCGGACTTCTTGTGGGAACTCGAAACACAATAACTTTTATTTGCGTTAGTACCTACCTTAACATTTTTATTTACACATCTAACTGTCCTGTAATCGACTAGTTGGCAAATTTGCCTCCGCTAGCTCCGAATTACGCACCTGTGAAGTTGTTGCGGCCCGCTGAGTCGGCACTAACTGTGCAAACACTCCCGTTGCGACGCATTCCCACGTAACGACAATATTATTAACCAACATCATCATAGATACCCTTTGTTTCTACTTATAAAAAGCACGTATCTACCTCAAACTAAACTCCAAAAGTATAAACTGAGTAGAAATCACGGAAGAAACTATAAAAACAAAATATCTGGGCAGTGTTTTCATAGGTAGCAATTCGGCAACACAGTAAATTAAACTAAAAAAAAACGCTAAACACGTTAAAAAACCGACTTCCATCACAACAACTTAGTACATTTTTGCATTATTATTTTTGGTTTTTGTTAATTTTCTAATAAAGTACTACACTCATTTTGATAAAATTTATATGGGATCACACGGGAAGCACTAGCTTTCAAATAAAAAAAAGAATCATAAATATCGGTTCACCCAATCGAAAGTTCTGAGGTAACACACATAAAAAAAAACATACAGTCGAATTGAGAACTTCCTCCTTTTTAGAAGTCGCTTGAAAAAGAGTGTGCGTATCAGCCCTGACGCGCGAAAGGAGTTCACTCATGAAACATTTTTGGCTTCGCCCTACGCGGTAATGACGGTAAAAGTAACGGTCACGTGATACCTGCGCGAATAACCTCCTTAGTGTGTAACGCGGTACGCTGTTATGCGTTCTTCTTTCGTTCCATCTATTTATTTTTTACACATGCGCTGACATTTGTTTTCAAAAATCCATTCTATTTATCCTATTCTCACAATAATATTTTAAAATAAAATAAATTTAACTCAGTCTCATTCTTTCTTATAAGAGACCCATTTTGGGAAGGTTATAATTGTTTTTTCTATGATTGTTGATATAAAATTAACGTGTGTAATCCTTTACAATTTTTATATATTTCTTTCTAGGTCTTATTTTCATAATAAAAAAATATTACGTGTCCACGAAAGCAATTTGAAACCCACGCTCTACTATACCAACATACTCCTACCCGTCGTGTGACAAGTGATCGACAATGGTTGTCGTTATGGTCGGTCCACTGGTGATCTTCTAGTGAATGCTACACATATATAGGGTGACGCCATTGAGAAACACGGTGAGGCTCTCGCCGTGTCTTTTGACATCTCGAAGGCTTTTCACCGAGTCTGGTACGCTAGCCTTATTGGCATGTTTCGTTCATACGGACTGCCTGTGGGCTTGTGTAACTAGGTATTTGATTTCCTGACGGAACGGTTTATTCGAGTAGCCATTGATAGCTGCTCCTCTGATCTATTGGCAATCGATGCCGACGTACCTCAGGGGTCTGTTCTTTCCGCTATACTCTTTTCCTGCTACATATACCTGCTACAATAGCGAGTGTACGCTCTCGAGTGTACACGCGTAACATCGTGCTCTCGGTTTGTGCTGTCGGAAAATATTAAAAATGTCGAAATCAACAATAGAATCATTAGAGAAAGTTATAAGTAAATTTCTCCTTCCGATTCAATCAAAAATTGACAGTGTATTTGCAGAATTAAATAAAATAGAAGGAAAAATAGCTAATTTTGAAGGTATAAATATCCAGTGCAAGACGTGCAGTGCCATGTGTTCAACCGGATTTGTGCCAAAGGATTTCAAACTTAAGGTACCACAACCTACAGCGAAACCGGTAAATAATACAACAGCAAATCGGCCTTCCGAACGGCTGACGACAGCAGCTACCGCTAAACCGGTCGCGGCTGCTACCGGAGGAGGGAGGCGAGGCTCCCTACCACCGCCGACCGCCGCCGCCGCCGTCCGGAGGCCAGTTATTGCGCGCACTCCACCAGCGAGCGCTATGACAGCGAGCGATACATCAACGGACAAGCAGACACCTAATGCGAATGCAAACAGCGAACTTCTGTTGAATGCACGTTCGGGAAGCCCGCAAGGTAATGTACGTATAAATGCCCCAGACTCAGACACGAGTGATAGCGACCACTCGAACCTACCATGGAACGAAGTACGCTACTGCAAAAGCCAGAGAAAGCGAGGTATGCAGCGTGTGGTAATTACTGGAACAGGAGCTACAGATAATGAGGTACAAACGATCGAACGAGTGCGTAAAATCCACGCCTGCCTGTTTAAGCCTGAAACGACTGAAGATACAATAAAATCCTACATGTCTAAAAAGAACCCTGACAACAGTTACACAGTAGAAAAGTTAAAATTGAAACACCAGTATTACTCTTCGTTTGCATTAACCGTACCATCTAGCAAGTTTGACTTTTTTATGTCACCCGACAACTGGCCACCCCGCACAGAGGTAAGCGAGTGGTTTCGTCGGGGCGTCGGACGCGCGGGTGCCGCGTCCACCAGCGGTGGCCGCCCCACGCCGCGCCACCGCAGCCGCCATCGCTGCGACGCCGCCGCCGCCGCCGCCGCCGACCACCAAGCCCCAAATTCCAACTAGTATAACTTTTTGTCACCAGAACATAAGGTGTATCTCAAATAAGACCAAAAAGTTAGAGGTTTTACTAAGTAAAGAATTGAAATGTGACGTACTCGTCATTACTGAACATTGGCTTCGTAGATATGAATTAGACTCGGTTACAATCTGTAACTATGATTTATTATCATCTTATTGTAGACCGCAGACAGCACACGGTGGAAGCTGCATTTACGTTCGATCCGGCATTAAAGCCGTGAACAAACAGGAATATTGTGATTTGTCTCAAGAGCAAATTTTCGATGTGTGTGCGGTACAGCTGGTGGCGGACAACATACTTGTAGTAGGTATTTATCATTCCAATCTAACAAGTCACACTGACTATCTGAAATTATTTGATCAATTACTGACGAAAATAAATAATGACTCATTGAGTGCCATAATCATGGGCGATACTAATATAAATCTATTAGAAAACTCCACAAATAAAAAAGAGCTTGCCGATCTTTTATCCGTGCACAATTTTAACCAATTAGTTAATTTTCCCACCCGTGGCCCTTCGTTGCTAGATCATGCGTATACCAACATCCAACAGGAGCGCATCGCGTCGGTGTCCCCGGTGGACACCCACCTGAGCGACCACCATAACGCCCAGCGCGTCACCGTCTCGCGCGCGCCGCCCCCCGCAGCCGCTACCATCAGGCCTGTGCGCACCTACAGCGCAGCTAATAAAGTTAATTTCGCGGCCGCACTAGCGTCTGTAGACTGGCAGAAAATTATAACAGAACACAAACGCGATTGCCTATCATTTGTCGAAACTACACTTAATATAATATCAAACAAATTCGAGATCTGTTTTCCTATTAAAAACAAAATTTTCACTAGTAAAAATATACAATGGGTCGATGTTGATGTAACAAACTACAAATTACTCCTTTTCGATATCTTAAAACTTAAAGATCAAAATCCTAATAATGATGAAATTGCAAAAATAGCAGATGTGTGCTCTATTAAATACAATACGCTCCTGAAAAAGAAACGAACGGCTTTTTACAACGATTTAATAAATAACGATACTAACAAGGCCAAATGTATGTGGCGAATTATTAATTTGGAGCTAGGACGTGGAGGCCGCGAACGCCTTGACTATACGGATCAGATCAGACGTAGTGACGGGCAGCCGTACTCCTCCAAAACCGAGTTAGTTGACGCGCTGAATGTGGAGTTCGCGACAGCGGCCGTGAGATGCGGCGCGCCGCCAGCCGACACAGCGATCGCTTACTCGCGGCTGAGCGCCCGCGCGCCGCCCAGTGAGTCATCCATCCGGTTCTTGTCGTTTACCGCTGGCGAGATCGCGCGTATAGCGCGCCTGCATATAGCACCGAAAAATAGCACTGACACTTACGGACTGTCTGCAAACCTAATTAAGCAGTGCATTTTACCGATAGCCTACAGGAGCGGCCGTGCTACCACTGACCTGGTGCGCGAAGTCGTACGACTCGTGTTGAGCGCGCGCGAAGCCAACCAGCATGTAGCCGTGCTGTTCTGCGACCTCTCCCGCGCGTTTGACACCGCAGACCACGCCCTCGTATCCGGAAAGCTCGACTACTACGGCATACGAGGACCGGCTCAATCGCTTCTATTTTCTTTTATGTCTGACAGAAGTCAAACGGTCGTAGGCGATAGAGGCCGCGTGGTATCCTCTGAAATTAAAAACAATATCGGGGTTCCGCAGGGCTCGTGTCTGTCGAACACTCTGTTTAATTTGCTGATGAACGATTTGCCAGGTGCGACCCAGGGTGCCGAAATATACATGTACGCCGATGACGTGGCCGCTGTAATTACTGCCAATACACCACAACTGCTAGAACAGGCACTCAACAACACAGTCTCGCATCTCGAGCGCTGGTTCACATCGAACGGCCTACTTCTAAATAAAGAAAAAACCTGCTTCATGGCCTTCTGCCTGAACGGGAAGAATCCCCATTCGTATAGGGTACTGGTAGACGACAAGCCACTGAAACAGGTGAGATCAACGAAACTATTAGGTTTCCATATAGACAGTGCTCTCACGTGGGAATCACACATTGAGGAGCTTCGCACGAAGCTGGGTCGCGCATGTTTCGCTCTCCGACGCCTTGCAAGCACTGCATCGAAAGAAGCGGTGCGGGCATGCTATTTCGCCACGGTGCACTCTAACCTAACGTATGGCGCTGAGCTGTGGGCTCGAGCCGCGGACGCTGATCGAGTATTCGTGATGCAGAAGCGAGCTGTACGCGCAATGGTGGGTGTGCCGGCCGACGAACCATGCAGACCACACTTCAAGGCGCTGGGCATACTTCCTTTACCCTGCGAGTATATCTACCAGGTGGGTGTGTTCGTGCACAGCAACCTCGAATCGTTTCAGCGTAGGGGTATAAATGAGACATACAGCTTGCGCAACAACGCCCACAAAGACCGGTTAGTTGTACCGCCACACAAACTAGCCAAATCAGACCGATCGGTCTACATCCAGGGACCTAATGTATACAATCGTATACCATTAGAAATAATAAATGCAGCCTCCCGCCAAACCTTTAAAAGAAAATTTAAAAATTGGTTGTTACATCGCCAATTTTACAGTTTTAGTGAATTTATGGAAATGCCTTGCGTATGATAATTTATTATTCGAATTGAAATTAATTTTGAATTTTTTGAAATCTAATTCATACATTGATTAAATATATTTTTATTTTTTTAAGCTTATATTAGCTTATAATATAAACTTTGACGTGTAACAAGAAAGTTATCAATAAAGAATTGTATTGTATTGTATTGTATTGTATTGTATTGTATTGTATTGTATTGTATTGTATTGTATTGTATTGTATTGTATTGTATTGTATTGTATTGTATTGTATTGTATAAACGATCTGATGACACCGGGTATTATTGGGTATGCAGACGATAGCACAGTTGTGGAAAGGTACCTATCCAGTGCACGAGCGAACGGCGCTGAGACGCTGTCTTTGAGAGAGACCATGATAGAGCGCATGAACCTATCGCTTCAGGCAGTGTCTGCTTGGGGTGATTCCTGCTTTGTAAGTTTCCATACCTCGAAGACACAGGAGTGTCTCTTTTCCACTAAAAGGAGTCCTTTCAACTTCACTCCTACTTTCCGGAATGAATTCATTTAGATATCCGACCACCTTGAGCTTCTTGGCGTAGAATTAACACCTAAACTCAGTTTCGGTCGATACATTGAGTCCAATACAAAAGTTGCTGCAATGTAGCTGGGTATTCTCTCTAATGTGAGACGGTACTTCACACCTGGACAGCTTCTATCTTTATATCAAGCAGAAGTCCGATCTTGTATGGAGTACTGTTCTCACCTATGGGATGAATCAGCGCGCTATCAGCTGGATGCCTTGAGCTTATCAAAAACAAGCCCTAAAGCCTTGAGCATCGCTGCAAAGTCGCCTGTCTTTCGGTGTTCTATCGAATTCATTTCGGAGAGTGTGCTCAAGAACTGCATGACCTCATTCCCCCAGCTTCAGGGAGAGATGCAGGAAGAGGTTCCACCCCTATGTTTTTGACATTTATTTCTATACGCACGAAGCGTTTCGCTTCCTCATTTATTATGCGGACAACGACGGAGTGGAACTCCTTGCCTGCGTCTGTGTTTCCCGACTCCTATAATTTGGGGATCTTCAAGGCGAGAGAGAATAGGGATTATTTGAGTTTGCGCGTACCATCCTCGACTACATCGTCACTTACCGTCAGGTCCAACGCTCTCAAGTTTTTAATAAAAAAAAATACCGTCCACCACTCGATTTCACCCCTCATATATTTTTCATATTAAACTCTGTATACGAATCAATTCTAAGGGAGTAAACAATTTTATTTTCATTTAAATACACCATCAACCACAAGTCAAAACACAGGACCGTATCGCTTCCAGCAGCCTCTTTGTGGCGTACCTACGACTTTTTGTCCCCGGCTTTGGGCGGGCGTGCGCTGGCGAGTTGCGCGCACGGTCAAGTGGCGACTATTAGTGACGTGAGCTGGTTGTTGAGGACTCATGAGTACTACTTGTGGGTACGTTATACAGGCTAACGTTTTGTTGTCGTTTTGACCTCACCGTTACACCTACGTCACGTTGTACTTAGTCCCTTACTAATTCCTCAGTACACACTAACCACGTAGCGGTTACATCGAGCGCATTAGTCCTCGTTGTTGATGTTTAGTCTGGGAACATACGCGTAGTTTTAATTAAGTCTGTTACTGAATTGACCTTCAGATGATCTAGATAACCAAGTATTCTTAGCATCATTCTTCTACTGTATGGCTCTACGGGTGAAATCTTTATATGTTCCAGTCATCAAATTGCTCTACTCAGTATTAGTACCTGGGCCACCGAGCTTTTACAAAAAGATTCGGCTGAACCGGGAATTAAACCCATGATCTACAAGGAGGAATTCCTATGTTTCGACTACTGTACTATCGGTTATTATATCTGGTGCAGTGAAATTACCGATCTTTATTGCGCGGAAAATACGATGTGCGTAAAAACTCGGAAATACGCGTTTTCTTAGAGATGAGACTTAGCTTGATCGATTTTTGTCTCAACAAACTCCTATATAACAATTTTTATTAAAATCGTTACAGCCATTTTCTGGCCCCAAAACAAATAAAATTTTTGATAGATTAGTATTATTGATTGATAGTTAAATATGATACCGCGCAGGACCGGTCGTCCTTGAAATCCTTGGAGGAGGCCTTTGTCCAGCAGTGAACGTCTTTCGGCTGATATGATGATGATGATATAATTGGAATATTTAAAACAAAGAGTAAAAATCTAGAATCTTAAATCCTCTAATTATAAGCGGTGCAATCTGTATGAGTGTACCTACGCCGCGGTGCTGAAGTGAATGACTCCTCTCAGAGCGGATCTCCTAATGAGTGTCTCCAGCCTCCACACTCCACACGTACTAATGAACTACCCTGTTTCGGGGCGCGTGGTTTCAGGGTGCTGTGACTGCGATTAATTAGATTTCCTCGCATGTAGAGCTTCTCACGTAACATCACCATACTCGACCTTTTCTCTTATACACCTGAAAACCCAATATTTTGACACGTAGATGTTGTGATTGCCATAAAGGCTGGCATAAAAGGCGATCGACTGAAAACTGAATGATAATAAAGGACTGAACTCTGTTTTATAAGTGAAAAGCTTGAAATAAAGTTCGGTGGGTTTACTGTTTTGAGTTTTCGACCATACAAAACAACACAATTTGATATTTGAAAGAAAAAAAAACGTGTGGCACTCGAGGACTGCCGCGGTGAAGCTATTGCATGGCATTTTTTATCAACTTATGCAATTATAATTATTTATTTATGCAGTATTTACCAGTACCTTAGAGATCTTGGGGCGCGGGATGTTTATGTAATAAGTTAACACTAAGAAAGTTACACCAGTAAAATTTACTAAGTCCTTTTAGTACCGCAAATCGCTAATAGATGGCATTGTAAGTTTTACAGAACTCGGCCGAGCGTGGGGTGTTAGGTTTTATTTTCGTTACGGAATTTCTAGATTCGGTCGCCGCGCTCAAAACCCGTGATAAAAGCTATACATAGCTTAAAATACAGCAACAAAAGACGAACGAAATATTTAAGTTCATGACGAAAATTAAATGCAGAGCGTGTAGTTCTTTCGCGCAGCGAGCATTTTGTGCACAACGTTACATATTTCATTGTTAGTGCCTCAACGCTGCAGCCGTCGCCGTCGCCGGAAGGGTTCAGAACTCAACCCACAAGCCCCTGTTGGGAAACTGTAGCGTTCTGGTTCTGCTCTGCCAGTAGCACAACGGGCGAACCATTGCCGCTGTTTAAACACAATTATCTTCAAGTTATGGCAAGTGTACCTATATTTTGATGTATTAACGGAAATTGACTTAATAAAATAAATTATTTCTGTGGACTTTGGAATAAATTATTTTTGATACTGGTTGTATCAAAATATTTTTTAGTATGTAAGTATATTTTAAAGTTCAACATATCTTTATAAAATACCCATATTTCTTGTAATATGGTGGTTATTCACCAGTTATTCATACTTGGATCGGCACTTACCGTCAGGTGAGGCGCAGCCAAACGCACCCAAATTTTTAATTACAAATATCCGAATATTTGATGCAAATAAGTGTATATTGAGACTTTTTTATTTTATGTTCAACATTTTGCGAATATAAATTTAAGAGCCACTGGGTTTTGAAGTCTAGTTACAAACGTTAAGGTTTTCAAATTTTTTCTTTCGAAATATATATTTATGTATTGCCAAAAGTAACTACTTCCTTATTAATTGCGTATTATAATGGTACTTTCTTGTTTCAATTTAAACGACTCTATATTTTACGAAGATGCCAAACTTAAGATAGAGAGAGAGAAGGCGAAATGTCAGGGGAGGGGTTATCCCACGTTTAATGAACCACTGAACTTTTAATGGAACTAATGATCTGCGGGCGGCGTCACTCACTCCTCGCCACTTCGCGTTGTCGCCGCTAATTGACTTGGAACGTTCTGGAAACAAACAAATTTCAAGTTGACCGATGTCAACGCGTAGGGCTGTAATGTCATCAACTCCGACATTTATCTTGAAGATATTTGCTTGATTTCTATACGAACTGTATTTTCAAGCGACTTCCAAAAAGGAGGAGGTTCTCAATTTGACTGTATGTTTTTTTTAATGTGTGTTACCTCATAACTTTTGACTGGGTGAACCCATTGTGATGATTCTTTTTTTATTTGAAAGCTAGTACTTTTCGTATGGTTTTATATAAATTTTATCAAAATCGGTAAAGTAGTTTATTAGAAAATTAACAAAAACCAAAAATAATATTGCGAAATTGTACAAAGTTGTGGCGATGGAAGTCGGTTTTTTAACGTGTTAAGCGTTTTCAATTATAGTTTATTTATTTTGTTTTATTTGAAAGTCTTACAGCAAAATTTTACAATTTTTAACTAAACATGCATGGCTATGCTAATAACAAGTCTAAAAAAAATATAACTTCTAAGAATACGACAGTGTAACTAATTAAGATTTCGTGACTCTACAATCCGACACTAGATCAACTGTCAGTACCACGGGATCCGGCCCACCACTGGAGGTGGCTTGATGTCTGCAGATCCTCCTGTCCATCAGTGACAACTTGAAAACGGACCTCGTCTCATAACTTTTGACCATACCACACCCCGGAAACTTCATACAACGGGCGAGAAATGACATTTCAATAATCTAATGACGGAACAAACAAAACTACGGCGATATCCTATACGTTCGAGAACCAAACGGATACCAATATGCATTAATCTGGTTGACAAGGGGGTGAGGTCGCAATCTAGAGAGCGGCAGGGAGTGTCCATACTGTATGTTAGTACTATTGTACAATGTACCCTGTACAATTCTGTCACCCGTTTCTGTTTACAGTGAACTGTGAAAGTTTTCCAACTATTGAAGGCTAGGCTTTACGTTGAATGGTATGAAACGCATAATCAGTGGGCTGGTGACAGTTAATGGTCAAGGAAAGTTTATTGCACCCTCCGGCTTACTAATTTAGCCCATTCTCGCCGCAACACTGTTGACATCGCTTTACGAGTCTCTCTTAGCAATTGTGTCACATCAGCGCAATATATTAAAATCATCTGCGGTTCAAAAATGTGTCACTTAAGATTGTAAACTTAGTTTTTAACTAATTTATTATAGGTACAATATTTCATTGTAAGTGATAATGTAATCACGTAAATAATGGAATCTTTACTTTCCGTGCTTTTGTGGTTTCTTATTGTAGTTGATTTTATGATTAAATTGAATTGAATTTCAATATATTTATTCAAAATAGGTGCAAATTACACTCTTTCTAATAGTCATAAAATAATAATAACAATGTCATTTGTGAAGAATCAAGAAATAAACAATAATTAGTTAATAACGTCAAAATTAAATCATTGATATAAACCAGATTATGTCATTAGAACATGAAAACAATACAAAAAGTTATACATAAAAAAATATCAATGAATGCATTTAACAAGAGTAGGCCAGTTCACACGGACAGCACCTGGTCACGAGTATAACGCGAGAGTCAGCCATCGCTCCCATCAACCATATTATAGGGAAAGGAACGACCCGGCTAAATGATTGGTATTGCTCTGAAAGTTCAAATAACAAAACAAGCCGTGAAAAAGGCACCTACACTGTTTTCAAGATAAGGTGGGTCCTAAAGGTGTTGTACAATGTTCAATTGTTTTAAGCAACGTTTGTTGAACCACAAGGAAGTGAAAACAAAAAAGACGTGTGGCACTCGGGGACTGCCACGGTAAAGCTATTGCAAAGCATTTTTCATCAACTTATGCAATAATATTTATTATTATTTTTTTATTTATGCAGTATTTATTCAATATTTTTGATGTTTTACTGTTTTCGTGTGCTCCTTTTGATTAAAGGACCATATAGTCCTTGGGGCGCGGGATGTTTATGTAATAAATTAACACTAAGAAAGAATTGACTAAGTCCTTTTAGTACCGCAAATCGCTAATAGATAGCACTGTAAGTTTTTAGAACACGGTAACGTTACGTTACGCTCGGCCGAGCTACATGGTAGGCGGAGTGGGGAGTGTTAGTTTTTATTTTCATTACGGAATTTCTAGATTCGGTCGCCGCGCTCAAAACCCGCGATAAAAGCTATGCAATAGCTTAAAAACAACCCCCTGACCAGCTCCCACCCGCACACGCGCGGCACGTCCCGGCCCTGGCGTGGAGTTGGCAGGCTACCGCCCGAATGCTACAACTTGCCTAATTTCCGCGCACACTTCCGTCCACTGCCGC
This sequence comes from Coleophora flavipennella, assembly GCA_947284805.1. Taxonomy (NCBI): domain Eukaryota; kingdom Metazoa; phylum Arthropoda; class Insecta; order Lepidoptera; family Coleophoridae; genus Coleophora; species Coleophora flavipennella. Next base: position 623,951 of record OX369266.1, read on the forward strand.
TGCCGTCGCAACTGTATGTAGTGAGCGCTGCGGGCCCAGTGCCTAAAGTTTGGTCGTGTTCTTGTTGCCGGACTCAGTGTGTTCTTGTTGCCGCCACACACAACATACGCGACTTTCTTCATCGGAACACTAAAATACAAAAAGAAAGACGGTACGTTTCCTGCTGCTATAGAATAGGTACTCATTTCTTTGTTTGAACCCGGCGTGATGGGGGTGGTAAAATGTTACACAGACGTGGAGGATAGGTCATTATTACCCACTTATTAACACTATCTTTTGCCCGCGGCTTCACCCGAGTGGATTTAGTTTTCATAACTGCATTAGAGGGTGCGCAGTATGCGAGCCGCTAACGACATACAGGCACTCAAACGGACACAATTTCTATGCAATAATAGCTATCCTACAGGGACCATGCATTTTTAAGGGTAAATATTAGCCTGTGTTTTAGTTCATGGTCTAAACTATTTATGTGCAAAATTATATTCAAATCCGTTCAGCCGTTATTGCATTATTGAGTAACAAACATCAAAACATAGTAACTTTCACATTTACAATTTATGTAGGATAAGATACTACAGTTTTATTAAAAGATACGGTAATTATTTGATTAGAGAAGTAAAAAAACTGGATTTTGTATTGTTATGAACTTTTAATCACAACAAAAGAGTATTTTTTTAAAAAGGTACGATTATGTAAAAGGCAAATTTACCTTTTAAGCTTTGGGTACGTGTAGCTCCCAGTGCGGTTGCCGCACGTGTAGTTCCCAGTGTGGTTGCCGCACGTGTATCTCCCAGTTCGTTTGCTGCACGTGTAGCTCCCAGTGCGGTTGCCGTACGTATAGTTCCCAGTGCGATTGCCGCACGTGTAGCTCCCAGTTCGGTTGCCGCACGTGTAGCTCCCAGGGCGTTTGCCGCACGTGTAGCTTCCAGGGCGCGGATAGCTCCCAGTGCGGTTGCCCCACGTGTAGCTCCCAGTGCGGTTGCCGCACGACTGTCTCCTAGTCAAAAACGTTTAGGGGAGCTCAATAACTCCAGCTAATGAGAAGAAAGGCAACGTCGAGTCCACAGTTTCAAAACTACAAGGAAAGATAATATGGCGGGCCATTTTGACAATACTTTCATGACACCGGGTTAAAGAAAGAGTTTGATTGTATTCGCTCTCAAATAGTTCAAAAGTTCTGTACACGTGCGTCACACGCTCACACGTGTAACCAAAGCTACGGCCAAACCTTGCGTCTGGGACGCGGGAGCGTCAGCGATGCGAGAGCGTCTACAACGCGAAACTCTCACGAAACTTTTCGTGCATACCTGCGCGACCACGGCGAGAAACTTTCTATAAACATCTCTGGGCTGAATTGCACTTGAAAGAGCTTTTTTGTTTTATTTTGCATAGCAGCCCTCTAAGTGCACCTCAACCCATCTCCGTACTATTTTTGGCTGTAGTCATCGTTAAATAACAAATAATACACGTTTACGCGTACGACACGTCTAACCGCAAGCCGCGTGGGTCCCGCCCTTGTCCCGCTCGCGTCCCGCCACGCAGACGCGCGGGTGTGCAAGGCGCCTTGATAGCACGGGCCGCGACACTGACTTGGCCGGGACCGCGCGACTGTCGCTCCCGCGTCGTAGCGCGTCCCGCGCCGTAGTAGCGCATGTTTGGCCGGAGCATTAACGCTGTCACACACGGGTGCTATAATATAATATTTATTTGCGAGTATCTTAAGATAAAAACCTATAGCATAGCAAGGTATCACACACGGGAGCTATACTATAATAAATGAAAACCCAACATTCTGTTACCAGTCTTTGAACGAGCTACACCTAAAATGTTTTATATAGGTGATTAAGAAAATGAGTTCGCGTATGTTGCTTTTGGACTTATTAAACAGTTTGTCAGAAGACGAAACTGACTTTGAAGAAGTGACGATAATGCCGAAGATGGAAGCGGCCTTACCAAGATTCCCCAACGCAATGGGGGATCTGGCTATTTTATCTTCAAGCTGGAACACACCAATGCTGTTAACCGCCTCCGTGGCGTAATGGTTAGTCCATTCGCTTCACACCAGGAGGCCGCAGGTTCGATTCCCGGCGGGGTCAACTTTGTAAGACTCGGTTCGGTTGGTGGTAGGTTATTTTCATAGTCCGCCTGGCTTCAAGATATGATAGCCAGTTCCACATCGTAATGGAGGATCCCGGTAAACCCGTTTACATCTTCGACGTCATCATCACTTACCATAAGGTGAGATGATGCCAGGGCTTACCAAAAAACCGGCCAAGTGCGAGTCGGACTCGCGCAAAGTAGGGTTCCGTAGTCTTTTCAAAAAACAAATGTATGTTTTGAAAACACAAAATTATATTTTCAGTTGGAAATAAAATATTTTGTATTGAAAATCTATGAACTTATTACAAACCCAACTGTATACCTTGAAATAGTCGACTATTAGTCCTAAACTAAGAAAGCCTACTTGGCCGTGATAGTTTTGCTTTTAAATTGATTTATTATATGCCCTACTATTTATTTATTTTTTCAGATGTCCTGAAATAGAAACCACTATTTTAGTTGGCACCGATGATTCCTCAATCGAAAATTAGTTATAACAAACCGTCGACAGAGTTTTGAAAGACCTATTCAAACTTTTTTCCAGAATATATTGTGCTACTTTGTCGGCGTAATTAATATGTATACCCATGCCAAATTACAGCTTTCTAGTACGAATACTATCAGGGCTAAGCCGCTGACAGAAGGACAGACAGACAGACATGGCGAAACGAAACTATAAGGAACTATCACTATTGTTGACTTCGGAACCCTAAAAACGGAAACAGTTTTAGGCCTACTTCAGTTGAAGTTGGAGTGAAGATTTGCATGCAATAGTGTTAAATAGGTAGGTAGCTAAAGTAAAAAAAAACTTTTGTACCCATTGGTAAAGAACGTTCGCTTAGGTGTTGTGAAATAATGTAGGTCCTACTGCAAAACTTCGAGAGGCAGCTTTAATTGGATTCCGTTGTTGCACCAGCGCCAGCGCCAGCGCCAGCGCGGGCTCCCTGGGCTAAGGCGAGTGGACTGTGAATTTAATAACAAATAAACTTAAACTTCTCGCGACTGCTTTGCTATACCTACCTACCTACTGACACACTTACACAATAGGGATCACTAAATTTCTCTTCTACTTAAACTCAAAAAACCTTACTCGTTTTGTTTTCTATCTATTCTTCGATTTTAAACTCACCAAAATCACAAAATGAGTACATAAATGACGCTGCTAAACTATGACGTCACGCCTAGGTATTTCAAACATTTTTAGAACAAAATGTCGTTTTTGACAGATGATAAAAAGTAACTCAGATGACTAGCTTTCGCCATCCCTATTGTGGATAGAAAACAAGCAACAAAAGTAATTTCACAAACTTTACTTACATATGACGTTATATATACTCGTAGTTCAGTAAAACTGCTTTACAAAGCAGTTACGATACAAAAGTACTTCTATTATACAGTCACGTGCATGACTTGACTCTTGATTGCAGCTCTCAAATTTTGGTGAGTGTAGGTGAGTGTAGGTGCATCCACTATTGTGGCGGGGAATCACACGGGGAACGTCGCCGCCCGCGCCCGCGCCGGTTGCCTCCGCACGGTACAACGCACCGCACAATGGCCCCATTGTGTCCCGGCTCTGCAAACTATACCTATCGAGCTCCTGTGGCGAGAGTGTGCCGTGTGAGCTGTACTCGTAGCTGGAGGTAGAAGGTATTCATTCCAAGACGGTGGACCTTGTCTCATAGTGAATTCATATTTTTGTTATCACTACATAAAAAATTAAGAAAACGAAAAAAAGTAAGTTTTATGAAACCACGGTAAAAGTGAAACTTTACAGAGGACGAAATGATCATGGCTGCTCTCGCTACGGTACAGAGGACGAAACGATCATACAGTCACACGAAAGTGACCTTTACGCGACATGCAACACACTGACGAAAAAATTTGACACGATGTAATAAAAGTTTCACTTTAAAAATAATATACAATTTCTGGTAAAATAAATACCCGACTTCCGAAAAACTTAACCATTCTTTTTTGGCTAGACGGGTAAAAATATATTCCGGGTCACGCACGGGATCAAGACAAATCTAATGACACCTCGCATTCTAAAATCCAGAGCTGACCAAAGAAAGAAAGGAAGAAACATACATACATACAATCAAAAAACATAACCCTTCTTCTGGCGCAGTCGGGTAAAAAGGGAGGGGCAGTGAATGTATACGACCTACATTACATTTCTGTGGAACATCTCTATAAATTAAAAGCAACATAAATAGAAAATTATATAGATAGATTTTGTATACTTATTTGTTTATTTGTTAAAATATAATTTACTTGTCTCGATGTGTTCTCTGCTAGCAAGGCTGTGTATTTACAACTTAGGTACATTGTTCGTTGATATCTTTTATATGAAGCAACAAATCGTTCATTCATGGACATTGCAGAACACAAGATCTGATTAGTCTGATTAGAAAAAGAGCAGAGGATGGATGCCCCGACACAGCCTCACCTAATTTTTGTAATCATAATGTCTTCAAAAGGAAATATTCTCAATGACTATTGTAAACTGAAATATATTTCCTGAATAAAAACATACATACTTACCACATGGTTTAATTAGTCGTTTAATACTATTGTAAAGCCTTTTCTGATTGTTTTTTGTGGCAAGAAGAAATCTTGACACTTTTTTATATCTAGAAGTACGAGTTACTCTGATTAAACTGTGTTGATGGAATTGTTGCACTGCCTTCAGAGTTACTTGAACTAAAAACAGGTTAAAAATTTATTGTCATATGACTTTATGAATAGTTAAAAAAATTACTAACAGATATAATCGTTGTTTTACTAAATTAATATACTAGCAAAGAGACAATAACCCCAAAACTTAACGATTCATGTAATTTACATCCAAGTTTGCGTTTATCACACCTATTGTTTTTTTTTAAATTCGCGACCCATAAATAACCGGAAACGCGATCGCAGTGCCGCGTTATTAATTGCTATCGCGTCCGGTCCCCGCATGGGGCATTACTGGACAATGCAGGGCAGTGCGGGACGGTGCGGGGCGGTGCGGGACGGTGCGGGGTGGTGCAGGACGGTGCGGGCAGGGGATGCTTCCGGTAGTGACGCATGCATGATCAAGCCACAGTATGTAATGGAATTGAATTATGGATCAAAGAAAATAAAATATTTGGAGCTTAATTAAATGCAACATTTCAATTCACGTAGGACCCAGCCTGGAGTCTGCAGATTATAACTTAAAAACATGCAATATTTCAATTCATGATGGACTCTACCTAGACTCGGTAGATTACAACTTCAAAATGTTGTTATACTTAAGTTTATATTTATTCCTTACACTAGGCACTCAAGGCTGTATTTTTATACCCTGTAAGAGATCTTCTCCAAAGATGCATAATATGTTTTTTGCTCTGGATGTGCAGAAGTTATATATAAAGTATTATTCTACATTCTGTCTGAAGACGTTGAAAACAAATTATTTGTTATTTTATTATTACGTTTCTAGCAACAAATAAATACCCGTTGACTCTATTAACGCAAGTTGAATTTTCTGAATTTCTAAACGACGCTTCGCCCAAGCACTAATCGCATTATGCTTTCCCATCCAAACGTCTTTCAAGCCCGTGTCATACCTTCTCTGCCACGTTGCTTTAAGAAAGCTTCCTAACGTGAGAAAGGGTTGGAATACAAGTGGGGCCCATGCTTGTCAGTGAGAGCGTCAGTGGCTCAACGGTAATGACTCGGTCCTCTTAAGCATAAGTCCCGGGTTCGAATCCGTGTATGCCGGCTAATGTACCTATGAGTTTTTCAAAGCATACATACATTTAACCAATGATGTTATGAAGGAAAATTAAGGTGAAGAAACTTTAACATCTGATTCCAAATGTGCATGAAGGTCGCGTTTTTGAGTAGGAGAGTATACAGAATGAATAATCAATGGTCGCGTTGTACTAGTCCGTAGACGTAATTCCAAATGTCGTACACGTGACCGCGGGTGATCAAAAGTGCTACACCAGGCAAACGCAGGTTCTTTACTTTTACTTTTTCTTTTAGAGTCGATGGTTTGATTAAATGGTCACAATATATTTACATGTAATATTATATATAAATATATATATTTTTATTTTTAATATCCATTGGATATTCTCGGAATTTTACTACGCGATCGAATCAGAAATGAGAAGATCCGCAGGAGAACCTAAGTAACCGACATAGCTCACAGAATCGCTAAACTAAAGTAGCACTGGGCAGGGCACACAGCTCGTAGAACAGACGGCCTTTGGGGCATTCCCCTCTTGTATATCTACAAGATACGCTTAACTACCAGGTTCATGATATAGCGTCCTCACTCACTGACAGCTAGGTCATATAGTGGGCCGCTATTCCTGCCAACACCATAAGGTGAAGACAAGGACCAGTTACGGTAGGTCTTGCCGCCAAGACGCTTGTCCCGGTAGTCTGCAAGGCGAGTGCCTCGAGGTAGAGAACCTACCTACTGTCCAGGTAGGTCCTGGAGCTGTAGGCGCGCTCACCTCCCGCGGCTTTCGCTGCTGGCGTTCGATCGCCGCTCGGGACGCCAGAGAAGCTGGCTCCCACATATCCGGTGTGGTACCGGAGCTATAGGCGCGCTCACTTCCCGGCGCTTATCGCACCTGTCCAGACTTACTCCTTCGCGGCTGGATCGGCCGGAGCAGTATTAGCTTAGCTCTACTTGCTGACCAGGCAAGTGCCAGAGATGCTTCCCTGCCAGTAATTAAACCAGCAGTTCGGCTTAATGGACAAATCACGTGCCCCGCGTTGTTTTCGCCCATATCCCACGTGGCCGGCTACGACAACACTAGTTGCGCGCGGAGAAGGACGCCTGGACGCAACGTGCTTGCCAGGCAACACAAATTGCCCAACCTCTGCAACTAACCACATACCACTACGAGTCCATGACCTAGTCGGGGGACCGACAAGCCAGAGTGCCGAAGGCGATAGATCCAACGGCAGGCAAGCGGTCGGCTACCCCCGACCCCGTAGTACCCTGATCCAAACAGCCGGACCCGTAGTTCCGGCTGCAACCTCCACCTAGCCGGGTAGCTCTAGGCAGAGAGGCCTTTGGGGCAGTAAAATTCTCGAGTGGTGACCGCGCACTGGAAGACGTAGCGTAAGAAGGCGTTGGACCGACGACCTGGTAAGGATCGCGGGAAGCCGCTGGATGCGAGCAGCGCAGGACTGGTCGTAGCGGAAATCCTTGGAGAAGGCCTTTGTCCAGCACTGGACGTTTTTCGACTGATATGATGATCCCTTGGACTATGGTTAATTGTGTCACACGATAAGAGGAAGGACAGTCACACTGTAATGTAGAATGTCTATTTAGGTAAAAAATGTTCGTGTGGATGGTGGCGCATCAGGAGCCAGGTCGTTCCTTTCCCTTATTATTTTTACCATATTAATGGTTGATGGGAGCGATGGCTGACTCTCGCGTTATACTCGTGACCGGGTGCTGTCCGTGTGAACTGGCCTACTCTTGTTAAATTCATTCAATGATTTTTATGTATAACTTTTCGTGTCATATTGTTTTTATGTTCTCATGACATAATCTGGTTTATATCAAGGATTTAATTTTGACGTTATTAACTAATTATTGTTTATTTCTTGATTCTTCACAAATGACATTGTTATTATTATTTTATGACTATCAGAAAGAGTGTAATTTGCACCTATTTTGGAATAAATATATTGAATTAATTGAGCTACGTATTATCTTTATGGTTCAAGATTGCAGCGCGAGGCGCACGAACTTGTCTACGAAACAACTGCACGCCTAAAGATGCTCCCGCTTTGTTTTCTATTACTGATTTTGGCCTAGTAAGGAAGTCCGCAAAGAAAACAGACCGATATAAGATTATTTGACCATCGCTTTGGCAACATTTCATTTATCGTCTGTTGACAAAAAAAATAAAGAGTTAGTTGAACTTTTTGCGCGAACTCATAGATGAACATCGATATATACCTACCTATATATACTTACGTACGTTCATTATTTAACTGTATTTAGTGAGTTAAATATGATATTTTATTCGTGAATAGTGCCTTATCTAGGAAAATTTATGCTACAAATACGACGGGAATGGTAGGTACACTTTGCCATACCTAGTTTTAGCGATTTTTTTACGTAATGTTTTACAACGCACACGATATTGGTATTGGAATTAACATTAAGTTTTGCAATGAAGCTCCAAGATTAAGTTTCTTATTAATAATATCTATTAACCAGGGTATCGTGTAACAAATTCAAAAATTTTTGAGCGAACCCGCCTTTGAGCCGTAAAGCAATTTTGGCCTTAATGTTCTTTGGTTTTGATTTATAAAAAGTTAATTTGACTGTTATTTTCTGAAGCCATTAATAAAATTAAGTGTATTTAATGAGTTTTATGAGAATAATCGTTAGTTTACGCAGTGTATAGTGAAAACGATATTTTACTTTCGATAGAGATGTAACCATAAAATTTTTCGCTACAAATATGGTAGGTATACATTTCGCCATACCTATTTGCGAATTTTTACGTAACATTTTATACGTTATCGACATTGTATTTAAATAGCCCCAATAATTTGTTACTTATTAGCAATATCTTTTTATTTTCAGGTCGGAGTATCTTATTACAAAAACAGAGGCCTTCCACGTTAAGGACGCCCTACGACTAACACAAACAAAGAGGCCGTTTTGGGGTAATTAGCTTAGACCAATAGGAACTCGACAGCGACACGAGTTTTCCCGGCAAAGTAATCGCTCATTACAATGTAGGATGAGAACTTTTTGATCAAAACGTCTGAAATGCCATGTCTTTGGGTAGATGTGTATGCTAGCATACTTTACTGTACGACTGTATGTAAGTAGCAGCAATAACGCTGGAAGTAGCGGCGGCGACAGCGCTGAAGGCATTAATTCAGGTGAATTAATTCAGCACGACAGGTTTATCATAGCGATGTGCTGGCAGCAGCCCAAGACAGAGACAGGGTTATGACCCCGTGTCAGGTGCGAGAGAGATGGTTTCTACAGATTTGTCTAAATTGGAAATTTAAATTACAATACTGCTTTATTGTTCACCTGTATTGTAAAGGGCAAGATAATTTCTGGACGACTCTCTAATAACTTAGACGGAATATAAGACAGAATCATATATGGAAACTTACCACCACATACACTTACTTGAAACTTTCCCAGCTTTAGTGAAGTTTCAATCGTACGTACAAAAACATTTGGGGAGGCTTATGTAAGTGAGACAACGGTTCAGCTTGGTCTCAGAATGTTATCTGTTATGTGCCAAACACAGCGACGGCACTTGATCCCCTCCCCCCCACCACTCCGCCCTTACTAATCGTACGTAAGTACCACTAACACGAGTTATGAAGTTATATGAATCTTTAGTTAACGTCTAATTCGTTATACTCATTGGTATACTAAAATGTTCTGATAACCATTATACTATTACTTAGCAATAAAAATAGGTATCAAGTGCGAGCAATAACCTTCTAATAAGTACACTACTTGTATAAAAAACAAGAAGATACTTTATAACTCATTTTGGTATATATTTACACTAACTCCACGGAAATGAAATAAAACTACACGTTATAATTTGTCAGCGACCGCTTTCGAACACCATCTTCAGGTAGACTGCAGGAGTCTGCTGAAGATGGTGTTCGAAATCGGTCGCTGATACGGTGATATAATGTTCCACCAAGAACCTACAATCAAAAGTATCAACTATACTTTATAACAAAGCATAATTTCAATTCACCAATCAAGCCGAACTTACTCATTAGCATAAAAGGTTCACTTAGTTTTGTCCGCGGCGGGGCGGGTGACGGATCAATCGAGTTAGCAGTTGCACCGGGTGCGGGCAGCCGGGCAGCCGGGCCGGGAGTGCACCAAGCCAAGTGGCAGATCACAACTTTGCACTTAACGCCCCCCCCCACACTCCGCGGCGGGCGGGAACGGACGTTTGAGCAGATTAGTGCAGCTTCTTGACTAAAAATGATTAGTACCCACAGCACTAACTAGTTATGTAGTGCAAAGGAAGGAGAAAATAAAGACAGGTATATTTGAGAACAACTTTTTCCTAATTCTTTGGATTATCTCAAGTTTTAATTCCTTAACTGTGATCGTCTTTAAACTTTCTGTAGAACTTGTAAACTTTCTATAGAAGTTTTAAACCTATGCCAAAGTAATACAGTTGAATTCAATCGTTAACTATCGACTGACCTGGTTCATGTTCATACAGTTCAATAAGTCATTTCTCACGATGTTTGATCCTAACGGTTTAGAATCCTTCGTACCAATTTCATTCATCGTCACATTCAAAGTCACCGCTCATACATAAAACATTACTAACAACATTTTGACTGCCGCAAGAAGCTCAAGACACGCATTATGAGGTAGCGGGGTTCGACCCCCACCCGTGGACATCGCCGGCAACGGCCCTCACTTCTCGTCAAGAGTGTGTTGTGCAATGAACACAGTCATCAAAGCATTAAATTTGTTGGTTTATTTTCAAAAATTCATAACAAGGCAAATATTTTTTCATCATCGTCCACAATACACATCATCAACACTAACATACAAGTGATATTGTAAGTTGCGCAGTAGTGCACGTCAAGGAGGCTTGCCTGGCCGTGACGTGTGCGCTGTGCGATGCTAATGCCAGCCTCCGGAGCCGCCTCAAGCACTCCGCACTCCCCACTCCCACAATAGCAGTCGTCCGTAACTGACCTCGTTTGCATCCCTTTAGTACCCATGTTAAAACATAAATGTAAAAGGGAGCCAAGTTCGATAAAAAAAAATACAGAAATCGAATGCGTGTGCTCCCTTTGATTAGATGTAATTATTTTTTAAAGTGATTATATTTACTTTTACTCTTTTTCAGTAATTCAAGTAACCATCTTCGGCATCATAGTCACTTACCAGCAGGTGAAATGATGTCAAGGGCTTATCAATTGTGGATAAAAAAATAATTCAAGTAATCGAATGTTTATTTATAACGATACGGTGTGGTGGTATGGATCCCGCAGTGCGCAGTGGCGACTCGCACTTGGCTGGTTTGTCGAATTTGTGTACACCCAACAACTTAATCCCTACTCCTTGCCTTGATGCCAAATTTTATTTTTATACGAGTAAGTCAACTGGAAGTGGCCAATATCGTGATAAGTGACTGTTAGTCCGTCAGTAATAACAACACATTAACGTCCCCACTGCTGGGGCATGGGTCTAATCCAAACTCGGTAAGGGGAACAACATAATTTACCTTTTTCCGTAGTCAGGTAAAAATAATAATAGGGTTTTTCGGACGTCAGTATCTCATGAATGGTAAAGACAGGGCAGTAAGTAGCGGATGTACTTTCCACATAATAAAATCCATCATGTCCAGCTTCTGCTGCAGCAACGCCAGGAGCTTGTGACGATGAGCGGCGCGTCGGCGCTCATTATGACGCGAGCACAGCGGTGCAAACGCGCTCAAGCGCTCAACGCGTAAATTAATAATAATATATCACTATTCATTTACTGAATCGGCAATGCGACCGCATCGAAGCGCGCATTGCGCAGAAAAAAAAAATGGAAAATTAATAATTGTAAGTTTACGGTTCCATCTTTGGCATCATTGTCACTTACCATACATCAACTCAGGGTTTATTAATGGTTAAGTTTTGTTAAAACTCAATACTAGATTAAATTTACACACCTCTGTATGATTCAATTATCCCGTGCATTGGTCAAATTAATCCGGGCATAATTTAGCCACAGCGAAGTGGGGTCATCGATCTGTGTTTACGTAGCTATGTAAATACTGGCGCTCAGGTATATTACCAATATTACGGTGCTTGTGTGTGTGCCACGTCCCAGCGCGTATTAAGCCCACAAATTGCTAGACCACATAGCTTGACATAATGAATTGAGCCATCTTAGAGAATATTTCAGTACTAAAACATCGAATAATATTAATATACCTCACGAAAAAAATACTAATACTGAACAAGTAGTAAGGACTCTTTGTTATTATCAACTGACTTTTAAAAAGGAGGAAGTTATAATATGGAATATATAATATATACCTATATATTTACAAATAATACATTATAGCTACGTACTTCGGAAAGATTATTCGTAAATTTATGTTACACGAATAAATATAATACGACTAAACAGAAAGGAAACGTTCTTTTACTCTTCTTTTGAAGACATATTAGTGATGGGCTATCACAGACGTAATGTGGGAGGGAGTTCCACAGTCTCACTGCATGTACAGTGGAGGAGCTGCCGCAGCAAGAAGACGTGTGGGTCGGAACTTTTAGAAGAAGGGATTTCGCTGTACGGCATGGCTGATCTCTGGGCACCGAAAACTCAAAACGCTCACGCATATAGGGAGTTGAAAATACAATTATAGAGGGTGGACAGGATATGAACATACCTCCGACGGCGAATTGGAAGCCATTTCAGCTTAGATCTGTATGCAGATACGTGATCGAACTCGCGCAATCCGTAGATAAAGCGAAGCGAAATTTTAGTTTCTAATGGTAGAAATTTTTATAGGCATTTGAAAGATCGGTACGAGTAATGGATTTTCCTACTGACCTCGTCCACATGGCTACTCCAAGAAAGGTTACTGTCAATGATGACGCCCAGATTCTTTGCAGTATCTGTGAATGGAATACAAAGCCCAATGTATATCACAGGCTGAAGTGAAGTAGGATCTACCAGCTTTCTCATATATGTGCCACCTATTAAAATAGTCTGTGACTTAGATGGGTTTACTAAAAGACCAAACGACTGATCCAAGTTATTAATTTTGTCAAGATCGGCGCTAATTAGATTAATAGCTTCATTTATCTCACTGACGTGAAGTGACGATATAACTGCAGATCGTCAGCCTAAAGATGGTAACCGGGTGAGAAGATACTTTTCAAAGAGTTTATAAAAACAGAGAAAACTAGTGAAGAAAGCGCACCGCCTTGAGGAACTCCCATAGGTTTACAAAATGCGTCGCAGAAAGTTTGTAACAACACACTCGTTTTTATGGGCAGTCGTGTAAGAACAAATTAAAAGAACCGCAGATGACGGTAGACTACAACCTTAAAGTGAAAAGATAAGAATATGTTATCTAGTGAAATATAATTATGAGTGTTTTAATGAGCATTCCCCCTTACACCTCCCTCCTCCCCCCCCCCCCTCCCCCTTCCCCTCCCGACACACCAAGCGAGCGCGGTGGCGGCTGCACTTCCGGCCTGCACCGGAAGCAGCTCCTGCGCCCGCCGTATTGTCCACTCACACTCCCGTCGCGTCGCAAACTGTAAATCTACATTTTAAAACATTCATATTAGGGTTCTCGGAGTAATGTCAATAAACTGCATTTACAAATTCCTTCATCACACAAAAACCACTTAACCGATTTAAGTGATATTTGGCATGATTTTTTTAATATGGGATAACATCCCAATTTTTATTATCCCGAATAATCAAAGGGTTTCTGCACGAAAGAAAATAAACTGTATCACTGGAATGGCTCGAAATGTTAAGAGGGCACGTGCACTAATAGATTTGGCAAGTCAAAACGAAATGAAATCAAATGATTTATTAGTAACAAATTGTTATAAGTCAAATGAGAAATACAGCTCTTCTTTACGAGCAGTTATACATTAAACCGACTTCTAAAAAGTAGGAGGTTCTATGTTCCACTGTATGTATTTTTTTATGTATGTTCACAGATTGCTCTACCAAATGTGGATAGAATTTCAAAATTCATTTTTTATTCGAAAAATTAAACTCCCGAGCTGGTCTCATTGTCATCAACCAAGTCAGGGTCGGATGATGGGATCTTAGGGAAATCGAGGGCAATCCTCAAATTGTATAGGCACGTATTGTTTCATATATTTTCTAAAATTATTATTTGCGTCTGGGAGTCATGATTTCATGTTGATGAGCTGATGATGGAAGGTCCAACTCCTTAACGGTTAGGAGTTGAAGGGTAATTCTTTAAATATTATATGTAGATAAGTATATACCGATGTTGCTTTGTACCTACCTTTGATTTCGTTATTGTTGATGAATTTCGTGTATTTATTAGATAGAAAAAAACATAAATTAAAAATTTAATAAACAAACAACCCCCGACAAAACTGCAAAAAAGTAGAAAATAATATTATGTTTTGGCCCTTTAGTTTAATATTAGATCTAAGAGTCGTCGCGTAGGGAGGTCGCGTTGCACACGTCCGTAGGTGTTAATTTAAATGCCCTACACGTGACTGCGGGTGATGTTAAGTGTAACACCATGCAATTGTTAATTGTGCCAGACGATAAGAAAAAGAGAGACTTCGTGATTTTTTCTTTCCTATTTACCATAAAAATAAGTGACATATTATCGGCAAACATCACAATATGTGACAGATGTTACACATAAATGTCAAATTGTTTGTGTCACCTGGGGCACGGCCACTTTCACTCTAAATCCAAATGAGTTTGTGCCACTCACTTCAACTTTTTGCGTTCTCTTGTCTGAGTTGGCATTTAAAAGACCGAGGGCCCCATCCTCAACACTTTAATTATTTAATTTTACAAGTAACATGGGATGTTCAAAACAATCAAATACCTTAGATAAATCACAAAACACTCCAATTGCATCTGTGATTCCTCAAAGGCATCATAGATGCTGCGAATAAATGCTACTCCTGCATCGTTTCCCATCGATCTTTTGTGAGACCAGATTGTTGTAGATGTTGTAGCCTGTTCATAAAAGAATGCCATTCAGGGTAAAGGGAAAGTTGTACAAGACTGCAATAAGGCCTGCACTGCTTTACGGGTCAGAATGCTGGCCTATCACTAAGGCACAAGAACAAAAAGTGCATGTCGCGGAGATGCGTATACTTAGATGGGCAGGTGGAGTCACCCTGGAGGTCAGAGTAAAGCCAGTAAAGTCAGAGGATCCTTTAAAGTTGCACCGGTAAAACGTCTCTGTTGGTATGGCCACGTTATGAGGAGACCAGACACGCACATAGTCCGAGTGGCGCTAGACCTAAAAACTAATAAGAAAGGACCCGGAAGACAGGTAGACAGATGACGTCATCTACATAGATCTACATAGATGACGTCATCTGTCTTTGGACTGGAACAGATGATCTCCTTATCAAGTTCCTAAACTACATAAACTCACTGAACGAACACATTGAATTTACCATGGAAAATGGTAACAAAACACTGAATTATCTGGACCTTAATATCAAGATTGAAAATAGCAAACATGAGTTCAGTATTTTCAGAAAATCTACATACAGTGACAATATAATACACTCTTCTTCAAAACACCCAGATGGCCACAAACATGCCGCAATTTACTCCTTTGTCCATAGACTGGTAGCTGTACCCATGTCAAAGAAAAACTTTAACCAAGAATTAGAAACCATCAAAAAGATTGCCATCAACAACGGATACACTGCTGAGTTAGTACTCAAGATATTGAAAAAAGTCCAAGGCAGATCAGTTAAAAATCTTATAACAGCAGGCTTGAAGCCAAACGAAGAAACGCTCCAGACCCAGACTTGGAGAAAAATACCATATCTTGGTGACATATCCCAGAAACTAAAAAGAACCCTTGACACACAAGACAAAAAAATTGCCTTTTACTCGACCAAGTCACTTAAAAACCGTATCTGCAATAATAAAGACACAATCCCAATAAATGAACACAGCGGTATCTATAAACTCACATGCGGAACCTGCCAAGGAGTTTACGTCGGGCAGACAGGCAGAAAGTTCAAAGTGAGGATAAAGGAACATATCAACAGTTGGCAAAAGAAGTCAACAACATCAACCTTTGCAGAACACCTCAATGAACATGCTCACACTTTTGACCCGACAAGAGATACAAGAATCCTACACGTTTGTAAGAAAGGAAGCAAACTAAATGCCCTTGAAGCCCTGGAAGTAAACAAACAGAGACTCACAACCAAATTTCCATTGCTTAACGATCAGACACATCTCTCGACGTCGCCTGTTTTAGGTTATTTTAATTTAAATTCAAAAAACTAAGCTGACATTTGTAATTTTAGTAATTTTAAATTTGACATTTTTAATTTGACATTCAGATACAATTGTTATCTTATTTATTTATTTAGGTACTAGTATGACACAAAAACTACCATTTTGGTAGATTTTTTCAGAAACTGTTATCCCTATTTTTAGTAAGTATCACACTACCCTCACTTTGAAATAAAGTAGTCTACTGCCTGAAGATGATCACGAAACCGGTTGCAGTATAAACAAATTTTTGTTTTATTTACATTAATTGTGGAATAGTGCAAGAAAAACCTAAATATGTTCAGTTCAGTGTTCCACCAAGAACCTACTATCGCAAGCATACAATATAATTTTATTATTTCATACTAATGAGTGGATTGCATTTTGAAGTCAGTTTTTAGTTTTTTAAACTTTTATTTTTATTTTCTTTATTTTAAGTGATATTGCTATCTATCTAACAACTTTAAACCCAATCACCCACTCGGCAATAGGAACCATCAAATCATAATGCATGTGTTTCATTAACAGATAAAGATTCCTGTGGTTTCCACCATCATCTCAACAGCATGAATCTTGCATCATCAGCTCATCTAAATAACCTGAAAGAATACAACTATCGGTTTAAACGTACCTAAGTATCTACGTAAAATATTTGAAGAATTATACTCCAACTCCTAACCGCTAAGGAGTTGTACTTTCCTTAATCAGCTCATCAACATGATATGATGACTACCAGACGCAAATAATTTAATAATTTTAACTTTGACTTGGTGACAATGGGACCCCTTCGAGAGTATACTCTTTCGAATAAAAAAAGAATTTTGAAAATACGTTCACAATCGGCGGAGATATCGCGTAACAAACATAAAAAAAACATACAGGCGAATTGAGAACCTCCTCCTGTTTTAAGTCGGTTGAAAAAATAGGAAACGTGAGACTAGTAACTTTTTTTAAACTAGAAAAAAAAATCCTATACTATAGTACGAAACCTTTCGTGTGCGAGGCCTGCTCGCACTTGTTTGGTTTTATTTATAAGGGTTTTTTGCTTTATCATAAAAATACTCGTAGTATAGCTAATAAGCATGAAACTCAATAAATCATAAAACCCGAATGGATGTGAGTCGCGTAGTCTTGCTAAGAATTCAGACAATCAGATCTGAATAAACAAATCTGTCGCTCTCGTTGATGTCTTTTGATTGCAATAAATATAAGTAAGCTTGAAGAGGTGTGGTCCCCACCACCTCGGTGTGCGAGTCTCATTCGCACTTGGCCGGTTTGTTACCCGACTACGAAGAAAGGAGAGTTATGTTTTTGACAGTCTATGTATGTATGCATGTATGTATGTACAGTGGTGGCCACATAATTAAGAACGATAAAAGATACAAGGCCAATTCAGTTTTGTCACCAGAATAAATTGTGCAATAAGTTTATAAAAATTATAAATTATTGTTGTAGAATATTGCTATGACTATCCTGTTTTATTTAGTATCACAATATTGTCAAAACAGTTTGCATGTTTATTTACTTATTTATTAAATCACAAGAACTCATTTATTTACAGGAACACTAGCTGGACAAATAATTAAGAACGAAATATTTTTTTTATTTTTTCATCAGATTGAAAATGGAATGCGATGCTCTTCTTTACTATTTTTATTGCAGTTTTGCGCAGTTATTGTTTCCTTTCTCGTTTTTTGCAATTATTCGTCAAAAACCATTGGAAAAAATAAATTTTGCGACTCTGCTACTAGAGAACTAATAATAAAGTTGCGTGGTCGTAATAGGTCTTACAAAAAAATTGTGGATCATTTGGCCTGCTCTAAAACGATGGTGTACCAGGCTGTGATACATTTTAATACCCATAAAGCTACTTCTAATAATCCCCGCAAACGAAAACCAAGAAAAATGTCTCATCGACACGATTTAAGAATAGTTCACTTTGCTAAGCAGGACCCATTTAAAGGCTCTAATCAGATAAAAATGAAGTTTTTATTGAAATTAACCCTCAAACAGTGTCGCCGCGCACTGTTCAAAGACGTTTGGTGGAGGCACAGTTATTTGGGAGATGAACCAGAGAGGTACCCATGCTGACACCATGCCATAGACAGGCCCGAGTTGCGTTTGCAAGGAATTATGTAAACTGGACAGAACAGCAATGGAAGAATGTACTTTTTTCTAACGAAACCAAAATAAATAGAATATGCTTTCATGGCAAGCAGTAGGTACGGCAACCTGCAAATAAGGAATTCGACCCAAAATACACAAAAATATGGTAAAGCATGGCGGTGGAAACGTCAAAATGTGGGGTTGCTTTGCCGGTTATGGCATGGGACCTTATACATGTCTGATACAAGGTAACATGGATCAATAGCAATGTAAACAGATTACTCGGAAGAATGTATGCTGCCATACGCTGACGATAACCTCCCGGTAATTTGGATATTCCAGCACGATTATGACTCAAACACACTGCCATGCCAACTCTGTAAAAACATTCCTCAATAGGCAAATGGTAACTGTATTAGACTGGCCACCAAATAGCCCAATCTTAATCCCATAGAAATTCTGTGGTATCAAGTTAAAAAGCAATTGTCGAACAGAGTGTGTGGTAACATGAATGAACTTTACGATGCATTTGTTTTTTAGTTGAAATCTGCCAAAGGTTCATAGCATAGCACATCAATTCCGCGCCGCCGCGGCTGTCAGGCAGTTATCCACGGTAGCAGACATGCAACTAAGTACTAACGTTACAAAACAAGTTGAATTCATCAATAAAAACGCTGTTACATTCTCTTTAAATTAATAAATAACTTAAATTATAAAGTTATTGTTACTCTTATTATAAAGTTTTAACTCGTTCTTAATTATTTGTCCAGCCTCTCGCCTAATCCTATGTGAACAATACCTAAACAACAGCTAATTAAATTGAATATCAAATATTATTTCCTAGTTTTATTTTTTGAATAAGTTGGCCTTATAAATGTACTAGCCAGCAGTATAGTCAATATTGTTCAATAAGGTTTAAATATCTTTATAATGACCATATACTTTTAAAGCGATGTCTGATTATGAAGCGTTCTTAATTATGTGGCCACCACTGTATGTACGTACGTATGTATGTATGTATGTTTGTTCATCTGTACCCTCGTATTTCATAAAACACTTAACCGATACCAACAAACTTGGTATTATTACGAATTGCCTTGCGACTTGCGAAAATAAAGGCAATACTTTCAGGCGGGAAATATTGTTGTGATAACTTTTTTTTTTTTTTTTTATTTGCAATTGGTAAACCCTTGACAACATCTCACCTGGTGGTAAGTGACGATGTTGCCGAAGATGGAAGCGGGCTTACCAAGATTCCCCAACGCAATGGGGAACTGGCTATCTTATCTCCATGCCGGAACACACCAATGATATCAACATTGATATTTGGCGGCAAGACTTAGATAAGATGGTGGTAGCTAGCCAGGCGGGCTTATAAATGCCCTACCACCAACCAAAAACTTTCCTTCGTCGGGTTTTAGTTTGTCAACTTTTATTTTATTTCTACTTTGTAGTGTACCTGTTTGTAAAGGTACTCGTACTTTAGCATTCCCTACTCTTTGGTAGGGGTCCAATCCTGTAATCTATCTAAGAGCGAGGTGTCCGATTGAGGTGAACTTTGGTATAAAGCCGTATTTTTTTTATTTTTTTTAGGTACCTATATTTATCAATTTATTTGCGAAGTTTAGTACAACACATATAAAACCAATAATATAATAACTTTAATATAATATGCATATATAAACAACCATATAATTATCCGTTTGGTATTTTTATCTTGTTATGATGATGATGATTGCAGAAGATGAACTTTTAATTGATTGCAGGTCCTGGAAAATACTGTGCTCACATTTTTTGACTTTAGGAACAAGCATTATGAGGTCCCATAAATGTTGACTTTAGGAACAAGCATTATGAGGTCCCATAAATGTTGAACCCGATAATGCACCACTATGAATGTACAACCCGATTATGGTCGGCTGATATTTTTTTAATGGTCTTGAATTAATAGTACACCGAAATAAATGTTTATAGACCTTACAACATGTGGCAACAATTTCTAGAGAAAACTTCTTTAGTCACGTTTAGTGATTTTTGGTGAAGGAAAATCTTATGGGATCGCGTCACCGACATGCTACATATTATGGGTTCGCCTCATCGACTTGCTACATACTATAGGTTCGCGTCACCGACATGCTATATATTATACGATAACAACCACTGTTATTTCATAGTTTTAAGTTTTCACTTCTTTTGGCAGTCCCCATGACAGATTTGATATTTTTTAAGAATGTGTTCATGAATTACTAATAAAGAATGTGATAGATAAATCTTTGGTCAACTGTATGAAGAGCAATTTTTTTGCGATTTTTGGCAATTGTTTTTAAGTAAAAAGCTTTTATTAAGTATATTATACTTTTTGTTACACCCTGTAAAAACAAAGATGCCAACCACGCAACAAGCACGACTACAGCACGCCGCCAACTGACTATTTACTTACATAGCGCGTCTTCTATTCCAGTCACCGACTATTTTAATTCAATTAAGAAAGAAAACAACTTTCCTGAAACATGAACGCGCTAAACATAGCGGGCTTAACACCACCTTAAGCGCAGACTGCTATAAACGTACCAGTAAACTTTTAATATGCACTTTCATTAGCCATTTTATGGCCGAGCGTTAACTGTCGACTGGCTCCCGGCTCGCGACAATACCTCGTAAAACAATATCGAACACCTGACGGTGGAACTACCTTGTATGGGGCTCATGCCGCTCATGCCGCCCATGCGCCGAGAGCCTCACTTACACTAACTTTTTTTTCCCTGGACTGCGGTGGAGGGGAGCAGGTGAAGGTTTTTACGTATACACAGTAGCAGCCGGCTGCACTGGTTATTTGGGACTCACAGCCCTGCGCCTATATGCATACATACCCATAAAAATAAATATGCACAGGCCCAAGACCACACTACCCACTAAGACACCCCCTAAACTTTGGCAGCAGGGCCACCTTAAAAGTAGATCGGAGCGACGCCCCCCCCCCCCCTAGGGAGCGACACGACGGGGACAGCGCGGAGAGCTCCTGATGGCAGCGGCCACTTGGTGATTCACATTAGGTGTGCAAGTGGGGGGGGGGGGTGTCATTCCAAAAATGACACGTAACGCGGCTAAACGCGCTTATAAAGTCCGGTAGAGGAACAGCCAGCACAAAGCAAGTGCCGGCCGGAGCTCGCCGTCATTTCGTTTTATTAACTTCCCTTCCTTGTGTCGGATATTAAACGGATCGTGTTTCGGATGAAGGATGCTCCTTTCTTAGACCTACCTTTATTTGATACTTGTGTCAATAAGATTCAAAAGAATAAATATTCAAAGAGAGTGACGTACGATATATAGGCTTATTAAAAATTACTTTAAGACAGACTTATCTTCTCCAATACAGGGACGCTGTATTAATTGAGTAGGGAAAATTAAATTGCGGCTTCTACTGATCGTACTGAACAACTTTCTCCAAGAGACATGAAGTAAATTCCCTTAAAATGAATAATGTGCAAATCGACAAGCTGCTTGAATGATCTCGTGCGTTTTAGTAGGTTTCCTTACTCAAGCTAGATAAAATACTCGACCACCTTGAGATGTGTAGTTAGATTATTTAAACACATATTGATATATATCTACACTAATTCCACATAAAATAAATAAAACTGCGTTTTTAATTTGTCAGCGACCGGTTTTGAACACCATCTAAGATGAAGATGGTGTTCAAAACTGGTCGCTGACAAATTAAAAACGCAGTGTTTATTTTATTTTATGTCGAATTAGTGTAGATATATATCAATATGTATGACATAAAGTTCCAGCAAGAACCTGCAATTAAAAGTATCAGATTCTTTAAAAGTTCACAGTTTTTCCATTCAAAACATTCTTTACCAACTACGAAAATAACTTTGTTATTTATGAAAAAAAAACTCGGGAACCCTACTTTACGCGTGGTCTGACACGCACTTGGCCACTTGTTTAATTGATCATTCGTTCCTCGGGAAAGTTTTTCTGTATATAATACGAAGAAATGTATTGTTATTGATTCTGTACAAATTTTGTGTCACCTTAAACAACCAGTACAAGCAGCATTTTCAATTATGCCTACTAATTCCAAACAGCTAGGAATTTGTAGAATTTCAATAAAGGCCCGTCGAGTTTGTGATCGGCATCGCTAATTAATTGCCTACTTTACGACGCTTCGACAATCGCCATGACAACCCTGTAGTAGTGGCATGACGAGCGGCAGGCACGCGACGTGACAACCCTGGGGGCGTGACGAGTTGACACAACCGGCCGTGAAAATCACGGTGACAATACCTCGAAACTAGTTGAGAAGTAAATTAATGTGGAATTACTCAACAGGCATTTATTATCAATCAAACAAAAAATTTAACCGCCTCCGTAGCTCAGAGGCAAAGTTCACTGGCTTTACACAGGAGGTCGCGGGTTCGATTCCCGGCGGGGTCAATTGTAAGACTTGGTTTGGTTGGTGGTAGGGCATTTTCTAAGCCCGCCTGGCTAGCTACCACCATCTTATCTAAGTCTTGCCGCCAAATATCAATGTTGATATCATTGGTGTGTTCCGGCATGAAGATAAGATAGCCAGTTCCACATTACATTGGGGAACCTTGGTAAGCCCGCTTCCATCTTCGACAACATCGTCACTTACCATCAGGTGAGATGTTGTCAAGGGTTTACCAATTGTCAATAAAAAAACCACATAAAATAACTTGGGTGAAATCATAATGATTGTTGAATGATTTCTTTTTCTAAAAAATAAGTCGATTAATAACGACAATAATTGTTATCAATAGTTTTTTTAACAATCAAATTCAAAAGCCTGATGAAAAAATACACAGTCACTCTCTATCAACTAGTCTCGAGGTGATTGCATAAATGAAGAATAGCATCTGAATCTCTAATTAAAGAAATAAGTATGAAATGCTCAATAACTTATAGCGCACATCCTAATTATATCGTAGCACTGAATACTAAAGCAGTAGTTATCGTACTCGAATATTCTAATCCCGCGTACAAGACAGAAATGAATATTCAGGATCACACGACCCCAATCCGAGACAATGTATCAGGGGTCTCTAATTCGGTTGAGCGCCCTGGTTGTGGCGGCGGCGGCGGCGGGCTCCGGGCTCCGGGCTC
Source organism: Coleophora flavipennella (assembly GCA_947284805.1). NCBI lineage: Eukaryota > Metazoa > Arthropoda > Insecta > Lepidoptera > Coleophoridae > Coleophora > Coleophora flavipennella. Next base: position 647,304 of record OX369266.1, read on the forward strand.
CGGGCTCCGGGTCACTGCGCGCGGATTAGGGCCGAATCGGGCTCCGTTCGAGGCAGATCCAATCGGATAGATTGAGTGTAATGCTTGCTTCCAAGATTTTGAACTTCATTAAGTTAGATAATATCTGAAACGATTGATAACCTAGCTAGCTACTAGTTGATGAGATGCGCCCAACGTCTTTGGCGTACTCATTCCATTGAAACGGACTGACCTTATTATCTTAGACTTTCCTGACTAACTAAATTTGATTACAAATATGGTAAAGTTATGCAAGATTTTTTAAGTAATTAATACATTACCTAGTTTTCAAGCGACTTCCAAAAAGGAGGAGGTTCTCAATTCGTGTGTATGTTTTTTTTTATGTGTGTTACCTCATAACTTTTGACTGGGGTAACCGATTCTTATGATTCTTTTTTTTATTTGAAAACTAGTGCTTTCCGTATAGTTCCATATGAATTTTATCAAAATCGGTGTAGTACTTTATTAGAAAATTAACAAAAACCGAAAATAATAATGCAAAAAATGTACTAAGTTGTTGCGATGGAAGTCGATTTTTTAACGTGTTCAGCGTTTTCAATTATTAATGTACATATTTACTTAAAAAAATGTCATTGTTCGCAGCGTCATGCGGGCAGTGCCAGCTCGTGTTCCTGCTGGAGCCGCCGTCGCGCCTACTGTACTCCAACAGCACGGGCGCGCGCGTGCCCTGCGCCGCGCACGGCTCGCCCGCGCCCACCCTCACTTGGCTCACGGAGGATGGTGCACCCGTCACGGATATACCCGGCGTCAGGTGAGTGCGTCCCAACAGAACAAACATACCTGGTCTTAGCTGAGTGCCCACCAGCAGCACCACGATTAATATACCCGTTATTAAGTTTTTCCGTATCGGCACCACCACTAATATACCCTGCTTCCAGTGAGTGCACTCTATCAGCACCACAAATATACCCATTCTCAGAAGAGTGCCCTCTAGCAGCACCACAAATGTACCTTAGCACCACAAATATACCCGTTCTTAGAAGAGTGCACTCCAGCAGCACCACAAATATACCTAAGCACCACAAATATTACTCTTTGTCAGCTGAGTGCGCTCTAGCAGGACCACAAATATACCTTAGCACCACAAATATACCCATTTTCAGAAGAGTGCACTCCAGAAGCACCACAAATATACCCTTTCTCAGATGAGTGCACTCCAGCAGCACCGTAAATAGTGCTTCATATTAGCACTGGCGCTTGCGTCATGATGTATTTACTTGAGTAGGTAAGTGATCTTAACTATGACATCACACCAGTCGCTGAACAGTTCATACATCATTAAGTACAATGCCCATAATATGACTAGATCAACTCATGATACGTAACAATATTTGAGCAGGCAGCAGCTTAGCGCTTTATCGTGGCTCAGTCCGGTCGCAGCGAGTAGGCCATCCCGCGCACTCTCGCCGCTAATCCGCCGAAAGCCGGAGCTCGCAAGATTAATACCGTCCGCCGGTCCACCGGTCCGCCTGTCCGCCGGTCCATCGCCGCTAACGCCAACAGTTTTTGTTTCCACCCCTCTCCGAGCTTTCCCCCCGCACTGTGGACCTGTCGCGAGCTCGCTAGAGACGCAGAAAGAATGAGCGACGTACTAGACATGCAATTAATTTTGGTCACGCGATTTTCTTTAGGAGACATGAAAATATTTTCTTTTCATTGTCTGAAACAAACTTGAAGATGCAGGCTTTCTCATCTCGTGGTGATTACTGTGCGGCAAATAATAGTACTTTGTGAAACTGTTGCATAATGAGCGGTATTAAAACACGAGTATGAGTTTAAAAATCGTTCCTCGGCGAGGTTTTTAATAATCATACGACAGTCAATAAAAAAAAGTTGTGCAAACTACATCGTGTGACATATCAAATGAAAGGGCTTGTTGTGAAAATCTCAAATTAATATATTATATATTTTTTTCATCATCATCATATCAGCCAAAAATCACTACTGGACAAAGGCCTCCCCCAAGGATTTCGAAGGATTTTTTATTTTATTTTAAGATAAATAGTATTTTTTTTATTCACAATTGGTAAATCCTTGATAACATCTCACCTGGTGGTAAGTGACAATGTTGCCGAAGATGGAAGCGGGCTTACCAAGATTCCCCAACGCAATGGCGAACTGGCTATCTTATCTTCATGCCGGAACACACCAATAATATCAACATTGATATCTGGCGGCAAGACTTAGATAAGATGGTGGTAGTTAGCCAGGCGGGCTTAGAAAATGCCCTACTACCAACCAAACCGAGTCTTACAATTGACCCCGCCGGGAATCGAACCCGCGACCTCCTGTGTAAAGCCAGCGAACTTTGCCTCTGAGCTACGGAGGCGGTTAGTTTGACGTTATTGAAGAAAAATGCGATAATTTACATTCCCAAGTTATAAGATAATATGGACTGTAAAGTGTGTACCCATCACTGAGACAACGCGGCACCGTGCACCGGTCTAGCGCGCAATGTTCAGATTAATAATGTTCAATTATCTTTCTCTCACTTGTATTTGGCTCTTTTTATCACGCTTTTATTAGCTTCACCTGTATGTTTGTATGTAACCGACTCCTTTGGACTCGATTTTGACCCACTTTAAACGGACAGATTTATTTCAAACTTTGTAGACTTAACAAGAATCAGCGACAGTATAATAATTTCAGAGGTAATTAAAGGATCACTCGGTTGACTATCTGTCCGTCCGTCCGTGCGTCCGTCCGTCTGTCACAGCCAATTTGCTCGGAAACTACTGGCTCGATTGAGTTGGAATTTAGTACACATATGTAAATAGGTTACCCAAAGACGAAAGTGTTACAAAAATACATGACTTTAAAAAATTTAAACATGAAGACCACAATTGAGGAGTAAATTAAAGAAAAGTTTTGTAAATCATATCGTGAGAAATGAAAGGGCTTGTTGTAAAAATCTCAAATACTTACATATTTTTTATTATTTCAAGATAAATATTTTTAAAGTTATTTAAGAAAGTATGCGAAAATTGACCATTCCCCCTTATCTCCGAAAATACTGGGCCCATTTAAAAAAAAATCACAGTATATGAGGTTAAATGCATAGATTACAGAAAAAAGCCACTCTGGACTTTGGAAATTTCATTATTCTTATGGAATCGGAAAAAAAAAGATTTTTTAATAGATTTTCCTATAACTTAAGCATTCAACTTCATATAGTGTGATTTTTTCAAAATTTTAAGGCCCAGAAATTTCAGAATTATGAGGGGACATTGACCATTGTGAATTTTCGCCTTCTTAAATAACTTCACAACTATTTACTTTAAAATTATAAAAAAAAAATGATTTCCATAACAAGCCCTTTCATTTGATACATCACAAAATATAGTTTGCAAAACTTTTTTAATAAATTATGAACTGAGAGGTCTGGTTCTGTCGGTAATTAAAGTTTTGGTGCGGAACACTGTTTGTGTGACGCCGAGTCTCACTTGGCCGTTTTTTTCCAACATACGTATATCATACGGAATAACTCCCAGCAAGATTAATTGTCACAAGCTAATGTCTACATCATTATACAAATTAGTCGTTGTTCCATTCCGCACATCGCCTGTCTCCTCGCCACGCGTTCGCCCCACAAAATGAGTACGGATGACATCATGAAGTAATATCCTGGACCTAATGGACTTGTTAATGTTTAGCCTTTGCGCCCGCGCCGCAGCATTCCGTCTCTGGCGTTCACAAAGGGCGGTAATGACAACAAACTGTGTAGCTTACTGTTGTTGTACAGAAAATATACCGGGTGTTCTGAGCAGCGTGCGAGCGGCGAAAGGTAGATCAAATCATGAAATTGAATAACTTTCTTCAAGAAACCCATAAAGGATGATACAAAATTGGTTAGCCGTTATCTATTATCATCGGCACTTACCAACAGGTGAGATGATCCCAATTGTGAATTTTAAAAAAACTGGAGCTTCTGCTCGTTGTACTGAACAACTTTTCCCAAGAAACACATAGTCAATTTCTTTAAAAAAATTGATTCTTTAAACATAATTTCTTGGAAGATTAAAAAAAAATTTAAAAGTGTATTTATATATAAAAATACAATTCCATATTCTTCAGTAATTTTCTTTTTGAAGTCGGTTTTTAGTTTTTTAATATTTTTTAAATTTTCATTATTAATGCTATATATCATCTAACACTGTTAAACCCAATCACCAACTCGCCAATAGGAATCATCAAAATATAATGCATGTGTTTCATTAACCGATACAGAGTCCTGTGGGTTCCACCATCATCACAGGAGCATGAAAGTTAAGGAGTCAAAACTTCCATCATAAGCTCACCTGAATAACCTGAAATGAGTCTATACGTATCTACGTATAATATTTAAAGAAATATCCCCGAACTCCTAACCGTTAAGGAGTTGCATCTTCCATCTTCAGCTCATCAACATGATATGATGTATACTATACGCAAATACTTGAAAAGCTTTAGAGAATGCATGAAACACGTAATAATTTGAGGGTTGTCCTAGAATTCCCGAGGATCCTATCATCAGATCCTGACTTGGTGACAATGGAACCACCTAGGGAATATACACTTTTGAAAAAAATAATTTAAATCGTTCCACAATAGGGATTATGCACGTGACACCAAAATGGACAAAATATTTTTTTTGTTATCTTTATTGCTACAAAAACATGCCTATACAAATTCTTCATAATTTAACAGTGAAATTTAATAAGAAAAGTGGTTGTTTTTAAATTCCTTAGCAAAATCCCCAAAACGCAACGCTATAACGTCGATTCACACTCGACGTCCGCTGTTAACAAGTTGTTTGTATGCTTCCTGGTGATTATTTGTATTGTTTCGCGGTTGTTTCATAATAGGTTATTAGTTTTCTGTGTTAAAGTATTGAATCCTTGTGAAGAAAGACGACTGAAACCGGTTTAGTCAAAGCACAATCGGATACCCTTCCTAAAGTAGACCTGTTTACGATGATCACGTATTTCGCATCTAATTCAGATTTTACGTCTACTTAACTACGAGGAGTAAAAGCTGCGAGGTAAATAAGAATAAATGATCGTTTTCATTAACCAAAGTGAATAGTATTATATTCTGTGTTCATGTTTTCAATAAAAACACCAAGAATTTACTTTCTGTAGATACTGTTTGATGTACAAAAATGCAAATGCATCATTGTGTAAATGTCACTTCGAAAGAATCGGAAGTGTATCCTTAATCACGGATTTTGAGGTTTGTTGTAGTTTCGTCGCATTTAATTCTGCGAGCTTTATGAGCAGGCAACTAATTAAAAATAATTCTTGTATGTATTTTATCATTGTTTAGGGTTCCATACATTCCTATTACTAAGCCTCCGCTGTCTCCGTCTGTCTGTCTCTCAGCGGGCTGTATTTCATGCTAAAAACGTATTTTTATAGGTCTTTAGAAGTATTTTTGATTAAGCTCTATCGTAAATACAGTAACTGATACAAGCATGACACAATAAAACAACAAATACATAAATCGGCCAATTGTGAGTTGCTTAAAGTCCTTACTTACGTTAAAATGATCTTTACAACAGTATAAACAGCTCAAACATTAACTCTTCTCATCGCCTTGCAGTATTTTTTTTCTTAAACCTGCATCTTGTTATTATCCACTATTAATAAGCCCTTGGCATCATCTCACCTAATGGTAAGTGACGATGATGCGAAAGATAGAAGCGGGCTTACCAAGACTCCCCAACGCAATGGGATCTGGCTATCTTATCTTCAAGCCGGAACACATCAATCTTTCGGCATAAGGAAATGTTGTTTGTCAGGTGCAGCTTTGATGTTATTTTGGCACATAGGAACGACACAATGTTGATATTGTTGTTATCTTTAAGTAGCTGTTTCCCGCAGCTTTGCCCGCGTGGACAACGTTTCTATGACTTTTTGATAGACATAAATAAAATATTCGTCGAACATAGTAGTCGTTGGGGCAATAAAGTTTTCGACTGACAACCACGCACCGGAAAAAGAAGCGTAGGCAGGCCTCCTACCCCGTGGACTGATGACCTGCTGAAGGTCGCGGGAACTCGCTGGATGCGAGCAGCGGCAGAACCGGTCGTCGTGGAAATCCCTGGGGGAGGCATATGTCCAGCAGTGGACGTCCTTTGGCTGATATGATGATAATGATGAGTCGAACATAGAACCTTCTGCTTTTTTGAAGTCATTTAAATAATAACGAATTGACTTTGGTCTACTATGGGCCTTTCAGGAGAGTTGTTCAGTATGACGTGCATATGTGCATATGAGTAGAGAAGCCACAGTCAACGGGTTCTATACAGATTTTGTTACAGCCTTTATTATTTAAACAAAAAAATAACTTTCCATACTAATTGTCAATTCATTGATCACCCAATTTACAAACTTTGAATTCACTTTTAAACTATTTTTGCTCCAATTGTATACCTTGGGGAAAGTGGTTTAATTTTATAAGAAAACATAAAAATACACTATTTGTGCCTATGTGTTTCTCACATGAATTTCATGCTTGAAAACGAATTCAATATTCGTTCATCGAATTAAAGATTGCCAACCTCGTACTTCTGTATTTTTATCGCTCGCAACCTCACACCTCCCTTCTGTTCGAGCTACATGGCGCGCTCAGATATACACCTACATAATTTACCAATCATTTATCATCCGGAGCCAGTGCCTCGTCAGCCGAACTGAGCCGAACTCTCCCGAATTTCGCCGAGCCGTCTGATGGATAACGAAAATTGGTTCGCAGGGATTTGGAAGCTATTCGCGAGTTAAGGAAACAGATGTTTCCGTAAGCTGTTGGATACGGAGAAGGTGATAAATTGAGTCGGGATTATTGTAACTCGTTAAAACTGTCGCTTGTGAAGTCATTTATAAATGACTTCATGAGCGACAGTTTATCTTGTAAGACTGTGGGCGTTTTGGTCAATATGAGCCTTTCATATTCGCCATTCTTTGATATCTAGTATTCCTAACAAAATCATTCATAATTTTAAAAACCCAACTTTACTTATTCCTGCTTCACCATCAGACCCTGATCCAACATTTCCAACGAGCCCAAACACTATACCTCTCTGTAATTTAGTGAGGAGTTGGGTATCCTGCAAATTCCAGGTGATTCTGGAGCATTAAGTTAAGGTTACCATGTTCTTCAAATATCATTGAAGTAACAGGATATCAAATTTCGAATCGATTAGATCTGTGGAAGTTTCTCACATCGCTTCATTAACTAGATATTCTTGAATCATAACTATGAACACTCTCGATCAAGTCACCTTTCAAACACAAAAAAAAAACAATTTATAAACGGTTCATCCGTTGGGAGCCACGATACCACAGACAGGCACAGAGATGCACACACACACGTTAAACTTATAACACCTTACTGTTTGCGAGAGGGGTTAGAAAAGGATCAAGCGAATGAAGCTCGCGAAAGACGGCGCGGCGACGCCATAGTGCGACAAACTCTCCTTTTAATCAGGTCTGTAATTTGGAGCTCGTTAATCTTGTGTCTTCCGCGTCATTTACTCCAATGAGGGCGCCGCGTCCACTGGCCAGCCGTGGGCAGCGGGCAGCGGGCAGCGGGCAGCGGAGCCAGCCAGCCGCGAACACGTCTGATGGATGCCCGCCGATATCGCGCTATTTCCTGCTAATGAATGGATCCGACAGCTTTGTTGGAGTCGCCTTTCAGCCAATTTTCAGGGAGGAAAATGTGACTGTTCGACATTCAATAAAGGATTTCTCAAAAAGGAAAATTTTTGGAAAAAAAGCGATAAACCTATACGTATGATAAACACAAAAAACTAAAATATCAGCTGTCAGCATTGTGAAGCAACGGATACTACGTCTTATTTATTTAGTTACATTTAGTTAATTTGTTTATGATACACACAGAGTTTACATACGAACAGCGCCAAATCTAGACTTAATATTATAAAAAAGGTAAAGTTTGTATGTAAGAGATAATCTTCAAAACTTCTCATCCGATAAAAAAAAATACCAACAGTTAGAATGGAATTTCAGGATAGTCTTAGTCTAAAAAAAGCGCATTAATCTTGATAGCAAGGGAAGCGAAGTCACGGGCAACAGCTTCATGCAAGGTGACTGGTACCTACATAACTGCAACTCTCTTACTCACCGGGTAAGAGATTTGCAGTTATGTATGTATTATGTACTTATTATAGGTAGAAAGTTATGTCTTACTCTTGAAACTACTCCTTTTTTCTTCTCCTACAAGCTTGCTGAAATCGAAAAAAAAGGGATTTCATACAAGTTTGGATTATAAGCCGATCGATTTGTATGAAATGACTGACTCGGTGGCTCAGTGGCTAGTGCTCTTGACTGCTGATCCGAGGGTTGTGTGTTCGATCCCCACCCAGGGCAAACATTTGTGCGATGAGCAGATTTTTTTGCTCTGTGTCTGGGTGTTAAATATCTATTTAAGTATGTATTTAAACGTATATAAGTCGGCTATATATATATATATATATAATCCTACTTTGGGGCCAGATGACCATGTGTGATTTGTCCCAGAATATTTTTTTTTTTTAGATTTTAGCAAAGTTGGAGAACAAAAGTAGTTCAGTTTCATGAGTAGGCACACCAGTAGCTAGGTTTAGAGCCACGTACCAGTCACCTTCACCCTGTACATACTTCATTTGCATGGCAAAGATGGCATCCCCCACAGGCTAGACCTAACATACCACGACGATGCCTCACGCTCATAACCTTTCATCGTCTATTGGTAGAGCAAAGCGAGCACGCCACAGCATCGTTCGTCTTCGTTACCCTGCCCTCTCGCCCCGCGCCCCGCGCCCCGCGCCCCACGCCCCGCGCCCCGCGCCCCGCGCCCCGCGCCCCACGCCACGCGCCCCACCGATAATTGCGGATGATGTATGGCGGCCGCCAGTACCGTGCACTTGCCGAATTTATGAAGCCCTGTCAGACCCTGTGAGCGGACGTCTTTATTTGGTCTGTTGTTTATTTGGTCCTTTCTAATATTATTAATGTGAAAACGTGTTTATTTGTTACCTCTTCACGCTTAAACGCCTCACCACTCTTGACGAAATTTCACGCCCGTGGCACGGAGAAAGACTATTATCTCGATTCCTGAAACAATTAATTAATTATTTACTTAGACAGATAGATAGATGAAACATTTATTCTTTACCAAAACACAAATACTTCTTTGGTTGCTTTCTTTAACATCGCAACCGAGTAACGAATTGTGGTGATTTTCTGGACAGAGACGATTGCAGGGGTAGGAAGTGCCATAAACTACTCTATAGCATAGCCTGACATAGTTCCTGATGGTTCTGGGAAAACTCATTTCCACGCTCGCGCACGTCGCAGCAGAGCAATGCATTGTCGTGATTTTTTGCACAGACATGGTTGGCGGGATGGAAACTGAGTAAAGACATAGACTACTTATTAGCATAGCCCGACATAGCTCCCGAGAGATCTAGGCAAAAATAATTTCCATACTCGCGCCCGTCGGCGTGCAACGGAGCAACGGATTGATGTGAGTTTTTGCATAGAAATGGTTGAGGAGGTGGGAGGTGACATGGACTGCAGTCAGTAATCAGCATAGCTTGATATAGTTCCCGAGGGATCTGGAGAAAACTAATTTCCACGCGTTGTGATATTTTGTACAGAGATGACTTTGAGGGCGGGAAGTGACATAGACAAATAATTATCATCGCTCGATATAGTTACCGAATGGTCTGAAGAACACTCATTTCCACGCTCACGAGCCATTTGTGGCTCGCGCACCAATCACCTTCAAAGACATTCACAAAAACGAATCACACGCGGGCGAAGCTGCGAGAAATAGCTAGTAAGTAATTAATAGTACACTCAGTGGCTCTGCGCACGAGTTCAGCGCCACCTAGCGTCCGCAACTTTGTTGGCTCTGACGTTTTAAAATCCAAAATTATCTATTATTTATTTTTTTATTAACATATCAGGGTTTGTTTACTTCATTTTTAGTTGTAGTTTTATTGTTAAACAAGAAGATAAAGCTACTTTAATGGTTTTATTCAATAATAATAAACATTATATATATTTTGTTCCTGTATCGCTTGTGATAAATTAAATATCGTTGTCAGATCGAAATAAATATTATTTTAAGGACCGGGTTTTATTAAATTTAGGTAACCAACTCTGAACAGTTTACTATGAGATATGACGGATGACAGAGCCCACATTATTTTTACTTTTGGCCACTATGAGCGCTGCGATCGATTATATTACCCCCACCTAGTGCTTCGCACCCAGCGCATACACCAACTTTAGTTGCGTACGGGGTACCTTACCACCACACTATTTGGTAGGTAAGTTTATAATAAAAGAGAATGACACTCTCTATCTTATCAACTTATTACAATTACCACCATACTCTGAAGATTGTGGAGTCTGTACGGAACACCCATCTCTTAGCATACCTAGAAGAATCCCAGAATACCTCCTAAAATAAGAAATATCGCTAGGACCATTTTTGAGATTTTTAGATTTTTCATTTTTGTTGGATGGCAGCTACCCAACTAGAAGTAGCTTTGAATCCATCAACAAATTAAACATAAAAATCTATCAGTAAAATTATAAAGATAAAAATAAAATATACTCTTTATTGCAACCGATAATAAAATAAAAACACAATGTTATAATAAAAACTTACAACACCTAATGAAATATGATGTCAATCAGACCATTAGTATAGCCGTTAGAGAAAGCATGATGGATGGACGGGCGTGGGCGGAGGAATCACTATAAATACAGAACACATTTTGGGTAAAATTAGAAGAAAAAGCAAGTCTCCAATACTTTCATTAATCTCTCACTGCGCTTGGTCGTTAAAAATTAAAAACGAATAAAACGGAATACAGAAAAAAAAGGTATATTTGTGTCAATAAAGACACGGCGGCAAACGGGCAGCGAAGACGCTTATCGCGGTTCACAGCTGGGCGGAGCGGTCGGCCCCTGCCCGCCCGTCCGCGCCCATGTTGTTGGCGACGATAACGATATCATTGTAACAGTATTGAAAATAAGGAGTTTTATTCTTGGGAGTATAGGTAACAAAAATGTCACTACTCATCACACACACATCATACTGCAAAATTTTACACAGAAAAGTTAAATTTAAATAGTAGACAGTTTTTCGGAAGCTCGTGATTAGCTCGCAGATACTGGAACCGCATTGTCTTTGTTACTCTATATATAACTCAGAATAGGTATTACACGTAAGTTTAATGGTATTTCAAATTCAGGTGGGGTGGCGTTGTACTCTGAGCACAAAAAATATGGAAATAAAATAAAAGTTAAAAAAACTAAAACCCGACTACGAAAAAGTATGAAAACAAGAGTTTCCCGCCTGAAATCGTAGCCTTTATTTTAACCTTCATCTGGTGTAATAGCCGTAATCGCAAGCCCTGTCGTAATTAAAATGTTGATCATAAATAGGTACCTATCATAATGGCTTTCAGTTATAACCCCATTTAAAAGCATACAAGTGATTTTCACCCTTAATGACACGTAACAAAACTATTTAAAAATAATAATGATATCTAACTAAAAAAATTGCTTTTATAGTCAGCTCGCTGTCATGACTAGAGTAAAGTTTGCGTCAGAGTCGGGGCGGGGCGCGACCGGCCGCGGCACTCTTGCTTCTTTTTATTCATTAGAACTCACTGCTCACACGTGATAACACCATGATAGTAAAAACTAAAACTTTGACAATGTTCGTAGTTAAAAAGTAGCTGTTACCCGCGGCTTCGACCACGCATATCCCGTTTTTAGGCGTTCCCGTGGAGGGAATTTCTCAAAATATTTTTTTGCTGATGCTCACCTCATAATGCCTAATTTCAACCCTACTCGTCCAGTTGGCTTGAGCTGAGTGGTGATAGATCAGTCAATCGGTCACGGTTTCCTTTTATGTATTACTTTCCTTTTTCGTTTATTAAAAATAGCTTTCGCCCGCGGCTTCGCCCGCGTTGACATCGTTTTTACGACTGTCTTTGAGGGTAAGGTGGTTCGCGAGTCGCAAGCGCCTAGCGAGCGTAGACACAAGTCTTTACCAGATCCCTCTGGAACTATGTCGGGCTATTCTATGTCATTTTCCACCCCCTTTACCATTTCCATACAAAAAATCACGTGAATCCGTTGCTCCGCTGCGACGCCGACGTGCGCGACGTGCCCGATTGTGGAAATGCGTTTTCCCCCGGTCCCTCGGGAACTATGTCGGGCTATGCTAATTACTACTTTACGTAATTGCCCAGGGTCCAAGTATGGTGACTATGTCACTGTTGTATTAGAATGATCAGAATTTTTTAATATTTTTATTTTGTAATGTGAGAATACTATAAAAATTCAACAGTAAAGGTTGAATACAATAAATTATAAATAGGTCATTTTACTATTATTTTATAAATGAGATTAAAAGCATTATAACTTACTTTGTAATTCTTAAATTAGGGAAGAGACTGGTTACCAACAACACAGGGAATCCTAGCGTGGGGACAAGGGATACTTACTTGTGCCGGTAAGGTTAGATGGAAGATATCTCTTATAGAGATAAGTCCACCTTTGTTCACGTTCTTTCTATATTCTCGCCATATAAGTTTGTTTTTGGCGCAATAAATATATATTTTTATCTTAAAAGATCTTTTGGAACAAAAAAATTTGCTATGAAAAAAGTCAAAATATTTAAAGTTGGACATGGTATCGGGCGGTTTTTTTTTAGATATTGATATGTTCTTAATATTATAAAGCATTGTTTTTTCAATCATCAATAGTTTCCGCAGTGCATGCGATGAAAGACATTTTATGGCTATTTTTTAAAATTCACTTTTAAATTATACCCCTAAGTAACATAGGCTTAATTTATTGCTAGAAAAAAAGGGATCCCTAATTAAATGTCAATAATGTAACTAATATTATGAAGTGCCGTGATATATTAAATTTTCATACACTTCCTGGTTATCTACATTAATATTATAAAGAGAAAATATTTGTATGTATTTCTGTAACGAATAAACTCAAAAACTACACTACCGATTTTAAAATTTAAATTTAAATTATACCCCAATGTAATGTAAGTAAGTAATAAAATGTAATGTAGGTTACATTATTGACATTTTAGTAGGGATCCCTATTTTTTATAGGAATAAATATAGCCTATGTTAGTAACATAATAATTTAAAATTTTAAAATCGGTAGTGTATAGTTTTTGAGTTTATACGTTACAGAAATACATACAAATGTTTTCTCTTTATAATATTAATGTAGATAACCAGGAAGTGTATGAAAATTTAATATATCGCGGCCTCCGCCCGCGTTACAGCCAGCCGGAAATGTAAATCACGTCTCTAGTTGGAGAGAGGGGGTTACAGGGTACCCATGATATCGGGTGACGTCTCGAGAGCGCACGCTTAGTAAGCGACGCCGCATCCGCGAGCACCTTTACTAGATTAAGACGTTCCTTATCAGACTAGACGTAGACAAAGCTCCACCCGAATTTTTGTACCGACGTTTGGAAATAGCATTTCTTCGGGAAGCCGGTACGTCACGTGTCGCCAGGGGACCTGCCTGTCTCTCTGTCGATGCTGCGCTGCACGCTGCACGCTGGCTGCAAAAATTTACATGAGGTCGCGTGCGCCGGGCTGAGAGCGCAATTATCGAAGCTGGGTGGACATTCAGCGGCAGACGCTCGCTCGTTATGGTGCTCTGCACCACTCTGCACGCGCGCGGGCCCGTCCGCCACTTCGCAATATATTTGACGGAAAATATTTAGGTAGGTACCTCGTTATACCTATGTGGCGTGAAGCGTGATTCTCTCTGAATTGTTTTCAAATTTTTCATTAACTAGAGCATCCAGTAGAGAAAGATTAGCTACTATATAACAATATCTATACTCTTTTTATTTATTTGAAGAGCTTTGGTGAAATGAATGGGAGTGAAGTTGTCTACCTCTGTGGCCAATCATGAGCCACGCTTACAATACAAAAATATTCAGAGAAACTTCACTCAAAATTCATGTCTCGTACTTCAAATCGTGAGTGAATGTGCGCACAATTTACGTTGTTGTTTCTATGTTTCTGAAAAAGATTTGTGGTAAAAACGATGCCAGCGTACGTAATCATTTATTTTAATTACAAATAATAATTTATACTTCTGATTTTCTGTGTAAACTTGTCCTTCAAACTATGGCCTTTTTTGTAACTGTTTTTTTGGATATTTTTTTTTACTTAAATGGTCTAAATTACAAGTAAAGGTATTGTTCTTTAATTTTTATGTTATAAAAACTGTAATTTAGATTAATATTTTATATGGAAATACACAAGATTTCATTTAGATTCACAAAAAATCCAATAGAAGTAAAGAATAGCGCGCCCAGAACCCGTGTCTGTCACTGTCCATCTGGCGGTTGCGACACACAGGGAGGGTGGGAGTTATTATAGCTTGACAGTTGAGAGATTTTGCGTCTTTTATATTAGTAAGCCCTTGATATCAGGTGAGAACTTACATAGGTGTTGATGCTAAAGGTGGAATATATTTAGTAAAATAATAAAAATACGATCATTTCTAGGGAGAGTTCTCTTTGAACACCGCAACCTTGCATATAAGCCGCTCCCTTGAAGCTGTTTTATTTTCTCGCATGCATAGCGATGATAAATCGTAGCTATAATTTTGAATTTTTAGGTCGACACTTTTCCAAGTTACAAAAGTTATTGGCTGCTCCTACAGGTAGATTTGTTAGAGGTCGGAGCTCGTGCGCGGAGAATTCTTTTTCTTTCCGACTCTGGCAAAGCGTCGTCTATCAACATAATATACCACATAGTACAGTATGTATGATATTGTGGTGATTTGGAGTATTGAAACAAAACCAATGCTCAAACTGGTATCTGCATAATTAGTGATTGCCTGTATCGGCCCGAACTCGTCAGCAATACAATATACGTCTAGTATACGCAAGATGGGTGATGGTCTTGTCATTGGGTAAAAAAAGAAATGTCACTAGTTATATCATCGCTGGCTCAACGGTAGCGACTCGTTCCTGTTCCGGTATCGAATTCGGGGAAGGCGGGCCCATGTACGTATAAGTTTTGACGTAAATTAAATGAAACGTCTTTTGGGTTCAGATGGGAAAAAGTCACGTCACGAAAATTATGTGGTTCAAGGAAGTTGTGGAAAACCTAAGGTCGCTTCTGGACTTTCTGGAGGATCTGGATTATGGAGTGGTGACGTGACGCCGACCATCTTACGCAAATTAAGCGCATCAGTGACTTGGTTGCGGAAACCAGCCCGTCCCTAACCATAAATTATATATTTTTACTAAAATTTTTATAATTATTGAACAACTGGTTGGATCGATTTGAAATTAGTTTTTTTGACATACATCTAACTGTGGCATCAAATAAACGAATGTAAAACCGACACAGTCACTACCATTTTTTTCTAAACCTACGTAATAAGCAGTCTTTGCCTGTGTATGAAAACTTCGTGAGAAAAACTGCACATCTAAATCTATTTGATTTGTGTCGCGTTGCACACTTCCGTAAGTGTAAATCTAATATTTTCTTCACGTGAACACAATTAATGATAACTACGACACCAGACAACCGCCGTCTATTCCTTGGATAGCAAAAAATCAGAAACAACTGACGCAAAGTAAACAGACAAAATATATATTATCTAATTAAATTATTCCCTGACTTTCCGTGTAAATACCACGATCATCCCAACTTTATAATATAAACGTACCATTCCAAATGTGAACACCGAAAGTTGAAAATCACTAAGTTCAAGTAAACAAGACTATGTTTGTACTTAACTAGTTGTTGTTTCGGACCGACAACTATTATTCATCATATCAGCTGAAGGACGTCCACTGCTGGACATAGGCCTCCCTCAAAGATTTCCACGACGACCGGTTCTGAGCTACCCGCATCCAAAACTAATAGTATAATAGTACCGACCTAATAGGTGTACAATAAAGTTGAGTTATGTCGGCGCTCGGCTGCCGGGTGCCGGGCAGGCCCTCGCGCGTCACCCCGGCCCAGGCAGCGCCCCTGACAGAGATCTATGGGCCTCTCTGCTCAGCTCAGCCGTCAGCTCTCTCTGCAATATCTTAGCTCAATACGTCCGTGAATTGTAATGTTCAATTCAACTTCATGTAGGTATTTGGTTGAACTAATTTAACGTTGTCTATAGTATTACTGTAATTCTCACTGATATTGCAAATCCGAAAGTGTGTTTATCTGTATGTTAACTTTATACTACTAAACCTATTTTGCTAAAATTTGGCACAGAGCTTAAGAAAAAGTGGAGAGCAAAAAAAAATCTGCGTCCCGGAAAAAAGGAAACTTCTCGAAAGATCTATTAAAAAAAAAAACCACGCTCACGAACTACCTGCGGCTCGCCCATAGTACATCCTAGAGTACAGTCTAAATAACAATATCTACGCACGCGAAACAGCGGCGTGTATAAGCTAGTTAAAATATTATTCTGAATTTAAACACTCTTGGTGATTGTGCCCGTCAAATAAACTTCTAATCAGAAGGTCCAGTCTATGGTTTATCAACATTTCAGCCAATTTAACTGAAACCACATACTCCATAATAATCCACAGACTTTAAAATTGATAGACGTTATTTTATGTTAAGACGAGTGTATCCGTTATTGAAAGTAATCACGTTCTGGAAACTAATATCCGCGTCTGTAGTTTGTCAGGTTTCCGCAAGAACATCATTTTTTAACGAAATTCTGGCAAACCACAGACACAATCGACAGTTTCTAGAACGTGTAAAACATTATAATAACTTTCATTGATTAATATTAAAAAAAAGAACTCAACCACAATGTGTGGAATGCGCTAGGTGCGTGTGCGATCTCAAAATTCGTAAAGGTGTCATTTTATTGCATTTCAATGAATCAGTCCCCGGTGACTTCAAAGTGGGAGATGTCAAAGCGAGTGCCGAGTGTCGAGTGCCGAGTGCCGAGTGCCGAGTGCCCAGAGCGCAAATAGCGCAGTAAATTAGACGCGGCGACAAAAGGCTTGCTGACGGCACGACCGACTTGCACGGCGAGACACTCGATTGCCTTGTTTTTATTCAGGTACATTCAGCGGTCGCAGCTGGTTGTGAGTTGTGAGATCGCGTCAATCATGCAGGTTAACTGGCCATTAGCATGATTGATACCTGATTGATCCCGCTCGCTTCCCTGTGGTGACTATAATTCCCAAGCTTACTGCTTATTCGTTACACCACGGTGTTTATGATCACCAATACGACAAGGCGGCAAAAATCTTTACATCCTACTTAAATGCGCATAAAAAGGCACCTTGAAAGATTTCTATCTCTTTCTACGTGAATTTGCCTAGAATTTACGAATACTCACACTGTGATTGATTGTCTGTATTCTTGACAATTACAGACTAAAGTTGCAGTTGCTATTTTTGTGTTGTGAATAAGCGAGGCGTACTAGTTTCGTGTTTATTTTTGTATTCAAAATTCACTGAAGACAGTTAATTTATTAGTCATAGATAGAAGAACAAGTGGAAAACATAATTCACAGCTGTTTACGTGCCAAGTGTATTGCATTGAACCTGAATAAAGTATATAACAATGGGGGTGTATCTTACTTGCCCAATTGTTTTGGTTTTCTACAAAAAATATGCAGTTTTCTTTCTTGATGTATTATTTACGTTAATTTGAAGTGTCTAATAAGTTTTGTTTGCTTTTCTAATATTTACCTATTGTTGTTTCAAAGGATTTCATTTCAAAATACACGATGCTCCTCATCTTACCTAAGCTGGTGATTCGGGTCCCCAGAGTTATTTTAACAATAACGCTCAGCTTGTCACTCACTGGGTAGTTTTCCGAACATTCAAAATATTGATAAGTTAATTTCTTTAATAATAAGTTTTTTTTTTAATTAGCTCTAGCTTAGCTTCTGTAATGATTTTACTTAGCATATATCATATCTGTAATGCATATCTTATTTCTCAAAATGACTTCGTATAACATCAATGTAAGCTGTGTGTGCCCACTACCTAAGGCACTAATAAGCTCCCCAGGTATTTTGTGACGTGAAATTTGTATTTTTGTGATTTTATCCCAAGGGATAAGGTTTATTTCACATTGAAACGTATAGACTACTTACTACTTTACTCAACTGTCGCAAATACATGTGGTGTCACCATAGTGAAGTCAGCTGCAGATCATTCCCAAACTTGCTGTTTAGCAGACCGGCCACGACGCGACGTGAACCTGTGGCTGACTTCGAAGGCAGTTAATGTATACAATTACAATTTAACTGTCGTAACTCCGCGTAGCTTACGTGACATATGTAAAGTGAGAATGAATTCGAAGCCGAATTTTGACGTAACGTGCTAGTGAACAGCCCTACAGTTGTCTTTGTTTTTTTCTTTACCTACGTGTAAAGAGTAAAGAAAATAACAACACTTTTGTATTTTTTCAATGTTTTTGCGTTTTCAATAAAAATTGAAGTGTGTGTTTAGACTAATTGACTAAGAAAGTTAAGAAATTTAAATCGGTCTGGTTTGCATATAGAATGAAAATGTATGTTTCAAAAGAGGTTTCTTTGATAAAAAAAATCTGTTATACTTAAGTGTTAACCAATTGTGTTTCTGCAACTGACAAAATGAAGTCATTGAAATTAAGAATCAGGTTACAAAATATCACTTTCATATGAGTATGTTTAGTAATTGCTGAGAAAAATTGCAATCCGTGCGACCAAAGTTTCCAGGGCGTCGGCTTAACCTATTAGGAATAGTTTGCTCATTGAAAGCAGCAGGGACGCACGGACGGCGGCAAACGCAATAAGCCGTTTCCGGCCTTAACGAGGCAGGTCGGACCGTGCCGGACCTTGCCGGACCTTGCCGGACCATGCCGGACCGTGCCGGACCATGCTGGACCGTGCCGTGGTGGCTAGGGCAAATGCCACGCCTAGATTGTCAGTCAGCGGACTTTAAGAAATTCGATTTTGCAAATATTGTTGGGCTTTCATGTGGTAAATTCATAATTCTGAAGCAACATTACTCGTATGCTCCACTGTCATTTTAAAAAGAGTTAACTCACAGTTCAAAACAAATTGTTATTTTTGCACAGCCATATCTACATCAAGAGACATTTTAAAGTGGCTTTATTTTCCTTAAACTCAAAGTTTAATGTAGGTCTAATTCAAAGAGATAGGTAGATACCGATCTAAATATTTAAAAATATACGTTCAATTTATTTGTAGCGTGAAATGCTAATGACAGTGCTTTCAAATTGTGGTTCACAATGTAGAAATCAAATATTGCAACTTTATTTATTTAACATTGTATTGTACACAGACAAGGAACACACAAACATAATACAAGATAAAAAATGCAAAAAGTGCGGCATATTTCTTTATGTTATTTTATGAGTAATATAATTTAACTTGCAAATAAATATTTGATATTTAAAATTAGATATTCCTATCATTTTTTTTACTAGCAATAAACGCGCTTGAACAATATTAACTAGAAACTAGACGAAAGTGAAATATAATTAAGCGGGCAGCGTGGGCAATGTTCGCAATAGGCCTCGGCCAGGCGCAGTTTAGAAGCCAAATATTGACGCTCGCCGCCCGCGCCCGCGCCCGCTCCCGCGCCCGCCTGCTCGAGAGTACTCAACAGTATAGTACTGTACTCTCGTCTATTCCACGCCGTTACGTACTCCTCTATACAGTTCTAAATTGAACTCCATTACATTCCACCGTGGCCTGGCGAGGCGGGACGCTGAAGGGTCGCACAAGTAGGCAAGGGATCACCGCAAACACTTTTTATGTACGGACGGGATCTTCAGAGCATTTGATTTAATTGCTCATAAAAAGCATCATGTGTTTAAATCAATAAAAAAGGTAACTGAGTCAAGGCAAGCCTGCACACTGCACAGTGCACCGCCTCATCCTCTGCTAAATGACGTATATAATCCAAATGAGCTCCACCAGTGGTGTCAATTTCAATCTTTATTGCGTCGTCCTCAAAAGGAAACATTGTACAGGGTGTAACGTAAAGGTGTGGCGATACTTTAAGGTGGGCTTGTACTCATCAAAATGAACCACTTTTGTTCTGCAACTTTGCTGAAATAGCATTTTTCTTAAATTTTTAGTACAAACCGGTCGGCTGATTCAACGGTTTCGTATGAAAAACCCAATAAAAATGTCGCGATTTCAGTAAAGTTGCAGAACAAAAGTTGCTCAGTTCGATGAGTACAAGCCCACCTTAAAGAATCACCACACCTTTATGTTACACCCTGTATATCTTCTGGCCAACAGCAGATGGTGATGGATGGGTTTAATCGCTGTTTGAGTCATGTAAGTATTAGCTGTTGTGTAATGCTGAAAAGTTTAGACCTATTTCCTCTAGCTATCATCCCGTGCGTCTCTAGTCGTCAAGTTAGAAATTAGCTGTTACATAGTTTGGGCTAGTCGGATAGCGAGAGCCGCTCAGCACGGGTCACTGAAGTCGCGCTAACTTGCACAGAATATGATATTCCTGAAGACATACCGTCGTTGGCGCTAACAAAATACGATACGAATCATTTACCAACCGACTTCAAAAGGGGGTTGATATTGTTAACGTTGCACAATATTTGTATGTGTTAATCTATGTGGGCTTCCAAACAGAGGTCTGCCAAATTTCATAAGTGTTTGTATGTATGTTTGTCCACGTTTTTCTCAGAAACTAGAAATTTAAATGTTATGATTCTTTTTTTATTAGAATTCTGTAGGGTAACAAACTGGATCTTATTATCAAGCCTCCACTATCCGTCTGTCTGTCTGTCTATCTGTCAGCGGGATGTTTTTCATGAACAATAACAGGTAGGCAGTTGAAACTTTCACACAATGTGTATATCTATTGTCGCCGCTATCGCTAAACAACAAAAATTATAAAAAGTGAAAAGGTGTTTTTATCAGTATTTTGTAGGTGTTTTTGAATTTGTCTTGAATTTGGTAATCTCACTAACTTGGTGTGATTATAGTACTAATTCAGAAGTAAACAAATTATACGAGTTTTTCGAAAAGGTTAATATATAATATTTTTACGTTGATCTCTTATGACTCTTATCGAAACTGATAAAAAAATTAACGAGAATCGGTTGAGAAATGCGACTTAATACGAAAGAATATTTGTCCAAAGCTGAAACGGTGACGTTTCACTCTCGCTTCACGCTCGATCGGCCATAAACTGGCCAACTGTGCCTCGTACTCGCACTAAGTAATCTGAACGAAATGAGAAAAATAGCATATTTCTGTCGCTCGCGTTGATGTCTTTTGTTTGTGATGTGAATAGATATCATTGTAGTAATTGTGTGATGAGGTGAGGTGGTACGGAGCCCTCAAAGCGCGTGTCTGACTCGCAATTGACCAGTTTTTTGTTATTCAGTATTTTTCTCTTTAGGAAACAGGTAAAGTTTCATCAAAATCGGTCCAGTAGTTATTAAGATATAGACTGTAAAGTGTGTGCCAATCACTGGAAAACACGTCATCGGTATAACAACGCATTTTTTGTAATTAAAGTCGGTTGTTGAAAACGTTTTTATCGTTTTTAACTATGATGTATTTCAAAAATTAACAAACCAATTTTGATTATTTTGTTACCTAAGAAGTGGCTACGATTGCTACGAGCTACGGCGTAGCACCGTAGCTTGCAGTATTATAGTGGGCATTGTTTAAAAAAATTAAAGTATTTTTTGAATGAAAATGTAGACAATTTTAAGAAATTAATTTTAATATTTTTCTGTTTTAGTCACCAGCTGTTCTTTATGGTTTTTCAAATGTTAATAAGTGATGTCACAATTCTGAAAACTGTGGGAAAACGACTCCAGTGACGATTTTAAAATAAATTTAGTTTTTAAATTACTTTGTACAGTATAATATTGTAAAGTTTCAAAATATTTTTTTTTATTTACATGCCTTGTAAAAACTGAACAATCCTAATTATGGTGATCAAGACTCAAAGTGGACACAAGTGGAGGGGAAACAAAGTGGAGACGTGACGTAAACAACTAATAATAATTTGTTCTCTTAGCTTCAATGGACACGGTTCATGTGGACAGGAGAGGAAATGTCTCCTAATTTATGGCAATGTCTTGCAAGCGGGCGGCGGGCTGCGCGCGCGCCGGTGGCAAGAGGAGACGTAGACGGTGTTCGGTAAATGGCGAGTGGCGCCGCTAGCACCGTAGTAACGAGCGAGCCCGCCCATCTCCGCACTAGCCAGCTCACATCTTCACACTGACCAGCTCACATCTCCACACTAGCCAGCTCACATCTCCACACTAGCCAGCTCACATCTCAACACTATCCAGCTCATATCTCTACACTAGCCAGCTCACATCTTGACACTAGCTAGCTCACATTTCCACACTAGCCAGCTCACATCTCCACACTGGCCAGTTTACATCTCCACGCTGGCCAACTCACATCTCCTACCTGGCTAGCTCACATCTCCACACTAGCCAGATCACATCTCCACACTAGCCAGCTCACATCTCAACACTATCCAGCTCATATCTCTACACTCGCCAGATCACATCTAAACACTAGCTAGCTCACATTTCCACACTAGCCAGCTCACATCTACACACTGGCCAGTTTACATCTCCACGCTGGCCAGCTCACATCTCCTACCTGGTTAGCTCACATCTCCACACTAGCCAGCTCACATCTCCACACTAGCCAGCTCACATCTCAACACTATCCAGCTCATATCTCTACACTAGCCAGCTCACATCTTCACACTAGCTAGCTCACATCTCCACACTAGCCAGCTCACATCTACACACTGGCCAGCTCACATCTCCACACTGGCCAGTTTACATCTCCACGCTGGCCAGCTCACATCTCCTACCTGGCTAGCTCACATCTCCACACTGGCCAGTTTACATCTCCACGCTGGCCAGCTCATATCTCCTACCTGGCTAGCTCACATCTCCACACTAGCCAGCTCACATCTCCACACTAGCCAGCTCACACATTCTCCGTTCAGCTTCGGTGGATGTACTTTAGTCGCTACGACTCTCTTCTCCGCTTCTCTGCGCCCTGTACTTATCCGCTTTAGTGGGTCACGAGCGTTTAGGACAATTATAAGTGGCGCCTAAAAATATGGATAAAATATAAAAACTCCTCAAAATAATATTTTTTTTGTAAAAATCGATCACTGATAATGTAGATATCAACCGTAGTAAATTGATTATTCTAATTTATTTTATTTATGTACTTTTTCAATAAGTAATGTTTTTTGTTACAGTTTTGGTACTGGAAACATAAGTTTTTGGAAAATTGCACATTAAATTTTTTTTAAATCATAATATCAATATAGTTGTATCCAAACAATCATTCAATCGCTTTAACCCTTAATTTGGGCACCATTTTCTCATTATTATATTTTTTTTCCTTTGAACAACAATAACAGCTTTCTTTAAAGTCATAGGAAATCGCATAGAACTTCCAGCTTCACGGACTATCTTCATTCTCGTACAAAGCATGAAGCTCAAGGACCGAGCAAGTGTGAGACTAGTTGGTCGTAAATCCAGCTATTGGCTCGCCGGGCGGGGGGGCGGCCGGGCGGGCAGGTAGCGGGGTGGCGGGGTACAGTCAAAGTATACATATTAGTACTAACATACAGTATGGACACTCCCTGCCGCTCTCTAGATTGCGACCCCACCCCCTCGTCACCCAGATTGATACAGATTGGTTACCGTTTAGTTGTTGAACATATAGGATTTTGCCGCCATTTTGTTTATTTCGTCATTCCTTTTTCGAAATATCATTTCTAGCCCGTTGTATGAAGTGTCCAGGGTGAGACGCAGTGCGAGTGTGCGCCTCCGCTAGCTGCTAGATCCTTTGAATATTAGTGTTAGAGTACAAACAGGTGTGCTTTCCATCTCAGCGATGTAAGTATACATGAAACGGATGTTTTTTCTTTAAATTTTGCTTAAACAAAACTTTTTTTGTACTTTTCATACAAACTTGTCAGAGTTTCAAAATGATTTGTGAATATGTGAGTAGATCGGTACAGAAATAGGTACTTACCTCACTTACTCGTGCCTAAACAAACTCAGGAAACTCGCTGGACCAACTCTATTACTCTCGTCGAGTTCAAGTGGCGAACAACTGGGACTGCTTTTCCTTTTACTCCACTTCTCTTTTGTAGATATAAATAATTATATTGTTGTCTTTATAGGATTCCGTAACCAAAGGATACCAACAGGACTCTTTTTTATTTTTATTATTTTATTATTTACAATTGGTAAGCCCTTGGCATCATCTAACCTGATGGTAAGTGACGATGATGCCGAAGATGGGAGCGGGCTTACCAAGATTCTCCAACGCAATGGGGATCTGATCTGGGATAATCTTATCTTATCTTCAAGCCGGAATTAATCAATACTGTTAACACTGATTTTTAGTGGCAAAACTGAGATATGATGTTTGTAGCTAGCCAGGCGGAATAGGAAAATGCCCTATCGCCAACCGAACCGAGTCTACAAAGTTGACCACGCCGAGAATCGAACCCGCGACCTTCTGGTGTAAAGCGAAAGGAATAACCACTACGCCACGGAGGTGGTAAACTCTATATAAAAAAACTTATAGACCGACTTCAAAATGAAATTCACTCAAAAGTATGAAATAATATTATTATATTACTTAGATACACAACATTAACTAACAATAACAAAATCAAAGGTAGTTACGAATTAAATAAGGGGCCTAAAATTTTTTTAAGGTCGGTGTCAGCAATGCCATCGAATCTAAAACATTTGATACATACATCACAGACGTTGTTAACGTGGCCACCGTCGGATGTGCTTGGTAAGCGACAGCGGGAATCTGAGGTAGCAGACCGCATTTACTCAGGAGTACCGTCGCATGCCAGGTGCAGCTACGGGGGACACGCTTACAACAACAGGTGCCTTAGCCTCGACTGTTCTCCTTTATGCGCTGATATCAATGCCCTTGCAGAAGAACTTCTGGTCAGTGCGCCACCGGAACGGAACGGAACGGTAAGTAGCTGTGTGCTGGTACCGACCTTAAAAAATTAATTTAGGCCCCTTATTTAATTCGTACCTACCTTTGATTTCGTTATTGTTGGTTAATGTTGTGTATCTAAGTATAATAATATTATTTCATAGTTTTGAGTGAATTTCATTTTGAAGTCGGTCCATAAGTTTTTTAACTTTTATCTTTATTTTATTTATTTTTAGTGATAATGCTATTTATCTAAAAACGTTATACCCAGTCACCCACTCGCCAATAGAAATCAGCAAATCATAAAGCATGTGTTTTATTAACAGATACAGATTTCTGTAGCTTCCATCGTCATCTTAACAGAATAAAGTTGAGGAGTTAAATCTTCTATCATCAGCTCATCTGAATAACTTGAAAGAATACAACTATCGGTATATGATGACTAATAGACGCCAAAACTTGCAATATGTGCCTATAAAATTTAAGGGTTGTTCTTGATTTCCCTGAGATCCAATCATTAGATCCTGACTTGGTGACAATAGGACCCTCTCCGGAGTATACACTTTTGAATAAAAAAAATATTTTGTAAATCGGTTCACAGTCGGCGGAGATATCACGTAACAAACATACAAAAAAAAACATACAATCGAATTGAGAACCTCCTCCTTTTTGAAGGTGGTTGAAAATAGTTTAAGCCGACGTTCTTCTATCCTACCTTTATAGAAATGCGTTTCTTCAACTTTGATATCCAGGTATACGGGTGGTATTTCATAAAATTCGTGTAATTAGTTAGAACTAGATTTCGGCTTTTTAGCTTTTTCAAATTGTGTGTGGGCTTGGTTTTCATGATTGTAAGTGTGGCGCGAGTGAAGCGTAGACTGGATTTTACTCCAGGTTCCTCGAGAACTACACCGGGCTATTCTGATTACTGGTCACTTCCCACCCTCGCAACTATTTCTATGCAAACAAACACGTTAATCCGTTGCTCCGTGGCGACGCCGCCGCCGCCGCCGACGTGCGCGCGAGCGTGACAATGAGTTTCCTCGAGATCCCTCAGGAAATGTTTTAGGCTACGGTTATTATTAGTATACGTCATATTCGCTCGCAGTTGAGATGTTGTCAAGGGTTTACCAATTGTGAATAAAAAAAATTAAAAAAGTTTTCTAGGCATGTGTACTGATTTTTTTAATGTGAAAACGGACTTTCTGAATAAATAAGTTAAAATAAACTAATTTTGAACCATATCGTTAGAGCCTGTCTCTGAGAAACAGACATGTAGTCTCAACTATAAAGGAATGTCGGAAAGTGCTAGAAGCCATGCCTCTATGCCTCCATGCCTCAAGTATGTCGGCGCGTGCGTCGTGTGTGGCGTAACTTTGTCAATTAGCGGCGGGCCGCCGCGCGCCGTCGCTTAGAGATGGCGGGAAGGGTTCTGAACTGGGTGCCATCGAGCGCTGGGCCTACGTATACAGTGTCTTAACAAAGGTATGCACTGTTTTTAAATGGAGCTTGTACTCATGAAACTGAACAACTTTCCTCAAGAAACCCATGGTCAATTCGCAAAAAAATTTTGAACTTCCCATGCAAATCAATCAGCTGGCGGGCAAACTTTGTATGGAAGACCAAAAATTTTTTTTGCGAATTGTTCATGGCTTTCTTAGGAAAAGTCGTTTAGTTTTATGAGTACAAGCTCCAGTTAAAAAAAAGTGCATACCTTCGTTAAGACCCTATATAATGGTAAGGTTTAGGTACGAAAGCTTTAATATTGGAAATTTTCAACTACCTGCTGTAGTCTACACAATTTTTTTTTTATTGCATGTGCTTTGTTATAGTTCTCCTGACTTGGAAAAAATATTAGAATTAAAAAATAACACCTTAGGTATTTTAACGGCCAGTATATCTCATGGTTACATAAAGGTGTGGTTATACATTCAGTTTGGCTTGTATTCATTTCACTGAACAACTTATAATGTACAACTTCACGACAAAGTCTCGACATACTTTTTTAATTTTTCATACAAATCAGTCAGCTGATTGGCCAGTTTCATACAGGAAGTAATTTTTTTTCCAAAACGATCATAGATTTATTTAAAAGGTTGTTCAATTTACAGAGTAGAAGCCCACCTTTAGGTATCGCCACACCTTTATCTCGCGCCCTGCATAATCATGTCGTGCCGTCCAAAGTCATCCGTTTGGTTCACGTACGTGTGCTTTTGCGATTCTCCCTCTCTGTCTAACATAGCTATTTTAATATATCTATACCGGTCTCATATCAAAGAACTGTCAAGACGATTTTTGAAGTTCATTTTGTATCTAGGGACCGGGTATCTGATACTTTTATATGTGATCTAAGCTGCCGTGATATATATTTGTTTCGCTTACATTCAATCAGTTTTAAATAATATTCTGGTAACAAATAAGACTCAACTTCTTCAGAGAAATCTATGTGTAGACCCTTAAAAAACAACAATAAAACAAAATAATTAAAAACCCTTAAATCATAAAAACTTAACTTCTCTTTTTTGGCTAGTCGTATCCTGCATCACTCACGGGATCCAGCAAGACGGATCTAACCTCGCACCTCGCACTCCACAACCGAAGCGCCCGTACATCCCTCCTTCCGGTGCAGTCGGGTAAATAGCTTCCTGTTGCGCTTCTTCTTCTGTTCGTGTCGATGGGTTCTGCACTACAGCAATCTCGACCAGGAAGTAACAAAACTCCGCACAGAATTCAAAAAGCTCTTGACATAAACAGATTTTAAAATGAAATGTGACTTAAACTTCTACGACATAGATACTAAAATTCTTTACTAAGAAACGAATGATATAGTTATTTCAACAAAAATTACTGTTCAAAAAATTAAATATTTGTTTTGTTTTAATGTTGATATTGTGCAAACATCTTCATACATAATATTCCGTTGTTTGTATTTCTTCTCCTAAACGGCTAGATTAATTTTGATGAATTTTATTTTTGTACTTATGGGGGTTACCGGGATGGTTCTTAGCTATAGTTGGACCCTGTAAATAACGTTGTTGTTGAGATCCGTATCTTTCAACAGCGCCACCTACCAGGTCTAACTACATATAGCTAAGAACCATTCAGGTGACCCCCTAACGTATAAAAAATCATCAATATTGGTTAAACCACTAATTTCCCGGCTCCATTCCACCGTCGGTCAACGAGACGCAGGGAGGGGTTGCACCCCTTTGTTGTTGATGTTCCACCTTTTCGCACGAATCGTTACGCTTCTTCATTTTATTATGCGTACAGCGCAGGAGTGGAATTCCTTGCTTGCGTCAGTGTTTCCCGATTCCTATAATTTGGGGATCTTCAAGGCAAGAGTGAATAGGCATTATTTGAGTTTGCGTGTACCATCCTCGACTGCATCATCACTTACCATCAGGTGAGTTGCAGTCAAATGCACTCAAATTTTTAATAAAAAAAAACATTTAGGAGGAAAAGAATAAATGTAAACCGAAATTTTAATTAATATGAAACGCGGGTGGAGTCGCAGGGCACCCCCTAGTAATAATATAAAACTACCATGACAGCTGACTAGACTAGATAAAGAAGATATAATTATTATTAATGATATTTAGACATCTTGACATCAGTCTCTGCTTATTACCGTTTGACATGTCAACTCATATATGTCCCCACCGAGGGTCTCGAGCTTACCCTGAATTAGGGCGATCAGGCCTTAATCGACCACGCGGGCCCAGTGCGGGTTGGTCGACTTTACACAAAACCTTCGAGTTACCTCGCAGGCGTAAGTTAATTTAATTTAACGCTCTGTTTTTTCTAACATAATGATATCCATTTGCATGCCCTATCAAAGCTGAACTTCACGTGCCGACACCTAATGCTCAACAAAGATAAAAACTTAAGCGAACCCTAAAGAAACTCACTTGGACTCAACACAATATTATAAAAACTCATGATGACCTATTAAAATATCATGTCAATTTAAATTTAATTAAAGACATTAAATAGCGATCAGGTTTGATTATTGCCGATCTATTTCAATGTATAGGATCCAGGGTCACCTTCGCAAGGCGTAGGGCAGATTGCACTCAGCGTCAAAATATGGCGGCGATTACACCGACCCCCGGCTGGCTGCTCCACCCGGCGATCATGAAGATAAAGAATAGACAATCACCCTTCGAACCTGCCCTTTTAGGGTTTCGAAGCCGAATTGACAAAAACAGAACCCTTGCAATTTTATCAGATCCGTCCATCCGTTTGTCTGTCCGTAAGTCAAAATCAATTTTCCCTGCCACATCCTATTGTGTAGATCGACAGTAACAAAGTTAGTATAATATAAGCGGGCTTACCATGTTTTCCCAACGCAATGGAGATCTGGCTATTTTATCTTAAGCCGAAACACATCAATTTTGTTAACACTGATCTTTGGCGGCAACACTTAGATAAGATGGTGGTAGCTAGCCAGGCGGGCTATGAAAACGACCTTTCACCAACAAAACCGAGTCTTACAAATTTAACCCCACCGGGAATCGAACCCGCGACCTCCTGGTGGGAAGCGAATGGACTAAACATTACGGCAAGGAGTCGGTAAGAACTCTCGCATCAGTTTGTTTTTAGGGTCCCGTATCTCAAACAAAAAAGAGCTCCCTTTATAGGAACATTTCGTTGTTAAGGTATCAAGTTTAAATGACCATCATTCACTTAGGTCTGCGGTCCCTTGCAGCTCAATAAAATCAAGCTTCTTTGTCAAAACAATAAATAATTTTAGGAATGAATTAAAATTAAAAGCCCGACTGCATAACAACTTACCCATTTACAGCTACAGAGCCTGCCAAAGAAATGAATTTATTTTTTTGACTAGTCGGGTAAAAACGTATCCTATGTTAGTCACGGGATCAACACAAATCTAACGACACCTTGTACTTCAAAAATCGAGCCGAGGAAATAAACATATATACGCACATACACTCGAAAAACATAATCCTTCTTCTGGCGCAGTCGGGTAAAAATGATACGGTCATTTTACGTCAATTTTATGTCAGATATTTTGACACTCGCAAATGAATCAACACTTATAGGGTACTTCACATTTGACCTAGAATCATGAAATTTGAAAATGAGCAAGGCAAAGGGATAAATTAGTAGTTACATTCAAACTTACGTTTGCACTTAAAATAAAAACATTTTTTTCATCTTTAAAGTAGAGTTTTCATTAGTCGGACCCTCAGTACGCGGGGCCGACTCGTACTTGACCGGTCTTTTGTTTGTTTTGTTCTGTTAATGGCTTATAAACATTTAATTGATAATGAAAATATAAAGTACATTTTCAAATACAATTACGTTTTTGAGAACATAAAACCAAAACAACAAGAATACGATATAGATAATTTGAGAACCATGGGGGCGTCGCACGCGCGGCACATGTCGCGACACGGAAACGAGTCTCTGACAGGTTTTTACCCTAATATCAACGACCGATGCGACCATGTGTACTTATGTTAAATACGTTCTGGCGTAAAACATTTTATCTAAGTTTATTTTGTGTACAGACGAGGCATTACAAATAATTATGAACAGTTCGTGGTACTACTTATATAAATACCCCTCACGAGCTCATCGACGCACCAAGTTCAGAGGCTGACGTACAAGTAACTCCTATCCGAATATGGTCTCCAAAAACGGTGCCATTTTCAATGTTTATGATGCCTTTTTCTAAGAAATACAAATTGAAAGGTTCATACTCGCGTTGTCGGACAATCTAACGTTTGTACACTATTCCATTGTTTATGTGAAACCGCGGACACATCACTGTCAATTAATGTGCAAGCTTTGGAATTTCACTTGCAATAAAACTTCTAATTCACGACCATAAAGGATTTGGGATTTAAGACGCCGCAATTTTAACACTACACTATTATTATGCTGCAACGACAGAGGGCTGGGCCCTCTTAATAATGATGATGACTACTATAACGTCGAAGACGCACCTAATACTAGATAAATTAGCGAATTTTTCTCACCTTTCACTTTATCATTCCGTAAATACTAAAGTTACTTCAATCTAAATACGAAACACCTAAAAATACTTGCAGAGAGAAAAACCCTAAACGTCATGTCTCAAGACATTTATTTAATTTTGTAGTCAAATGAAGCTCTAAACAATAAAAGTTGCGAAGGGCCTGTAACCGGCCCGGCCGGGCCCGGCGCGACGGCGCGAGCGGCGCGGCGTGACGCTTTTACGGACGGGGCCTCTAAGGGCCTGTGTGTTGCAAATATTTGCTCGGGCACATTAGCACAACTTTCGCCCTTCTAGTCGACTCGTTTTATTCTCACAAGTTGGCTATTATTCTCGTGGAAAATTGGAAGTTAACTCGAGCCGCGCGCGGGGAGTGGACTCAACTTGTGACAAGTAATAAGAATGTACACTATTTTTTTAGACTGGTACAAATGTTGAAGATCAGATCAAAATCATAACACGCTACACTATAAATCTCTTCTTCTCTTCTCTCTTATTCTGTGGCACAATTAACCGTGCTATCCAAGGGATAGACGGCGTCTGGTGTTTCACTTACCATCGCCCGCGGTCACGTGTAGGGCATTTAGATTTACACCTACGGACGTGTGCAATGCGACCTTTATACACATCTGGATGCAGTTTTCCTTCATCGTTAAAGCAATCGGTAAGTATATGTTACGTAAGTTTCAGAAACTCATTGGTACATTGGCCGTCCGGATATGAACCCGAGACCTCTGGTTAAGAAGACCGAATCATTACCGTTGAGCCACCGACGCTTTAGTACGATTTTATACGTATGTAAATACGTACCTAACGATTATTTACATCAGCTATAAACACGCTACATAAAAACTCTTGTTTCCTATTCTGGAATCAAAAACGTGGGCTAAATGATACAAAATCTGTTATCCAAAAGAAATATTTGTACATTTTTAAAATCTTTGTAACAAAGGGCGGCCCAGAATTAACTGTATTAGCTCACTCCATTAAACCTTTCTTTATTTCGGTAAAAAAATCTTGTTTTCATTTTTATCCAACGCTAGGAGGCGATTTAAAACATTCCAGCCGTTATTCTGTACATAATGGCCCAAAATTCGGGCAGATTTTTCTGGAACAAATTGCGCGGTCGGTGGCGGACAAAAGGTGCCCTTTACGGCCCTCTGTTGGTCCCTCGAGCCGGATTTGCGCCTAATTTGTTTTTCTTTCGGCAGCAGGTGGCACGCGACCTGCCCCGGCGGCAGCGGGGTCCTCGCCTCATTTACATGGAATATAAAACAATCCGTTCCTCATACCAACCGTATAAATCGCTCGGAAGTTTGTTGAAAGATTTTAAGGGTTAACTGGAGGGACGAAATCCCATACAAACGTACTTTCGTTTTAATTTCGAAACCATAAAACTCATCGTATTCAAATTTTTTACAAGCATTAAGATGATAAATATCTAGATCTGTAATTAGTTTTGGTTCGAAAATATTAAACAAAAAAAAAGTTATAGTAACTTAAAATTTGCCCTTTTTATCGACGAAATCGAGTAATATTTAGACGCCTATTACACTTATAATTATATTTTCGATCCTTATGGAAACTAATTATACGACTAGAGTGAAGACTCTAAATTCCAAATAATTTAGTTTTATTTGGGTATCTATCGTATTTATCGAAATAAACGAAAACTACGAAAACCTTTCGATTCATGGCCTATAACGGCCCGTTTCGCTGGCGTTCAGTGCTCTCTCTTTGTCGTACGCGGGGGTGTAGCTCTCACATGCGGGGGTCGGGACGGAGCTACTTGCCCCGCCTGCGCCTCAGTTTAAAAATAGAATGCCAGTTGCCAGAAAGAGCCAGCTGAAGAATAATACGTTTATTTATTTTATATTTTAAAACCCGAAAAGCATCACCAAGCATCAACCAGCTTACGTACGTACGTCAGTACCGATACCTATTTGATGTTGACCATTATTTACAGGTATATTGTAAAGTAGTGGCTAGTAATAATTACTAGTAGAGCTGTTCATAATAATAAGGTTTATTATTAAATAAATCCGAAGTACATGTAGCAGAACCTGATTATTTTACATTTTTATATAACGTGTTACGAATATATTTTATTCTTACACTATTTTCTAAAACATATTCCTGTTGGTGTTCATATACTTCTATTATGACTGTAACACGGTCATGTTATTATGTGTTGTTGATAGTTAGATACCTATTTTTTTATTAATTTATTTTTATAGTATTATCTTTACAATAATGTGTGCACTTTCTAAAACTTGAAACTTTTATGACTATTATGGCTGCAAATTACTGTGATATAAAGACAATTTTTATTGTTCTAAGTATAATAATATATTTTTTTACTAATAAATATATACCTACACTCGACAATTTAAATACTTTTATTATTTAATCTTGCGTTGAACCAGTTCATTTATTTTTTCTGGTAAAAATAGTCCATTTTATCTGGATTATAATTGAAGTAGGTATGTCATTAATATGCTAGAATTCATTCCAACCTATTCAACCGATTTTATAAAGTTATTGTAATTATCTTCACCGTTATGGTCCTTTTCTGTTGTATAATAAGTATCAGCGAATAACTAAATGATGAAGCGCGCCGCCGCCGCCGCCTGCATTGCAAGTAAACAAAGTAAGTACCTAGGTTACATATTTTTTACAACAGACTGTTCTTATCAGTGCAACGAGCCGGCGTCGCGTCGTCGTCGCCACGCGAGAGGGGCTCGCGCGGGTGCCGGCGCGGTGTGACGGATTCTCTGTCTCGTTTTTTTAGCGCCCTTTCTCTTTCTCGACGAAATAGCAACACGACGAAGCGCGTCGGTAGGCACTCGCTGTGGAGTTCGCCCGCGCCTCCAGTACCACCTTAAGATACACGATTTGTTGGGAAATCTGCGAGTTTGAAACTTTCTACAGTATAAACTCTATAAAACGTCACTCTTTCAAACGAAAAAATTTTGGCTGCAGTTGGTTTACTTTGACGCTAATATCTCTCTGTATAACGACAACTCTCTATAACGTCACAAATGCCCGGTCCCTTGAGTGTCGCTATATAGAGTTTACACTGTATTTGAAGAAATGTAAATCCTAGCTTCTTTTCGCCTGTACTGTGAGTTTCAAAAATATCATCACGTCTTACGTCACACGCTCATGTGGTTGGGTTAAACTGTACTTCTACATGTAGTGGGTGGTGACTCTCCGACGCGAGTCACACGCTCATGTGGTTGGGTTAAACTGTACTACTACATGTGGTGGGTGGTGACTTTCCGACGCGAGTCACACGCTCATGTCGTTGGGTTAAACTGTACTACTACATGTGGTGGGTGGTGACTTATCAACGCGAATCACACGCTCATGTGGCTAGGTTAAACTGTAGTACTACATGTGGTGGGTGGTGACATTCCGACGCGGGTCACACGCTCATGTGGTTGGGTTAAACTGAACTACTACATGTGGTGGGTGGTGACTTTCCGACGCGATTCACACGCTCATGTGGTTGGGTTAAACTGTACTACTACATGTGGTGGGTGGTGACTTTCAGACGTGAGTCACACGCTCATGTGGTTGGGTTAAACTGAACTACTACATGCGGTGGGTGGTGACTTTCCGACGCGAGTCACACGCTCATGTGGTTGAGTTAAACTGTACTACTACATGTGGTGGGTGGTGACTTTCCGACGCGAGTCACACGCTCATGTGGTTGGGTTAAACTGTACTACTACATGTGGTGGGTGGTGACTTATCAACGCGAGTTACACGCTCATGTGGTTGGGTTAATTTGTACTACTACATGTGGTGGGTGGTGACTTTCCGACGCGAGTCACACGCTCATGTGGTTGGGTTAAACTGAACTACTACATGTGGTGGGTGGTGACTTTCCGACGCGAGTCACAAGATCATGTAGTCGGGTTAAACTGTACTACTACATGTGGTGGGTGGTGAGTTTTCGACGCGAGTCACACGCTCATGTGGTTGGGTTAAACTGTACTACTACATGTGGTGGGTGGTGACATTCCGACGCGGGTCACACGCTCATGTGGTTGGGTTAAACTGAACTACTACATGTGGTGGGTGGTGACTTTCCGACGCGATTCACACGCTCATGTGGTTGGGTTAAACTGTACTACTACATGTGGTGGGTGGTGACTTTCCGACGTGAGTCACACGCTCATGTGGTTGGGTTAAACTGAACTACTACATGTGGTGGGTGGTGACTTTCCGACGCGACTCACAAGCTCATGTGGTCGGGTTATACTGTACTACTACATGTGGTGGGTGGTGACTTTCCGACGCGAGTCACACGCTCATGTGGTTGGGTTAAACTGTACTACTACATGTGGTGGGTGGTGACTTTCCGACGCGAGTCACACGCTCATGTGGTTGGGTTAAACTGTACTACTACATGTGGTGGGTGGTGACTTTCCGACGCGAGTCACACGCTCATGTGGTTGGGTTAAACTGTACTACTACATGTGGTGGATGGTGACTTATCAACGCAAGTCACAAGCTCATGTGGTCGGGTTAAACTGTACTACTACATGTGGTGGGTGGTGAGTTTTCGACGCGAGTCACACGCTCATGTGGTTGGGTTAAACTGAACTACTACATGTGGTGGGTGGTGACTTTCCGACGCGAGTCACAAGCTCATGTGGTCGGGTTATACTGTACTACTACATGTGGTGGGTGGTGACTTTCCGACGCGAGTCACACGCTCATGTGGTTGGGTTAAACTGTACTACTACATGTGGTGGGTGGTGACTTTCCGACGCGAGTCACACGCTCATGTGGTTGGGTTAAACTGAACTATTACATGTGGTGGGTGGTGACTTTCCGACGCGATTCACACGCTCATGTGGTTGGGTTAAACCTGGTGGGTTAGTGGCCGCGTACCTATCCTTGATTGTAAAGGTAGAAACTCGAGGAATAAGTCAAGTTTGCACTTGAGATGCGTGACAAAGGGCTACAAGGCAAAGGCAAAAGGCAAAGAAAATTAAACTCAGAATTATATTAAGACATCAATTATCTGTGCATCAAACGAAACTCTTTATTCTGTGCTACTTATTATCTGTTTAGATTTTTGTAATTTTGTACAAAAGCTCATGTGGTCGGGTTATACTGTACTACTACATGTGGTGGGTGGTGAGTTTTCAACGCGAGTCACACGCTCATGTGGTTGGGTTAAACTGTACTACTACATGTGATGGGTGGTGACTTTCCGACGCGAGTCACAAGCTCATGTGGTCGGGTTAAACTGTACTACTACATGTGGTGGGTGGTGACTTTCCGACGCGAGTCACACGCTCATGTGGTTGGGTTAAACCTGGTGGGTTAGTGGCCGCGTACCTATGCTTGATTGGAACAAAGGTAAAAACTCGAGGATTAAGTCAAGTTTGCACTTGAGATGCGTGACAAAGGGCTACAAGGCAAAGGCAAAAAGCAAAGAAAATTAAGCGAAGAATTATATTAAGACATCAAATATCTGTGCATCAAATAAAACTCTTTATTCTGTGCTACTTATTATCTGTTTATATTTTTGTAATTGTACAATAAAGCATATTTGATTGATTGATATAATAAAATACAGTTACCTTTAGTTTTTTTTTTATTTCCGACAATATTCAATTACAATCATTCAGCACTACCATCGTGTAACACGATGTCGCACAGGACAAAGAGGCCCTCTGCGTCCCATCCACCGCTTTTATAGCCTTGTCCCTCCTCACCTCGTCCGATCACTCCACATCCCTCCTCTACCCTCTCCACTCCGCTCCTCTTTTTTTTAATTCACAATTGGTAAGTCATTGACATCATCTCACCTGATTGTAAGTGACGATGATGCCGAAGATGGAAGCGGGCTTACCAAGATTCCCCAACGCAATGGAGAACTGGCTATCTTATCTTCAAGCCGGAACACATCAATGCTGTTAACACTGATGTTTGGCGGCAAGACTTAGATAAGATGGTGGTAGCTAGCCAGGCGGGCTTAGAAAATGTATTATCATGAAAATGTACCATAACTTTGAAACAAATATAGAGCCACATTATTCAGTCACAATTATAAACTCCGAAACACGTGTGAATATTCAAAGAGCATCCAGCTCCGTCCACTCCCCAGCGTACGTCTCTGGGGCTCCACACAACACTGTGATGCTATTTAGTCTCGATACTGTCTTGATACTCCAATTAAAGTTTAGCTGTTTTCCTAGTTAGGTAAAAGAGGAATGAAATAGGGGATGATCCTCATTTTGAAAATTTTCCTTTTGTAGGGGTACTAAAATCTATCATTGTAACATATTTCAAGAAGTACTGCATATTTTGGATAATTGGTGTGTGAGAAAGTCAGTGATAATATTAGGGAACATTGACGTTAAATATTTTACAAACATAGTTACAAATTTGCAACTTGTTAAAATTTAAATTGTCGACTTTTTAATTACGCGTGGTCAGTACTTCTACGCTTGCAAAAGGAGATGCAATGGGTGGGTGAAAAGAGATCATAACAGTACCATCAGTTCGAGTGACTGGAGATTACTAGATTTTTTATTTTATTCAATTGTACTGAGAATTTTTGCATCAGACGTCATTATAGTTAGGATTGTTATCCCGTATAACAATCCTAACTATAAAGACTATAACTATAATTTATTTCACTCCGGCATAACAATTAATGACTATAACTATAATTTATTTCACTCCGGCATAACAATCCTAACTATAATGACTCCGGCAGCGTAGTGACTGACCAAAAATCATGGTTCTGTTCCGACACAATAACTTTACAACGAGTTGTGCCGATCAGATAGTTCATTAAGAATCCAAGATTTAAATATATTCGTTTGATATCAGTTTGTGTATTGTACATATAATGGTGTACTTGTTTACACAACAACGTGAGTAGTTTACGCTTACATAAAATATTGATAGTAACAAATCAGATTCGTGAAAAACATCCATCAGAATTCCGACATATTGCAGGAACATCATTGATTATTAATGCAAAACCATGCATAATTTAGCAAAATCTACCTCGAGCCCTTTTGGTACGATTTCGTATGCGGAGTCTGCGAGGTGACGTGCGATAATTCAATACGCCTCAGGAACAGACATCTGCCTCCAGACCTGCCACTCTAACCATTCTGCTTCCAAAACTTCCATACTACATTATGAATATAGAATGATGCTAGAACGAGTTGAAACTTCTACCCAATGTACAGGTAGCTACCGGAGCTGTAGGCGCGCTCACTTCAACTTTTTTCACTGCTGGCGGCTCGATCCACGCTTGAGACGCCAGAACGAGTTGAAACTACTACTTACTGTACATGTAGCTACTGGAGCTGTAGGCGCGCTCACTTCCACGGTTTCCACTGATGGCGGCTCGATTCCCGCTCGAGACGCCAGAACGAGTTGAAACTACTACCCACTGTACAGGTAGCTACTGGAGCTGTAGGCGCGCTCACTTCCTCGGTTTCCACTGATGGCGGCTCGATTCCCGCTCGAGACGCCAGAACGAGTTGAAACTACTACCCACTGTACAGGTAGCTACTGGAGCTGTAGGCGCGCTCACTTCCACGGTTTCCACTGATGGCGGCTCGATTCCCGCTCGAGACGCCAGAACGAGTTGAAACTACTACCCACTGTACAGGTAGCTCCTGGAGCTGTAGGCGCGCTCACTTCCACGGTTTCCACTGATGGCGGCTCGATTCCCGCTCGAGACGCCAGAACGAGTTGAAACTACTACCCACTGTACAGGTAGCTACTGGAGCTGTAGGCGCGCTCACTTCCACGGTTTCCACTGATGGCGGCTCGATTCCCGCTCGAGACGCCAGAACGTGTTGAAACTACTACCCACTGAACAGGTAGCTACTGGAGCTGTAGGCGCGCTCACTTCCTCGGTTTCCATTGATGGCGGCTCGATTCCCGTTCGAGACGCCAGAACGAGTTGAAACTACTACCCACTGTACAGGTAGTTACCGGAGCTGTAGGCGCGCTCACTTCCACGGTTTCCACTGCTGGTGGTTCAATTCCCGCTCGAGACGCCAGAGCGAGTTATAACTACTACTCACTGTATAGGTAGCTACCGGAGCTGTAGGCGCGCTCACTTCCACGGTTTCCACTGATGGCGGCTCGATTCCCGCTCGAGACGCCAGAACGAGTTGAAACTACTACCCACTGTACAGGTAGCTACTGGAGCTGTAGGCGCGCTCACTTCCACGGTTTCCACTGATGGCGGCTCGATTCCCGCTCGAGACGCCAGAACGAGTTGAAACTACTACCCACTGTACAGGTAGCTACTGGAGCTGTAGGCGCGCTCACTTCCACGGTTTCCACTGCTGGTGGTTCAATTCCCGCTCGAGACGCCAGAGCGAGTTATAACTACTACCTAACCACTGTACAGGTAACTACCGGAGCTGTAGGCACGCTCACTTCCACGGTTTCCACTGCTGGTGGTTCAATTCCCTCTCGAGACGCCAGAACGAGTTGAAACTACTACTCACTGTATAGGTAGCTACCGGAGCTGTAGGCGCGCTCACTTCCACGGTTTCCACTGATGGCGGCTCGATTCCCGCTCGAGACGCCAGAACGAGTTCTAACTACTACCTAACCACTGTACAGGTAACTACCGGAGCTGTAGGCACGCTCACTTCCACGGTTTCCACTGCTGGTGGTTCAATTCCCGCTCGAGACGCCAGAGCGAGTTACAACTACTACCTAACCACTGTACAGGTAACTACCGGAGCTGTAGGCACGCTCACTTCCACGGTTTCCACCGCTGGTGGCTCGATCACCGCTCGAGACGCCAGATTAGCTGGCTTCCACATCTCTATGTACACTTATAGGACAGTTATAAACTATCTTGATTGTCAGTAACAGCTCAACAACAGATATGGTGTCACTTGGGATAACCAGTAGCCCCATTTGCAAAACCGATGAGCTTGTCCTTACAAAGTAATATATAAGGTCCTTGGCCTCATGGATTATTCATGGGTTCCATACTTCCACGTGATTACAATGTGTGTCGCGAGATTTTTTCCCTCCGTCAGCAGGTTGCTTATCGACGTCCCTGTGACACGGGTTCTCGGAGAAGCAATCGCTTTCCTAAATATACGTCGAGATCAAACCTTTGTGTAATGGAGTAGCTGAGAGAACGTCACGGCCGCGGCCGGCCAGACCTGTCGAGACACGTCTATACGATACGCAGCATAGTAATGTGACCAGTGAAGTATTCTGCGCCCAAGAACCTCTCTTAATGGGACAAGAAATACGAACTTATAATTCAAAATTATTAAAAAAGATAATAATAATAATAATAAATTTATTTATTTCACAAAAAGTTTACAAGTTAGAAAAACAAGGTCTTAATTCTAGTTGTACATCTTAACTTTATTTATTAGAACTCTGGCTACTAAACTAGGCTAGAGAAAGCCTGTACCTTAGCAGTCAGCGAGCAGAGATAGGAACAAAATATGCGATGTCAACCGACAATTTTAAGTGAGAATTTAACAAAATAAAAGTCAACAAAATGCATGTGCAATGTGTGTTAGTGTGTGTGTGGGTCAGTCTGTGTGTGTGTGTGTGTATGCGTGTGTGTGTGTGTGTCAGTCTATGTGTGTATGTGTAGATTTCGCTGATTATCATTTTTATACCTATACTAGCTTTTACCCGCGACTTCACCCATGTGGACGTTGGTTTTAAGACTGGTTTTGAAGGTGAGTGGTGCATGGACATGAGTTTTCACCAAATCCCTATCCCAGATCCGGATATTCTGATTAGCAGTCTATGTCAATTTCCATTCCCGTAACCAATTCTATACAAAAAAAACACTTCAATCCGTTACTCCGTTGCGACGCCGACGTGCGCGAGCGTGGAAACGAATGTCAGTATATGCTTATTAGTAAATTATGTCATTTCCCCCTCAACCATCTCTGTGCAAAAACACAACAATCCATTAACAAAAAAAGAGAATTTTTTCAGTTCCCTCTGCATCAGACTATACTATTTTCACGGACTAAAAGTAGCCTATGTCCTTCCCTGTGACACAGGCTATGTGCATGCCAAATTCCTCTCTGGTGCTGCTAGGTAAGTCGATCGCAGCAAACGTGCTGACGGACGTCGCATCCCACACAACGCACTTCCCGTTCTCCCAAGGCACCACGGTTAGGCCATCTGGCCGCTTTCCAACCACCCGGCCAGCCCAGGGAGTTCCAGACAGCATTGCACTCCTTCGGACACTAGAGCCCGTCTGATTATTTTGTTGATGTTGCATTGGCGTGGACACCTGCTTAGCGCTCTTGCCACAGCTCAGACCATGGTGCGCCCCGGTATCCACCGCACCATGTATTTTTTATGTTACCACATACATTAAAGCTGTCATCATAATCATATAAGCTCTCATATACGTCCCCACCGAGGGGCTCGAGCCTACCCTGAATTAAGGTGATCGGGCCTTAGTCGACAACGCGGGCCAAGTGCGGGTTGGTCGAATTCACACACAACCTACAAATTCCTTTGCAGGCGTGCAGGTTTCCTCGCGATGTTTTTTCTTCACCGTAAGAGCTTCGGATAAACGTACATATGAAATCAAAATTCGAAAACACATTGATTCGGTGCCTTGGCCGTTTATTTTAGGCTGTAAGCTTCCAAAATAAAAGAATAAAATATCATAGTAAATTTGAGTTTTTCATAGTCATCAACATGCAAATTTTATATATAATAAAGTAGTTATTTCAGAAAACTTTATTACGATTGGCGGTCTGTTGAATTACAAGAGACTGAATTATACTTGTATGGGAGACGAATCTTCTACGGGCTCCTAACGAATTTTAATAATAAATATGTCATTAACGAAATATAATTTGGATCCATCTCAGATGATAATTAATTAATAGAGCTTTGTCGCTAAGTTAACTACACAAATGTATACGTATACATACGAGTGTACAGGTACTACGCGACATCGCTACATGACGAGACGTTCATTACGCAAATTGTAACCCCTTTGTCTCTCTGCCTGCATAGTTAATTGTTTAATAAACCAAATTACATTCACGCCACGTTCGCTATAATATGCGCGATATCGCGGCGGATCCCAATTATTTAATCCATTTTAAAATATATATGTCGGAGCGCAAGGACGTGGCGCCACCTATGCATTTGGTTTGGTACTTGTTTGTTAGCCAATCAAAATCGTTGTGATTATCAAACCATTAAATGACAATGCAGCCAACCTACAGAGGCTACGACAGAGGCGCCAATCATTTTACGAGCACTTTTGATCGAGCAGCTGAACTGTCAATTTGGGAAGCCAGCCCCGTGCCAAACTCATCGCAGTCTATAAAATAATTGTTTTTCATCCGAATCATCGTCAAGCCTCGTGTTGCAAACGTGTGTGAATATTGATTGTACACTCCAAAACTTCTCAAAG
Organism: Coleophora flavipennella; assembly: GCA_947284805.1. NCBI lineage: Eukaryota > Metazoa > Arthropoda > Insecta > Lepidoptera > Coleophoridae > Coleophora > Coleophora flavipennella. The sequence goes on from OX369266.1 coordinate 689,785, forward strand.
ACGAGTTTATTTCTTAGATCCCGGCCAAAACCTTTCTGATGATCCGAAATATAGTGCCTACATTGGATGCATTCTGGATACAAGGACGGACGGACGACCATCCGTTTCTTAGTTGAATAATGTAAAAAAATAGTTTAATCTGCTGAAGCATTTATGAGTTCTGAGCACACAGAATTTTCATTCGTTTATCTATGGGTTGATTCAATTACTAATCTACAATGAGACCCAAGTTAATAAGGCTGCAAGCTGCTTTCTGGACAAGTCAATTAGGGGATCCTGCCCGGGGCACTGCGCACTATGCTTAAACAGAATTAATAACTTTCTTTATACAGCGATAAACAGAAGTGTAAAATTGAAAAATACAATTATTCCGGGCTAAACTGAGATTCCCTGTACTATCAGAACCAGCCGCTATCTACCGCCTCCGTGGCGTAACGGTTAGTCCATCTGCTTTACACCAGGAGGTCGTGGGTTCGATTCCGGCGGGGTCAACTTGAGTAGTAGGTATTCGCGGGTTCTAGACCACTTAATATGCATGGCTGGCTTTTTTTAAATAGCGACTCGTTGTTTTCGCAAAAACGCCAGCGACGACCCTAATTAAGGGCTCGGCCTGGCAGTAGTAGGTATTCGCGGGTTCTAGACCACTTAATATGCATGGCTGGCTTTTTTTTAATAGCGACTCGTTGTTTTCGCAAAAAACGCCAGCGACGACCCTAATTAAGGGCTCGGCCCAGCAGTAGTAGGTATTCGCGGGTTCTAGACCACTTAATATGCATGGCTGGCTTTTTTTTAATAGCGACTCGTTGTCTTCGCAAAAAACGCCAGCGACGACCCTAATTAAGGGCTCGGCCCGGCAGTAGTAGGTATTCGCGGGCTCTAGACCACTTAATATGCATGGCTGGCTTTTTTTTAATAGCGACTCGTTGTTTTCGCAAAAAACGCCAGCGACGACCCTAATTAAGGGCTCGGCCCGGCAGTAGTAGGTATTCGCGGTTCTAGACCACTTAATATGCATGGCTGGCTTTTTTTTAATAGCGACTCGTTGTTTTCGCAAAAACGCCAGCGACGACCCTAATTAAGGGCTCGGCCCGGCAGTAGTAGGTATTCGCGGGTTCTAGACCACTTAATATGCATGGCTGGCTTTTTTTTAATAGCGACTCGTTGTTTTCGCAAAAAACGCCAGCGACGACCCTAATTAAGGGCTCGGCCCAGCAGTAGTAGGTATTCGCGGGTTCTAGACCACTTAATATGCATGGCTGGCTTTTTTTTAATAGCGACTCGTTGTTTTCGCAAAAACGCCAGCGACGACCCTAATTAAGGGCTCGGCCCGGCAGTAGTAGGTATTCGCGGGTTCTAGACCACTTAATATGCATGGCTGGCTTTTTTTTAATAGCGACTCGTTGTTTTCGCAAAAAACGCCAGCGACGACCCTAATTAAGGGCTCGGCCCAGCAGTAGTAGGTATTCGCGGGTTCTAGACCACTTAATATGCATGGCTGGCTTTTTTTTAATAGCGACTCGTTGTTTTCGCAAAAACGCCAGCGACGACCCTAATTAAGGGCTCGGCCCGGCAGTAGTAGGTATTCGCGGGTTCTAGACCACTTAATATGCATGGCTGGCTTTTTTTTAATAGCGACTCGTTGTTTTCGCAAAAAACGCCAGCGACGACCCTAATTAAGGGCTCGGCCCGGCAGTAGTAGGTATTCGCGGGCTCTAGACCACTTAATATGCATGGCTGGCTTTTTTTAATAGCGACTCGTTGTCTTCGCAAAAAACGCCAGCGACGACCCTAATTAAGGGCTCGGCCCGGCAGTAGTAGGTAGGTATTCGCGGGCTCTAGACCACTTAATATGCATGGCTGGCTTTTTTTAATAGCGACTCGTTGTCTTCGCAAAAAACGCCAGCGACGACCCTAATTAAGGGCTCGGCCCGGCAGTAGTAGGTATTCGCGGGCTCTAGACCACTTAATATGCATGGCTGGCTTTTTTTTAATAGCGACTCGTTGTTTTCGCAAAAAACGCCAGCGACGACCGTAATTAAGGGCTCGGCCCGGCAGTAGTAGGTATTCGCGGGCTCTAGACCACTTAATATGCATGGCTGGCTTTTTTTTAATAGCGACTCGTTGTTTTCGCAAAAAACGCCAGCGACGACCCTAATTAAGGGCCCGGCCCGGCAGTAGTAGGTATTCGCGGGCTCTAGACCACTTAATATGCATGGCTGGCTTTTTTTTAATAGCGACTCGTTGTTTTCGCAAAAAACGCCAGCGACGACCCTAATTAAGGGCTCGGCCCAGCAGTAGTAGGTATTCGCGGGTTCTAGACCACTTAATATGCATGGCTGGCTTTTTTTTAATAGCGACTCGTTGTTTTCGCAAAAACGCCAGCGACGACCCTAATTAAGGGCTCGGCCCGGCAGTAGTAGGTATTCGCGGGTTCTAGACCACTTAATATGCATGGCTGGCTTTTTTTTAATAGCGACTCGTTGTTTTGGCAAAAAACGCCAGCGACGACCCTAATTAAGGGCTCGGCCCGGCAGTAGTAGGTATTCGCGGGTTCTAGACCACTTAATATGCATGGCTGGCTTTTTTTTAATAGCGACTCGTTGTTTTCGCAAAAACGCCAGCGACGACCCTAATTAAGGGCTCGGCCCGGCAGTAGTAGGTATTCGCGGCTTCTAGACCACTTAATATGCATGGCTGGCTTTTTTTTAATAGCGACTCGTTGTTTTCGCAAAAAACGCCAGCGACGACCCTAATTAAGGGCTCGGCCCAGCAGTAGTAGGTATTCGCGGGTTCTAGACCACTTAATATGCATGGCTGGCTTTTTTTTAATAGCGACTCGTTGTTTTCGCAAAAACGCCAGCGACGACCCTAATTAAGGGCTCGGCCCGGCAGTAGTAGGTATTCGCGGGTTCTAGACCACTTAATATGCATGGCTGGCTTTTTTTTAATAGCGACTCGTTGTTTTCGCAAAAAACGCCAGCGACGACCCTAATTAAGGGCTCGGCCCAGCAGTAGTAGGTATTCGCGGGTTCTAGACCACTTAATATGCATGGCTGGCTTTTTTTTAATAGCGACTCGTTGTTTTCGCAAAAACGCCAGCGACGACCCTAATTAAGGGCTCGGCCCGGCAGTAGTAGGTATTCGCGGGTTCTAGACCACTTAATATGCATGGCTGGCTTTTTTTTAATAGCGACTCGTTGTTTTCGCAAAAAACGCCAGCGACGACCCTAATTAAGGGCTCGGCCCGGCAGTAGTAGGTATTCGCGGGCTCTAGACCACTTAATATGCATGGCTGGCTTTTTTTAATAGCGACTCGTTGTCTTCGCAAAAAACGCCAGCGACGACCCTAATTAAGGGCTCGGCCCGGCAGTAGTAGGTATTCGCGGGCTCTAGACCACTTAATATGCATGGCTGGCTTTTTTTAATAGCGACTCGTTGTCTTCGCAAAAAACGCCAGCGACGACCCTAATTAAGGGCTCGGCCCGGCAGTAGTAGGTATTCGCGGGCTCTAGACCACTTAATATGCATGGCTGGCTTTTTTTTAATAGCGACTCGTTGTTTTCGCAAAAAACGCCAGCGACGACCGTAATTAAGGGCTCGGCCCGGCAGTAGTAGGTATTCGCGGGCTCTAGACCACTTAATATGCATGGCTGGCTTTTTTTTAATAGCGACTCGTTGTTTTCGCAAAAAACGCCAGCGACGACCCTAATTAAGGGCCCGGCCCGGCAGTAGTAGGTATTCGCGGGCTCTAGACCACTTAATATGCATGGCTGGCTTTTTTTTAATAGCGACTCGTTGTTTTCGCAAAAAACGCCAGCGACGACCCTAATTAAGGGCTCGGCCCAGCAGTAGTAGGTATTCGCGGGTTCTAGACCACTTAATATGCATGGCTGGCTTTTTTTTAATAGCGACTCGTTGTTTTCGCAAAAACGCCAGCGACGACCCTAATTAAGGGCTCGGCCCGGCAGTAGTAGGTATTCGCGGGTTCTAGACCACTTAATATGCATGGCTGGCTTTTTTTTAATAGCGACTCGTTGTTTTCGCAAAAACGCCAGCGACGACCCTAATTAAGGGCTCGGCCTGGCAGTAGTAGGTATTCGCGGGCTCTAGACCACTTAATATGCATGGCTGGCTTTTTTTTAATAGCGACTCGTTGTTTTCGCAAAAAAACGCCAGCGACGACCCTAATTAAGGGCTCGGCCCGGCAGTAGTAGGTATTCGCGGGCTCTAGACCACTTAATATGCATGGCTGGCTTTTTTTTAATAGCGACTCGTTGTTTTCGCAAAAAACGCCAGCGACGACCCTAATTAAGGGCCCGGCCCGGCAGTAGTAGGTATTCGCGGGCTCTAGACCACTTAATATGCATGGCTGGCTTTTTTTTAATAGCGACTCGTTGTTTTCGCAAAAAAACGCCAGCGACGACCCTAATTAAGGGCTCGGCCCGGCAGTAGTAGGTATTCGCGGGTTCTAGACCACTTAATATGCATGGCTGGCTTTTTTTTAATAGCGACTCGTTGTTTTCGCAAAAAACGCCAGCGACGACCCTAATTAAGGGCTCGGCCCGGCAGTAGTAGGTATTCGCGGGTTCTAGACCACTTAATATGCATGGCTGGCTTTTTTTTAATAGCGACTCGTTGTTTTCGCAAAAAACGCCAGCGACGACCCTAATTAAGGGCTCGGCCCAGCAGTAGTAGGTATTCGCGGGTTCTAGACCACTTAATATGCATGGCTGGCTTTTTTTTAATAGCGACTCGTTGTTTTCGCAAAAACGCCAGCGACGACCCTAATTAAGGGCTCGGCCCGGCAGTAGTAGGTATTCGCGGGTTCTAGACCACTTAATATGCATGGCTGGCTTTTTTTTAATAGCGACTCGTTGTTTTGGCAAAAAACGCCAGCGACGACCCTAATTAAGGGCTCGGCCCGGCAGTAGTAGGTATTCGCGGGTTCTAGACCACTTAATATGCATGGCTGGCTTTTTTTTAATAGCGACTCGTTGTTTTCGCAAAAACGCCAGCGACGACCCTAATTAAGGGCTCGGCCCGGCAGTAGTAGGTATTCGCGGGTTCTAGACCACTTAATATGCATGGCTGGCTTTTTTTTAATAGCGACTCGTTGTTTTCGCAAAAAACGCCAGCGACGACCCTAATTAAGGGCTCGGCCCAGCAGTAGTAGGTATTCGCGGGTTCTAGACCACTTAATATGCATGGCTGGCTTTTTTTTTAATAGCGACTCGTTGTTTTCGCAAAAAACGCCAGCGACGACCCTAATTAAGGGCTCGGCCCGGCAGTAGTAGGTATTCGCGGGTTCTAGACCACTTAATATGCATGGCTGGCTTTTTTTTAATAGCGACTCGTTGTTTTCGCAAAAAACGCCAGCGACGACCCTAATTAAGGGCTCGGCCCGGCAGTAGTAGGTATTCGCGGGCTCTAGACCACTTAATATGCATGGCTGGCTTTTTTTTAATAGCGACTCGTTGTTTTCGCAAAAAACGCCAGCGACGACCCTAATTAAGGGCTCGGCCCGGCAGTAGTAGGTATTCGCGGGCTCTAGACCACTTAATATGCATGGCTGGCTTTTTTTAATAGCGACTCGTTGTTTTCGCAAAAAACGCCAGCGACGACCCTAATGGCGCTACCACTAAGGACAAGAGGGCCACCGGCGCTAAGAAGAAACCCGCCGCAAAGAAGTTGGCTTTGCCGGGCAAGTCCACGGCCACAGCGCCCCAGGCGCAAAAAATCACCAAGCCGCCTACGAAGAAGCCGAAAGCGTCGAAACCCAAGAGGGCCGCTGCCTGAAATCCTCCGGTGCGGGCTTAAAGAAACATCCTGCGTACACACACCTGGAGCACCGACACACCACGTCACCACCGTCGTCGTCGTCGTCGCTTCGTTGGTCTGTCGGCTAGTGGCTGCGAGAAGCAGTAGTGGCCGACCAGTACCTACAACCTGCTTGAACAATCCGCGACTCAAATAATCCTGTGCGTAGGTATACTCGGTAACTGAATGATAGTGCGTATAATACTTACATCATTATTCTTCATTGCATTTTTTTCTTTATAATTTTAAAAATTGTAAATAATAACCCTTTTTGCGTTCAATCCACAATCAATAAAAATGAATTAATAATATTAATTTAAAAAAATGTGACTATGTGACTATGTGCGCATTTACAAGAGTTGATAATAACCTAATCAATCTGTTCTCACAATAGTAAGAGATACGTGCAAGTGTGTCAATTTCATAACCCTCTGCTTTTTCCAAGTCGGGCAACAGGAATGTTGCATCTGTCTACAGTAAATTTTTTCATTCATTCCCATATAAATTAAAATGAGTGTCGTCTATTTAGTCTTTGTAAAACGTGAGAAATGCGGGGATTTTTATACTGGCGCATACCCACTAACAATTTAAATCACTAATTTATTACTAGCCTCTATCCTGAATGTATGAGATACTAAAGGCTTTTGATGTCCATACAATACAGTCCAATACAATACAAACTGTAATTCTATAGAACAGGTGGATCCATACAGGTGCGAGCACCTTTTACTTTCAAGATGTATAAAAAAATAAACCAGCCTGCAATATAAACCATCTCTTCAAGCTTCTATCAAACATTCTGCAATGGACGCTTACGATATACACTCTGACGAATTCGACGAAGATATGTACAATTTGCTCGACGATTTTTATGATCCGTATTCTCCAATAACTGAGAGATCGGAGATCAACCAAATAGAAATGGAGGAGGGGGAACGCTCTCGTCGTCTTACCCCGAGATTAAACTCAGAAGACGAAATATTCGAAGAATATACTCCGGGAGCCGAATCGAATGAGCAAAGGAACGGTTATTCCATCTCTCCTACTTACACGGAATATACTCCTGAGGACGAAGACCAGGAATTGGAGGATGGTCAAGGACATTTGGCGGAATCTCCACCCGATATACCGCCTCCCCCTCTGGTATATCCTGTGTACCATGTTTTAAACAATAATTATTTAATTGTTGTGTACAGATTAATATATGATAATAGTGCAGTTGTTAATGATGAAGATGTTATAGTTTTAGATTAAGTAAAATTTTATTGTAACTTTTTGTATCGGTTAATTTAATTCAATTATAGTTTTATTTAGTTAAATATAAGTATTGTTAAGGTAGATAAAATTAAATGTAAGTTTCTTGTATAGTTAATTAAAATGTATTCGAAATTCAATTTCTTCATTTGTATTGTATTGATTGTTCCAATTGGAGAAATTTTTACTTCTAAATAAAAAATGTGTTTACAAAATTTATTTTAAAAAACTCATATAAAAGGTGCTTTACGAACTCATTACAAAAATATTGTCTGAAACATTTTAACAATCAATTAATCATTAATTATCAGACTAAGATCAGAAAAAACCAAGACTGTAATTTAATTTACTTAAATTATACAATGGTTGCATTTCGTCGTAACACCAAGTTATTCTACTGAACTCTAGATTGCATAATTGTGAAGTAAATTTAAAAAAAGTTGGTAACAAAATCAGATTTTCTAAATCCGCTGGGTCCTGTTACTATCACTGTAGAAGGGTGAATAAAGTTTTTTTTTTTTTCATGCAAAATGTATTCTATAAAAACCCAATTTATAATTTATAGAATTAAAGAAGAAATCTTTTTAGGTGATTTAATAAAATCTTTCAATGGTTATTTCTTACAAATAACATCACTGACTTAATGACTCGGTGGTAAGCGCTACTGCCTGCTGAACTAAGGGTTCGTGGATTCTATTCCCAACAAGGGCAAACATTAACTATATCAAAAAAATACAATTTGTTAAACTTTCATAATTAACTTTTTACATTTTACGTTAATAGATTTATTTGATATCAACCATCGTTTTGGAAAAATTTGTGGAAAAGTAACGGCAAATCAAATAACTTATAACACAATAATCTAAATAACCTCACCTATGAAAAATCATACAATTAAAAATATTTTACAAATTGAAAAACTTTCATGATTACGTTTTTATGTTTTAAGTATTTTTGATGTTTTATCTTACAAAAAAATATTTTACAAACTGAAATAGCTTTTCTTATTACTACTTTACTTTTTAGTTCATATAATTATTTTTTTGATCTCTACCACTTTTTTTGGAAAATAAGTCGTAAAGAATAAACGGTAAGAAACTCCACAATATTAAAAATGGAAAATCCAAATAATCTTACTTATGAAAAATCATACAGTAAAAATATTTTACAAATTGAAAAACTTTCATGATTACCTTTTTATGTTTTTAAGTTTTTATTATTTAAAATATATATATATTTTACAATTTTAAAAAGCTCTTCTAATTACTATTTTACTTTTTTTAGTTCATAGAATAATAATAATTTTTTTTTGGAATATAAGTCGTAAAAAAGATTTGGAAAGAAACTTCACATTTAAAATTCAAAATCAAAATAATCTTACCTGTGAAAAATCTTACAACTAAAAATATTTTAAAATTTAAAAAACTTTTACTATTACTGTTTTATTTTTTAAGTTTACACTTTTTTTACTCAAAAATATTTGACAAATCATCATCATCATATCAACCGAATACTAGTTTTATTTTTCAAGTAAGTACTTACATAGAATTTTTTTTTCTCTACAACTGTTCTGAAAATGAGTCGTGAAGAAATAACGGAAAGAAACTCCACATTTAAAATAAAAAATTCAAACATTCTAGGTACCTAAGTCTATATTATTATTTTTTATTTCATTAAATTATATCCTATTAAGGTACCGGGTTCAAATCTGGACGGCCAATGTACCAATGAGTTTTTCCAAAAAACTTACGTACATATACTTACCGATTGCTTTAACGATGAAGGAAAAAATCGTGAGGAAACCTGCACACAGGCCTGCGAAGAAACTCGAAGGTTGTGTGTGTGTGTGAAGTCGACCAACCCGCACTGGGCCCGCGTGGTCGACTAAGGCCTAATCGCCCTGATTCAGGGTAGGCTCGAGCCCCTCGGTGGGGACGTATATGAGCTGATATAATAATAATAATATCCTATAAAATAGCCGATTTATAATTTACAGAATTAAAAAAAAAATCTTTTTAGGTGAAATAATAAAATCTTTTAATGGTTATCAATTATTTCTTACAAATAACGTCACTGACTGAATGACTTAGTGGTAAGTGCTCCTGCCTGCTGAACTAGGGGTTTGTGGATTTTATCTCCAACAAGTGAAAACATTAACTATGTACAAAAAAACTATTTGAAAAACTTTCATTGTTTACTTTTTACATCTTAAGTTAATAAGTTTTCTTTATCTCTACCACCGTTCTGGAAAACTAGTCATGGAAAATAAACGGTAAGAAAATCCACATTCAAAATTCAATATACAAATAATCTTACCCATGAAAAATCATACAATAAAAATGTTTTTGAAGTTTAAAAACCTTTCATTATTACTATTTTACATTTCAAAAATAACATCAATATTTTATGCCTTGAAAATAACATCTTTAAATGTCTTCCAACCCAAAAAGAACAATAGTTTATTTTAAAATACAAGCTATTTTAAGTTTATTTCTTGCAAATAACATCAGTGACTGACTGATTCGCTGATCCAGTGGTCGGTGCTTCTGCCTGCCGAACCAAGGGTTTGGTTCGATTTCCAACCCCAGGGCAGACATTCATGTGAGGAACAGGCTTGTTTGCTCTATGCATGAGTATTTATCCTAAAAGTAGTTGTAAAGGTTATTAGTGTCCATGGTTGATTTGGTAGTGAATCTGGCCAGCATTTTATGATTGCAACGTCAGGTGGTTGGGTTTTACAATGGTATGTATTAAAAAGTTTTTTTTTTTGCAGTCGGGCTTCCCCACAATATTTTTTTCGTAATATTGTATATTATATTGCGTGTATTTTGGTGATTGATGTCGTCTTGCACGTCTTGTCTTGTCAGATTACACGTAATATTGTAATATTTGACACGTAACTCAGCGTGTTTCCAATGATTTGCAGGTGAAACACCTTTTAACTCTTTTAAGTTAAAAATTTCGATTTTTATAAGGTGACTTGCTCTTGACCCATCGTCTCCATTTCTTGATATGTAACCATCCCACATTCAGTTGCGCGACCGACATACGATGATAACGTTACTTTCTTCTTTAGTTTGGGTTTTTCAAAAAATGAATCAATATTGTTTGATCTTTTGAGTCCATTTTTCTTGTTTTTATGAGCCAACAGCATGGAGCACGTTTCATCCTCATCGCTCAGATTATTATCAAAATAATAACTTTTGAAGGTATTAGGCAAGTCCAGTGAGTCATTAGTTGTTAGCTGAAACAATCGAAACCACTAGTTGAAATAAAAAAACAAAGCATTTGTTAAACTAGTGTAGAGAGTTAATAAAAGGTAAATTTTAAATAAAATAACTTATTAAGGACATTAAAAAGACTATTAAAAAGCGTCGATGGCTCAACCAGGTAACTACTCGGTCCATCTAACCAGAGGTACCGGGTTCAAATCTGGACGGCCAATGTACCAATGAGTTTTTCCAAAAAACTTACGTACATATACTTACCGATTGCTTTAACGATGAAGGAAAAAATCGTGAGGAAACCTGCACACAGGCCTGCGAAGAAACTCGAAGGTTGTGTGTGTGTGTGAAGTCGACCAACCCGCACTGGGCCCGCGTGGTCGACTAAGGCCTAATCGCCTTGATTCAGGGTAGGCTCGAGCCCCTCGGTGGGGACGTATATGAGCTGTAATGATGATTAAGGACACCGAACAGATGGCCGTGGGGGTAGTTACGTTCTCGAGTGGCGATCACGCACCGGTAAACATAGCGTAAGCAGGCCTGCCACGCGGTGGACCGACGATGATGCGAGCAGCGCAGGACCGGTCGTCATGGAAATCCTTGGAGGAGGCCTTTGTACAGCAATGGACGTTTTTCGGTAAATTTGATGATGATTTAGGAGACAATAGAAATTAATTTGAGGAAAAAGTAACAAGGGAAAACTTACCGTCATAGTATCAGCGGACTGATATAGGTATGATAAAAATGCACTGCACAAATACACCTGTATTATAAACTTTATAGTTTATCAGATCAAGGTAGTGTTGCTACTGGCTGTCTATGCAATATCATTTTGTTTTATAGGAAGGGTTGATGAACACGTCAGAACTTGATCATTACACACCTGCAACGTTGCCTCCGTCGTTTAAGACAGATATGCATAAAAAAGGGCCATTTAATAGATTCCGTTTTTTACTTTCAGAAACACCACTGTTGCAGTTGCCTGCATTCCATATATTTTTTTATTTATGGTAGTTATTTTGTTTAGGAAGGGAAATCAGCAAGTTGAGACATGTCAAAGCTGCGTACATTGATCCAGTCCCAATCACATATATGTAAAAAAGGGTCACGTATTGGATTAATTTTTTAATATAAGCAAAGACTGGCAACATGCAGGTAGGCGGGTATTGTGATTAGAGCATTTCTATTGTGATCGAGTCGTCAAAAGCCTTTTATACCTTATACATTCAGGTAGGAGACAAGTAATAAATTAGTGATTTTAATTGTAAGTAAGTATGTGTTAGTATAAAAATCTCTAGTTTCTCATCTTTATAAAATGTTAAATGGACGACAATCATTGTAATCTATAGAGGAACGAATGCAAAAAAAAACTTTTTAATACATACCATTGTAAAACCCAACCACCTGACGTTGCAATCATAAAATGCTGGCCAGATTCACTACCAAATCAACCATGGACACTAATAACCTTTACAACTACTTTTAGGATAAATACTCATGCATAGAGCAAACAAGCCTGTTCCTCACATGAATGTCTGCCCTGGGGTTGGAAATCGAACCAAACCCTTGGTTCGGCAGGCAGAAGCACCGACCACTGGATCAGCGAATCAGTCAGTCACTGATGTTATTTGCAAGAAATAAACTTAAAATAGCTTGTATTTTAAAATAAACTATTGTTCTTTTTGGGTTGGAAGACATTTAAAGATGTTATTTTCAAGGCATAAAATATTGATGTTATTTTTGAAATGTAAAATAGTAATAATGAAAGGTTTTTAAACTTCAAAAACATTTTTATTGTATGATTTTTCATGGGTAAGATTATTTGTATATTGAATTTTGAATGTGGATTTTCTTACCGTTTATTTTCCATGACTAGTTTTCCAGAACGGTGGTAGAGATAAAGAAAACTTATTAACTTAAGATGTAAAAAGTAAACAATGAAAGTTTTTCAAATAGTTTTTTTGTACATAGTTAATGTTTTCACTTGTTGGAGATAAAATCCACAAACCCCTAGTTCAGCAGGCAGGAGCACTTACCACTAAGTCATTCAGTCAGTGACGTTATTTGTAAGAAATAATTGATAACCATTAAAAGATTTTATTATTTCACCTAAAAAGATTTTTTTTTTAATTCTGTAAATTATAAATCGGCTATTTTATAGGATATTATTATTATTATATCAGCTCATATACGTCCCCACCGAGGGGCTCGAGCCTACCCTGAATCAGGGCGATTAGGCCTTAGTCGACCACGCGGGCCCAGTGCGGGTTGGTCGACTTCACACACACACACAACCTTCGAGTTTCTTCGCAGGCCTGTGTGCAGGTTTCCTCACGATTTTTTCCTTCATCGTTAAAGCAATCGGTAAGTATATGTACGTAAGTTTTTTGGAAAAACTCATTGGTACATTGGCCGTCCAGATTTGAACCCGGTACCTTAATAGGATATAATTTAATGAAATAAAAAATAATAATATAGACTTAGGTACCTAGAATGTTTGAATTTTTTATTTTAAATGTGGAGTTTCTTTCCGTTATTTCTTCACGACTCATTTTCAGAACAGTTGTAGAGAAAAAAAAATTCTATGTAAGTACTTACTTGAAAAATAAAACTAGTATTCGGTTGATATGATGATGATGATTTGTCAAATATTTTTGAGTAAAAAAAGTGTAAACTTAAAAAATAAAACAGTAATAGTAAAAGTTTTTTAAATTTTAAAATATTTTTAGTTGTAAGATTTTTCACAGGTAAGATTATTTTGATTTTGAATTTTAAATGTGAAGTTTCTTTCCAAATCTTTTTTACGACTTATATTCCAAAAAAAAATTATTATTATTCTATGAACTAAAAAAAGTAAAATAGTAATTAGAAGAGCTTTTTAAAATTGTAAAATATATATATATTTTAAATAATAAAAACTTAAAAACATAAAAAGGTAATCATGAAAGTTTTTCAATTTGTAAAATATTTTTACTGTATGATTTTTCATAAGTAAGATTATTTGGATTTTCCATTTTTAATATTGTGGAGTTTCTTACCGTTTATTCTTTACGACTTATTTTCCAAAAAAAGTGGTAGAGATCAAAAAAATAATTATATGAACTAAAAAGTAAAGTAGTAATAAGAAAAGCTATTTCAGTTTGTAAAATATTTTTTTGTAAGATAAAACATCAAAAATACTTAAAACATAAAAACGTAATCATGAAAGTTTTTCAATTTGTAAAATATTTTTAATTGTATGATTTTTCATAGGTGAGGTTATTTAGATTATTGTGTTATAAGTTATTTGATTTGCCGTTACTTTTCCACAAATTTTTCCAAAACGATGGTTGATATCAAATAAATCTATTAACGTAAAATGTAAAAAGTTAATTATGAAAGTTTAACAAATTGTATTTTTTTGATATAGTTAATGTTTGCCCTTGTTGGGAATAGAATCCACGAACCCTTAGTTCAGCAGGCAGTAGCGCTTACCACCGAGTCATTAAGTCAGTGATGTTATTTGTAAGAAATAACCATTGAAAGATTTTATTAAATCACCTAAAAAGATTTCTTCTTTAATTCTATAAATTATAAATTGGGTTTTTATAGAATACATTTTGCATGAAAAAAAAAAAAACTTTATTCACCCTTCTACAGTGATAGTAACAGGACCCAGCGGATTTAGAAAATCTGATTTTGTTACCAACTTTTTTTAAATTTACTTCACAATTATGCAATCTAGAGTTCAGTAGAATAACTTGGTGTTACGACGAAATGCAACCATTGTATAATTTAAGTAAATTAAATTACAGTCTTGGTTTTTTCTGATCTTAGTCTGATAATTAATGATTAATTGATTGTTAAAATGTTTCAGACAATATTTTTGTAATGAGTTCGTAAAGCACCTTTTATATGAGTTTTTTAAAATAAATTTTGTAAACACATTTTTTATTTAGAAGTAAAAATTTCTCCAATTGGAACAATCAATACAATACAAATGAAGAAATTGAATTTCGAATACATTTTAATTAACTATACAAGAAACTTACATTTAATTTTATCTACCTTAACAATACTTATATTTAACTAAATAAAACTATAATTGAATTAAATTAACCGATACAAAAAGTTACAATAAAATTTTACTTAATCTAAAACTATAACATCTTCATCATTAACAACTGCACTATTATCATATATTAATCTGTACACAACAATTAAATAATTATTGTTTAAAACATGGTACACAGGATATACCAGAGGGGGAGGCGGTATATCGGGTGGAGATTCCGCCAAATGTCCTTGACCATCCTCCAATTCCTGGTCTTCGTCCTCAGGAGTATATTCCGTGTAAGTAGGAGAGATGGAATAACCGTTCCTTTGCTCATTCGATTCGGCTCCCGGAGTATATTCTTCGAATATTTCGTCTTCTGAGTTTAATCTCGGGGTAAGACGACGAGAGCGTTCCCCCTCCTCCATTTCTATTTGGTTGATCTCCGATCTCTCAGTTATTGGAGAATACGGATCATAAAAATCGTCGAGCAAATTGTACATATCTTCGTCGAATTCGTCAGAGTGTATATCGTAAGCGTCCATTGCAGAATGTTTGATAGAAGCTTGAAGAGATGGTTTATATTGCAGGCTGGTTTATTTTTTTATACATCTTGAAAGTAAAAGGTGCTCGCACCTGTATGGATCCACCTGTTCTATAGAATTACAGTTTGTATTGTATTGGACTGTATTGTATGGACATCAAAAGCCTTTAGTATCTCATACATTCAGGATAGAGGCTAGTAATAAATTAGTGATTTAAATTGTTAGTGGGTATGCGCCAGTATAAAAATCCCCGCATTTCTCACGTTTTACAAAGACTAAATAGACGACACTCATTTTAATTTATATGGGAATGAATGAAAAAATTTACTGTAGACAGATGCAACATTCCTGTTGCCCGACTTGGAAAAAGCAGAGGGTTATGAAATTGACACACTTGCACGTATCTCTTACTATTGTGAGAACAGATTGATTAGGTTATTATCAACTCTTGTAAATGCGCACATAGTCACATAGTCACATTTTTTTAAATTAATATTATTAATTCATTTTTATTGATTGTGGATTGAACGCAAAAAGGGTTATTATTTACAATTTTTAAAATTATAAAGAAAAAAATGCAATGAAGAATAATGATGTAAGTATTATACGCACTATCATTCAGTTACCGAGTATACCTACGCACAGGATTATTTGAGTCGCGGATTGTTCAAGCAGGTTGTAGGTACTGGTCGGCCACTACTGCTTCTCGCAGCCACTAGCCGACAGACCAACGAAGCGACGACGACGACGACGGTGGTGACGTGGTGTGTCGGTGCTCCAGGTGTGTGTACGCAGGATGTTTCTTTAAGCCCGCACCGGAGGATTTCAGGCAGCGGCCCTCTTGGGTTTCGACGCTTTCGGCTTCTTCGTAGGCGGCTTGGTGATTTTTTGCGCCTGGGGCGCTGTGGCCGTGGACTTGCCCGGCAAAGCCAACTTCTTTGCGGCGGGTTTCTTCTTAGCGCCGGTGGCCCTCTTGTCCTTAGTGGTAGCGCCATTAGGGTCGTCGCTGGCGTTTTTTGCGAAAACAACGAGTCGCTATTAAAAAAAGCCAGCCATGCATATTAAGTGGTCTAGAGCCCGCGAATACCTACTACTGCCGGGCCGAGCCCTTAATTAGGGTCGTCGCTGGCGTTTTTTGCGAAAACAACGAGTCGCTATTAAAAAAAAGCCAGCCATGCATATTAAGTGGTCTAGAGCCCGCGAATACCTACTACTGCCGGGCCGAGCCCTTAATTAGGGTCGTCGCTGGCGTTTTTTGCGAAAACAACGAGTCGCTATTAAAAAAAAGCCAGCCATGCATATTAAGTGGTCTAGAACCCGCGAATACCTACTACTGCCGGGCCGAGCCCTTAATTAGGGTCGTCGCTGGCGTTTTTTGCGAAAACAACGAGTCGCTATTAAAAAAAAGCCAGCCATGCATATTAAGTGGTCTAGAACCCGCGAATACCTACTACTAACTTGTAAGACTCGGTTTGGTTGGTGGTAGGGCATTTTCTAAGCCCGCCTGGCTAGCTACCACCATCTTATCTAAGTCTTGCCGCCAAACATCAGTGTTATCAACATTGATGTGTTCCGGCTTGAAGATTAGGATTACTCCATTGCGTTGGAGAATCTTGGTAAGCCCGCTCCCATCTTCGGAATCATCGTCACTTACCATCAATTGAGATGATGCCAAGGGCTTACCAATTGTGAATAGAAAAAAAAAGAGTATTCCGAGCTAAACTCAGATTCCCCGTACCATCAGAACCAGAGACTGATATATTGTACGATCAAATACATGATCATGTTATTCCGGTACTGAACAAACAAATCTTTTCAACACACAAATGTTTGCCTTGGATAGGAATCGAACCCACGACCCTGATCCTATCAGGTAGGAGTGCTTAGCACTACGCCACTGAGACCTACTTCTCAGTTCAAAATACTGTTTCTTGTAAATAACAAAAATACTTCTAATTATTTTTTTGTCTATATCTCAATCCCATATGAACATTGCCATAAAAGAAAATAAAAGAAAAAACAGATTTATCGTAAATTAATTCGGAAGCTTGTTTACGAGGCAATAAAACAATTTGATGTCCCAATTTATTGTTTGGAGAGGGCCATATCGGGTCACAATAAAATAATCATGCCGCTGGCGACCCGCATGCATAATGTGGGCACAGGGACCCGCGGTGCCGGGGGATGACTACACCAAACCGCATTTTACTAACAAAAGAAGACTAAAACCAAAAAAAAACGGAATTAAAGTCTAACTTGTAGATATACTAGGTAGGATTGCAAATCCGCATAATAGAGTCCAGTGCCTATTCATAATTGTAATCGGCTGTAACAATTTCGACTAAAATTAAATATATTATAAAGGGTTTACGGGGGCAAAAAATCGATCTAGTAGCTAAGTCTCATATAAGGGAACATTTGCTTTTCCGAATTTTAGGCACATTGTCTTTTCCGTGTAATAATAAGATCGGTAATTTTACTGCACCGAATATGTAATAGTGGTCAAAGCATTGGACTTCCTCCTCGTAGATTATTCGAATCTTTGTGTTTATTTTTTTTTGAGGTTAGGCCATATTCCACCCACGGGGGCCATGTCCGGGTGGTGGAGGTTGTAGGGCTACTGGCGAATCCCACTGTAAGAAGTTTTTAAAGCCACCTGTAAAGGATCTGACACGGCTTAACGAGTGTCATCTAGTGATTACATCCAGCACTAACGGCTTTAAATGCATTGCGCAGCACGAAAACTATCGAAAAAAATGCCACTGGCAGTTAAACTCATCCAGGTAGTGACTGTGCTTCAGGTCAGTTAACGCGCGTGATCGACGCACCCACGCGAGTCGCACTGAGGTACGATACCTACCAAACTCATCCAGTTAGTGAGTGTGCGTCAGGTCAGTTAACCCGCGTGATCGACGCACCCACGGGAGTCGCACTGAGGCATGACACCTACCAAACTCATCCAGTTAGTGAGTGTGCGTCAGGTCAGTTAACCCGCGTGATCGACGCACCCACGTGAGTCGCACTGAGGCATGACACCTACCAAACTCATCCAGGTAGTGAGTGTGCGTCAGGTCAGTTAACCCGCGTGATCGACGCACCCACGTGAGTCACACGTGGGCACGACACCTACCAAACTCATCCAGGTAGTGAGTGTGCGTCAGGTCAGTTAACCCGCGTGATCGACGCACCCACGTGAGTCGCACTGGGGCACGACACCTACCAAACTCATCCAGGTAGTGAGTGTGCGTCAGGTCAGTTAACCCGCGTGATCGACGCATCCACGCGAGTCGCACTGAGGCACGACACCTACCAAACTCATCCAGTTAGTGAGTGTGCGTCAGGTCAGTTAACCCGCGTGATCGACGCACCCACGTGAGTCGCACTGGGGCACGACACCTACCAAACTCATCCAGGTAGTGAGTGTGCGTCAGGTCAGTTAACCCGCGTGATCGACGCACCCACGTGAGTCGCACTGGGGCACGACACCTACCAAACTCATCCAGGTAGTGAGTGTGCGTCAGGTCAGTTAACCCGCGTGATCGACGCATCCACGCGAGTCGCACTGAGGCACGACACCTACCAAACTCATCCAGTTAGTGAGTGTGCGTCAGGTCAGTTAACCCGCGTGATCGACGCACCCACGTGAGTCGCACTGGGGCACGACACCTACCAAACTCATCCAGGTAGTGAGTGTGCGTCAGGTCAGTTAACCCGCGTGATCGACGCACCCACGGGAGTCGCACTGAGGCATGACACCTACCAAACTCATCCAGTTAGTGAGTGTGCGTCAGGTCAGTTAACCCGCGTGATCGACGCACCCACGGGAGTCGCACTGAGGCATGACACCTACCAAACTCATCCAGTTAGTGAGTGTGCGTCAGGTCAGTTAACCCGCGTGATCGACGCACCCACGGGAGTCGCACTGAGGCATGACACCTACCAAACTCATCCAGTTAGTGAGTGTGCGTCAGGTCAGTTAACCCGCGTGATCGACGCACCCACGGGAGTCGCACTGAGGCATGACACCTACCAAACTCATCCAGGTAGTGAGTGTGCTTCAGGTCAGTTAACCCGCGTGATCGACGCACCCACGCGAGTCGCACTGGGGCACGACACCTACCAAACTCATCCAGGTAGTGACTGTGCTTCAGGTCAGTTAACCCGCGTGATCGACGCACCCACGGGAGTCGCACTGAGGCATGACACCTACCAAACTCATCCAGGTAGTGAGTGTGCTTCAGGTCAGTTAACCCGCGTGATCGACGCACCCACGGGAGTCGCACTGAGGCATGACACCTACCAAACTCATCCAGGTAGTGAGTGTGCTTCAGGTCAGTTAACCCGCGTGATCGACGCACCCACGTGAGTCGCACTGAGGCATGACACCTACCAAACTCATCCAGGTAGTGAGTGTGCTTCAGGTCAGTTAACCCGCGTGATCGACGCACCCACGGGAGTCGCACTGAGGCATGACACCTACCAAACTCATCCAGGTAGTGAGTGTGCTTCAGGTCAGTTAACCCGCGTGATCGACGCACCCACGGGAGTCGCACTGAGGCATGACACCTACCAAACTCATCCAGGTAGTGAGTGTGCTTCAGGTCAGTCAACCCGCGTGATCGACGCACCCACGGGAGTCGCACTGAGGCATGACACCTACCAAACTCATCCAGGTAGTGAGTGTGCTTCAGGTCAGTTAACCCGCGTGATCGACGCACCCACGGGAGTCGCACTGAGGCATGACACCTACCAAACTCATCCAGGTAGTGAGTGTGCTTCAGGTCAGTTAACCCGCGTGATCGACGCACCCACGTGAGTCGCACTGAGGCATGACACCTACCAAACTCATCCAGGTAGTGAGTGTGCTTCAGGTCAGTTAACCCGCGTGATCGACGCACCCACGGGAGTCGCACTGAGGCATGACACCTACCAAACTCATCCAGGTAGTGAGTGTGCTTCAGGTCAGTTAACCCGCGTGATCGACGCACCCACGTGAGTCGCACTGAGGCATGACACCTACCAAACTCATCCAGGTAGTGAGTGTGCTTCAGGTCAGTTAATCCGCGTGATCGACGCACCCACGGGAGTCGCACTGGGGCACGACACCTACCAAACTCATCCAGGTAGTGAGTGTGCGTCAGGTCAGTTAACCCGCGTGATCGACGCACCCACGTGAGTCACACGTGGGCACGACACCTGCAGGATACCCAATTCCTCACTAAATTACAGCAGAGTATCGTGTTTGGGCTCATTGGAATAGTCTCAATAAAAAGGTGTTAAGTAAAACATGGTAACCTTGACCTGATGCTACAGTATCTCCTGGAATCTGCAGGATACCTAATTCCTCACTAAATTACAGTAAAGTAATGTGTTTGGGCTCATTGTAATAGTCTCAATGAGTAGGTTTTTTTTTATTCACAATTGGTAAGCCCTTGACAACATCTCACCTGGTGGTAAGTGACGATGTTGCCGAAGATGGAAGCGGGCTTACCAACATTCCCCAAAGCAATGGGGAACTGGCTATCTTATCTTCATGCCGGAACACACCAATGATATCAACATTGATATTTGGCGGCAAGACTTAGATAAGATGGTGGTAGCTAGCCAGGCGGGCTTAGAAAATGCCCTACCACCAACCAAACCGAGTCTTACAATTGACTCCGCCGGGAATCGAACCCGCGACCTCCTGTGTAAAGCCAGTGAACTTTGCCTCTGAGCTACGGAGGCGGTTAAATATAGGTTTAGATATAATATGGTTATTTTGACCTGATGCTGCAGAATCTCCTGGAATCCACAGGATACCCAACTGTTTACCAACTTACAGCAGTGGTATCGTGTTTGGGCTCATTCGATAGTCTCAATGAATAGGTGTTAGATAGATCATGGTAACCTTGCCCTGATGCTGCAGCATCTCCTGGAATCGGAAGGATACCCAACTCCTCACCAACTTACAGTAGAAGCATCGTGTTTGGGCTTATTGAAATAGCTTAAACAATTAGGTGCTAGACAGAAAATGGTAACCTTGACCTGTTGCTTCAGTATTTCCTGGAATCTGCAGGACAGCTAACTTCTCACCAACTTGCAGCAGAGTTAACCCTCCGCATGCCTGGTAGGGTCCAATGGACCCCACTCGATACAAAATCTGTCATAACTTAACAAATACAAAGTTGAGTGACCTGTGACTCTCGGTAGCTTCTGTAAATGAACCGTACGTGCTGATAATCGCCTCTCCGCAGTCTTAAGCCGGCTTTCTTCCGAGGTAGACGCGATCAAAGTGATCCAAGTGTGGTAATTATCTCCAAAACGTCGGTCAAGAACACGATGAAGAATAATTTTGCAGTTTTGTAGGTTTTTTCTTAAGGTTAATAAATATGCTAATTTGGTAATATTTGATTAAAGTTTTGACTCATCATATAAGTAGATATAATATTAATCTAAGCTAACTAAAAAATTTAATATTTGTATATTTTTCTAATTAAAAACAGTCATTCTAATTGGGGTCAATGGGCCCCACCAGGCACGCCGTGTGATTTTCATCCACCAGGCATGCGGAGAGTTAATAGGCAGGCGTTTAAAAAGTAAATATTTTTCGCTCCTTTTCTAGGTCATTATGGGGTCTCAGAAACTTCCACAGTTACAATTGATTTGAAGCTTACAGTTTTAAAATAAATTTAATTGCAGCTTCAAACAAGGGAGGTGAGCAACTTCTACAGGTTTGTTCGATTCAGAATAGACTATATTTCCTGTCGCAATTTCGTGTTTCAACCCTGAAAGTATTTGTGTGATTGTGGGGATAAGGTTTTCAATTATAGCGTGTCTGCAAGTAAAATGTAAAGTTTAAAAAGCATAAAATAAAACTTAAAAGACAAAAAACTTAAAGGGCCAATAAATAATATTTTATTTTTTTACTTTTAAGAGGTTTTTTTCGGGGGTTTTTTAAATTTTTAATTTGTATTCCTTAAATTGTTACTAGATAAAAGTAGCTTATGTCCTTTCCCATGAAACAGGCTACCTGCATGTCAAATTTCGTCAAGATCGGTTGAGGTGTTGAAGCGTGAAAAGGTGACAAACAAACGAACAAGTACATTTATAATATTAGCGAGGATTAAGGATACTCAAAAGGTAAGTAAGCTTTTGGATATTAATGGAAAGCAGTGTGGCCGTGACTTGTGTCCGCCCGCCCCACCGCCCACTAAGGGCATGTCCTCCGCACCCATTTCTCATCAGCGAAAATCGCTTACCATTCATCTTATTCAAATCCCATGATTCTAAAACGATTCCGTTCAAAAAATATCACGGAATTGAATAGAAATGAAAGCGAGCCGGAATATCTTTGATTAATCGTAGGATGCTCCTCGCCGTGACTGCTTTTGTAAGGAGTATTATGAAATCGCCGAAGTAGCTCGGGATCGTCCTTTCAATGCTGATTCTTCAGTGTTGAGTATGATTTGGTAGAAAGTTGTGCAAATCAGATTTGTTCTAAAATTCAATCAATTTCATTTTGAAGGTCAGAACGTTGTGCTTTTTATAAAATTTAAATGCAATGTTTGTATGTAAATACATATGTATGTATGTATGTTTGTCTGTTTTGTTCTTATCTTGCGATCGATTTTAGAGCGACTTCCAGGGGTTCGAATGATCTGTGACTTGAAGTGAAGCCGTATTCCCGTCCCGCCTCCCGCCTCCCGGTGCACGGTGCACGGTGCACGGTGACTATAGATTATTTTGATATTTTGAAGTTGATCCGATGATGAAATTTGGAGGCCGAATCAAGGTCCCAGAATCATGTTTTATTTTCAATAGAATCGTAGGGAATACAGTCTAGTTGTTTAGAAATGGCCATATATGTAAATAAAATATATGTCAACAAATCGTGAAACGTTTTCTTATAAATAAACCATTTTCAGTAGGTATTTAGGTTTTAAATGAAATATACACGGTGATTAAATAAATAAAATGCTCGTAAAATCGTGCTCGATGTCGAGAATGTAATATGATAAAGGTGATATTTTATCGATGATAAAATATTTTGTTTACATTTGACCATTTCCAAAAAACTAGAATTACTGTTTTCATTTTTTAGGGTTCCGAAGTCAATAAGGAACCCTTATAGATTCGCCACGTCTGTCCGGCTGTCTGTGTGTCCGCGGCTTAGCTCAAAGACTATTAGTACTCGAAAGCTGTAATTTAGCATGAGTATACTCGTATAATATTTAACTCACGTCTCACGCCGACAAAGTGGTATAATAAAATCTTGATATAAAGATTGTTTTACGGTACTTCACTACAATTAAAGAGAAGTTGTTTTTTTTTGTTGACGTAACCTATCGTGTTGGGTATCTTTGAATAGGTTTTTCAAAACTACAGAAGGTTTTTAATACCATTTTTCGTTTGAGGAATCGGTTTGCGAAATATTAAGCTTTAGTCGAGTGTTCTCCCCTCCTCCCATTACTAGCTAAACTACAATTTCAGGATATCTAAAAAAAGTTGTAAATAGTGGGACATATTATAATAAGTATAACGGGAAAACTATCACGGCTAAGTAAGCTTTCTTAGTTTGGGAGTAATGGTCGAGAAGCATAAGGTGTGCAGTTAGATTTGTAAAAAGTTCATACATTTTTCATCAAAAAATATTCCATTACCAACTGCAAATATAACTTTGTTTTTAAATATACATTTTATTTTAAATACTCTGGAACCCTACTTTACGCGGGTCCCACTCGCACTTGGCCGGTTTTCTTTATTTAAATTTGGAACCGTGTATTTATATTCATTTGAGTATTTGGCTTTTTGAGCATAAAAACTGTTTTCAAATAGAAGCTTATACCTAAAAGCTTTTACGTTTTTCGAAAATTTTTCAGATATTCTATCTGAACGGTGCGCGGTGGCGCAGCAGCTTCACGTTTATGAATAACTTGCTAGTGCTTGTTTAGTTTCCTCCTACTTGCCCGGAAATAATTGATTCAATACCTAAAAAATGGGTTAGAGGTCGGGCCTACTACCGCTAGTTTTTTGTGTAAATTTGATGATTTTTATGATGTCCTGGTGGAAGATAGGGTGGGACCAAAAATATATTTTTTTATTTTCTTCAGTTTTTAGATTGATTAATCGAATTGAAGTCCAAACAATAGGTACGTCAATTGTCTCTTACTGGTACGCTAAGTAACACCGCGCGAAGAATACCTGTGACGGCCGACGGTAGAGGTGTGCGGCCGCTGCGCCCGCGCCGCCGACGTCGTCCACGTTCTTCGTGCGCTGCGTCTACTTTTAAATGTACAAATTGCAATGTACCTGCATTTTTTTGCAATTTATAAGCCCTTGGCATCATCTCACCTGATGATAAGTGACGATGGTGCCGAGGATGTAACACGCCAGCTCAAATAGTGCCTATTCACTTATATTATACCTACGTTTAAATACCTACATACGATGAAACGCGCTCAAATTCTTGACAAGAATATAAGCATGTATATTAGTTTCTGATTCCCATAGTAAAGAGAGTTCTAGTTTGGGGCCAGGTGACCGCGTGGGATTTGTTAACGTATAAAAAAAGAAAAAAAATCCTTATAAATAAATATACCCTTGTCTTATGGATTTTGTGGTTACCAGGTTCGTTCGTCCTTACACATTTTAAAGGCTGTATATTTGAACCATGATATGTAGCTAGCTGAAATAATAACAGAATAAGTGTTATTTAGGGAATTTACTTACAGATATTAAAAAAATGAAAGAAAAATTAAGGGTGTCCCCATAAAAAAAACCGGCCAACTGCAAATCGGGGTCACACAAACAGGGTTCCGCACCAAAACATTAACTACCAACAGAACAAGACCTCTTAGTACATAATTTGATCTACGTAAAGTCTACTTGTTCTTGAAAATAGTAAATTCATTTTTTCTGTAGGAACGGAAGGACTATAGATTTTCTTATAGGTTTTTCTGTAATCTATGCATTCAACCTCACATACTGTGATTTTTTCAAGATTTTTAGGTTTAGTAGTTTCGGAGATAAGGAGGGGAATTGTAAATTTTGGACAATTTTCTTAAATAACTTCAAAACTATATGTCTAAATTTTTTTTAAATAAATATTTGGGGTTCTTACAACAAGCGTTTTTGTTTAATAAGTTACACAATATATTTTTTATTTTATTATTTTTCCCCGAAAGTACGAATTATTTTATTTACGAAGCACTTCAGTCTTTGTGTCACTGACGTACATATGTGTACCAAATTTCAACTCAATCGGTCCATTACTTTCCGAGCACATTGGCTGTGACAGACGGATGAACAGACAGATACACGAGTGATCCTATAATGGTTCCGCGTTTACCATTGGAGGCACGGAACCCAAAAAAACGAGTTTTTTAAGGCTTTTTGTTTTTGCTCTGTCGTAAAATCAGTTATACAAGCGTGAATCTTAGTGTGGTTAGGTCAACTCGTGTCGTGCCACGAGTTCGAGTGCCACGAGTTCGAGTGCCACGAGTTCTAGTGCCACCAGTTGTCTAAAGAGCCTCTAGTTCTAATTTATTCTCAAGTTATACAAAATGTAATAAAAACCCATCAAATGTGAGTCGTGAATAAAAAATGCATTTTTCTGTCGCTCGCGATGATGTCTTTTTATAAATAGGATCATAGTTGTACTTATGTGGAGCGGGTATGTAGAGAGTGGTGGTATGGAACTCTCGGTGCGCGTGTCCGACTCGCACTTAGCCGTTTTTAGTAATAACACCCATTTCCTATATAAATCCAATAAACTTTCATTTCAATATACTAAAAGAATTTACTAAAATATAGTAAAGGAATAAAGTCAATAAAATAATCAATATACTAAAAGCTTATTATTTACTACTGCATTACCTATTGCATTATGTTATACTGTGGCTTTATCTCCCGCCGCCAACGGTCACCGGAGTTCATATCAAGTCGCTTCCCGCGAGTGAAATGCCTTAATCTTCGAAACAAAGGGACCTTAAGTATGAAATGTGTTTGTCCACAGAGAGGCCCTGCCGAACGGGACCCTGGTGCTGTTTCCGTTCGCGCCGGCGCAGTACCGCAGCGACGTGCACGCCGCCCTGCACCGGTGTCGCGCCGCCAGCGCCGCCGGCGTCGTGTTGTCCCGCGACGCCGCGCTGCACGCCGGTCAGTCTTCCTCAGTCTTTCTCACAGTTTACCCAAAGTATATATATTAGTACTAACATACAGTATGAACACTCCCTGCCGCTCTCTAGATTGCGACCTCATCCCCTCGTCACCCAGATTGATACAGATTGGTTACATTTTGGTTGTGGAACGTATGGAATTTGGCCGCCATTTTGTTTGTTCTGTCATTCTTTTTTTGAAATGTCATTTATGACCCGTTGTATGATGTGTCCAGGGTGTTCACTTTATACTGTACCCGCGTTATTTTACTCCGGTCACACTGGCTTTATCGCCACTAGCAACGAATTGGGAAAACCCCATTCGTCGCTAGTAGTGACGAATGGGATGGGTAAATTTCCATTCGTCGCCAGTAGTATAAAACACAAACATATTTCAACTTGGCACCACCACCTGAAGGAATAAGTAGAGTTTGAAAATTGTGTTGATCAGGTATTTCTGGTATTACTGTCAGGCTCACTCAATCACCATATTGGCTCACTGAATGCAGAGACGCGATTGGGTATGTTTAAATAAAAATTTTGTGAGCTGATGACGTCACAAACTCAGAAATTTTTGAAACGGACAACCTCAGTGTTAGTTAAAATTCATGTTAACATAACCACGCTCAACACGTCAAAAATTCGACTTCTATCGCAACAGGTTAGTACAATTTAGCTATATTTTTTGACTTCGTTAATTTTTTAAAAAGTACTACCGATTAAGATAAAATTTGTATAAGACGAACTAGAAAACATCACTTATTTTTTTTATTTTTATTCACAATAGGTAAACCCTTGACAACATCTCACCTATCATTCCAAAAAATATTAAAAATTGGTTCTGAACACGCGAAAACAAAACATAAAAGAAATGTTTAAATTGTAAGATATTAGCAATAAGTGTAGGTTAAAAATAAATCATTGTGATAAAAAGACTGATTCACATTTAGTGCGTAGTAGTTAGTATACCTATCTAAATTATTGTGAATGCTCAACTATAACCTTGTAATGGATCACATGTCAGTAAATCAGTTTTTAGTAAATGTAAGAAATTAGGAAATCATTCTAAGACAGAACCTAGTCATTAGAATTTAATAGGCTGGTTTACCTTGGATACCTAACTGCTATTGATTTATTTTTAGTAGTTTCTTGTTATTTTCATACTGTCATGTAAAAGTATAATGATCATCATATCAGCCGAAGGAAGTCCACTGCTGTACATAGGCCTATAATGATAGATAGATATAATATGATTTTATTCAATACAGAGCAATATCAAAGGATAAACTAAAAAACCTATATGAATCTAAATATGACTTTTAACTGCATGTAGTAGACGCCCTCCCATTCGGGGGCTCTTTCACTCTCACAGCACGCTTCCGGATGTGGTAGACACCCTCCCATACGGCGGCGCTTTCACTCTCACAGCACGCTTCCGGATGTGGTAGACACCCTCCTATATGGCGGCGCTTTCACTCTCACAGCACGATTCCGGATGTGGTAGACACCCTCCCATACGGCGGCGCTTTCACTCTCACAGCCAGCTTCCGGATGTGGTAGACACCCTCCCATACGGCGGCGCTTTCACTCTCACAGCCAGCTTCCGGATGTGGTAGACACCCTCCCATACGGCGGCGCTTTCACTCTCACAGCACGCTTCCGGATATGGTAGACACCCTCCCATACGGCGGCGCTTTCACTCTCACAGCACGCTTCCGGATGTGGTAGACACCCTCCCATACGGCGGCGTTTTCACTCTCACAGCACGCTTCCGGATGTGGTAGACACCCTCCCATATGGCGGCGTTTTCACTCTCACAGCACGCTTCCGGATGTGGTAGACACCCTCCCATACGGCGGCGTTTTCACTCTCACAGCACGCTTCCGGATGTGGTAGACACCCTCCCATATGGCGGCGTTTTCACTCTCATAGCACGCTTCCGGATGTGGTAGACACCCTCCCATACGGCGGCCTTTTCACTCTCACAGCACGCTTCCGGATGTGGTAGACACCCTCCCATACGGCGGCCTTTTCACTCTCACAGCACGCTTCCGGATGTGGTAGACACCCTCCCATACGGCGACCTTTTCACTCTCACAGCACGCTTCCGGATGTGGTAGACACCCTCCCATACGGCGGCGTTTTCACTCTCACAGCACGCTTCCGGATGTGGTAGACACCCTCCCATACGGCGGCGTTTTCACTCTCACAGCACGCTTCCGGATGTGGTAGACACCCTCCCATACGGTGGCGTTTCTCCACAGCCCGACGCCATACTTCTACAGTGACTGCACGGTGGCAAAATAACTCGTGCGTGCAGTAATCTAGATAACTGTGAGCGTGCTAGAGAGGCATTACCGATGATCAAACTTCTGAACTTCGTAAGGTAAGCAGTTGTTACTGCTCACCGGTGATTAATGAGACAGTCCACTGTCCTGTGCGTGCATAAAGGCCAAAGAAACAGGATCCCACATCCTTGTCAACTGCAGAGAGTAGTATCATAGTAGGCTAAATGCCTCAGACGAACTCTCGGTATTCGTCGGCGATCTGTGAGAGCTACTGCACTTTCTGTAGAGTACTTATGCTGGAAGTGGGCGAGTTAGTCGCTAGTTTTCTGAAATCAGTCAGCTCTTACCTTACTTCGCGAACTTCATCTCTGAGCAGCGTTAAGGCATACCGTCTGAATATAGAACACGCACCCGAATGCTTTTCACGTGAAAAAATCTGACAGTATCGGAGTCACTCCCTCGATTACATGGCCATGGACAAGGTGAAATTTCAATTAAGAAGAGGCTGAAATGTTGTGAGATGACTGATAACTGACTGATTTCTGATACTTACCTCACTTAAAATCTCCGAAATAACATTTCCATAAATGGCGACGGCTTCGACGCACATGGTACCAAAACGCAAAAGGCCAATAAACGCACTAAACTAAATATTAATATACACACAAATGTTAATATACAGTATACGCAGTTAACCAGATACGCTATTTACCAAACACTATAACACGCAGGATACCAAAAAACGCAGATAACCAAAATTTTTAGCTAAGTGACTACGGTACGGCAGTGCCCCCCTCATAGTCAGCAAATAAGCACGGCCATACACCCTCATTAACCAACTTAAAAAAAGGAGGACTTAATACTTCGGAATCTTTTTTCATTTTACTTTTTATCTACCTACGTTTCCCGATTACTCGAAGACGCCTGGACCGATTTGGAGACGACTCACGTTTAGCGATTGTCGGTGCGTACCGTGTAACCACACTCCCCCAAACGCAAAATAAATCAAAACGTTCATTAAAACCAGTAGGTTCTGTAAACATTGCGTAATCTGCGGTTTGTATGTAATTCCCGACGTCCGTAGCATCGTTCCAGCACATAGCCCGCGGCCACCACCAACACTGTCGCTG
Organism: Coleophora flavipennella; assembly: GCA_947284805.1. Classification (NCBI taxonomy): domain Eukaryota; kingdom Metazoa; phylum Arthropoda; class Insecta; order Lepidoptera; family Coleophoridae; genus Coleophora; species Coleophora flavipennella. The sequence continues at coordinate 719,214 of OX369266.1, forward strand.
TATAGTGGCCGTCGTTATGCAAGCAGTTTAATTGTTGGGACCACTTTGTTTTTATTCTCATGTACGCTTGTTAATGGTTATTATAATTATAAGTTGTTACAGAAAATATGTTTCAGAGTGCATTTCACTCGGGGCACTGTTTGTTTCGATTTAATTTTAATGCAAATAACGAAGTAATCGAAAACTCTATTTGAATAATAATGCGTTTTAACCGACATTGTATCTGTGTTCAGGGTTATAACATACTTCAAATTTTAAAAACACATTATAGGATCACAGGTCTGTCTGTCCGTCCGTCTGCGACAGCCAATTGTCTCCGAAAGTACTAGACCGATTGTGTTAAATTTGGCACACATCGTCGGTTATCCAAAGACGGACGAGTAACGTAAAAAAAAGTTTTTAAATGTTTTGGTGGGTGAATTAGAAAATAAAAAATGTATAATATTTGCAATGTATGTCGTGTGACTTATCAAGTTGTGAGAATTTCACACATTTTTTATATAATTCTAAGACAAATAGTGTGAAGTTATTTAAGAAGATAGGCGAACATTGACCATTCCCCACTTATCTCCAAAAGTATAAATATTGAAAAAATCACAGCATATGAGGTTAAATGCATTGATTACAGGAACGACATTGACGTGGAAGACGTTTGGACTTCAAAAATGTCATATTTTTATTTTCTTTAGGACTTTAAATTTTCCTATAACTTTCTGTAATCTGTAAATTTTCTGTAATCTTTGCATTTAAACTCATATACTGTGATTTTTTCAAGATTGCTTAGGAGATAAGGAAAGAGATGTTCAATTCTCGCCTATTTTCTTAAATAACTTCAAAACTATTTATCTAAAAAATTATAAAAAAATATATTGAAGGTTTTTACAACAATCTCTTTCATTTCATATGTAACACAATATAGTTTGCTATTTTTTTACAAAGAAATTTACTGAGAGGTCTTGTTCTGTCTGTTATAAAAACTATAAAGTTTTAGTGCGGAACCCTGTTCGTGTAACGCCGAGTCCTACTTGGCCAGTAATTTAATATTATTAAAACAAGAGTGCCTGATGGTAAGTGCCGATGCAGCCGTAGATCTAACATCGTCATCATTATATCACCAGAAAGACAAAATCTAACACGTTAACTCAAATAGTGCGTACTCACTGTCGCCTTAAGGATTCCTAAATTAAACGAATCGCGGAACACAGATGCCGGTAGGGGATTTCCCTGCTTGGTAGATCGCATGATGTACGATGAAGCAAAACGCTTAATGCGTATAAGTGGAAAATTAACGACAAAGGTGAGGAATCACCCCCGCACCTGGTCGTCCGATGATGTAATGGACCTTTACAGCTGAAATACTTACTATTTTACTTTATTTAATTTAGATTCTTTTATGACCTATGCACAACCATGTGTTTTTTTTAAGCTATTGTACAGCTTTTATCGTGGGCTTTCAGGGGACCCAATCAAGAAATTACGTAACGAAAAAAACTGACAGCCCAAAAAAAAATTGAGTTCTAAAAAACTTACAGTGGCATCTTTCTATCAATCATGATGATGGTGATGGTGGTGGTGGTGATGGTGGTGGTGATGGTGATGGTGGTCGTGATGGTGGTCATGCTGGTGGTCGCGATGGTGGTGGCGATGGTGGTGGCAATGGTGGTGGCGATGGTGGTGGCGATGGTGGTCGCGATGGTGGTCGCGATGGTGGTCGCGATGATGGTCGCGATGAAGGTCGCGATGGTGGTGCGATGGTGGTGGCGATGATGGTGGCGATGGTGGTCGCGATGGTGGTCGCAATGGTGGTCGCGATGGTGGTGCGATGGGTGGTCGCGATGGTGGTCGCGATGGTGGTCGCGATGGTGGTCGCGATGGTGGTCGCGATGGTGGTCGCGATGGTGGTCGGGATGGTGGTCGCGATGGTGGTGCGATGGTGGTCGCGATGTTGGTCGCGATGGTGGTCGTGATTGTGGTCGTGATGGTGGTCGATGACGATGACGATGATGATTTAAATTTCTTAACTTTCTTAGTGTTAATTTATTACATAAACATCCCGCGCCCCAAGGACTATATGGTACTGGTAAATACTGCATAAATAAAAAGTAAATAAATAATTATAATTGCATAAGTGGATAAAAAATGCTATGCAATAGCTTTACCGCGGCAGTCCCCGAGTGCCACACGTTTTTTGTTATTATTTCACAATGGAATCCGCGATACGACGCTTATTGTTGCTGATCCCCTTCGATGATGGTACAGGAAATGTAGGGCGACGCGGAGGTTGTAGAGACAAGGAAAACAGCCGTGATATCTTCAGTCTTGAACAATTTCAGTGGTTGATTTGCTTATGGGAGCTCGAGGGAGGTCTCGTTGTTACTCGGTGGCTTGTCGAAAATGTTGAATTTGAATGAATACGCTCTATGACGCCTACGCTATATTTATATTAAATTTCCAGAGCGGGATGGCGCCATAGGAGGAAGCGAGACGGAAGATGGTGCACTTACCCACCCCTTTGGAGCAATACCGTACAGAGAGCCGCCTACGACCAATTTCCGCGCCGCGCCGTTTTGAAATAACGGTCGCGGAGGCAGCTCGCTGCTTACCAAAAACCTTTTACCTCTCCTCAGGGGTTCTACCAGGCTTCCATCTCGCCACCTTTACCAAACTAATTACCTAGACCTCCCTCTAAGCCTCCCCAAGCAAAACACAGTTACAAAACACATTTATTTAGAAAACATACAAAAGGCTTATAAAACAAGATAGCTTAAAAACTACAACTTAACTATCTATATCTATGTACATATAACAATTCAAAAATAAAACGTATCGCACTTTAAGACATACACAAATTTACAATCAACAAATTTATCAACAAAGAAACTTTACGTTTTTAAGTGTCCATCGTGCACATTCTCCCGCCGTCACCTTTGTGATCCAGCACTGGTAGCACGATGATCTTCTTGGTGGGCCGCCTCAGCACGCGTCCTCGGCTCGTGGTCACCTCCACCACGCGCACTTCGCCGTCCTCGCCCGGGAACGTCCGGGTGATGCGTCCTCTGGGCCAGCAGTTGCGTGGCAGGTTGCTGTCGGCGATGACCACCAGGTGACCGATTTTGGGGGCCTCTCCGGAGGCCCTGGGCTCCCGCCGGTGTTGGAGTGTGGGGAGGTACTCTCTCACCCACCGCCGCCAGAAGTTGTCGGCTAGCAGCTGTGCGCGCCTCCAGTGCGTGCGCGCGTTGATGTCTTCGGGAGTGAACGTGCCCGGGGGTGGCACATGACAGTTGGGCCCGACCAGGATGTGATTCGGGGTCATCGCCTCGGGCTCCGCTGAGTCGACGCTCACGTGGGTCAGCGGTCTCGAGTTTACCACATTCTCGCACTCCACCGTGGCTCAGCCGCTCGTGCAGGTGTTGCAGGTACAGGCGGGTGTAGGGGTGCCTGCCGTCCAGCACTGCGGGGCTTGCAGCTTCTTCTGATATGTCGACGGCCTTCTCCACTCTTCCTTAGAGTCGCAGGATTCCGTCGGTGCCCACCGTAATACTTAGGGCGGCTAGCTTATCGTCGCCGGTAGGTAGGGCTCCTCTCTCGATTCTCCGTCTCTCTCTCGCATACGAGTCTTCCTGCGCTGCTCGCACCCATAGCCTTTCTGCGCGTATGAGTAGGTGCGCTTCGATTCCCATGAAGCGGTCCGGCGTGTCGACTGAAAGGCTTTTTTTCAGTTTCTTTTTCTTTTTAGCCTCTCCCCACGTAGGATCTCTGTTTTCATTTTTGGCAGTTCGCTTCCTCTTCGCGGCTGCAATGTGTTGTGTGCGGCCTCGGCATCGCTCGACGAACTGTAGAACACGCGCTGTTGCTCGGATGAGGCGTGTCCAGCGTGAAAATCTCGCTACGTCGGGCAGGTGGGCGTGGCTTCGTAGCGTCGTAGTCGTGCGTAGCCACTCGTACCATTTTTCGTGTAGCTCGTCTGGCAGATCGGCGTCCCAGTTAGTGTGGTAGCGCCAGGTGTCTTGCATGATGCGCTTGGCCGGCGTAGTTACAGGTGCTATTAGCCCCAGCGGATCGTATAGGGACATGATCACGCTGAGGGCCTCTCGTTTCGTCGGCGCGCGCAGCCCGTCGATGACTTCCAGTGGCGCCCTCTTGCGGTTGAGTCTGAAGCCTAGGTTGTCCGGCCCTACTTCCCAGAGCAGGCCCAGTGTTCGCTCTGTCTCGCTCCCGCCGATAGGGATGGTAGCCTCCGCCTCGTTCGTAGCGTAGTGACGGAGCACGGAGGGCGAGTTGGATGCCCACCCGCGCAACTCAAAACCGGCCTGCCGATGGATGTGTTCGACCGCCGTGGCTGTCTCGAGGGCCTCTCCGTCTGTCCCGTAGCTGGCGATGTAGTCATCCATATAGTGACTTTTCACTATAGCCTGCGCCGCCTCCGGGAACTGTTCTGCATAGTCAGCTGCGTTTTTGTTTTTGACGAAGAGAGCTGTGCACGGCGATGAGGTCGCACCGAACACCACGCTCGTCATTCGGTATTCTGACGGCGGCACATCTCCTCTCTCGCTCCCTCTCCACAGGAAGCGCAGGGCGTCTCTGTCTTCTGGTTTTATGCGTATTTGCATAAACATCTCGCGAATGTCCGCAGTCACAGCGTACGGGCTCTGCCGGAAGCGCATAACTACGCCGGGCAGAGATTGTAGTAGGTCGGGCCCGGGCAGCAGCGCGTCGTTCAGGCTTCTCCCCTCAGTTCTGGCAGCTGCGTCGTGCACAAGACGTATCTTCGGCTTGTCTGGGTTGACCACAGCAAAGTGAGGTAGGTACCACACCTTTCCAGGTGTAGGCTGCGTCGTGGCGGGCTCGGCGTACCCCTTGGTAAAGAGGTTCTGCATCCTTTCTTCATACTTTGTTTTCAGATCAGGATCTCGATCTAGGCGCTTCTCGATGTTGAGCAGCCTCTTCTTTGCATTGCCATAGTTGTCGGGCATTCTTGTGTTGTCTTCTTTCCATAGAAGGCCAGTTTGGAAGCGACCATCTGGGAGGCGTGTGGTTGTCTCCTCTAGCAAGCGTAGCGCTCGCTGCTCCGGGTCATCGCGCGTCTTCCTTGGCTCAACGCCCAGCGACTCCAGGGCGAAGTATCTCCGCATAGCATTTTCCATTTCGTCGCTGGATTCCTCCTTGGTAGACAGATACCCGCAAAACGAAACGGGCTCTGTGTGCGACGAGCGGCACCCGTGTAGCACCCACCCGAGTTGTGTGAGTGAGGCTACGGGTCGGTCTCTCCGTCCTGCTCGCACATCGCGCGACACGATGAGTTCCCAGTTATCTTGCCCGATGAGAACTTTCGGCTTGGCATTTTGGTACATCAGTTCATGTCTGAGGTCCTCCAGGTGTGGGCAGTCCTCCAGGTCTTCTTCGCCGAGCGACTGAGTAGTGAAATCGAGTCGCTCGACCGTGCGTGCCCCTTGCAGTTCGTAAGAATCGAGTGAGTATTTCCCTCTCACTCGCACGTCGACTGTTTTGCTGTTTTCGTGCTTGCGCCGCGTGCCGTTGACTCCTATGACCCACAGGTTGTTAGTGGGCCCTTCCAGGCCGAGGGACTCGACGATGTCTTCGTCAATGATGGTGATAGTACTGCCCTCGTCCAGCAGCGCGTACGTCTCGACAGTGTTTCGCGGACCGGTGAGAACGATCGGCGCGATTTTCAAGTAGGCCCGGCGTGAGCCCGCCCGAGTGGAGTGGGCGAACTCGAGGGCCGACGCGACTTCTTCCGCCTTCTTGGGTTCTTCTCTTGGCCGCTCTGAATGCAGCAGCGAGTGATGGGGAGCGCGACAGCCGTTTGTTCCACACGAACTGAACACGAACTGAAGCGTCTGTGGTTGCTCCTCACACACCGGAAGCATTGGCGGTGCCGGCGTACCAGGTCCCAGCGTCCGTTGACATCAGCCTCGACGAACTGTCGGCATTCCAACAGTTTGTGACTGCCGCTGCACTGTGGGCATGTCGTGGTTGTAGGCGTAGTTGCCGTTGCAGCAAAGTTTTTCTCTACGATCTTCTTTCTCGCTCTCTCTCGTGGCGTCTCGGCTGGTGTTGTTTCAGCCGGAGCGTAGGGGCCGCATTTGTCCGCCTCTTCGTTGAGAAAAGATGCCAGTTTTTTGAGGTCTGGCGTGTTGTCTTCTCGCGCTGCGAAGTCATACCACTTGTTTCGGAGTATCGGTGAAATCTTCTCAAGAATTGTGCGTACCAGCTCGGGATTGCATAGGTACGCGTCTCTCCGCAGCGCCTCGATGGTGGCCACAACATTTGCTACTTTGTTCGCAAAAACACACACTTCTCGTGGGCTGTCTCCTATGCGGGATAGCGCGCGGGTTTTCTCAATCTCGCGCAGGACTAGCGCTTCTGCTCGTCCGAACCGCCGCTCCAGAGCCTCGATGATTTTTCTGGGTTCCGTGCTGCTGATTAGTAAGCAGCTGGCAGCTTCCTTTGCTGCTCCGGTGAGGCTCTTTCGAATTCTTGCGACGTTTTCTGTTCTTGTGAAATTTGTTTCTGTCTCGACGAATGCTGTCTTAAATGCAAGCCAGCTATCACTTCTCCCGTCGAAACCAGGCAGCTCCTGGAGATATCTGGGCGCCCCTCTCGCCGATGTGCGAATGACGCTCTGTAGGGCCGCTGCGAGGGCCGCAATGTCGGTTTGCGGCGCAGCCGGCTCGGTTTTCTGAGGGGTGCTCTCCGGTTTCGCGGACTCCTCCCCACCCTGCCCCACGGGTTCTCGTGAGGCCGCAGGCCGCAGTCGTTCGGTCACCGCAGGCCCCGGTTGGGTGTGAGCGTGTCCTTTCGCTCCTGTGTGCTTTTCCATCCATTCAGCCACTCGCTCTGAGCCCTGCCTGACTTCTTCGTCAGCCGATTCATCTGCAGGGTCCAGCTCCTGGTCAGAGTCCTCCATAATTCTCCGCAAATGTGCCTCCTCTAAGGCCCGTTCCGCCGCGATTGCTTTGACCGCCAGCTCAGCCAGCCTCTCCTTGGCTTCCAGTTTCGCGAGGAACCTCTTGCGAGAAGCCTTGGAGCGGTCTGACCTAACTGATTTAGGTCGGGTCTCCACAACCGTGACGTCAGCCTCGGTGTTCGTAGTTTCCGTTACGGTTTCCCCAGTTTGCGTAGTGCCGTGGCTCCAGGTCGCTGTTTCTCCCGAAGTCGTGTTTCCCGTACCTTCAGTTGTGGTATTTTCAGAATCCGTCGTCTCTTGGGCAGCCTGCTTGGACGCGGTCTTGGAACGCGTGGATCTCGTCATGGCGGCGTGGCTCGACGACGTAGTTCTTCAGGTTTTTTCTCTTCAGTCCAGGGATCCGGCTTCACGAAGGACCATAAAATGTTGTCCAGGGATCCGGCTTCACGAAGGACCATAAAATGTTGGTGATCCCCTTCGATGATGGTACAGGAAATGTAGGGCGACGCGGAGGTTGTAGAGACAAGGAAAACAGCCGTGATATCTTCAGTCTTGAACAATTTCAGTGGTTGATTTGCTTATGGGAGCTCGAGGGAGGTCTCGTTGTTACTCGGTGGCTTGTCGAAAATGTTGAATTTGAATGAATACGCTCTATGACGCCTACGCTATATTTATATTAAATTTCCAGAGCGGGATGGCGCCATAGGAGGAAGCGAGACGGAAGATGGTGCACTTACCCACCCCTTTGGAGCAATACCGTACAGAGAGCCGCCTACGACCAATTTCCGCGCCGCGCCGTTTTGAAATAACGGTCGCGGAGGCAGCTCGCTGCTTACCAAAAACCTTTTACCTCTCCTCAGGGGTTCTACCAGGCTTCCATCTCGCCACCTTTACCAAACTAATTACCTAGACCTCCCTCTAAGCCTCCCCAAGCAAAACACAGTTACAAAACACATTTATTTAGAAAACATACAAAAGGCTTATAAAACAAGATAGCTTAAAAACTACAACTTAACTATCTATATCTATGTACATATAACAATTCAAAAATAAAACGTATCGCACTTTAAGACATACACAAATTTACAATCAACAAATTTATCAACAAAGAAACTTTACGTTTTTAAGTGTCCATCGTGCACACTTATATCACTGACATATTTACATAAATACGTAAATCTTTTTTGAAAGCATTTTGTTTTTCTACAAAATGTAAAGTTTCGGTATACATTTACGCACTTTCCGCTCAAACGCCACAACAAGCGGCCGGCTGTTCCGCTCACTCAGCACTCCTTCCCTCGGCGCCGCCGCCCTCGCCGTCCCGGGGCGTTCCATTAAGTTCGTTTTCGTCGCAATAAGCACTTAAGCAACTTTGTGGGCGGCCACTCCCTGTCAGCGCTGTCGCCAAGAGTTTTGGCCCGCTTTCATCAGCATTCAGCGCTTCAGCGGCTGACTGATCGTTGCTTTTAGGTGTCCGGGATAGATCTTATCAAAATGATTTTCAAAGAACAAGTGACATCTCTATTAGAAATAATAGTTGCAGTGCCCTAGCCGGGTGTCATATACATACTATAATATGTAACTTAGTACACTTAAGATCTTTTGTACCCTGTATATGACAGCAATAAATTTTTGAGTATTGAGTATGAACATTCTTTTCTCTAACCAACTTAACCAAAGAAGATATAATTCGAAAGTCATTAACTATTCCATGAAACCTCAAGTAGTCGACAAACTTTTTTCCTACTCATTGAATTTTCATGGGACACACTTGACTTCTACATTTCTAGTGCTGGCCTGTCCGACCCACGGTAACTTATTCAGGGCAAACGGCTGAGTTACCGTTGTTTATTTACCTGATTACGTCCACTATGCGAATTGGATAAACGTTGACCTCTCCGTGCCTTGCGCCGGCCCGCTTGTCGCTTGTGCAGAAAAAATACGCGCCGACGTGACTCGCTTGCCGGAGATTCAATCCGCCGGCTAAAGGGACCGGGATGTGACGCGACTGCTGAGCGGCAAACCTCCTGGAAAAATAAAAATTCAATTGTTTCTCGCAAGACGTTCAAAAGAACGCATCCTACCCGTGCTTCAGGGAAACTACCTAGTTGTTTTTTTATTTTTTTATTCACATTTGGTAAACCCTTGACAACATCTCACCTGGTGGTAAGTGACGATGTTGCCGAAGATGAAAGCGGGCTTACCAAGATTCCCCAACGTAATGGGGAACTGGCTATCTTATCTTCATGCCGGAACACACCAATGATATCAACTTTGATATTTGGCGGCGAGACTTAGTTAAGATGGTGGTAGCTAGCCAGGCGGGCTTACAAAATGCCCTACCACCAACCAAACCGAGTCTTACAATTGACCCCGCCGGGAATCGAACCCGCGACCTTCCTGTTTAAAGCCAGTGAACTTTGCCTCTGGGCTACGGAGGCGGTTAAATTCCATAAACTGCCAAAGATTGAGGTAGATTTTAGATTTTCAGGTTCAATTTATCATTCAAGTGATTTGTAACGGTATTTTTCTTTTATTCGACTTAGCGATTCTATTGATAAATAAACGAAAAGATCTTCTGAACCTTCTCGGGATCCCACATAATGCTTTGATCTGACACAAACATATTCTACTTTTGACACAATTTCTCAGTTCGTTTCCTTTCCGCACAACGTGGCCGGTAATCACTTGAACCCGCGCGGCGGGCGCGACGAACAAAAAACCAGCCAAGTGCGAATCAGACACGCTGAACGAGGGTTCTGTGTTACGACACTTTTGTATACGGAACCCTAGAAACAATGATGATATTGATTTAAGTATATACGAATCAAAACGAGATCGAAATTATAAAATGTTTTTTTCTTTCCTTCACTTTGAAATCTGTAGCGTCCGACTCACATTTTGGCGGTTTTTAATAATATTTTTTGGTTTATTAGTTTGCCTTTTTTTTATTCTTACCCACCACGGAACAAAGAAGCTTTACGTCTAAGGTAAGAGGTTGTTTTTGTGTTTGTTTATTGGTTTCTATGTCTCGAAAACTACTGGGCCAATTTCCTTGCCGTTTTTGCATTTAAAAGGTATCATTTCAGGACATGTTATTAGACATGTTCGTAGACCACCAGGAAGCGCTGCCGACTTTAACCCCCGACACAAGGGGTGTAATAAGTCTAACGCATGTCTGTGTAACTGTGTGTCTGTCTGTGGCATCGGAGTTCTTGAACGAATGGACTGATTTTGATGCGGTTTATTTATTTAAAAACTGACATGAGTGAGGTGGTTCATAGCTATAACTTATGAAGATCTATTCAGCTGTTTGAAAATCATCAGCTCCTATCTAGGCGATGAAGGGATGTGGGCAACATAAACAGGTCTGATCAATTCTAAATTTGGTGTCCTGAAACTGTAATCGCGTAGGTCCCCCTACGCGACGACTCTTAGATCAAAATATAACTACTTATGTTAAACTTAAAGGGTCAAAACATATTATTTTCTTCTTTTTAATGGTTTTTATAGGTGTTTTTCTATATTTTTAATTTAAGTTTTATCATTACATAGCTGTCATATCAGAGCAGGTTTTAATGCGACTCATTGAAAACTTTGATCGCAGAGATCTCGATTTTCCGCAGCAATTACAAAATATATGAAAGTGATATTTTGTCATCTGGTTCTTCTGGTAATTCATTTTTTCATAATTCATTTTGTCATAATTCATTTTGTCGTTTTGTCCTTCACGATTCGTTTACTTTTATAACAGAAAAAAACATATCAAAGAATCCTCCATTCTACAGGCAAACTGGTCCGATTTATACCTCTAAATATTCTTAGTCGATTCATCCAAACACACCCTTTAATAGGCCATTTAGATTTTTTAAAATTAATTTTAGTTTTTAATTGAAACGAAAAAACAATAAAATGTGCAAAAGTGTGGTAATTTTCTTTATTATTTACAAGTATAGAAAAAAAACGAGGCAACTGTTCCGATCAATGTCTCGCCTTAAGACATGTTTTAAAGAAGTAGACCACCAGGGGGCTCTGCGGTAGCCAGGTTGGTTGGCGCTTGAAGGTTTCTCAGGAACTATACAACCGATTTCACTGCGGTTTTTTGCTTTGTATGTCATTTTTACCAGATCACCCAAAAAGGAGAGTAATGTTTTTCGGGTGTATGTGTGTGTGTGTCCGTTTCTAAGTCTGTAGCCTAAACGGTTTGATGGGTTTTGGAGTGCAATGTGTGGTTATACTTTTCTTGATCCAGAAAGTGACGTTGGATTCATTTTAACTCAGCTGTCCAAAAAAGAAGGCTAATGTTTTTTTTTGCAGTCGGGTTTTATCCTTTCCTCCTACTAAAACGCCAAACGCGAAAGTTTGTAAGAATGTATGGACTAAACGGATCTGGCTGAAACTTTGTAGGTAGACAGATTAGGACCTGGATTAACACATAGGCTACTTTTTTCCACGCTAGCGAGCCGCTTACGGTTCGCGCACTGCACACCATTAAAAAGTCATAGAAATGGTGTCCACGCGGGTGAAGCCGCGGGAAACAGCTAGTTTTTTTATAAATTGATTACGTACGCTAGCTAAGTCAAATAAAAAAACCTATAAAAATACACGTTTTTTTAAGATCTTATTTTTGTTTGTTCACTTTTAAAAAAAATGTATTAAATTTGTTACAGCGGCAATAGAAATACACATGATGTGAAAATTTTGACTGTCCACCTATTACGGTTCATGAAATGCAGGTCAGCGAGCTGACAGACGGACGGACAGTTCCAGTTCAAGTTTATCATATGAGCCGACGGACGTTCAAGTTCAAATTCATTTATATCTAAGCAACATACATTGCGTTGAAAAATTTTATAATTGTAAAATTAAAATAACCTCATCGAATTATATTAAAATAAAAATTAAAACAAAAATTCCCTACGTCAGATAACACACCAGTATCAAAAATAGATACACGTCAAGAATCCATTAGGTAATTATATCATGTCAAAGTTATATAAAAATGAAGTAGACATAAGTATAAAATAAAAATAACCTAGATGATCAAAATAATTACAATAAAAATATTGAAACAAATCTTTTCCTTACTGTAGTGTATGTAAGTAAGAGATGGAATTATTCTGTCGTCTCCTGCGCACACAAGTTACTGAGTAGATGGATTGAAACGGTGGGGGGCGACACTTGTCGGTGACGACCGTGGAGGACGGACGTGAGTACGTGTGTGACGCAAGGAGCCGATAATACTTAGTGGATACACGAGACGAGGGGAACACTACATATTGGCGACGAGGATGTAAGTACTATTACGAATTTTACCCGTAAAACAAAATGATAAGAATAGTTATTAGCAGATTAACAAAGTAAACAAGATCACTACTACCTATTTGTAGAAAGCTACCTACTTGTAACGTGCATAGCAAAGAGGATATAAGTCACTAATTTAAGTCATATTATGGTGTTGCCTGCTAATCAAATTCATGTTTTTAAATATTTTAACGTCTCGGGATACAGGCCCTATTGAGACAGTCTTTAAGGATTACTTTCGTAGTAATAGTCAGTCATCTTTGCCTTAGTGTCGATTCCTTTAGACCAGAGAGTTAGACGACCTAATGATGAAAATATAATTTGGATTTTGTTGTTAAATTGTGGATCGTGTTAATTTTTACCTATCATAACTATAAATATGGGAGTAAACTAACTAAATAGGACTAAGCATATGTTAGTCAGTATTAAATCAGTAATATGATGGATAATTTTTATATAAAAAAAAAAGAAAAAAAATTGATGGATGATGAGCAAGATGTGACGTTGATGACGAAGTGACATCACCATTGATGATGGTGATAATAATGGATGATGGATGATGACGAAGACGTTGACGATGATGAAGTGACATCACTATTGATGTTAGTGATAATAATGGATGATGGATGATGACGAAGATGATGATGATGTTGACGATGATGAAGTGACATTACCATTGATGATGGTGATAATAATTGATAATGGATGATGACGAAAATAATGATGATGAAGTAACATCACCATTGATGATGATCATGAAATGATATCACCATTGATGATGACGATGAAGTGACATCACCATTGATGATGGTGATAATGATGCATTATGACGATAGTGATGATTGGAGACGGATGATGATGAAGACGACAAAGAGGATGATGGAAGTATTTTGGAAATGAAAGTGGTCAGCGAATGGATGGTGTTTGTTGGGTTGCAGGCAGACAATGTCTGTTGGTAACTTAAGTAATCATCGTTCTTTCGTTGTCCACAGATGTAATGGCAAACCTTACGTAAGACAAGTTTGAATGTAATGGTGAGGCTGGCTCGGTAGGAATCAGATGGGAAAAATGGAAACGGAGCTTGAATATTTACTTGGAAGCCGCCGATCTTAAGACTAGCAGTCAGAAACGGGCAAGTTTATTACACTGGGGTGGACCGGAGCTTCAAGAAATCTTTTATAATATACCTGGTGCGGACGTAAGAGACGATGGTAGTAACGATGTATTCAATATAGCCATAGAGAAACTAGATGAATACTTTGCTCCCAGACAAAGTAAAAGGTTTGAACGACACATATTTAGAGGAATAAAACAAGAAGATACTGAAAAATTTGAGAAATTCATCGTTAGACTTAGGCAGCAAGCTTCTAAATGCAAATTTGTAGATGTAGACGATCAAATAATCGATCAAATTACCGAGAAATGTAATTCCGAAGAGTTAAGGCGTAAAATCTTAAAATCAGGAGACGACATGACTTTAAATCAAGTTATTATAGAAGCGAATACTTTAGAGAGTGTTAATAGGCAACTTGGAAATTTCAACCATAAAGATAACACACAGGACGTTAACAAAATAGACTCAAAATTAAGAGATAAGTTTTCGACAAAGAAAAGAGAATGTTTCCGTTGCGGCAGTTGGAATCATTTAGCGGCTGACGATAAATGTCCAGCCAAAGGCAAAAAATGTCTAAAATGTGGAAAAATAGGTCATTTTAGATCTCAGTGTAAGAGTAAAGATTTAAAGAGGAAAGTAGGAGACGAATCAGCGAGCACATCAGATTTATCTACAAAAAAATGGAAACGTACGAACAAAGAAGTGAGAAACATTGAAGAACAAACAAACGGGAACAGGGTAGATGAAGAAATTCATTATGTATTTAATGTTGGTGACGATGATATGATGAAATGTACGGTAGGAGGATCAGAAGTAGAAATGCTAATCGACTCAGGATGTAAATATAATTTGATTACTGATAAAACCTGGAAAAATCTAAAAGCAAATAAGATTCAGGTTCTGGAACAAGTAAAACACCCGGATAAGACTTTTCTTGCGTATGGAAGTACCACACCACTCAAATTATTAGGATCCTTTCGTGCAGCAATTCAATTAGCTAATAAAAAAGAAGACGCGATGTTTTACGTAATCGATGGAGGTACCCGCAATTTATTAGGTAAAGTGACGGCAACCGCGTTGGGGGTTCTCAAAGTTGGATTAGGCATTAATCAAGTGGAATCAAAAGTAGAAAAAATGAACATGGATCCATTCCCCAAGTTCAAAGAAGTACTTATACAAATACCCATAAATGACAAAATTAAGCCAGTGGCACAACCGTACCGAAGAATTCCGATTCCTTTGGAAGAAAAAGTCGAAGCCAAAATTGAAGAACTTTTGCATAAGGACATAATTGAAAAAGTAGAAGGTCCTTCGGAGTGGATATCTCCCATTGTACCTATCCTAAAGGAGAGTGGAGATATTCGTCTATGCATTGATATGCGACGAGCGAATACCGCAATAAAACGAGAAAATCACCCCTTACCTACCATGGACCAACTATTGCCCAAGATCAAGAATGCAGAAGTTTTCAGTAAATTAGACATTAAGGATGCTTTTCATCAATTAGAACTTCATCCAGACTCAAGGCACATTACAACATTCATTTCCGCCAAGGGTTTATATCGCTACAAAAGAATGATGTTTGGCATTACTTGTGCCCCGGAAATATTTCAAAAGTCCCTGGAACGTGTGTTAATCGGATGCAATGGGGTGATCAATTTTATTGACGACATATTGGTCTACGGTAAAGACAAAGATGAACATGATGTACGACTTCAAAAAGTTATGGATGTTCTCAAGGATAATGGTATCGTTTTGCGCGAGGAAAAATGTATTCTGAGTACAAATAAAGTACATTTCTTAGGCCATGAACTTTCAAAACAAGGCATTAAGCCTCTAGACAAGTACTTATCGTCTATCAAAGAATTTAGGGCTCCTAAGACCATCTCGGAACTGCAAAGCTTTATGGGGTTAGTCAATTATGTGGGAAAATGGATACCAAATTTGGCCACAATGACTGAGCCCTTGAAGGAGTTACTTCGCCTGAAGTATGGCAGAAATTCGGAAATAAGCGAATTATGGAAGGAAAGGCAGCAGACAGCTTTTAATTCCTTAAAAGCTGCTCTTGCTGAGGTACCTCATTTGGGGTATTACGATGTGGAAGACAAGGCGATGGTATTTGCAGATGCGAGTCCAGTAGCTTTAGGGACAGTATTAGTACAAGTAAACGATAGAGGAACTCGCGTGATCGCATTTGGTAATAAGACTTTAACGCAATGTGAACGCCGTTATTGTCAAACGGAGAAAGAGGCGTTGGCATTAGTGTGGGCAGTGGAGCACTTCCACATGTTTCTCTACGGAAAAGAATTCGACCTAATCACAGATCACAAGCCTCTAGAAGTCATCTTTGGACCGAAGTCAAAACCATGTGCGAGGATCGAGAGATGGGTATTGAGACTGCAGTCTTACAAATATAGAGTGGTATACCGCCCGGGTAAGAACAATATTGCAGATCCCTTCTCACGACTTTGCAAACTTACACTTGGATATGATGCACATGGCAAAGATTATGTACAAGACATTGTGGAACAAACAAGACCAGTAGCTGTTCCATTGACTGAAATAGAAGAATGTTCAAGGCAAGATTCAGAAATACAAAAGGTGAAGGAAGGTCTTTACGAGAGAAAATGGGATGAATCCGTGAAAACATACAAACTCTTTGAAAACGAGTTGTGTTTTTACGGGGACATTCTATTAAGAGGCACGAAGATAGTAGTCCCAAAAGCCCTAAGAAGCCGCGTTTTGGCAGCAGCACATGAGGGGCACCCGGGGATCGTCGCAATGAAGCTAAGATTGAGAACCAAAGTTTGGTGGCCTAAGTACGACCGAGATGCAGAAAATACTGTAAAATCATGCAGAGGATGTACATTGGTATCAATGCCAAATCCACCACATCCACTTAAAAGACGGGAACTACCATCACAACCCTGGATTGACATTGCGATTGATCTCCTCGGACCACTACCAAGCGGAGACTATTTGCTGGTGGTAGTAGACTACTATTCACGGTATAAAGACATCAAAAGCTGCAGGGATATAAGTAGTAAAGAAATGATTCGCTTACTGAGAGAAATTTTCAGTCGATTAGGATACCCTGTTTCAGTGACAGCTGATAACGGCAAACAGTTTGTCAGCAGTGATTTTAAAGCTTTCTGTCAAGAAAATGACATAAAACTGTACCACTCAATTCCATACTGGCCCCAGCAAAATGGTGAAGTGGAGCGCCAGAACAGGGACATCCTTAAGAGACTGAAAATATGCCAAGTAGAGAAGAAATTCAACTGGAAAGAATCGCTTTTAGACTATATGACGATGTATAACAGCACTCCTCATTCTGTAACTGGTAAAACTCCAGCAGAACTATTTTTTCGAAGAAAATTTAGAGATAAAATTCCAATGATAATAGAAAGTGTGGATCATAGAGTGGAAGATATGGATGTAAGAGACAGGGACATGGAACAAAAAGAAAAAGGGAAAGAATATGCTGACCGGAAAAGGAGAACTGAAGAATCATATTTAGAGCCAGGAGATAAAGTTTATATCAAGAACATGAATAAAGCTAATAAGCTTAGCGCAAATTATGAGACAGCAACCCATACAGTAAAATCAAGAACAGGAGGCGACGTAGAAGTACAGAATGACGAAACAGGTCAAAATCTAAGAAGAAATGTTATACACTTGAAGAAAATTGAAGGAGAATGGAGAATAAATGAAGAAAAACAACAAGAGGATAATAATATTGAAGATAGTATGGAAGAAACATAAAAAATGGATGTGAAGGAAGTATAGGATTGAAAAAGAGTTGATTACAGATCATGGGACGGAAGTGAAACTTGTTTAAAATCATGTAACTAAAATTTATTCAGAAAGTAGTATAGGATAAAAAAGAAGTTGATGACAGTTTACTGGAAGGAAATTAATTACATTTCATTACATGGAAGTGAAGCTTGTTTAGATTATTTAACTAAATTTAATTAAAATGTTAAGCAAATAAATCTATATAATAAGACCTCCTGTTTCACTAAATCAACAACAAGGAAGGGATGTAGTGTATGTAAGTAAGAGATGGAATTATTCTGTCGTCTCCTGCGCACACAAGTTACTGAGTAGATGGATTGAAACGGTGGGGGGCGACACTTGTCGGTGACGACCGTGGAGGACGGACGTGAGTACGTGTGTGACGCAAGGAGCCGATAATACTTAGTGGATACACGAGACGAGGGGAACACTACACTTACGTTAGATAAATACACAACAAAAATAAATACATGTTGAGAATTTATTATTATTATTATATTATGCCAACGTTATATGAAAATGAAGTCTGAATGCAATGTAACGTCAGTCCCAACAAAATTATTTTATAACTTCTGTCAACTAATTTAGATAATCGCCCACACTATATTAGTTTTTTTTTGTAAAAAAGGCTTCAGTTTGGGTCGAAAATGGCTAGTGTATATTATTAGGTTTTTTATATCATCTGGCAACCTGTTAAACAGTCTTACTGCCTGATAGTGTGAGCCATGCTTAACAACTTCTAGTGTTGGTTGTATCTGATCTAGTAGGTCTTGCCTTCTCGTTTGTCCCCTAATTAGAATAGAATAGAATAGAAAAACTTTTATTTAGAGCACAGTACAACAATTTCCAGGTACAATTTACAAACGATAGAAATAAACTATAAAAAATAGCTAAACTATAAAAATATAATTGTCTTTCTTATACATTTTCTTGACAGAAGTACAGACAGAGGAGGCTTAGTAATAGGGTCCCGTTGGTTGTACGGAACCCTAATTAGTTTATAGTTTCTTAGAAAATCCGCCGTATTAAGACATAATCAGAAATAATTGAAAACGCTAAAGACGTTAAAAAACCGACTTCCATTGCAACAACTTAGTACATTTTTGCACTATTATTTTTGGTTTTTGTTAATTTTCTAATAAAGAAGTACACTGATTTTGATAAAATTTATACGGAACCACACGGGAAGCACTAGCTTCAAAAAAAACATAAAAATCGGTTCACCCAGTCTAAAGTTATGCGGTAACAGACATAAAAAAACACATACAGACGAATTGAGAACCTCCTCCTTTTTGGAAGTCGCTTGAAAATAAAACAAAATGGGTAACTATTTTGACAGAAAGACAAGCAGAAAAGGCGATATATGAACGGACGGATGGTAAACATAGGTTTATTAAGAGGGTCCCGTTGGCACTGTCTTTGGGTAGGTAGGGATCCCTAACACAGCCTTACCCGGGAGGCACTTGACCCTTCGTATTGACATTAGAAAAGGCGTGAGGCGGGAATCGGGATCAATCTCTTGCCGGAATGCAAATACGATTCTTTAAAGAAGGCCGGGCCGGGTCGGGCCCGGCGCCCGCGCCGCAAAACCCCGCTTTGTGCGGCGGCGAGAAAGGTCCGTTAATGGAATCAGCGCTCGGCAGCATCGCCACGAATCCTCATCTATTGCTTTCCCAGCTCCAATTTTCGCTAGGATTTTCTGGTACAACGTGATTCTATCAAATCGCTGTGAGTGTGAATGGTTTACAGCAATCACTTATCCGCTGAATGGGGATGACACGATAAGTTATCGGGTTTTCTATCGTGCGAGGCTGGAAAAGTAGACGTTAACGGTCTTCCATCAAACCAACTTATCGAATTGGACAGTTACTTGGCGCTTTGGTGTGAAGGTGTATAATCGTAATCCTTACTAATATTATAAATGTGAAAATGTTTGTTTGTTTGTTACCTTTTCACGCTTCAACGCCTAGACCAATCTTAATAAAATTTGGCATGCAGGTAGCCTGTTTCGTCACGAGGAACGACATAGGCTACTTTTTAACCCGTGAAAATAGCATAGCCCGATGCAGTTCCTGAGGGAACTGATAACATACTCTTTTTTGATCAATTTCTTTAAAATTGCAACGGAACAATGGATTGTGTGATTTTTTGCACAGAGATGGTTTAGGGGGTGGGAAATGACATGATTTACTAATAAGCTTATCCTCACATAGTTCCCGAGGGAGAAAATTCAATTCATGTCCACGCTTGCGAGGCGCTTGCGGCTCGCGCACCGCGCACCCTCTAAGACAGTCATAAAAACGATGTCCACGCGGGAGAAGCCACAGGCAAAAGCTAGTAATAAAATAGATTCAAAACATCGAAGTAAATTATTTATTTCGATATTTTTATTCTATTAGTTGACTGGCAAAACAATGTAAACTTAGACTTTTGCAAGTTTCAATCAAATAAAAATTATAATCTCACCTGATGGTAAGTGACGATGATGCCGAAGATGCAAGCGGGCTTATCAAGATTCCCCAACGCAATGGGGAACTGGCTATCTGATCTTCAAGCCTGAACACATCAATGCTGTTAACATTGATGTTTTGTGGCAATACTTAGATAAGATGGTGGTAGGTAGAGAGGCGGGCTCAAAAAACCAAACCGAGTTATACTAACTTAGACTCCGACGGGAATCGAATCCGCGACCCGATATGAAGATAATAGACTTAACCAATATGCTACGGAGGCGGTTAAATGCAATTGTTAAAGTGGATATTCCCAGAATCATGCGAACGGCCGAGGAGTGGAGTTCCCTGCCGGCGCCGGCGTCTGTGTTCCCCTGATTCCTATAATTTATGAATCTATAAGGCAAGAGTGAATATACACTATTTGAGTTTGCGTGTTGCCTTATTAACAGGTAAGGTGCAGCTAAAGGCACTCGAGTATTTCATAAAAATTAAAATAAAGAATAAAAATTGGGACCTTGTGTATAGTTAGATCCAAGCAGACGCGCGCGTCCCCTCGACCACACCCTGGACACTTCATACAACGGGCCAGAAATGACATTTGAAAAAAGGAATGACGGAACAAAATAAATGGCGGCAAAATCCTATACGTTCGACAACCAAACTGCAACCAATCTGTATCAATCTGAGTGACGAGGGGGTGAGGTCGCAATCTAGAGAGCGGCAGGGAGTGTCCATACTGTATGTTAGTTATATATACTTTGCCTCGACGCTACTCGCCCGCGCCGCCGCCGCACCGCTGCCATCATATACATCGAGAGAACTCCTCGCTTTTTAACTCCAAATCACTCACGAACAATGGCTATACAACACTACGCCTTTGTTGATATCTACTGAGCCGCTGTACAATTTCTTACTCGGACTACAAATGAGTGGAGTGCTCTCGGGCATTCACAATTTAAAAGTTTTAGGTAAATTGTAAGGACTAAATGAAATTCTTGATGGATACAGATGAAGGGTTTGATGTCTTTTGAACATTTCTAAGCGATTGCTTTTGATTTTATCTTTGAAGTGCCTTCGGAAGTCAACCTACTATCTGTTTTAGCGAGAATCGATCAAATCATTTATTATTCTATTGCTGCCCACTAACAGTCAGTCAAAATTGTATCTGTCGATGTTATAATGATCTTAAAATGAGTTCGTTAACAGGTAGATTATCAAAAACAAAATATGTATGTATAACAAGTGTTAAAACGTCTATTCCTTGTGAAGAGCGCTGATCCAAAACTGCTCTCGAGTGAAGCAGGCGGAAGTGGTCCGTTGGGCTGGATAATGGCCCTCCAGCCCCAGCGCCTCTCGCCAGTGACGCCCGTGCGAGCCACAAAGGCGCATTGTTCCAAACAAGGGGCTAAATGCCCACCAGGCATATTAGCCTACCACTCGAAAGCCCGTGTGCGGGGAAATTACAACAAGCAGAATGAAATTGCTGTTAAATTAAGAGGCGACTGTGTTTGAGGTGAGGAAAATCTTTCAAACAGGAAAACAGCTTTTAGAATTCTTTGTTTAGATTTTATAATTTTGAACAAAAAAAAAAAACGACTTCAAACAGGAAACTAAGGTTCCCCTCGATTTCTCTGGGATGCCATTATCAGATCCTGGTTTCCTTATCATGGTACCACCCTTAGGATGTCTCCTTTCCAACAAATAAAAAAAAAATTCGAGCGAGACCTACAGTACTCGCATATGATGTGTAACATGTGACAAAATACTTTATAAAAGGACGGCAAAGATACGGCAGACTAGGCTGTATGGTCATAGATACCTTTGCCTTTTCCGCGCTTTTAAAGCCTGAAAAAAGGACGGCAAAGATACGGCAGTCTAGGCTGTATGGTCATAGATACCTTTGCCTTTTCCGCGCTTTTAAAGCCTGAAAAAACGCGACTTCCTATTACAATGGGACACATTTCCGTCCCATTTCACGAAATCACTCCCACAAATTGCAGGAAAGCGAGAGCAAAGATGTTACACATCAAAAAAGAATCATCAAAATCGGAAGTTATTCGCGAACACACATAAAAAAATAATATTATTTATATATACGGTCGAATTGAGAAACCACGTCCTTTTTTAGAAGTCGTTTAAAAATGAAGGGAAATTGCAAAAGAGGTGACATTTTTCAGTTTCTTTATATAATATGTTTTTATAGTCATAGCTGAAAACAATAGTGACTCTCCAAAGGAAGCTGGCAGCCGGTGCAGCTCGCTACTTCAACGGAACTCCAACTAATTAACTTCTATCCGGGAAGGCGCAGCGCCACCGCACCCTGACGCCGAAAATAAAACACCTTATTTATTGCTCACTTAAGCAGCTCCAAAGATTTTAAATGCAAATACCAAGAAGCTGCAAGGAAAACTAAAGTTTATTTAAACTTCACTGAAGCCGAGCCCAGAGTGACTCCACAGTGGGTCCTAGAAATAAAATTTACCTCACCCATGGAATATATTATTGTAAGTATCAAGGTTGAGTGGAAGATATCCCTAAAGGAATAAGTCCACCTTTGCTATACTGTTATTCTTTGGGGATTATGTTAATCTTGAAGATACATTCTAACTATCAGTGAAAGAACTTTTGAAATCGAATAAGTGGTTTCAAAGATTACCTCTTAAATCTAAACCTACAAACTTGACCTATTTATATATATTATAAAAGTAATGTGTGTACAACGTGAGTGGCGCTAAAACTCCTGAAAAGATTCCTGGTATGATCAAGGGGGTAATATGGTGTGGTAGTCCTCTATCCCCCATCCACGAAGAAGGTTCCCGGTTTTACGTGCAGGGTGTGAATAAGAAGATATCAGGGTTGGAAGTTTCACCCTCTAAAAATATTTAGAACAGTCCAGAACACTTGAGTCATCATCATTATCACAGCAGCCGAAAAAGGCCTCCGCAAGGATTTCCACGATGACCGGTCATGCACTGCCCGCATCCAGCGTCTTCCCGCGATCTTCTCCAGGTCGTCGGTCCATCGCGTGGGAGACCTGCCTATGCTACGTTTTGCGGTGCGTGGTCGCTACTCGGAAACTTTACCACCCCAACGGCTATCTTTTTTTACGAGCTATGTGCTCTGCCCACTGCCACTTCAGTTTAGCGATTCTGTGGGCTTTGTCGGTTACTTTGATTCTCTTGCGGATCTCCTTATTTCGGATTCGACCGCGTAGGGAAATTCTGAGCATAGCTCGCTCAGTTGCCCTTTAGGTGACCTTGAGCCTTTTTATGAGGATCATACACTTAGTAAGCAACCATGTCTCAGTACCGTACGTCATCACTGGCAACACACACTGGTCATAGACCTGTCTTTAGCATGACATTTAAGAGTATTCGAAAGCATTTCACAACAACATCCCAGATCATTGTGAACCATTCCAGAACAAGGTCCAAAAATATTGTGGACTATTTAAAGTCTCTTCTGTATGGGGGGAGAGGGGGGGGGGGGGGCTACCCATTGGTAGGGGTATATAAGTCAAGATCATTTTGTTAGTCTATCCTTAGTAATGTTTCATATGTGAAAATATGCTTACTTGTTGGTATATTTGTAACCTTTTAATGCTACAAGACCTCAACCAATCTTGATAAAATGTGGCACGCACGTAGCCTGTGTCACTGAAACACACATAGACTACTTTTTATCCCATGAAAATAGCAAAGCCCGATAAAATTCCAGAGGAAACTAAAAAAATACTATTTTTTTGGGTAATTTCTTTAATATTGCAGCGGAACAATTTATTTGCACAAATATCGTTGATAATTTCCTAATTAGCATATCCTGACATAGTTCTCGAGGGATCTGGGAAAACTCATTTCCACGATCGAGCACGTCATTGTCGCAACAGAGCAACGGATTGTAGTGATTTTTTGTATAGAATTGGTTGAGGGACTGGAAAGTGACAGAGTGACTACTAATCAGAGTAGCCCGATGTAGACCCTGAGAGATCTGGAGAAATACGCTCGCAAAATGTTTGCGGCTTACGCACCACTCACGCTCAAAGACAGTCATAGAAACGATGTCCAAGCGGGTGAAGCCGCAGGCAAAAGCTAGTGTTTAAATAAAATTGAATGCTGTTGGTTAGTGAGCGCATCACTGCAGAACGGCTGGACCGACTTGGCAGTTTCAAGGCGATCTCCCTACCTAACTAGCGCCTCCATCAGTTACAAAATAATTGCTCGCTGAGTACATGAAGTTACCGAACATTTTCTACGTTGAATTAGAAGAATGGATACTAACGTTTAGTTAGAAATTGTAAGCTCTGTAAAATACAGTTTGCTGTAGTTACAGATATCATACTAAAAGCTAAATGCTATAAGTGCTATGCTAAAAGTGGCTTTTTAAGACCCACTTGTTTAGAGGCTCTACTGAGACTATCCAGCATTGTGCCTAGTTCTTAGTACTAAGTGGTAAAATAAAATAAAGATAAAATAATATTTAAGGATGCTCCTTCACAGTTTACACGTAAAGTTGAGATTAATGTTTTTTCTCGTCTATCCCATGGTGTGGGGTGACATTGGATAGGTTGTTCAAAAATATTCTGGGCTCCGTTTGGGAAATATTAAGCTTTAAAGTGATATTTTTTGTAGAGTCAAGTGTCCCCTTAGCCTTCTCCTCTGCTAGCTAAATCGCTATTCAGGATATCTGAAAAAAACGGAAATAGTAGGGCATGTAATCAATTTACAAGGTAAATTATCACAGCCAAGAAGACTTGCTTAGTTTATGAGTAATAGTCGACTAAGTTTAGATGTGCGGTTGGTTTTGTAAAAAGTTAATATACAGTTTTATTTATAATAAACATTTATTTATTGAGATGACTAAGGAACCCTACTTTAAGCGAAGTCTGAAATACTTTTGACCACTTTTCAGGATACTGGAGCATAACATAACTTGGAAGCCGCGTTAATATGACTTTATTGTTGCAAATTAGCTGTTTAATATGACTTTATTGTTGCAAATTAGCTGTTTAATATGACTTTATTGTTGCAAATGAGCTGTGTAATGTTTAAGGCTTTCTACCCGACTGCCTAAAGAGGAGCGTAATGTTTGTGCTTAAGAGTTTCAATGTGTATCAGTAACTATGTTAGAGTTTCAATGTGTATCAGTAACTGTGTTAGAGTTTCAATGTGTATCAGTAACTGTGTTAGAGTTTCAATGTGTATCAGTAACTATGTTAGAGTTTCAATGTGTATCAGTAACTATGTTAAAAGTTTTAATATGTATCAGTAACTATGTTAAGCAGTACCTTTAATATATTTTTTATCCACTATTGGTAAGCCCTTGGCATCATCTCACCTGATGGTAAGTGACGATGATGCCGAAGATGGAAGCGGACTTACCATGATACCCAAAGTTCCCCACTGGCTATATTATCTTCTATTCGGAACACATCAATGCTGTTACTACTGATGTTTTGGCGGCAAGACATATTTATAATGAGATTAGTAGCTAGCCTGGTGGGCTTACAAAATGCCCTTCCACAAAACAAACCGAGTCTCACAAAGTAAGACTCTACCGGGGACGAACCCGCGACCTCTTGATGTGAAGCTAATAACCTTAACCGTTACGTCACGGAGGCTTTTAAAGCAAATTACTTGAATATTAACGAATATCACATAAGAACATTATGACTTTAGTTTTGCAAGACCGGTTTCTTCTTCATCTTCTTTATGTGCCATCTCCATCTCCATCTAAATCTCCATCTCCATCTCCACCCAGGAGGTCGACAACCATTTATCCATACATCTTGATACATCTTTTTGTCTTCCGTCTTGCCAATTGGTGTCAACTTAAAATTATTAACACTCTTTAATTTTTCATTCTTTGAGGTAACTCAAATTACATAATGATTTTTATACACATTACTTCAAGTTTATTTTCTTAAGTATTATTGCAATTTTTATTACAAGAACAAAGAAGGACAGGATTAAGATCCCTGTGCAAGCAATTTTTTGTATGTTTATGAATATTTTTTATCGTCATTATCGTATAAAAAACGAAAAGCTAGTCGGATGATATTTGTAAAGAAAGTATATTGTGTTTACTTACTCGGGGTATTACTTTTTATTATTTGCTGTATTTGGAGGCAAGTTCTATATATCAAAAATAATCATGGTATCAGTTAATTCTGAATAAATACGGCCTACTCGGCTCGAGCCTACTCTGAATTAAGGGCGATCGGGCCTTAGTCGACCACGCGGGCCCATTGTGGGTTGTCGACTTCACACACATCCTTCGTGTTTCTTCGCAGGCGTGTGCAGGTTTCCTCACGATGTTTTCCTTCATCTTGAGAGCTTCGGATATACGTACATGTAAAACTGAAATCTGAAAACCAATTGGTACGTGGCAGGATTCGAACCACGACTTCTCGGACTGGAGGTAGCGGCCCTAGCCCTTACGCCACCGACGCTTTGATGAAAAAATAACTAACTCGGTCATACTTAACTCCGTAATAATCTTGAAATATCTATTTTTAAATTCTGTTTCATTTAGTTAAGTCAAACAACGTGTGCAAACATGCGTGAAAATCATCAAAAGAGACAAAGACCAAGACTGGCCCATAGGGGGGATTAAGTATCGCATTACCATTAACCGTGTATATTATTGAAAATTGGCACCGACTTTATTTCGTGCCCCTTGCAATGCAGTGTAAAAATGTAAACAACATGATGCTGTAACTCTGTTTGTGGTGCGCAGAATGATCTTACTCGGGAACCCTAATTAATATGAACATTTTAATTCAGAACGGGAACGCATCTAGGAGCCCCTCGTGCCCCGCCCGCGCCCCGCACGCGCCCGCGGCGGCGCCAGAGCACAACACTCGTAGCTTTTATTCAGAATTAATCCACTCGCCGCTGTTTACGAAACAAATCCTTCTATTGGAATTGAAAACACGTTTTTCATTTGAGAAAGGGCCGCGACCACTTGAAACGGAATGGAACAGAAGAAATTAATTAACAAACAAACAAATAACTGGGAGAATTTCCTCTCGCCGTTTAACGAAAAGAGGAACGATGAAATTCCACCGGATATCGGATGTGAATAAATCAACTCGAATCAAATTTGATTTCAGTTAAGCACTTAATTCCTCGGTGTTCTATGAATTCTCAATTACGTTCGATCAGCAAATTTATTTCCGCTGTGCCCCAGGGTAAGTCATATTTTCTCTGATAACAGTAATTAAATTACTCCTGAGGGGTTTTCTTTGTACGTATAATATTGCTTTATTCGTATATTTGCTCAAAATCCTTTAAAACCATATTTCGTCATAATTTCTCAGGGCAAAGATATAATTTCATTGTCTGTAGTATTCATCGCAGTTGTTTTAACAACAAATTTATCAAACACAGCATCGAAACTGTCACCACACTTGATACAGGTCTCATTGGCCCGCCGCTGCCATTCGTGCGCTGATAACCTTTTTACGAGTTTTATCAACGTAGAACTCGACACCGAAGTTGGTGGTAATGTCGTTGGGGATCGTCGACGGGGGAAATCAGTGGCCACCCGGCGGCGGATACGGGCGCGGGCGGCCGCTTGTTATTCATGAGATGCTGCCACCGTCAGTCTGCCGGCTGCCAGCCCTCAGTCCTCCGGAGATAGCTCTTGCGTGACACTGCGCTGCAGTACTGATGTTCTCATTTCGTTTGTTGCAAGTAATGTAAACAAATTACGTTTTATTGGTAGGATAGCTTTGATGTTGCCAGCGAGGATTATTGCCTTTGTGCAAACTTTTTTATTACAATGTTATTTGCACCTACTTTTGAAGTGGGTACGTCTTTGTTCGGGGTCTCGAAGGACACCCAGTTCAACTTTGCACGTCACATGGATCTGGAACATTTTATTTAACGCAGGAGAATACAATTTTATAAGTATAGATAACTAGCTTTTGCAAGCGACTTCAATCGCGTGAACGTAATTTCTGCGACTGTGTCCGAGGGTGCGCTGTGCGCGAGCTGCAAGCGGTTCGCGAGCGTGGACAAAGCTCACCTATATGTTAATCTAGGTTCTATTCTGTATACCTACCAAATTCCATCCAGATCCGTCTAGCTGTTGTGGCGTGAAAGAGAAACAAAAATCAATACATCGATACATACAAACTTTCGCGTTTATAAGATTAGGAAGGATTACGTTTTTAATCAAGCATGATTTGTTATTAGTGATACTGTTAGCGTTTATTTGATTGAATAATTATTTATTCAATCAAATAAACGCTAACAGTATCACCAACATGAATAAGACAATTACAGAAGCGAAAAGAGGCGAGCTATGAAGTATCCTAATAAATAATTTACGGTTGTATCTTGGACACAACCCGCTGGTTTTTACTCGACTACCCACAAAAAAGAGAGTAATCGTTTTCAGGTCTAATGTAATATGACGGATACATTTTACCCGACTTCCCAAAAATGAGAGATAATATTTTTACGTAGTTGTGTTTTTTTTTTCATTTAAAGTTATTCTCATTTAGGCTTATCTACATGTTTAGCTCACCTTAATTGTTTTGCTATTTTCATTTACATACTTATACAATCTACCTACAGCTCCAATAATACATAGTTAAACCTACTGTTGGCCAAAACCACTCGATCCAAGTTTTAGGAGCTTAATCTCAATCTATTACACAAACATGGTATCTACGCAACTTCAGTTCCAACTTAACACTTTCACTTCACATCGGAGGAAGGCCACTCCGCGAGCCTGTCAGCCCTTTTTAACTGACTTCTAAATAGGAGGAGGTTTCTCAAATAGACTGTATATATATTTTTTATGTGTGTTCGCGGATAACTTTGTCGTTTATGAACTGACTTTGGTGATTCTTTTTTGTTGGAAAGGAGATATCCCCAGGGTGGTACCATGATAAGGAAACCAGGATCTGATGATGGCATCCCAGAAAAATAGAGGGGAACCTTAGTTTTCTGTTTGAAGTCTTTTATTTTGTTCAATATTATTATAACCTTGTCATTACATCGCTAGATATCTAAATCCATTACATGTGTGTCCGTAGTCATAACTTTTAATAAAATAATTACTGTGAAATAAATAAATATAATATTGTAAAATTAAATAAGGTCGCAGACAAAACAAATAATGAGGTACGTGCGCTAAAGATATTTCCAACACTGTGTGTTTTCTTAATTGATATTTGATAGTTTCCGCTAACAACCACAAACGAACCGCTGGTCACGTCGTTAATGCAATTAATTACGTCTCATCACGTCATGCCATGTCGCCTGCCGTGGGGTGTGAGAAGGGCAGGGGTGGGCGGTGCGGGGTGGTGCGGGCTGCGGATGACACGTCGATCCCATGCACGTTAGTGCACGTTTAATTACACCCCGGCTTGCTGTTCGCCTCACTGACCTACATTTCATGTGGTCATTGTGGAACATGATTTCCAGCCGTCCAGATCACATAATTTTATATTCACGTGCTCTTAACGCCAGTCATCGTTAGCATTCTAATTAGTGGCAACAGCACGGGCCTATACTCGTAGGCTTCTGTTTTGTAAAGTCTGTTGCAATCATAAACCTTTTCGCTAATCCGGGAGCCGGGTCGTTCCTGTTCAGTGATGGCTGACTCTCGCGTTATACTCGTGACCGGGTGCTGTCCGTGTGAACTGGCCTACACTTGTCAAAGGCGTTCATGACATTCAATGATTTTAATGTGTAACTTCTCGTGTTATGTTGTTTTCATGTTCTTTTATTTGTTTTTTTTTATATCACGGAGTGAATTTTGACGTTATTAACTAATGATTGTTTATTTCTTGATTATGTAATCACTATTTTATGACTTTCAGAAAGAGTGTAATTTGCACCTATTTTGAATAAATATCTTGAATCTTGAATCTTCTTGGCATACATTGGGGGCATCGGGTGTCATTTCTATGTTATCCGTCACAAACAGAAAACTTCTGGTGTTCTAAAAAGGCATTCGATTTATTTTAAGCTTTTAACTGCTGTCTGCATTGCATAAAATTGGGTATGGTTTCCTTTATTCGTTGGGGCACCAATTTCCAACAGATGCGGATATAATAGTACAAAAGAAAGTAAGAATATGAACGGTTATTCTCGTGTAAATGCTGCTGTGGGCCAACAGGCAGCAATTCGGGCGCGTGCCAAAACGCCAGATGCACGCAACCAGGCCAGGTTCATTTCGAGCCGATTATCGCTTTGTGTTTTTTTTGTATAGTATAGAGTTTTGTGGTGTAGCTCCGTAACTATTAGCACTATGTTAAATTGAAATGGTAAGGATTAAAGACCTTGCCACACCCGAGTAGCGAGCGCTGTGACGCACCACATGAGAAAATTTCGCCGCGTCTTGTGATTTCAAATAAATAAAACTTAGGACTCATAAATGCTAAGACTTTTGTTTTAAGTATCAATCGCTAGTTTTTGTCAAGTTCTATAGAAGTCATTCAATTGGCCTATACTCGTCAAAAAACCAAGTTGAAATATTATATTATGTGTCGTATAGAAAGGCCGTCTCAAGCGGAACCCCATGCGAATGAATAAAACGATGCCGGCAACGCAAAAGAGCGAAGGCGGCTGAATTAAATTTTAACACATTAATCAAGAAAGAAGAAGCTAAAAGCCCACTGACTGACTGACTTACTCACTGACTGATCTGTTTTTTTATCCACAATTGGTAAGCCCTTGAAGTCATCTCACCTGATTGTAATTTGTTCTCTCCGAAGGATCCATAAAAATGATGTAGAGGGGGTGTGGAGAGTGGGTATGGGAAAACTTCCAGATCTCCGAAAACTGCTCCTCATCATGGAGTGACCCTACTGCCCACCAAAAATATGATATGGATACATACTTTTCAATTTTGTCTACAGTCTACACCGCGGTCTAATTTGACAGGTGACAAAAAATCTAAATGGCGAAAAAACAAAATAGCCGCCATACAAAATTACAGAGTTTCATTGTTCCCAAATGAAGGATTTAAAAAGGACAGTATATATTTTTTCAAAATTTCGAGATTTTTAGAAAATGCAGTAAATGACATAAAAATGGATATCTGGGTCTTAAATTAGTAACTGATGCCAAATTCAGGGTCAAATTTTTTTTCGCGTTTTTCGATGATGGCCGACATACGTAGTTTGAGTAAGTTCAAAATCTTTCCATATTTAATGGGAATTTTAAAAATGACTCTCATATTGAGTTAAATTATAATAGAAAGAAAGCAGGCAATCTTAACGAGATCTTCATTTTGATGACAGCTGTCCAATTTAAAACGACCATAACTCAAAGTATTAATCCTGGACTACAGAAAAATGCGTTTATAAATAAGGATATCAACAAACGCTAGAGAAATTTCAGAAAAATGACCGAATAGCAATATCACGTCACAGAAATTTTGACTTATCTTTTTTGGCCTGTAGAATTATTGTACTTAAAATTCAAATATTAAAATTGTACGCTGTAGGTTTCATTAAGGAAATCAAAATAAATAAATAAATATGCAAACTGAACACAATTGATAATATTTTACTGCAATTTTTCTCGTTTACATTATAAGAGAAATGATAGATCTTGACAAGACCTTCATTTTGGATGACAGACATGAATACTAAAGTGGGTAGTTTAAAACATGTTGATTAAACCGGTGTTCTCGTTCTATCGCGGCTAAGTTTACGATTTAATCATATACTTACTCTAATCTTGTTTACACCACCATCACACCTTTCGGTTACACACACTCACCATAAACAAAGACAGCTCTGTTGTAACAAATTCATTACTGTCATATTTATAAAAAAGGTGTCAAATATACGGATACCCTACTTGATGAGAATAGGCATTTACAATACTTACCTGGTAGCGTTGCGCACTCAGACGGCGACGCACGGCGTGCCAGGCAGCCCCGCCGCACTGCCTGCCTCTATCATGCTCACTCTCTGATCGCTCTCCAGTCATGCAGTGGTGGACACGGCGTAGAAAGTGTGTGCTCAAACGACGTACGACGTGGTAGGCGATGTAGCACTGCTTGCCACCGTCTCTCTGTCACTCTCTCTGATCACTCCCCTATCATGCAGTGATGGATACAGCGTGGGAAGTGCGCATTTAAACAGCGCTCGGCGTGGTGGGTGGTGCACTGGCACGACACTGCTTGCCACTGTCATTTTATCTTGCTCACTCTCTGATCGCTCACCTGTCCCGCAGTGATGGATGTGGCGTGGGAGGCGCGCGCTGAGACGACCCACGGCGTGGCGGGCGGTGCGGCGCTAGTTACGTGCGACGTGTCATTGGCTGCGCGAGCACACGTTGCCCGTACCGTCTGGTTCCGCGATGGCGAGCTGCTGCCACCCGTAGCTGCCGAGTCAGGTGAGAGTTTTTTTAAATCTACATTTGATAACCCCTTAGCATCTCACCTGATATTAAGTAACGATGATTTTGAAGATGGAAGCGGGTTTTTTCTATCTTCACCAACGCGTTTTCGTGCCGTAACACATCAATAGTGTTAACCAACAACCAAAACGAGTGTTACAAAGTTTGGCCCGCTGGAAATCGCAACCTTCTGATGCGAAGGAAATTGACAATAAGTCTTGCCATGGAGGGGTAACCCATAGAGTCTCGATTATTGCTGGGGCATTTTAACTGTATTTCTGATGGTCTAGCGTATCTACGGTAGTTAAGGGCGTGTTACTGGGCCAGCCGCCAGATACTGTGACCCTCAATATTAAAACCGTTAGGTTCAGGTAAGTGGGATACTGTTGTCATAAACCCTGGTAGTTAAGGGATTAGCAGAGTACAGGAAACTCATCTAGAGATGGTTGTGGCGTTGTAAAGTGACAAGCGTCGTGACTTATCATCTTGTCGGTTGCCTCTGCCCCGCACTCACCGCATTTCAGCTTCTGTTCCCTTTGCACTCACACTAATATAAAAACTGAATGTTTCGGTGATTTGATCGTACGAGAGGGCCATGTGGGGATCTTTTTACATGTCTATGAGTGTATATAAAATGAGAGTTTACACTCAGCAGCCAAGTCATAGTTGGAACTTTTCAAACTAGCCATTACTACGAAATCTGGCATAATACTTACCTATCTGTGCATATGGTCGTAAGGCCTCTGGTATTACTAGAGATAGCGACCGGGGAGGACCGGGGCTATTGTACAACTAAACTCTCTAACGGTAAGGTAGTAGCGTAAAAAGGTTAAGAATATTTTTGTAAATAAAAGCCAATGTCGATGGCAGAAAAATAAATATTTTGAAACCTTCTTTAAGTCTGGTTTGATATAAGATGAAAAACTTAACTAAAGAAATAATAAGAATGAAGCTAGATGTTCTAGAAAATGGTAGGTGTTATTCTCAATCGGTGTTAAGACGATAAACTTCGGTACACACAAACTAAATCGATTCCACTTTAAATGTTTACCTAGAGTGTAGAAATAGGAGCGTTAAGTTGGAAAGCAGCCATTATTTATCAAAGGAAACTTATAAATCGAAAGTAATTATCCGATCGACACGCGCCGGACGATTATTGCCTTTTCTCGGGACGGAGGGAGAACCGACAGTTTTGTAGTCACTTCTGCAATAGCTCGCCTAGCCGGGACCTTGCAGACGGCCGGGAAACGGCGAGTTCCCAGAGCCCGACTCTCGTTTCTTAAGACCCCTAATTATCTCGATTGCACGCGCTAAATTCAATTAATGTTCTCATTTCATTCGAATTTCCTTTTTTGATTGCTTCCGTCGAAGAGTAATTAACATTCAATTTACGATTTCTTTACAGTTTTATACGTTTTCTTCGTATTACAAAGTTAAGTTTCTTTCGCTGTCATCTCATCGTCTCTTTTAACTTCCCTTATTATAAAAATTTCAAGAGTAAATCGTCAAATTAAAAAACATTTGAAGTATCTTTATAATAAACATCCGTAACAAAAATAAGTACGAGTACAACTTATTTAATTATGTTTAATGCAAGATTTAAATAGAGACAATTATATCAATTTTATAAAACACTAGCTGTCCCGGTGAACTACGTTCCACCTTACACTACACTATACTTCCCTACCCTACACTACACTACCCTACCCTACCCTACACTACCCTACACTTCCCTATACTACCCTACACCTCACTACACTACACTACACTACCCCACCCTACCCCTACACTACACTACCCTACCCTACCCTACACTACCCTACCCTACACTACACTACCCTACCCTAACCTACACTACCCTACACTACCCTACACTACCCTATACTACCCTACACCACATTACACTACACTACACTACACTACCCCACCCTACCCCTACTACCCTACATAAGAACCTTCTCCTGACAATAACGAACTCGACAAAAAAGAATTAGCGAAATCGGTCCAGCCGTTCACGCGTGATTCCGTGACCAAGGGAAATAGTGATTCATTTATATATATATATATATATATATAGATATAGATATATATATATATATATATATATATATATATATATATATATATATATATATATATATATATATATATATATATATATAGATATAGATATAGATGAAGTAGCTTCTTTAACTCGGTCACTATTTGTTTACAAAAATGTGTTTGTTTTATTAAACCGTTATACTCGTACGTACAGTAGGTATGTATTTACTGTGTCATATCAATACCAATACTCATAGGCCGCATATTCAATCCAAGTTTATGTGCAGTAGAAGGTGCCTGCCATGGTACAACACAGATAGACTTGAACGTTATCACTTAGTTGTTGTGACCCCCCGCCGTATACAGGATGCGGTCAACAACGGCCAACTCAAATGCACTGAAGAAATAAAATGTTTTAAAAATTATCTTTTTTGTTTTAATACAAGTGTGAAGCCTTAGAAGAAACTCGAAGGTTGTGTGTGAAGTCGACCAACCCGGGCCAACCACTGGGCCCGCGTGGTCGACTAAGGCCTGATCGCCCTGATTCAGGGTAGGCTCGAGTCCCTCGGTGGGGATGTACATGAGCTGATATAATGAATACAAGTGTATGGAAAGTATTTAAAAAAAAAACCGTTTTCAAAGTTATCATGTTGCATTATTGTCAGGTACAGTATTAACAACCTTGTCTCTGGCGTTGTTAATTTCAACCACACCCTGTATACCCGTCCAAATTCATATTCAAACTCTCGCAGTACAAGCGGAGGCCTGTCCTCATCAATTCCCAGGGGATTATCCAGCTGCGACGTCGCCCCCAAATTAATTATAAACTATCCGGTGATCCGGTGACAGGGGATAATAGATCTTTCGCAAATAACGTTGCCGCGAGACAACTCCACCTCCGGTGTGAACGTCTCTGCATATTACGGTGACGTGTTGTGGTGCTGTGACGTCGGTGCACGTGACGTGGAGTGAGTCGTTATGTTTATCGCCATCAAACGTCGGTGAGACTCGGTTCTCCTTATTTTAGAGTTTCGTATTTTTCCTCAAAATTTACATGGAAAACTGAATCGTAAGTAGTATATTTCCAGTTCAAAGGTTTACAGACTAACGAATAAAAACATAATAATGTTGTTTCCAGGATAGGAATAAGACAAATAATTCATCTCATACATCTCCACTCATGCTATGTAATTAAGTTACTTATAAGCTATGAATGCAGTTCTACTGCAGCAGTAGGCACCTCCCTTTACAATCCTTAAGCTATGAATGTACATTTTTTCAAAACATGTAAGATAAAACTGATATAATATTATTCTTAATATTATAAATAGGTAAAAACATCTTATTAAAAACAAGATTTACATTTTAAATTTAATAAATATATTTTAATCATTATCAGTACGTAATAAAATAATTCTCATTGTATTTGTAGATTTGGGAGATTTCTTTAAATGTTCTTTTGTATACGCGTGTTTATGTGTGTGTGTGTGTGTGTGTGACGTCCGTATGGCTCCCGGCTTAGAATAGGGCCATCCTATTTCTTCCAATAGGTGTCGTAAGTGCCGACTAAGGGACTCAAACCGGAGGATGGGCAGCAGCGTCTTTCTGTGACTTGCAGTTAATCTGCAATAACACTGCGATCGCCAACCCGCCTGCCAAGCGTGGCGATTACGGCAACAACCCCCCAATGATAAACACAAATATAAAACGGCCCCTAGTCACCGGCGGCCCCGCTATTCCTGGCTCCGGTAACGGTCAAGGTAGCGGCGGGGCATGGGGTGCGAAGAATCCCCGCGCAGATGCCAGGCTACCAAAACAAAAGACCTCTGGCCCTGGCAACCTACAACACGCGCACACTTCGAGCCAACGTAAAGCTGACAGAACTCGAGGAAGTATTGAGGAGGTTACGATGGGACATCGTAGGATTGTGTGAAGTCCGAAGAGAGGGGCAGGACACCATAATCCTTAAATCCGGAAAACTGTTCTATTTCCGGAAGGGCTACCAACTGTCTGAGGGTTGTGTCGGATTTCTAGTCCACAAGTCCCTCATTAACAATGTGGTCCGGATCGAGAGTGTTTCGACGAGGGTAGCACACCTTATTCTCCAAATTACCAAACGATATTCGCTGAAGGTTATTCAAGTATATGCACCGATCGCGCAACACTCCGATGACGAAGTGGAGATCCTATATGACGACATCTCTAGAGCTTTACATAATAGATCCCGGACCCAATACACCATTGTTATGGGGGATTTAAACGCGAAACTGGGCAAACGAAGTGATGGTGAGCTGAGAGTGGGGCAATTTGGATATGGAGAGAGAAATGCACGTGGCCAGATGCTGGCCGACTTTATGGAGAGGGAGGACCTCTTTATGATGAACTCCTTCTTTAAAAAGTCTAAACAGCGAAAATGAACATGATTGCATCCCAATGGCGTAAAGAAGAACGAGACTGACTTCATCTTATCGTCGAGAAGGCAAATAATCAATGATGTCTCTGTGATCAACTCACTAAAAACAGGAAGCGATCACCGAATGGTAAGAGGCACATTGAATCTAAAGACCAAGCTGGAAAGATGTCGACTGCTGAAGTCCACGCTCCGACCAGCGCCCATTCAGCTCCAAAACCCCGAGAGCTTTCAGCTCGAGTTGCACAATTGCTTCGAATGCCTGGGAAACTGCGAGAATGTGGACGAGTAAATTGTGTGGAAATTGTCAAAACGGTCAGGTCTAAGATTTTTAAAACTCGCCGTTCAAACAGAACCAAAAAAATCTTGGACTTCACCAGTAATCTCATGCAAGAAAGACGCAGATTGGTTTTGCAGTCCTCTGAAGACGCTACTCAGTATCGGCAACTAAACAAGCATATCTCTAAGTCTCTATTTACACCAGTATAATACAAATTGTATTAGAGAGGCGATTGAGAACAACAAAGGCTCAAAAGTGTTCGCGAGAGATCTGTCTGTTGGACAAAGCTAACTGACCAAGCTGAAGATCATATCGTCTAAGACTGAGTTGCTGAAATAAATTGAGAAGTTCTACGGACAATTGTACACGTCCACACGTCTGCCTGTCAGCGATCTGGCTTAAGACCCAAGAGCTAGACTTACGCGACACTATACCGAAGATATCCCGGACGTCAGCCTGTACGCGATTAGAATGGCTCTTAAACAGCTCAAAAACAATAAGGCACTGAGTGATGATGGAATTACGGCTGAACTTCTGAAAGCAGGTGGAACACCGGTACTTAAAGCTCTTCAGAAATTAATTAATTTCGTTATTCTTAAGCGACAAACGCCTAAGGCATGGCACAGAAGTGTGGTCGTGCTTTTCTTCAAAAAGGGCGACAATACCCTGCTGAAGAACTACAGACCCATCTCACTTCTGAGCCACGTCTACGAATCGTCTCGCACGCAGGTTTGATGACTCCCAGCCTCCAGAACAAGGCGGTTTTCGAAAAGGATTTAGTACCATAGACCATATACATACGTTGTGGCAGATTATACAGAAGACCGAAGAGTACAATCAGCCACTATGCTTATCCTTCGTGGACTATGAGAAAGCCTTCGATTTGGTCGAAACTTGGACTGTGTTACAGTCTCTCCAGAAGTGCCAATTTGACTATCGATATATCGAAGTGCTGAAGTATTTGTATTTAAACGCCACCATGTCGGTTCGCCTCCAGGACCAAAACTCGGAACCTATCCAGATGCAGCGAGGGGTGAGACAGGGAGACGTTATATCTCCGAAACTGTTCAGCGCCACCCTGGAAGATGTTTTCAAGCTTTTGGACTGGGGTGGACTGGGCATCAATATCAACGGCGAGTACATCACCCACCTTCGATTCTCTGACGATATCGTGGTCATGGCTGAGACTATGGACGACTTACGAAGATAAAAATTATGTCAAACGTCCGTGTCACATCTACTCCTCTGAAGGTTGGAGGCTCTACACTCGAAGTTGATACCGAATATGTATACCTGGGACAAACAGTCCAGTTAAGTAGGTCCAACTTCGAGAAAAAGATCAATCGTCGAATCCAACTCGGCTGGGCAGCGTTCGGGAAGCTTCGCAATGTCTTTACATCCCAGATAACGCAGTGTCTTAAGACCAAGGTCTACAACCAGTGTGTGTTGCCAGTGATGACATATGGAACTGAGACATGGTCGCTTACTATGGGCCTCATAAGAAGGCTCAAGGTCACCCAAAGGGCAATGGAGCGTGCTATTCTTGGAGTTTCTCTGCGTGATCGAATCAGAAACGAGGAGATCCGTAGGAGAACCAAAGTAACCGACATAGCTCTCAGAATTGCTAAACTTAAGTGGCAGTGGGCCATTGCTCGTAGAACAGATGGCCGTTGGGGCAGTAAAGTTCTCGAGTGGCAACCACGCACCGGAAAACGTAGTGTAGGCAGGCCTCCCACTCGGTGGACCGATGACATGGTGAAGGTCGCGGGAAGCCGCTGGATGCGGGCAGCGCAGAACCGATCGTCGTGGAAATCCTTGGGGGAGGCCTATGTCCAGCAGTGGGCGTCCTTCGGCTGATATGATGTGTGTGTGAATGCACGTAGCCTGTGGCATAAAAAAGGACAAAGGATATATTTTATTCCGATTTCTTAAGTGGTTCCGGTAAAATAGCTGTTTGTTTATAGCATATACTCGTAGCGTCGGTGGCGTAAAGGTTACGGCCACTACCTCCTGTCCGGGAGGCCGTTGTTTGAATCCTGCCACGTACCAATGTTTTTTCGAATTTAGATTTAATACACGTATGTACGTTTATCCGACGCTCTTACGGTGAAGGAAAAAATCGTGAGGAAACCTGCACACGCCTGCGAAGAAACTCGAAGGTTGCGTGTGAATTCGACCAACCCGCACTGGGCCTGCGTGGTCGACTAAGACCCGATTGCCCTAATTCAGGGTAGACTCGAGACCTTCGGTGGGGACGTATATGATTTGATTAGATAAAGCTGTTTGTTTACTCTTTCTTTTTTGTTAATTTCTTTCACGTCGCAATGCAGCGAACAGCCTAACATAGTTCCTAAGAGAACTCATTTACACGCTCGTGCATGTCGTACGCAAAGGGTTGTCGTGACATTTTCAACCGACTTCAAAAAAGGAGGATGTTCTCAATTTGACTGTATGTTTTTTTGTAAGTTTTTTACGCGATATCTCCGAAGATTGTGAATCGTTTTTCTTCTTTTATTCGAAAGAGTATACTTACTTCCCCTGTAACTATATCTGTGCAAAAAATAAATGTTTAAAAAAACTAAAAATCGACTTCAAAATGAAATTCACTCAATAGTATAAAATAATATTATTATATAATATTATATGTACTTAAATACACAAAATTAACCAGCAATAACGAAATCAAAGGTGGGTACGAATTAAATTAGGGGCTTAAAATTTTTTTTGAGGTCAGTGTCAGCAATGCCATCGAATATAAAACATTTGATACGTAAGTAACTGTGTGCTGGTACAGGGGAAGGAAATGACATAGACTACTAATTATGTATTAACATAGTATAGCTCACACATGCGGCTCGCACACCACGCACCCTCAAAGACAGTCATAGAAACGTTGTTGAAAGCTAGTAATGTAATAATTTACGAAAGCAAATAAATAAATATATATAAAATATCTAATGTATTAGTTGAGGGAGTTACCTGAGGTACTAATAATGAGAAACCCAGTGGACCGAATAGCTTTCCACCAATCAGGAGGCGGCTGTACGCGTGGGCCGACAGACAGGCTCTAGGCACTCGGTGACAAGGGGTATGGCATTTGCGATGTGACACGGGACCAAATTGCTAACCTTATTAATGATAATTGGATCTATATTCTAGCCGTTCTGCGTAAAGAGTTATTTGTGAGAAATATGTTGATTTCTTTGCGGCTATCAATTTTATTGTCACTTCCCTAATACCTTCGATACGGCGAAGTTACAAGACATTATTATCGCAACAGGTAAAGAGCGTCGGAGGCGAAATGGCAATGGTCCGGGAGGTAGTGGTTCGAATCCTGCCACGTACCAACGTGTTTTCGAATTTCGATTTCATAGTACGTTTATCCGACGCTCTTACGGTGAAGGAAAACATCGTGAGGAAACCTGCACACACCTGCGAAGAAACGCGAAGGTTGCGTGTGAAGTCGACCAACCCGCACTGGGCCCGCGTGGTCGACTAGGGCCCGATCGCCCTAAGTCAGGGTTGGACGTATATGAGCTGATGTGATGAATGCTTATGTACACAAAAATATGTTTGTAAGGTGCCTGCAGGCGCTCTACGGTGGTGGTCCGGTGAATGATGGCATACACAGAACAGTTAATAAATAAGAATGTAGTTGTTTATCACCTGATTTGTGGTGGCATACAATGTTAAAACAGTTAGCAATGAGCATCAAAGCAACGAAGTGGCTGTCTAATTTAATATGTAAAATATTAAAAAATATTTTTTTTTTCAAAATAAGTACACATGTAATCATAAATTGTACAACCATACTGTGAATACTTAGAGCATTTAAAACTGCTCTAAGTGTGCATACCTTCTCGCGAAGCTTTCACTGTCTGGCGTTTTCGGGCATATACGAGTACGTGTCGTACCCAAAAGAAACCAGATTTATTTCAGAAAAAAACGTGTATTAATTTTTTTAACAAACTGTCTTCAAAGTTCTCTCTATTGCAGCCAATGCACTTATCTAATTTTCGGTTCCATTGCTCAAAACATTTTTTAAATTCGTCTTCTGTGGTGCTCCTGAGCGCCTCCGTCTTTTTTTTTAACCTCAGTAAGTCCGCAAATCGCTTTTCTTTCATCTCTCTTCTCATCTCAAGGTTGGCTGGAAGAATTTGCTTAAAGTGATAAGTCCGCCTTTGCATATCATTGTCTATTTTGCTAGATAATATGTTTTTCATTTCTGTATATTTGGTGTGCAATAAAGGATATTTTTATTCATTCGAGTGAATAAGAAATAGTCACAAGGACCAAGGTTAGATAAATAGGGGTGGGGGTTACCATGGGAGTTTGTGCACAGGTAAGGCGTTGTGCTCGGGTAAGGCGTTGTGCACAGGTAAGGCGTTGTGCGCTGGTGCGTTGTCTTGGTGACAAACCCGGTCATCCGACTGCCACAAATCAGGCCTTTTCCGCCGCAAAATGTAACACAATATTTTTAAAACTTCTAGGCGAAAAGCCTAATTACATGTCTGCCTCTGTGGAACAAACTCTGAACGGGCAACGCCTCTCACATAAAAAAAAACAAATCAACATTGATTTCACTTGACGAGCTTTTTTGGGGCGAGGTTCGCTTGGAGTCTTCCATTGGCTTAATTGTTGCTTCGATTCAGGCTCGTAACCCTAGCACCATGTTTTATCACCTGTAATGATCTTGGAAAAAGAAAAGATCATCATCGACTTGTTTCTTCAGAGCAAAGCAACTTTAGACGACCATGTTTTTGCTCTTCAGCAATCGAGGCGCAAACTTGGCAGCCAACCTTTTCATTCCCAAATCTTCGGTTAAGATTCGTTGAACTGAACTTCAACTAACTCTAGACAAATCTGCAACTTCTTCGATGGTCCGTCGTCGATCTACCAAGATGATCTGGCGTATTTTTTCAACATTTTCTTCATAACGGGCCGACGAAAGACGCTCCAAGCGATTTCGGTCATCAATTGACATTTCCACTTTTTTTAAAACAATGTGATTTACCTCTATACTATTAACAACATCTCAAGGATTTCTGTACGTTTTTTCCGAGCAGGAAGCAAAACTTGACAACCACACGTTACTCACGAGAATAGGTCATTGCAAAAACGACGAACGCGCGAAAAAGCTTACAGAAAAAAAAAAATGGAAAGGCCAAGGACGGGTGCTAAAACAGAATTGAAAAAGGATTAAATACTTAACTCTTTTAAAGTCCCCCGGCTAGAGGAAAATAAGAAACGAAAGATAAATTTAAAAAACCCAAGAATGGACGTTCTCTCTGTTCAGTTTAAATTTAGAAATTTACATTTTCTGAAAAAACTACATTGATTTATATACTTAATTGGTCAAATTTATAAAATTTCGTATACTTAATTCATTTCAAGCAGATTTTTTTTAATTATAAATTTGAGTGCGTTTGACTATATCTCACCTGATGGTAAGTGACGATGTAGTCAAGGATGGTACACGAAAACTCAAATAGTGCGTATTCACTCTCGCCTTACTCTCAGATAATGGCAGACCCCAACGGATTTTTTTGGATTTTTTAAATCTATAATCCGTTTCTTATTTCCCTCTAGCCAGGGGGCTTTAAAGAGTTATTTAATCCTTTTTCAATTTCGTTTTAAACCCGTCATGGGCTTTTCCAAAATTTATAATTTTGCTTTTTAATTTAATTATTTTAGTGAGTACCTACGTTCAGTAACTTCTCCTTCCCATTTAAAGCCTTGAACCACTTACTCTCAAAGGTTTTGTTGTCCATATGTCATAATAGTAGTTTATCTACTCTCATATCGTAAAGTTCGCATTATTAACTTCAAAACGAGTTTATATTGGCATACTTTATAAACACAATACCGTCATTAAAAAAAATACATTATGACATTATTTTGTTAGATAAATAATGTTATAATGTATTTTTTTCTATTACGATACAAGTTAAACCAAAGAGATAATATCTCCAACGAAGTTCCATATCATTTTTTTTTATTGGAACGCACATGCGGTTCGCGCCATTTTTAAAGCAATACAAAAAGTTTTCATTCCAATTTTTACTTGTCTGTGACAGCGCCCGCTTTAACGCATGCGCGGTGATGTGTTGGTTTTTCATTGAATTTTGTTGTAGATACTGAATTTCGTGGATAATTTTCATTCTTGTTTAAAAATGTCTGAGATCAGTAAAAGCATTGTTTTTACCTGTCTGTGACACCATCCGATTTAGTGCAAGTGCGGTGATGCGCTGGGATTCAGCGCTATGACACGTTTTGTTGTAGGTACTTACTGAATTTTGTGGGATTTTTCTTACTCTTAACTTTGATCTTTGTATTTTAGTTAAATCAATCCCAATGTATGAGATTAGATAAAAAAGTGTATGAAACTGCACATAATTTGGTCTTACAACACTCGTGTAATGCTATAAAAAAACTCGCCTACGGCTCGTTTTTTTAACTTACACTCGTATTTTAGGAACCCTTATTAAGCAACAGTTTCATAAACTACTATAAATTCTTCACAAACTGTCATTACATCTGCATGTGTAGCGACATGTACTTCTTATGCGCTGCATATGCAGCTAATTATTGCACTGGGCTCGACTCGCGAGTCGTTCCCTACTCACGACGACGTAAAGTCGTTCCCTACTCACGACGACGTAAAGTCGTTCCCTACTCACGACGACGTAAAGTCGTTCCCTACTCACGACGACGTAAAGTCGTTCCCTACTAACGACGACGTAAAGTCGTTCCCTACTCACGACGACGTAAAGTCGTTCCCTACTCGCGCCTCGCTATATACATAACCTAGGATACAACCTTACTTTATGTAAAATTATTCTTTTAAATCCAAATAAAATCGGACTTTCGTAAACTGCAAACTTAGTCACTTTTCATCATTTCCACTCAACCTTCATCTATCGTACATCCGTACATAGGTAACATCCCGTTACACCGCAAAGTATTACCAAATATAGTAGGTATTTTGAAGTCCTAATCACTCACAAAGTTTCATTATTATTGTTGGAGCCATTTTTGAGAAGAAGTAACAAAAAATCTGGGTTTTTATATAAGAGGTAACTTATTCCGCTTGTTCCTGGAATAACGAACTGCGGAGTAAAGCATATCATTATATAAAGTTACAATAACGTACCTACAGAGTTTTATTGTAATCATTAGAGCTATTTAAAAAAAAATAAGTGTTTCTTTTTACAACGGTGGCAACTTCTCATCCAATATAGGTGAAATTGAAAAAAAAGTGGCTGGAAATGAAAAAAATATGATTGTTCGTACCCAAATTTTACGCAAATATGTCCAACAGCTTGGTCACTAGAGCACCGGACACATAACACATTTTTCATTTTTGAGTTATTTTAGACTATATTAGTGTAAGACAATGATCTTTATCAAAATCTCAACTTCGATTATTTTTGCCATTACAATACCTTCTACTCGCTAATGCTCGCTTCTCAGTCACTTGAAAGTAAAATGCACATGTAAGCCGGACTCTTGTGATTACTGTGTACCTATTGAGCGGGAAAACTACCTACACCACACCTATACGTTGGACCATATTAAACTTTGATTTTCTGCGCGAACGAAAACTACCGATCAAAAATATACAACGAACCACTGAAGTCCTCAGATTTCATCGTGATAGCTCCGTCAAGCCCCGCTCCCCGCGCGCGGCGCCATTTTTTGTGACAGATTTATTTCCCGAATAACGTAAACAAATATTGTTTGAAAGGTGTACCTTTTATTTACAATCGTTTCGTTGTCACGGCTCGTCAGAAATACAATT
The DNA here is from genome assembly GCA_947284805.1 of Coleophora flavipennella. Taxonomy (NCBI): domain Eukaryota; kingdom Metazoa; phylum Arthropoda; class Insecta; order Lepidoptera; family Coleophoridae; genus Coleophora; species Coleophora flavipennella. Next base: position 763,713 of record OX369266.1, read on the forward strand.
ACTATAAACACAAAAATACTATGGGCCATTCATCTATGGGATCATACAGGTGACGCAAAAGTCACGACGGGGTTGCAATAGGTTATAACTTTTACTTTTTTAATTTATCTTCATTATTATGATATATTAAAAAAAACTCAAAGATATTTTGGAATTAGGTTTTAAAAATTACATTATGTAAATGACCACCATTTTCAGCCTCACAAAGACGGGCTCTTTTGAAAGCACTTCTCATTAATTTCCTCAGAACATGAGGAGTTAGCAACCGCATTTCAGCTCGGATGTTGGACTTCAGCTGCTCGATTGTCTTGGGTTTATAAATAAACACCTTGTCTTTTAAATAACCCCAGAGAAAATAATCTGGCGCTGTTAAATCAGGGGAACGAGCGGGTCAGTTAAATGTTGAAAATCTCGAGATTATACGCTCGCCGAAAGTCTCTCTTAGGACGGTCATTGTGGCTCGAGCCGTATGCGCTGTGGCTCCATATTGTTAGAACCACATCTCTGCGCTGTCAACAAGAGCTGGCACTAAGAAATTTTCAAATAAATTGTGATCTCAAGCCATTTATAGTTACAACGTTTCCGAGATTGTACATTTAATTGGGTGTAATTCATGCTGGTGGATTTGTCTTCGATTTTCTGTACCCCAAATTCTGCAATTTTCTTTGTTAAAAAAAATCAAGTGGAAATGAGCTTCGTCACTCATTATCAAACGATCAATGAAGTTGTTATTCTCTCGAGTCAGTTCATGAATCCGAACCGCGTAATTAAGACGCTGCTGGTTATCAGTTGGATTTAATTCCTGGACTCATTGCACCTTGTATGAAAAAAAAAACTAAATCCTGTTTCAAAATTCTTTGACGTGATCTTCTTAAGTTCCCAGGGAACGCCTACGTGTTGAAGTTTCCAGATTCTCCTCTAAACTCGCTTGCACTTGCTGAATATTGTCTACACTTCGAGCAAAACGTGGTCTTCCAGTTCTTGTGAGATGGGCTATTGAACCTCTCTGCTGAAATTGTGCTACCAAGCGTCAAATCATTTGTTCAGAGGGAGATTTACGCACATGGAAATGGCGGCGATACGTTGACTGATGGGTTTGAATTATCGACTGATGATGTTGAAAATAAAATTCTATGATTTTGGTACGTTGATTAACGGTTAAATTATCCATGCTGGATCTCCAAAATAAGTTTTATCATTTATGAAAACAAAAGAATAGTAAATGTCAGTGCAAATGTCAGTTTTATTTTTCAAACCCCGTCATGACTTTTGCGCCACTATTTTTAAATCACTCAGAATATGGGTCACTTGAAAACACTCGACATTTGACCTTGTGGGAGCAAAAACATTGATTTATGGCTAAACGGCCATTGATATTTCAAGGGTATTTTACGGAATAACGACGATTATATAAACTAGTAACAATCAATAAGAATCTAAAACATTTATATACTATGTAACTAACAATATGTATATCCCTCAAGTCCCAAGCACTGTTGCGCCCAAGTAGCGCGTAAATACTCTTTGGTGAGCAGAATGTCTGAATTTTTGATAAAAATCTATTCAGCCATATATAAAAATTATACTAATAAACGCCTGACTATTTAACGAATCGAAAACAAAAACATTACACAGGACTGTGTACCGTATTTCTTTACTGAAAGAGCTTAAAGTGGCGTACGTCTTACCGGCCTGTATCGGCCGTCCCGAACTTGAGTGGGTCCTTGTTATAAGCAGCCGATATGGACTTTCAGGGCTTTAGTGGCAGAAAATTGGTGTAGGAGCCGTTAAACTGGGCTTCTGCTCCTCCTACTGAATAACTTTTCTCGAGACCCCATAGCCAATTCGCGAAAGGAAAATGAAATCGTCATATAAATGTACTGCTGGAGCTGATTGACCAATTTGGTGTATTTTTGAATGGAACCTTGACATTGACTAGGGGTTCCTTGGGCAAAGTGGTTCAGGATGATGAGTAGAATCCCCAGATAACAACGGGTCCTATACCACTTTTGGTAATCCTTGTATATTACCGATCGGCAGTTTTCGGTCGCGCAGAAAAGCATACACGAATTTCCGACAACATACATACTCTATAACCGATGCGTGCACATATTAAAAACAATACCAGTCTAGTACCGGACTACAACAATTTATTCACGAATATGATATGATTATGTATCGTATTTATTCACGAATCGAGTTCAAAGTCGTGCGATCTCTACTGGAACGTATACGTTCCAGCGGGCTTCACAGGTTAATGGAACTTTATTTGCAGCACTGCTGGAACATTTTACTTACTACTCAATTGTACTACGAGTATCATCATCATCATCATCATCATATCAGCCACAAACCGTCCACTGCTGGACAAAGGCCTCCCCCAAGGATTTCCACGACGACCGGTCCTGCGCTGCCCGCATCCATCGGCTTCCCGCGATCTTCACCAGGTCATCGGTCCACCCCGTGGGAGGCCTGCCTATGCTACGTTTTCCGGTGCGCGGTCGCCACTCGAGAACTTTACTGCCCTATCGGCCATCTGTTCTACGAGCTATGTGCCCTGCCCACTGCCACTTCAGTATAACGATTCTGTGAGCTATGTCAGTTACTTTAGTTCTCTTGCGGATCTCCTCGTTTCTGATTCGATCACGCAGAGAAACTCCGAGCATAGCACGCTCCATTGCCCTTTACGAGTATATATGCGGGGAACTCAATCGACCAATCAACGCGCAAGATTTCAGCGCACTGATTGATGTATCGACACTTCCCGCGCAACTAAAATTGATCTACTGCCTTTCTATTGCGCAGGTACGACCAAAATAATCATTTTGACGTGATAACGTCTAATAAATCGTTGGACGCCGCCTGCACGCACGAAAAAGGATCACTCATTGTCCCGTTACGCTCATTGTCCCGTTACGTTATGCCGTTGTCACGTTAAACTATCGTCCGTAAACCGACTTTACAGACAACTAATTTTTTCTGCTTATAACGCACTGGTCCAGCGGTTAGACTTCCAAGTCTATAGCAAATACCGCGTGGCTTTACATCGGCAATGTTATTTCAGTAAACATTTACTGTTATTCAGAAACACTGGGATGTTCTATCGTGAGTGGCTTACGTACAGTAAATCCAATAGATCTGCGCCGGCGGCGGCGCGGTGACTCTCCGTGGCTGCTAAACTCGCATCACAGTTTTTTTTTGATTCCCTGGACTGCGGTGGAGGGGAGGAGGTGAATGCATTTACGCATACACAGTATCAGCCGCCTGCACTGGTTATGTTGGACTCGCAGCCCTGCGCCTTTATGCATACATACCCGTTATATACATAAGGTATATATGAATAAACTAGCTTTTTCCCGCGGCTTTGCCCGCATGGACATAGCTTTTATGACTCTTTTTGAGGGTAAGTGGTGCGCGAGCCGTGGTCGGCTCGCAAGCGTGGACATGAGTTTTCTCCAGGTACCTCAGGAACTAAAACGGGATATTCTGATTAGTAGTCTTTGTCTCTTCTCACCCCCTCAACAAATTCTATACAAAATATCACTTTAATCCGTTGCTCCGTTGCGACGCCGCCGACGTGCGCGAGCGTAGAAAACAGTCGTCCTCAGATCCCTCGGGAACTATGTCAGGATATCTTATTAGCATATTATATTATTTTCCACCTCATCTCTGTGCTAAAAAACACCACAAACCATTTTTTCGTTGCGATTTTAAATAAATTAACGAACAAAGAGTATTGTTTTAGGTTCCTCAGGAACTGCAACGGGCTATGATAATTTCAAGAGATAAAAAGTTGACTATTTCCTTCCACAGGCTACCTGTATGCCAAATTTCATCAAGATTGGTAGATGTGTTGGAGTGTGAATAGGTAACAAACAAACAAACACATTTTCAAATTTATTATATTAAGTAAGGATTTCTAAATCTTAAATAACATATAGAGCGTCGGTGGCGTAACGGTTAGGGCCACTACCTCCTGTCCGGGAGGCCGTGGTTCGAATCATGCCACTTATCAATATCTATTCAAATATCGATTTCATATGTACGTTTATCCGGCGCTCTTACGGTGAGGGAAAACATGGTGAGGGAAAACATCGTGAGGAAACCTGCACACGCCTGTAACTCGGTGGGGACGTATATAAAATTATATGATGAAATAATACATATTATCAAAAAAACTAATTCAAATAATTATATCAATCTAGTAATAAAATTTCCTGAAAATGTTAATATGGGTCAAATCCTCGAGCCGTATCAGCTCCAAAGGAGCCCATGTCGCAATTCTCTTTGCAGCGCTGGATGGCAATAGACAACATTAGCAGCAAGTAGGAACCGGAGCGGCCGTCACATCTCCTCTCTCGAAGGCGACGGCCAATCTCCTTAATGAAGGCAAAGGCCTCTGAGGGTTCAGCAGCCGGTTGTCTCACAGACCAGCGGCACAAAGCAGTAATTTTCCTCCAAGACCGAGTACTTATTATGCTTATTTTTCGCCGCAAATTGAGCAGCAGTACCGTACGGTTGAGGTGTGACGCAGAAAAAGTGGCGTCCCAAAGCAGGCACGTTCCTATCTGCCATGGCACCTGTTTATACCATCCGGCCTTTTGCCATCAGATCGACTAAAGCCCGGCGGCTGCATCAAAGATGGAATATTCCATCTGGCCGAGACCAGTGCCCTCCGAGTGAGGTCATTAAGGGCATGGTGACGTGGGAATCTTCACCAAAGAACGACCGCAACTCAGTGCGTGATGGCCAATTGCCTCCACCGTGGACCCGCAAATACATTGATGAGGTCACAGAATGGGGTTCACAGATATTGCAGCCCAGGCGGAGAGCAACTGCCCCACGCAAATAGTCGCCGTCAGAAGAGTTCCCATATCTGTGCCTCCTGTTAAAAGAAACTAAACATGACTTATGTGTTTTTAATTGTTTTACACGATTGGAATCTGTAAAAAAATAACTATCAGTTCGTCTATGAAACACATCGCTACGTGCCATAGTTCCAGAGTTAGAGTTGGGTAAAGTAACGTATGCTGAAAAATACATAAAAGAAATTCACTCATAAGTATGAAATAATATTTTAATACAACTTAAGCTCGTTTTATTATCCCTGCAGCGCCATCTATTAACATTCTGCTGCTATGATTATAATGTGTGGTATGTGTAGCTAATATGGGAAAAAAGTACTCTATTGTTATTATTGTAAGTATCGATAGATCTAATTTCCCACGGGACCTCTTTAGTTTTCCGTGATAAAGAATACCCAACTATGCAATGATGGTCATAACACCCCATCCCAATGTAAAGGTTTCTTATTGCTACGTTGAGCCATTCTAAAGATACTATTTTTTTGCATTCCTGCAGGTACCCTTAATTTTTTTGGGATTCGCAATGTCCCAGTTTTAGTTCGCGATATAGGGTATCAACTTGTAAAATTTAATTGAAATAGGTCAAGCAACATTTGCGTGGTGAGCCATTCTATAAAAGAATACTTTTGATTTTCCCGAGGGAACTCTTGAATTTTCCGGGATAAAAAGTATCCTATATGTTAACCCGGGCTTTAAGGAACCACCATACAAAATTTTATCAAAATCGGACTGGTAGTTTTTGCGTGATGCGCAAACATACAGACAGACAGACAGACAGACAAAAAGTCTAATAGTTGTTGTTTTGGCCTCTGTATCGTTAGTAATGTCCACCACAGTTATTATTTTCCAAAAATATTTCATGTACAGACACGGCCCCGTTACAGTTTTATTATATTATAGATAATGCACAGGCCTAAGACCACACTACCCACTAAGACACCCCCTAAACTTTGGCAGCAGGGCCACCTTAAAAGTACATCGGATCGACGCCCCCCCTAGGAGGGGGTGCGAAAAGGTTCTATCACAACTCGCAGTTTTAAGTTTCAATCTGATCCCCTCCCCGACCCCGCCTGCCTCACAGTGGAATAGTTAGTGAGACAATTGCATCCAGTTTGAAAAACTCGCCAATTTATTTACGCGATTCCGGGAACTCGTTGCTAAGAGGCTCAGTTCAATGCTATAAAACTTTTTTAACTGAAACAGTAAATTCCGCAAGTTTACTAGCTTCTCTTTTTGTACACGACTTTGATTCCTTACGTTTTGTAGCACTATATGAAAAGCACTCTCCATATAAGTGATGTATTTAAGATTTAATTTAAACACATAAAATTAAGATAGGTACATATGTAAAAAAGTTTAATAAAACGTAGTTTTTTTTTATTCAAAATTGGTAAACCCTTGACAACATCTCACCTGGTGGTAAGTGACGATGTTGCCGAAGATGGAAGCGGGCTTATCAAGATTCCCCAACGCAATGGGGAACTACTGGCTATCTTATCTTCATGCCGGAATACACCAATGATATCAACATTGATAATTGGCGGCAAGACTCAGATAAGATGGTGGTAGCTAGCCAAGCGGGATTAGAAAATGCCCTACCATCAACCAAACCGAGTCTTACAATGGACCCCGCCGGGAATCGAACCCGCGACCTCCTGTGTAAAGCCAGTGAGCTACGGAGGCGGTAAAAGTTATATGCAGACAAGAGTTGTAATCCGTAATCTTTTTATTTTAAGTAGGCAGGTATGTTTTAATCAAATATGTACAACTCATTTTACTACATCAAAAGCTATTGGGTTTACGACGGCAAGTCATAACCGTATAAGCGACGTGTCGTTCAGACAGCCATAAAGAGGAGCCGGGCCCGTGAAGTAAACGTATACGTCCTCGTTAACCCCGCGCACGCTCCCGCCCGCCCCTCGCCCCGCAGATACTACTACATTAGAATATTAACACTTGAAAAATTAATAATTTTCGATAAACCTAAAATTTTTTAGGTACAAGCTTTTAATATTGCATTGTCACGCTACATACATATGCACGTAAAATTTCAGCTCAATCGGAAACCGGGAAGTGGGTCAAGTTTAACTTGCAAGGTTTCACCCGAACAAACATACATACATTGCAAGTTAATTAAAAGCTTGTAAAATATAAGCTGTTTCATACACTCGTATACAGTTCTAAACTGAACTCTTATTTCACCAACACGATCAAGTGTCCACGATCGTTTTCTCCGCTAATAAGATAAATGTGAAAGTGTGTCTGATTGTTTGTTCGTTTATTTGTTTGTTCTTCACGTCGCAACGGACGATCGACCTAATTTTTTGCACAGAGATAGTTAAGGTAGGAAGTGACATAGACTTCTTATCTTGTAAAATAGCACAGTCTGACCTCACAATCAAAGAGGTACAGATAACCTACAGGTTTGGAGGAGGTTTGATTGGCTTCACATTGAACTCCACGTGGGGACTATCTGAACTCTTATTTGATCTGAGAGTCGGACACAGTTCCTGTGGAGTCAGGAAAAAGCTCATATAAATAGTTCTAAAGTCACAAGGCAACTTTATAGTTTCGCCATGTCTGTCTGTCCAATACTGTCCATCCGTCTATCGCCGGCTTAGTTCAGAGACTATTTAATACTAGAAAGCTGTAATTTGGCATGGGTATACATATTAATCACGCCGACAAATTGATATATTATAATCTTGAAAACTATTTTGTACAAGGTAACTCCCCTTATTGTAAAGAGGGGGTGATTTTTTGTCGTTGACGTAGGTACCCTATCGCGGGGGGTTTGAAGAGTCTTTCAAAGCTACTGAGGGTTCGCTTGAAACATTTGTTCGATCCAGTGATCGGAAGCTTGAAAGTTTTAAAGTGCTAATTTAAGTTAGAGTCAAGTGCCCCCCCCCCCCCATGTCATATTGGTTTCATATTCTAATGACATAATTCGTTTTATTTCAATGATTGAAATTTGACGTTCTTAACTAATGATTGTTAATTTCTTGATTTTTCACAAATGACATTATATAGTTACTATTTTTATGACTATCAGAAAGAGTGTAATTTGTACCTATTTTGAATAAATATCTTGAATCTACTGAAATGCCAAACAAGTCTGGAAGTGATTGGTAATTTTGATGAGTTAGTCAGTGAGTGAGTGAGTCGTAAAAATAGTGATTTTCGGACGTCAATATCTCAGAAATGGTAAAAGATGTATTAATGAAAATTGAGATTCTGGGTGATCGAGGAAGTTTTACTAGACACACAAAATTGCAAGTGCGTAGGTCAAACAAACTTAAAGTTACCGGTAGGTCGAAATTGGCCCGAAATGGTTTGTGTAATGTAACCCACGGCCGGTGTCTTGGTTTTCTTTTTGAACTTGGCTGACACACTGCCGTATGTCTAGATATTACTTTACATCTGCAGCTATTTTTTTAACAAATTTTCCTTATCTTGATTTTTTGGGGTTGCCACCATAGTAAATGATCACTTGTTATTTTGTTTACTCGAAATGGTTTGAACGATTTTTTTAAAACTCGGTACGTTACTATAAATTAACATAGGCTACAGCATGCGGTAGTTTGTTATTCTAAGAAAAATTGGAATAAGGTACCTCCCATACAAATCCAGGTTTTGTGTTACTTTGTCTCAAAAATGGCTAAGACGATTTTAACGATTCGTTGTAAAAGTAACTAGTATCTCATCTGTGGTAAAGGTCTACTGCACTAACTACTACTTGTAAATATTTCATCAAGTCTGATGTACCTTACTGTGTTTTTGCTACTAAGTAAGTGTAATGTTTGACGATGATTTGTGTATGCCCGACTACGACAGACGGTAAAGGCTTCGCAATACGCACATAGTAGTTGTACAATTATTTACGTGGTTGTAAAATAAAAAACAAAAGTGTGTGTGTGTATGTGTGTGGGTCCATCCGGTGCTCTAGTTACCACACTACTTCACAGATTTGGGTAAAATTTGGGTTAGGGCTGTATTATTTTTATATCTCCAGACGGTTCTTTTTTTTCAACTTTATCCTATCTTGATTTCGTATAAATTCACAACGATTTAGATGAACTTTTTTTTATTTATTTTTTATTTAATTTTATTTATCATAGGTAAGTAACAGCTTACAATAAAAACGGTGTAAAACGATACAGTGTGGTAAAAGTAAAGCAAATAACGTATTACCCCAGAGTATAAACTAAACAGACAATTGCCAACTAAAACTATAATGTAACAATAATAATGAATTAATGAATGACGCGCTCATGGTGCTGATGGGGCAGCCGCGCTATTGCTGTGCGGTAATGCTCACAGAGGCGTTTATAATAGGTCCTATATAATTGCCAATTGCGCAAAAGGTGTGCAGTACGCGGCAGCGCCAACATCATCCCGGCCATGATCACAGACTGGTCGGAGTATTGATTGCTACTACATGAATTACTGCTATGGCGTTATTGTGGCAGCAAGCAAACCCGTCTATGGATTTAAAAGTTTTGATATATTATTAACATTCAGGTAAATAAATTTAAGTTTGATTTTAATTTAACAATTAAGATAATTTCATGACTATAGTCAGAAAACGTAAGCGTTTTACAACCTCAATGGTGTTTTGCGGTGTAAGTATCAATCAAGCCAGTTTAGAGCAATTTTTCGTTGTTGCCGGTTAAGGCTTTTTAGCGTGTAATAAAGTACGTTTACCAACTTACTTAAAGGCTTCCACACGATTAATAGAAAACGCAGTACCTTTATTAGTGAGAAAAATAAATAAATATTTGATGTAGATTAAAATAATGTATAATCACGTTTTCATGTGCCTTAAAAAGAATGAAATAAACCTCCGGGGGTCTTGATGACCCAAGGGGACATACACATATAAAATATACACCACCACCACATACAACACACACCACCACCACGTACATGCTTACAGTTGAACTCCAAAAACGTGGGGCGCATCTTTCTACTAAGATTTTAAAACCTAAGTTTTCATGCTCATTCATTAAGTTTCATGCGCCCCACGTTTTTCAAGTTCACCTGTAAGCGTGTATGTGGTGGTGGTGTTTTTTGTACATGGTGGTGTGTGTTTTATGTGGGTATGTCCTCTTGGATCATCAAGACCCCCTAATGGTTATTTTATTCTTTGTAAGTCACATAAAAACGTGGTTTTTAGATTATTTTTAATCCACATCAAATATTTTCTCTTTTTCGTTTTCCTTTAGTTGACAATTAGGTAAGTTCAACAGTACGTACCTACATACAAACAAAACAAGGTTCAAGTAGGTAGGTATGTTATGTAACGTACTTTTATCGATGAATACAATCGTATTTACTTGATTTAACTGTTACTATGTGTTTAGAAGTTGTTCTGTAAATAATACTTCAAGCTTCAGCCAAATGGCTTATCGGCAAGTGCTCGTTAATTGAGTTGCAAGATTGCACCCGAACGACAGACAGACCGACAGACGGACGAATTGAATATCCTATATTCTGTTGTCATCGGAACTTAGGCTGTGTGCAAAATTTTAGCGTGATCGGATAACAAAAAGACAGACAAACAAACAATTAAGGGACATAATAAAAACTTGTTAAAAACTGACCAAGTGCGAATCATTCTCGTAACGGATGGAGGGTTCAGTAACGTCGTACAAAAAAATTTCCTTTATTTAATTTGATTTTTATGAGGGTTAATTTTAAATTTAGTTTTATTTTTATATCGTCAATAGAAATACACACTCTGTGAAAGTTTCAGCGGTCTGCATTGCGGTTCATGAAGTACAGGCCACTGACAGACAGACTGACGGACAGACTGGCGGACCGCGGAGGCTTAGTAGTAGGTCCCATCGGCACCCTTTGGGTAAGAAACCCTAAAAATAAATGGAGGAATTTATATTGGTTGTTTTTTGTTTCATCATCATCATCATCATATCAGCCACAAATCGTCCACTGCTGAACAAAGGCCTCCCCCAAGGATTTCCACGACGACCGGTCCTGCGCTGCCCGCATCCATCGGCTTCCCGCGACCTTAACCAGGTCATCGGTCCACCGCGTGGGAGGCCTGCCTACGCTACGTTTTCCGGTGCGCGGTCGCCACTCGAGAACTTTACTGCCCCATCGGTCATCTGTTCTACGAGCTATGTGCCCTGCCCACTGCCACTTCAGTCTAGCGATTCTGTGAGCTATGTCGGTTACTTTAGTTCTCCTGCGGATCTCCTCGTTTCTGATTCGATCACGCAGAGAAACTCCGAGCATAGCACGCTCCATTGCCCTTTGGGTGACCTTGAGCCTTCTTATGAGGCCCATAGTAAGCGACCATGTCTCAGTTCCGTAAGTCATCACTGGCAACACACACTGGTCAAAGACCTTAGTCTTGAGACACTGCGGTATTTGGGACGTGAAGATATTGCGAAGCTTCCCGAACGCTGCCCAGCCGAGTTGGATTCGTCGATTAATCTCTTTCTTGAAGTTGGACCTGCCTAGCTGGACTGTTTGTCCCAGGTATACATATTCGTCAACAACTTCCAGTGTAGAGTCTCCAACCTTTAGAGGAGTGGGTGCGACACGGACATTTAACATTATTTTCGTCTTGTCCATGTTCATTTTAAGACCCACTTGTTGAGAGACCTTACTGAGGCCATCGAGCATTGTGCTTAGGTCTTCCATAGTCTCAGCCATGACCACGATATCGTCAGCGAATCGGAGGTGGGATATGTACTCGCCGTTGATATTGATGCCGAGTCCACCCCAGTCCAGAAGCTTAAAAACATCTTCCAGGGCGGCGGTGAACAGTTTCGGAGATATAACGTCTCCCTGTCTCACCCCTCGCTGCAACTGGATAGGTTTCGAGTTCTGGTCCTGGAGGCGAACCGACATGGTGGCGTTTTCATACAGACACTTCAACACCTCGATGTATCGATGGTCAATTTGGCACCGCTGGAGAGACTGTAGCACAGCCCAGGTTTCGACTGAATCAAAGGCCTTCTCATAGTCCACAAACGCCAAGCATAGTGGCTGATTGTACTCTTCGGTCTTCTGTATAATCTGCCGCAGCGTATGTATGTGGTCTATGGTACTAAAGCCTTTTCGGAAACCGGCTTGTTCGGGAGGCTGGAAGTCGTCAAACCTGCGTGCGAGACGATTCGTAATGACTCTCGAAAACAGCTTGTAGACATGGCTCAGAAGTGAGATGGGTCTGTAGTTCTTCAGCAGAGTGTTGTCACCCTTTTTGAAGAAAAGCACGACCACACTTCTGTGCCATGCCTTAGGCGTTTGTCCCTCGAGTATAACGGAATTAAATAACTTCTGAAGAGCTTTAAGTACCGGTGTTCCACCTGCTTTCAGAAGTTCAGCCGTAATTCCATCATCACCCGGTGCCTTGTTGTTCTTGAGCTGTTTGAGAGCCATTCTAATCTCGTACAGGCTGACGTCCGGGATATCTTCGGTATTGTGTCGGGTTAGTCTGGCTCTTGGGTCTTCAGCCAGATCGCTGACAGGCAAACGTGTGGTCTTGTACAATTGTCCATAGAACTTCTCAACTTCTTCCAGCAACTCAGTCTTAGACGATATGGTCCTGCCGTCCTCAGTCTTCAGCTTGGTCAGTTGGCTTTGTCCAACAGACAGATCTCTCGCGAACACTTTTGAGCCTTTGTTGTGCTCAATCGCCTCTTTAATACAATTTGTATTATATTGGCGTAAATCGCGAGTTAGGGACTTAGAGATCTGCCTGTTTAGTTGCCGATACTGAGTAGCGTCTTCAGAGGACTGCAAAACCAATCTGCGTCTTTCTTCCATGAGGTTGCTGGTGAAGTCGGAGATTTTTTTGGTTCTGTTTGAACGGCGAGTTTTAAAAATCTTAGACCCGACCGTTTGAACAATTTCCACGAACCTGTCATTATAATCGTCCACATTCTCGCAGTCTCCTAGGCATTCGAAACGATTGTGCAACTCGAGCTGAAAGCTCTCGGGGTTTTGGAGCTGGATTGGCGCTGGTCGGAGCGTAGACTTCATCAGTCGACATCTTTGACATCGTTGACATGTTTTTTGTTTAGATTATAAAAAGTTTTAATTTACTAGCATCCTCACTATGATCTTAGTTAAGCTGGCAATAATTTTATTTTAATTTTATTTATTTTAGAAAAACTAACACAATAATACAAAACTGTCATTAGCTACTTCATAACGAAATATAAGACAGACAGACGTATAATTTTTCGTTTAATACAGTTTTTAAACACGGCGTACTTTCAGAGGCTTTAATTACACGGTCGTGACTTTCTTTTACGGACTCGATCATTACTTTTGCAGTTTACTTTTAAATTTATGTCAATTTAAAAAGTTCATTTACAAGGAATTTTCATACATAGAATAAAATCGGATAGATTTTATACCAGTAAAAATGAATGACTCCGTACGTCTAGCATTGAATTCTCAAAATTCTTTTCTATTTACCTATGTACGTATGTACGTATGTACGTATGGACAGTATGGAAGTTGAAATAAACATACTTTTATCCCCCCATCTCGGAAAGAGTATTTTTGCTCTTCGATATCTGAGTGCAAAAGCCGCTTTTATCCGCTAGAGGATAAAGTAAATTGAATTTAGAACATCGTGTGCACTAAGTTTGTGAATTCAAAACATCATGAAACCTATTTACTTCTACCTCCATGGTGCCGAATTTATCATACAACCATTTTTAATTTGTTAAATACTCGGACTCAGAACCATCTTGGTGTCCTTTTTTTAATTTGCTTTGCTCTCCCATTTTCTTTTCACGTCATATTGTTAAAACCATATGTTAAAAAAAAGAAACTTGAAAACCAGTGAAAAACCTAAAATGAGTGATTCTAGCGACGAGGAAGTTTATTTACGACAACAGAATTGACTGAAACTGTTAATAATGCGCAAATGGTTTTTTTTTTGCATTTAGTCATTTCCTCGCTGAGGTGGGATGAAAAGTTACGTGTTGCACTCGAGTGCAAAGATTTTTTACCTCGTGCTCTCTTGATTCCTTCGCTAACGCATAGGATTAAAATTTTTGGATTACTCGCTGCGCTCGTGATTCCATTTTAGAATCCTTCGCTTGCTCGGTCATCAAAGTTGAGCACACGGTTAAAAAGCAACTTTGCACTCTTGTATAACAAATAACTATTAATTCTTTGATTTGTTTTTTACTATGTTCCACAACTGTATTGAAAAACGTATCATACACGGGTGTACTTTCCACCCTTGTATCACAATATACTATTGATAGTCGTCTAATTGTCATTAGCGAACCCATCAGGAACCACGCATGGCATAATCTTTGCCGAAATATTTATTGACAATGTAACGACCGTCATAACATTTATTAGAGATAATATTACAAGTATTTATCTTCGATCAGATAGAGGTTACGCGTTCGTAGCTGTAAAGATTTAAGTAAAACCCCTCTGGATGTAATAAAGATAAGTGCAAGTTATGAATATGTCAGACCACATCGAGCATTAGTGGCCTACATTGACATTGGAACCTATAAAAGAATAATACTATAAATCAACGATTTTTTTACATCGAGTGATAGACAAAATAAAACTTTTGAAGTGAAACTTATTTACGCACGCTTGACTTGGGGAGTAAGCTGGTGAATGCGTTACGCGAACGGTGATTAGGTTTTACTTCAGTTATGTGGTCTAAAGCACACTCGTTTTTTTTATTTAAAATGCTAACAATGCTAATAAGGCTCTACACTCGAAGTTTTTGCCGAATATGTGTACCTGAGACAAAAAGTCCAGCTAGGTAGGTCCAACTTCAAGGAAAAAAGTCAATCGTCGAATCCAACTCGGCTGGGCATCTTCACGTCCCAAATACAGCAGTGTCTAAAGACCAAGGTCTTCGACCAGTGTTTATTGCCAGTGATGACATACAGAACTGAGACATGGTCGCTTACTATGGGCCTCATAAGAACGCTCAAGGTCACCCAAAGGGCAATGGAGCGTGCTATGCTCGGAGTTTCTCTGCGTGATCGAATCAGAAACGAGGAGATCCGTAGGAGAACCAAAGTAACTGGCATAGCTCTCAGAATTGATAAACTTAAATGATAGTGGGCGGGGCGTAGCGTAGGCAGGCATCCCACTCGGTGGACTGATGACCTGGTGAAAGCCGCGGGAAGCCGCTGGATGCTGGTAGCGCAGAACCGGTCGTCGTGAAAATCCTTAGGGGAGGTCTATGTCCAGCAGTAGACGTCCTTCGGCTGATATGATATGGCTTCCAGGAGCTTACAAGAGGTGTTCCAATGCGGTCGATTTTCTGTGAGGAAAACGGTCATACTAAAAAGAGGTGTTTCTTATACCTAAAATCAGTGTGTCAATGGATTAAAAGTACTAGGCTTTCAAGAGCTTACAAGAGGTGTTCCAACTGTGAGATATGTTGAAGTTGTAAAAAGTACCAGCTGCACATAGGTACCAAGGAGTTAACTCACCCGATTATGGGCGGTATTTAACATCTGCTTAAATATGAAGCTGAAGAAGTTTTACTTCAGTTGTGTGTAAAGCACACAAGCATTTGGCTTGTGACACGTTATCACGTAAAACTATCGTCCGTAAACCGACTTTATAAACATCGGGTTTTTTAAAAATTTGAGTGCGTTTGACTTTATCTCACCTGATGATAAGTGACGATGTAGTCGAGGATGGTACATGAAAACTCAAATAATGCTTATTCATTCTCGCCTTGAAGATCTCCAAATTTTAGGAGTCGGGAAACACAGACGGAGGCAAGGAGTTCCACTCCATCGCTGTCCGTATAATAAATGAGGAAGCGTAACGCTTCGTGCGTATTGGCTGAATATCAACAAAGGGGTGGAACCTCGACCCCTGCGTCTAGTTAACCGAAGGTGGAATGGAGCTGGGGCATTGAGGTCATGCAGTTCTTGTGCACACTCTCCAAAATGAGTTCGATAGAATACCGAAAGACAGGCAACTTTGCGGCGATGCTCAAGGCTTTGAAGCTTTTTTTTTTGACAAACTCATCGTCACCAATGAGTCTCCGGGTGCGTCGGTCGATGGCGTCCATGGTATTACGTGAAATTAACAACTTTCATTTTGTACTCCACTTCAACGGCGCTAAAGTCCGCTTTGCCTGTTCTAGTGGATAACAGCCCTTAACTTTACATCTGGGACCGTTCTGCTCTGAGGTACTAAGGGCCAGTCCGCTGAGAAACATTTCCATAATCCTAAACACTGGAGATAAACCGACAATGGCATTTTGTTTAGAGATTCGAGCTTAATTGCTGTGGAACCTTGTTTAGATTTG
The DNA here is from genome assembly GCA_947284805.1 of Coleophora flavipennella. Taxonomy (NCBI): domain Eukaryota; kingdom Metazoa; phylum Arthropoda; class Insecta; order Lepidoptera; family Coleophoridae; genus Coleophora; species Coleophora flavipennella. Next base: position 779,871 of record OX369266.1, read on the forward strand.
TATCAAAGGAAATTCAGAGTCTATACAACGATTTTCAAGAACTTCAGATAATGGTTCAGAATGTTTATTTTTGAGAACTAATTGTTTTTTTTTATTCACAATTGGTATACCCTTGACAACAACTCACCTGGTGGTAAGTGACGATGTTGCCGAAGATGGAAGCGGGCTTTCCAAGATTTTCCAACGCAATGAGGAACTGGCTATTTTATCTTCATGCCGGAACACACCAATGATATCAACATTGATATTTGGAGGCAAGACTTAGATAAGATGGTGGTAGCTAGCCAGGCGGGCTTAGAAAATGCCCTACCACCAACAAAACCGAGTCTTAGAATTGACTCCGCCGGGAATCGAACCCGCGACCTCCTGTGTAAAGCCAGTGAACTTTGCCTCTGAGCTACGGAGGCGGATAAAATTCGATCCCCAGTTCCTGATTCAGTCGTTAATGTATAAAAGCAATTCTGCAAAATTATCTGACGAAAAAGCTATGTAACATGTTACTTTATCATTCATTTTCGCATTTGGTCCAATAAACCCTTTTCACGTGAACCTCTTCACGTGGCATTGTGCGCGGCTCGCGTCTGCTGGCATCTCATTATACTGTTCCGTTCCCGTGGCTCCGGCGCCGGCGGTGGGGTGCGACAGCGGAGCTCCGCTATAGCAGACATTGGCTCCGTCGTCAGCGCGCTGGTGACCTGGTACCGAACGGGTGGGCGCGAGCTAACACATTAATTAGCACTTTGTAGGATATTCTATAGCCGCGTGCTATGAGTTTATTTTCCGAAATAGGGACGTCAGCTATGAGATAGTTAGATCCATTATTAGTATAATACGTGATTTTTACTTTGCCACTTTTTTTTAATCTCTTTCAAATAAGAAATATACTAACCAAAGATACAGAATCTTCAGTCAGACTTTTGAAAAGAAAATTTTAACAGAGATAGGTACATCTATGTATATCAGACGTGGGGTATCGTTGAAAACTATTGAGGATTTGTCACGATTATTTCAATCCAACTTATATTATAAATGTGAAAGTTTGTGTATATAAATCTATGTATGAATGTTTGTTACTATTTCACGCAAAAATTACTGAACGAATCTGGATTAAATTTAGTAGGTAGACAGATGTGGACCTGGATTAAAACACGCAACTTTTTGCCACGCTAGCGGTCCATTTGCGGCTCGCGCACTGCGCACCCTCGAAGACAGTCATAGAAATCATGTTCACGCGAGCGAAGCATGATAATAAACCTTACAGATATTTTATATAATAAAATGTATTTTATACCTTTTCACGATTCAGCACCTCCACCAACTTTGACGAAATTTGGCATGCAGGTAGCCTGTGTCATGTGAAAGGACATAAGCTACATTTTATTCCGTGAAAATACCATCGTCCAATACAGCTCCGGGGGATTGAAAAAAATACTCTTTATTGGTTGATTTTTGAACTTTGCAACGGAGCAACGGATTGTTGTAGGTTTAAGCATAGAAATAGTTAGTGACGGGTGGGAAATGACAGATACTACCACTTAGCATAGCCCGAGATAGTTCCCGAGAGGTCTAGGGAAAAAATAGCAGGCTCGCGCACGTCGACGTCGCAAAGGAGCATACTCGTATGTCACGCACGTGACGCACGTGACGCACGGGATCAACACGAATCTACCGACACCTCGCACTACAAAATCCATCAAGCCGTTTAGGCTACAGAGTGTGCCAAAAAATAAATAAATAAATAAATGTAGATAAATAGCACAGTCGGGTAAAAATATCTCATATTTTCTATACAAAATGTTACCAACTACAGTATACATTTTTTTAGGACTACGGGACTCTGCTTTGAGCGTTGTCTGACACGCACTTAACCATTTTTTACCTTTTAGTGACGGAGGAACAAATATAAGGTAAGATGCCCATAAAACTGACTTCGTGAATTTGATAAAAAAAAACAAAAGACACCATTAAAGTAGTCGAGAAAATGTATGCGTATGTGCGTGTGTGTATTTATGTATTTGTGTCCGTCCACCCGTTTTGCAAGGAACTGTTGGATCGATTTTAGTGAAATTTTGCACATGCACTCGTAGTTTTGAAATTATTTGCCAAGGATACTTTCTTAAGGAACCCTTATAGCTTCGCCATGTCCATTTGTCTATCCCTCGGTATGTCACAGCCGTTTTTCTGGCAGTTCATTACAGCTTTACATCAGCTGTTCAGTGTGGCTCATCATAATGTACACACTCTCTACCTACCCTTCTTTATCAGCCAATTTTGAATATGTAGCATTGGAAACTTTCAATGATATTAGTTTTTAAAATAATTGGTATTTTTAGGGTTTCGTAGTAAACACAGTAATCTTGTAGTTTTGCCATGTCTGTCTGTCTGTCTGTCTGTCTGTCCGTCTATTCGTATGTCCGCGGCTTAGCTCAGGGACTATTATTATTAGAAAGCTGTAAATTAGAATGCATATATACTAATCACGCCGACGTGTTAAAATAAAATCTTGAAGTATTTTGGTCTTTCAAATTTACGGAGGGCTTCTTAAAACAATTCAAGTGTCGTCTCCCGCCCCACATACCCCACCCACCCACCAGCTAAACCGGTATTTCAGAATCTCTGAAAAAACTTGAAGACTTTTTTAGATTTTTTGTTTGTTTGTAAACTCTTTATTGCATTTAAAACAAAAATACATTAAATATTTAGACAAAAAAATATACATTTAGCGAAGGCGGACTTATAGGAGTAATAGTCAACCAAATTTTTGTATCTTCTCGCACTGTACATACAACCTATTCATTATTAAACTGACTAATAAGAGTCTGTCGCAAACAAACAATAGTGTGACTTATCTCCGAGACATCGTGGATGCGGGGCGAGTGTGTGAGGGGGGGGGGGGGGGGAGGTTGCCAAAGGGAGAGACATTTGGCTGCACATTTAGAATTCATTGAAAAACCCGCTGAAAGTTATCTGATAGTAAACGGAGAGGCGAGCGCCCCACTCCACCGACGCGACGGGACCGACAGCAAAAAAGTGTTCGAGAAAGGTTCGAAACTCTTCTGCAGTGAGCAGTTGCGAGTGAACAGTTAATTCGATGGTAAGAACTCTAGGAGCGATATATATTATTTTGAAATACATATACGCAATGCATAAGCATCGCCATCTAGCGCGGAGACGCTGCCAGTATGCTGGGTACCATGCCTTGTGAAGATGCACTGGACGGCATTTATTATTTATAAGCTTTTTCTAAGGCTTGTAACGAAAAGTCAATGATTGCATGTAATAAAAAAAAATATTCTGCCTAAATAAAATATTAAAAAAATACATGTACTGTTATAATCGGGGTTTATTTTTCAAGATTTTTATTTAACTTGCAATTTTTGTATTGTAACAAAGGATATTTAATTAAATTGTATGTATGTTTATATTATGTATGTTAGTTTGCAAGCTGAAATAGATCCACTTCCCGATCTCAGACTGAGCTGAAATTTTGCATTTACGTTTAGTTTGGATAAAAATGCATGGTTAACGTCGTGACGTCATTTCAAATTCAATATGGCGGACATCCAAAATAACGGACCAGTTATATTTTATGCACCCTCATGATATGGGCATTAGGGGCTTGCGAAAAAAAAACAAAATAATTAAAATTTATTTCAAATAAAATGTTTTACTTATAAGATTTTATGATTTTGAAAATTATTTGTTATTGTTTCAGAGGTAATACTTTGCTGACTTAATTGGAAAATACGAAGTACAACCTGACTACGCCAAAGCTTCACGCTTTTGAAATCTTTACAAGATAATAATTAATTACATGAAAGCATTGGAAAAGGGTTAAATTTGAATATTAGTATCCAATCAGTCGGGCACTAAAAAGTTATAATACTCGTAGTACAATATCTTGAAACTTTGGATGATATCAAAAGCCAACGAATGAAAAACTCTTATCTTTTACCATTTCGGTTAGGTGCTCACATAAGGAGCAGCCAGAAGGCATCTATTCCTGTTCCTTTCCCTCTAATATGGTTGATGGGCGCGATGGCTGACTCTCGCGTTATACTCGTGACCGGGTGCTGTCCGTGTGAACTGGCCTACTCTTGTTAAATGCATTCAATTATTTTTATGTATAACTTTTCGTGTCATATTGGTTTCATGTTCTAATGGCATAATCTGGTTTGTATCAAGGATTTAATTTTGACGTTATTAACTTATTTTTGTTTCTTTCTTGATTATTCACAAATTATATTGTTGTTATTGATTATTCACAAATTATATATGAGATCAATCGTCGAATCCAACTCGGCTGGGCAGCGTTCGGGAAGCTTCGCAATATCTTTACGTCCCAGATACCGCAGTGTCTTAAGACCAAGGTCTTCGACCAATGTGTGTTGCCAGTGATGACGTACGGAACTGAGACATGGTCGCTTACTATGGGCCTCATAAGAAGGCTCAAGGTCACCCAAAGGGCAATGGAGCGTGCTATGCTCGGAGTTTCTCTGCGTGATCGAATCAGAAACGAGGAGATCCGTAAGAGAACCAAAGTAACCGACATAGCTCTCAGAATTGCTAAACTTAAGTGGCAGTGGGCGGGGCACATTGCTCGTAGAACAGATGGCCGTTGGGGCAGTAAAGTTCTCGAGTGGCGACCACGCACCGGAAAGCGTAGGTAGGCAGGCCTCCCACTCGGTGGACCGATGACCTGGTGAAGGTCGCGGGAAGCCGCTGGATGCGGGCAGCGCAGAACCGGTCGTCGTGGAGATCCTTGGGGGAGGCCTATGTCCAGCAGTGGACTTCCTTCGGCTGATATGATGATGATTGTTGTTATTATTTTATGACTATCAAAAAGAGTGTAATTTGCATCTATTTTGAATAAATATATTGAATTGAATTGAATTGTAGCCTGCCCCTACCAGGTCCAACCTTATAGGTCTAAGCTATAAATGCGTGAGTGCCGCCGCGCCGCCATGCCGTGGTCCGATCGCTAACACGTCTTCTAATCTCCAAGTCATGAGCCCTCCGCTCTGCGTTGCACTTCACTCACACCCATTGTGTTGAGTGTAATTTCCCGTCTACATTGTATATTGCTTTGTGAAACATTCAGATCACAGAACTGACTTATTCTAAAGAAGTACTCTTATATAAAGAGTAAGAAAAAGAATAAAAATACCTACTTACATCTTTATTCTGTTACCAAAGCTGACCAAGTAAAACAAGTTTATTCAGATATGTCCCTGCAGATGTAATACTGTTTATAATTAAAGGAATTTGGCCAAAATTCACAATGACTAAACATGACCAGCGAATAAGTAAAATATGTTTTCCCAGGTGGGCGCTACATCATGGGAGGCAGTCGGGGTGATTTGCTGGTGGTGAGGGACGCGCAGCCCCATGACGTCACCAGTTACTCCTGCGAGGCTCAACACGCCCTCACCGGGGAGAAGAAACGCTGTTCTCCTGTCAGGCTGGCGGTGTCACGTGAGTTGTCTAACACTAATAATAAGGGTTCCTGTCATTCTTTCCCTTTATTTTGATATAGGGCAGCAATGGTTGACTATCGTTTTTGTTTGTCATTGGGTGGATAATTAACGCCTCTGATGGCTGTTATGGTCTTGATGCTAGACAATAATTTTTTGCTTTTTTGCAGTTAACTGCATTTCGGAAACTTAGTAAGAATTTCGTTGTTTTAGCACTGGCCTTTTCGGTACTGAGTGAAGCTTATTTGTGTGCGCAGACTCGACAGGCAGCATGGCACCCCGAATACTGACGGTGTCGCAGGATGAGAGTGTGGCGCAGGGCGACGACATCCGGCTGGTGTGCGTCGCAGTGGGCAGCCCACCACCTGCCTACAGGTATTACTGTCTACGCGATGCAGAATGGCGCCCCATGCACTAGTGTCACAGCACGAGCGCGTGGCTCAGGGCGACAACATCCGGCTAGTGTACGTCGTAGTGAGCAGCCCGCCGCTTGCCTACAGGTACTACTGTCAACACGACGCAGCATGGCGCAACGTGCACTAGTGTCACAGAAAGATCGCGTGGTGCAGGGTGACTACATACAGCTGGTTTGCGTCGCAGGAGGCAAACCGCTTACAGGTACTGCTGTCTACATAATGCAGCATGGCGCTCCGTGCACTAGTGTCACAGAAAGAGCGCGTGGTGCAGGGTGACTACATCCAGCTGGTTTGCGTCGCAGGAGGCAGACCGCTTACCGGTACTGCTGTCTATATGATGCAGCTAGAGTAAGTTGAAAGAGAACCATTCAGTGAGAATCATCATGGAAAATTCTGCATTTTCATTGAACCCTGTACTAGAAAAGCAGCGTCATCGCAGACATTTGATCATTACGATTGGTCATGGATAGACAACAGGGTTGATAGATATAGATTTAAAAAATCGGCCAAGTGCGAGTCGGACTCGTGCACGAAAGGTTCCGTACAATGGTATTAATATTTAGTTATTAATATCTAGCAAAAAACGAAAAAAAAACACGTTTTTTGTATGAAGCCCCCCTTTTATATTTATTTTATTCTGTTTTAGTGTTTGTTGTTATAGCGGCAATAGAAATAAATCATCTGTGAAAATTTCAGCTGTCTATAGCTATCACGGTTCATGAAATACAGCCTGGTGACAGACATACAGACGGACGACGGACAGTGAAGTCTTAGTGATAGGTTCCTGTGTTTACCCTTTGGGTATGGAACCTTAACAATGTTCGTAGATGCTAATGTTTGGACTGCAATGGTTATTACGTTTTACATGTTGGGTGTGGTTACTGAGACATTTCTGAGACTATAAAAAACCAGTGTTACACTTCTAAAATTGATAAAGTGGAGTTGAATACTTTGTTTGGATCATTTATAATGCGGACAGCGGCGAAGTGGAACTCCTTGCCTGCGTCTGTATTTCCCGACTCCTACAATTTGGGATCTTCAACAGGAGAGTGAATTTTGTTTGTGTTTGAGTTTGCGTGTATCATCCTTGACTACATCGTCACTTACTATCAGGTGAGTTGTAGTCAAATGCACTCAAATTAGAGTAGTTATCATCAGCGTAGTACTAGAAATGCTTAGTAGCTATCTCAGTAACCACACCCAACACGTAAAACTTAATAACCATTGCAGTCAAAACATTAGCATCTACGACTATGGTGTACCGCAAGGTAGCGTACTTGGTCCAAAATTGTTAGGGTTCCGAACCCAAAAGGTAAAACAGTAACCTATTACTAAGACTTCACTGTCCGTCCGTCTGTCTGTATATCTGTCACCAGGCTTTATTTCATGAACTAGAAGAAAAACACGCCTGCCGCCAAAGATAAGATGGAAGAAAGTGGCGCATATCATCGCAATCAGCTGACTTGTACCGCCATACCCGTGAATTTTAATTTGATTTGATTTTATTTCTCTAGTGCCCTTAAGACTAAGATCGGAAGGTGAACAAGACAGTACAGATTTCACCAGATAATGGTCAGACGTACCCAAAGGTGAGGATATTGATACATTATAATGGTCTGGTTCTATTGTCAGCAGAAGATCCAAATAATTTTCCGTTTGGCCATCAACGTCAGGCACACGCGTCGCCTGATCTACCAGCTGGGAAAGATTTAGCGACAAAGCTAATTTGAGTGCCTCTCTCCCAGCGTGGTCGGTCTTTTCGTACGGGAACAGCCACTCCTTGTGGTGGGCATTGAAGTGCCCCAGAAGGACTAGTTGGGCAGACGGGTACCTTAGTTGAGCCTCATCGGCAGCCACACACAGATGTTCAAATAGCCGGGTTGGTTGTGCAAACGGTGTATACAAGAGCGTAGACTATTTTGTCTACGCCAGTGTCGACCAGCACCCAGAGCGTCGAAAAAGAGGAGTCTTCAAGGTTACGGAGACGCCGGCAGCAGACGTTGTCACTGACGTAGACACAGACACCGGCGTGCGCCTTGAAGTTGTGCTCCAGGGTACTGCAAGTAAGACGCGTCAGCAGCCGGTCGTCTGAGTTGCTGCGGCTTGTCGGTCTCAAGATGGTAGTGGACCGCATTGATTCTTTCTAGTTTAACTTTAAATACCTGACATCGAATTTGGTTTCAATCAATTAATAAAGAGTAATATTAAGCTCTTCTTTTATGTCTAAATTACTTCTTATTTTAACTTTTTAATGCTATTATGTTTTGCAACTACAGTTAACATACGTAAGAGTATCGTTACGTAAAAGAATTAAAAAGATATGTCACGTTCCAAAACCAGTCATCCAATTTGCCATTGTATTTTTCAAGTCCTTCTTGAATATTAGGAGAGACATTTACATAGCAAAAATTGGCTCAGTTACTAAAAAATTCAAACCCTATTACACTTCGCGTTCTTTGGCACACAGTCGTATGCATACACGAATTGAATTGACGTTTTTACGATCCGGAAAGGAATACAGAATCCTAGGAGTTTACGTTCGACTGTAACCATTGGCTAGAAATAAAAACGCAATAAAACCTAGCGCTGGCCGCTCCAGTGAGCTCCGCGTTTTGAAACTTACTTTTTTAGGATTCTTTACTAGGTAACAGGACCCTAGAACTAAGCCTACACTGTCCTTCCGTCTGTCTGTTCGTCCAACTTTAATAAGGCTGTATGTTTTGAACAGTAATTAGGTAGCTAGGTAGGTAGTATTAGTTACAGGTAGCCGTCTAAAAATTTAACAGAATAATATATGTTAATAGGATATGAAAAAAAAATCTAATCTAATAGGAAATTTACCAATTATTAATAAAACTAACTTTTTTCCCGCGGCTCCGCCCGCGTGGACATCGTTTTTATGACTGTCTTTAAGGGTGATTAGTAAATTATGTCGTTTCCCACCTACTCAACCATCTCTGTGCAAAAAATCACAACAATCGAGTATTTTTAGCTCCTTCAGGAACTACATCAGTTTATGCTATTTTCCCGGGATAAAAAGTAGCCTATGTCCTTTCCCGTGACACAGGCTACCTGCATGCCAAATTTCATAAAGATTGGTGAAGGCATTGAAGCGTGAAAAGGTAACAAACAAACAAACACATTTTCACATTTATAATATTATAAGTAAGGATTAAGATAGTGAAAAACTATAGAGGTCACAAGGAACGTGTTTTTTTTTGTATTTTTTTTCATTTTTTTTACTCTATCGTTAAAATGGTAACACTTGGTATTGTTATAATTATACTAATTCTCTAGTAATACAACAAACGATAAACACTGGCCAAGTTGGACTCGTACTTGAGATAAGGTTCAAACTGAAGGAAAAGAAGAGCATTTTTGTGACACTTGCGTTGATGTCTTTTGTTTTAATTAATAAATAGATATCATTATTACACTTATCTGTAAAGGTGGTATGGAACCCTCGGCGTAAGAGTCCAACTCAGACTTAGCCGATTTTTATTGAATTGAGGTTACACGCGAAACAATGAAAGAGAATTACGTTTAGGAGAATTGCAAATTTTATTTTTCATGCTTCAGTTTCAAATACAAAATCCTCCGTGTACTGAATACAAATATGTCTGTAGTGTCGAGAGATCGTAAAATTTTATGGTTTTCTTCAGGTTTTAGCTTAAAATATCAATAAAAATCAACTGCAGAAATCTCACTACATTCGTCCGATCCAATCGTTTTATACACGCTTGCTTCCATCGCTTAAACTTTCTTAAAATAATTTTACTTTAGTGGAAGTAGAACTGCTACGTTAATTGAGTCACGTGATAGAAGGGACCTGAAAAATAATTGATAATTGTAAATTCCTTGATACTAATGGTATATTTTGAAAAAATCTCATCCCCGCCGGCCAAAAACTTATCCATACACGTATCCGGGGCTAGCGACCCACAGCAACCCCACTACTGGGACATGGATTTCTTCCGCGGGCCAAGTCCAGTCTGGTCTCGATATTGCGACTACGGGACGCAAGGTATTAACAAGTACGGGTCATATTAAGAAATCATTTTTGTCTGCCTAGCTGGTTCCGGCACACCAACGGGCGTCTGAGCCCCGTGACTAGCGGCATCCGCGTGTCCGTGGCGGAGGAGGTGCTTGCGATCCGGCGCGCGCAGCCCGGAGACAGCGGCGTGTGGACGTGCCGCGCGCACAACCAGTACGGCGAGCAGCGGCGCGACGTGCGGCTCACCGTAAACACGAGGCTCATAGTCAGCGTGCATCCACAGCTGCAGGTCAGAGCTGAACCAATGTGAACGTCACACTATATCGACAATGATGTCGGTCGATAGCGGCCTGTGCAGCAATGTATGTGATTTCGACTGCACCAGAAAAGACGGCTAATTAATGAGATGGGTATGTTTGAATGAGTTGATTTGTTGTCAGCGCGAACAGATGAGGATTTCTTTTTGTAGATTAGTTATTTATCTTTAGGTGGAACATCAAACGCTTGTTTTTTTTTTATCCACAATTGATAATCCCTTAGCATCATCTCACCTGATGGTAAGTGACGATGATGCCGAAGATGGAAGTGGACTTACCAAGATTCCCCAACGTAATGGAGATCTGGCTATCTTATCTTTAAGCCGGAACACATCAATGCTGTTAACACTGATGTTTTGGCAGCAAGACTTAGATATGATGGCGGTTGCTACCCAGGCGGACTTAGAAAATGCCCTCCCACCAACCAAACAGAGTATTACAAAGTTGACCCCACTGGAAATCGAACCTGCGACCTCCTGGTGTAAAGTGAATGGAATAACCAATGTGCCATGGAGGCGGATATGTTATAAATGAGATCCTTTATTGTCAGCGAAAAGAAATGAAGATTTTTGTATGTAGATTAATTATTTATCTTTAGGAGGAACATCAAACGCTTGCTTTCGTAGATATCTATTATAAATATAACAATCGCAGACCACTTTAACAGATTTTCAAATTTAGCAAAAAAATACTGCGCACAATGGCCACGTTATATGACAAGCGCATTAAAATTGGCAATATGTTACGCTGTCGTCAACCTTAAAACCTTTGTGATCAGAGTTGGCAACCCCAGCGGGCGTACCGGGAAATTGAAAAATAAATATTCAGAGCACAATGCAGCGACTGGAGGCGTCACGCGATGTCACCCGAGCGACGCTGAATATCGACGGGCAGGTGGGAAAGGCACGTTTTGGCACCGAGTACCTAGCTCTAAACTAACTAAATCCCCAATTTAATATCCAAGTAGTAGGCAGTTATTATCCTTATCCTTACTAATATTGCAAATGTGAAAATGTGTTTCTCTGTTACCTTTTCACGCTTCAACACCTTAACCAATCTTGATGAAATTTCGCAGGGTAAGGACGTAGGCTACTTAGCTACTTTTTATACGGTGAAAATATCATAGTCTGATGCAGTTCCTGAGGAACTGAAAAAATACTCATTTTGTGGTTAATTTCTTTATCATCGCAAAGAAACAATAATTTGTTGTGATTTTTTACACAAAGATGGTTGAGGCGGTGGAAAATGACATTATTTACTAACTAGCATATCCTAACATAGTTCCTGAGGGATCTGGGGAAAACTCATTTACACGCTCGCACACGTCGGCGTCGCAACGGATTGGAGTGATTTCTTGTATAGAATTGGTCGAGGGGGTGGGAAATGACATAGACTGCTAATCAGAATACCCTGAAATAATTCCTGAAAGATCTGGAGAACTTGTGGCTCACGTACCACTCACCCTCAAAGACAAACATAAAAACGATGTCCACGTGAGCAAAGCCGCGGGCAAAAGCTAGTAGTTGTATATCTTGACTGCAGTAGGTAGGTACATAATTTACTCGATAACAACCCATAAAGTCCCACGTCTGTGGCACGGCACGGGTCGTGTACTTGGGAAGGTTAAACCGTACTCCCCACGTGAGGGCCAAGGTCGCTTTGATGGAGATCGTGGGGCCAGTGGCGAACCCCGGTTTCCAAGCCATATATAAGGTCTTTAACACAGCTGAACGACTGCACAAACGGCTAAGGTCGAGACAAAAATTTATCGTCAGCTAACCTGCGTGATCGATACGGCCACATTCTTTAAATTCGCAGCCACCCATCACATAAACATTGATCAAATGATAACATTGCCAGGTTTGACTGTAATTCACAAGTAGGTAGTACAAGTTAAAAATAAAGAAACAGTTGATAAAATTATAGAAGGGTCCAAAAAAGCAGTTCATAATAAAGTTTTCAGCTATTAAATCCATTTGCATGTAAACATATAATTGAAGACAATGAAAAGTCATTCCTGGCTTGAATTAGAGAAGAATGCTTATTGGATTCCGCTGACGGGCCCCGTGAAACACCGCCCGTGAGCCAATATTTTACTCCAGCGGAAATAAATTACAGCGGATAATAAGGTACGAATGAAATTTTTAAAAGTTCGGTTTAAAGCATAAGCGAAGGAAAAGAAATATATGACCGGGCACATATCACTCAAAGGACTTTTCTCGCCGTGCGTAGAACAGTCCAGCCAGCTTGGTAGGGACTCGGGGTTGCTGTAGAGCGACCTTCTTACCAGGGTACTTTTACCTTACTTTGTGTGACTGTTTACTTCAGTTAAAATCATCATTATTCCGAACAAAGTACAGGCAGATCCACCAATAGTGACTTTGCCCCCGTGTGTGGAGTAGGCCCTTACCTCTCTAGACACGAGCATTGAAAGCGACCCGTACCACAGCACAATAAAGAGTACTAGCGTACCCGTACCGTAGCAGTGGGGACGCCGCGCCGGGGGTTGTAAACATCAGGCTTTATTTTTTATTCACAATTGTTAAACCCTTGATAACATCTCACCTGGTGGTAAGTGACGATGTTGCTGAAGATGGAAGCGGGCTTACCAAGATTCCCCAACGCAATGGGGAACTGGCCAGAACACACCAATGATATCAACATTGATATTTGGCGGCAAGATTGTGGTAGCTAGCCAGGCGGGCTTAGAAAATGCCCTTCCACCAACTAAACCGAGTCTTACAATTGACCCCGCCGGGAATCGAACCCGCGAGCTCCTGTGTAAAGCCAGTGAACTTTGCCGCTGGGCTACGGAGGCGGTCACTTTGCCGCTGGGATACGGAGGCGTTCACTACTCTAACCACCTTCAAATCAAAGTTATTATAAATCACGTCACGAACAAACCAGAGTTAACTTGAACGTGCTAGTTAGTACGGCACTATACAGCTAATATTGTTGGCGAGTTGATCACAAGCTCGCTAAGTAAGATTTATTTAAAGTAGCGGCAACTTTTGTAATAACTGCCTAGCGGCGACGGGGCGTTACGGGCTGTTGTGAGTTTTCTGGGACAGACGGAGGCGAGCGAGCAGGTGATAAACAGATGAGATTACCTGGGAAACTCATTTAATAATTCACATAACGGTCTAACACTGATTCCACGGCAAATAGTGGGGTGCGACGTGCGTGAGCTGCTGTAGCTGAGACCAGGACTTTATTTATTTATTTATTTATTTATTCACAATTGGTAAGCCCTTGGAATCATCTCACCTGATGGTAAGTGACGATGATGCGGAAGATGGAAACGGGCTTACCAAGATTCCCCTACGCAATAGAGAACTGGCTATCTTATCTTCGAGCCGGAACACATCAATGTTGTTAACACTGATGTTTGGCAGCAAGACTTAGATAAGATGGTGGTAGCTAGCCAGGCGGGCTTAGGAAATGCCCCACCACCAACCAAACTGAGTCTGAACCGAACCTGTAGGTAACCTCCTGGTGTGAAGCGAATGGAATTACGCCATGGAGGCGGTTAACTTATGTCTAACCAAGAATCACGTGGGTTTAGAAGGTAGAAGACTCGTGCGCAATATGGGGCGCCGTGTGTGAAAGATACAGGAGGTGACCTCCGACCGGGTACATATGACTCGAAGGACTTTTCTCGCCGTGCGTAAAACAGTCTAGCCAGCTTTGTAGGGACTCAGGGTTGCTGTAGACTACAGCGTAGAGCGACCTTTTAACCAGGGTACTTTTACCTTACTTTTTGTGACTGTTTACTTCAGTTTAAATAAAAGTGAGATGATGCCAAGGGCTTACCAATTGTGAATAAAAAAATAAAAACAAAATTGCGTTACCTAGTGTCATAAAGCAGACACTAAATGGTCTTTCACACTTGCACCACATCAGCCGCTGTGACTGCTAATCCAGTTTGAGGCGGATGCGCGTGACACCGCGCCTACCGCTTCCGCCTAAATTATTCATGAGGAAAACCGCTTGCGTGCGATCCCTGTATATTATAAATATTTAGGAATATTTTCCACCTTAAACCGTTGCTCTGAAAGAGTACGAGATTCAATCTCTCGCTACTGATTCCACTACTACTTCACAACTTCGCTCTATCTTTATCTGTCTATGAATTCCATTTGGTTTCTCAAGATAAGTATCTTAGAAAAAGTCGTGAAATTGTTGTTTTATAAGTCAGTTAATTTTTATTTTGATTTATATTTTTGACTTTTTTTAGGATATCTATATACTATCAATTTATTTTATTTTTACAACACAAACCATAGAAAAAGCTTATAAATATTAAATGCCATCCAGTGCGTCCCCGCAAGGCATGGTACCCAGCATACTGGCAGCGTTTTCGCGCTGGATGGCAATGCTTATGCGTTGCCCTAAAAAGCTGCCAGCCCTGCGGTACAGTATTACAATATAGCGGCTTACAGTAGCGCAACGAATGTAGTTACGCAGAACAACGGAAGGGTACTTGCGGGGCAACGGGCGATGGGGCACAGCCTGGCAAACTCCACGAGCGCCGGTGGCGCATAGTGCGACATCAAAGGCGTTGTGCTAACAGTAGCGCCAAAAGCATAGAAAAGCCATATCGTAATACTGTGCTTGCGGTCACCAGTAGTCTCGCTGAAACGCACTGAAAGTTCTTTAACATTTTTAAGGACCTGAAGTCTCGAACCGTAATGGTGAGAACATGTAGCTTCCGGCAAAATCCACGTACTCACGGGCCTTAAACATCTCAGCGCTATCCAGCTCGCCCACTAGTGGATCGAACATATTATGACGGTGCCCACGTGACATCCCATACCAAGCACTGCCAGGGAATGAGTGTCAATCCGTCGGCCCTCTTGCCGTCAGTGTGAACAATCCCGTGTGGTTCTAACTTTACCGGGACGTTCACCGAGGCAAGGGTCCGACGAATGACATCATTGAGGGCCGCGTTTCGTGGAATACGGCCGGCATTTCGCCAGCATGAAAGCCCGTGATGACCCAAATGGTCGACCTCTGCATCACATATACATTGGTGCGCTTCATTTGTTTTAAGGCCCAACCGGAGGCTTATCTACGCTAAAGACAGCGTATTTTTATTTAACAAGGTGCCGATATTCGGTGATTGGAGGGAGTTCAACCACAAACCCTGACTCCTTCTCAAACACCGCAAGAAGACGCGCCTGCTTTGTCGTATTTGAGGAGGCAGCCAAGAGATCCACTTGCATCTCCCTGCAAAGTGGCTCATACCAATGTCTCTGTGAGTGCAAAGACGTAGGTTATATCGTCGCCGCACAAAGTTCCCCACCTGCCGAGTACCTCTACTTTGTGGGTGACTTCAGCGGAGTCTAAAGACGAACGGACAGTGTCCGCAAAGAGATCACTGCAGCTAAAGGCAGATGCCAGAAAGGCGGGAAGAGCAACGGAAGACACCTTGCGTATGCCGAGACCCCCAAAACGAACCGGAAGTGAAGCCTGGATCCACGCTTTAGACGTAAGCTGACGATTTTGTATCTTTATCAGGGGATTAGCAACGCAATCATCAACAGTCGACAATAATTTCTGAAACTTCCACAGGTGGCAGCAACGCATGACATAGGTAAACTATGACACAAACAGGCAAAACTTTATTATCGTTAGAGCCACGTGTTTAAGTAATTAATGTTAAGAAGGCGGTCAAAGGGTTCTTGAAATTTATCTACTTGATCTTGGATGAAACCCAGGATGGAGTCGTCCAGGATAGAAGCTCCAAGAAGAGATGCCATCTGAAGCTAACAGCTGAAAGTTAGGAGCAATATTGTTGAAATTTGCTAAAAATGTCTTTCCTGGAGTCATCACAGACTACAGTTCACACTTGGAAAAGTTAAGCTCTAAACCGATTGCCATAAAGTAATTGATTGTGTTCTCTGAATCCACGAGAACGTCCTCAGGATTCCATCATCTAAGTAACAGATGTTAAATTTCGAATACAAAAAAGAAATTATAAGATAAACTAGCGACCCGCCCCGGCTTCGCACGGGTGCAATGCACGTTCTCAGTTTTTCTGTAGTGTATTTAGATACACTACAGAAAAACGGAGAACGTTGTATATAAAAACATAGAGGCCCGCTCCGGCTTCGCACGGGTATAAAATATATAGCCTATGTGATTAAAATCGATTCAGTAGTTTTGATTTATTCATTACTGCCCGTAGCCCGCACGCGTTAAATTTGGAGTAAAACAATCCCCCTTTCCCTATACCATGAAGATTTCCTGCTATCTTTGGAATATCTAAATTCATTCACTACATTTTTACTTATTTACTTTTTACATTTTTAACTATTTATTTTATTTTTACAACATATTACAGAATGTCTTTATAAACAACGTTCACAGCTTTCTTGTCATTAGACAATACAAACATGTTTTCTCTGCAGGTCACTCTTGAAAGAGCGACATACAGTTGTCCATGTGAAAAACAGTCAACGCTCAAATCTAAGCCTGCAACGTTGAAGGTTTGACCCTGCGATTTATTAATGGTCATTGCAAAAGATGTCTTTACCGGAAACTGTAAACGTTTAAATTGGAAGAATAAATCCGATGGTATCAGAGGGATTCGGGGAATCAACCAATACATCTTCTCCGGTACCACATCCTGTGAGTATTGTGCACTCTATTATGAAAGTTTTCAATGATTTTACCAGCAAACGCGTGCCATTGCAAAGTTTAGGTGGATTCAGGTTTCTTAATAAAATAACAGGACCAACCTACTTTCAACACCATTTTGTGAGGAGGGAGTCCAGACGGGTTCAAAGAATTTAGAAATTCTGTAGGAAAATGAACAGCTTCTTCCAAATCGAGAACAGTATCGACCGAGTAGTATATTTTCGTCGGCGCATCAATCTTTGAAAGAATCAAGTTATTTACTTTATCTACTTGTTCGTTAGTTGGTGACAGAATCGCTCTTTCTTTAAACCAAGATATTGTCTTATAACTTATGTTATCAATGTCAGGATAGACATTGTTGACTAACTCTTGGATGTTGTCTATCAAAACGCATATAATTATTTATCGTAACTTACTTATAATTACTGAAACGTTGTCGCGCTGAAAATTGCGATTTAAAAATTAACCTTAGAATAGAATATAATTTATATTTTAAAACTACTATCATACAATTATTTATCGTATAATTACTGATACGTTGTCGCGCTGAAAAGCACGTTTAATTTATATTTTAAAACTACTATCATACAATTATTTATCGTAACCGCGCTGAAAATAAACGCGTCCGATCTCTGCTAAATTCAAAGTGCTACAGGGAAAACCGCGGCCTCAGACGCGCTATTTATAGGCACGCTCTTGCCGCACCGGGCGGCCGGCCGGTACCGCCGCAAACGCTACGTCCCGCAATTTTTAAATCTGTAATATCTTCGAAAATATTGACTTAAATCATACGGTGTAAAGGGCCATATAGTAGATCTATATTAAATGAACAATGTATTCAAGGTATTTAATTGGTTAAGGATTAATGCTGTATTGGTTAAAATCGCTTCGAAAATTAGCCAAAAAAAAATGTCAAAAAAAAGTTATTGTGGGTTATCCATAAGAGATAGACATATACCATCACGGACTTTTCTGTAGACCTTTTCAATGTGTACAATACTTAGTACATTATTTTGATAAAACTCGTAGGGTTCAGCCTGCGTTTGCAATGTAAGCGGAAAAAATGTAATTATTTACGACATCACATTAGAAACCTCAAAAATAACAGTACTTCTCCACTATTTAATGGATGTTATTATACATATAAACCTTCCTCTTGAATCACTCTATCTATTAAAAAAAACCGCATCAAAATCCGTTGCGTAGTTTCAAAGATTTAAGCATACAAAGGGACATAGGGACAGAGAAAGCGACTTTGTTTTATACTATGTAGTGATAGTGATGATACCAAGGCTGAAAATTGCCGGCCTAAGTAGATAAATTGGCAAACCATTGTAGAAATTAGAAGTTTGTCTGTATAGATAAGTTAGGGGGGCTTAGTATAGCACTTCCAAAGGTAAGGTAAAGTGTCGGGTAAGTGTTATTTTTACCTGCGTTAAAAGAATCAATCGAGTTGAACGCATTTTTTACATCTACTTTCAGTAGCACCTTGCCTAAGTCGCCACCAGAAAAATTGTGGGTCGCATGCACTGCAGTCTCGAAACCCCCTTTATATCTTAAACCCACTTAGATTGCCAGCAAATTGTTTCCCAATTACAGCAAACTTTAGACACTAACCTTCTAAAAGGGCCTAATACCGCCATCTTTCTTCTTCAGCGCACAAAGGTTAGCCCCATATAGTACGTCAGTCACCTCCTCGTTCACCTTGCCAAATACCATTAAATTTGCCAGGGCTGCAATACTTGAAATCCCCCTAGCCTACTTTCTCCTCCACTTTTTTGTACACATTACTTACAGTAACTTTTCGATAGTTGGGGGGTTAAGTATTAAGATTTCCTGCAATTTGTGGCTGTAAACAGTTATTTTTTACTTTCTGAGTAAGACTTAGTTTGTTATTCTGGTCTTTTTTAACACGCTTTAATTAGCTTCACTTGTAACTATGTATGTAAGAAAATCTTGGAATCTTAATTTGACCCACTTGCCGGTCTTCGATTAGGATGAAATTTTGCACACGCTCTGAGTTCTGATGACAATAAAAGATGGCGGACTGGCTGTTTGAAATCCACCCCCATGATATGGGTATCAAATGAAAGGGTTTGCTGTCAGGAATACGAAAAAAATAGTCACGTGACTTAAATCCAACATGGCGGACATCCAAGATAACTACTTAACATGTTTACAAAAAGCGTGTTTTTTAGTTTTTTAAACTTATTGATGATTACGAGTATTAACATATAGGATCCGATAAGGAAATGTTAGTAACTCCTCCCAACTAGCCGTGCAGTTAAACAAGATAACTCGGTCAATAGAGGATTTAAGGGTCTGTTCTACGCTGATACAAGCGCTGCGTGGTTTGATTACCTGGACACTACTTTTTAGATCGCTCAATGTCTGCAGAATGGCTTGTTAGCAGTAGGAACGGGTCCCGATGGGCATGGTGCTGGAGTCGGGTAAGCGCGGCCAGTTATGGGAGATGTCCATTTGGACTTATTCGTTCGGATCTTATATATATTAAGTCCATGAAGATTCCGAAAATAACGAGGAACATCAGTGCAAAACTCACACCTAAAGTTATGTTGATCTCCGCTGGTTACGGGGCAAGTTACCCGTTGCGACATGCTCTCACCGTAAGAAAAACCATAAGACAATGTTAAAACAATTGGGACACATACTCATATGAGCGTCGGTGGCGTAAAGGCTACGGCCGCCGCCTCCTGTCCGGGAGCTCGTGGTTCGAATCCCGCCACGTACCACTGTGATTTAGATTTAAATTTCATATGTACGTTTATCCGACGCTCTTACGGTGAAGGAAAACATCGTGAGGAAACCTGCACACGACTGCGAAGAAACTCGCAGGTTGTGTGTGAAGTCGACCAACCCGCACTGGGCCCGCGTGGTCGACTAAGGCCCGATCGCCTTAATTCAGGATAGGCTCGAGCCCCTCGGTGGGGACGTATATGAGCTGATATGATGACTCATATTAACACAAAAAATAGACACAAACACTTAACATAAGATTAGAAACTATCGTAAAAAACACAAGAAAAATTTTAAAAACTAGTAAGACACACTCATATACTCACTCATACTTATTTTCACAAGTGTCTTTTTAATTGTTATTACAAGTAAATATTTTGATTTCTAGAACACGAGCTCGCCAATAAAATGGATCTGTTTGATGGAATAAATTAATTTCAGTTCTCTATTTATCTTTTCGTTTGACAGGAATCTGCAACGGATTTTGTAGTTCGTAAAACTTTTTGACTCGGTCCTCAGGTGGCGAACTCCGGCAGCTCGGTGACGTTCAACTGCTCGGTGGAAGGCAGCGAGGCGCGCGTGCGCTGGTTGCACGACGGCGTGCCGGTGGGCGGCGGCGAACGCGTGCTGCGCGTGCACAGCGTGGCGCGCGCACATCGCGGCCAGTACCAGTGCGTGGCCGAGCGTGGAGCTGAGACCGCGCAGGCTTCCGCCGAGCTCAAGCTGGGAGGTAAGCTGCTATCCGGGAGCAGAACTGCACGCAGTCAGTGCCAGCAGTTGCTGTCTGCGAGAAGACACGGGCAAAATTAGCTGTAGATGTTAAATTAGCCGTAGTCTCTATCGTTAACAACTCATGAACGTCCCACTGCTGGGGCTCGGGCCTCTTCTCAAATGCATGAAGGTGAGGCCATATATTATAAGGTCTAACAAAATTAGCCGAAACTATTTTAACTGGTGCTTCTACCCATGAAACTGAACAACTTTCCTCATGAAACCTATAGTCAATCTCAAAAAAAAATTTGAACTTCCCGTACTAAGTTGGCTGATCAGCTGATCGAGTTAGTATGGGAGAACCAATTTTGTTTTGCGATTTGACTATGGGTTCCATGGGGAAAGTAGTTCAGTTTCATGGGTAGAAGCACCAGCTAAAATAGTTTCAGCTAATTTTGGTGTAACAATCATATATACTCCACAAGTCCACACTCTCTATCACTTTTCACCTACTTAAAAAAGGAGGTATTCAATACGAAACTGTATTAGGCATGTATAATTGTATAGTATTGTTGCAGTTGGACAATTTTTGTATATAATATGTACATATTAGTATTATGTGGGTTTCCAAACAGGTGTAAATGGCTGTACAATTTTTTAATAAGAATTGATGGAGACGTCACACAAACTTTGTTACATTCAACTTAGATAGAAACTGTTTTGTTTCAAATTAAAAATAAACTATTTCATTCAACCTGGTTGGAGTGGTTTTGCTCTGTCCGTAAATTTATTTATTTTTCATATCCAGTTCTTTTTTTAAATGAAAATACTTTTACTCATGTTCGAAAAATATCTTTTAGGATTTATTTAATAATTTTTCGTCACGTTACTTTAAAACCACAGCACACCGTATTCCTGACCGATTTCCAAATACAGGAGGAGGCCCTCAATTCTCTTGTCTACAGTGTGTTCGATAACATAGAACATATTTTTGACGAGAGTTTTTCTCATGAAACTGAACAACTTTTGTGTGTAGTGTATAACAGACTCCCAAAAACTTTAAAATCGGAATAAAATACTAAAAAAAATTACATTAACCTAAAAACCTAATAATATCTAAATGTTACTATAGTATTAAATAGTTTTTGAACGATAAAACATTGAAGTTAAATTATATTTTTTTAATGAAAATATTAACCGTTTTTTTTTATTATTATTCACAATTGGTAAACCCTTGACAACATCTCACCTGGAGGTAAGTGGATGTTGACGAAGATGGAAGCGGGCTTACCAAGATTCCCCAACGCAATGGGGAACTGGCTATCTTATCTTCATGCCGGAACACACCAATGATATCAACATTGATATTTGGCGGCAAGACTTAGATAAGATGGTGGAAGCTAGCCAGGCGGGCTTAGAAAATGCCCTACCACCAACCAAACCAAGTCTTACAATTGACCCCGCCGGGAATCGAACCCGCGACCTCCTGTGTAAAGCCAGTGAACTTTGCCTCTGAGCTACGGAGGCGGTTAAAAGAAATATATCTATATAGCGGTTGTAAAATAAATATATTTACCTCGTAACTATCTTCTGGTCATTATTACAATTCACCTATACTGTTTGCCATGCCCTAGCAGGGCCCATGTACCACGTTATATTTACATTATTATAAGACCTTATTTTTGTACATAATTGCAAACGATATATAAATGAAATGAAATAACTTTGCTGAAATCTTTAAATAATAATTTTTGGACTTCCCATACAAATTTAGCTAATCAACTACTGATCGATTTATGCGAGAAGTAAAAATAAATTGTACTGACACGATGTGCATAGTTTTTTTTGCGTAGCCTTTTCCATCTAGCGTAGTCAAGCATCTAGCGTAGTCAAGCATCTGGTGGAGTAAAAGATTTAGCGGAGTAAAACATTTAGCGTAGTCAAGCACACACAAATTAACAATAATCATTAATCTTACTTAGTAGTAAAGTTATACTAGACTTGATTAAAAATGTTTAAATAAATTGGGTTTGTATGGGAGGAACCTGATTTATTTTTTTCTTGGAATAATGAACTATCTAGTAAAGTAGATCTTGTGAGATCCTAGTTATTTACACAGTTTCTTTAGAATCGTTGAAGCATTTTTTTATTTACAATTGATAAGCCCTGATGGTAAGTGACGATGATGAAGATGGAAGCGGGCTTACCAAAAGTAACAAATAACCTGGGTTTTCTATGTGGGGTATGAACTGCGGCGTGTAGTAGACCTATAATGTTATGATTAAGTGCAGAGTTTCATCAAAATCGCTTTAGCCATTTAAGTGATTTTGACTACCCTAAAAATCAAAATAGGATGAATTTGAAGAAAACAGCATAATTGATTTATTCTTTATGGCGCTAGAGCTCCGGACGGACGAACACATACAACCACACATGCTCATTTTTATTTTTGTGTTTTTGAAACTCTATAAGTGTAAGACTATCGATCCCCATAAAAAAATATCAACTTGGATTTTCTTTGCTATCACAATATCTTCTTAACTAAAGTAAAAATTAAAAAACCGGACAAGTAATAGTCGGACTCGCCCACCGAGGGTTCCGTACAAATTTATAGGTAAATAATATAAACCATAACATTGCAAACTGTTAGGAACTACATACGCCATAATTATTAGGTACTACCTATATTATAAAAAAGGGAAAATATTTTTTTTATGCTTCGTTTAAAATCGAAAACTAAACATAAAAAAAACGGGTTGTTTGTAAAGTCGGTTTATGAACGATAATTTTACGTGATAACGTGTCACAAGCCGAACGCTTAGGCCGATCGTGCCTCTCTATTGCTTTTTCCGCGCTCTCTCTTGTACGCTCGGCTCAGGCGGGACGTGACAAGGACGTGATACTTTTTCTTGAGTGCAGCCAGCGTTCATCGATTTATAAGACGTTATCACGTCAATAATTAAAAATCTGTAGTATAAGACGGTATTACTTGCCAAATTTCATAGTTCTCGGTCAACGGGAAGTACCCTATGAATTTTGAATTCCTTGAGAGTGATGACATATACGTTTATTGACGTAAACTAAGAAGTTTGATTTTTTTCACAGCTTCAAGGCTTCTGTAGACCAAAATATATGGTTTTAATTTCAACTTGATACCTCAACGTGTTCTAGAGATAAAGGGTCTTGATAGACAGACGAACGGACGGAAGGATGGATGGACAATATAGTGATCCTATAAGGGTTCCGTTTTTCCTTTTGAGGTACGGGACCCTAAAAATACGATTTGAGCAAATTTGTACACTAACGTTTGTTCAGTTTCAAGAGTAAAAGCCCGTGTATAGTTTTAAATATATCCGTTTGGTCGGATAGTTTAAACCGGCATACTATTGTAAGTGGCAGAACTTCCCCAAACGGTTTAATTGATTCCCTGGCGGCGATCATTTGAATACTAGTACCATGTATTTAGAGGGGATCAATACTAATTGGTCTGCAAGGGCCGGGACCCTTCCTGTCTTTGAATACAAGGCACAGATGAGATACTAGGGCCAACTAAGCAAATGGGTAATTTGAAGAAACTTTACTGTTGCATGAAGCATGTGACTTTAGCTAGCCACCTTTAGCTAGCCACCTTTAGCTAGCCACCTTTAGCTAGCCACCTTTAGCTAGCTACCTGCGGAACGTTTCGTCGTGTCATTTGCCTGTAATGCTTTAGCCAACGGTGCTAGAGGTACTTACCTAGTTTTTGAAGTAGATACTTCTTTGTTCGGGGTATGGTAGGGAACCAATTCAAAATTTTGTATGTCACATTCGGACCAATTCGCATGCGTTAATCATGCGAATTTGATTTCTTATTGTAGAATTTTTTTTACCCAACTAACAAAAGGGAAGGGAGACGTTGATGACAATCTATGTATGTATGTATGTATTTATGCATGTTTTGCAACGTGACTTTCGTTGCGTTCTTCTTGGTGAGTAACTTTTTCTTTGCGTTGACAGATCAATGTAACTTTTATTTGATACAAAATAGAATAATAATAATTAGAAATTTTTGTGTGGAATTAGAAAAAAAATGTTTTGGTGTGACATTCGATTTGAGGTCTTGGAGAATAATAGATTTTTCATCCCCCCTCTCGGAAATTGTATTTTTGCTCTTCGATATCTGAGTGCAAAAGCCGTTTTTATTCGCTAGAGGATAAAGTAAATATATCTGAGTGCAAAAGCCGTTTTTGTTCGCTAGAGGATATATAAATTGAATTAAGAACATCGTGAATTCAAAATATTATTAAACCTATTTACTTCTACCTCCATGGTGCCGAATTTATCATAAAACTTTTTTTAATTTGTACTGTACTTTTTTTTTATTTGCTTTGCGCGCGCTATTTTCTTTCACGTCATATTATTAAAACCTTAGGTTAAAAACAAGAAACTTGAAAACAAGTGAAAAACCTAAAATTAGTGATTATAGTGACGATAAAGTTTATTTGACGCCAACAGGATTGACTGAAACTGTTTGTAATGCGCAAATGTTTTTTTTTCCATTTAGTAATTTCCTCCCTGAGGTGGAATGAAAAGTTACGTGTTGCACTCGAGTGCAAAGATTTTCACCTGTGACTGAGTGACTGGCGGGATAGCACGGTTAACACTCGATAAGAGTGAGTGGCGGGATAGCACAGTTAACACTCTATAGGAGTGAGAGGCGGGATAGCAAGGTTAACACTCAATAAGAGTGAGAGGCGGGATAGCACAGTTAACACTCTATAAGAGTGAGAGGCGCGATAGCACGGTAAACACTCGATAAGAGTGAGTGGCGGGATAGCACGGTTAACACTCGATAAGAATGAGAGGCGGGATAGCAAGGTTAACACTATATAAGAGTGAGTGGCGCGATAGCACGGTTAACACTCGATAAGAGTGAGTGGCGAGATAGCACGGTTAACACTCAATAAGAGTGAGAGGCGGGATAGCATGGTTAACACTCGATAAGAGTGAGTGGCGGGATAGCACGGTTAACACTCTATAAGAGTGAGTGGCGCGATAGCACGGTAAACAGTCGATAAGAGTGAGTGGCGGGATAGCACGGTTAACACTCGATAAGAGTGAGAGGCGGGATAGCACGGTTAACACTCGATAAGAGTGAGTGGCGGGATAGCACGGTTAACACTCGATAAGAGTGAGAGGCGGGATAGCACGGTTAACACTCGATAAGAGTGAGAGGCGGGATAGCACGGTTAACACTCGATAAGAGTGAGAGGCGGGATAGCACGGTTAACACTCGATAAGAGTGAGTGGCGGGATAGCACGGTTAACACTCGATAAGAGTGAGAGGCGGATAGGAAGTACATATCCACATAAGGCAGTAATTTTACAGATTCGTTATTTTTGACGTCAATGAATCCTAAACAATAGAAAACCCAAGATTGAAAAAAATACCCTTATTGTTAATGATGTTCCCTAAAGGCTATTAGAAACACGATTGAGTTGTTTTGGCTCTATAGAAAAAAATCCTAAAGATAAGTCTACATCGTTACTTTTAACTCTAGTTATGACTAATATTTTGAAGTATAAATTAAAAAAAATGTACAACAATATTTGTTATGATAATAGAAAGTGAGTTTTGTTATTTTTTTTGATGTGTAACATCTTTGCGCTCGCTTTCCTGCAATTTGTGGGAGTGATTTCGTGAAATGGGACGGAAATGTGTCCCATGGGACGGAAATGTGTCCCATTTTAACAGGAAGTCGCGTTTTTTCAGGCTTTAAAAGCGCGGAAAAGGCAAAGGTACCTATGAACATACAGCCTAGTCTGCCGTATCTTTGCCGTCCTTTTATAAAGTATTTTGTCACATGTTACACATCATATGCGAGTACTGTAGGTCTCGCTCGAATTTTTTTATACTTTCATTGTAGTTTTTTATTAAAACGAAAAACCATTGAAAAAGTGTATAAGTGTGGTTATTTTCTTTACTCTTTACACGTAAAGAAAAAGACAGAGACAAATGTTCTAATCAATACCTCGCGTTAAATAATTTATGGATATATCTCGGACACGACCCGCTGTTTTCATTTAACGTACAACATCTTTGGTGTCTACCTAACTTTATTATACCTGGTTTATCTAGCTTTGTAAGCTATATATGCGATTTAATTATAAGATTGTGAGTAAAAAATTGTCTCAGATAGTTATAATATTTAGAAGTATAACAAAGGCTTATAATGGTGCCAAGAAACGGAAGGCATTTTCCTTCACAAACCTTCATCATTTAATTCCATTAGGCTCAGCGAGGTCCAAGGAGATCCCATCTGAATATTCACGAGCGCACCTCCGCTAACAGCCGACACTATAGGATGGATTTATCACGGAAAGAATTAGACAGACCTCTCTTTCTCTCTGTTACGGAAATGAGAAAGTCGTAATTAAACTCTTGGTACCAACCTACTAAATGCCACGACGGATTCAATACAAAATGCTTCCAATAAAGGCAATAGAGCACAAATCGAGCGAACAGTGAGGGTTCAGTATTGATTGTCAACACATGAGCACACACAACGCTGCCTGGTAGTACCTAGTGTCCGAGCCGAGTACGCTGCCCGCCATATTGCGCCCCATTGTCGTCGCCGACCTATTGGGATCTATTCACCGAGCTCAATATAATCAAGTTACGGCGCACAATACGCACAAAGGATTTTTGAAAGAAGTGTTTAATTGTTTGTTTGTAAAGTCTTTATGGCATTGAAAGACAAATAAGCTGTTAACAAAAGAATAAAAGTGTAGTACGTGGTTCGATCCTGCCACGTATCAATGTGTTTTCGAATTTCGATTTCATATGTACGTTTATTCGACGTTTTTACACGGTGAAGGAAAAACACCGTGAGGAAACCTGCACACGCCTGCGAAGAAACTCGAAGGTTGTGTGTGAAGTCGACCAACCCGCACTGGGCCCGCGTGGTCGACTAAGGCCCGATCGCCCTAATTTAGGGTAGGCTCGAGCCCCTCGGTGGGGACGTATATGAGCTGATGTGATGTGATGAACAGTATAGCAAAGGCGGACTTATCCCTTTCGGGATCTCTTCCAGTCAACCTTGGAATGCTGAAAGGACTTCAGAGCATACGGTCAGTTAAAGTTTACGACTAACATAATTTTAACTGTCATGTTATCGTCTCTAGTACGTATATTAGTGTTTGCTGGTTCCGATAGAAACTTTCGGCTTGTGAAAATGTTTCTCACTGAGTGCTCTCAGCGATAAGGGTCATGCACATTGAGGGCGAAGCGACGCGCACGCAGCGCAGCGTCACATTTGAGAATCAAAATAAACGTGGCGACGCGTACAACTGCAAAGACAACGTGATTGTCATTGGCTTTCGTTTAATTAAAAGCACGCGCGCCGCCTTCATTCTTCAGCTGAATTTGATATTTTATTTGTGTTTTTCGATCTTCTATGTATGTGCTGCAACGTGTATTTTCGTTGCGTTCTACTTGGTGACAAACTTTTTCTTTGCATTGGCAGTAATATGAACTTTTTATGATATTAGATATAATATTAGTTATCTATAGATAGAAAAATAATAATTTGAATTTTTCGTGTAGAATAAAAAAAAAATGATGTGACATTCGAGTTGAGATCTTGGAGACAAATAGATTTTCCGGGGTGTAAATATGGTGAGAAATGTGAATTTTAAATTGTAGTCAGCTAAATCCTATTGTACCAGCCGAAAGAGTGAGCTTAAGAAATTATATTTTTAATGGTGGTTTAAGCTCCACGTTACGTACCATAAAAAAAACGCGAAGATGCGTACAAATGCAAAGACTTCGTGAATGTCATTGGCTGACGTTAACTTTAATTTAAATCATGCGCAGCGCCTTAATTTTTCAGTTGAATTTAATATTTTATCTGTGATTTTCGATCTTCTTTGTATTACTGTAGAGTTCAATATGTAATACCTCTGGAAAAAATTGACCTCTACTTGTTCATGAGAATAAGATTCTTAACAGACGAGTAGATAGACAGACAGATTTAAGGGTTTCGTTTATTCCTATTGAGGTACGGGACCCTAAAAATTGCATTATAAGCCCAATGTCCCTATTTTACACCGACCTGCCTAACATAAAAAAACACTGCCCTTAGCTGTCTGTGTCCACTATCACGGTAGCGTGGGGTCTGCTTCTTATTTCTTTAAATCCACAATTTGTAAGCCCTTGACATCATCTCACCCGATGGTAAGTAACGATGATGCCGAAGTTGGAAGCAGTCTTACCAAGATTCCCCTAACGCAAAGGGCAAATAGCTATCATATCTTAAAGCTGGAACTTCGATACTGTTAAAATTGATATTTAGCGGCAAGTGTTAGATATGATGGTGGTAGCTAGTCAGATGGGCTTAGAAAATGCCCTTCCACCAACCAAAACGAGTCACACGAGTGAGACCTAATTTAAAGATAATGGACATAATGGACAAGCATTACACCAGGGGAACAACACTCAGAGTTGGTATTCAACTAACAAACAAGAAACAAGCTGTATCGACAGTTTAATGATCCCCTAAAGGCTAGAGTTTCCATACAAACGTAGTTCCCCTTTCATACAAAAACTACATGCCGGATTGAATCCAAACTTTGTGAATATATTGAGTAGACACATATCGATGTTTGTAATTAGTTTTCATCGTAGTAATTTAAACATATTCTTTATATATTTTTTCATTTACAATTGGTAAACCCTTGACAACATTTCACCTGGTGGTAAGTGACGATGTTGCCGAAGATGGAAGCAGGCTTACCAAGATTCCCCAACGCAATGGGGAACTGTCTATCTTATCTTCATGCCGGAACACACCAATGATTTCAACATTGATATTTGGCGGCAAGACTTAGATAAGATGGTGGTAGCTAGCCAGGAGGGCTTAGAAAATGCCCTACCACCAACTAAACCGAGTCTTACAATTGACCCCGCCGGGATCGAACCCGCGACCTCCTGTGTCAAGCCAGTAAACTTTGCCTCTGAGCTATGGAGGCGGTTATGCAGATTTTTTATGAAAGGGGAACTACATTTGTTTGTATGGAAACTCTAGCCTCCTGGGGATCCTTAAACTGTCGATACAGCTCGTTTCCTTATTTAGTTTATTAAGTTTTTGTATTGAAGCAGAACTACGTTTGTATGAAAACTCGAGCCTCCTGGGGACCCTTAATCTCATTACTTTTGTCCTAGATTTCCTACACCTTCAAAATGTCTCCAAATTAATGTTCGTCATTCTCCCGTGGCTTGTGGCAGGGAGTAACGAGGGATTCATAAGAACGGCGCTGCACCGAGCTGATAGCGTTTATGTTGTCAACTACTAACTCCTCCGGGGACTGGACTCTACGCTCTGTCACGTCAATTACGTGAGCTGAAACGCAGGAAAATATAATAATGGTAAAAAGTCAGTAACCGGTATTTTTAACCGCCTCCGCGGCGTAATGGTTAGCCCATTCGCTTCACACCAGGAGGTCGCGGGTTCGATTCCCGGTGGGCTCAACTTGTAAGACTGGGTTTGGTTGGTGGTAGAGCATTTTCTAAGCCAGCATGGCTAGCTACCACCATCTAATCTAAGTCTTGCCGACAAACATCAGTGTTAACAACATTGATGTGTTCCTGCTTGAAGATAAAATAGCCAGGTCTCCATTGCGTTGGGGAATCTTGGTAAGCCCGGTTCCATCATCGGTATCATCGTCACTTACCATCAGGTGAGATGATGCCAAGGGCTTGCCAATTGTGAATAAAAAAATACCTTAATATTATAAAATGTGAAAATGTGTTTGTTTTATTCTTTGTTACCTTTTCACGCTTCAAAACCTTGTTCAATCTTGATGAAATTTGGCATGCAGGTAGCCACTGTCACGAGGAACGCATAGGCTACTTTTTATCCCGTGATGCTATTCATAGTCCGATGCAGTTCCTGAGGGAACTGAAAAATTAATCTTTCTGGTTATTTTCTTTAACATCGCAACGGAACAAATTGTTGTGATTTTTTGCAGAAAGATGGTTGAGGGGGTGGGAAATTACACAATTTATTAATGAGTACATCCTGATATGGTTCCTGCGGGATCGGGGAAAAACTCATTTCCACGCCGCAACGGAACAACGGATTGTAAGTGTATTTTGTATGTTGAGGGGGTGGGAAGTGGCAAAGACTGCTAATTACAATAGCCTGATCTGGGACAGGGATCTGGAAAAAAACTCATGTCCACGCTCGCAAACCGCTTGTGGCTCGCGCACCACTCACCCTCAAAAAAAGTCATAAAAACTAGGACCTCGCGGGTGAAGCCGCGGGCAAAATCTAGTTAGCAAAGTAAATATTATATCCATATTATTATGTAGGTATTTTCACTTTCAATTAAAAGCTCCAAGGCCAGGTCGAAGGACCATCTATATTTCACGCCGTAAAGTTTCCAGGCGGTAAACACAATACAGCCTGCGAAGTATCTTCGCAATTTCTTTGTGGCGAGTTACGGCCCGATGCCTACAAATGTAGTAAAAATAGAGTAAAAACGCCGAACCGAATTTCACGGTCGCTACTTCTGAAGGGAGATGTATGCGTCTCGGCCTACACTACAACCCGGCCGTGTGGCATGAGCGTCAGGAGGGTTATATTTTGCGGGTTAATGGTCTTCGTGTTATGATCCGTGATAAATGATGAGCATACATCGTGAAGCATCTTAATAAGATGTTTTCGCCTCGCATCGCATAACCTGAGGAGTAGTGGCCCAGGGGCGCATTCATAAGCGTTGATTGGATTTTGTTGTGACGGCTTTGATTTATCGCGTGCCGGTGTCGCTGACGGCCGATACGTCATCCATCGCAAGTCGGCCAACATGGCCGCCGCCTATCAAATTACTGCAGCGCTATATCGTCATTATATTTATTTGAACCACAAATTGTTACAAAATAACTGGTGGTTTTATGTTTATAAGGAAAAATATTAGAAAATACGATTCCTACTTGAATTTTATTTTCATTTTAACCGCCTCCGTAGCTCAGAGGCAAAATTCACTGGCTTTACACAGGAGGTCGCGGGTTCTTTACCCGGCGGGGTCAATTGTAAGACTAGGTTTGGTTGGTGGTAGGGCATTTTCTAAGCCCGCCTGGCTAGCTACCACCATCTTATCTAAAAGTCTAGCCGCCAAATATCAATGTTGATATCATTGGTGTGTTCCGGCATGAAGATAAGATAGCCAGTTCCCCATTGCGTTGGGGAATCTTGGTAAGCCCGCTTCCATCTTCGGCAACATCGTCACTTACCACCAGGAGAAATGTTGTCAAGGGTTTAACAATCGTGAATAAAAAAAAATATGTAACTCGGTTAACAACGACGTATTCCTACCTCACCCATCATTCCAGCTCACTGAAAACTGTTTGGTCACGTGGTAATGTAACCATCGGCGAGTACCTGAACTATTCAACACATAAACCAGCATTAGGAAGGCTATTACACGGCGCGGCGAGCGCGCGCGCCGGCACCACGACAGCTCGTTAATTATACCTGAATAGTTAATGTCACTACCCTCGCTCCCAGGTGCCAGGTCCCAGGGCTTCGCTACCGGAACATGCCTCTTGTTCCATCAAAAGATTACGTTCATCGAATCAAACAGCACACGATCTAATTGTATTGTATTTTTAACTAACTTCAAAAAAGGAGGAGGTTTCTTAATTCGACCGTGTATATTTTTTTTATGTGTGTTCACACATAACTTCGTCATTTATGAACCGATTTTGATGATTCTTTTTTTGTTGGAAAGGAGATATCCCAAGGGTGGTACCATGACAAGGAAACCATTATTTGATTATGGCATCCCAGAGAAATCGAGGGCGCGTTTAAAAGCGGTTTTTTTGTTTAAAATTATTGATCGAAAGTTTGATAACCGGAAGAGTGAAAAACTGAGAGACTTTTCTCAGTGAGGGTTTTCACATCTCTGCTACCTTATTACTTAAATAGGTCTTTAACTGCTCCCACATTGGGATCATTCCTACAATTAGAATACTATGGAATTGGGGTTTCTAATCCACGTTTATTTGCGGTTGAAAGCTTGGGTTTCTCCATACAAAATGTATGCAAAGTTGATTTTACCAACTTTTTTTTATTCACTATTGGTTAGCCCTTGGCATCATCTCACCTGATGGTAAGTGACGATATTGCCAAAGATGGAAGCGGGCTTACCATGATTCCCCAACGCAATGGAGAACTGGCTATCTTATTTTCAAGCCGGAACACATCAATGTCGTTAACACTGATGTGCCAAACATGTCTTGCCGCCAAGGCAAGACTTAGATAAGATGGTGGTAGCTAGCCAGGCGGGCTTAGAAATTGCCCTACCACCAACCAAACCGAGTCTTACAAGAGACGCCACCGGGAATCGAACCCGTGACCTCCTGGTGTGAAGCGTATGGACTAACCATTACGCCACGGAGGCGGTAAAAACAACCAACTACAAAAAGCGACTTTAACTTCTTCAAGGGGTATCTGGCGTAACCGTATTCATGATCGCTTAACCTGAATGATGTCGACAGCCGCTGCTGCGACGCCGCAGTGCCACTGTTGGTGGTGTGTGGTGTAAAGACAGGTGTGACAGCCGCTACTGCGACGTGTAAAACCGACCATATTAGAGGGAAACGAGCGACCCGGCTCCCGATGCGCCACCATCCGCACGAACATTTAGGCGAGAAATCATTACATAGATCTCTTCGGATGACAGCTGTCAAAATTAAAACGGCTATATCTAAAAACTGTTGATCTGAGGTAACTAGTTTCTTAAGAAAAATTATAGATATCGACGATAACCCTGAAGAAAAAGTAGAATATAAAAACTATTTTCTTCTGACGGGCTCCGAATACCTATAAAATATACATTGAAACTTATGGAGCTGTTTATTAAACCCAACCCTTTATTCCTTCGCAAAGCACAAGTCTGTCCATCATTCCATGTCTTCTGATACTCCCACAACTACTAGGGCTTTTAATACAGACACACGGCAGTGTATCAGCCAAGTCCGAAAAGAAAAAGGCGAAACCCGCCTTGGGTTATATTACACGAACCATTTCAATTTCGAGTGTAAAGCCTTAGAGTGTTAACCTTTAGAGGAGTAGGTATGACACGGACGTTTGACATAATTTTCGTCTTGTCCATGTTCATTTTAAGACCTAATTATTGAGAGCCTCTACTGAGGCCAACGAGCATTGTGCCTGCCTAAGTCCTCCATAGTCTCAGCCATGACCACGGTATCGTCAGCGAATCGAAGGTGGGCGATGCACTCGCCGTTGTTAATAATGCCGAGTCCACCCCAGTCACTAATGATTAGTGACTAATCATCAAAATATATAGACCACTTCCAGGTAACTTATAAACTTATAATTAGGCATCCAGATAAGTTATTAGGCGCATATAAATAAAAAAAATCTAAAAGCGGGCCAAGTGCGAGTCAGACTTGCAAAATTAGGGTTCCTTACTACTACTATTACATCAAAATCATAGACCACTTCCTGGTGACTTAAAAACTTGTTTGACTTTGAGTTAAGTGATTAGGCTTAAAAAATAGAAAAAGAAAAACTGTCTAAGTGCGAGTCGAATTTGCAAAATCAGGGTTCTGTACCTACCACCCCTACTCATCAAAATAATTATTTAGACCAGTTCCAGGTGACTTTTTAACGAGATTTAAGATCGAAGTAGGTATTCAAACAAAAATACCGGCCAAGTGCAAGTCAGGTTCGCGCACGTAGGGTTTTGTACCACCAAAAATATATGCTATAAAAAAAAATATTACTTTACAAAATATAAATGTGAAAACAAAGTTCGATAAAAAACTTACAGAGATCTAATCGAATTGATACCAAGTTTTATAGTGGTTTCTTAAATCATAGCCACGGCACTTCAAAAAGAAATATTTATTGCAGACTTCCGCAAATAATAGAGAATGTACAACGGTTTTCAGTTTTTTTTTATTCTTATGTTCTCACTTAATGATGTAACTTGGCAAGTTTAAATAGTCAAGCCACCAAGCAAGCAAAGCCTATTTTTAAAAAAAAAACGCCAATATAGAATATAATGCGAGACTGAAAACTTGCCAAGTAACACCATTATTAGCACAGAACATAAGAAATTTTCTTTTAAACAACTGAAAACCGTTGTACATTCTCTGTTATTTGGAAAAGTCTAAGATAAATATTCCAATTTGAAGCGCCGTAGCTATGAATTATGAAAACACTGTAGAATTCAGTACTAACTCGTTTAGATCTCTGTATTTTTATGAAGTGAAAACTTTGGAGGGTCAAAACTTATCAAACTGTATTTGAGATGGGGAATAAACCATTGAACTCGTGACACTATTACCGTTACCTGTTACCGTAACCGTTACCAGGAACACTCGGAGGGTCAAAACTTATAAAACTGTAAAGAGTTTTCACTTCTATCGGCACTCCCGGAATGGTTAGTTTAGGTTTTTTATTTTATCAAACTTGACTCCCTTTCACGTTTATGTTTTGTTGGGATTTTCACTTACTATAATGAGACAAGACGTATTCACGTTAAAAATATACGAGCGGCCGTATCCACGACACCGCCACGCCTCGTTTGTTTGTAGGAAAAAAATGTCTGTGTTCACATATATTTACATAAGCAATGAAAACTTATCTTTCTTATGACAAATAACTATGCATGTAACAAATAACTTCACATCTTTTTAAAAAGAATCATCGTTTTCTTTGTCACTGGTAAGATAAGAAATAATGATAAACTGAGTACAAAGAGTTGGTACAGATTGTTCGAGCAGAAAAAAATGTTGTATACTCCTATTATCACATTCGCTGTTTTCATTGAATTATTTTGAACCTTTTGTAGGACCGACGACCTATTGAGGTCACGGGAATCCACTGGATGAGGGCAGCGCAGGCCTGATGGTCGTTGTGGAAATCGTTGGGGGAGGTCTTTGTTCATTAGTGGCTAGACGTCTTTCAGCTGATGTGATGATGATGAAAATTTTGAATCTTATTCTACAGACACAGCGCCCGAGCTGCACTACACGTTCATAGAGCAGGCGCTGCACCCGGGGCCGGCGCTGGCGCTGCACTGCGCCGCCTCGGGCGCGCCGCCCCCCCGCTTCACCTGGCTGCTGGATGGCCAGCCCCTCGAGGAGCACACCTCCCCGCAGAGGCAAGTGATCACTAGCTCAACACTAATCTTAACACTGATGCCCGCTGGCTTTCTTTAGGTTTAGCTTGCTCTGCACAATACACTATAAAATATTGATAACTCTCATCAAAATTATGTCAGATGAAAGACGTCCACAGCTGGACAATGGCCTCTACCAAGGATTTCACAAGGACCACTCTTGTACTGCCCTCATCCAGCGGCTTCCATGAGGTTTACAAGTTCGTCTAAGCACCGAGTGGGAGACTACTACTAGACTAGAGCTACGTCTTTCGGTATGCGGTTGCCATTCAAGAACTGTACTGCCCCAACGAATGTCTGTTGTGCTTACTCTACTAAAATACTATCACCCTGTTTTTCTTCCTTAAGCCTGACCATGTTGTTCGATATGTAGGAGTATAACACAGTTCATGAGCGCGACCGGCGACGTGGTGAGCTACCTGAACCTGACGTCGGTGCGGCCCGAGGACGGCGGGCGCTACACCTGCCGCGCGCACAACTCGCGCGGCGCCGTCCAGCACTCCACCCGGCTCAACGTCTATGGTCAGTGCTCACTACAGCAGTTCATGAGTGCAAAGTGAAAGTATCGCGATGAGCTACCTATTTGTCCTGACGTCGCGTCGGTGCGGCCCAAGGAAGGCAGCTGCTACATTAGAAGCCAGCTGAATGTCTTAGTGCATCGTATAGTTCATTACAACTATTGGTCTCTAAGAAGTTATTATATAAAAGGAGACATGCATGATTTCAATAGATCTGCTAAGGTTGCAGATACCAATTGTAACCAAAGACGAGAAAAAAATTCTCGCCGCTTTTCCGCTAAAAACATGACACTCACACTTAGTCTTATTCATAAGTAATGATCAATACCTATACTGATCTTATTCAGGGTTCCTTACCCAAAGGGTGCCAAGGGGACCCTATTACTAAGCATCCGCTTTTCGTCCGTCTATCTGTCAGCAGGCTGTATTTCATGAAAATAATTGGTAGGGTAGTCAGTTGAAATATCTAGTGTCTACTTTGTATTTCCACTTTAACAAAAAACAATAAAAAAACGCACAAATGATTTTTATGAAATGGAAAAATAAATATTATGAAATATGGCAATTGGTTGACAATCTAACGGACGAAAAGTGGCTCCAGCTTCGTAGTCTGAATACTGTGCCACCGGAAACAGCAATGTTTCACCGACCCTCGAGGAATGAGATGAACAGTGGCTCCAGCCGCCCATTTACAATTGTGAATCTAGGGTACGGCGTGAAGCGTCGCTACTTCGTAGTCTGAATACTGTGCCACCGGAAACAGCAATGTTTCACCGACCCTCGAGGAATGAGATGAACAGTGGCTCCAGCCGCCCATTTACAATTGTGAATCTAGGGTACGGCGTGAAGCGTCGCTACTTCGTAGTCTGAATACTGTGCCACCGGAAACAGCAATGTTTCACCGACCCTCGAGGAATGAGATGAACAGTGGCTCCAGCCGCCCATTTACAATTGTGAATCTAGGGTACGGCGTGAAGCGTCGCTACTTCGTAGTCTGAATACTGTGCCACCGGAAACAGCAATGTTTCACCGACCCTCGAGGAATGAGATGAACAGTGGCTCCAGCCGCCCATTTACAATTGTGAATCTAGGGTACGGCGTGAAGCGTCGCTACTTCGTAGTCTGAATACTGTGCCACCGGAAACAGCAATGTTTCACCGACCCTCGAGGAATGAGATGAACAGTGGCTCCAGCCGCCCATTTACAATTGTGAATCTAGGGTACGGCGTGAAGCGTCGCTACTTCGTAGTCTGAATACTGTGCCACCGGAAACAGCAATGTTTCACCGACCCTCGAGGAATGAGATGAACAGTGGCTCCAGCCGCCCATTTACAATTGTGAATCTAGGGTACGGCGTGAAGCGTCGCTACTTCGTAGTCTGAATACTGTGCCACCGGAAACAGCAATGTTTCACCGACCCTCGAGGAATGAGATGAACAGTGGCTCCAGCCGCCCATTTACAATTGTGAATCTAGGGTACGGCGTGAAGCGTCGCTACTTCGTAGTCTGAATACTGTGCCACCGGAAACAGCAATGTTTCACCGACCCTCGAGGAATGAGCTGAACAGTGGCTCCAGCCGCCCATTTACAATTGTGAATCTAGGGTACGGCGTGAAGCGTCGCTACTTCGTAGTCTGAATACTGTGCCACCGGAAACAGCAATGTTTCACCGACCCTCGAGGAATGAGATGAACAGTGGCTCCAGCCGCCCATTTACAATTGTGAATCTAGGGTACGGCGTGAAGCGTCGCTACTTCGTAGTCTGAATACTGTGCCACCGGAAACAGCAATGTTTCACCGACCCTCGAGGAATGAGATGAACAGTGGCTCCAGCCGCCCATTTACAATTGTGAATCTAGGGTACGGCGTGAAGCGTCGCTACTTCGTAGTCTGAATACTGTGCCACCGGAAACAGCAATGTTTCACCGACCCTCGAGGAATGAGATGAACAGTGGCTCCAGCCGCCCATTTACAATTGTGAATCTAGGGTACGGCGTGAAGCGTCGCTACTTCGTAGTCTGAATACTGTGCCACCGGAAACAGCAATGTTTCACCGACCCTCGAGGAATGAGATGAACAGTGGCTCCAGCCGCCCATTTACAATTGTGAATCTAGGGTACGGCGTGAAGCGTCGCTACTTCGTAGTCTGAATACTGTGCCACCGGAAACAGCAATGTTTCACCGACCCTCGAGGAATGAGATGAACAGTGGCTCCAGCCGCCCATTTACAATTGTGAATCTAGGGTACGGCGTGAAGCGTCGCTACTTCGTAGTCTGAATACTGTGCCACCGGAAACAGCAATGTTTCACCGACCCTCGAGGAATGAGATGAACAGTGGCTCCAGCCGCCCATTTACAATTGTGAATCTAGGGTACGGCGTGAAGCGTCGCGACTTCGTAGTCTGAATACTGTGCCACCGGAAACAGCAATGTTTCACCGACCCTCGAGGAATGAGATGAACAGTGGCTCCAGCCGCCCATTTACAATTGTGAATCTAGGGTACGGCGTGAAGCGTCGCTACTTCGTAGTCTGAATACTGTGCCACCGGAAACAGCAATGTTTCACCGACCCTCGAGGAATGAGATGAACAGTGGCTCCAGCCGCCCATTTACAATTGTGAATCTAGGGTACGGTGTGCAGCGTCGCTACTTCGTAGTCTGAATACTGTGCCACCGGAAACAGCAATGTTTCACCGACCCTCGAGGATTGAGATGGACAGTGGCTCCAGCCGCCCATTTACAATTGTGAATCTAGGGTACGGCGTGAAGCGTCGCTACTTCGTAGTCTGAATACTGTGCCACCGGAAACAGCAATGTTTCACCGACCCTCGAGGAATGAGATGAACAGTGGCTCCAGCCGCCCATTTACAATTGTGAATCTAGGGTACGGCGTGAAGCGTCGCTACTTCGTAGTCTGAATACTGTGCCACCGGAAACAGCAATGTTTCACCGACCCTCGAGGAATGAGATGAACAGTGGCTCCAGCCGCCCATTTACAATTGTGAATCTAGGGTACGGCGTGAAGCGTCGCTACTTCGTAGTCTGAATACTGTGCCACCGGAAACAGCAATGTTTCACCGACCCTCGAGGAATGAGATGAACAGTGGCTCCAGCCGCCCATTTACAATTGTGAATCTAGGGTACGGCGTGAAGCGTCGCTACTTTGTAGTCTGAATACTGTGCCACCGGAAACAGCAATGTTTCACCGACCCTCGAGGAATGAGATGAACAGTGGCTCCAGCCGCCCATTTACAATTGTGAATCTAGGGTACGGCGTGAAGCGTCGCTACTTCGTAGTCTGAATACTGTGCCACCGGAAACAGCAATGTTTCACCGACCCTCGAGGAATGAGATGAACAGTGGCTCCAGCCGCCCATTTACAATTGTGAATCTAGGGTACGGCGTGAAGCGTCGCTACTTCGTAGTCTGAATACTGTGCCACCGGAAACAGCAATGTTTCACCGACCCTCGAGGAATGAGATGAACAGTGGCTCCAGCCGCCCATTTACAATTGTGAATCTAGGGTACGGCGTGAAGCGTCGCTACTTCGTAGTCTGAATACTGTGCCACCGGAAACAGCAATGTTTCACCGACCCTCGAGGAATGAGATGAACAGTGGCTCCAGCCGCCCATTTACAACTGTGAATCTAGGGTACGGCGTGAAGCGTCGCTACTTCGTAGTCTGAATACTGTGCCACCGGAAACAGCAATGTTTCACCGACCCTCGAGGAATGAGATGAACAGTGGCTCCAGCCGCCCATTTACAATTGTGAATCTAGGGTACGGCGTGAAGCGTCGCTACTTCGTAGTCTGAATACTGTGCCACCGGAAACAGCAATGTTTCACCGACCCTCGAGGAATGAGATGAACAGTGGCTCCAGCCACCCATTTACAATTGTGAATCTAGGGTACGGCGTGAAGCGTCGCTACTTCGTAGTCTGAATACTGTGCCACCGGAAACAGCAATGTTTCACCGACCCTCGAGGAATGAGATGAACAGTGGCTCCAGCCGCCCATTTACAATTGTGAATCTAGGGTACGGCGTGAAGCGTCGCTACTTCGTAGTCTGAATACTGTGCCACCGGAAACAGCAATGTTTCACCGACCCTCGAGGAATGAGATGAACAGTGGCTCCAGCCGCCCATTTACAATTGTGAATCTAGGGTACGGCGTGAAGCGTCGCTATTTCGTAGTCTGAATACTGTGCCACCGGAAACAGCAATGTTTCACCGACCCTCGAGGAATGAGATGAACAGTGGCTCCAGCCGCCCATTTACAATTGTGAATCTAGGGTACGGCGTGAAGCGTCGCTATTTCGTAGTCTGAATACTGTGCCACCGGAAACAGCAATGTTTCACCGACCCTCGAGGAATGAGATGAACAGTGGCTCCAGCCGCCCATTTACAACTGTGAATCTAGGGTACGGCGTGAAGCGTCGCTACTTCGTAGTCTGAATACTGTGCCACCGGAAACAGCAATGTTTCACCGACCCTCGAGGAATGAGATGAACAGTGGCTCCAGCCGCCCATTTACAATT
This sequence comes from Coleophora flavipennella, assembly GCA_947284805.1. Lineage (NCBI taxonomy): Eukaryota > Metazoa > Arthropoda > Insecta > Lepidoptera > Coleophoridae > Coleophora > Coleophora flavipennella. Next base: position 820,429 of record OX369266.1, read on the forward strand.
GTGAATCTAGGGTACGGCGTGAAGCGTCGCTACTTCGTAGTCTGAATACTGTGCCACCGGAAACAGCAATGTTTCACCGACCCTCGAGGAATGAGATGAACAGTGGCTCCAGCCGCCCATTTACAATTGTGAATCTAGGGTACGGCGTGAAGCGTCGCTACTTCGTAGTCTGAATACTGTGCCACCGGAAACAGCAATGTTTCACCGACCCTCGAGGAATGAGATGAACAGTGGCTCCAGCCGCCCATTTACAACTGTGAATCTAGGGTACGGCGTGAAGCGTCGCTACTTCGTAGTCTGAATACTGTGCCACCGGAAACAGCAATGTTTCACCGACCCTCGAGGAATGAGATGAACAGTGGCTCCAGCCGCCCATTTACAATTGTGAATCTAGGGTACGGCGTGAAGCGTCGCTACTTCGTAGTCTGAATACTGTGCCACCGGAAACAGCAATGTTTCACCGACCCTCGAGGAATGAGATGAACAGTGGCTCCAGCCGCCCATTTACAATTGTGAATCTAGGGTACGGCGTGAAGCGTCGCTACTTCGTAGTCTGAATACTGTGCCACCGGAAACAGCAATGTTTCACCGACCCTCGAGGAATGAGATGAACAGTGGCTCCAGCCGCCCATTTACAATTGTGAATCTAGGGTACGGCGTGAAGCGTCGCTACTTCGTAGTCTGAATACTGTGCCACCGGAAACAGCAATGTTTCACCGACCCTCGAGGAATGAGATGAACAGTGGCTCCAGCCGCCCATTTACAACTGTGAATCTAGGGTACGGCGTGAAGCGTCGCTACTTCGTAGTCTGAATACTGTGCCACCGGAAACAGCAATGTTTCACCGACCCTCGAGGAATGAGATGAACAGTGGCTCCAGCCGCCCATTTACAATTGTGAATCTAGGGTACGGCGTGAAGCGTCGCTACTTCGTAGTCTGAATACTGTGCCACCGGAAACAGCAATGTTTCACCGACCCTCGAGGAATGAGATGAACAGTGGCTCCAGCCACCCATTTACAATTGTGAATCTAGGGTACGGCGTGAAGCGTCGCTACTTCGTAGTCTGAATACTGTGCCACCGGAAACAGCAATGTTTCACCGACCCTCGAGGAATGAGATGAACAGTGGCTCCAGCCGCCCATTTACAATTGTGAATCTAGGGTACGGTGTGAAGCGTCGCTACTTCGTAGTCTGAATACTGTGCCACCGGAAACAGCAATGTTTCACCGACCCTCGAGGAATGAGATGAACAGTGGCTCCAGCCGCCCATTTACAATTGTGAATCTAGGGTACGGCGTGAAGCGTCGCTATTTCGTAGTCTGAATACTGTGCCACCGGAAACAGCAATGTTTCACCGACCCTCGAGGAATGAGATGAACAGTGGCTCCAGCCGCCCATTTACAATTGTGAATCTAGGGTACGGCGTGAAGCGTCGCTATTTCGTAGTCTGAATACTGTGCCACCGGAAACAGCAATGTTTCACCGACCCTCGAGGAATGAGATGAACAGTGGCTCCAGCCGCCCATTTACAACTGTGAATCTAGGGTACGGCGTGAAGCGTCGCTACTTCGTAGTCTGAATACTGTGCCACCGGAAACAGCAATGTTTCACCGACCCTCGAGGAATGAGATGAACAGTGGCTCCAGCCGCCCATTTACAATTGTGAATCTAGGGTACGGCGTGAAGCGTCGCTACTTCGTAGTCTGAATACTGTGCCACCGGAAACAGCAATGTTTCACCGACCCTCGAGGAATGAGATGAACAGTGGCTCCAGCCGCCCATTTACAATTGTGAATCTAGGGTACGGCGTGAAGCGTCGCTACTTCGTAGTCTGAATACTGTGCCACCGGAAACAGCAATGTTTCACCGACCCTCGAGGAATGAGATGAACAGTGGCTCCAGCCGCCCATTTACAATTGTGAATCTAGGGTACGGCGTGAAGCGTCGCTACTTCGTAGTCTGAATACTGTGCCACCGGAAACAGCAATGTTTCACCGACCCTCGAGGAATGAGATGAACAGTGGCTCCAGCCGCCCATTTACAATTGTGAATCTAGGGTACGGCGTGAAGCGTCGCTACTTCGTAGTCTGAATACTGTGCCACCGGAAACAGCAATGTTTCACCGACCCTCGAGGAATGAGATGAACAGTGGCTCCAGCCGCCCATTTACAATTGTGAATCTAGGGTACGGCGTGAAGCGTCGCTACTTCGTAGTCTGAATACTGTGCCACCGGAAACAGCAATGTTTCACCGACCCTCGAGGAATGAGATGAACAGTGGCTCCAGCCGCCCATTTACAATTGTGAATCTAGGGTACGGCGTGAAGCGTCGCTACTTCGTAGTCTGAATACTGTGCCACCGGAAACAGCAATGTTTCACCGACCCTCGAGGAATGAGATGAACAGTGGCTCCAGCCGCCCATTTACAATTGTGAATCTAGGGTACGGCGTGAAGCGTCGCGACTTCGTAGTCTGAATACTGTGCCACCGGAAACAGCAATGTTTCACCGACCCTCGAGGAATGAGATGAACAGTGGCTCCAGCCGCCCATTTACAATTGTGAATCTAGGGTACGGCGTGAAGCGTCGCTACTTCGTAGTCTGAATACTGTGCCACCGGAAACAGCAATGTTTCACCGACCCTCGAGGAATGAGATGAACAGTGGCTCCAGCCGCCCATTTACAATTGTGAATCTAGGGTACGGCGTGAAGCGTCGCTACTTCGTAGTCTGAATACTGTGCCACCGGAAACAGCAATGTTTCACCGACCCTCGAGGAATGAGATGAACAGTGGCTCCAGCCGCCCATTTACAATTGTGAATCTAGGGTACGGCGTGAAGCGTCGCTACTTCGTAGTCTGAATACTGTGCCACCGGAAACAGCAATGTTTCACCGACCCTCGAGGAATGAGATGAACAGTGGCTCCAGCCGCCCATTTACAATTGTGAATCTAGGGTACGGCGTGAAGCGTCGCTACTTCGTAGTCTGAATACTGTGCCACCGGAAACAGCAATGTTTCACCGACCCTCGAGGAATGAGATGAACAGTGGCTCCAGCCGCCCATTTACAACTGTGAATCTAGGGTACGGCGTGAAGCGTCGCTACTTCGTAGTCTGAATACTGTGCCACCGGAAACAGCAATGTTTCACCGACCCTCGAGGAATGAGATGAACAGTGGCTCCAGCCGCCCATTTACAATTGTGAATCTAGGGTACGGCGTGAAGCGTCGCTACTTCGTAGTCTGAATACTGTGCCACCGGAAACAGCAATGTTTCACCGACCCTCGAGGAATGAGATGAACAGTGGCTCCAGCCGCCCATTTACAACTGTGAATCTAGGGTACGGCGTGAAGCGTCGCTACTTCGTAGTCTGAATACTGTGCCACCGGAAACAGCAATGTTTCACCGACCCTCGAGGAATGAGATGAACAGTGGCTCCAGCCGCCCATTTACAACTGTGAATCTAGGGTACGGCGTGCAGCGTCGCGACTTCGTAGTCTTAATACTGTGCTACCGGAAAAAGCAATGCTTTACCGACCCTCGAGGAATGAGATGAAAAGTGGGTCCAGCCGCTCATTTACAACTATGAATCCAGGGCACAGCGTGCTGCGTCACGACTTCATTTTCTGAATCCTGTGGCACCGGAAACAGCAATGCTTTACCAACCCTCGAGGACTGAGATGAAAAGTGGCTCCAGCCGCCCATTTACAACTGTGAATCCAGGGCACAGCGTGCTGCGTCGCGACTTCGTAGTTTGAATACTGTGCCACCGGAAACAGCAATGCTTTGCCGAACCTCAACTGAGATAGAATGCTTGGTATACGTTATAACAGTTATCTCACTGGCTATCTCGCTTTACTTGTCGGAACACAGTAACTACTATCTCATTTCTGATAGTAAGCTGCCACCTACAAAGGTTTCTACCACTACACTTCCTTTTAGGGTTGAAGATCAAAAATTAAACACGTATAACAGATCCATGGTATTTTTTCACAGAAAAAAAAACTGGTTATAATTAGTATTGCGTATAACTATCTTAGAGCAAACTGAAAATATTATAAAACGTAAAGACATTGTGATATGAATGTTGGCAGGGCCGCCGTCTATCCGCAGCATCGGGCCGGTGCGCGCGGTGGCCGGCGAGAACACCACCGTGCGCTGCCCCTACTCCGGATTTCCAATCAGGTTGATGGAGGTGCATTTGTTTAGTAAAATTATAAGTTTCCTTTTCGTTTGTTTAACTATCTCCCTTGTGTTTCAAATCTTGTAAATGTAGAGCTCCAAAAAATTTAATAATTTTTAAGATTACATTATTTTTTCAAAAACATTTACACTTTATAACATTATCAAAAATCATAAATCCCGCCCCGAATTGCACCAGATTCAAAAGTACCCATCACACCTGTAGCGTTACCGCGTTGGATTGTGAAAATTTTTTAAATTGTCTATAGTGTTTTTACTTTTGATCGATTATCGTACATAATACTAACACAAACTTAAATCTTCTTTACTAAAAATAAAAAAACTACACGAATCACTTTCAATTTCAAATAACTTTTTCAGTGAGATACGATGGCAACGCGGTGGACTAGAAGTGACTTCGGCTGGTGGTAGAACATTATCGGGTGTTGATGGAGAGCTGCTGCTCTGGCCGGCAGAACCTTCTGATGCCGGCGTCTACTCCTGTAGGGTCGCGGCTCCTTCCGGACTCTATGCACAAAAGGACGTGCAGATCTTTGTAAGAAGTAAGTCTAGTTTAAAATTAAACTATAAGTTTCATGCTTTGATTCATAATATTGATCTAACTTTTTTCTTGCAGACCCCCCGAAAATAGCCGGATTTTCGTTTCCCACTGATTTGGTGGAAGGCAGCTCAATACAAGTTCTATGTGGAATTACATCTGGGGACAAGCCTGTTTATTTTTCCTGGCTCAAAGATGGCCAACACATTCCTTCTAACTTACAGGTAACTACCTAAATTTTAGTCTTGAACTGCTTTTGGCTTTAGAAGACACATTTCTTTATTTTAACGGTTGGGTTGTTGATTGATCAAAGGTTCAAGAAAAGTCCCTGGACGAGTTCAGTTTCCTGATCTTCTCTCACGTTACTTCCAAGCACAGTGGAGCGTACACATGTGTGGCCAGTAACTCTGCCGCAGAGGTGAACCACACCGCAAGATTGGCTGTCAAAGGTACAAACATTATAACGGTCATCAATGAGAATCCTTAATTTTAAGAGTTTTGTAATATCATATCTTGTTTCAGTTGCACCCTCTTGGGTGTATGAACCACAAGACGTCTCAGCATTGCTTGGAACTCAGATTCTGGCTCAGTGCGCTACGAAAGGGTATCCAGAACCAAAAGTAACATGGCTTAAGGGACATGGTAAGTCCATTATTTGTGCTGGAACACGTGAACTACAATGTGAAACAATTGAAGAAGTAAAGGCAAATACATTGACGTGTGTACGTAGAAATGTGGTTGAAACAACGAAGTTAAGGTGTATGTCTTGTTGTGTGTGTGTTTATACTATCACACCTTTTCTAGTTTAACGTGACAACGTCATAACAAAACATTGATGAAATGATTGCAAACATAACGTTACAATTAGCGTAACGGAACAATGAGCGTAACGGCACAATGAGTCATTCTTTTTCGTGCGTGCAGCTGGCGTCCATCGATTTATTAGACGTTGTTACGTCAAAAAGTAACCGGACTAACATTCTGGAGGCCGTAGTTTGCTTAGTACCGACTTGTGCCACTAGAGGCGTATAGAGCTACCCTTTCCGAGTGAGTCTTAGCGGTGTTTCGTTGACGGTTTTAACGTCAACGAAACAAAAACGTTAACGGAAATCGATCAACTAGGTAGTTTTAACTGGTTGGAATAATCTAAAACGAAGCAAGCGAAGCATTGATGAATAACGACCGAACGACACTGTACTTCGCTCGTTGAACATTCTTTCGTTGAACCTTTGTGGTTGAAATAGTCAACTAGTTGACGAATTCAACTAATTTTGCCGTAAATAAAAAACGGTTAACTCGTTGATAGTAGAAAAACGGTGGATAAAAACCCTTCGTTGAATCAACGCCAACTCCTGGTTGGTCTGCCAAGTGTATTCTTTGGGGAAGGTTACGTTCTACTTGTATCTATTTTTCCATGAAAGCTGTTTCGCGCGATCGTCGTTTTTGCGAGGCGTCAAGTGAAATCAACGATCGAGATAATGCTCACTAGTTTTTTGATGTATAAGGCGTTGTCTATTTGGAGTTTATTCCACAGAGTCAGACAAATAATCAGGGTTCTTACCTAGAAGTTTCGAAAAGATCGCCTAACAGTTTGCGGTGAAACAAGCTTGATTTGTAGCAGTCGGGTGACTGGTTTTTTCACCATGACAACCACTGAGCATGAAATTAATATTATTGCGCCCGCGCACAAACAACGCCATATCTGTGCGCAAATTGTTGGCTAAAAACGGCATAATACCAGTACCCCGCCCACCTGTGACTTTTTCTTATTCACTCAATTGAAAAGGGAGAGGAAAGCGTTTTGCCGACATTACTGAGATTAAAAAAATGACTGAGGAGCCGGAGGAGCTTTACAGAAGACGAAATCAAAGGAGACTCAAGATTTTTTGTTAAAAAAATACTACACGTTTTTTTTTAAAAAAACACCTTTTTTAAAAAAAAGTCCGGTCTCTTCTGGGTGCGCCCACGTATATCCTAGTATGGGGACCAGGGATACTTACTGTTTATTTTTGTGCAATAAAATATTTTTATTTATTTATTTATACGGTGTAGTAAACAAAAAAGATTTTTCATACAAAAATGCAAAAAATCGGTCAATCAATCGATTTGTATGAATTGATAAATTCATTTTTTTTGCGAATTGAGTATGGGAAAAGTTGTTCAATATGATGAGTAGAATCTCCAGTTAACAAGTTCTACACCAGTTTTGTTACAACCTGTATAAGGCCAAAGATGACAAGATGTGCTCACACGGTTGTTCTCCCCAGGGTCCGGAGTGGGCGACTTCAGGCCAGTGACCAGCCTAGACCTGCAGTTTTCGGTGTTGGCGAACGGCTCGCTAAGCATCGCGCCCGCCGCGCGCCACCACGAGGGCCAGTACATGTGTCGCGCCGAGAATGGCATCGGCCGCGGCCTCTCAAAGATCATCACTGTCTCCGTCAATGGTATTAGTTATGTTATTACCGGTACGAGTCGGGTGAAGATGTCGAACAGCGCGCTGAGCATCGTGCCCACCACGCGCCACCACCTTAGACCACATTGACGCAAACAGAGCATGTGACAGCTCCTGGCTAGAAGGAGATGATTTATGCATGGCTGCTGGAGATGGCTAGGTGTACAGGGCCGAAAATCAGTAGGTATAAGTAGTCTCTTGGCGGCATCCGTGGAGTATAATGGTTAGTCCATTCGCTTCATACCAGCAGGTCGCCGGTTCTGTTCCCAGCGGCGGTGTTAACTCGTAAGATTCAGTTTGGTTTGTGGTTGGGCATTTTTTATGCCCGCCTGTCTAGCTACCACCATCTTATTTAAGTCTTGCCGCCAAACATTAGTGCTAACAACATTGATGTGTTCCGGCTTAGAAATAAGATAGCTATTTCTCCATTGCGTTGGGGAATGTTATGCCCGCTTCTATCTTCGGCATCATCGTCACTTAACATCAGGCCAGATGATACCATAAGGGCTTATCAACTTTAGATAAAAAAGCGCCCCTAGTAGATGCCTGTGTGCTTCAGTGGACTCATATGGTCTGATGACGATGTGTCTACCCGACACTGCAAGAAGAACACTAAGTGTCACAATTCGTTGCCAAAGTACAATAGGGATGACGAATGCTAGTTATCTGAGTTACTTTTTACCATTAGTGAAAAACGACATTTTGTTCTAAAAATGTTAGGAATACCTAGGCGTGACGTAATAGTTTAGTAGCGTCATTTATGTACTTATTTTGTGATTTTGGTAAATTAAAAATCAAAGACTTGATGGAAAAAAAAACGAGCAAGGTTTTTCGAAGTTTAAGTAAGAGGGCAATTTAGTGATCAAGAGTTCATAATTTATTTCTGATGCTGTCGTCATCCCTGTTGTCAATACTTCTCTCTCAACTTTCCAGAGCCAGCGCACTTCGAGTTCTCGTCGCGCAACATGTCGGTGAAGCGCACTGCGCAGGCGACGCTGCAGTGCGACGCGCGTGGCGACCCGCCCATCGTGCTGCAGTGGACGCACAACATGCGGCGCCTCGACCTCACCACTTACAGGTACTGTCAGCGTAAGGTCAGAAGCATGCATGAGGTAACGCCACAGATAAGAAAAAAACTTTTGCCGCTCGGTAACGCCGCCAGTTTAAGTTAGATTTGAAGAAAATTTTATACAAAAAAGGTTAGCTAAAAGTCGAAATGTTACCATGGTAAGTGTAAAACATTTAAACACCAATATGTAGGGCTCGGAGAAACGAGATCTGCGTAAATAGTTTTGGAAAAAGTAACCTTTTAATTTAATTTTTAATTTATTCTAAAAAGGTGAGGTTTATTCTTTATACAGGTATAACTTATTTTCTCTCTCGCTCTCTCTGGTCGGTTACTGAATATTGTTGTCTTTGCTTTTTAATCGTATGAATTGTCACCATCGGTTTCGGTGCATGGTCACCTCACTACCTGACATAAAGTGACGTAAAGATGATTGGCTTTTTAATTATGAGAGATTTTTATTATCCACAATTGATAATCCCTTGACATCATCTCACCTGATGGTGAGAATAGACACGTTTATGCATTTAGCTGTCCATGGAATCCTTAGAATCCGCCTCCAGCACTCCGCCTTTGAATGTATTTATTCTTTGTCTTTCCACTGCGTAGATATGGGTAGATCAAAGCGCTCACTGAGCGGGCCTTGGTATTAAAACTGATGCCTCGGTTTTTCCAAATGTTCTGGAGCCTTGCTATTGCATCATTGGCCACGGCTTTGCGACTTTTAATCTCCGGCGCGCAGTAAAGTTGTAGTCATTACAGGTCCGGGAGCCCAGGTAGGTAAACCTATGATATGGCTATCGTTCTTGCAGTTTCCCAACTCGATTAATTTTTTTTCTGGCAGTTGACTGCGAGTTACAGAATGCCATTTTCTAACTTTTATCTATACAGAAAGCTCTTCATATATTCAATCGAGGTAGTGAGGAAAACAGTGTTATGCGTTGATTGGAAATAGTTTTCCCTCCTACAACAAAACCTTTTTCGCAGCCTTCGAGAGCCTTTTATCTATTATTAATCGTATAGTATTTTTCCATCTTCGGCATCATCGTCACTTACCAACAGGTGAGATGATGTCAAGGGCTCACCAATTGTGTTTTTTGATGTGTAACATCTTTGCTCTCGCTTTCCTGCAATTTATGGGAGTGATTTCGTGAAATGGGACGGAAAAGTGTCCCATGTGACGGAAATGTGTAACAGGGAGTCGCGTTTTTTCAGGCTTTAAAAGCGCGGAAAAGGCAAAGGTATCTATGACCATACAGCCTAGACTGCCGTATCTTTGCCGTCCTTTTTTCAGGCTTTAAAAGCGCGGAAAAGGCAAAGGTACCTATGACAATACAGCCTAGTCTGCCGTATCTTTGCCGTCCTTTTATAAAGTATTTTGTCACATGTTACACATCATATGCGAGTACTGTAGGTCTCGCTCGATTTTTTTTTTATAGTTGTATTACTCTTTCTTTATGTATAACAAAGCTACTGCCCGCGGCTTCGCCTCATAGATATCGAGGGTGCGCGGTGAGCGAACTGCAAGCAAGCAGCTTGCGCTATGCAAAAACCTTGTTCTGTAGCATTTGCATCAAAACCTTTTTAAATGAATTAAAAAAATAAGTTATATTTCAAAATTATTTTTAAAAATAGGTGCATTTACACTCTTTTTAATGGTTATTAATATGTTATTACATTATTTCAATTGTAAAAATTTTAAAAATAAACATAATCATTAGTTAATAATCAATAAAGCAAACCGGTTGGATAGAACGAGTGGACGGACTCACATTAAATTTCACAATTTTTAGGGTTCCGTACACAATGGGACCCTGTTACGAAGCCTCCGCTGTCTGTCCGTCTGTGCGTCTGTCAGCGGGCTGTATTTCATGAATCGTAATTAGGTAGACAGTTGAAATTTTTACAGAATGTATATTTCTGTTGCCGCTAAAACAACAAATTTAATTTAGAAAAAGTGAAAAGGTAAGGGGGTCTTCATACAAAAAGCCGGCCAAGTGCGAGTTGAATCCACGGCATGAGGGTTCCGTACCACCACACTTCTCCACACAACTATGACAATGACACCTATTCACATAACAAACAAAAGACACAAACGCAAACAACAGAAAAATACTACTAGCGCTATCTGGTGGTGTTTTAGTGAACTATTTTCCGTTACATAACATTGAGTTTACCACTTTATTTCAATTGATAGAATTCTTATATGTTTTCCTGTAATCTACAAGCAATGAACTATATTTTGTATTTTTTTTAAATTTTAGGCTCAGTAGTTCGGAGATCAGGGGGGGGAATGGTCAATTTTCATCTTCTTTCATGAATAAAATCAAAACTATGTATTTTAAAATAACAATAAAAATATATTTGAGATCCTCATAATAAGCCCTTTCATTTGATTTGTGACACTGTAAGGTTTGCAAAATTTTTTTTTAATTTCCTAATTTGTCCCCCGAAGAAGACCCTATTTAAAAAAATAAATAATTTACTTTGCACATCTATGTTTGAGTCATAGGATTACACCATCCTACCAAATTTTACCTGATTTGGTCAAGTAGATTCGGAGCAAATTGACTGTGACAGACGACGGACAGACATACAGACGCACGAGTGATCCTATGAAGGTTCCTTTTCTCTGTTGTACGGAACCCTTAAAACGTGTTTTTTATAGATCTTTAGAGGTATTTTTCGTTCATCCATTGTATAATTGGATTGTGTATCATTTAAAAGACAATTGACACTTGGAGTAAAAGAACCTTACACATAACTTCAGGAAGTTCGCTTCGAAAGAAGCTTCGCAATATCTTCACGTCCCAAATACCGCAGAGTCTTAAGACCAAGGTCTTCGAACAGTGTGTGTTGCCAGTGATAACACATGGAACTGCGAAATTGTCGCTTACTATGGGCCTCATAAGAAGGCTCAAGGTCATCCAAAAGGCAATGGAGCGTGCTATGTTCGGAGTTCCCCGGCGTGATCGAATCTGAAACGAGGAGATCCGTAGAGAACCAAAGTAATGTATATTTGTACATAGCTCTCCGAAACGCTAAAATTTAGTGGCAGTGGGCGGGGCACATAGCTCGTAGAACGGCAGCCTTTGGGGCAGAAAACTTCTCGAGTGGCGACTGCGCAACGGAAACCGTAGCGTAGGCAGGTCTCCCACGCGGTGGACCGATGACCTGGTGAAGGACCTGATGATGATGTTGACATATAACTTATCTTTTTAGGGTTCTGTAGTCGACAAGGAACCCTTATATTTTCGCCATATCTGCATGTCCGTCCGTTTGTCCGCAGCTTAGCTCAGAGACTATTACAAGTAGTACTAGAAAGCTATAATTTTCCCTTTACAAAGATTCAAAAACATACAATTAAATCTTGAAAAAAAGTGTGGCACTCGGGGACTGCCGCGGTAAAGCTATTGCATAGAATTTTTTATCAACTTTTTAACACTAAGAAAGTTGCACCAGTAAAATTGACTAAGTCCTTTTAGTACCGCAAATCGCTAATAGATGGCACTGTAAGTTTTTTTTAGAACCCGGTAACTTTACGTCACGCTCGGCCGAGCCAGTAAAATTGACTGCCCTTTTAGTACCTTAAATCGCTAATAGATGGCACTGTATTTTTTTTAGAACGCTGTGGTGTTAGGTTTTTTTAATTACGGAATTTCTTAATTCGGTCGCCGCGCTCAAAGCCCGCGATAAAAGCTATGCAATAGCTTCAAAATATTTTAAAGGTACCTCCGTCATGTAAAGAGGGGGTGATTTATTTTTCCCTGGCGTACCCTATCATGTGGGGTATCGTTGAATAGGTTTCTACTAATTACTGCGGGTTGTTTAGAACCATTTTTAGACTCAGGGATTCTTTTGCGAAATATTAAGCTATAAATAGCAAATTTTTGTTCAAGTCAAGTGATATTGTTAAAGGATATTATCTTGTACAGGATATGCAATGTCAATGTCAGTGAGTTTCCTAGAGGTGCTCCCGAATGAAATGCAATGCTCTTGTCAGATGGATCTCTAATTGAACACTAATTTAATAAATAATAAAATAATGCTAAGTCGTCTTGCGTCACTGCACTCTAAGCTGGGTCGCGGGCAAAGTACACTGTAGAAGCGCAACTGCTTCCAAATCTTAGCAAAATAATTGAAAAATAAATTACATGAACGTATGTAAATCGTACAGAGCTAAACCGCTACTTCGAGACATTTTTTTTTTAATATTAGGACATCTATTCAATTTTAAAAGAAAACGATTTTCTTAGTTTACGTAAGAGTAACAGCCGACCGACTTAAGACGTGCAGTTGGATTTGTAAAAAGTTAATGGATTTTCCATACAATATGTTCTATTACCGTCTGCAAATATAATTTTGTTTTTAAACTATAATTTATTTTTTGTAAAGACTACGGAACTCTACTTAGCGCGATTCTGACTGCACTTGGCCGATTTTTAACATAACTTGACGCATGGTCTCGTTTCGAGAATATTATAACTCCGTTTCCCCATTTAATAATTTCTACTTTTTTCACAAGGATATCAGTATCGGAGAAACGGTCGGAGAGCGGCGTGAGCTCGCAGCTGAGCATCGCGCACGCCGAGCGCGCTGACTCCGGCGTGTACCGCTGCCGCGCCGAGAACGCGTTCGGCCGCGACGAGCTGCTCGTGTACCTCGCCGTGCAAGGTAACTAACGTGCACTCAGCCCACTCACTAGCACTGGCATCAGCAGCTAAGCGTCGCGCTTTGTAAGAAATAAGCAAATACCACAACTCTATGAAGTAGCGACAACAAAAAAACAAATCATTTCCACATGCAGAGTTCCCGGAGACGCCGCGCGGGCTGCATGCGGCACGGCGCGAGGCACGCGGCGCGCTGCTGGCGTGGCGGGGCGGCTACGATGGCAACGCGCGCGTGCGCGCCTACCGCCTACAGTACCGCGTCGTGGGAGATGCTCGGCTGCCGGACGGCGGCGGCGGCGGCGGCGACTGGACGCTCGCGCCGACGCGGGACGTGCCTGCGGACCGCGTGCACGAGAGGTGAGCTGCAGTCTCTGGTAACTAACCAGTGGGTGGAACGGTGCCGGCCGGACGCTCACGGTGACATGAGACTTGTTCGGTGACCTCGTCCATGAAATGTGAGCCGCGCTCACTGTCAACTGGCCAGTGAGCCAGCGCCCGCGTGCTGATGTTGCCTGCAGTACCAGGCGCGATGCTGATTGGCACGAGCGTCCATTCGTCGCCGGCGCAGCCCGATGACTGCGTGCATCAAAGGTGTACCGCAGCCATATAGATATCTGCATCTGTAAGAAACTGAACCAATTGGACACGTATATTTAGAGTATTTTTTTAAAATATATTATAAAAGGTGTATTAATATGGTCAGTAGTTTTTGGTTGAAAGAGTAACAAACATCCATACATACAAACTTTCACAATTATAATATTAGTAGGATTATATTTAATTTACAAAAAGCCATCGCTGTGGCTGATTCACGATGAATGCGGGTACGTCGCAATTCAATAGAACACAAAAGAATAAGACGGAAGACATCAAACTATTCACTGCGGCTGGCTATTGAAAAATAAAAAAAGAGTTTAGTTTTTACTTGACACTTAGAGTTGTACAAAGAAGAGGAAAACATATCAACATCCATAAGGTGATCATTAGAAAACTTAAAAGCGGCACTTTGATAGAGTGTTTGTCGCGGGCTGTGAAAAGTGCGGTTAAATGAGCTAACGAACTATACAAGTACGATATATTATTTTATTTATTTTTATTCACAATTGGTAAACCCTTGACAACATCTCACCTGGTGGTAAGTGACGATGATGCCGAAGATGGAAGCGGGCTTACCAAGACTCCCCAACGCAATGGGGAAATAAAAAAAAACTAATATAAAAAGCATTTTTACTAAAATCTAAAAGAAACAGCATCTTCTTACGACCATTTCTTTCGTATTGCCGTGCTATACAAATATATATTTTTTCCAATAATATAGGTGAATCCGTAATGTTGTTCAATTATTTTATAGCAGTAAGTTTTCCAAATATAATAATAAATAATTTAAACAAGGTTATCGAATCAAGATAATTGCGACGCTGCTGTTTTAGGTTTTCGACCCCATGTCTCTTTGTCAAAGATTTATAATCGTTGTAAAAACCACCAGCACGATCATCCCAGGCCTCCTCTGCAATCTCTCAATTCTTTCTATGTATATATGTATCTATGTATATATATATATATATATATATATATACATAGAAAGAATTGAGAGATTGCAGAGGAGGCCTGGGATGATCGTGCTGGTGGTTTTTACAACGATTATAAATCTTTGACAAAGAGACATGGGGTCGAAAACCTAAAACAGCAGCGTCGCAATTATCTTGATTCGATAACCTTGTTTAAATTATTTATTATTATATATATATATATATTTTAGTCATAATTGGTAAGCCCTTGGCATCATCTCACCTGTAAATAAAACTTAATGGAGCAAACTCCAGATTTCTTCTAAAGTAGCTATTATACTTATTATACAACAGCTTGTTGGTACGAGCATGCTCAAAAGGTTTTATATGCTTAAAGTGAAGCCTAGCTGAATGCTTTATTTAAAACTTTGTCAAGATGTGGTGAAAAAGTTGAGTTTGAATCTATGATGACCCCAAGGTCTCTTACTTGTGTTACTCCTGTTATTGTTACACAGGGTATCATTATAGACTATTGGTTTAGTGTTTTTGTAAAAATGTATTACTTGACACTTGTCGGCATTGAGATAGATACAATTTATTGTTGCGGCAGTATGATTCAAAGTAAGCAAGACCGGGTTGAAGTTGTTCACAGTCCTCAACATCATGGATAATTCTGAATATCTTAGTGTCATCTGCGTATAGCAACATATTTGAACGTTTAGCAATATTTTCAATAACGTTAATGTAAGGAATAAAAAGCAAAGGACCTAAATGCGAATTTAGTGGAATTTCGGAACTAGGTAATCTTTGTAATCTGAATTAAAACCGCCATATATTATAACCGTCACATCACCTTTCTGTCAAAAGAGATAGAATTGGTACAGGTATTTTATTGCCACAGTGCCACAGATATCGACTGTCAATCTTTGAGTATTTCTGTATTCAGATTGGTAAGCTAACAATAATCCTCAATGGGTTCCAGACAGGAGTCCTCAGAGACGGGTGCGGAGGTGCGCATCGAATACCGTGTGGAGGGGCTGCGCCCGGCCACGGCGTACGCGCTGCGCCTCGCGGCTTCCAACGCCATCGGAGATAGCGAGTACTCCGACCCGGTCATTGTACAGACGCTGGAGGAAGGTGAGGGCTATACTTTTCTTTTTTTTCTATCTTTTTCTGTCTCGAAACAAGGTCACTCGCTAGAAAACTATTCGACAATCGCATCTGCAAGCATCAGAGGCGGTGCGATCACATGCGCACAGACACGCCGAGCTTGATGTTAAGATGTCAATGTACCTACCTGTATATTTTTGAATGATTAGGAGTTAGCTGTACTCAGACAATGGCCTTCACCGCATGTGCTATCTAATATAAAAGTGTAAGTAACGTGATTCAATGTTCGTTGCAGCGCCCTCGGAGCCACCGCACAACGTTCAAGTACAAGCTACGGTTCCGGGAGAACTTTTAGTAACTTGGCAGGTATTTACATTTTTTCTTACAAAAATGATCGATTTTACGTAGCCTTTATAAGATAGAACCACTGACATCTTATTTTTCTGCCTTCTGTATGAATGTAACGGAAAAACTAATTATTCAAATAATATCATAGATAATAATTTTCTCAAACTCACACACCCACGCGTGTGCACACAAAAACACACATAAACACACGCGAAAAAGCCTAAACTTATCACATCTTTGTATATTTTATACTCCTACTTCACTTATACATGTTTTATTTCTGTAAACCGAGGGGTTTACAGAAATAAAACAGGTACCGAGGGTTTTTTTTTATTCACAATTGGTAAACCCTTGACAACATCTCACCTGGTGCTAAGTGACGATGTTGCCGAAGATGGAAGCGGGCTTCAAGATTCCCAAACGCAATGGGGAACTGGCTATCTTATCTTCATGCCGGAACACACCAATGATATAAACATTATCACCGAAATTAATCTACCTTCATAGGGTCTACACGATAGCGGGGCATTAAGGATGCCCTCGACAAATTTATCACGAAAGCTATTAAAAATAGGCAACAACTTTGGCCTATGCTCAATGACAATATCAGTCCCAATACTACGTTTTCACTCCATGTAAAGATGTCAGTCTCAATATTATGAAAGCTTAAAGGGGTTTCAATACTTTAAATTCTGGTTTAGGTTTGTTTAACCGAAACTCTAGTTAGCTAAATGAATCGTCATATTTACAATGAGTCCTCGTTCAAAATCTTCCGTTCAATCACGACGTTGTGTCACAAGTAAAAATCCGAAAGCATGTGAAAGAGTACTTTCCACAAGGCATCATTTTAGCTGCTAATGCAATCACTACTAGAAGGGTAAGGGACTAACTACTCTATTCGCATCCTTACCGACAGTCAAGCTGTTTTGTTATTGACAGACTCGTTTAAGAATACCGTCAATCCTAGATTTAAAATATCTGAATCGATCATAATATCGTTCGTACTCGTCTGGCATAACAAGATATGACCATTCTGAACAATGCCCGTCAATATTACCCTCACTCGATATTTGTTCTGTACAGTAAACTTAAGAGTTGCCTACAAAAGTCAATAGTGCGTTAGTATTGAACACACTCCCGAAAGTCTATACACGAAACTTTCTTTAACGAGAGAACAGTAGGCACCACTACAGATTAGGTAATAGTACTACGCACGTACTACTACCACCATCAAAACAAAAGGGGTACGACTCACCGGATTTTCGTAACTCCGCGTACATCACGCACTTCGCTGAAGCTGCACGCGCCGCTTGCGTGGATCTCTGCTGCTGCCAGTGCAGCTCATGCTGTCACCTCATTCCAACGATTGTTCCGTAAGGGAGATGGCGACAGTTGAGCACCGTGCACGTGTATTAGCTTCAGGTATATTCCGGTTGAATGCTGGCAATATGATTGCAGCAGATGTAGGATGGTGCTCGCATAGCCTCAATTAATCGCAGTATGTTCTGGTTCTGTAGCACGAAGAATTGTTGCCAGTGAGTTTTTATTTCGCTGCTCCATTATTATTTTTCACATTTTCCCGTCGTCCACTAGTTGCGAGCGCTGGGAACAATCCAACTTCTGATGTCGAAGGGGTGTGGTTAGGTTATGGATGGCCTCGTGGTTCGCGTCCTTAACTATTTCGGTATTGATGGGCGTCGAAATAACAATGCAGCTATATCACAGAGGTCCTTCTTCAATAGTCTTGATCATTTGGTAATCGAAATTGTACAGGATGCCTTGGATAACAATGGATGCAAACGCGGTGATCACAGCGATGGCGTGACACGTCCGTTTTGCTCACAGATCACCACTACTTGTGTTCTGCTCGACGCTCCGTCAAAAAGTGTCCGCTCCGAGACTGACGTCCAGCTAATGTGGCTTCTCCACAGATCTAATAAATTCTCAACTCAGTGTGCAGCACAAACAGCCTTCCGTTAATACATCATCTTTGCTACCACAAACGATCGTCTCACGAGTACAAGCGATCGTCACGCCACCACCGGTTTCACCCAGGTACTAATACCTGACGTTTGATCCAAACAAAGTGTAACTATGTAAACTTATCTCGAGCTGGTATTGGTCGCGTTTTCAATGACGCTCCGACACGGCCATCTTGACGCATCACACGTCCCCGTGTGGGTTACCTGAAAGAAAAACAAGACCACCAGAGTATTTGTTTTCTTAACTGGCCCGCTCGGCCAACCTGACATAAAATTCAATAAGCATCAAGAGATTTTTATCACAGTTTACAGAAAAATTTTCACTAAGCTTTCAAAATAAATAGGCACTTTCAGTAAAACAGTCAGGTCAATGTCAACTGTTAACAATTTATCTCGTTTAATTACTTGAATTTTATCACAATGCTTCGCAATGTATAACGTTTCGCAATTAATCTCAATGTATCGCAATGTATCCCAATGTATCGCAATGTTTCGCAACAAATTAACTGCAGTCCGGTAACCCCCATTCGGTTGATAACTACAACAGTCACCCATCTTGGCAACTCTGGGCCACCTCCATCCGGTGCCCAACCAAACTACAGTCACTCTACCTGGCGACTCTCAGACACCTCCATCCGGTGCCCGCCCAAACTCACAGTCGCTCTACCTGGCGACTCTCAGACACCCTACGGTGCCCGCCCAACTCAGTCACCCTACCTGGCGACTCTCAGACAACCTCTCAGGTGTCCGCCCAAAAACACAGTCACCCTACCTGGCGACTCTTGGACCACCTCCCTCCGGTGTCCAACCACACTATCGCTTCCATGCAGCGATCTCAAACATCACCTCTTTCTGGTGATTGCCAACATCACCTCCCCGGTGATACGCCTGCGAGCCAAACGCACGCCACACACAGTTGTGGCCGCACAGCAACGAGAAAATCAACTCGGTGTTTTACGCCTACGTCTACGAATGGCTGAGACTATTGGCGTTCTGTTGCGAAACATTGTGTCACGGTCAAGTACAATCGTCCTTAATCTGGTTAAATTAAGGTTCAGTCTTTTTTTTTCAATCATCAATTCTGTCCAAGTCAATAATACTGTTACTATCGGGCATTTAACGTAGTCTGTCCTCAATAACTGACGGTATATTTTGATATCTAAAGTGGTCGGTTACGCTTGTCCATTTGTAACAACACAAAGATAGGTAACTTGTGAAGCTAAGCTTTAATTTAGAAATCAGCCTGTGGTGCTGCCCCAGAGCAATGTAACACCCCATCTCTTTCCGAGGGTTCCTTATGAAGCAACTAAGGGACCAAAAATTTGAGGATGAGCAGCAGCGTCCTTCACGCTTATACTGTACCGCCAAACAGCCCGCCAAGCGTAGCGTTTTTTTTTACAATTGGTAAAACCGCTCCAACATGGGGGAGGTCCATGTCTATTATCACATCAGCAGCAAGCTGATTAACAACTCCTGTAATAGGATGCGTTACTCTCCGTATTATCACTAGTATGTTGTCGTGCTTCACTTAGATAAAATTACAGCCTGTGTTAGTAATCGACAAACATGACATTTAGAGGTTAGGCTACTTTACTCGTACCTAGAAGCAACTCCAGGAGGCTGTACTTCGTAACTCAGTTAACCAACAGTTCGGTTGTTGCCAAATGATCATCATGTAGGGACTTGTAACATGAAATCTCATTAATACTCTAAGGAAGTGAGCATATTTTAAAGGATACTTAACTATGAGTACCAACGTTTAAACGTACTAAGATTCACCTGACCGTTGCCACGCGCCTAAAGCGTTTATGAACGTAAGTTCAAATACAAGGGGGCATTACGTAGATCAAATGACACGTGGACGTATTTGAACAGAGGTTACAAAATCAGTCATTTCGATTTAATAGGTAAAGAATGCACCTGATGTAACCACTAGCTATGCCTGACGTGGTGAAATAGTGACCACCTATGAAGTCAATCGATGTTCCAAGCTATCAGAGGAAGCAATTTCCGTTCAGGCATGTTATCATTTTTTTCACGGTTATCAACACTTGCGTTCTATGCTATCCTTTTTCTTTACCAGCATGATAAGGCCGTCAAAAAGGGAAAGCTTCGGGGCTTATGACATTCGCAGCCTCCAGCCCATGAATCCTGTATCATCATCACATCAGCCGTAAGACGTCCACCACTGCACTCCGCATACTACCCTGTTATTATTCTTTTTTTTTACAATTGGTAAACAAAATATTTTATTGGGATCACCGAAATTAATCTACCTTCATAGGGTCTACACGATAGCGGGGCATTAAGGATGCCCTCGACAAATTTATCACGAAAGCTATTAAAAATAGGCAACAACTTTGGCCTATGCTCAATGACAATATCAGTCCCAATACTACGTTTTCACTCCATGTAAAGATGTCAGTCTCAATATTATGAAAGCTTAAAGGGGTTTCAATACTTTAAATTCTGGTTTAGGTTTGTTTAACCGAAACTCTAGTTAGCTAAATGAATCGTCATATTTACAATGAGTCCTCGTTCAAAATCTTCCGTTCAATCACGACGTTGTGTCACAAGTAAAAATCCGAAAGCATGTGAAAGAGTACTTTCCACAAGGCATCATTTTAGCTGCTAATGCAATCACTACTAGAAGGGTAAGGGACTAACTACTCTATTCGCATCCTTACCGACAGTCAAGCTGTTTTGTTATTGACAGACTCGTTTAAGAATACCGTCAATCCTAGATTTAAAATATCTGAATCGATCATAATATCGTTCGTACTCGTCTGGCATAACAAGATATGACCATTCTGAACAATGCCCGTCAATATTACCCTCACTCGATATTTGTTCTGTACAGTAAACTTAAGAGTTGCCTACAAAAGTCAATAGTGCGTTAGTATTGAACACACTCCCGAAAGTCTATACACGAAACTTTCTTTAACGAGAGAACAGTAGGCACCACTACAGATTAGGTAATAGTACTACGCACGTACTACTACCACCATCAAAACAAAAGGGGTACGACTCACCGGATTTTCGTAACTCCGCGTACATCACGCACTTCGCTGAAGCTGCACGCGCCGCTTGCGTGGATCTCTGCTGCTGCCAGTGCAGCTCATGCTGTCACCTCATTCCAACGATTGTTCCGTAAGGGAGATGGCGACAGTTGAGCACCGTGCACGTGTATTAGCTTCAGGTATATTCCGGTTGAATGCTGGCAATATGATTGCAGCAGATGTAGGATGGTGCTCGCATAGCCTCAATTAATCGCAGTATGTTCTGGTTCTGTAGCACGAAGAATTGTTGCCAGTGAGTTTTTATTTCGCTGCTCCATTATTATTTTTCACATTTTCCCGTCGTCCACTAGTTGCGAGCGCTGGGAACAATCCAACTTCTGATGTCGAAGGGGTGTGGTTAGGTTATGGATGGCCTCGTGGTTCGCGTCCTTAACTATTTCGGTATTGATGGGCGTCGAAATAACAATGCAGCTATATCACAGAGGTCCTTCTTCAATAGTCTTGATCATTTGGTAATCGAAATTGTACAGGATGCCTTGGATAACAATGGATGCAAACGCGGTGATCACAGCGATGGCGTGACACGTCCGTTTTGCTCACAGATCACCACTACTTGTGTTCTGCTCGACGCTCCGTCAAAAAGTGTCCGCTCCGAGACTGACGTCCAGCTAATGTGGCTTCTCCACAGATCTAATAAATTCTCAACTCAGTGTGCAGCACAAACAGCCTTCCGTTAATACATCATCTTTGCTACCACAAACGATCGTCTCACGAGTACAAGCGATCGTCACGCCACCACCGGTTTCACCCAGGTACTAATACCTGACGTTTGATCCAAACAAAGTGTAACTATGTAAACTTATCTCGAGCTGGTATTGGTCGCGTTTTCAATGACGCTCCGACAAGTATATATTTTTTATTATACTTATATCATCTATTCATAATTTTATTCGTTTTCACAAATAAAACATCTCAATTCAGTTTTACTACACGTACGCATGCGTAAGTTTTTTTTAAATATTATCATAAATAGACTACAATAAGGCTTGGGATCATATTTTATGCATTAAAACCTCCTTGAAAAAGATGATCTATTACTTGGTGTAACCTATACGCTTCCATCATATTTATTATCTTTTGTTTACAAAGATATTACCCAAAGAGAATCTAGAGTTTTGTACTAACCTCACGGAGGAACAACCTATCTCGTTTAAAATTCTCCTATCAAAAGTCAGAAGATTCTGTATCCTTGGTTATTAAATTTGTATTAGCTAGAAATGTCTTTTATTTTATTTTATTTGAATAAGGCACACCAACGGCATAAATATTACACGTTACCAAAACATAGTTAGGTCTTATTCTAATACAAATGCTTATTATAGGTGTACACAACATTGACATAAAATTATTATTAAAACAACATGGAAAATACTAACTAAGAAATTAATGAAACATTACTTTTAAATTTTGGCAAGGAGTTAGAAAATATATCAATTTTGGATAGTTTAGAGTTAATGGTGTTGTAATCCATACACATTCTACAGAAAGGAGAATTCTTACCTATATTGGTTCTAAAGAAGGGAATGTGAAAGACTCTTGACATGGGATATCTCGGATAATTGCTCGGAACAGACAAAGCTATATAGTCAAATACCTCCTCACACTTAATTATGCCCCTAATGCATTTATAAAGAAAGACAAGGCCAAGACGTTTACGACGCTCAGATAGAGTATCAAGCTTGAAGTGTTTTAAACGTAGGCTGTATGGAGTCCTGTGCGAAATGCCCTGTGATACAAAAGCTAGATGCCTGGTGAAAGCCCTCTGCAAAGATTCAAGTTGTTGTGATTTAACAGCATACAAAGGATTCCATGCAACACAGGCGTACTCTAGCTGAATACGCACCAGGCTCTTATACAGAATAATCTTTGTTTGGATATTGAATTCTTTTGTGTTTCTCTTTATGAAACCAAGTGATTGAGCCGATTTTTTAACAACATTATTAATGTGCGAGGAAAAGGACAATTGACTGTCAATGACAACGCCTAGGTCACGCACTTCGTCAGCCCTCTGCAGTAAAGTACCACTAATTTGATAATTAGTGATAAGCGGTAAAAGTTTTTTAGTATAGCTAATAAAGTGACATTTTCCAGGATTTAGGGACATACTGTTACGATCACACCATGCATTTACTTTGTCAAGATCGCTTTGAAGAAGCTCAGCATCTTTTGGGTTCGAGATCGTTTTGTAAAGTTTTAAGTCATCGGCAAAAAGGGAGAATTTACTATGACGAATATTTGCAGTGAGATCGTTAATGTACACTATGAATAATAAGGGTCCAAGATGGGAACCTTGGGGTACACCTGATTCGGCAAGATAAGTTCGTGATTCATAGCCTTTTACAGCGACAGTTTGTGGTCTTAAGGTCAAGTATGACCTGAACCAATGCAGTAGAGTGCCGTGAATGCCAAAAGATGCCAATTTATAGAGCAACTGACTATGGTTGACTTTGTCAAACGCACTGCTAAAATCTGTATAAATGGCATCAACTTGATGCCTCTTGTCAATACTACTAGATAGGTCTGCAATGAAGCAAGTCAGATTAGTTTGCACAGATCTACCATTCCTGAAACCATGTTGCTGTGATGAGATCATAATGTCGATGTGGCGAGTAAGTAAAGGACATACGAGAGATTCGAAAAGCTTGGATAGACAAGATAAAATAGCTATTGGCCGGTAATTTTTGACGTCGGCTTGATCACCCTTTTTGTATATAGGCAAAATTCTAGCATGCTTCCACTGGTCGGGAAATGACCCGCTGTCTAGAGATCTATTAAATATTAGGCAAATGGGGTGAGCAAGTTCAGCTGCACAACTCCTAAGTAGTATAGGAGGTATACCGTCCGGACCTGAACCTTTAGAGATATCTAGGTTTTTGAGTTTGGATAAAATTTCAGTTTCATTGAATCTAAATCTGGGCATATACCCATACATGTGCTCAACCTCGGTCAAACTGGGATTATGGTTACTGTAAACTGAACAAAAGTGCGATGCAAATAGATTTGCTATGTCAGGACCACTCTTAGCAATTATCTCGTTGAGATGAACTTGTGAAGGAATGGAGGAGGACCCACTACGTTTGTTATTAAAGTAGCTCCAGAAAACTTTGGCATTTTTAGAGATTGCATCCTGGATCCTCATTTTGTGTTCTCTTAGACATTTTTTATAGAGGTAGTGAGCCCTATCTCTTATTAATCCAAATTCTATTTTATCACGAGGATTTTTATACTTGCGAAGTTTATGTCTAAGCTTTTCTTTCTCTGATATTACTCTAATAAGGGCATTACTGAACCAGGAGGGAAACTTTGCTCCTTTATGTCTTTTTTTTGGCACAAACTCATCAATCATTTTCTGCAAAACATCATAGAACACAAATACCATTTCATTCACGTTATTGCAATTAGAGAATTTGATTTGCCAATCAACATTTTCTAACTCCTCTGTTATGCTGTCATAATCTGCTTTGAAAAAATTGTGCACTAGCTTGTCTTTAGGACGAAGAATGTTTACGTTAGAGATAGAGTTTTCAATTGATAATTGTAGGTTAGGGTGTTGAGGGTCTAATACGCTAAGTAAATCAAGTGGTATGGATACTTTACAATTTCGTAAGCTACTTATAATAAGATCCAGTACTCTGTCCTTGCAATTTGTATAGCTATTAAATTGGTACAGATCGTTTGAAAAGATGAAGTTAACTAAAGAACACTCCAGCTCAGTTTTATAGAGAGATGGTAGTTTATGAGATGTATTTATGTCATCAACCCATTTAATACCACTGAGATTAAAGTCACCAAGGATTATTACGTCATCGATTTGGGTTAAGACACGTTCAGCATTATAGATAAATTTCATTTGCTGTTCTAATTTCGACGAAGGCGGCAGGTATACGGCACAAATTGCTATCCTTCTTATTTTGTTGTTCAATTTTAAGTTAACAGTGACCCATAAATCTTCGCAATCTGTTTCCCAATTAAGGACTCTGCAAGAAGGATGTAATTTTGCAACGGCGATAAGCACGCCGCCTCCGTCCTTTTTTTTACTACAGATGCGATCACGACGATACACGTTATAGCGGTTATCAATAAATTCGTTGCTAGATATACTATTATTGAGCCAAGTTTCTGTAAAAACAATAATATCGTATGAGGTCAATATAATATTATTGTAAACATCGTTAGTTTTAGTCCTTAAACCTCGTGTGTTTTGATAATATAAATTAAAAAAAATTATAACAAAAACACCACAACATTTACTTTGATAAAAGAAGGAAGAAAGTTAGCGTTTGGTCATCAGCTGCAAGCTCTCCGGGCTGCGGATAAGTATTGCCTGTTGGGTCTCATCTTTTCTGACATAGATTCGTCCGTTCCGCACCCATACAAACTTGTAATCTAACTCTTTAGATTTCTTGCGGGCTTCGGCGTGCAGAGACTTATTGGCGGGAGTAAGATGTTCAGCGACGAATATAGGGGCCCGAGCGCCTGCTATTCCCAAAAGATTGGAATTAAGCTTTTCCTCAGGGTTTTTCTTGTTGTAATTCTGCACTGCAGCTAATAGTGAATCACGATGACGTGGGCTGCGCAACCTTACAACAACAGTACGAGGTCTATTGCTAGCCTTGTCGAGCTTTGCTACTCGAGTAGCGTTAAGTATATCTTCGCCAGAGATCGGAGCGCTGACCACTTTTGCTAATTGGATAATACAGTTTGGAATATTTTCATTACGGTGCTCCGGAATGCCGTTAATTTCAACATTATTTTCTCTCATATGCTGTTCGACTAAGTTTAATCTAGCATAGAGACTGTTCACGGTTGCGTTGAGATTGGCATTATCTGTTTGTAGTTTCTGTACAATACAGGTGTTATCCTCCAAGCGAGTACGAATAGTTTCATACTTCTCATTGAAAAACGAAAGAGTTTCTTGAATCCCTGCAATTTGTTTGTTGGTTTCATTCAATTTAGCGTCTAACACTTTCGAAACAGCATTCTGCATAAGTATGCTCATTTCTGTTTTAAATGTCTCAAAGTAGGCATGCAATTTATCTTCAGTGACATATAGCGCAGTTTCCTGAGCGTAGGACGATTTGGTTGTTTTCGAGTCCAACGTATTTTTATCGCTGCTCAACGCGTAGCAAGCTATGTCGTCACCATCAACCTTTACATGTACGGGTGTATTAGATTTACTAACAGGTTTTTTCGAGCAAGCAGGGCATAACCAGTTGTTTTTCAAATCTGTGGTCAATTTTTTTGGGTTCAGATTAGCACACGGAAGATCATACACCAATCCGCATGAAACGCAGGTAACAAATTCCTTAGTCAGTAACTTCATACGGCATCCTCCACACTTAGCCATTTTAATGATGGTCGTCTAGTCAGAGCAGGTATATCAAGCGATAACAGTGCTGAGTTGCGCTATATTTCCTTTAGCTATTGTTATATGTAGCAGCGTTGCGCGTGTGTGAGTGGACGCGATAAGTCGGTGGCGTACCCGTGCCGTCTACGATGTTTGCGCTAAGGAATGCGCGGTGATAGGTACTTTAGTATTTTGATAATTACTCACAGTCAACGACGAACCCAGATATTGTCAAAGCCGCAAGTAACAGAGCGACACTAGATCCACAAAAATGAGTATGGCACAATGCTTAGAAACGACTTTTACAGCTACAAAAATATTAAAACAGTGCGCAGCAAATAAAACGGTGTTGCTTCGAGCGGGTAGTTGAACGTATGTCTTGTTTCTCCGAGCTGGAAATAAAAAAAAAGTAATAAAGTAAAAGCACGGGTGCGGTAAAATCAATTTTGCGCACACTTGACTGGCATAATAAAGGACCACTTTTCAAGCAAATGTATTGAAAAATATATTTTTTGATACTGTACCTTGTTATTATGTTTGAGGAAAAAAAAATAATTATGATTTTTTTATTTAATGAAAACTATTACTATTTAACTACTTGTACTCTAGAGGATATTATAAATAAAATGTTATGTAATGACAAAGATATATGGTTATGCGTTGATTCTATAACAAACACCATTCCCTGAGACTGTAATCTGAATCATAACAATATTAAATTTGTAATAGCCATTATCTTTTTTCTGACTATTTAAAAATGTGTGTAAACACGTATTTAAAAAAAGTAATAGTATTTTTTTGAAATTTTAAACAATTTTTCGTCAGTATTTTGATTAGTTGGGTGGTTATATATTTTTCGTAGGCGCCGCCTCAAGACTCTTGGAACGGGGAGCTCCTAGGCTACGTGACGACGTGGCGCGAGGCGAGCGGCGCGGAGAACGCGTCCCGCGCACTCACCGTGGCAGGGTGGGGAGCTGCGCGGGCGACGCTGCCCGGCCTAAGAGCGCATGCGCATTACGAGCTGAGAGTGCGAGCCTTCAATGCAGTGGGCGCGGGACCAGCCAGTCCACCTGTCACCGCCACCACGCTTGAAGGAGGTTGGTAGCGGAGTGTAGCACAGCCACTTAGGAAGGCCAGCTAGGGCGCGACGCTGCCCAGCGTAAGGGCGCACACATTAGTAGCTGAGAGTGCGAGCCTTCAATGCAGTGGGCGCGGGACCACCCAGTCCGCCCGTCACCGCCACCACGCTTGAAGGAGGTAGGTAGCGGAGTGTAGCACGGCCACTTAGGAGGCCAGCTAGGGCGCGGCGCTGCCCAGCGTAAGGGCGCACACATTAGTAGCTGAGAGTGCGATCCTTCAATGCAGTGGGCGCGGGACCATCCAGTCCGCCCGTCACCGCCACCACGCTTGAAGGAGGTAGGTAGCGGAGTGTAGCACGGCCACTTAGGAGGCCAGCTAGGGCGCGGCGCTGCCCAGCGTAAGGGCGCACACATTAGTAGCCGAGGGTGCGAGCTTGGAACGGAGTGGACCCGGGGACGACCAGCCTGGCAGTCACTGGCGCGATGCTCGAAATAAGTTAGTAGCTTGGGTAACCCCACTGACTTCTTATTCTTTATTGTACACAGTAAATGAGAAATAGTAAAAAAACACAAGATTTACATATTTATTGGTATGCTAAACTCTGTAAGAGTTTTCTGCCAACAAACCAGTAAGTCGGAAAGAAACTAACGGGTAGAGGCGTATACAAAAGGAATGTAAAAAAAAATACTATACGATATACTCGTAAGTAAGTAATATGTTACTCATTTCAAATCAGTATATTATATAGCATATCTCTGTTTCAAATAATAAAAATATACATACTACATACATAAATAGATAATAATAATAATATAAGGCTCGAATCTACCCTGAATTAGGGTGATACATGCATACATAAAATATATGATAACAATAAAATAATACCTACTATGTTACACTAGAGGGAAAGCAAGTCAGGTCAGGTAATGCTCTTTTATTCTTTTCTTAAGGGTACAAATATATTGTATACCAAAATCAGTTTTTAATACCTAAACACGTTTACCTTAAAACGACAAGGTATACCAAAAAATTAATAGTGTACCAAAAAACGAATGCGTAAAAAAGTATATCCGCAACGCAATTAAAAAAGTGCGTTTATCTGATAAAGTTATGCTCGAACTTTAAAATGTAATCGAAAGCCAAAATTAGTAAATGTCTACCAAATTCAGTACACCTGTAGGAAGGGTGTGGTACGGGGAGTTCTAAATGGAAGCGGGAGCGAGCGAAGCGAGCTCGGACTTTCGGAGCACCCCGACTCGGATGCGTTAGGTTCGGAGACTGTGCGGGGAGGCGAGCTTAGCTCGCCTCCCCGCACAGTCGTAGTGTTAGGTTTGACATGAGAACACAGAAGTAGGAGCCCCGAAGGGGCTCCGTCGACCACTCAACACTGTAGGAAGAGTGTGGAACGGGGAGTTCTAAAATCGACAAACTTTAAAATAGGTATGTACCCTTATGTTAATATTTGACAGTCTATTGAATAATTAAATGCTATTCAAAATGTGGGCAAACTTAGCTTATTTTGGGTCTCATGTGCTTTAATTGGCTAATGTAAAATTAAATAAATGTATGCGTTTTAGTATAAAATAGGGTGTCACATTTTGGTAGACATTTACCTTTTTTGGGTTAAAAATAATTTTTTTTGGTTTGCGATTTTTATTTAATTTGGTAAACAGTTAAACCAAAGCCTTTTCTTAATATCTTTATATATACATATAATTCTACTGTACGTGTGTATGTCGCTGAACTCTTCCTAAACGGCTGGACCGATGTGAATGAATTTTTTGCATGCGTTTGGGTGGCGCCCTAGATGGTTTAGATTCACAAATCAACCCGGCACATGGCGCTGGTAGTGTAGTGTAGTGTAAGGTGGAACGAAGTTCGCCGGGACAGCTAGTTTATTATAATTATTTAGGATTTAGTATATTTAGGAGAACAGAATAAAAAAAACTATTTCGCTGTTCTGTGGCCATGTCTATCTGTCTAATGAAATTTGCCAGTTCCCGAAGCACCGCCAGAGCGGGTCCGCTGCGAGCCCCTGTCGGCGCAGTCCATCCGCGTGTGGTGGGAGCCGCCGTCGGCCGCCACGCGGGGGGGCGTGCTGCTGGGCTACGAGATCATCTATGAGGTGACTATCGGAGAACAATAGGGATGACGAATGCTAGTCATCTGAGTTACTTTTTATCATCTGTCAAAAACGACATTTTGTTCTAAAAATGTTAGAAACACCTAGGCGTGACGTCATAGTTTAGCAGCGTCATATACGTACTCATTTTGTGATTTTGGTGAATTAAAAATCTAAAACTTGATGAAAACAAAACGAGTAAGGTTTTCCAAAGTTTAAGCAAGAGGGCAATTTAGTGATCAAGAGTTCATAATTTATTTCTGATGCTGTCGTCATCCCTATTGCTGAGTCCAAAGAAATAGAAGTCAAAGAAAACTATCGATAAAGTCCTGGTTATTACTTTCATGCGACGCAACACTAAAAGAAAGTTTAGTAAGTGTACTCTTTATCACTTATATTAATCGAATCAGAAACGAGGAGATCCATAGGAGAACCAAAGAAACCGACATAGCTCTCAGAATGGCTAAACTTAAGTGGCAGTGGTTGGGGCACATAGCTCGTAGAACAGGTGGCCGTTGGGGCAGTAAAGTTCTCGAGTGGTGACCGCACACTGAAAAATTTAGCGTAGGTAGGCCTCCCACTTGGTGGACCGATGTCCTGGTGAAAGTTGAGGGAAGCCGCTGGATGCGGGCAGCGCATAACCGGTCGTCATGGGAATCCTTGGGGGAGGCCTATATCCAGCAGTGGTTGTCCGTCGGCTGATAATTATGATGATGATGATCATTTATAAGTACCAAAAAAATGGTCGAAAAAAATGTGTGTACATGTCTGATTTGCTAAAAAAATACTGGGCCGATTTCAGTGCACATAGATGTTTAATATAATTTGCTAAGGGTAGTTTTTACATTATTTTTATTTTCAAAATATTAATAATTAAGATACAAAAAGAGATAAAATATTATTTTTTCTCTAAAATGGCATGAATGTTTTTGAAGTGAAAACTTCTTTAGCGGCGTTGTGCACTTTTTTTGTAATGGGTAAAAAATGTTAAACTCGCGTCAGGACACGTGACCTGATCGAAAATTCGTAAGACGGATGGAGATTAGACACCGGGAGTTATGGATGAAAGTTGATTTTTCTGAGATATAAACTTTTTAATGTAATATAAATTGTCATGTTTGTGTACGATAGCGCAATAAATAAATATTGTATTCTACCACATAAATGATAGTACAATTATACTGATAATCAAAGCAATTCGTGCAAAATTATTCCCTAACCATTCCAAAATATCAAAAATGCACAACGTTAATATTCAAGTTTTCACTTCTGCCGGCACTCCCGGAGTGCAATCCGTTCTTTTTTTTTCATAATTATGTAACACTTATGCATCTATTATATGTTATAAGTGGTATACAAAAAACATATTTTAAAATGTTTTTATATATTTTAAAATATGTTTTACTCCAATATGGTACTAAAGGATATCGATGAAATTTTCTCCATCAAAAAAAAAACAACTCGAAGGTATACTACTATGAGTATGAGAGATATATTTGTTGTCCGTTTCTGGGTTCAATTTATTTTAAGATATTCAATCGCCTCGTCTAGCAGCAGTCATTTCAATTTCTCGTTTTGTTTCCAATTCCAATGGAATCTTTAAAAGTAGACAACTGGACGCAAATTCATCATGTCAGCAGAAAGACGTCCACTACTCAGCACAGGCCCTCCCCAAGACTTCCCACAACGACTGGTCCTGCGCTACCCGCATCCAGCGAGATCCCGCAATATTTACTGAAGTCAATTCGAGAACTTAATTGCCCCAACTCCCTCCAATGAAATGCCTGGTCGTTTATGAGCTATATTCCCCACCCACAGCTTTTGATTTTAGCAATCTTATGATTTTAGCAATTTAAAATATATATGTCGGTTACTTTGATTCTCCTACGAATCTTCAGATTTCTAGTTCAATCAAGGTCTTCATCGCTGGTATAAAATGAGAGCCGAAAATTGTTTCTGCAGGTAGCAGATGAGCTAGAATCGCAGGCCAGTACGCGTCGCTCGGGCGGCACGGAGGCGGTGTTGCAGGCTCTGCGGCGCGCGGCGCGCTACGCGCTGGCCGTGCGTGCGCGCTCGGCCGCCGGGCCTGGCCCGCTCTCGCCGCGCGTCCACTGCGCCACGCACGAAGACAGTACGTAGCTATCACCTCGTCATATGTGTACACCAGTGGTCCACAATCTCACTATGTTACAGTTACACAAACTACAATTTCTGGTGATTTCTAGTCACATCGAAATAGCGTAGTGTGTCTCTAGAGAGGATGCCAAAGATTGGAGAAAGTGGAGAAGATTAAGTCGAGAAGCGGATCCTGGCTTAGGCTGGTAAAAGAAAAAGATCGAGTATATGACTAGGAGCAGCTCAAGCTCGCGTTTGCGACTGTCTGACAGTACCGAGTGCAGCTGTCGGTGAGTGGGGACGCTATATCATAAACCTGGTAGTTTAGCGTATCCGGTAGATATACGAGAGGGCATGTACCGACTGCAGCTGTCGGTAAGTGGGGACGCTATATCATAAACCTGTGTAGTTTAGCGTATCCGGTAGATGTACGAGAGAGAATATACCGACTGGAGCTGTCGGTGAGTGGGGACGCTATATCATAAACCTGGTAGTTTAGCGTATCCGGTAGATATACGAGAGGGAATGTACCGACTGCAGCTGTCGGTGAGTGGGGACGCTATATCATAAACCTGTGTAGTTTAGCGTATCCGGTAGATGCACGAGAGAGAATATACCGACTGGAGCTGTCGGTGAGTGGGGACGCTATATCATAAACCTGATAGTTTAGCGTATCCGGTAGATATACGAGAGGGAATGTACCGACTGCAGCTGTCGGTGAGTGGGGACGCTATATCATAAACCTGTGTAGTTTAGCGTATCCGGTAGATGTACGAGAGAGAATATACCGACTGGAGCTGTCGGTGAGTGGGGACGCTATATCATAAACCTGTGTAGTTTAGCGTGGGATGTACCGAATGGAGTTTATATTGATGCCTTCACTTCATCCACTAGTTTAAACTAAATGAACGCTAAAAGTCAATCCAAGAAGTTGAAAAACCGACCAAGTGCTACTCAGGGTCACACAAACAGAATTCTGCACCAAAACTTTAACTACCAACCGAACAATAACACAGGAAAAATTAAATTTGGGGAATAAAATCTCTTGACTTTGGGGAATGCATAGATTACACGACTTATGAGAAAATATACAATTTTTCAGTTCCCCTAAGAAAAAAATTTGTTTTCCATATTCTATGCATTCAACTTCATATACTGTGAATTTTTCAAGATTTTAGACCCAGTTATTTCGGAGATAAGAGCCCCCCTCTTATATAGTCTATTTTCACCAATTGTTTAAACTACTTCAAGCTGTTTATATTAAACTAGAAATATATATTTGAGATTCTCATAGCAAATCCTTTCATGTGACATATCACGCAATTAAAGTTTACAAAACTTTTTAAAACAAAATTCTAATTCACCTGTTAAAAGAGGCCGCCATGTTTAAAAACCATTTATTTAGGCTACACGTCGGTTTTTGGGTCATCGATTTATATATGTGTACTAAATTTCGACTCAATCGGTTATGTAGTCTCGGAGAAAATTGACTGTGACAGACGGACGGACGATTATTTTTACCTTTTGAGGTATGGAGCCCTAACACGTTCTAACGCAAACGCACTTCAGCCACATACTTGTGCATTTAGTTTAGTGAAAAAATGATAGTGACTCGGATACGATTGCGCATCAAGTAGATAGTAGAAAAAAAATAATAATGAGAAAACTAAACATTTTTTGAAAATGTACTTTCAGTCCCTGGAGCTCCCGCAGACATCAAAGCGCTGGCGAACTCCAAAGACTCCATAATCGTGAGCTGGCTCGCGCCGGCGCAGAAGAACGGAAAGATCAAGCACTACACAGTATACAACCGGCCACAAAGGTAAGGGATCTTTTGTGAACAGCAGCCAATGATTCATTGGTTGTAACAGTGGCTTGTTGATGAAACTTTACTGTCTTCAGATCTGATAATACCAATCAGTTGGAGCGAGGAGATCCATAGAAGGGCCAAAAATAATCCACATTTATAGCTCATAGAACAAAAAGTTGCTGGTGGACCAGATATAAGGTACTACTTTATAAGCCAATGCTTCACTGAAGGAACTGCGCCAAGCTGGACATGGTGTCATTAAAATAGATCGCCGCGGCTGGAATGGCACAAGCGTATTGTGGAGGGTCGCAAACTGTGCTTGGTTTGGGGCGCTCGCTGCCAAGAGGGAAAAGCGCCACTAGAGCGGAAATACTCCATCGGTCGCAAACTTTCTTTGCTAGGCTTGCGGGCGAGTGTGCCGTTCGCGCAACGGGTTGCTTAGCCACCAACAGACCAGGACTGCAGTGAATAGTCTGTAATAGACGTTGAGGCCAGTGATGACTTTATGAGTATCAGATATTTCGTACAAGACGTATACTCTTCATTCTGATCAATATTCTTCAAGAAGCCTATAGTCAAATCACTTTGAAAAAAATTGGCCTTCTCAAATAACTCGAGAAGCTGATCGGCCAGTTAATTATGAAAAGTCCAAACATTTTTTGTCCAGACATATTTTTGACTGCCCCCACCATGAACATAGCTCAAGATCGCGTTTAGTGGAAGCCATAAAGGGAAACAAGTTGTGTAGTGGACGTGTTTCAGGATAAAATAATAATTAATATACCTACTAAAATTCTTATTGTTTTCTAGGAGCGGTCAGCACTCGCAGCTGATGGTGCTGCACAAAGGTGAGGAAGAGGAGTACCAGGTAGAGGTGCGCGGGCTGGCTGAGCAGCAGGTCTACGAGTTCTGGGTGACGGCGGCCACCGCGCTCGGCGAGGGAGAGATGAGTGCCGTCGTTGCCAGGAAACCAAATGCTAGAGGTAAGGGCGCATGTTGCGGGTTTCTTCAGTTGCCCTTAGGGCAACTGGAAAAAGTTCCCGGGACGTTGTCCCATGAGCGTGATTCCTACGCTACCTGTTAATACGGCTTAGTCATGGGGGTCACATCTAGAGGGTCGGTAGTAGCTCGGTGTCTTCACCTGCCCCCCTCGCGCAGTCAAGCTCTGCCGAGCAGTTCGCCATAGGGGAACGTCTAGCGAGCGACCAGCGCTTAGGCGTGGTGATGTCGGAGCTGGAGGAGTCGGCTCCAGGCAACCTCCAGGAGGTCTCGTGGCAGGCGCTTGCTGTCCATGGCGTTCGAGCGGTAGGGGTAACATGGACTTGGCCAGCTGACGAATTAATTCGTCCAGGATCTCAATTTCAAAATTCCGTGCTATGGTCGCGTTTCTCACATAACGGGAGGCGTCTACAACAGACAGAAGATACGACACTATAAGGGTAACGGGGGGCCTACAATAGACAGACACGAAACTATAAGGACACATATCTATGGGTGAGAGAGATAGACATAAGGAAACAAACGGTACAGAGAAAGAGTATGAATAAAATAAAGTGGGAGTCAGAAAAATAAGTAAAAGAGGCAGCAAAAAAAATATCATCGGTTTTAAACAATTTTCATAAAAAGAAAGTGAGGACAAGAAGACAGCAAGTGTGCAAGTTGTGAATTAAGGACGGTAGCTACGGCGCTCCACCAGAGCGAGATAAACGTCGTCGTCGACAGGAAGCCTAGCGAGCGCCAGATGTGAGAGAGTGAGTTGATGATCTTTAAGTCTCGTAAAAAAATTAACAATAGACTGCCACCGGTTACATTGGGAGGTGTTGACTTAAGGATCGTTACTCAGTTTAAGTATCTGGGCCACTGGGTCACAGATAATTTATGTGATGATATAGATGTAGAAAGGGAGCGCAGGGCGTTGGCGGTTCGATGTAATATGCTGGCACGCAAGTTCGCACGTTGTAAAAGTAGAGTGAAAATAACGTTGTTCAAGGCGTTCTGTCAGTCGTTTTACACGTGCAGCCTGTGGGTCAGTTATACAAATAAGACCGTCAATGCTCAGCGTGTGCAAAACAACAATGGTTTCAGGGTGCTGATGGGGTTGCCTCGGTACTGTAGTGCGTCGGGGATGTTCGCAGAAGCACGCACTGACGGCTTCCATGCAATTGTGCGCAGAAGAGTCGCGTCCCTGATGCAACGCGTGAGGGGCAGCACCAACGGCATCCTGAAAGCCATTGCCAGAAAACCGGACTGTCCTATATTTGGCCACTAGATAACGCTACACAAGCAGCTGGCCAGTGTCCAATTATAGGGACTATGTCAATATTTTATTCTATTTTTATATTGTAATGTCACTAACATTAGATTTGTAAGTTATTGTATAGTCCTAACATTTATGGACTGGGCGGCCTGCAATAAATTTATTTTATTTGATTTGATAGGCAGTAGCGGATATAAGAAAGAAAAGAGAGAGCAAGATGGAACAGAATGTGTATTGTATTGTTCAGGAATCAGTGGGTATTTGCATTAAGAGGAAACACGGTCTAAAGAATAGGTATTTGAATAAAATTTTGCTGTTTCCCTCCACCAAATCTCTCCGTATACAGCAAGAAAGGGAGAACTGCAGCGCAGACCGATAATAGGCACTAAAATTGACTAAAACAGCATTACGTAGTCCCCTATTTCCTCCGTCAAAACTTGAGCAATTATCATATTTTATTCAAAAATTTTAAAAAAAACGCTTTACTTACATATGCCTCTATGTTTACATTTTATTGTTAATATTCGTATTATTTTTTTTGGAGGATGTCCAAAAATGACGTTTCTATTGGGAAATTTTCTCAGTTTTTGAAGGCTCCTACTTCTTATTGTAATTAGAATATGGGAAAAAACAAAACACAGGGGCATGGCCATGGTGGACATAGGTTTGAAGAAAAAATATTTTAAACTCTATTGTCATTAGCCAGGGAGGAAACAGGGGACTACGTTTGTATGGAAAAATGGCGCCCGCGTTTCCTCTTACCCGCGCGTCCGGTATGTAATTGTTACTCTATGCCGCGCACGTCGAGAATGTAGTTCGGTGGAATTGACAAAAAATAGTAGCTGAGTCACCGTGTACACGAAATGAAACTGCCGTAGCTCAATGCGACTTGTGTGGTTGGGTCTATCACGCACGTTAACTGACCTGAAGGAAGATCGTTACCCGGATGGATTTAACTATTGAGCCTTTTTTCTTGGCCGTTTCTGTACTTCGAAAGGCACGTCATGCCATTGGTGCCAGTTTCTATCACTGAATCGAAGTCGTAAAGCCGTATCAGATGTCTAATAGGCGGCTTGAAAAACTTGTGACAGTGGGGTTCGCCCAGTAGCCCTACATCCTCCACCAACCCGGACTTTCTTTTAAGATTCAAAATTCAAGATATTTATTCAAAGTAGGTGCAAATTACACTCTTTTTGATAGTTATACAATAGTAATTACATAGTGTCATTTGTGAACAATCAAGAAATAGACAATCATTAGTTAAAAACGTCAAAATCCAATCTTTGATATAATAGTAGTTTATGAAACTGTTGCATAATAATGGTTCTTAAAATACGAGTGTAAGTTAAAAAAACGAGCCGTAGGCGAGTTTTTTTATAGCATTACACGAGTGTTTTACTCGTAAGACCAAATTATGTGCAGTTTCATACACTACTTTATCTAATCTCATACATTGGGATTGAATCAACTAAAATACAAAGATCAAAGTTAAGAGTAAGAAAAAAATCCCACGAAATTCAGTAAGTACCTACAACAAAACGTGTCATAGCGCTGAATCCCAGCGCATCACCGCGCTTGCACTGAAGCGGACGGCGTCACAAACAGGTAAAAACAATGCTTTCACTGATCTCAGACATTTTTAAACAAGAATGAAAATTATCCACGAAATTCAGTATCTACAACAAAATTCAATGAAAAACCAACACATCACCGCGCATGAGTTAAAGCGGGCGCTGTCACAGACAAGTAAAAATTGGAATGAACTCTTTTTGTATTGCTGTAAAAATGGCGCGAAATTGATATGGAACTTCGTTGGTGATATTATCTCTTTGGTTTAACTTGTATCGTAATGGAAAAAAATACATTATAACATTATTTCTCTAACAAAATATTGTTATAATGTATTTTTTTTAAATGACGGTATTCTGTTTATAAAGTATGCCAATATAAACTCGTTTTGAAGTTGATAATGCGAACTTTATGATATGAGAGTAGATAAAACAAATTAAGTTATTAGAACATGAAAACAATATTACACGAGAAGTAATACATTTAAGTCATTTAATGTTATTAATGCCTTTGTCAAAAGTAGTCCAGTTCACACAGACAGCACCCGTTCACGAGTATGACGCGAGAGTCAGCCATCGCTCCCATCTACCATATTAGAGGGAAAGGAACGACCCGGCTCCCGATGCGCCACCACTTGGCCTACGTGTGTAGTATATGGCCTAATCTTCTCGAGTTTGGGAAGGGACCCGTGCCCGTACTATTCGTCATCGTCAAAATTCGAAAAAAATTTTAATCGTAATGCTGGATAGATTTGTTGACAGACTGAAAGGTTTCACCCTTGTTCACCAGCTCCAGCAAAGATCGCGTCATTCGGCCGCCGCGTCACAGCGGGCGTGGACTCCCGCGTGCGGCTAGCGTGCGCAAGCGCCGGCAGCCCCGCCCCGCGCGCCGCTTGGTCGCGCCGGCGCCCCGCCCCTCCCATACAAGGCGACTCCCGCTTCCAGCTGGACGGAGACCATCTTATTATACTGAGTAAGAAAGCTGTCTACCTAGCCCTAGCTATCAGGTGGAAAATGATATGAAATTTAGGCAGGCATCATAAATAAATGTCTCGTTGGAAAAGTTAAAAGGCGTACATTGCAACCAGGCGCAAGTGAGCGTTTGTCAGCTTTCTACTTAGTATCACTAGATGGCGACACTGTTGTGTTTACTAGTATTAAAGACAAACAATAAGGGATCAATATAGAAAGACAGGCTATTGCACGTGGCTTCGCCCACATGGATATCTCATGGACTGTGCTCGAGGTTGCTCGGTGCGTGAAATAAAGTTTTCCCCTATAATGTTTATCCAGTGTTTTGTCTATCTACCTTCCAAATTTCATCCATCCGTTTAGCCGTTTAGGCAAAATGTGCATCAAACAAAGAAACATCCATAATTTGGCGTTTAAAGTATTAGTGTGATGTTAAACTTTTATCCGACGCTCTTACGGTGAAGGAAAAACATCGTAAGGAAAGCTGCACATGCCTGCGGCGAAACTCGCAGGTTGTGTGTGAAATCGAACAACCCGCACTGGGCCCGCGTGGTTGACTAAGGCCTGATCGGCCTAATTTAGGATAGGCTCGAGCCCTTCGATAGGGACGTATATAAGCTGATATGATGATATCAAAGAGACCAACAGAAGGCCGGCCACGCACTGAGATGTTGCTATATCTTCAGTATAAGTGCAGGCAAAACGACGCGTGCTACGAAGCGAGATGTAAGAGACAACACATACTTCCATTGCAAGTCAGACGTACAACAGCTGATATTGCTTTATTAGTAAAGATTTCACAAAATTTGGTTGATTCCTCCGAGCTTCTATCTAAAGTTAATATTCGCGTCCCATCAAGATTAACTATCCGAAACCCGATCTATCTATCGACACCTACAACAAACACAAATTACAGACGCAACTCCTTTTTGATACGTGCTCCTAATGAATTCAACAAATTAACAGATTTTCCCCAAATTGATTTGTTTAATTCCAAGGTCCATACAGTTAAAGCTCTACTTTCTAAACATTGGTTCGATATGGTTCCCTAACTGTTGAAATTCAAAAGTCATCGTTTTATATTTTATTTTTTTGTTCATCTTTATGTTTTAACTTTTAACACCCTCTTAGATTTCGTTTAAGTTTATTTATACTTATTTTTGTTATTATTATTATTATTTTTAAGTTTAGCTAGCGTGTAGATTTGTACATGTGAAAACATATAAATAGTACTTAGTTTGTTAATTAGCTTTTTAAATAGTCATAAAATACTGTTTGTTTTCCAAATAAGGTAAAATAAATAAAATAAATAAATATCTGTGCTGACCTTAGGAAGGTAGTTGTGGCTCCACGAATGTACCGTTATATGATAATCGTTTATTACAAAGTGCTACTATTTACTACTACAGCGAGAAAACATTTCTCGGCTTTTGCGAGGGGATGTTTTCAACTTTTGTCACAATATTCGTAATTTCACTGATTTGAGAGAAAAGAGGGTCGGTAGCTCAACCGGTAACAACTCGGTTCTTCTAACCAAAGGTACCGGGTTCAAATCCGGACGGCCAATTTACCAATGAGTTTTTTGAAACTTACGTACATATACTCACCGATTACTTTAACGGTGAAGAAACCTGCACACACACCTGCGAAGAAACTCGAAGGTTGTGTGTGAAGTCGACCAACCCGCACTGGGCCCGCGTGGTCGACTAAGGCCCGACCGCCTTAATTCAAGGTAGGCTCGAGCCCCTCGGTGTGGACGTATATGAGCTGATACGACGATGAGACCTCATTGTATTAAACTCCTTAATTCAAAAATTCAAAATAATGATTTAAAAATAATAATAAGGAATTTAATGACATTTAATCTAGGTTATCGTTATTTAATTACAAATTTTGTTTTAGTTTCTAGATTACTCTTCTATATCTGCTTCGTATTTTAACGATTACTTATAAACTTGATTGCTGCACTGATCATTCTCCTGCAAAGTGGGAAGTTTATTAGTGTAAATATTATGTACTGAACCTTAATGTTTCAACGTATGCTAAAAACACACATATGTTTTTTTTATTTTGTACATGAAAAATTAATAAAAAATTGCTCAACTTAAGTGGCAGTGAGAGGGGATACATCTCGTAGACCAGATGACCGTTGGGGCAGTAAAATTATCGAGTGACGACCGTGCACCGGAAGACACAGCATAGGAAGAGTGGGACTCAGTGGACCGACGACCTGGTTAAATTGCTGAGCAGGACCGTTCGTTTTGGAAATTCTTGGGGGAGGCCTTAGTCCAGTAGACGTCTTTCAGATGATAGGATGATGATGAATCAATACAATCGTTTTAAAGGCAACAAATTCATAGAAAAACGTACAGCTGTTTTCATTTCGGAATTCACTCAGATTCAAAATTTCTCATCTCGCCCAAACCCCGGCTTGAGTCACTTCATAAGGGAAAAGGGAGAGGAATACAGGCGGTGCAACTTTGGCAACACCTTTTAAATTGAAGGTTGTGAGTACAACATTCGAGCAAAATGGCATCGCAGAATCAAAAAGTTTTGAGTAGTTGTGGCTTAGCGTTCGGACTGATGTGGGTTCAGCAAACTAGGTCGAGACTCGCGAGTGTGGCGCGGGTTTTAGGTAGCCACGCGCCTCGCGCCCCGCACCCCGCACCATCCCTACGCGACACTAACTAAACCCCCTTTAGTCACGCAAAAGGCTAAAGATGATGACGCTGTGATGTTTCAGAGCTGGATCGCAGCCTAGCCGATAACTACACGTGCCTTACGCGCAACCCGGAAGGCGAGGAGCGTGCCACGTGGGATGTGCACGCGCTGCCACCGCCCGCGCGCCCCGCGCCCCGCCTCGTGCGCGCGCAAGCTACCAGCCTCGCCATAGCCTGGACAAGGGACAGCGATGGAGTGGCCGTGCAACGTGAGTATCGCGCGAAACATATTGCGTTACCCGACCCAGGTGTTCGACGATATAGGCGAAACGCTCTCAGGTATCTAACGCTCAAGTTTTCATTAATTACACCAAATTTACAGACGTTGGTACTGTAGCTACATTTTTTTTAATTACAATAGAAAACCGCCTCCGTGGCGTAATGGTTAGTCCATTCGCTTCACACTGTGAGGTCGCGGGTTCGATTCCCGGTGGGATTAACTTGTAAGACTCGATTTGTTTGGTGGTAGGGCATTTTCTAAGCCCGCCTGGCTAGCGACCACCATCTTATCTAAGTCTTGCCACCAAACATCAGTGTTAACAACATTAATGTGTTCCGGCTTGTATATAAGATAACCAGTTCTCCATTGCGTTGGGGAATCTTGGTAAGCCCGCTTCCATCTTCGGCATCGTCGTCACTTACCATCAGGT
Organism: Coleophora flavipennella; assembly: GCA_947284805.1. Taxonomy (NCBI): domain Eukaryota; kingdom Metazoa; phylum Arthropoda; class Insecta; order Lepidoptera; family Coleophoridae; genus Coleophora; species Coleophora flavipennella. The sequence goes on from OX369266.1 coordinate 862,026, forward strand.
GAGATGATGCCAAGGCTCACCAATTGTTAATAAAAAAAAGGAAAAAGAATAGAAATTAAGTTAATTGATGATTTAACTTGAATACGAATCTCCTTAAACTGATCAGATTATATAGATGCCAGTCTATCTGTCTTAACTCTTGATGGAGATCAACAGATAATGCGAGTCTAGTGTCTTGATTTACTAATATGTATTAATTAAGTACATACCTACTTATAATATTTCAGTAAAGATTACCAGTAGGTAATGAGATGAGAAATGTCATTGTATGTTTATAAATACTGGATTAGTGTCCACCTTGACGCGAATCGTAAATGATTCTAGTCAGTACTGTCCATTTAAATTAGTCTTTATTTAGTTTATTTTGTATTATTATTATTATTTTGTGTATTTTCTGTAATTTACCGTGGGTCTATTGCCTGAATAAAGAATTTATTATATTATTATTATTATTTATTTCCCAGGTTACACAGTAGAATATGCACGCGATGACGAGCTGCAGTGGCGGTCACTGCAGCTGCCGGGCGACGCGCGCGCACATTCCCTGGAGCGACTCGCGTGCGGATCGCTCTATCGCGTGCGACTGCGCGCGCACAACGCCATTGGTGACTCTGAGCCCAGCGAGGAGCTCGTCGTGGCCACTAAGGGAGGGCGTGAGTTTACAATTCAAGTTACTTTGCACTAACTAGTTTCGGTCTGTATGACGTATTTTAAAGTGTAGTTTCTTCTGTAGTTTTTCAAGTACCAAAGCCTCATTCCACTTATGACCTGTTAATGAAGGGTTTAATTTATTTTTAAATTATTATTTTACTTCCTCAGTACAAGCGGTTACCTAAAAATTACCTTACCATAAATCTACTGTTATTTCTATCTTTTGAAATGATTGAAATCATGAAGGTAAAAATAGTGTGCCTGTCAGCTCCTACGCGCGACAAGGGTTTACTAATGAAAGTCTTTTTCGGCCTCATTGGCGTTATGTTAGTCCATTCGTTTCACACCAGAAGGCCGTGGGTTCGATTCCCGGCGGGGTCAACTTTGTTAGACTCGGTTTGGTTGGTGGTAGGGCATTTTCATAGAACGCCTGGTTAGCTACTACCATCTTGCCGCCAAAACATCAGTGTTAACAGCATTGGTGTTTTCCGGCTTGGAGATAAGATAGCCAGATCCCCATTCCGTTGGGGAATATTGGTAAGCCCGCTTACATCTTCGTTCTCGTCGTCAGTTATCATCAGGTGAGATGATGCCTAGGGCTTATTAATTGTGGATAAAAAAAGGTTTTGATATAAAAGAGGCATGTCACGCGGCTGACATCATCGTACGGAGCGTTCTGGCGGTAAATTCAAAACCATTAAAAATAACTTGGTTTTTAATCGCTTTTAATGAAGAAAATGGAATAAATAAATTACTTTTTTTTTGTTAAATATTTCATTCTAATCTTCAAATTGAAACAGTTTTCAAAAATGTGCAAAATACCATATTTAAATAAAAGAGTATAGTAACGTTGTATAGTAAAGTTGTATAGTAACCCCGGTGTAAGTCACGCAAATGGCATCGCTGCTGTAGTGAGAGTGAAACAGATAGTGAAATTTTCATACAGTTTGAACCATACAAACTACCTTATAAAATTTCTTGAAATTCTATGGGCCTATTCAAAATGTTTACTAAAAATTAGAAGAATTCAAAAAGTAAAAAGCGAACAGATAAGACGGAAAACTAAGTTAATAGATGCACTTCACTATGCTCTAAAACAGAAGTGACGATGGGCAGGTCACATAGCAAGATGCACAGACAAAAGATGGACATTAGACACAACCGTATGGAAAGGGCCAACAGGAAAAAGAAGAAGAGGGCGCCCTAGAAAAAGGTGGATAGACGATATAAAAGCGATAGCAGGAAGCGAATGGAGAGAGATAGCAATGGACAGAGAGGCCTGGAACACGCTGGAGGAGGCGTATACCCTAGAAGGGGTTCCGATCAATGACGATGAAGGCAGTAACGACAGAGATTAAAACAGACATATTTACATTATATACTTAAAACCACTACATGTCGTATTCCAACTAATATTTTTTTTATATAAAATTTTAATACACCTAATTAAAATGCATGTGAATTAATGTAGATCGGAAATAAATGGGCTTTATTATTATTATGTTTGCTTATATTGTGTATAATGTTTCATAATAATTTTGATCCATCCAATTGGAAGGAGTTTGTGTAAGGCCAACATAAGATTGTTTTGTTTTCGGCATTCTTGCTGACCATATCTACTTTTGAATTAAATGCCTTAGATATTATTCCTCGAGCATAAACCTATGCACTGTTTTGCAGGATCGAAACCAGCAGCCGAAAAGGACTTGATCGCCGCCAACAGCACGTGCGTTCGCCTCAACCTGCTGACCTGGGACAGCAACGGATGCCCGCTGGCGCCGTTCCAGGTCTCCGTGCGCTTCATCGGGGAGTCTCCGTGGCGCAGTCAGCTGGTGCCGCCGGGGGCGCAGCCCGTCGCGCTTTGCAGCCTGGCCGCAGCCACCTGGTACCAGCTGAGAGTGGTCGCTTCCAGTGAGGCGGGGACCACGCTAAGGAATTACTACTTTTCCACATTGACTGAAGATGGAGGTAAGATTTTTAAAGTCTGTAGAAAAAACTGGCTAAATGCGACTTGAAGTCACAGAAACAGGGCTCCGCACCAAAACTTTAACTACCAACAGACCAAGACCTCTTTACTCTTGGTAAATAGGGGTCTACTTATTGTGGACATCAGAAAATTATTTTTTCCTGGAGGAACGGAAGGATTTGTTTAGATTTTATCGTAGATTTTTCTGTGATCTATGCATTAAACCTCATACACTGTGACTTTTTCAAAATTTCAACAACTAGGAATTTTGGAGATACTCCCCTTAACTGGTAAATTTTCGCCTATTTTCTTAAATAGTAACTACAAAACTATATATTAAAATTATAAAAAAAATATATATTTGAGATTCTCACGACAAGCCCTTCCGTTTGATATGGCCCACAAAATATTGAATTTTTTTTTTTAAATTCCTAATTTACCCCCTAAGAGTGCCCCCCATGTTTTAAATTCATTTATTTACGTTATACTTTCGTCTTTGATTCACCAACTTACATATGTTTACCATATTTCAACTCTATCAGTCCAGTAGTTTAAGAGCAAATTGACTGTGACAGACGGACGGACAGACAGACACACGAGTGATCCTACAATGGTTCCGTTTTAACGGAACCCTAAAATTGGTTTATAATGATGAGCAGAGATCCTCGGTATAGTTTACACCCACGTACCTAGTTAATGAAGCATAGCGAGGGTTGTCAAAGTTCATTGATTTCAGAGCGGATACCAGCGCCAGCGCAGTTCCCGCCTGACGACGAGAAGGGCGCGGAGCACGCGACGGCGCTGCTGGCGGCGGGGTGCGCTCTGGTGGCCGCGCTGCTGCTGCTGGCTGGTCTCGTGTGGATCAGAAGGTAACTATAAATCCAAGAAGGACAGCACCCTCAAAAAACGAGTAGCTCATCCTTGGTCTGTTGGGGTCTCGACAACAGTCCGACATTGGCCATCCTCGCCCGCTAATGCATGCCGCAGACGTGACAAGTCCAGTCACATTTTTCGGTGTTTCCTTTAAGATTTTGTGGACATGAGAACAGGGCAGTGTTCCAGATTCTGCACGCCTTTTTTACACCTAAAACCTACGCCCAGTGACAAAATATTTTTTTTATTAAAAATTTGAGTGCGTTTGACTATATCTCACCTGATGGTAAGTGACGATGTAGTCGAGGATGGTACACGCAAACTCAAATAATGCCTATTCACTCTCGCCTTAAAGATCCCCAAATTATAGGAGTCGGGAAACACAGACGCAGGCAAGGAGTTCCACTCAATCGCTGTCCGCATTATAAATGAAGGAACATAAGGAATAACAAGGAATTATCACGCATAAATTCCTAAGAATCTTTTAGTTTTGTTATTTCTTCACTCCTTTCTTTGGGATTATTTTGCCACAACGGTGAAACTCTGTTTTGTAGTTCTGGTACATGTCCCTCCTTAAGCTCTGGTTTCCTAGGATAGCGGTGCCGTCATATAGCGGCCGTAATACAACGTTGTCTATGTAAACAAAATGGCGTGGTTTCTTAGAGAGCGGTGTTTGACACCGTAACGTCAAAAAGCGGTGCCGTCATTTGCATGACGGCCGTCTTGACGGTGTCGGCTGTTTTGTTGAACGTTTTTTTGATAGCGGTGAAGCATTTTTTTAAATATTTTGTGTTTTTTTGTCGGAAACGACACAAAATGAGTTCTAACTCCAACTGGTGCAGCTTGGACGACGAAATGTTAATATATTTCGTACGTAACCATCCAGCTATTTATAATAAAATACAAAAAGTAAAGACTATAGAAAAGCTCAATAAAAACTGAATTGGTGGCGTAAAATTGGAGAAATATTAAATAAAACAGTTTAGTGAGTATGCAATTGATGAACGGTTTAGTTTTCATGACCGACTTAATACGGCCGTGGAACTTTCCACACGTCGGCACAGTAAAGATGGCCGTCTTTTTGCGTCCGTATAATACGCCCGCTATATGACGGCACCGCTATCCTAGGAAACCAGAGCTTTAGCAAGTGTTGATCAATCAATCAATCAAAATAATAATATTTTAAATAGGTGTTTACGCACACCTTTAAATAGTCAAAAAAAAATTAATGAATATTACAAATAATGTCATGATTCAGATTACTGTCTCAGGTAATGGTATTTGTTATAGAATCAACATACATATCTTTTTAATTTACATAATCTATTATTTTATAATTCTAGAGCACGAGCATTTTTTGACATGAGTCTTGAATTTATTCTCTGACAAACTAATTACATTTTCTGGAATTTTATTGTAGAATCTTATACACTGCCCTACAAATGACTTTTAAACCTTACTCAGTCTCGTAAAGGCTATATTTATTTTATTTACATTTCTTAAATGATTTACATTTCGTTAATGATTATTTGTGTTCCAGCCCGTCGGTGTCGTGCCTGAAGGGGTACGAGCAGGGCGGCATCTCGGACGAGGCGGAGAAGGCGCCGGAGACGCGCGATAACCGCCGCAACTGCCAGCAAGTGTACACCTCCTCGCCCATCAAGAGCGCTGTGGGCAAGAAGGAGCAGCAAGGTGGGGGTTCTCCTTTGCTACCAGTTGTTCTCTAGTCTAGACTACCGAGTCAATGTAAAACTTAAGGGTCACCAGAAGGCTCGAGTTTCCATACAAACATAGTTCCGCTTAAATAAAAAAACAAAATGCCGGATTGAATGCAAACTTTGCAAATATATTAAGTAGATATCGATGTTTTGTAAATTTCAACATAACTAAACCAAGGCTAAAATTAGTTTTGTACTGATAGTTTGAAACTGGTTCTATTTTTATCCGTTTTATATTAGTACATCGAAAACTAATTACAAACATCGATATGTGTCTACACAATATATTTGCAAAGTTAGCATTCAATCTGGCATTTAGTTTTTGTATTAAAGCGGTTTGTATGGAAACTCGAGCCTCCTGGGGACCCTTAAGTTGGAACTCTACCTGTGACTTTAACATTTTCTTAATCAATAAGATAAGACATTTTCTGAGACAAGAAGGGACCCAGACAGACCTTGTTATCTTTTAGTCCAAACCTAGAAGCTTAGCCATTTTCCGAAAGATAGGAAGGGATCAATAAAATCCAATCATCACTGAAGCTTTTACTAGAGGTCCGAAGACTGAAACGTTTTGAGCGCCAAAACCAAGAAGTTTTGATTTCCATGACGATAGTAAAATAATACATTTTGCCACACACGGGACAGATACCATAATACATGAAAACCAATCATTCTGTTACGAGTCTTTGAATGAGCTACACCTAAAAAGACAATGAAATGGGTAAGAAAATGAGTTGGCGTATGTTGGTATTGGACTTACTAGACAGTTCGTCAGAGTAAGAAGCTGATTTTGAATTTGACCTACATGTTGCTTTTACGAAAGTAGCGTGATACTTACACCCTCCTCACTCCACACCGCAGACTTCCCCCGAACACACCCGCGCCTTGCGATTTTTTTTATTCACAATTGATAAGCCCTTGGCATCATCTCATCTGATGGTAAGTCACGAATGACGATGATGCCGAAGATGGAAGTGATCTTACCAAGATTCCCCAACGCAATGGGGGATCTGGCTGTCTAAGCTTCAAGCCGGAATATATCAATGCTGTTAACACTAATGTTTGGCTGCAAGACTTAGATAAGATTGTGGTAGCTAGCCAGGCGGGCTATGATAATGCCCTGCCACCAACCAAACCGAGTCTTATAAGGTTGGCCTCGTCGGGAATCGAACCCGCGACCTCCTAATGTGAAGCTAATGGACTAACCTTTACGCCACAGAGGCGGTAAACATTTTTTTGAATCATGCTGTATTTATCTTAAGATAAATATATGTGCGTTTATTTTATCTTACTATCTATCAGATGTATATTTTCTGCACCATGTGTTTCATTCATATCAGCTCATATATGTCCCCACCGAGGAGCTCGAGCCTACCCTGAATTAGGGTGATCGGGCCTTAGTCGACCACACCGGCCCAGTGCGGGTTGGTCGACTTCACTTTACACACAACCTGCGAGTTTCTTTGCAGGCGTGTGCTGGTTTCCTCACGATGTTTCCCTTCACCGTAAGAGCGTCGGATAAACGTATATATGAAATCTAAATTCGAAATCACATTGGTACGTGGCAGGTTCGAACCATGTGTGTGTACATTCATCGATTTCTATGAAGAGCGATATTGTAAGATATCTGTTATATGTTAACGTGTGTTGAAATGTTGAAACATATGTTCCAGAGATGTACGAAATCAGTCCATACGCGACGTTCAGCATGTCCGGCGGCGCGACGGGGGCGGGCGCGGAGCGCGAGGGCAGCATAGGGGGTGCGGGAGGCGGGGTGGTGGGGAGCGGCACGCTGCGCACGTTCGGGCGCGCCGAGCCCCCCCTGCTCACCGCCGCGCCCCCCCAGCGCCATAAACACCGCTCGCCAACCAACTCGGGTCAGTATTACCACTAAATGTGTTCCTTAATCTTTACATTACCTATTCTATTCAATTTTTTATTATTCATAATTGGTACATAAGCCGCAGATACATAAAATAATGTACGCATTGTTGAGATACCTGCGAACAAGGACCCATCTACATTATAGTACCGGAATACTGCGACCTAGCTTTCTCAGTTTTATTTTCCGTAGAAGGGCTCAAGGTATAAAAATAGCTTTTTGTCCCAGCCGACAAGATCGTCATTAATTCATCATTCTACGTGATTCTACCATCACGGCTTGGTGGAGTGACTCTTTTTATGTCAATTTTTTTTTATTCACTATTGGTAAACCATTGACAACATCTCACCTGTTGGTAAGTGACGATGTTGCCGAAGATGAAAGCGGGCTTACCAAGAATCCCCAACGCAATGGGGAACTGGCTATCTTATCTTCATGCCGGAACACATCAATGATATCAACATTGATATTTGGCGGCAAGACTTAGATAAGATGGTGGTAGCTAGCCAGGCTGGCTTAGAAAATGCCCTAAACCAAACCGAGTCTTACAATTGACCCCGCTGGGAATTGAACCCGCGACCTCCTGTGTAAAGCCGGTGAACTATGCCTTTGAGCTACGGAGGTGGTTACATAAAATCACGTCAAGTCCCGCTTTCATTATGTTTTTAAAAGAGATTACAGTTCCGAAAATATTTTTAAATTTAACCAGAGCCTGGAAAAACTCACCTTTGATGAAATTTTTGAAGATCAAGACGTATAATGCATTTATTAAATTTCATGATCTTATAAGCCCCTTCTATAATCTATGTTTCTCGAAACTCAAAATTAAATATTCCAATAACAAAAAGAAAAAGTAGGTCAGTAAAAGTCTTAAAAAAACTGTAAAACTAAAATGCTGCTCACATACAAATACTAGTAATACAAAACTGAGGCAAACAGATTAAAATATGTAAATTTTTCAAAATCGTTAAAAACATGTAATACATAAACTTAAAAAAAATGTAATATTAATTTAATAAATGCTAGTAAAAATAAAAGTAAAACAATTGGACAATCATTAACAATGAGGTCGGCTGTAATACAAATACTTCCAGTAAAGATGAAATTGATTGCATCAAGAAAGAAAATAAGACTATAAAAGATCCCATCAAAATAGCAACTACATTTAATGAATATTTTATCAATGTAACTAACCTAAACACCAATATGAATAAACAGAGTCCTAAACAAAAAATAACTTTCAGCTATCCTCAGTCAATGTTTTTAAAGCCATTGACTGAAGTCTGGAAAGAGGTTATCTCCCTAAATAACACAAAATCTGAAGGATTCGATGAAATATGTACCAAGATTATTAAAGCCTCTATACAAAATATAATTATTATTCTCACGCACTTAATAAATTTATCATTCAAAACAGGATCTTTTCCCGATTTACTAAAAGCTCCGATTATTAAGCCTCTATTCAAAAAAGGCGACAGAAGTGAAATGAATAATTACCGCCCTATAGCCCTCATTCCTGTATTTTCTAAAATTTTTGAAAAGTGCATGTTTAAGCGTCTACGTGAGTACTGTGAAAAATTCAATGTCATCCGACCGGAACAATTTGGATTTCTGAAGAACAAATCAACGACGCTTGCCGCGTTTAATCTTTTGAAAGAGGTCTTAAGTAACGTTAATAAAAAAGAATTAACCACAGTACTCTTCCTTCATCTGAGCAGGGCATTTGATTTTGTCGCTCACGATATTCTTGTCGGAAAATTGGAGGATTTGGGTATAAGGGGTGTACCTCTGGATTGGCTTCAATCCTATCTTAGTGTCAGAAAACAACAATTTTCTTTAATTATTTATATAAAACAATAAAAATGAGGTTATTCCATTTAACTCAAATTGGCAGTTCAACAGATACGGTGTCCCTCAGGGTAGTGTATTGGGTCCCCCTTTATTTCTCATTTATATAAATGACATAGTTGAAGTTACAAATCATAAATGTATAATGTTTGCAGACGACATCTCTATAATAATAATTACCAAAGGTAAAATTAATAATGACATAATTAAAATCCATGAAACTGACATAAAACAACTATGAATACAATTATAAATTGGCTTGAACTAAATAATTTGCAAATAAACTTGACGAAAACAAATTATATTAACTTTAATCACAAAAAAATTTAAATCAAAATAATTAATTACAATTACAAATCAAATACAAGAATTCTAACATAGACGAGTTAAACGAAACGAAGTTTCTGGGTCTAGTAATTAATAAACAATTGAATTGGGACTCTCATATCGAAAGCATTACTGAAAAGATTAACAAATTTGCATATGCACTAAAATGCTTGCGAAACCTAGCTGATAAACCAACCCTGCTAACTACTTGCCACGCTTATGTAGCTTCAACCCTGCGATATGGACTTCATATCTGGGGGAACGGCACGGACGTAGAGAGAGTTCTATTAGCACAAAAGAAATGCCTACGCGCAATGACCGGAATGTCACCTTTAGATTCGTGTAAACCTTTGTTTGGATATCTTGGTTTATTACCCCTGCCTTGCCTATATCTTTATGAGGCCTGCATTTTCGTGAAACAGCACTCACAAATATTTGTTACGGCAAGTGACGTTAACCCTAGATGTCGACGAAGCTCTCACAGTCTAGTTTTTTTAAACTCCACTGTCAGAAAAATACAACCGGCGTTGTCTATGTATGTGTATTAGACTTTACAATAAACTACCGAATAATATCAAAGATTTACCAATTAAAATATTCAAGACAAAATTGTACAAATGGCTTAACGATAAAAACTATTATAATGTAAAAGAATTCATGCAATAATGTAATCCATTTTTTTTATTATTAATAATTTTATGTAATACTTTATTATTCGAACTGACAATATTGTTTATAATTTGATTTATATCTACCTGCACTGACACTATTTTGCTTGCTTATTTTTATAAGCGAGACTTGATGTACCTTATCCACTCCCGTGGCGCAGCCACGAAGGGCCCCGACAGTTGAGCAAAATGGCGGTTCTGGCAGCGCCATCTGAAATGTACTCGCCGCGGGCCAGACTCTGGTTTTCGCTAGGGGAGTGGTTATACTTTAATTAGTTCATCTTAAACGCCATGTTTCCAGCGAATAAATGATTTGAATTTGAATTTAAATTTGTCATTATGAATAATCATGAAAGTTTAAAGTGTTACATGTCCCTTTTATTTTTATGACGACAAAGTAACAGTTGGCATTTTTTATACCACACACGGAAGCCAAATTCGGGATGGTGGAGATTGTAGGGTTGCTGGCGAACCCCATTGTCAGAAGTTTTTCAAGCCGTCTATAAGACAACTGAAGCGGCTTAACGCTGCCATGTAGTGATAGCAACCGGCTTTAAAAGTTTAACGTGCCTTGCAATGCACGGAAACGGTCGACGAAATACCACTAATAGTCAACCACGTACATCGCTCTGACGTACGATTATTGAACTTTTCAAGGCGAGAGTGAATAGGCATAGTAGAGTTTGCGTGTACAATCCTCTACTACATCATAACTTTCCATCAGGTAAAATGTAGTCAAACCACACTTATAAATTAGATGGACTCAAACAATGCGTAAATAAAATGGCACGCAATTTAAAATAGTTAGATTATTCTTATTTTCTTCTTTAGTCTTTACAGCCACAGTGCAGGCCTCTTGCAGTTAACGTCATTTTATTAATTTCGGTCTCAATTCAGCATCTTCAAAGATACAAATGTTCAAAGAAAAATAAACATGCAATTAATTAAATGATACGAAAATGTAGCGCGTACTTTTGGTAGGTAATTGTCGGTAAAACTAAACTTTATTCAATGACTTCTATATTCCTGGCGACTTTATTCCATGCTAAAAACAAGGAATAATAATTCCAGTCTTTGCTTGCGTTCAGTGTTCATTTGATTTGCTTTCAGACGAGTACACGTTGTCGAGGGCGATGACGCTGATGGTGCGCCGCTCGGAGTCCGACTCGGAGTCGAGTGGCTCCTGCGCCGAGTGCGCCCCCAGCGTGTCCTACCGGCTGCCGGTGGCGCCCGCCAAGGGTGAGTAACATCTTTCAGACGAGTACACGTTGTCGAGGGCGATGACGCTGATGGTGCACCCCTCGGAGTCCGACTCGAAGTCGAGCGGCTCCTGCGCCGAGTGCGCCCCAGCATGTCCTACCGGCTGCCGGTGGCGCCCGCCAAGGGTGAGTCACATCTTTCAGACGAGTACACGTTGTCGAGGGCGATGACGCTGATGGTGCGCCGCTCGGAGTCCGACTCGGAGTCCAGTGGCTCCTGCGCCGAGTGCGCCCCCAGCGTGTCCTACCGGCTGCCGGTGGCGCCCGCCAAGGGTGAGTCACATCTTTCAGACGAGTACACGTTGTCGAGGGCTATGACGCTGATGGTGCGCCCCTCGGAGTCCGACTCGAAGTCGAGCGGCTCCTGCGCCGAGTGCGCCCCCAGCATGTCCTACCGGCTGCCGGTGGCGCCCGCCAAGGGTGAGTCACATCTTTCAGACGAGTACACGTTGTTGAGGGCGCTGACGCTGATGGTGCGCCGCTCGGAGTCCGACTCGTAGTCGAGCGGCTCCTGCGCCGAGTGCGCCCCCAGCGTGTCCTACCGGCTGCCGGTGGCGCCCGCCAAGGGTGAGTCACATCTTTCAGACGGGTACACGTTGTCGATTGCGCTGACGCTTATGGTGCGCCGCTCGGAGTCCGACTGGGAGTCGAGCGGCTCCTGCGCCGAGTGCGCCCCCAGCGTGTCCTACCGGCTGCCGGTGGCGCCCGCCAAGGGTGAGTCACATCTCAAAATCAGATAAAAGCTAAGTATTAGTTTTTATTGCCGAGGGATAAAATGAAGCAATTGCAGGTCGAACATATGTTTGGCTTTAAATGAAACGAGACAAGCAATTTTAATATCCGACGAGGTATGTAGTGCTTTTATCGGAAATCGCAAGAAAATAAAGTACGAGTAAAAATCTCCTTGACGTGGATAAAGTATTATTCTGAATTACATTATCTGCTTGGGTAGTTATCACATTTAATTCACAAGTACTTAGTGAAGGTTCTTAAAATAAAATTAAATACTTGCAAATCAAATTTACTTTATCTCTGGCAAAGATGCTACATGTCACTGGTATCTGAAGTTTCTGTCTTCTTACTCTACTACAGACACAGTACAAAGATATACACTTCTTGACTAGGTGTAAATAACAAATTTCATAGAAAAAAATTATACAGCTACGCTTTACATACTTTCTCGCGAAGTCTTCACCGTCTGTCGTAGTCGGGCATACACAAAACAAACAATGAACATTACACTACTAATAGCAAAGTAAGGTATATGAGACTAGATGAAAAATTTAAAAATACTTTGGGTTTGTATGGGACTCAGAGTTTTCCTGGAATAACGAAGTGCTCAGAGCAGTAGGCCTTATTGAGTCCTAATTAATCACAAAGTTCCATTAAAATCGCTCCAGCCATTTTGAGAAAAAGTAACAAACAACCTTGATTTGTATGGAAGGTACCTTATTTCAATTTTTTTCACTATAGGCCATATTATTTATAGTAACTTACCGAGTTTAAAAAAATCGTTAGCCTTTATTGAATAAAAAAATACGAAGTGATTTTTGCTATGGTTGCAACCACGAAAAATCCAGATAGGAGAAAATTTAAAAAACACCTGAAGATATAAAAATTCACCTCAATCCGTCCAGTAGTGTCGGACGTACGTATAGACACACACACACACTCACACACATTTTTATTTTTTGTTTTTAGACTATTAGTGTAAGACAATCGATCCTCATCAAAATCTCAACTTTGATTTTTTTAAAGTTTTTACTGTGCAACTTGGTCGGCGTGATTATTATGTATCATCATCATCATCATATCAGCCGAAAAACGTCCACTGCTGGACAAATGCCTCCCCAAGGATTTCCACGATGACGGGTCCTGCGCTGCCCGCATCCAATTCGGCTGGGCAGCATTCGGGAAGCTTCGCAATATCTTCACGTCCCAAATACCGCAGTGTTTCAATACTAAGGTCTTTGACCCGTGTGTTACTATGTATAATCATGCCAAATTACAGCTTTCTAGTATTAATAGGCTCTGAGCTGAGCAACGGACACACGGACAGAAAGACATGGCGATGACTTTGGAACTTTAAAAAGATATATGCATGCATTAACATGAAAATAAATGGTTTAAAACCTTCTGAAGACACCTTTTACTAACTAGACATTGACTTATATAATTGAAAACGCTAAACACGTTAAAAAACCGACTTCCATCGGAACAGTTTAGTACATTTTTGCATTATTATTTTTGGTTTTTGTTAATTTTCTAAAAAAGTACTACACCGATTTTGATAAAATTTAAATGGAACCACACGAGAAGCAGTAGCTTTTTAATAAAAAAGGAATCATAAAAATCGGTTTACCCAGCCCAAAGTTATGAGGTAACAAACATTAAAAAAATATACAGACGAATTGAGAACCTACTCCTTTTTGGAAGTCGCTTGAAAATCTGGCTGGAAACCGCTGCATGTGAGTGGTCTAGAACCGTGCTGGGTGCTGAGTACTGAGGGGATGAGATGCTGACGATGGGATGTGTTGATTACAGAGGAGGTGTTCCGCACGGTAACGGACTCGTCAGCGGAGTCGACGGGCGACTCGCGGCGCGCCGACAAGCGCCGCCGCCCGCGCAGACACCACACCCCCTCGGGCTCCAGGTAAACAACACAATTTTTCCCACCTATCCCATCTAGCACTGTCCCCCAGCTTGACAACTGGATTTTTTTCCCAGTTGTCACCGGGATGACAAATGTTCCCATCTATGTTCCGCTTAGTGCCAAAGTCAACGCTCTGTATGGTCGAGATTTGAGATGAGGTGTGAAGGAGCTGGTTGTTCTCATAAACATATATTTTAACCATGGAATTATACTTTCCAGTGATCAAGAGTGAAGTTAGTATTGTGATGGCATAAAAACTTGAGATTTTGATGGGGATCAATTGTCTCACATACTAGTATGACAACATAAATTGAAAATTTAAAAACCTCGACAAAATATCTTTAAAAAGTAGAAAATAATATTTTTTGGCCCTATACGTTTAATATAAGTATTATGTTTTGATCTAAGAGTCGTCGCGCAGGGGGACCGCTAAGTTGTGAAATTGTTAGTAATTAGTTGTAGTAAAGTAAAACAGTTGTATTCTGTTTTTATTTTATTAACTTAGCCGTCCCCCTATGCGACGAATCTTAGATCAAAATATAACTACTTACGAGTATATTAACTTAAAGGGTCAAAACATATTATTTTCTACTTTTTAGAGGTTTTTATGTGGGGGTAGGGATTTAATTTTTTAATTAAATTTTTAAATTTTACTTCATGCTTTTTAACATATCCCAAACACGATACTCTGCTGTAAGTTGGTAAGGAGTTAGGCATCCTTCAAATATCAGGAGATGCTGCAGCGTCGGGTCCAGGTTACCATGTTTATTTCTAAAACCTATTCATTGAGACTATTCCAAATGTGCCCAAACACGATTAATCTGATGTTAGTTGCCGAGGACTTACTTATCCTGCAGATTCCAGGAGATGCTGCAGCATCAGGTCAAGGTTAGCATGTTCAATCTCACACCTATTTATTGACCCGGACAGAAGGTAGCTGAATCTAGGAAAAATATGTATATGGTACTTCCCAATTAAATATGTATATGGTACTTCCCAATTAAATCCAGGTGTCTTACAACACGGGGAAATAACAACCATTTAAAGTAAATTGTACCTTTCAGATTTTTTCTGGAATAATGAACTATTTAGTGTTTACTACACTGCCTTATTAATTAACCGAGCTCGGGCAAAAATGCTTTCGTATGTTCGGATGTCTGCCTGTTCTCCTCTACATGTCGCATTTTTAACCAATTCTCATGAAGTATTGTATGCTTGCGATAGTAGGTTCTTGGTGGAACACTGAACTGAACATATTTAGGTTTTTTTCTTGCACTATCCCACAATTAATGTAAATAAAACAAAATTTGTTTATACTGCAACCGGTTTCGTGATCATCTTCAGGCAGTAGACTACTTTATTTCAAAGTGAGGGTAGTGTGATACTTACTAAAAATAGGGATAACAGTTTCTAAAAAAATCTACCAAAACGGTAGTTTTTGTGTCATACTAGTACCTAAATAAATAAATAAGATAACAATTGTATCTGAATGTCAAATTTAAAATGTCAAATTTAAAATTAATAAAATTACAAATGTCAGCTTAGGTTTTTGAATTTAAATTAAAATAACCTAAAACAGGCGATGTCGAGAGATGTGTCTGATCGTTAGGCAATGGAAATTTGGTTGTTAGTCTCTGTTTGTTTAATTCCAGGGCTTCAAGGGCATTTAGTTTGCTTCCGGAAACCGGTTGCAGTATAAACAAATTTTGTTTTATTTACATTAATTGTGGGATAGTGCAAGAAAAAAACCTAAATATGTTCAATTCTCATGAATATTTGTGAGCAATTATATTGATTATTTTTGTTGATTCAGCTTTTGGAATTTTTTCAAAATGGCGGAACCATGGAGGTTGAAAACGTACAAAATATCATATTTCAGCCATTTCTTAAAACTAGCGAGGTCAGGAAATCTGATGATGATCTATCCGACCGATTTTAGTCACGGCGACCACTTCGACTCCTAGTCGGTTTGCCGCGCGTGCGCTCGAAGATGGTCTATGTAGCCAATCTTCGCAGCGAAACTCCTCGCGCACTGAGGGCATTTAAGTATGCCACCCTCGTAATTGTATGAAATGGTCGCAGGTGGTCGGGCCTTTAACTGGTCGCGTTTAGTATCAAGGTCAGCTTTAAAATCTATATATTGTAAAAGTCCATTCATTTCATTTATTTATTTTAGAATTAAATTACATTTTATATGAAAATTCGCAAATAACCACAAAAACAATAGAAATAATAGCAAGTGATTTAATGATGATCAATAGCCAGTCTAAAATGTATAATGTCGTAAAAATACATGTAACATAGTAATAAAAAATTAAATTTGAAATGTCACACAATGTCACAAGTAAATATCATTAAAAACATGTCAAAGAAGTAATAATAATTTAAATTGTCATCATAATTAATAATCATATATTGTAAAATAGACATTCAGGCTTTAACATTGTATTATATTTGTAACAGTAGCGACCCGAGACTGCACCGAAACTAAATGGTATATACTAAGTTACCTCTTCCTCATCACATTTCAAACCCGATCCTACAGAGCTTGTTCACAATATCTGAGCGCCAGTCCAAGTTAAGACCTTCACCCGGGTTTTTCATACCCTTATAGTCATTTAAAGCCACAAACATCATGCGCTTACATCACTTATTTTAATTGTAAGTACTGTCAAATTATTAGGAAATTCTTGATGTCACTTAGATCGTTGGTGAACCACAATACTCGCCCTCGCTCACACCTGTCGCGCCATCTATGAGCACATGGCGGTATCATTGTGACGCTACGCTACGACATCGTAGCCGTACTACGAATCCAGCGTAGCTCGTAGCATCGTATAGTTGCTGCAGACAGATATCTGTTACGGCTACTTGACACTAGATGTTGTTCCCCAAGTTCATTTTCAAGTCGACAAATGTTATTTTTTCAGGTACCAACAGCGGGAGCAGGAGAGAAGGGATTTCACGATACACGTATAATTACAAAGACAATAAAGACTGCTAAAAGCGTAACTTTAAAAATTATTAAAACTATCAATTGTTAAAAGTTCTTCTCGTTTTAGATAATATTGAAAAAAGTTAGACTTATTTGGAAGAATTTAGTTAAGTAAATAAAAATTGTAAATATTTTTTTTATCCGTTTTGTACATTGTATTTACGTCAAGGCCTATTTGGACATAAAAATTAGTAATGAAATAACATTGGTAGTACAAATAAAAAAATGTATTTTTTTTTCGTTCTGAGTTCATTTAATTTGTTGAAGAAGTTTGTTAGGTTAACCCCGTGGGTTTGTTAAGTTTTACCCTGTGGTGTTCAGTATAGACACAATATTGTACCCGTTCCTACATAACAAATCTATAATAGGTAGATACAGTCCTGTTTTTAACAAACAATAAAAAAAAAAAAATATTACCATCAATAGTTACCACTGTGAGTTAGAGTAACCTACACAATGTTAACAATTTCAGTTTTTACTTATATGTGAATATTAAGACTGTATGTATATTATTGTATAATTTTGTAAGCATTTTACGAAGTGCCAAAATTACTTTCTTTCTATCAACATGACGCGTCAACCAATCACCGCCCTGCGTTTAACGATTGGTTTGTCTGTAAATATTTTTAATAAAATTAACGAATATAAATGTATGGGTTTTATTTAGTAGTCGTAGTGACAACAAAGAGAGTACAGAGAGTGACTGGCAGGAGGAGCTTGTATGGGAGGGTGGCAGGTCATTGGTGGCCATCTAAATATATATAACTCAAAGGTGACTGACTGACTGACATAGTGATCTATCAACGCACAGTCCAAACCATTGGACGGATCGGGCTGAAATTTGGCATGCAGGTAGATGTTATGACGTAGGCATCCGCTAAGAAAGGATTTTAGGAAATTCCCACGGGAACCGCAAAAATCGGGATCTGCGCGGGCGAAGCTGCGGGCATCCACTACTATTCCATAAATTTCTTATTTTTACCCAAGTAAGAAAAAATGACAGTTATTTTTTTGACAGTCTATTTATGTATGTAGTGTCCGTATGTTTATCTGTTCTCTCGTAAAACCCTAAAACCGATTTTGCCAAGTGTGGTGTCTTTAGATTTCTGCCATCGTTCCGCGTGTCAAAGGATATACGAGTATATCACTAAATAAACTAACCACTCCGGTAGTACCGACAGAAGTTAAAACTTTTTACAGTTTTAAAAATTTTTAACCCTCCGAGTGTACCTGGTGCCCAACTTACAGTTTTATAAGTTTTGACACTCCGAGTGTTCCTTGTGTTACAGTTTTATAAGTTTTGACCCTCCAAGTATTCCTGGTGCCCAACGTGCCTAAAGAAAATTTCACTTTAAAAACTCAAAATTGTGGATTTTATGAGTGAATTACACAACTCAAATAAATTTGGATCGGCCAGATATTAGTTCCAAGAAGTTTCAAGAAATAAACTTCATTTGCACTAGCGACACAAGGGATCTTGAACTGCACTGCGTTGTATGGAGCACACTAACGACACTAGGGATTTTTAACTGCATTGCGTTGTATGGTGCGCACTAGCGACACTAGGGATCTTGAACTGCACTACGTTGCATGGAGCGCACTAGCGACACTAGGGATCTTGAACTGCACTGCGTTGCATGGAGCGCACTAGCGACACTAGGGATCTTGAACTGCACTACGTTGCATGGAGCGCACTAGCGACACTAGGGATCTTGAACTGCACTGCGTTGCATGGAGCGCACTAGCGACACTAGGGATCTTGAACTGCACTGCGTTGCATGGAGCGCACTAGCGACACTAGGGATCTTGAACTGCACTGCGTTGCATGGAGCGCACTAGCGACACTAGGGATCTTGAACTGCACTACGTTGCATGGAGCGCACTAGCGACACTAGGGATCTTGAACTGCACTGCGTTGCATGGAGCGCACTAGCGACACTAGGGATCTTGAACTGCACTGCGTTGCATGGAGCGCACTAGCGACACTAGGGATCTTGAACTGCACTGCGTTGCATGGAGCGCACTAGCGACACTAGGGATCTTGAACTGCACTGCGTTGCATGGAGCGCACTAGCGACACTAGGGATCTTGAACTGCACTGCGTTGCATGGAGCGCACTAGCGACACTAGGGATCTTGAACTGCACTACGTTGCATGGAGCGCACTAGCGACACTAGGGATCTTGAACTGCACTGCGTTGCATGGAGCGCACTAGCGACACTAGGGATCTTGAACTGCACTGCGTTGCATGGAGCGCACTAGCGACACTAGGGATCTTGAACTGCACTACGTTGCATGGAGCGCACTAGCGACACTAGGGATCTTGAACTGCACTGCGTTGCATGGAGCGCACTAGCGACACTAGGGATCTTGAACTGCACTGCGTTGCATGGAGCGCACTAGCGACACTAGGGATCTTGAACTGCACTGCGTTGCATGGAGCGCACTAGCGACACTAGGGATCTTGAACTGCACTGCGTTGCATGGAGCGCACTAGCGACACTAGGGATCTTGAACTGCACTGCGTTGCATGGAGCGCACTAGCGACACTAGGGATCTTGAACTGCACTACGTTGCATGGAGCGCACTAGCGACACTAGGGATCTTGAACTGCACTGCGTTGCATGGAGCGCACTAGCGACACTAGGGATCTTGAACTGCACTGCGTTGCATGGAGCGCACTAGCGACACTAGGGATCTTGAACTGCACTGCGTTGCATGGAGCGCACTAGCGACACTAGGGATCTTGAACTGCACTGCGTTGCATGGAGCGCACTAGCGACACTAGGGATCTTGAACTGCACTGCGTTGCATGGAGCGCACAAGCGACACTAGGGATCTTGAACTGCACTGCGTTGCATGGAGCGCACTAGCGACACTAGGGATCTTGAACTGCACTGTGTTGCATGGAGCGCACAAGCGACACTAGGGATCTTGAACTGCACTGCGTTGCATGGAGCGCACTAGCGACACTAGGGATCTTGAACTGCACTGCGTGACCGACTCAGAGAAACCACCCGACATGATCACGTTCATGCATTTACAGTCGCCACCTGTTTCCAGGCTCAGGTGCACCACATGCAGACACGCAGGACATGATAATGTCATATTAATAAAGTACATTCCATCACTATACCACTACATAACTAAAAAAGCGTCGGTGGCTCCAAACCAAAAGTCCCGGGTTCAAATCGGGAAGGCTAATGTATCAATGAGGTTTTGGAAACTTACGCACGCATACTTACCGATTGCTTTAACGGTGAAGGAAAACGTCGTGAGGAAACCTGCACATCTGATTCCAGATGTGAATGAAGGTCACGTTGCACACGTCCGTAGGTGTAAATCTAAATGCCTTACACGTGACCGCGGGTGATGCTAAGTGTAACACCAGGCATATCCCTTGGGTGGCACGATTAGTTGTGCCACACGATAAGATAAAAAGATCACTATATGTAGTAACTAGCTGTCCCGGCGAACTACGTTCCACCTTACACTACACTACACTGCCCTATCCTACACTACCCTACCCTACCCTACCCTACACTACACTACACTAAACTACCCTACCCTACCCTACTCTACATAAGAACCTTCTCCTGACAATAACGAACTCGTCAAAAAAAGAATTAGCAAAATCGGTCCAGCAATTCTTGAGTTATAAAATTACAACGAAAATTGGCATTGATTTATGTATATTTAGATTACTATCTTGGCACCCAGTGGCACAGTGCGTCGGCTGTGGCACACCTCGGTCACTGACGATAAAATGTATGAATCAAACGCGTTCCTACGCGTACCATGCTTGTGTGAGTGAGATAAGACATGCTAGGGTTGCGGTTGAGGCTACTGAGCGGGGGTGGGCGGCACTTTCAACGGGAGGCAGGGAGTGACCATACTGTACGCTAGTACTCTTTATTGTACTGGGGCTGTGGCCTTCCGCGCCGTACACAAGTTGGCTTCGACTGAGTCAGGCGAAGCCGCAGCACTGTGGCAAAGCATTAGAGATGGGCCGACTATGGTATTTGCCAACTCGCCGACTAGCCAACTAATCGGTTTTGAAACTGCCGATCATTTTAATACTCGTATTTCAGAGGTCTTCGGGTTACTTCGTCGCTACCCGGTTCACTCACGCATGCGCACGAGCTGTAATGCGGCCACGCTCTGCACGTTCTGACAAGTTTTGTTTACTTGCTGTTTTAGTTTAGTGCCATAATTTTTTGATTTGTAATGTATACTGACTGTTTTTTAAGTTCCTAGTATGGTTAATAATGGTTATCTTATTTAATTATTGCTCTTTTGAAATTTTTTACGTTTGTAGCAATTATACTTTATAGAAACTATAAAAGAAATATTGGTTTTATTTAATTAATCCTGCACCGATTATAATCGGCATATTTTGCTGAATATTCGCCGACTAGTCGCCGACTAGGATAGGTGCCGAATATTCAACTTTCCCGACTAGTCGGCGACTAGTCGGCCCATCTCTACAAAGTATATATATTAAGTGCACCCTGGACGCTTCATACAACGGGCCAGAAATGACATTTCAAAAAACGAATGACGGCACAAACAAAATTGCGGCGAAATCCTATACGTTCGACAACCAAACTGTAACCAATTTGAATCAATCTGGGCCACGAGGGGGTGAGGTCGCAAGAGTGTCCATACTGTACTTTGGTGTGACTCTGAACCGCCGCCGTGTTGTTGGGTTAAAGGTACTAAGGAGTCTTGTAATTAAACTAGCTGTTGCCCGCCACTCCATTCCGTATACCGTGGGAATTAGGAAAAACCCAGCCTTACTCCTTAGAAGGAACCTCTGTGTTAAATATTAGCTTTCTAAGGCCAAGGGTGTGGGCTGGGTTTTGACGAGTCAGCCAATGAGCGAGTAAGTCGGGACATTCCTTATCTTTTAAGGGCGCTGTACCAGGTAACAAGACTCTATTTACTAAGCTTACGCTGTCTATCTATCCGTCTGTCTGATTTTCAATGAGCTGTATCTTTTGAACCGCAATAGGTAGTCAACTGTTTTTTTTTTTACAGAATATGTGTTATTACGGGAGATTAAAAAAAACACGGATTTAACAAGTCGGCCGGCGTATTCTATTGGTCGTTCCTCATATCCATTGCCTTACATTAAGTAGAACAGCGCTAAGTGCATAATTACTCGCGTCAGTCCTCAATATGAATGGCTTCGAGTAGTCTGGCTGGATGAGGGTAGGAGGTGGCGTCAGGCGTTTCTTCATTACGCTGCTTCGTCAAATTCGTCAAACGCTCTGCAGTTTTGTAAAAATCCTTATTCCTTATCCTTATAAATGTGAAAATGTGTTTGTTTGTTTGTTATCTTTTCACGCTTCAACACCTCAATCAATCTTGACAAAATTTGGCATGACGGTAGCCTGTGTCACAGTGAAGGATATAGGCTACTTTTAATCTCGTTCCTGAGCGAACTAAAAAACAAAATAGTTTTTTTTAACATCGCTTGTTGTGATTTTTTTTCTTAGAGATAGTTGAGAGGTTTGCAAATGACATGGACTACTAATTAGCGAAAACTGAGTCAGTTCCCTAGGGAAAACTGCTCTCCAGGCTCGCGCACGTCGGCGTCGCAGGGGAACAACGAACGATCTTCAAATACTACACAACCGCAACTAATCCATGCTTAGCCCTCGTGTATGGTGTGGTGCCTAGCATTTACAAGACAACAGTGGTGTGATGTGGGCTGTAGGGAGGTTTAAAAGGGAACTCAAGTTGTGTGTTGTGCACAACGGTTGTCGTATGCTGAATAAGACCAAAGGCATTACACGTGCTTATAACAAGTATTAGAGCTAGCTTTGGATGACGTAGGTGACACACTACAGTAGGACCGCTGTGGGTGCACCAACATACTGCAGAGGAGCGTTTCAGAAAGGCTCCAGTGGTAGAGTTGGATTATGAATGCTCCAGCTTCTTGAGTATGAAACTAATAAACTTTACTTCTACTACTTTGCTAAAATCATAAAATTCCCATACAATCTTGGCTAATTAGCTGATTGATTCGTAATTTTAGCGATAAGTGGGAAGTCTTCCTGAAAAGGGCGTTCTCGACCATACCATCAGTCTCTATTTGCATGCCCTTGCGCCACTGCGCTAGTCATCATCGAATCAGCCGAAAAACGACCACTGCTGGACAAAGGCCTCCCCCAAAGGATTTCCACTACGACCGTTCCTGCGCTGCTCACATCCATCGACGTCTCGCGATCTTTACCAGGTCGTCAGTCCACCGCGTGGGAGGCCTGCCCACGCTACGCTTTCCGGTGCACGTTCGCCACTCAAGAACTTTATTGCCCCAACGGCCATCTGATCGACGAGCTATGTACCCTGCCTACTGCCACTTCAGTTTAGCGATGTCAAGCTAGTAAAACCTTACAATCAGCATCTCTTCAACGCTTGACTGCGTGAGCGCTACGCCGCGTGAACTCTAAGAGGTTTTCCGCTTTTACGCCGTAGTGCGACACATATTTGTGATTGGGGAAAGCAAAGTGTTAAATGCAGGCTGCGGACTCCCTGCTTCTCACATGACTCGCCTTCATCGAGTGGTTCAGCTGCTCAGCCACTAACTGGATGTTACAAGTTTGTTCGTATGTAGGAAATATAGTTGTAAGTTGTAAATTGCGAGACGATTAAAACGCTGATTGAACACTAATGTAGTAGATATACGTAACGAGGCGACTGTCTTAATCTCAGTAACATTTATTGGGTTAAAAA
Organism: Coleophora flavipennella; assembly: GCA_947284805.1. NCBI lineage: Eukaryota > Metazoa > Arthropoda > Insecta > Lepidoptera > Coleophoridae > Coleophora > Coleophora flavipennella. Next base: position 885,607 of record OX369266.1, read on the forward strand.
GAAAAAAAAAATGATATTATACTTTTGTTTCAATAACTCATCTACTGCATTGGATTTCGGAAGCTTTTCTTATTAAAAAATATTGTATAATATGTTACTTTTGCGGCTCCATGCTTTTATTAATTAAATTTAAAAAAAAAACTTGTGGCACTCGGGGACTGCCGCGGTAAAGCTATTTCATAGCATTTTTTATCAACTTATGCAATTATAATTATTTATTTATTTTTTATTTATGCAGTATTTACCAGTACCATATAGTCCTTGGGGCGCGGGATGTTTATGTAATAAATTAACACTAAGAAAGTTACATCAGTATAATTGACTAAGTCCTTTTAGTACCGCAAATCGCTAATAGATGGCAGTGTAAGTTTTTAGAACGCGGTAACGTTACGTTACGCTCGGCCGGCGCTACATGGTAGGCGGAGTGGGGGTGTTAGGTTTTATATTCGTTACGGAATTGCTTGATTCGGTCGTCGCGCTCAAAGCCCGCGATAAAAGCTATGCAATAGCTTAAAATTTGTTTAACATCATAAATTTGTCTGATTCTGCTTGCCGCTACTGCTATTATGTATCATTAATTGTATATTTTGTTGTACAATAAAGAGTTAACAAACAAACAAACAGACTTTTTAACAAGTAGTGCAATTTTCAAATAAGTTTTGCTAGCACTATCAACTCTTTTGATACATAAACTGTGCTCGAGGGCGCTCCAACGGTCACGACTCGTGGTACATCCGGCGCTACGCGGAGAGTCCTCTACCTTTCCCAACACCAACTTCAAAAGCCCGCCGCGTTCTTTAAACTTCAACCCAACTTGCACCCAAATAAACTACGTTAAACTTTATCTTTATGTAATTAAAGATCATAATCGTTTAAATTTAAAAACACAACCGCATCCGTCCTTGTAAATGCGACGACGCATGCGCTGGAACAAAGTCGGCCATTTTCAGGGAAACATAACGCCGACAGGGTTGGAACTCACACAGTCGCGTGAAGTAACAAATTCTGCGTAAGCACGTCCGTTTGTGTACTTAGGGCCCGTGCGTGTGTGCGCGGGATGCTGGGCAAGGCCCGGGTCACACCGGGCGTGCGCTGCAATAGATACGGTTTATCTACCGGATTGGATGTCGTCTGTTACTTTGGGGGTCAGCGGTTATAAACAATTGATAAGGAACGCGTTCATAACATTTCTAGACTGATTTTTGGCTCAGTTTTAAGTTTTTTTGGGTAATTAAAGGTTGGTTTGAAATACAGCCCTTCAGTATTTGTAATGTGTAGTATTTGGAAAACTATTGTCATATCAGCTCATATACGTTCCCACCGAGGGGCTCGAGCCTACCCTGAATTATGGCGATAGGGCCTTAGTCGACCACGCGGGCCCAGTGCGAGTTGCTCGACTTCACACACAACCTTCGAGTTTCATCGCAGGCGTGTGCAGGTTTCCTCACGATGCTTTACTTCACCGTAAGAGCGTCGGATAAACGTACATATGAAATCTAAATTCGACATCACATTGGTACGTGGCAGGTTCGAACCACGACTTCCCGGACACGAGGCGGTGGCCCTAGCCGTTACGCCACCGACGCTCTTGGAAAACTATAAAACTGTTCAAATGATTGTCGCGTTATTATTATCTTTTATAAGGCAGGTTAGAGAAATAGTATGTTATAAATGTTTAGTGCAAAAATCAAAGTTTTATTACATCTAGTGCACAGCTCAGTGTAAAATATACACTTTGGAACGGAATAAATAAATAAAACCGACCAAGTGCGTCTCGGGGTCACACAAACAGGGTTCCGCACCAACACTTTAACTACCAACAGAACAAGACCTCTCAGTATATATTTTACTCTAGATATATAGGAGTCTACTATTTCTAGAATATGGAAATTTTATTTTTTCGTGTGGGAACGAAAGAACTTGTGATTTTTTAATAGGTTTTCCTGTAATATGTTACATTCAACATAAAATACGTTGATTTTTTAAATATTTTAGGCCTAGTACTTTGGTATACGGCCAATTTTCTCCTATTTTCTTATATCTCTTAAAAACTATTTATTTCAAAATAATAAAAAAAAATTAGGAAATTCACAAAACCTTTCAGTTCATACGTCACACGATATAGTTTGCATATATTAATTTGCTAATTAACTTCCCGAACGTTTCCCCCATTTTTAAAATTCATTCATTTACGTCCGTCTTTGGGTCACCCACTTACATATGGGTACTAAATTTAAACTCAATCGGTCCAGTAGTTTTGGAGCAAATTAGCTGTGACAGACGGATGGACAGACAGACAGACAGACAGATAGACACGCGAGTGCTCCTATAATTGATCCGTTTTTACCTTTTGAGGTACAGAGCCCTAAAAGCAAAAATCCTACTAATATAAATGCGAAAGTATATTTGTGTGTTACTACCACTTTACCGCTTAAACGGCTGAATAGATATTGTTAAAATTTGGTAGGTAGGTAGATTAACCATAAGGCTAATTTTTATTCCGGAAAAATGCATGAACCTGTAGGATAGCTATTATTGCATAAAAAACGTGTCCGTCTGTTGGTCTGTCTGTTTGTTGCGCTCCCAATGTTAAAGTAGTAAACGGATTTAACTGATATTTGGAACAGAGGTAAAGTTAAGTAAATTATATTTTTTATGTCGGCTGTTCCTAATGGATTTGGAAAATAAAAAAAAAATCAAAGGGGGAATCTGTTCCAAATATTAACTATCAAATGTCAATGTCAACTGATAATATAAAATTAATGTCAACTGCTACATTTCAACTGTACATTTCAAATAATAATGTCGATGTGAAACGTTAACTGCCAAATGTCAACTGTCTAATGTCAATTTCAAACAGTTAAAATAATAAAAATATATTTATTTTATGGTATTGGGCCTCATAAGAAGGCTCAAGGTCACCCAAAGGGCAATGGAGCGTGCTATGCTCGGAGTTTCTCTGCGTGATCGAATCAGAAACGAGGAGATCCGCAGGAGAACTAAAGTAACCGACATAGCTCACAGAATCGCTAAACTGAAGTGGCAGTGGGCAGGGCACATAGCTCGTAGAACAGATGGCCGATGGGGCAGTAAAGTTCTCGAGTGGCGACCGCGCACCGGAAAACGTAGCGTAGGCAGGCCTCCCACGCGGTGGACCGATGACCTGGTGAAGGTCGCGGGAAGCCGATGGATGCGGGCAGCGCAGGACCGGTCGTCGTGGAAATCCTTGGGGGAGGCCTTTGTCCAGCAGTGGACGATTTGTGGCTGATATGATGATGGTATCAATATTATAACTATCAAAGTAAAATTCAAGTATCAAAAAATGACAACTGAAAATGAAAAATAATTGTCACCTGTCAAATATCAAACGTAAATGTCAACGACAACTGTCAATTTTTGACTGGCAGAGATATCTCTAAGGGATTATTCTCTCTTTGAACGTGTCAATTCTTCAAATTTCTGTTTTAAGTATATCTTTTGTACTACAAAGTGAACAAACACACAATCAAACAATGGCACATGTCAAACGTCAATGTAAAAATAACACATCAATGTTGTTGAAAGAGCCTCGGCTACAACATTTATACAATACGCATTTTAACTATGATTTGTTGTGATCCTCATAAAATGTAATGTAAAAAGCATATTTTTAATGTTCTGAAAAAAATTAGGTCATTTTCTGCATAAAAAACATAAATGATTTTTTTGGGGTTTTATCACGTGTTTAAAAGTGTTTTCCGACAAGTATGATTGTCCCAATGTCAATATTCTTATCAATAAATGTTAATTATGTTTTTTTCTGTGTGTATTTTATTTTATTTACTAACATAGTTTATTAAATTTGTGTGTACTAACAAAAATAGACTGAAATTGTCTGAATGAATAAAGATTTATTATTAATATTAAAAACGCTCTGTGAATGGTTGCAACTCTGATGACGTCACACAGAAGTAAACATTAGTTTCAGTGCGTGCTTTCACTATTACAGCAGTTTGTTGTTTACTTACGTGTGACGTCATCTGTCAGAGCAACCTGTTTTGGCGCGTAATTTTTGAATTCAAACTTTAACATTGATTTACTCCGTATATACGACAGATCTCCAGGAAATATTATAACTAAACACAAACACGTTAAAAAACCGACTTCCATCGAAACAACTTAGTACGAGTACATTTATGCATTATTATTTTTGGTTTTTGTTGTTTTTCTAATGAAGCACTTCACCGATTTTGAAAAAAATTTATACGAAACCACATGGAAAGCACTAGCTTTCAAATAAAAAAAGAATCTTAAAAATCGGTTCACTCAGTCAAAAGTTCTGAGGTAACACACATAAAAACAACATACAAACGAATTGCATACCTCCTCCTTTTTGGTAGTCGCTTGAAATTGGTTTGCATTTTATGCAATAACAAATAATAAAAAAGTAGTTTCCAGTAGTAGTCAAATAGCCTATTGATTATTCCCGGCCGGTGTGCACGCAGCCTTTGCACTGACCTGGCGCTTTCGGCCGCAGCTTCACTCCTCAGCTTCAGCACAGATTTAGTTATCGCCGCGCCGCCGCCGCCGGCGGATGTCGCCCTAGTGCCGCTGCCGTCCCGCTCACTCGCACGCAAACAGCCGGCTGTGAACGAAACAGAGCCCCTAATATTTAATAGGTAAGCCACCAGAGCCACTCGTATAGGGCGAAGGAGTCCGTTTGTGAAGGGCTACAAGGGTTCCGGTAGCTTGAGTTGAGGTAACCGGAGCTGTCAGCTGATGTCACGTCCAGAATCACTGCCAATTGGAAACTTGTGAGAGGGTGGATTGTGGTGCTATTTATAATTGCTGGGTTCTAAATGTATTGAGTTTTAAAATCGAACAAAACAAGCTGAATAATTACAGTGGTAATTTTGTGTGGTTGGCTCTCCTATACGTTTGTTGAAGGAAGATTGTGGTTTGTTTTCATGTCACACGCTTGAGGTGATTTGACATCGGTAGGTAATACAGAAAAGTTGATTATTTGACTTCTTTCTTGGATCTCTCGCAGTGTGAGCCCATGCTCACACCAGCCAACGCCAGCAGCTGAGTAAGGGTTAATACACAGCTTCACTTTGTTTGGGGATCATTTACGATTTTTCATACATTGCATGGTACTTGGAAAAGATAGGATAGGATTGCATTTATTGAGAGATCACACAAAGAAAAAACAGTTACAAAAGAAAAGCTATAAACATTGTGTAATTAAGACATGAGTACGATTACGTTTACGAGTATTTAAGAAGGGCAAGTAGATACTAAATTTACTTTTGCAGTTCATATAAATAAGTTTTGATTAAGTGCTTTTTGTACAACCGTAGGTATAGCATTGAAAATTTTATTACACTAATTTCATACAATTTGTACCACTTTAAGAGTGGAAAAAAAATACATTTGATAGTTACTTTTTTATTCACAATTAGTGAGCCCAAATTTTGTACAAAACAAAATTCATATACAAGAAAAAAAGGTTAAAACAAAGCAATTTCCAATCTTGACATGTTCTACCCTTCGGTATAGATTGTCTAAATACTTACCATTAAAATTGGCACTTTTTATAGAAACGGGCCACGTGGGATTCGGCCCCACGACGTACTGACGGCTCCGCACAGCCACACTTCTCCACACGATTACAAAAATAATACCTGATAGCTTTTGCGCGTGGCTTTGCCCACATGTATTTCGTTTTTATGACTGTAATCGAGGGTTTAAGGGGCTCGTTAATTCAGTCTTCGATCAATGAACCTACCAAATTTAATCCAAATCCGTTCAGCCATTTATGCGTAGAACAAACAAACATCCATAATTAGGTGTGCGATGCTTTTAGTCTTCTAGGCATGGGAACCAAAAATACAGTAACTTATGATTATCTGAATTTATATCAGTCGAGGGACGTCTACTGCTTTACAAAGAGCTCTACCAAGAATTTCCGCGACACTAGGAGCACGCTGCCGGAATCCAGCGGCTTCCCTCTACCTACAACAGATCATTAGTCCACCGAATCGGAGGCCTGCGTACACTACGTTTTCCGGTGCGCGGTCGCCACTCGAGAACTTTGCTACCCCAACGGCCATCTATTCTACGACCTATCTACGCTGCTACTAAAGTTTAAGCGATTCTAAGGGCCATATCGGTTATTTTGGTTCTGTGACGGATCTCCTCGCTTCTGATTCGATCACGTAGAGAAACTCCGAGCATAGCACGCTCCATTGCCCCTTAGGTCACCTTGAGCCTTATTATGAGGCTCAAAGCAAGTGACCATGTCTCAGTTCCGTATGTCATCACTGGTAACGCACACCGGTCAAAGACCTTTGTCTTAAGACACTGCGGTATATAGTACGTGAAGATATTGCGAAGCTTCCCAAATGCTGCCCAGCCGGATTCGACGATTGATCTATCTTTCTCGAGGTTGGACCTACCTATTGGGCTGTATGAAAAATTTTGACTGTCATATCACAGGTCATACTATCTAATGCGATACCGAGCCCGGAGCTCCCCCTGCGAGGCCAAAGGGCGATCTCCACTTAAGACGAATCCCAGAACAGGCGAAAAAAAAATATGGTTTATAAGTTAACTCCTTACGTGCTGACACTACGCACACTTTTTTAATTTTCTTGACCATCTTCATTTTAAGACCCACTTGTTGAGAAGCTCTACTGCGGCCATCGAGCGTTATGCCTAAGTCATGACCACGATATCGTAAGCAAATTGAAGGTGGGTGTTGTACTCGCCGTTGATTTTGATGCCGAGTCCACCCCAGTCCAAAAGCTTTAAAACATCTGCTAGGGCGGCGGTGAACAGTTTCTGAGATATGACGGCTCGTTTTGTCATTCCTCGCTGCTACTTTAATCCAGCTGCTATGTTAATAATTAATAATAAGTCTACCTACTAAATTTCATCTAAATCCATTTAGCGGTTCTGGCGTAATTTAATAACAAACATCAATCCATCCAAACTTCCACATTTTTATATTGTACTAGAGGGAAAAAAAAATAATCGATCCATTAAACTTGATAGTTTTTGTAATTTTTAATATTTACTAGCTGTCCCGGCGAAATTCGATCCACCTCACACTTCACTACACTACTCTATACTACCCTACCCTGCACTATCCTACACTAGACTACACTACATTACCCTACCCTACCTTACCCTATCCTACACTACCCTACACTACACTACACTACACTACACTACACTACACTACACTACCCTGACCTTCCCTACACTACACTACCCTACCCTACCTTACCCTACCCTACCCTACACTACCCTAACCTACCCTAGGTAACAACCTTCTCCTAACAATCTCGAACTCAACAAAAAAGCCACGCGTGGTCAGATGGCCAGAAAAAATAGGGTTTCATTTTTATGTATATAGATATATTACTAAATCTTCAATAAAACAAATGAAAATTTTAGCCAGCTACCTTTACGGTTCAAAAGATACAGCCATCCAAAGGTCGGACAGTCGAAAGGTCAGCGCGGGTTTAGCAATAGGGTTCCGTTACCAGGGGCCGAACCGTAAACCCTAAACACTTAAAGATGGGGAAAAACTGAAAAGTGTTAAATGACTACATTTGTGGACTCATTCCAAACAATAATAATAACTTACAATCAATTATTCACTTGTGTCCGCTTTCCGTGTATTTTTATTGCCGCTATTCCTGTGCGATGATATCGCGGTCTCTGTCTGTCTGCCAGGCGGACACGCCGATAAGAGAGGGACGGCCGGTGATGGCGGCGGCAGGAAATTGTGTTCTAGATAAAACTAGTTGTTTTTTGAGTTAGCATTGTAGCACGGCTGTTAATAATACTGTGGACACTACTGTGCCGGCTGACTTAGCTCTTAAAGCGATTTACGTAGTTTAAAAACGTCTTCACGCCTTGAATCTAATCAAAATTAAATCAGGATACAAAGCGAATCCACTAGAGATTTCTATGCAGGAATGATTTGAAATTCAAATATTATGTATATGTCGCAGGCAATTTTGTATGATTAGTCATTTTACAAATGGTCAGACAAACTGTTTAATTCTTCCGTATTTAATTCAGGCAAATTGTAAAATACTGTACGCAGATTGTAAAAGCGAGTCAGTCAAATTGTAAAATGCTGTATGCAGATTGTAAACGGTCAGGTTTGAGCAATCATACAGTCAAAGAGCCTCGCGAAGCGAGTTCCTCCCCCCGGAAATCTGCGTTTGGCATTTTACAATTAAATTTGTCTAACCATTTGTGAAATGACAAATCACACTATATGCCTACGACGTATATACCTTACGGATTCTAATCATCATCATTTAAGCCAAAAGAATTCCTAAACGACCGGTCCTGCGCTGCCCGCAGTTAGTGGCTTAAATTGAACTCAGAGCGGCCCCTTTGTAAGTGCTGTTTGACGTGAGCTGGCAGCGCGACTAGCATTTATCGAAGTTGCGGATAATTGAGCGATTGAATATTATTGAATTTTCAAAATTGAATCACTTTATTTTTGTAACGAAAAAGCGTTACGGCTGCATGGATGGGCTTGTCCGTTGAAGTTTCACATCTACTATGTGTCCCAGCACTACTAAATTTGAGTGCGTTTGACTACAACAAACCTAATTAGAAGTGATAATGCTGTCAAAGAAGGTATGCACAAATTCAAATAATGCTTATTCACTCTCGCCTTAAAGATCTCAAAATTATAGAAATAAGGAAACACTGTCAGTGACCGACAAGGAGATGCACTCCTTCGCTGTCCGCATAATAAATGAGGAAGCGTAATTCTTTGTGCAAAAAAGTGGATACAAGCAAACAAACAACATCTGAGATTTGACCGTGAATTTCCAATTCTCAGTAGGTACTTGACAAGGTGTATGGGAACTCATGTAGCAGTAAGTACTACGCCTCGTAGTAAGCTACGTAGCTTTCGTAGCGCGTAGTAGCACAGTGTTAGCGCTTGGCGGGAATATTATTGACATGAATTTAATGCGTCACGTAAATTGCATTACAACAGGGCGAGGTACGTCACACTAGAGTTAGTTCTTCCCACTTGCCAAAACAAATTGCATTACAGGTCGTCGGTCCACCGCGTGGGAGGCCTGCCCACGCTAGGCTTTCCGGTGCACGGTCGCCATTCGAGAACTTTACCACCCCAACGGCCATCTGTTCCACGAGCTATTTGCCCTGCTCACTGCCATTTCAGTTTATCAGTGTGTGTTGCCAGTGATGACTTACGGAACTGAGACATAGTCGCTTACCTATGGGCCTCAAAAGAACGCTCAAGGTCACACAAAGGGTAATGGAGCGTGCTATGCTCGGAGTTTCTCTGCGTGATCGAATCAGAAATGAGGAGATCCGCAGGAGAACCAAAGTAACCGACATAGCTCACAGAAACGTACATATGGAATCGAAATTCAAAAAAACATTGGTACGTGACAGGATTTGAACCACGACCTCCCCAGATAGAAGGTTGCGCTACCAATGCCTAAATAAAAAATAAATAAATATACAAAGCATTTCCGTTAAATGAGCTTTAGGTTAATAAAGGCAGATTTGAAGCAAAAATCCCAACAAAATTGAAATCAATTTTAATAACAATTTTACTATGTAATGACTCTCTTCCATCATCTGATGTTGACTGTACTGTCACTGGCTGGCTAATCAGAAACCTCTTTTATGCCAACTGAATAAAGTGCAAGATAGTTGGGCCCACATACTCGTCGGTAGGCATCGTTGCGAATTGTGCAGGAAATAAAAAAGTTTTCGTTTCTGAAAGAGCGTGCAGCTGCAGGCGGGGTCATCAACCTGTGAGGTGAAGCCTTCACGCTTGACTGCTTTTTCGTACTTTCGTATTTGATTGTGTAATATAAAGGTATTCACCGGAACCCTGTTACTTACATCGTAAACTAATGGACACATTGAACAATCTGAACCTTTCCAACCGAAATAGAAGCCATTTAAAATTCTCGCAGAATAAAATATTTGTTAATGGCGTCTATCGTGGCAAAATATATTGAAAAGGTGCACTGTGCGTAAGTCACTTTGTTAATCGTACGGAACCCTTATTGTTTGACATAAAGAACGCCAACTGAAGATTTCTATTGTTCTAACTGTATAATAAATTAGTTTATTAGTATAGTTTGAATTCACCAATGTTTTTTTTAATATTTCGTTTTAATAAATTCAATTTAATAATATTCTTTACTGTGTTACAATATATAAACGAAGAAAACGACATTGAAGAAATAATATTTAATAGGCAGCCTTATATCTATGTAGAAATTTCTGCCAGTCAACCTTCGGGTAGGGAAACAGCGATAGAATAAGATAAGGGGCGGTGCAATAATAAAAAACAATAAGAAAATTTAGCAAATAAGCAGTAAACATTAAACGCTTAAATACATTAGCAATAATCAGCAATAAATCGCAATTGTTTTTCTTCTATAACAAACCCTTGAAGTAATCCTTAATCTTAATCCCACCACATATTTTCCATACGAAGGAACTATTTCCCGAGATACCCGAATCAAAACGGAATAAAACATGGCATGGTAATGGAGGGTCAACTGTCGGTGCGGGGGAGTGGGGGAACGGGTCCTCCGGTGTAGGGTGGGATGGGAGGAAGGGGGATACGAAACCACTAATTACGTGTCAGAATATTCAGGGTTCTGATTTGTGGGCAACGAATACTCTCAATCGTACAGTCGTGAAGTTGGCAGTATGTTTAACCGCCTCCGTAGCCCAGCGGCAAAGTTCACTGGCTTTACACAGGAGGTCGCGGGTTCGATTCCCGGCGGGGTCAATTGTAAGACTCGTTTTGGTTGGTGGAAGGGGGGCATTTTCTAAGTCCGCCTGGCTAGCTATCACCGTCTTGCCGCCAAATATCAATGTTGATATCATTGGTGTGTTCCGGCATGAAGATAAGATAGCCAGTTCCCCATTGCGTTGGGGAATCTTGGTAAGCCCGCTTCCATCTTCGGCAACATCGTCACTTACCACCAGATGAGATGATGCCAAGGGTTTAACAATTGTGAATAATAAAAAAAAGGTTTTGTTTTCAACCGATTTCCAAAAAGGAGGAGGTTCTGAATTCGACTGTATGTTTTTTTATGTGTGTTATACCTCAGAACTTTTGACTCGGCTAACCGATTTTTATGATTCTTTTTTTATTTAAACGCTAGTGCTTTCCGTGTGATTTTGTATAAGTTTTACAAAATCGGTGTAGTACTTTATTAGAAAAATTAACCAAAACCAAAAATAATTAAGCAAAAATGTACTAAGTTGTTGCGATGAAAGTCGGTTTTTTATTTAAAGTTCTAACCATAGAACTGCTGCAATTTTAATAGAAACATTTTAATTTTTGAACTTCTTAACAATACAATTTTAAATGATTTGTTTTCTTACTTCTTGGAAATACTTCTTATTTTATTTATAATGAATTAAAAACCACAATTTTCGCACGATTGGTCCGCAGCGATTGACGTAACAGCCACGTTGCAGTACGAGCTTTCCAAGGCATTCCGTTGATACATCGTGAATCAAGTTTCAAATTTTAGGGACGGAGGAGTCTTATGTTGATATATCGCTCTGTATTCGATACCCTAAACTATCCTAATCAGAGCAAGCAGAGGCATCAGCTTGCAAACTCTTCTGAACACCAATAAATCAACTCACAAAATATTAACATTCACAGTAATCACGCATTTTTCAGCATGTACCTATATTCGTATTTTAGTCATAATTTATGTAATTTTTTGCTCGTGAGTGGATTTTTGAGCGTTAATTTAGCAGTTTAATGTTGATTTTGGGTCGACGAGGCCAGTCGGCATTAGTCCTCCCATATAGTCCTCGTCAACGCAACATTCAGGTAAAGACGTAGTACACCTTGAGCGTGACGTCAATGGAGTTACCCCACAGCGACAATTTGAAGTCGTTTGTGGTGCGAGTCCCCACGGACCAGCTGAAGTCCTCCACCAGGGAGGAGTACCGAATGCTTAGCGTTTTTTAAGTGTAAATTTTAATTTTATTTCTGTATGTTAGAGTTTTATTAGTTTTTAGGGTTCCGTACAAAAAACAAAAATGGAACCCATATAGAATCACTCATGCATCTGTCTGTCTATCCGTCCGTCTGTCACAGCCAATTTTCTCCGAATCTACTGTACCAAATCAGGTGAAATTTTGTAGGATAGTGTGATCCTATGACCCAAACTCAGATGTGCAAAGTAAATATTATATTTTTTTAATAAGGGTTATTTTCGGGGGACAAATAGAGAAATTAAAAAAAAGTTTTGGAAACTTTATTGTGTCATATATCAAATGAAAGGCTCGTTATCAGGATCTTAAATATATATTTTTTTATATTTTAAAATAATCAGTTTTGATTTCATTCATGAAAGAATACGAAAATTGACCCCCCCCCCCCTGTTCTCCGAAACTACTGAGCGTAAAATTTTGAAAAAAATACAAAATATAGTTCATTGTTTGTAGATTACAGAAAAACCTATAAGAATTCTATCAATTGAAAAAAAAAGTGGTAAACTCAATATAATACGTTCACCTACGAAAAAAATAGTTCTAGTCATAATAGAAAATAGTCTATCGGTGTTCTACAGTCATTTCGGAGAGTGTTGCGTCTTTGTTCATTATGCAAACGGGCAAGAAGTGGAATTCCCTGCCGGCGTCTGTATTCCCCTATTAGTATAATTTAGGAATCTTCAAGGCGAGAGTGAATAGGCACTTTTTAAGCTTGCGTGTTACATCTTCGGCTGCATTGGCACTTACCATCAGGTGAGTTGCAGCCAAACGCACAAAAAAAAATATAAAAAAAATTGCGCTAGTAATAGTTAACTGTATGGAGTACGGCTCTCACTTGTGGGACGGATCGACTCGTTACCAGCTATATGCCTTGGATTCTATCGGCCGACGCGCTAGGACATTGGCGACGAGGAACTTGTATTAAAAAGCCTCGAGCATCTCCACAAAGTCGCCTGTCTATCGGTGTTCTATAGATTAATTACGGAGAGTGTGTCCTGGAGCTTCACGACTTCATTGCCCCCTCTCCATTTCATCATCGGACGACCAAGTGCGGAGGGTGGTTCCACCCCTTTGTCATCAATGTTCTACTATTACACACGAAGCGTTTTGCTTCTTCGTTCATCATGCAAACGGTCAAGGGGTGGAATTCCCTTCCGGCGTCTGTATTCCCCGATTCATAAAATTTTGGAATATTCAAGACGAGAGTGAATACGCACTTTTTGAGCTTGCGTGTTACATCCGGCTGCATCGGCACTTACCATCAGGTGAGATGCAGCCAAATACACTCAATTTTTTAATAATAAAAAAAATAATTCGCATCTTACTGTGAGGATTTCAAATGTGATATTTTGTATTTGACTAGGGCATTGTACGGAATCCTCTCCACGCGAGTTTAACTCGCACTTGGCTGGTTGTTTTATGTATAATGTAAGTCTCAGTTACCTGAAATAAACAAATAAATAAATACATACCCAACACGGGCTCTCCGTTAGGCGTAGAATGGTCACCTGCAGCCCACCTGGCTCGGCAGGTGTTAGGCCGAAACGAAGACTCAGGTCTTGAGCGGCCCTGCGTTTCGAGATCTTGCATCCCTCTAAATCCTCTGTCACAGAAGAAAGAAAGAAGCCTGCGAAGAAACTCGAAGGTTGTGTGTGAAGTCGACCAACCCGCACTGGGTCCACTTGTCCGACTAAGGCCCGATTGCCCTAATTCAGGGTAGGCTCAAGCCCCTCGGTGGGGACGTATATAAGCTGATTTGATGACTCTCCTTGGTATTTTCATTATGAATTATGTATTCATCCAAAGTAATAATGAATTATGTGTGTGTGCCTAAACCTACCCGAGTTTGGGGAGAAACCCATGCCCCATGTGGGTACCATGTGGGTCCGTTTATGGGTGGTTAACGAGTTATCAAAACAATTAAAAACTAAAAGATTTTCCACAAAATTCAGTTAGTAATCACGCCTGTTCTTTGGTTGGTGTAAAGAGAAACTTAACCCTTGCGTGATTGTGGTGGGCTAGAGGATCTTGAAAACAAAGAAGATGAAAACAATTATTTTTATTCATAATTGGTAAGCCCGTGGCATCATCTCACCTGATGGTAAGTGACGATGATGCTGAAGATGGAAGCGGGCTTACCAAGATTCCCCAACGCAATTGGAGAACTGGCTATCTTATCTTCAAGCCGGAACTTATCAATATTATTAACACTGATATTTGGCGGCAAGACTTAGATAAGATGGGGGTAGCTAGCCAGGCGGGCTTAGAAAATGCCCTACCACCAACCAAACCGAGTATTACAAGTTGACCCCACCGGGAATCGAACCCACGACCTCCTGGTGTGAATCAAATGGACTAACCATTACGCCACGGAGGTTGTTTTGTTTTTATTACTCACCTACTAAAATATTTTTTTTTATATACAAAGTCTCCTATTATTTCAAGGTAAACGCTGTGCCGAAAGTAAAGTAAAAGCCCCCAACACGTCCTAAATAAACAGGGCTCTATTACCCGCGGACATGTTTTATTTCTTCTAAACGTCGCTGGGAGTGTTTACGAGCCGAGTTTGCACTGACGCACTCCTCCTCCCCTCCCTCCCTTGGCTCTGCCGGACTTTATGCTCCCTCTTCTAGGCTATTTGCCAGAGTAATCAAATGTAGGTATTTTAATTACTGAAACGTACAATAACGCATGTTACGCAGGTAATGTGTGGTTTCATCTTATTTTACGGCCTCACATGAAAAAGAGGATATTTTTGTGAAAGATATTTTCGTTAGACTTTAAGCTACTTACAGCGTCAATAGGTTTGTTGGCCTTTGTGAGGGGAAGCTCTTCTGAAAGTAAAGTAGTCCTCTTCAGTCGCTTTGTTCGAATACTCACGGCCTTGAAACGCGTAGTCGTTTATTTCGTTTTGTTCCAAAATTAATAATTCTTATTTTCAAACTTATTACCTTTGGGAGAAGGAAAGATTTTGTAAATCTGGCAGTGGGTAGGTGTATGTGTTTTTTGATTGTGTATTACATTTGAAATAAATTGCTAGGTATTTATAGATGTTTATTTATTTATTTACATTTTATTGTACACAGAGATAGGGACAAACAAACGTTAAACTAGATAAGAACATACAAAAGGTACAGCTTATTTCTACGAGAAATTTCTTCCAGCAGACCTTGCAAAGGAAATTACGAAAGAACGGCAGAAGACGTGTACGTAACAAAAACGAAATTTTTATAAAAACAGAAATTTTGAAAACTTATTCTTAAATACCTACCAAACAAATAAATAATACGAACAAAATAATACATAATATACTACATAATGTACATTAATAACAATATAAATAAATATTATAAAATAAATATAATAATATGCATATAATAAAACAAAGTAAACAAATATGGCTACCTATACGAAGGAAAAGATAAGAAGTGTTCTTTTAATTTAGATTTAAATGAATACAGACTCTGACTATCGCGAATCTCGTGTGGAAGTGAGTTTCACAATTAAACCGAAATTTTATCAAGTGTTTTACGAAAATAGTGCATTTATATAATAACACTCTCAATGAAGACTTAGTCACCTTGTGTGAAGTAGGGCCTAACCTGCCCGAGCCTGGCAAGAGCCCCGCGCCCCAGCAGTGCGGACGTTATGGGTTCAAAGGCCAGAGTTAAGTCACGAAAGTAGTCAACATTAAAAGCGGAAATCATGGTTTAGTCTGATTAGGCGCTATGCGATGCTACACGTTGCGCAGAGCGCGCATTTATCTGGAACGCGCTCGCGTGAGATAGAGCTTATTCTGGACTCCGCGCTTCAAAAACTCTCAGATTTACGGAGCATGACCGGGTTTGCTCCGGGGACTAATTGTTTCTCCTGATTTCAGATATCTCGAATCGGTTCTGTGAGTTCTGCGATAAAAATATAAGGGGGAGAGTTTGGAACGGTTTGCGTTATTTATTTAGATAGTTAAGGAATTCTTGAATTTTTCCTTTTTTGTTTTAATGAGTATCTCTTGGGGGAGGCCTTTATCCAGCAGTAGACGTCTTTCGGCTGATATGATAATGATAATGATCAGGTTTTATAATAAAACCCTGAATTAATACAGATTTAATTAATACAATTAATACAATTTCAATTGTAAAAGATAAGGTATAAAGATAAGATAGCCAGTTCTCCATTGCGTTGGGGAATCTTGGTAAGCCCGCTACCATCTTCGGCATCATCTTTACTTACCATCAGGTGAGATGATGCCAAGGGCTTACCAATAGTCAATAAAAAAAACAAAAAACCACAAATTAAAATAAGATAGGTGTGAAAACGAGGTGCTGGTATTCTGTTGGTACTCGTAATGTTACATACAATGGATCCGCACGTGACATTACCTCAGAAGGCCCCGTGTAAAAATGCATAATCGTTAATGAGCCCTACACATTGCCAATCCACAATTAATAATGAATAATCTCAGATACATTCTCGTGGTGAACAATCTGTTTCTGTGAGTGCGTGAGACAAATAGAAGTTGTAATTTAAAAACAAATGAGCGCCTCCCATTGAACTGAGTCAGTAAGTCATTTATTAGTCAATAGCGTAAATATTTCATTTAAAAGACCCTTCAAATTTTCAAATGTTTTTATTCATAACTAACTATTGCCCGCAGCGTTGTCCTCGGTTTTTACCCGACTGCGCCAGAAGGAGGGTAATGTTTTTCGAGAGTATGTATGTATGTATGTATAACTGTTTGGCACGCTCTGCGGCCTGAACGGCTGGATGGATTTTAGCTTGAAAGGTGTCGTTAGATTCGTATTTACTGTGGGAGTGGCATTGGGTATATCAAAATAAATAAATAAAAATGGCAGATTTTCCGATAAATTACAGCAAGCGGTGTTTGTTTGTTAAAGAATAATCAACTAGGAGTTGGTGTACAGATTGAACCATGTACGATTGATTTTGAGGTATCGTATGAAAGGTCCTAATTGGCACAAGCTTCAACAGATTTTTAATTATTTTTTTGATGTATAGTTTTCTATTTAAGACGAAGAATGAAAAAAAACCTTTTCCCTTTTTTATACGTATATGTAGCACGTAATAATTTTAGTGTATGAAGTACGTAACACTTTTCACTGTTATGATATGTACCTACAAATTTGTACGGATCCCTCGGTCCGAGTCCGACTCGCGCTTGTCCAGTTTTTTATTATTCTTCTCCGCTAACGTCAGCTGGTTTGTTTCAGAACTGCGGGAGGTGATGTGACGCGAGCGATGTGAAGCCTCGCCATGCGCTCCTGCAGGGTCTCCGCGCTCATCATCCTCTTCCTCGTGGGTAAGTATACCTAAGTACCGCAAGTGGTACACTGGCAGTAGGTACAAGTGTGATGTGACGCGAGCGATGTGAAGCCTCGCCATGTGCTCCTGCAGTGTGTCCATGCCATTTAAATTCTTACTCTTCGTTGGTCATGACTGCGCCATTACCTAAGTACAGCAAGTGGTACACTGACAGTAGGTACAAATGTGATGTGACGCGAGCAATGTGAAGCCTCGCCATGCGCTCCTGCAGGGTCTTCGCGCTCATCATCCTCTTCCTCGTGGGTCAGTACTGTGCCATTATCTAAGTACCGCAAGTAGTACACTGACAGTAGGTCTTGTACCTTGAAGCCCTACAATGTGCTCCTGCAGGGTCTCCATGCTATTTATATTCTTACTCTTCGTTGGTCATGACTGCGCCATTACCTAAGTACCGCAAGTGGTACACTGACAGTAGATACAAGTTTGATGTGACGCGAGCGATGTGAAGCCTCGCCATGTGCTCTTGCAGAGTCTCCATGCTATTTATATTCTTACTCTTCATTAGTTATGACTGCGCCATTACCTAAGTACCGCAAGTGGTACACTGACAGTACATACAAGTTTTATGTGAAGCGAGCGATGTGAAGCCTCGCCATGTGCTCCTGCAGGGTCTCCATGCTATTTATATTTTTACTCTTCGTTGATCATGACTGCGCCATTATCTAAGTACCGCAAGTGGTACACTAACAGTAGGTACAAGCGTGATGTGATGCGAGCGATGTGAAGCCTCGCTATGTGATCCTGCAGGGTCTCCATGCTATTTGAATTTTTATTCCTTGTTGGTCATGACTGTGCCATTACCTAAGTATCGCAAGTGGTACATACACTGACAGTGGGTACAAGCTGAACTACACACAAAACTTCATATAAAGCGAGCTCATGTCGAAATCAGTGTAACAACCGCTGACATGCATACGAGAGTATATGTTGCAGTTAATTTATCTGAATTAGCCTTTTAACTAACGGGATAGCTTACTAGTTCATTACTGTTTATCTATACTGAAAACTCCTTTAAAACAGAGTTGACAGAGCTTTTTTTCACGGTGTAACATAGAACCTATCTATCTATTCATCCGTTCGACACGGTTTTTGCATTTCCACATTAAACCCCTTTAGAATGAAGAAGCAGCGTGTTATGTCTGAGATGCTTGTTACTAAACCATCCTCCTGCTCAGCACGATGCTGTGTTGAACATAAGGATGTATTTCAGTCTGTTTTTGTAAAATTTACCTCAAGAAACAGTACTTGATTTTTTTGTGCTGAATGTGAGGATAATTTCACTAGAATCTTTCGTAATAATATTTAATTAGCCTAGGGAAATCATCCTATAGATCACCATGCCTGTGTAGTTTATAATTTAATGTTAAATGTACTTAATAAATACTAAATATACTTTTATTTATCAATGTTTTGTGTCTGTTAGTACCTCCGCCACGCAGCTTATCAACATAATCATTTTCAAAGCTAACAAACCTATTAACGCTCGTTTCTCTCGCTCAACTCTAGTCCAGTCATGTCTTACTTATATTGTAATCACTTGCTCAGTAATTTAATCGCTCACGCAGTATTTTGAGTAGCCCGATTTATAATCCCCTTATCTTTAATACGACTATCCTGTAGTTTAACACGTCACAGTCCATGTTGACATCGAGTAGCCATTCCGGACGTGCGAATTAAAATATCTCGGTTGAAACCATACTGTATTTTAGTATTGACAGGAAGTACGGATTCCGTAACACAGCGTCGTAAAAGCGCATTGCAATACCTCTTGCTGTTCAACTCGGCTCAATATGGAGTTGAAGGATGATTTAATACACTACCACTACACTACCACTACACTACCACTACACTACCACTACACTACCACTACACTACCACTACACTACCACTATACTACCACTACACTACCACTACACTACCACTCCACTACCACTACACTACTATTACACTACACTACTTTTTGTAGATATTTTAAGAACTTTTGGGTCATTTTTCACACCTTGGGTTACATTTTGTAAGTTTTAGAGAAGATCCCTAATTTAAAAAAATATATAATATAATATAGCCTATAGCAACCACGGATAGTGTAGCTTCCCAACGGTGAAAGAATTTTAAAAATCGGTGTAGTAGTTTCGGAGCCTATTCAAGACAAACAAACAAACATACAAACATTCAAATCTTTCCTCTTTATAATATTAGTGTAGAAGTGTAGATTGGATTAAAAATTTAGAGCGTCGGTGGTGTAATGGCTAGGGCCGCTGCTTTAGTCCGTGATGTTGTGGTTCGAATCCTGCCACGTACCAAGTTTCTATTCATATGTACGTTTATCCGACGCTCTTACGGTGAATGAAAACAACGTGAGGAAACCTGCACATAATAACTGCGAATAAACTCGAAGGTTGTGTATGAAGTCGACCAACCCGCACTTGAGCCGCGTGGTCGACTACGGCCCGATAGCCCTAATTCAGGGTAGGCTCGAGCCCCTCGGTGGGGACGTATATGAGCTGATATGAGTGAATAATATAATATTTGCCTCTGAAGCATCAAGCAAAAATTTTCAACGGTCAACATGCTTGGCTCAAGCAAAAATCTACGTGCTTGCCGTCAAGCAGCTTGACCGTCTCGGAACCCCTTAGAAGAACTTCGTTCATGACGGAGCCGGGGGTCCCCCGACCACATCGATATACTCCAGCTAATTGCCCGAACATCCTCTTACACATAAACGTTTCCACTTTTTACTTATGGCTGTATCAAGGATTGAGCCAACCTAGTATTTTTGTAATTTTTTGACGATTCTGAAATCACATATTTCCTGTCTTCTTTTTTTGATTGTAAGGCGTACATTACATAGCGTGTTCGATCAGGTTTGACTGATTGTACAGTCAAAGAGCCTTGCGAAGCCAGGCTTCCTCCCATTAGTAGCAGAATGCTGCGTAGAAGAAGAAACGCTACACGCTACGAGCCTTACGCTACGCTCTACACGCTACACACTACACTACTTCATTACACTACACTGTTGTTCAATCAACGTTCGGGCTAGCTTACATTCAGGCAACTACTTGAACGTTGAGTGACGCTTGTTCAGTCAACTTTCAGTCTAGTCATTCAATTGAATGTCGCCATTCAATCAACAGGCTAGCCGTTCAATCAAATGGTAGAAATAATCAGATGACTGCGGCATATATAAAAGGACACCGTGACTGACTGAATGACTGACTGACTGATCTATCAACGCACAGCTCAAACTACTGGACGGATCGGGTTAAAATTTGGCATAGAGATAGCATTATGACGTAAGCATCCGCTAAGAAAGTATTTTGGGACATTCCCTCGGGAACGGCAAAAAACGGGATCTGCCCGGGCGAAGCGGGGGGTGATTCCAACCTCGTAAGGTTCAATGCCTCTAAGACACAAGCGTGTCTCTTTTCCGCTAAAAGGAGTCCTACTTTCCGGAATGAACTCATTCAGATATCTTGAGATTCTTGGCGTGGAAATAACACCTAATCTCAATTTCGGTAGATACATTGACTCCAAGGCCAAAGTTTTTGCAATGAAGCTGGGTATTTTTTCTAAGGTGAGACGGTACCTCACACCTGGACAGCTTCTATCTTTATACCAAGCACAAGACCGATCTTGTATGGAGTACTGTTCTCACCTATGGGATGGATCAGCCCGCTATCAGCTGGATACCTTGGACGCTGTAGGACCGACGCGCCCGGAGACTCATTGGCGACGATGAGCTTGTCAAAAATAAGCTTCAAAGCCTTGAGCATCGCCGCAAAATTGCCTGTCTTTCCGTTTTCTTTCGAATTTATTTCGGAGAGTGAGCTCAGGAACTTCACGACCTCATTCCCCCGGCTCCATTCCACCTTTGGTCAACGAGACGCAGGGGGAGGTTCCACGCCTTTTTTATTGATATCAGCCTATGCGCACGAAGCGTTACGCTTTTTCATTTATTATGCGGACAGCGATGGAGTGGAACTCCTTGACTGCGTGTGTGTTTCCCGACTCCTAGAATTTGGGGATCTTCAAGAAGAGAGTGAATAGGCATTATTTGAGTTTGCGTGTACCATCCTCGACTACATCGTCACTTACCATCAGGTGAGATATAGTCAAACGCACTCAAATTTTAAATAAAAAAAAGACAAAAAAAAAGAAGCTGCGGGCAATAGCTAGCATCTCATCTCTAAAGATTTAGATTTTTTTTAGAACCTAGTAGTCCAGGATCAATAGTTTTCAAGATAGGGCGGTTTTAAATTTGAAACGTGCGAGTAAGACATTAAATGGCTATGGATTCCATGCCCAAATTTATTGTATTACCTAAAATTTTATTTACAGTTTTTATTGAGTTTGAATTTTATTAACAATCTCAGAAAACGTACGGGCGCCGTCGACCCTTTGGACGTTTAGCGTTAACTTTGAATTTAGCAGACTACTAATAGTTAAGGAGCTACATCACAAAACTCTTAACCCATTCTAGCGTTATAATCTAACTAGCTGTTTCTCGCGGCTTCACCCGCGTGGACAATGTTTCTATGACTTTTCGAGGTAGCTCAGTGCGCGAGCCGCACGCGGCTCGCGAGCGTGGTAGAAGGTAGCATATGTGTTAATGTAGGTCCTAATATATCTACCTACCAAATTTCAGCCAGATCCGTTAAGAAGTAACAAACATACGCACTCACAAACTTTCGCCTTTATAATAAATATTAGTGTGATTTTAGAAATGACACCCAGTATGGGAGCAAATTAAAAGACACATTCACGTCAAAAGATTTAATAACGTTTTTAAAAAAAACAAAAGACGTGATAGTCCTGAGAAAACATTAGCTTCGGATTTAGCCGCCCGCACTTCGCCAACGCAACGTTTTGCTCTGGAGTGTTGTGCTCGTTCTATTCACCGTAATCATTATTTTTCCACAATGCCTCAATCGTCCACCAGCCGAGGAAGTTTTCCTTGACAAAAGATCCACGATGTAGTAAGTTAATTCGGAATCACTCTTGCAGTAAAATAAGAGGAAAGTACATTTGATTTTCTCAGAACCTCTCATGAAACCAAACCCTCAACAATGTTATATAAGATACTAAAAATATTCATATTATCACTTTTGTCATGTAGAAAATGAACCAGTGCTATGCAAGGTACAGACGGCAATTGCCCGGTGTTTCACTTAACATCACCAGCGGTTAAGTGTGGAGCATCACATTAACGTGAACTTCATATGTCTGGAATCACATGTGAAGGTTCCTTTGTGATGTTTTTCTTCACCGTTAAAACGATTATTAAGTCCAGGGCCCATATTCGAGCCCTGGACCTCTGGTTTGGTAGGACCAAGTCGCTACAGTCAGACCGTCGACGCGAGGTTAAATACCATCATTATCATATCAGCCGAAAAACGTTAACTGCTGGACAAAGGCCTCCCTCAAGGATTTCCACGCCGACCGGTCCTGCGCTGCCTGCATCCAGTGGCTTCACGCGATCTTCATCAGGTCATCGGTCCACCGCGTGGGAGTGCTACGTTTTTCGGTGCGCGGTCGCTATTAGAGAACTTTACTGCCCCAACGGCCATGTGTTCTACGAACTATGTGCCCTGCTCACTGCCACTTCAGTTTAGCGATTCTGTGAGCTATGTCGGTTACTTTGGTTCTCCTGCGGATCTCCTCGTTTCTGATTGGATTAAGCTTTATATACAATGACAATTTATTTCCACGTGACGCTGATCCCGGTTAAGCAAACGTCACGCGCACGCAATGTTTCACCGGCCGGACACGCTACACGCTACACGGCGACGTGTAACGTGGGTCGGCCTCACGGGGTACTCCAATTTGCATGCAAATTGACGCCCTCTATGAAAAATCAGCGCTCTAAAGCGTTGTTCCAGAGATTTTGTCGCGTGTGACGTCATACCGATAAAGGGAGTTGAGTTTCTGTTAATCCTTACTAATATTATAAATATGGAAATGTGTTTGTTTGTTTGTTTCTTTGATACCTTTTCACGCTTCAAAACCTAGACCAATTTTGATGAAATTTGGCACACAGGTATCCTATGTAACTGAGAAGGACATAGGCTACTTTCCCGTGAAAATAGCATAGTCCAATGCAGTTCCTGCGGGAACTGAAAAAATCGTCATTTTTTTAGTTTATTTCTTTAACATCGCAACGGAACAATGGATGGTTGAGGGAGTGGGCAATGACATAGACTACTAATCAGAATAGCCCGATCTTTGATAGGGATCTGGAGAAAACTAACGTAAACGCTCTAACGGTGCTTGGTTTATAATATGTAAGTGCATGTGCGGATTGAAACATGTAAAAAGTTCTACGTCAGTTCTTGTGACCTCCTCTAGTGCTCGACAGACCACACTTAAGCTGTCATTCATGTAACAACTTCATTCAAAAACCAAAATTTATCATCATCACCTCATAATTTAATACTTTTAATAAATTCCTAATTAATACATTATAAAAGACCCATTACGGGTAAGATCAATTTATGTTTATTTGTGATTTGTATTTTAAATGTAAGTGTATGATGTTCTGACCATTTTTATATTTCTTTCTAGGTCTTATTTCCATAATTAAATAATAATAAGTATATGTCCACGCTGGAGTTTTAACCCACGCCCTTACATCACCCTACACCTACTGCCATCGTGTGACAGTGGTACAGTTGAGGGTAGGATGAGTGATGAAATACAGAGACATGACACCTATGTACTAGTAGAATGATAGAATGTCGAGCCACATTAGTATGGCCATGACTCATGACTTGACATGACCCTTGATAAAAATAAATCCATCTCTAATTTGCAGAACATCAATGATCAAATAATTATAAGTATTTAATCGACTCCTTACAAGTTGCTGTCTTCCTCTAGATTCGATTTCCCATCTCTGGAGAAGCGAAGCTTTGTGGTGAGTCGCATTAATGCTACTTCCGTCAAGAATCCTCCTGCGCGGGCAGGGTAGCTTGCGTATGAGTCAAGAAGCATTTTTATTTATTCCCACAGTACCTATTATGAATCCGGGAGGTCGTGTTTCGAGTCCTGCCTCTTACCAATGTGTTTTCGAATTTCGATCTAATATGTACGTTTATCCGTCGCTCTTACGGTGAAGAAAAAACATCGTGAAGAAACCTGCACACATCTGCGAAGAAACTCGAATGTTGTGTGTGAAGTTGACCAACCCGCACTGGGCCCGCGTGGTTGACTAAGGCCCGATCGACCTAATTCAGGGTAGACTTGAGCCCCTCGGTGTGGACGTATATATGAGCTGATGTGATGACCTATTACGAAACAGTGGAATTTGTGAGTAGAATAGAATAGAAAATCTTTTATTTAGAGCACAGCACAACGATTTCTAGGTACAATTTACAAACAATAGAAATAAACTATAAAAAAGTGCGTCGTTTATCTACACAAGGTTTAATATCTTCTGGCGAAAACTTTGTTCAGAGGAGACACGTAGAGACATTATCGTGATTTCATTGTTCTTACCTAACCAAAGTTTGTGTTCTTTGTAAATCTTAAATTGTTTACTCGAATTGGTCTGACTGAGAAGACACAATTTTTTTCGTATCTTTTAAATGCCTGAGATTAATAACTTTAACTAGTAGGTACCTACTCTCCGTCGGTAGCTTTTCTAGAATTGTATAGGGCGTGGGACCCATATGATACCATATCTAATATGGCGGACTCCTGAAGATAGCGAACTAGTTATTTTTTATGTACCCCCATGTTAAGGGTATCAAATGAAAGGTTTTGCTGAGAAGAATACGAATTAATTAAAATTAATTTCAAACTAATGTTTGTACCTCAAGTTTCTTGTATTTTTCAAAAATTATTCAAAAATATCTAGTGATTAAAGAGAAAGCTCTCTCATAACTTCCCAGCTAATTAAGGATAGGAACAACAATATTATTTGAATTAGGTGCGATGAAGTAACGTCGCCATGTCGCTGCGTGAAAAACATTGTGCTCAGTATTAGCGGTGTGCACAAGTTAGTTTGAGCGCTGCGCTGTGAGCTACCCGTGCGTGTGCGCGTGCGTGTGCGCCTTAGAGCAAATAGAACTTACCAGTATGTCCGTATCTACGGAAGCAGAGCGCTTCGGTTCGTTGCGCCCACCACGGCGGGCGGGGCGGGGTGGAGCGGGGCGGGGCGGCTGCGGGCGTGTCGACTTGGATACGAATATGCTAATGTTATTAAGTTTAGATAATTACAATATTATTGTATAAATTGTAGGCTGTCTTTTTAAACTTATAGTAACGTTATTTAAAACAAATGTGTCCTTTAAGTACGTAAATAAAATTAAAACAGGTTTCCGGAAGTAGACAGTCATGACTGTAATTAAGCATACAATAACGTTACTTAGTTAAGATTCAATTTAAGTTTATATATATTTTGATGCAAAGATGTGCCATAGTGTTATTTCTTTAGACAGTTCAAAAGTTATTCAATAATAATAATAAAAAACCGGCTAAGTGCGAGTCGGACTGGCGCCAAGTAGGGTTCCGAAATCTTGTCAAAAAATAAATGTTTATAATAAAAAACAAAATTATATTTACAGTTTGTAGTAGAACAAATTGTATGGAAAATGAATGAACTTATGAAAAATCCAACTGCACATCTTAAGTTGGTCGACTAAGCTATTCTAAAGTTAAAAAGCCTACTTACCCGTGATAGTGTTCCTTTTAAATTGATTATAATTATGTACATATTTTTTCAGTATGGATCCCGGCTAAGAATAGGACCATCCAATGTCTTCCAATGGGGGTCGTAAGAGTCGACTAAGGGACTTAAAACGGGAGGATTGGCAGCAGCGTCCTTTCCGTACATTGCAACACACCTGCAACCACACTGCGATCACTAGCCCGCCTGCCAAGCGTGGCGATTACGGCAAAACCCCCCTATAAATACCACACCCAGAAAGCGGGCCCTAGTCCCCGGCGCCCCGCTATTCCTGGCGCCCATAGCGGTCACGGTAACGGCGGGGCAAGGGGTGCGAAGGGTCCCCGGCAGATGCCAGGCTACCAAACCCAATGACCTTTGGCCCTGGCAACTTACAACACGCGCACACTGCAGACTGACAAGGAGCTAACAGAACTCGAAGAAGATATCGTCGGTTTATGTGAAGTCCAAAGAGAGGGAGAGGACACTATGATCCTTAAATCCGGAAACCTGCTCTATTTCTGGGAGGGCAACCAACTGTTCCAGGGTGGTGTTTGGTTTCTCATCCATAAGTCCCTCATTAACAATATGGTCCAGATCGTGAGCGTTTCGAGAGGGGTAGCATACCTTATACTCAAAATCACCAAACGGTATTCGATAAAGGTCATACAGGTATACGCGCCAACCACGGAACACTCCGACGACGAGGTAAAGACTATGTATGAGGACATCTCTACAGCCTACAGCACCAGGACCCATTATACCGCCGTTATGGGGGATTTCAACGTGAAACTGGGCAAACGAAGCGATGGTGAGCTGAGAGCGGGGCAATGTGGATACGGAGTAAGAAATGCACGTGGCCAGATGCTGGCCGACTTTATGGAGAAGGAGAGCCTCTTTATGATAAAGTCCGTCTTCAAAAAGTCAAAGCAGCGGAAGTGGACATGGTTGCATCCCAATGGCGTAACGTCGAACAAAATTAACTTCATCTTGTCGACAAGGAACCAAATATTCAATGATGTCTCCGTGATCAATACAGTCAAAACAGAAAGCGATCACTGGATGGGAAGAAGCACATTGAATCTAAAGACTAAGCTAGAAAGACGTCGACTGATGAAGTCTACGCTCCGACCAGCGTCCATACAGCTCCAAAACCCCTAGAGCTTTCAGCTCGAGTTACACAATCGCTTCGAACGCCTAGGAGACTGCGAGAAAGTGGACAATTATAATGACAGATTGGTATGTACTGTCCAAACGGTACGGTCAAAGATTTTTAAACCCGCCGTTCAAACATAACCAAAAAAATCTCTGTCTTCACCAGCTACCTCATAGAAGAAAGACGGCGATTGGTTTTGCAGTCCTCTGAAAACGATCCTCAGACACACACTCATTTATTTACATAACAGACAGATATACAACACATAAGGAACCTTACAACTACGATACCTAAGCTAATAGTGAGCGTGTAAAATTACAGTTCATAAAGCTTATTCTTATTTTAATTTTTTTTTATTAAAATTTAAGTGCGTTTGGCTGCACCTCACCTGATGGTAAGTGCCGATGCAGCGGAGGAAGTAACACGCAAGCTCAAATAGTGCCTATTCACTCTCATCTTGAAGATTCCTAAATTATACGAATCGGGTAATACAGACGCCGGAAGGGAATTCCACTCCTTGACCGTTCTCATGATGAACGAAGAAGCAAAATGCTTCGTGTGAAAAGGTGGAACATTGACGACAAAGGGGTGGAACCGCTCTCCGCGCCTGGTCGTCTGATAAAAGATAGATAGATAGATAGATAACACGTTTATTTGTCACTGCAATCACACACATATTATGATACAGACGCCGAATGATGAATTGGAGAGGGGGGAATGATGTCGTTAAGCTCAAAGGCTAAGGCCCTTTAAGCTAAATATCTTCATATCTAGGTAGCTATATCCTGCCAATAATAATAAGTAACACGAAAATACCTATTTCAAAGATCCTAGCTAAGGGAGATGAACCACAAACAAACAGAAACTTTATTACACAAACTATTTACAAAAACTCGTGAACAAATCGTAACGAATTTATATAATTTATACTTAGGCACCAGACTTATAGACTTATTTATGGGCGGCTGTTGTCTCGGCCGCTGATCCAGGCGTCCGCTGTGTGCTTCTTCTTAGCGTGTCGATGGCAGACACTACACTGTAGCAGCCCAGAATTTGGCCATGTTAACAGCATTATCAGCCTGTGTGCTTCTTAGGTGAGAGGGCGCGAACGTGCTCACGCAGGTGACGCCTCAAAGCAGGCATCGACCTTTTTGTCAAGGGATCAGTGTGAGTCCATTCGGCCGTTTCCCGTCAGTGTGAGTAGTTACTGGATGTATTACGACCTTGCCCCATCGATCTCTCTGAGGACGCGATCATTAAAGCTGTCACCAGCTCGTTTTTATGGGTAAGTATTGCCCACTCACACACCGGAGAGATTTATTGGTGTTATGTGAGCGTCAGTGGCGTAATGGCTAGGTCTTCCGCCTCCTGACCGGGAGGTCATGGTTCAATCCTGCCACGTACCAATGTGATTATCGAATTTAGATATTCATATGTACGTTTATCCGATGTTCTTACGGTGAAGGAAAACATAGTGAGAAAACCTGCACACGCCAGCGAAGAAACTCGCAGGTTGTGTGTGAAGTCGACCAACCCGCACTGTCAGATCGCCGTAACTCAGGGTAGGCTCGAGCCCCGAGCCTATATGATACTATATGAGCTTGTACGTATATGAGCCTGTACGTATATGAGCTGATAAGATGTGCTATTACCAATGAGCTGATAAGATGTGCTATCTTACACGCTGTAAATCAGTCCCTCAACAGGCGGTATAATTTTAAACAGAAACTGTGGTAGTTGTACCAGTCCACTGGTGTTTGGTAATCAGCCGATTTTGACCTTGAGAAGCACGTCAACAATTTCTTGAGCTTAAACTCCTAGTCATGTACAAAGCGCTTGAGGCAGGCGTTTGCCGTATAGTCCTGGTATCCTGCGTCACTACCGGCCAGTCTAACTTTGTCACTGTTACGTGACACTTCCCACTCACGGGAGTTTTCGTTTTGTCTAAATCTATAGGAATCTTGAAGGTTTTTTTTACTTACAATCCATAAAACTCTTGGCATCATCTGACTTGATGGTAAGTGATGATGATGCGAAGATGAAAGCGGGCATGTCAAGATTCCCCAATGCAATGAGTAACTGGCTGTCTTATCATGAAAACATCAATGCTATTAATATTGATGTTTTGGCAAGACTTGTATGAGACGGTGGTAGCTAGCCAAACAGACTTAGTAAATACCTAACCACTTACCAAAGCGAGATACAACAAATTAAGACTCCACCGGGAACTGAACCCGTGACCTTCTGGTGTGAAGCAAAAGGATTAACCATTACCTGAATACGTTTACTGGTATTGTACTTTTTAAAATCTGTTACATTTACATTTACGACTTGAATGACTTGAGTATTCTTTCAAATAAATGATTCTGATACGCCATGGAGGCAATTAAAATAAAATGGTGCCGTGCGATGGGTTCACACAAAACCATAATTATATAATTATGATACATCAGGGTGCCCGGCAGTGCTCCCCTCAAAGTCAAGCAGATAAGCACGGCCGTACATCCTTTTCTTTAAGCAAGTCAATGCATTTTCGAGCTTCTTATATCTTTATATCTGAATTTTTTATCTCATTGTTGACGTTATATAGACAGTGTACAATTCCAAATTCCAAATTTCTACATATAGTTGTTTATAATATACCGTTTATCGAAGTTTCGATATTTCGTCACTTACTCACTAATCATCAAAAAGATTATTTCAGGTGACTTAAAAAGTTTAAATTTGGGATGGAGATAGGTAATTGGCAGTTTATAAAGGAAAAGTCTGAAAACAGCAAATATGGGATGTATAGGGGTTGACAGTTTGTATGTAAGTCTGACATTTTTAAGGTAAGAGACATAAAGTTGCAAGAGTATATTTATAGGCTTCTAATATGGTTAAAAAACAGTCTCAAGGAAAAAAGGATAATTCCTGAAAAAAAATCCTACCAAAATATTCAGCAGATTTCACGGTAGTTGTCTTTAAAACGTACTGAGGAAATAATTACACTTAAACTTTAGTTCATCTCATATCTCGACATGCATATCTATTATAAAAGAAAGTCGTGTTTGTTACAACACTTATAACTAAAGAACGGCTGGACCGATTGCCATGGTTTTTGATTTGTTGGATTTGTTTCCGTCCCGAATAGCAGAATACATCTTAAAAACAATGAAAACGGGTTTTCCTTCCTGACGCTATAACTCCAGAACGCACGAACCGATTTCGCTAATTCTTTTTTTGTCGAGTTCGTTATTGTCAGGAGATGGTTCTTATGTAGGATAGGGTAGGGTAGGGTAGGGTAGTGTAGTGTAGGGTAGGGTAGTGTAGGGTAGGGTAGGGTAGTGTAGGGTAGGGTAGGGTAGGGTAGTGTAGGGTAGGGTAGGGTAGTGTAGGGTAGGGTAGGGTAGGGTAGTGCAGTGTAGGGTAGTGTAGAGTAGGGTAGTGTAGTGTAGGGTAGTGTAGGGTTGTGTAGGTAGGGTAGTGTAGTGTAGTGTATGTAGAGTAGGGTAGGGTAGTGTAGGGTAGGGTAGTGTAGGGTAGGGTAGGGTAGTGTAGTGTAGGGTAGTGTAGAGTAGTGTAGGGTAGTGTAGGGTAGGGTAGTGTAGTGTAGTGAATGTAGGGTAGTGTAGGGTAGGGTAGTGTAGTGTAGTGTAGGGTAGGGTAATGTAAGGCGGTACGAAGTTAGCCGGAACAGCTAGTAGATAATATAACAAATAAAGCCTTTCAATTTTACGGATTTATCATGAGAACATGTATTTCGTTTAAACGACCAGAAAGCTATATTTTGTTATTTAAATCACTAGTAAGATCGTAGTTAGAATATGCTTCAGCTATCTGGAACCCCTATTATGATAATACTGACCAAATTGAGCGAGTTCAACGTAAGTTTCTTCGTGCTGTCAATTATAGATGTTTTCGTACAAAATCACCCTACGCTGATTTGCTGCGAAAATACTCACTAATTTCTCTAAAATCGAGAAGGTTGCTCTTGGATCAGATGCTGCTTTACAATATTTTACATAATAAATTCGACTGTAATCATCTTATTAATGAGATATCTATTAGAATACCCAACCGTGCACCACGTGTATGTAATAAACAAGCTTACCACTTATTCGCTCTTAAACCATGTCGAACTAATGCTGGTGAACGCGCACCTTTGCGACGTTTAATGAAATTATATAATGATCATTTCACAGATCTTGACCTATTTGTATTATCACCTTCAAAATACAAAAGCTTTATCACAGAAGTGTTGACCGAACTTAATAACTAAGATCTGTCTGTCATGTTAGATAACAAATTTTCTGTCTTACTTTTCTTTTTTTTGTCCTCTCTGCATGTTTTTATTATTTCAAATGGGGACAACGGTGCTGGTTGTACAATTATTTTCTTTTAGTTTAATTTAATATTTATAACATTAGCTTTATTGTATAATCGTTTGTTGTTCTAAATAAATTAAAATGAAATATATAAAGTTTTAAAGCTATTGCATAGGTTTGATCGCGGGCTTTGAGCGCGGCGACCGAATCAAGAAATTCCGTAACGAAAATAAAACCTAACACCCCACGTTCGGGCGAATTCTAAAAACTTACAGTGCCATCTATTAGCGATTTGCGGTACTAAAAGGACTTGGTCAATTTTACTGGTGTAACTTTCTTAGTGTTAATTTATTACATAATCATACCGCGCCCCAAAGACATTATGGTTCTGGTAAATACTGCATAAATAAAAAATAATAAATAAATACAATTGCATTAGTTGATATAAAATGCTATGCAATAGCTTTACCGCGGCAGTCCCCGAGTGCCACACGTTTTTTTTTTGCTTTGGCAATCACTAAACAAACTTGTTTGGGCTGTTGCTACCCAGCACACCTTTATTGCTGGTGAAATGATACAACTGTATTTTTCTTTGTTATTTTCTTGCTAGTGAGTAGGTACGCGGGCGCGGTACGGCGACCAAACGTATACCAACTGATATTACACTTAATAAATGCAGTTAGCGTAAACCGCTGACGGCGCGATGTGCGGTCGCATACCGTACATGCTGCCGGGCGAGAGAAGAGGAGATTTAGATGATGATAAAGTAACTTAAATAACATTGATATGCTTATAGATAATAAAACTTAAATAACATTATTATGCTTATAGATAACTAAGTTTAAAATTCATTAGTCACAAACATTTTTTCGTGAGGCATAGGTGACGTAGACTTATGATTCACGTTTAGTACATGTAGTTCATTTAATTGTCCGTTGATCTGATCACCGCTGGTGCTTTTTGCTCCGCCGCTGACCTTCTCGTTGGCGGCGGTGGTCGTGGGGGCGTCGTGAGTCGTAGGGAGCGACGCAAGTAGCGTCACGCTGGCCTGCCGCCGCGTGCTCCTCGCCCGCCGCAAAGCGTATAAGGCTGCCGCTGCTAAAATTCCCGCCAAAATGAAATAGATGGCCGTGTAGTGGTGGACGTCGTGATAAGATATTTCATCTGACAGGGGCGTCTCTGATTTCATTTGTTCTATTTAGCGGCTTATTTTCTCAAATAATTGGTGATTATCGATAATACTGGTGTTTATCTCAGTCAGTGGTATCATAAAGTTTAAGATGTGATTTATCGGAGCTATCTGCGGTATGTGCACATTTGCTTGAGTCTTCATTTCACTTTTTTGATATTTATGAGAGTACTCTGAGAATTCTTCTCCTTTGATAATACAATCCGGGCTCAGTGTTATTAACCCGGCGCTGATAACCCGCGCGACGGTAACCTGATCTTCACATATGATACGGAGTCTGCACTCGTCGCAACAAAAATATAGGTATGTATTTGTTTGACTGAGTTCTATCCACTCATTTTTGCATGTATGAATAGTCGTTAGACATTTATTTGATTTTGTTTCCTTGATGCATAGATTTTCATCTGCGTTCAGCTGATAAACGGGGCGCTGCGAATGACAGTAGTAAGTCTGTGAGTCCCGCTGGAGACACTGCTGCAAATCGTTATCAGTAAGTAAGTAAAATAAGTAAATATACTTTATTGCAAGCCACAAAAACAATACAGGACTTATAATTTATAAAAAAACATAGAGTGCAAAGGCGGCCTTATCGCTTTAAATCGTTATCAGTCATTGATACGAAGGTGTCCTTGCGTAAGTTTATTGCTGCGTGACTTGTAATAGGCGTTAGGGTGACCATGTTTTCTTCGTGTTTGCTTGGAACAGAAAATATTCTGTACAGGTCAAAAGTCTCTCTGCTTATAAGTGGAATTTTGATTTCAAAGATTAGGTATTCCTTTGTTAGTTTTGCCTTTATGGCCAAGAGATGATAGATTTGAGATAAACCTGTTTGAATATTCTGTATTGGTAGAGATAAATCTCGTGAGAGCTGTCCGGATATGATGTTGAGCTCGTCTTGTAATTGCTGAGGGTATAGAAGATGAAAATTAAATTTTCCATGATGAATATCTGTTATTGTATCCAAAAGAGTTTCTTGTATAGTTTTCAAGTTTAGAAGCATGCTATTAGTGATAATACTTGAAATGGCAAACTCGTTTAGAAGTTCCATGTCCAGTACTTCGATAGTCAAGCCGTTGTTTGCCTTATCCAAATTATTGAGATGTTCATTAACGATTTTATGCTGTTTATTGATGGCTTCTTCGGTTTTCTTCAGCAAATTGTGCTGGGCTTCAGCCACTGAGGTCTGGTTTTTCCATAAGTTTGCTAAATGTTTTTGATTTTTCCTGATAATATCAATGTCCTTTTGATATTGATTTGCAAAGTTGTCATCCAAGATCCCGAAGAGGCTGTAAGCAATATTGCCAACTCCATTGATTAGGCCGCGGCGCTTCCATGCACGCGCTTGATTTTGCTGACCGAGCAGTAGGCGATTATTGTAGTCTAGCTCGGAGTGAGCGTGATTTAACTGTGATAGAACCATGTCGCAATGAGTTTTTCTCTGCGTTTTTGAACAGATGTTTTCCAAATATTTTGAATATTTCACGAATGCTGTGAGTCCAGCCCAGTATGGATTCATATCGTAATAGATGATTAATTTCCACTCGTCTCTGATAAGTTGCATGTTTGCTATTCTGTCGAAATACATGGCTTTCGAAATTTTTGTTGTGTTGAATGCTGCCAATGATGACGTAGCCAAGGTCATGAAGAGTAGGAATGAGATGACCATCGAGGCTAAGATTCCTTTTTTCTGTTTCAACGATTGATAGTATAGGACCGCTGGCGAGGAAGTGTGAAGGCGTGAGATAGTCAAGGTCATCAGGGTCTTCCGTTAAGACATTCAATGGTCTGCTGTTGAGGGACGATTCCAGTTGAGAAACCAGGGTCGAGTATTCTTCAAAGGTAAGCTTCTGATCTCCAACGACACGTCTTAAATGATACTTTAGGCTCTTGACCGCGGCTTCCCACAATCCGCCTGCGCTTGGCCATGAGGGGCAGTTGAAGTGCCATTTGATCTCCATTTCTTCCAGTTCCGAGAAGAAATTATCTGTTTGTATTTGTTTTAAGTCGAAACAAGCTTCCTGTAGGACTCTGTTAGCGTCGACAAAATTAGTACCACAGTCGCCATACATATGAATACCGCGATGTATCCTTTTGTGGTTTTTGCTCCACGTCCTTTGTTCATCTTGATATCCACGTAACCTGTGTAATCCACGCCGGTATGGTAAAATGGGCGAGTTTGATTTACCCTTGCTTCAGGGAGGTCTCCCATAAGTTGATTTTGCATAATAGGGTTCCACTTCCGGCATGTTACACAACGACGGATATGGCTTTTCACCGCACGAGTGCCTCCAATTATCCAATATTGTTTTCTTATGTATGATAGTGTTATGCGCGCTCCTCCATGGAACGTCATTTTGTGAGCGTGCTCTATGATAAGAGAAGTCAAGTGACTGTTATGTGGTATGATAAGAGGGTGCTTCATGTTGAGTATTTTTTTACCTTAGTTTTTTTCGGAGCACGATTAAATGCTTTAAATGCCTGGGCCTTCCAAGATTTGCTTGGGAATATCTGGGCAGATCGCGATCTGCCGTATTCTTACGATCTGCCGCCGACAACAGTTAAAACCCTTCGTACTTCGACAAGTACTGGCTCGCGCTTCTACTGTTCCCGTTTTGTTGTAGTCAGTTTTGGAAATGCGAAGTAAATTGTAGTAATTAGTATAAAATTTCGCCTTTACTACGCTCGCCTTTTTCTATGCATATTCTTATTACTATATCTCATATTTATTTTTTATTTTTATTATTCACAATTGGTAAACTGTTGCCAACATCCCACCTGGTGGTAAGTGACGATTTTGCCGAAGATGGAAGCGGGCTTACCAAGATTCCCCAACGCAATGGGGAACTGGCTATTTTAAGCTATGAACTATTCTTTTTTTGTATTCACCACTAAAATAATTTACGAAAAACCTAAAAACTTTTAGGTACAAGCTTTTAATATTGCATTGTCCCGCGATATCCATATGCATGCAAAATTTCAGCTCAATTTGAAACCGGGAAATGGGTCAAACTTAACTTGCAATATTCCACCCGAACAAAAATATACATATTACATTGCAAGTTAAATAAAAGCTTGAAAAAACTAAACGCAGTTTTACAAAAAATGCACCTTATTTTAGCTACGCACTTATAGGCATGCGTTAGTTTTTTTTTATATTACTTTATATAAAATACAATAAGACTTGGTATAATAGTCTATGCAATAAAACCTCCTTGGAAAAGATGACATCATTTTTGATGTAACCTATGCGTTTCATGCGTCATCAATCTATCTCCTTCTGACACAAGCCACCGTGATGTTTATTATCTTTTCTTCACAAAGATATAAACAAAAGAGAATCTAACCAACTGGCATTATGTAATCTCTCGGAGGAATAAAGTCTTTTAAAAGTCTCAAAGAAGATTCTGTGTTTGGTTGTTATATTTTTTATTTACTAAAAGTGTCTTGTTTCGCTAAACTAGAAATTATAAAAATGGCAAAGTAAAATTCACGTGTGGTAAAATCAATTTTACGCACAGTTAACTGGCATATAAAGTAGCACTTTTCGAGCAAATTTATTGGAAAATAATAAAAAGGGCATGAAACTATGAATTCACTACTTTTATTACATGTTTTGCTGCCACCCTATAAAACTTTTCTTCTGTATCTATCACATGAAGGTTGCCTGGTAAGAATCTCTTAAAGCGATAGGGCTGCCGTTGCACTTTATGAACATCATAAGTCGTAAGTCCTGTATTATTTTTTGGCGTGCAGTAAAGTATATTTACTTACTTACTTATTTACCTTACTTATTCATCGTATCAGCCGAAAGACGTCCACTGGTGGACAAAGGCCTCCCCCAAGGATTTCCACGATGACTGGTCCTGCGCTGCCCGCATCCAGCGGCTTCCTGCGATCTTCACCGGATCGTCAGTCCACCGCGTAAGAGGCCTGTCTATGCTACGTTTTTCGGTTCACGGTCACCACTCGAGAACTTTACTTCCTCATAGAGGAAGATTAAAAAAAATGTACTCATTGTAAAGAGAAAGAAAATAATGTTAAAGTATTGCTAAAGTTAATGTTAAAGTATTGCTCCCTAATAATATTTCTTCAACGTGGCCTATGCGCGCTATGAATTTTGTATTTTAGTCGTTTGCAAATCTTTTGAGAGAAGGTGAAGAGTTGCGAAGTCGGCCCTCGTGACCGAGCTATACATTATTTATCAAATATCTTCAGAGTGCCTACAAGTATGAAAGGGTTTAACTTTGTCAAGCTCGAGGTGATGCGGAAGTTGGTCAAGGAGACGAGAGCTAACCTAAACCTTTTTTTGTCCGTTTCCGTTCTTCGCAAGGTATACGCTTAGCCGTTGGCACCAGTTAGTATCACAAGATGGCTGTCGTTAAGCCGTGTCAGATGCCTAGTAGACGGCTTGAAAAACTTGTAATAAGATAAGATAAATTTTATTGGTAACAATTGTTACAAGTCAAAAATAGAATACAAAATTAGATTATTATCAATAATCTAAGGTCTAGGCGACCTTACTCATAAATTTCATTTTAACATAATATAATAAAAGTCACTACTACTTAAAATAATTAAGCTATTGCATATTAATGAAATTAATAAGATGTCGGTGGCGTAATGGCAAGGGCCGCTATCTCCTGTCCGGGAGGTCGTGGTTCGATCCTGCCACGTACCAATGTGTTTTCGAATTTCGATTTCATATGTACGTTTATCCGACGCTCTTATACGGTGAAGGAAAACATCGTGAGGAAACCTGCACACGCCTGCGAAGAAACTCGAAGGTTGTATGTGAAGTCGACCAACCCGCACTTTGCCCGCGTGGTCAACTAAGGCTCGCCCGCCCTAATTCAAGGTAGGCTCGAGCCCCTCGGTGGGGACGTATAAGAGCTGATATGATGAAATGGGGTTCGCCTACAATCATCACCAACCTGGACTTGGCCCCCGTGGGTGGAGTTCGGCATAACCTACCCCAGTTTATAGGAGAGCCGTGCCCCACCCATGGGGACGTTTATGGATTGTTAACAACAAAGGCTGGCACGAGATTATCAAGGATTAAAAAAAATATAGGATTAACTCTTTTGCGTCCAGGATGCTACGTGTCAAAACAATTACGATGACGGATGCTAGTCATTTGAGTTACTTTTTATCATCTGTCAAAAACGACATTTTGTTCTAAAAATGTTAGAAATACCTAGGCATTACGTCATAGTTTACATAGCGTCTTAAATGTACTCATTTTGTGATATTGGTGAATTACAAATCGAAGACTTGATGGAAAACAAAACGAGTAAGGTTTCCCGAAGTTTAAGTAGGAGGCCAATTTAGTGATCAAGAGTTCATAATTTATTTCTGATGCTGTCGTCATCCCTATTGCGCGCGTACAGGCATGCGTCGCTACTGCACCGGACAAGTGAAACTCCTCATAAAGTCCAGATACTGTAATGTTTTGTTAGTTATATTTTATATCTTAGCGTCGTCGGTGGCTCAATCGGTAACGACTCGGTCCTCTTAATCAGAGGTGCCTGGTTCAAATCCGGACGGCTAATGTACCAATGACATTTTTCGAAACTTGCGAACATAATATATTACCAATTGTTTTAACGGTAAAGGAAAACATCGTGAGGAAACCTGTACATCTGATTCCAGATGTGTATAAAGATGGCGTTGCACAATATGTCTGTAGATGTAAATCTAAATGCCTTACACGTGACCGCAGGTGATGCTAAGTGCAACACCAGGCAACCATTTCGGAAACTGTGTCCTGGAGCTTTACGACCTCATTCTCTTCTCCATTTCATCATCGGACGACCAGGTGTGGAGGGCTTTGTCGTTGATGTTGCACCTTTAGGCACGAAGCGTTTTGCTTCTTCGTTCATTATGCGAACGGCCAAGAAGTGGAATTCCCTGCCGGCGTCTGTATTCTCAGATTCGTATAATTTTTCTGTTGCTCGCGTTTTTGTCTTTTGTTTGTCATGTGAATAGGTATCATAGTTGTGTGGAGAGGTGTGGCGGTACGGAACCCTCATGTCGCGAGTCCAACTCGCACTTGGTTGTATTTTTTTAGTTTAGATCAATCCACAGGGTAGCTGCGCTCACCGCATCTAATATGATAATTCGCTTATGCAACTTTGAAACTTGTACGAAACACAATCCGAACAGCTATTCATGTTCCAGCTAAGCAGAACGTGAAAAGCGTGGTATAATTTCTCTCATGTCGTTAGAGTGACAGTACATTCCCGTATAGTTTGAGTGAGAGACAAAGCCCAATATTATCTTCATTTCATTGTGCAAAGATTCGGCGGCGGCACTGCCGACAAAAGCTTCCATAGGAAAGTTTGTTTTCTCAACTGTTCTTTCAAATCCTTACACTCTTATTCCTCGAGAAAAATTACAGAGTGACTGGGTGAAAAACGAATGATTATCATCATCGTCATATCAGCCGAAAAACCCCACTGCTGGACAAAGGCCTCCGACAAGGATTTCCACGACGACCGGTCCTGCGCCGCCCGCATCCACCGGCTTCCCGCGATCTTCACCAGGTCGTCGGTCCATTGCGTGGGATGCCTACCTACGCTACGTTTTCCGGTGCGCAGTCGCCACTCGAGAACTTTACTGCCCCAACGGCCATCTATTCTTCGAGCTATGTGCCCTGCCCACTGCCACTTCAGTTTAGCGATTCTGTGAGCTATGTCGGTTACTTTGGTTCTCCTGCGGATCTCCTCGTTTCTGATTCGAGCACGCAGAGAAACTGCGAGCATAGCACGCTCCATTGCCCTTTGGGTGACCTTGAGCCGTCTTATGAGTAGTAAGCGACCATAATTATAAGAAGATGTAATAAATAAACTGAACAACTGGACCAAGGAAGTTACGGTAAAAGAAACAGATATTTAGAGACTTTTGTATGAGAAGTTCCTTAAGCTGTGCGAATTGACAATGGGTTCCTAAGGGAAAATTGTTCTGCATCGTCCATTTATTTTTTTTAAACCGGTCATGTGCGAGTCGGACTCGAGCAACCAGGGTTCCGTACCACCACACCTTTCCACTTGAGCACAACTATGATATCTGCATATTATTTCAAACAGAAATTTATTATTTTTTTGAGCGACAACAAGAACATTTTTTTTCATTTTATTTAGTTTGGACTCCTTAACTATTGTATGACTCATACTTGGCCAGATTTAATTATTTGTTGATCTAAACAATCATATCAAATTTCACGTTTTTATGTAGATATTATTAACGTTATTACAAACCTTAGATTAGAATAAACACATTTCTAAAACACATTAGTTAACACATACTATTATTTTTTTGTATTTTTTATATTCACAATTGGTAAGCCCTTGGCATCATCTCATCTGATGGTAAATGAATTCAAATAATAAATTCCCTTTTTCATCATATCAGCCGAAACTCGTGCATTGCTGGACAAAGCCATCCCCCAAGGATTTCCACGACGACAAGTCCTGCGCTGCCCGCATCCATCGGCTTTCCGCGATCTTCACCAGGTTGTCGGTCCACCGCGTGGGAAGCCTGCCTACGCTACGTTTTCCGGTTTTCTGGTTTCTCTTAAATAACACATATTCTGTAAGAAATTCAGCCAGCTTACTATTACGGTTCAAAAGATAAAGCCAGACAGACAAACAGACAGCGTAGACTTAGAATAGAATAAAATAGACTATCCAATATAATATAATAGAATTCCCTATAATACATTCCCTGATCCTACTTTGGGGCCAGATGACCATGTGTGATTTGTCCCAGAATATTTATTTATTCTATTATGTTATATTGGATAGTCTATTTTATTCTATTCTAAGTCTACGCTGTCTGTTTGTCTGTCTGGCTTTATCTTTTGAACCGTATAAAGAATAGAATATCATTTATTAGACTAGTAATAGGGTCCTGTCACCTGGTATGGTAATGGAACCCTCAGAATGCATACTTCGCGTCGTCGTTTATGCAGTCATAGGGTGACTCCTACTAATTAGTCAAGAGGTTCTACCTATTCTGCAACGGCGGGAGATTATTTATCACGTACAAGGCTTCGCGTGGAGTACCCCTCATAGGTTGCTCTAGTGAGAGTAAAAAACTAACAGTAGTCGCATAATACGACGTGTAACATCGGACATAAGCAAAAAATCCTACAGGCCTCGCATTAGGGGGCATAACCATGTTTCCTTAGCCTTCGTGAATGAAAAAAAGGCCTCGAATAAGGTGGCATGGCCACGTTTATCTAGCCTTCGTGACTGAAAAAAGGCGGCATGGCCATGTTTTCTTAGCATTAGCAGAAAAAAGACGCATTTTCGGTTACACCTTTCCGTCCCTTTTCACGAAATCACTCCCACCGATTGCAGAAAATTGAGATGAAAGATTTAACACATTAAAAACAATAGTGTATTTTTAATTCTATATATTTCATACAATGGGACCCTATTACTAAGGCTTAGCTGTCCGTTCGTCAGTCTTTCACCATCAGGTTGTATTTCATGAACCGTGATAGCTATACAGTAGAAATTTTTACAGATGGTGTATTTCTGTTGCTGCTATAACAACAAGTACTAAAAATTTAAAAAAGTTAAAGTCTCCATACAAAAACGTGTTTTTTTTAAACGTGAAGAAACTAGCGCCATCTAGAATGATGGTACACGGAACCCTTGTGTGCGGTTCTGACTCGCACTTGGCCGGTTTTTTTTTGCAATAGTACCGTTATTGTCAGTTACGTTTTATAAATATGTTATTTGATTCTCATTTCTACATCTTCGTCGAGCCGTGGAAAACTTGCGTTTTGAAGGTATTTTCGATTTAATAAGGCTTTTAAGCGTCGGTGGCTCAGCCGGTAACGACTCGGTCCATCTAACCAGAGGTACCGGGTTCAAATCTGGACGGCCAATGTACCAATGAGTTTTTCAAAAACTTACGTACATACTTACCGATTGCTTTAACGGTGAAGGAAAACATCGTGAGGAAACCTGCACACGCCTGCGAAGAAACTCGAAGGTTGTGTGTGAAGTCGACCAACCCGCACTGGGCCCGCGTGTTCGACTAAGGCCTAATCGCCCTGATTCAGGGTAGGCTCGAGCCCCTCGGTGGGGACGTATATGAGCTGTAATAATAAGGCTTTTTACGGTTCCGTGCTTCCCCCGTCTCCCCGCTCCCCTTGTAGCCACTCCATTGAAGTGTAATGAGCTAACAAACATCGTTTCATTAACTGGCAACACCAAAGCGCAGAGTTCTTCTTGCTTGTTTATATGCTAATGCGCTTTGCGTGTTGCTTGCAGCTCTGAACAAGGAGCGCTGCTTAACCGAAAAAAACCTTTATGCCCTCGTTCCTTAGGTGTTTTATTAGAATGCTAAAAGGGTGTAAAAAGTCCCTTTTGCCTTTACGTTACTGACTTTACTTTGTGACGTTAAATGCCCGTTAAATGACATATGTTAATGAAAGGAAAGAATGAATGTTAAACAGGAAGGTAAAGAGCAAAATGCGAAGAGTTTAATAACAAGGGGATTTTATATCTCAAGCCGTCGTGTGGACATCCGTTAAACCATTAAATACAGCGTTATTTTGCGACCACCACGAAAGCTTTATAATGTACTCGTATTTACCATAATATTTATGTAATATTGAGACACAAAAAAAAATGGACTTTCGTAGATTTTTTTTGGGAAATATGTTCAGTTTGATGATTCATCCACTGTAAAGTTTTGGCGGAGCTCCGACAAAGAGCCCTGGATAACAACATTAATAAATCATGATGTCTAGGTCTCTGCCAAAACTCGGGAAGGTTAGGTCCATACTCTGCAGTCCTGAGTAGTGGAAGTTGTTGGGCTAGTGGCGGACCCCAATGTCAGTGTTTTCAAGCCGTTTGAAAGTCCTACCGACACGGCTTAACGACTGCCATCCAGTGGCAGCAACCAGCGCCAACGACTTCACGTACTTTAGGAAGCAAGAAAACGGTTGACATAATATGCCACTAACAGTAAAACTCATCCAGATAATGACTGTGTCTCTGGTCAGTTCACCTGTGCGATCATGCAAGTGGCACTGAGCTACGATTGACCCAACCATACAAGTGGCACTGACCTACGATCGACCCAACCATGCAAGTGGCACTCAGCTACGATCGACCTAACCATGCAAGTGGCACTGAGCTACGATCGACCCAACCATGCAAGTGGCACTGAGCTACGATCGACCTAACCATGCAAGTGGCACTGACCTACGATTGACCCAACCATGCAAGTGGCACTGAGCTACGATCGCACCTGTACCTGTTCCTATATTAAGGAAACGTGAAAAAAAAATGAAAAAAGTTTATTGCGGTATCTCATTGTGAAAAATAATACATGTTGCAGGAGACTTCTTTTAAGTATAAGAATACTTGTGCCAGAAGAATCCGCGCTTCCATGACTAATAAATAACACAGAGATACAGTATAAAAAAATTAAAATAATTAAAAACTACAATACTTTACAAATATATGCGCTACGTATTAATAAGCACGCGCGCGAAGTATTTATGTGTGCATGTGATTGAGTGTGTGTGAATTTATGTGTGTGTGTGTGGTGTGTGTGTGGAGTGAGTTTGTGTGTGTAGTATATGTATACACACAAACACACACCACACACAAACACCATACTCAAATTTCGTTACAACATACACTTTAATTAAACACAAAATATAGATACACAAGCTTTTTCTAAATTTTTGTTTGCTAAATATTTTATTTATATGTGTTCACATTGCTTATTACCAGACTTGTTATGGAAGTGTGAGTTCTCCTGACACATGTTTACACAAAAACCTATAAGGAGGTCTCAACCTCAGTTTGAGATGTAGCTTCAAGTGACCTTATAA
Source organism: Coleophora flavipennella (assembly GCA_947284805.1). NCBI lineage: Eukaryota > Metazoa > Arthropoda > Insecta > Lepidoptera > Coleophoridae > Coleophora > Coleophora flavipennella. Next base: position 929,158 of record OX369266.1, read on the forward strand.
ACAATTTTTAATTTTAATAATTTTTAATTTAATATGTACAGTAGGACACGACAGCCAGGAGTCCAGAGTTTCCATACAAACGTCTAAAGTTCCGTTTTAATACAAACCAAACGTTGCAAATATCTTGAGGACACGTATTAATGTCAATGTCACGTCGGCGTGCACCACGGAATAATAGAGGGCACAAAGAGCACGCGGCAGGTCGCCTATGTGTTGGACTGACCAAAAAAAGTAAGTGTGTGGTTTTATGAAACCACGGTAAAAGTGAAACTTTACCGAGGACGAAACGATCATGGCTGCTCTCGCTACGGTACAGAGGACGAAACGATCATACCGTCAGACGAAAGCGACCGTCACGCGACATGCAATACACAGACGAAAAAAATTGAGACGATGTAATAAAAGTTTTACTTTAATAACAACCGCAGTCAATGGTCCACTACACGAATGTACCAGGGAGGCAGCGGCGAGAGAGGAATGACGACGAATTGTGAAGCGCGTCACCCGCTGCGAAGTGACGAACACTACCACGACCACTCTGCCAAGAGTGTCTCGACACACCCCGGACACTTCGTACAACGGGCGTGAAGTGACATTTCTAAAAACAATGACGGAGCAAACGAAATCACGGCGAAGTTCTATACGTTCGAGAACCAAACTATAACCAATCTGTATCAATCTGGGTGATGAGGGGGTGAGGTCGAAATCTAGAGAGCGGCAGGGAGTGTCTATACTGTATGTTAGTACTAATATACATATACTTTGCTAGCGACGAAGAAGTAGATTAATGTCTCGATGTAAAATAAAACGCAACAAAATAAGAGCGAGTTGAAACTTTAATACATAGGTACTTTTAATACAAAATCCTTTTTAGTTATTTAAGGATGAAAACAAATGACAGACAAGAATATGTGCCTTCTCAATACATTTTCTTTACAAAGTTAAGATTCGATCCGGCGCGGCATGTTGTTTTCGTATAAAAGCGTAACTATATGGAAACTCGAGCCTCCTGGGGACCCTTAAGAGCGCATATTCACTAAATCGTTTCCCATACAAACTTAAAATTATTACTTTTTGAAAATGGATGAGCCGATACTCACTAAATTCTAGTTTGTGGATAGATTACATGTTCCAAATACTTTAATTTAAAATGATTCATCATCATCATATCACCAAAAAATGTCCCCCAAAGATTTCTACGACGACTGGTCCTGCGCTGCGCTTCCCGCGATCTTCACTAGGTCGTCGGTCCACTGCGGTGTAAAATGTTGTTCGAATCGGCCCATACATTTTCAAGAAATAGTAATTTTTAGTTTGTATTGAAAACGATTTAGTGAATATGCTCTTATTTAATCCATAACTAGAAGTCAGTTCTACATAGAATACATGTAGCAGCACAATACACGGCAGTAACTAAATCTTCCCTCTAAAATATCCTTCTAAATATTCAGGAAGTTCAATATTTTCTGAATTCGGTACATCCACTGGCAAATCCAATAAGTCGTCCGGGCGAAGTCAGTCATTCGAGCTCGGGCCTCATAAATCGGGTTTCATGAGACATTTTCCAGGTATTGGTGCGGGATGAGCTGCGCTATCCTCGACTTTACTTGGTAGCGACTTGATTAAAAAGGTATATAAAAATATATCGCCCAAGATCGGTCCAGTCAGAGCCGTCGATACACGAGAACAATGACACCCGTCATAGCGGCGGGACTGTAGGTTATATAACTATTCGAAAATTCGCCGCCTGTCTCCTATATAATCTCAGAAAAGGAAACAAACAAATAAGGGAATGACATGAAATATAATTTACTTCTTGAAAAAAATCGGTGACCTAGGTCAGTGAAAGTGTGATGAGGTGATGAGAAGACAAAAAACAAGAATAGATAACTTTTTAACAAAAAATTAAACCAACAAAAAAAGAAAGGAACTGAAAAGCGAAAAATAAAAATTAACCTTTATAGTCTAAAAAATCGAGTCGGCGCAAATCAAGCAAATTAATTATTATGTAAAATAAAATGATAACAGCCGAATGCACGGCGGTGGCGACCGACGCGATGAGTCCCTATGTTGGCAATTGCCGAACGTTGCGTTTGTTTGTTGGGAACCGACTCAAAATTATTTAGGTATTTACATAAGTTTAGGAGCTGAGTTAGACTAATAAAGGTTCTTTTTATTATTCGCTTTTTAGTTCCTTTTTTTGTAGGCATATTTTTTATTAAAAAAGATTTTTTATTATTTTAATTTTTTTTGACTTTAATATAGTAGCGTGGTCATAAATTACAATCAGTGAGTGAACATTTAATCATCCCTTGTTTTCTTACCTTTAGGGTTAGATTTTTTTTTCCAAATTTATATGGGACCAACTTTGGGTTATACCCTTTCCATTATAAGAATAACCGTCAAAATCGGACCACTCTGTAAAAAAATTTGCGTGGTAATACATAAAAAAAAATATACGCGTTGACTTGAGAACCTCCTCCGTTTTTTCGTAGGTTAAAAAGATAAAACACAAACTTATTACATATACAAATGTTTGATTTAATATAAACTACTAAAGTAAGATAAACAAGTAGTTTTCTTTGATAATTACAAAATCGCCAAAGTTTTTAACTTGCGTCAGTTGAAAAACATCCAACTTGAAGATATTGTATTTTTCTACTGCGGCGCGCGGGCCCTGGTGCACTGTGGACAAACTTGTCGGAACAATGTCCTATGTAGCGCACTCCAGAGGGCAAAACATTGTATCTTGAATAAGTTAAAACTTCCGATGACTCGTACCGCTGGATTTTACCTAAGTTTTGACTTATATAATTACATTATACTTTCTTTAGTTTCCATCTCGTGTCGCGACACCTCTGGTGTTTCAATAAGTTTATGTAATTTTAAAACGAGCTTTGCATAATATCGGCGTTTTACCCTAAAATAAAACGCTTATTAGAGTCTGTACGGAGGGCGCTGCTGTGCTTAGCTACCGTATTTGTCATGTTGGTATCACTGTTGTAACTCTAATATCTGAGAATAATTCAAGATTCAAGGTATTGATTCAAAATAGGTGCAAATTACACTCATACTGATAGTCATAAAATAATAATAATATAATTTCATTTGTGAAAAATCAAGAAATAAACAATCATTGGATAAAATTTCAAAATTCAATCCTTGAAATAAACCAGATTATGTCATTAGAACATGAAAACATTATGACACGAAAAGTTATACATAAAAATCATTTAATATCATTGATACCTTTGACAAGAGTAGGCCAGTTCACATGGACAGCACCCGGTCACGAGTATAACGCGAGAGTCAGCCAGCGCTCCCATCAACCATATTAAAGGGAAAGGAACGACCCGGCTCGGCTCGTAGAATTATATTATCCTAGTGTTAAAATATTATGATGTTTTCAGATTCTGTAATATTATTTGTATAAATGAAATTTACTTAATGTTAGTTAAATGTAACTTAAATTTGTCAAAAAAAATCAGTTTAAAAATTATGTCAAAAGATTTTTTTGTAAAAAAGGTTACTATAAAACATCTGAATATTTAAATGACAAAAATGTTTGGGTAGATAGTGTTTCTTGTATCAACGCAAATCATGTTTCATCATCATCATATTAGCCGAACGACGTCCACTGCTGGACAAAGGCCTACACCAAGGATTTCCACTCATGTTTAATGATAATAAAAGAAAGAAAATAATGATGACAATCCAAAAATTTACGTGGAAGCGAAAATATATTACAAGTCTAGTATTTTATTTATTATATTACATTTTTAATTTTAGAATTGACATGAGTGGTGCATGCACACGTAAATGTTTCTGCGGATGGTGACGCATCGAGAGCCGGGTCGTTCCTTTCCCTCTGATATGGTCGAGCGGAGCGATGGCTGACTCTCGCGTTATGCTCGTGACCGCGTGCTGTCCGTGTGAACTGGCCTACTCTTGTTAAAGGCGTGAATGATATATTCAATAATTGTTACGTATTACTTCTCGTGTCATATCGTTTTCATGTCCTAAGGACATAAATTGTTTGGTACTGTATTTTGATCAATGATTGTATTTTGACGTTATTAACTAATGATTGTTTATTTTTGATATTTTTATCACAAATCACATTAAATATATGTAATCACTATTTTATGACTATCAGAAAGAGTGTAATTTGCACCTATATTAAATACACGTTTTGAAATGTTTGAAGTCCCATTTCACGCCACAACAGTTTTCTTTCCGCACAGACTCTAAGCGAATTCACCTTATTCGAAGCCTAACCAGCCTAACTAATATTTGAGAGTGGCAACCCCGTTTTCCGATCGCGTGACTGGGGCATTTATCACAAAGACGGAATATAATCATTACATTATTACAACAGCATTCCTCTAATTTTATTTGACCTAGTAAACAAGCTTGTTGTTTTGGACGTGGAAGCAGTCGTCATATAAGTTAAAAATACATTGTGGCACAATAATATATATAATTGATTGAAACTGTTAGCTCCATAGGTAAGAGGTGAGATTACAGTCAACTTCCTCATTAGCAGTGCAATTCTTCTTCCTCTTCCTATATAGTGTTTTTTTTAATTAACAATTGGTAAACCCTTCACAACATCTCACCTGGTAGTAAGTGACGATGTTGCCGAAGATGGAAGCGGGCTTACCAAGATTCCCCAACGCAATGGGGAACTGGCTATCTTATCTTCATGCCGGAATACACCAATGATATCAACATTGTAATTTGGCGACAAGACTTAGATAAGATGGTTGTTGCTAGGCAGGCGGACTTAAAAAATGCCCTACCACCAACCAAACCGAGTCTTACAGTTGACCCCGCCGGGAATCGAACCCGCGACTTCCTGTGTAAAGCCAGTGAACTTTGCCTCTGAGCTACGGAGGCGGTTAAAACAGAGGTGTTGATGGTAATCATGATAATTCAATTTATATTTTGTCAGACCAGTACTCGGCGATGCGAACAGCACGTTGAGTTGCTGCCTCACATCGAACATGGGTCCGGAGTCTAATTAGCGATTTCCATGTCGACCACGGCAGGTCTTGACCTGGAGCAAGCTTCTGAGATGGTGAAACAAGAATGGTAGTCCCATAACTGTCCTTTCAGAGATTCAATCTGACTTCGGAAGCATCTTTATCTCTGGAGGACACATTCATTACTAAAAAATCATTATGGCGGCTTTTTTTTAGTCTGCGTGTCCCTGCGATATCACCATACCCACTGGGGAGCGGGGTAGTCGATATCCTAGTCGCTCCACAGAAATATAAAACTAAAAACCGACTTCGAAAAGAAATGCACTCAAAAGTATGAAACAATATTTTTATACATGAATGAATACACGAAATTAACTAACAATAACGAAATAAAAGGTAGGTACGAATCAAATAAGGGGCCAATTTTTTTTTTAAGTTGGTACCATCGAAGCCATTGAATCTAAAACATTTGATAGGTCCTTAGTAGCTGTGTGCTGGTACTGACCCCAAAAAAAATTGAAAGCCCTCAATTTAATTCGTACCTACCTTTTGTTTCGTTATTTTTGGTTAACTTCGTATATTTCACTATTTTAAGGGTATGTATTATGTCATCTGTAATAATTTATTACAGATGACACTTTTTGAAACTGAGTTATCATTAACCAACGTAGGTCTTCTACTTCTAATTCCATGTTGTTGCCCGCCAGGTGGCGAGGGGCAGGAGCACGGGCCGGTGTTCCTGCTGGAGCCACCGCCACGGCTGCTGTTCTCGAACAGCACCGGCGCAAGCGTCTCCTGCGCCGCGCACGGGCTGCCCTCTCCGCAGCTCGCGTGGCAGCTGGCGGACGGGACCGCAGCAGATGACGTGCCCGGCCTCAGGTCAGTCTCAATTTGTGCTAACAGTGGCAACAACACATCTCCTGCACACGGGCTGCCCTCGCCGCAGCTCGCGTGGCAGCAGGCGGACGTTACCGCAGCAGACGACTTTCCCGGCCTCAGGTCAGTGTCTGTTTGTGCTAACATTGGCAACAACACGTCTCCTGCGCATTGCCTGCAGCTCGCGTGGCAGCTGGTGGACGGGACCGCAGCAGACGACATTCCCGGCCTCAGGTCAGTGTCTGTTTGTGATAACGGTGGCAACAACACATGTCCTGCACACGGGCTGCCCTCGCCGCAGCTCGCGTGGCAGCTGGCGGACGGGACACTTCCACAAACTGTTTTCCAGAAAATTCATTAATACCTTCACAATTTTTCTGCACTTCATAACTATGCATTGACTTGCTTGTGGCACCATACAAACCATCAAATAATAATAATTATTATAAATATCCTTTATTGCATACCAAAAAAACATTACAGAAACTTAATTTCAATATGTACAGTGCAAAGGCGGCCTTATCGCTTTTAGCGATTTCTTCCAGGCAACCTTAAGGTAAATCAAATATTGAATATTACCTATTGAATTGGGTAGCTCACTTTTTATTTAAACTGGATTCGAAACTTCCATAACAACTTTTAGCTCTACGTTAAATATTTTTTATATGATATTAATTTCTTTTATCCTTAAAGATTCAGAAAAAAAATACAGTGGGAGGACGCAGATGCGCGGGCGCGCCGCGTGTCCTGCATAATGTACACGACGCGTTGCCAGCACCGCCGCGTGTGACGCGTGTCGCACGACCAAATATTTATAATGCTCTTTTGCAATATTGATCATATTTTGAGCCTTTCGTTTATTTAAAAAGAAAGAGTGTTGAGCTTGGAAATAAAACTTAATAAATAACGTTAAAGCTAGAAATATGACGCTTTTGTTAAATCAAGACGTTTCTATGTCAATATAAAACAGATTAGGGTTAAAGTTTCTACGCCTTTATCAAGCGACTTTTAAAAAGGAGGAGGTTCTCAATTCGTCTGTATGTTTTTTTTTATGTGTGTTACCGCATAACTTTTGAGTGGGTTAACCGATTCTTTTTGTATTTGAAAGCTAGTCGTGTGGTCGCATATAAATTTTATTAAAATCGGTGTAGTACTTTATTAGAAAATTAACAAAAACCAAAAATAATAATGCAAAAATGTACTAAGTTGTTGCGATGGAAGTCGGTTTTTTAACGTGTTTAGCATTTTCAATTATGTAATAGAAAAATGACTCAAATCATAGAATATACAACGTTTGCAAATAAACAAATGTCCCAACACTTTAAATGGCACCTGAAATCAGATCCCCCTTAAACGTACAAGTATTTGCTGTTTAAAGTACACCGCCGCCGCGCCGCAACTATCGATACAAGCCTGAGGATCTTAACCACGTCCCGGCGGCGCATGAAATATTTATCGGCTGCTTTGATAGCCCCTTGCGGGAGACGCCATTTCGAGCGTCCGTCTAGCCGAAGAGCAATTATAGTGAACTAGCTTTTTCCCGCGGCTTCACCCGCGTGGACATCTTTTTAATGACTGTCTTTAAGGGTGATTAGTAAATAATGACGTTTTCCACCTACTCAACCATCTCCGTGCAAAAAATCACAACATTCGAGTATTTTTTCAGTTCCCTCAGGAACTGCATCAGATTATGCTATTTTCCCGGGATAAAAAGTAGCCTATGTCCTTCCCCGTGCCAAATTTCATGCAAACAAACACATTTTCACATTTATAATATTAGTAAGGATGGGAAGTAACTGCCTTTGAATGTTATTAATCGTACCTACTCACTGGACAGTAATCAACCTTACCTACTGTAATCAACCTTACCTACTGTTTTACGGCGAAGCTCAATTTCTGTTTACTTGACATTGTTAACAACAGCACATCGATCTTCATAATGAAAATTAAGCAATTTGTAAACACGATCTCGTAAAATTTTACAGCTGTAAACAACACGTTTTTGCGTACTTATCGATGAAGCTGATATTTGAATAAAGTGGGAGTTTGAGGGCGAGGACGGAAAAAACAACATTTGACAAACTTTCAAACATATTGATCGAAATACCGAGACTGAAATTTACATAATTTTGCTTGCTTTATCAAGGATCCCACGTAGTTCTAAATTCTAATCTAGTTGGTGAGAAACAAAATACATTAGGCAGGTATCATCATTATATCAGCTCATATACGTCCCCACCGAGGGGCACGAGGCTACCCTGAATTAGGGCGATCGGGCCTTAGTCGACCACGCGAGCCCAGTGCGGGTTGGTCGACTTCACACACAACCTTCGAGTTTCTTCGCAAGTGTATGCAGGTTTCCTCACGATGTTCTCCTTCACCATTAAAGCAATCGGTGAGTATATGTACGTAAGTTTTGAAAAACTCATTGGTACATTGGCCGTCCGGATTTGAACCTGGTACCTCTGGTTAGGAGGACCGAGTCGTTGCCGGTTGAGCCACCGATGCTTTATTATTAGTCAGGTATACTATTACGAAAAACAACATTCGTGTCCACCGACCCCGTTAAACAGCTTTTTCTTATCCCTGCTTCCATACCATAGAAGCAAGCGACGAGCTCGCTACAAACTGAAGTAGGATCCGTTAACTGGCACCTCTACTTGTAATACTGAACAACTTTCAGTATTCTATCCGATGCGCAAGCACTACACCACCTCATTCACCACCGTTCCACCACCGGTCAACGAGAAGCAGGGAGGGGTTCTAGTCCTTTGATTTTCCGCCTAACCGCACGAAATTTCAGCTTCCTTGTTTATTATGCGGACAGCGATAGAGTGGAACTCTTTGCCTACGTAAATGTTTCCCGATTCTTTTTTTCCTTCTTAGCTATTTCGTTAGGTTTCAAGGCGCGAGTGAATAGACATTATTTGAGTTTCCGTGTACCATCCTCGCTGCATGTAGTCACTTCCAATCAGGTGAAGCACAAACCCACTCAATTATTCAATTAAAAAAAGAAAGTCAGTCGATCTTTACAAAAATCCGATTGTCCATACAACCTAAAACCAGATTTATTTTTATTACAATTGGTGAGCCTTGGTAGCGCATCCCACCTGATGGTAAGTGACGATGATGCCGAATATGGAATCGGACATACCAAGATTTCTTAACGCCCGCCACGGGGAACTGGCTATCTTAATATCTTCAAGCCGGAACACATCAATGCTATTAACATTGCTAAGATGGTGGGTAACTAGCCAGGTGGGCTTAGAAAGTGCCCGTCTACCAACCAAACCAACTCTCACTAAATTAGACTCCGCCGGCAATAAAACCCGCGACCTTCTGATATGAAGCTAATGGACTAACCATTACGCCGCGAATACAGTTAAAATTGGTCAATCAGCAGATTTATATTTGTATAAAGAGCCCCAAAAAATTTCGCGTTTCGCGAATCAGAATCAGAGTTTTTATTGTTGATTTATGCTACAAAGATCTAAAAGTAATATTAGTTTCGGAGAATTGTACAAGGCTGCTCCGTAGTCGCTACACTCGTGTTTCTAAACAACTTTCCCCAAGGTACCTCGATCAGTTAGTACTTATTACTAAACATACAAGGCTTTTACTCCCGATTTTGATAAACTTTTCTCAAGGATCCTACGACCAATACGTATATTTGTGTTGAACAGGGCGTCTACTTGTAATTCTGGACGTTTATCTACAGTAAAATTAGCAACAAAAAGTCGGACATACAAGGTCCAAATCATTACCACAACCCAATTTGGCTAACGTCAGATTCTGCAATTACCCGCAATGCAAATTGCAACAAAGCTTGTCACACGCCCCACAGATACTATTACGTTTTATCTGCAGTTAAAATATCGCTCGCCGTACAATTCAATTAACCATTACAGACGACGCAGACGATAATATACTCGTATATATATCGCAGTCATCTGGTTAAATTTGCCATTTGATTGAAAGGCTAGCCCGTTGATTTAATAGCGGCATTCAATTGAATGACTAAAATACAACTGGCCAAGTCGTTGAATGTAACGTTCAACGACTTTGCTGAACGTCATTTAGCCAATTCATTGAATAGGATATATTAAGTTGCATCTGACGATACAGATATAGATATATTAGATACAGATATATTATCTGCGCCATGTGTATACACGTACTTCTCATCTTTTTTAACACACAAATTAGTGAAGTGTGCGCAAAGATGAGTTTAAGTATCTAAAATAAGAAATAACTTTAATTTGAAAAGATTTTGTAATTTATTTTTATTTTTATTTGTTTTAGTGACTAAACATAATATAGGTACTCGTAGTTATGGAAATTCAAGAGCGAAATAAATGACTGCACCTCCGACACAGGAAACCAGAGCCAGGTTGACTGTCAGCAGCTTGACACTACACTTTGCTCTTTTGCTGACGGAAAACTACAGTGAATAGTTAAAAGTTTTAATTTGAAAATATATTTCTACTTAGCTCTTTCAATATACTGAAACTGTAAATAACATATATTGCGGGAACAATGGGGGCGGCAATGCAAGTGAATCCAAGCGGCGTGCATGCAGGGGCACAATAACCACACCGGATTACACAGTGCAAGATGAATGCCCCGAATAACGTCGTAATAGAGGTGTATACATGAAGCATGTTAGTAAACCTTTAAAATTTTCAGACAAGGGGCTCGAGTACCCTCGTCTGAAAATTTTAAAGGTATAAAACTTAATTAATGTGATAACTACTACAAAAAACGTTATTAAAAAAAATATTTTTTGAACCCGCGATTTTTGTAGATACGTTAAGCTAGCTAAAGCTCGTTGTGGAAATCTTTGGAAAACGCCTCTGTCCAGCAGTGGACGTCTTTCAATGAATACAAAAAATACGAACAATCACAATACAGCCGAAGGTGGTGCAAATATTGGCAATGTCAAAGTATCATATTAGGTTAAAACTGTGGTATCTTAGGTAGATCTGAATTGAATATTACTTACAAGTAAATAGTAAAATTAATCAAACAGGTGCAACATCAAAAGGAATCTAAGCTATTCACCCCGCACGGGGGCCAAGCGGTGAAGCTTGGAAGGTTAGAGGTGTAATGCCTCTGACATGACTTGACGACTGCCATCTTGTGATAGCAATTAGCACCAACAGACTAACTTGCCTTGCGAAACACGGACATTACCCTGCGTGATCGACGTGACCACGCGGACATTACCGTGCGTGATCGACGTCACCACGCGGACATTACCCTGCGTGATCGACGTGACCACGCGGACATTACCCTGCGTGATCGACGTGACCACGCGGACATTACCGTGCGTGATCGACGTCACCACGCGGACATTACCCTGCGTGATCGACGTGACCACGCGGACATTACCCTGCGTGATCGACGTGACCACGCGGACATTACCCTGCGTGATCGACGTGACCACGCGGACATTACCCTGCGTGATCGACGTGACCACGCGGACATTACCGTGCGTGATCGACGTCACCACGCGGACATTACCCTGCGTGATCGACGTGACCACGCGGACATTACCCTGCGTGATCGACGTGACCACGCGGACATTACCCTGCGTGATCGACGTGACCACGCGGACATTACCCTGCGTGATCGACGTGACCACGCGGACATTACCGTGCGTGATCGCCGTGACCACGCGGACATTACCCTGCGTGATCGACGTGACCACGCGGACATTACCCTGCGTGATCGACGTGACCACGCGGACATTACCCTGCGTGATCGACGTGACCACGCGGACATTACCCTGCGTGATCGACGTGACCACGCGGACATTACCGTGCGTGATCGCCGTGACCACGCTAGTATCACTGAGTAACTGTTTTTAATCTCTTAAACCCAGAGAAGCCTCACAAAACAAAAATAGAAGCGTAGTCGTGTTCGGACCTCATCTGACAACGAGCAGACTTATCGAGAGCACTCCGCTTCTGCTTCACATTATATTTGGAAATAGCACCCGCCACTTCCTTTCCACTATCATTTCTTATTATTTCATTTATTGTATACATATTAAATCTTATTTCGAAAACACATTGTAACGTGGCAGGATTCGAACCACTACCTCCCGGACAGGAGGTATCAGCACTATCCGTTACGCCTCCGACGCTCTCCGTACATTCATTCGATGCTCTTACAATAAAGGAAAACATCGTGAGGAAACTTGCACACGCCTGTGAAGAAACTCGAAGGTTGTGTGAGAAGTCGACCAACCGCACTGGGCCCGCGTGGTCGACTAAGGCCCAATCGCCTTAATGATTCAGGGTAGGCTCGCGCCCCTCAGTGGGGACGTATATGAGCTGATAATACTCGTATGATTGTTTGATTGTACACGCACACAGGTTGATGTTAACAGTTGATAAGAAACTAAATGTACAAATGACAATTTTGTAATAAGATCCTCCAGTTAGGCCTATGATGTAGATCGCAAATAACATAAAATTACACGGCAAATGCATACGAAAATTCGCAAATTATTATTTATTTCTGATTTTTTTTGGAAACACTTTTTCTATTGCGATGGACAACTCGGGAATGGTGCCCTCAAGGGTTTGCGCAAAAATGGACGAAGGCTATGGACCTTACTGAATAGCGGTCCCGACCTTTGAACGAAATTATTGTGAGGGGCGCCGCTTCAGTGACGTAACTGAAACTCAACAGCGGCGCTTGAGCCGTGGATATAAAAATCTATTTATATAATTAAAGAAAGTCATGTTAGTTACACCATTTATAACTTAAGAACGGCTGGACCATTTTTATGATTTTTGTGTTTTTGCATTTGTCTTCGTCGGGAATAGAATAATAAGTATTAAAATATGATATTCATCAATAAAAAAAAAATATCAGTCAAAAAATATTTGGTTTTAGGGTAGGGTAGTGTAGTGTAGGGTAAGGTAGTGTAGGGTAGGGTAGGGTGGTGTAGGGTAGGGTAGATTAGTGTAGTGTAGAGTAGTGTAGGGTAGTGTAGGGTAGGGTAGGGTAGTGTAGTGAAAAGTGGAACGAAGTTCGCCGGGACAGCTAGTGAATAAATAAAAAGATTTATCTTAGATAGCTGAAAGTCTATAGTTTGTTAACACTGTCACTTACTCGTATATCTCTGTAAATAAAATAAAATAATAAAGTTCATAATCGTGAGGCTTCTCTTTTGCGTCCCCGCCTAATCAATTACGCACTAAAGTTGTAAATCTTGAATGAGAGGGTTAAGGTGTTTTCTCTTTGACTCTTCCTTACTTCTGTTTTTTTTGTTGGTGGTAAACCTCAGCCCACCCCTTCACATCTTATTTCTACTGCTAAAGTAATCCCTTAATTTACCTTGCAAAGACTCTCCTTATAGTTTTGGTCGGATATAGTTAGATTAAAGCTTCAAAAATTTCGCCTACTAAACATATCCGAGTTAGGTTATCACGATCGGGTATTTAAGAATTAATGTTTTGTCATTACTACAGCTAAATATATCTGGCCAGCGTCTTTATAATAGGGATGACTACAGCATCAGAAATATATTATGAACTCTTGATCACTTATTTTTATATGTTTTAAAGGTGTAGACTTTCAGGGGACGCTGTAGCAGCCAGGATGGTTGGCACTTGAGGGCTTCTCAGTACACCTTAAGTTGGTCTAAGAAATTCCACATAGCCTTGTTAGTTTTCCTTTTAAATTGACTATATGTCCCACTATTTAATTTTTTTTTGATGTCCTTAAATAGCGGTTTAGCGGGGATACTTGACTATAACAAAAATTTGTACTTTAAAGCTTAACATTTCATTAACCGATCACTAATTCCAAAAATGGTTTTGGTAAACCCTCAGTTGTTTTGAAAGAACTATTCAACGATACTACACGGTATGGTACGTCAACTAAAAAAACATCGCCCCCTCTTTACAAGTAAAAAAAATGTTTCTAAAAATGTTATCTATAGCACGGTTGTGCCAAATTACAGCTTTCTAGTACTAATAGTCTCTAAGCTAAGCCGCAGACAAACGGACAGACAGATGGACGGACAGACAGACATGGCGAAACTATAAGGGTTCCTTCTTGACTTCGGAACCCTTAAAATGATTAAATACTTTTTTTGAAGGTATCCCGAGTAGAAGGAAATAAGAGTCGAAATACTAATTTAAAAAAATCCATTAAAGTCCGTCGAGGGCTGCCATCGCCCTCTCTGTTCCAAATTTCAGTTAAAATATATCCATTTATATTGATAAAAATACATTAATATACATATTGAATTAGTCAAACTCATAAAATTACGTATATTCAATTTATTTCAAAGCAGAGAATAGGTACCAGCCCCTTACGGGTTTTCTTGGAATTTTATATTTTTTTCTTTTGATGTATATTTCCCTCTAGTCGTGGGACTCTCATAAAAAGTATTTACAGTAATTTTTCTATTACGTTTTAATATCCGGTGTGGGCTTTTTCAAAACTTTTGATTTTGCTTTTTATACACTAAAATTTAATTGCAATGCCTTATCTTTTGCTTCTTTGCTTACCTGAAATTCAAATTATATCCTATGTGTAAATGTGTAATTCCCCTTACTTCTAGTTACATGTAAAATGGGAATCAGGTCACGTTTCATAATTACCGTGTACTCCTCATTCCATCCGAGTGCTCCCCCCCTGTTCCGTGAACTGCATAGACATTTGTTTGCTAAAACCGACCTATCGAACATTTTACTTCAAATTCTTACAAATCCAAAGTCTAAATCTGTAATCTAAGATGTAAAGAAACTAAATAACTTTTTCTTTACATCTTTGTTGAAATATATATATTTTTTTAATTTTGCAAATAATGTTTTAAGTTTCAACAAAGTTTTAGAACAAAAGTTGTTCGGTTTCATGAATAGAAGCCCCTTTCAAAAATACACTCTGTCAAAAAAGAAGGAAAATGTTTTTTGCATGTATGTATGTTTGCAAGTCTTTTTCTTTAGCTGGCCTCAACGGCTTGATGAACTTTGGAGTGAGAGGTGTCGTTACATTTGTCTTGATGTCTTGATCGTGAATGACATAAGATATATTTATATCCGACTGCCCAAAAATATTTTTTATGCAGTAAGGTTCCCTTTTTTAATTAAATAACTTGGTTAGTTTATTTATTACATTTCCATTATCAGAATAACAGTGTGTTGTATACGCGGTGCCGAGTCGTGCTGTTTCATTGTCGCGTGCTAGCATCTCCCACCGTCAAGTGGTGGCATTTAGTTAAGAAATGAATAAAGAGAACTATAAACATAGCTGGTTATCAGATGTGCTGGTATCCTATTGATGTCTTTCTTCGCCGACTGTCAAAGAAATTGCAAAATTTCGATAATTTCGTTAGCACATTGGTCGATCCTGGCAAATACATAGTTACACCACTTGTTAGAATTGAGGAGTAACGTTAAAACCCACAACTTCCTCACTGCTGGAGCACGGGTATCCTTCTAAATTAAGAAATATCACATTTGAAACAAGCCTGCTTTGGCGGCATAGTCACAGCTGATTGACAGATATGTATTCACCAAAGTGGTACATTTTCAACACCAGAGGGCCAGTCCTTTTAAAGGCAATAATTATTATTAAGTCTTTGGTGTGTCTTGGATTACATGGTCTTATCCGCGCCAGACGACAACCTTTTAAAACGCACCGCCTTATATCCGGCTCTATTAGCTGCTTTGATTCTCCTGTAAGCAGCTTTGTAGAATTGTGGTGGTATTATACTTAAATCCTAGAGGGTAACGTGTTAATTACTTTCTAATTGCTGTATTATGTTTATATTAGTTAGCTTTTAAAAGTTTTGTAGGTTCATTGAAGCAGTTACTTATATAATTCGCAGTTAATGTTAAAATCCACATTTTGACTAGAAAAAGTTGAAACTAACACACAGACCAAAACCGTGCCTGAGTCTTTCTCTCACTCACATTTTTTTTTTAGTTCACAAATTTTAGTAGGTACTTGTAGCTTAGAATACAAAAAAGATGATCTCTTTTCATTCGATAGAAGCAGACTGAGGATCATGCGCGCTCCCAAAGGGTGATCAAGGGGACTCTATTACTAATCCTCCGCTGTCGGTCCGTCTGTTCGTCTGTCTGTCTATCTGTTAGCAACTGTAATTATTGATTTGTGAACAGTGAAACAGTTGCAACTTTCACAGGTTGTGAATTGTATTGTTGCTACAACAACAAGTAATTAAAATTACAAAAAGTAAAAATTGAAGGGGGTCCGCATACAAAAAACTGTTTTAATAAGTAAGTATTTTAGAAGAATCTTTGATTTAGCTCTATTGTAAAAGCAGTAATACATAAAAACGTGAAATTTTGTGCGATTTTAGTAATAATCAAGAATTCAATCAAGAAATAATAAAAAAGTGTGATATATGTACTTGCGCTACGGAGTCCACACTGAACGAATGGAGCAACTGACTTTTCGTTTTGTTACTTCATTTTTTTATACTAAATAGCAACATATCGTCCACTGCTGGACAAAGGCCTCCCCCAAGGATTTCCACGACGAACGGTCCTGCGCTGCCCGCATCCATCCGCTTCCCGCGATCTTTACCAGGTCATCGGTCCACCGAGTGGGAGGCCTGCCTACGCTACGTTTTCCGGTGCGCGGTCGCCACTCGAGAACTTTACTGCCCCATCGGCCATCTGTTCTACGAGCTATGTGCCCTGCCCACTGCACCTTCAGTTTAGCGGTTCTGTGAGCTATGTCGGTTACTTTAGTTCTCCTGCGGATCTCCTCGTTTCTGATTCGATCATGGAGAGAAATTCCGAACATAGCACGCTCTATTGCCCTTTGGGTGACCTTGAGCCTTCTTATGAAGCCCATAGTAAGCATATGACATCAGCGGGGCGGGTAAACAGTGAAGTCGCCACATCGTTAACTCAACCCGACCTACGTTTGCTGGTACTGGAGACACATGCGTTCGAGCCCGCCACACATCTACGAGTATGATATCGGCGGGGCGGGTAAACAGTGACGTCGCCACATCGTTAACTCAACCCGACCTACGTTTGCTGGTACTGGAGACACACGCGCTCGAGTCCGCCACACATCTACGAGTATGACATCGGCGGGGCGGCTAAACAGTGACGTCGCCACATCGTTAACTCAACCCGACCTACGTTTGCTGGTACTGGAGACACACGCGCTCGAGCCCGCCACACATCTACGAGTATGACATCGGCGGGGCGGGTAAACAGTGAAGTCGCCACATCGTTAACTCAACCCGACCTACATTTGCTAGTACTGGAGACACACGCGCTCGAGCTCGCCACACATCTACGAGTATGACATCGGCGGGGAGGGTAAACAGTGACGTCGCCACATCGTTAACTCAACCCGACCTACATTTGCTAGTACTGGAGACACACACGCTCGAGCTCGCCACACATCTACGAGTATGACATCGGCGGGGCGGGTAAACAGTGACGTCGCCACATCGTTAACTCAACCCGACCTACGTTTCGGTTTTTCTTCTTTCTTACTCCTTTTTCATTAAAAATATATTTTTTTAAATACTTATATTAACTGTTGGGTTAGTAAAGTTCTCGAGTGGCGACCACGCACCGAAAAACGTAGCGTAGGCAGTTCTCCCACTCGGTGGACCGATGACCTGGTGAAGGTTGCGGGAAGCGGCTGGATGCGGGCAGTGCAGAACCGGTCGTCATGTAAATCCTTGGTGGAGGTCTATGTCCAGCAGTGGACGTCTTTCGGCTGATATGATGATGAATATTCACCTTACAACAGTCAGTTCGCGTTTGTCAAATGACAAACTAGCCGGAAGATGTTTTTAATAAAAAACTGGCCAAGTACGAGTCGGACTCGCGCTTCGAGGGTTCCGTACCACCATATCCCTTCACACAAGGATTACAATGATACCTTTTTATTTTTCAAACAAAAGACATCAACGCGAGCTACAGAAAAACGATTATTTTTCATTCAGTGTGGACTCTTTAGCGCGAGTATCTACGACTTACAATTTTGTATTATTTCTTGTTTGAATTCTTGATTAATACTACAATCACACTAAATTTCACGTTTGTATGTATTACTGTTTTTACGATATATCTAAACCAAAGATAGTTCTAAAATACTTATAAAAAACATTTTTTTTGTATGCCCTTCAATTTTTACTTTTTGTAATTTTAATTATTTGTTGTTATAGCGAAGTTTCAACTGTTTGACTGTTCACAAATCATTAATTACAGCCGCTAACAGATAGACAGACAGATGGACAGACGGACGAACAGCGGAGGCTTAGTAATACAGTCCCGTTGATCACCCTTTAGGTGGAAGGAACCCTTGAAATAAGTTAGGCCTTATAGGCGCATGATCCTCAGTCTGCATCAATCGAATGAAAAGAGATCATCTCTTTTTGTTTCTTCAGCTATTAGTACATAAATTTGTGAGTGATCGTAACACTCAGGCACGATTTTTAGTCTGGCGCGTGGTTCACGGTTAGGTACTTATTTTTCCTATCAAAAAAGAGAGTTCGTTTGGCAATCATCTTGAAAAATGACGTAAAATAAAATTTGACAATGGGTTTGTCCTCTACCACCACAAAAACCTCTAGATCGCCATCTTGATTTCGTATGGCGACCATTTTGTTTTCAGTTATTAAAAAAAACTAATTAACTTTAAAGAGGGGTGACACTTCCTGTGACATGCGAGTAGCATGTTTAAGCACACCCTCGCTTTATTTTACACTTTTCGTGTTAAAGTCATTTAAATTTTACAAATGGCGAACATCTTGAAATTTATGATTTTATTACCATCGTCCACATTGCCCTCGTACATCACTGAAACACCAGATGACTCCTTCTGGTAGAAACAAATGAGTGACACTTGTAAGCCCGAGCCGCCGGAATGTCCATGGTCAAGTCAGTGAGTGATTCTAGCTTTATATAATAACTAGCCGTCCACCCGCGGCTCCGCCCGCGTTATTTTCGATTTTCCCATGGGAGTAATAAGTTTTCCCGAGGTAAAAAGTAGCCTATGTCCTATTCCAAAAAATAGCCTATATGTGGGCCAAGTTTCATCCCGATCCGTTCAGTGGTTGAAGCGTGAAAGAGACTAGCCGTCTGCCGTCGGCTAAGCCCGCGTTGTTTTCGATTTTACCGTGGGAATAAGACGTTTTCCCGGAGTAAAAATTTGTTTATGTCCTATTCCAGGACCTAAGTTATATGTGTGCCAAGATTCATTCCGATCCGTCCAGTAGTTGAAGCGTGAACGAGTAACAAACATCCATACATACAAACTTTCACATTCATAATATTATAGTAGGATATTTTTATGCATTCAGATATTTAAAAAATCAACTTAAAATATTTAATACTTTAAAATATTTAATTATTTTAAGGATAACCCGTCCTCAAATTAGACGTCCATGTCAAAATCACATGCGAAAAGTGTCTTATCTCACCTCTTCTTTAGGTTCTATAAAAGTATTTTTTTTTAAACCGTGAAAAGAATTGCACTGGTTGTAAATCACGATTTATTTGAAATTAAGTTGCTGTCGTCGTTGAAATCCTTGGGGGAGGCCTTTGTCCAGCAGTGGACGTTTTTCGGCTCATATGATGATGATAATGGTGAAGTTGCTGTCACTTAGTTTTTGTTTGTTTGTAAACGCACTCAAATTTTTAATAAAAAAAAAAGACTTTTTGTTGCATTTAAAAACAAATAAGATGTTAGTTAACAAAAGAATGTCAATATAGCAAAGGCGTACTTATCCCTTTCGGGATCTTTGTTTTTTGATGTAAGTAGTGTTATTTTCTTCGAAACTAATACTGAACCACCATAGATGTTAGGGGAAAGACTGTTGTTTTTTTTTTCGGAAGAGTGTCAGAAAAAAACTTTAAGTAAGCCCGCTTCCATCTCCGGCATTATCCACACTTACAGTCAGGTCAGATGATGCCAAGGGCCTACCGATTGAGGTACATAAAATGCATAAAAGGAATACTTATAGGCAGATGGGTGCTGTAAAGCTACCCTTAGGAACGTTGGTAATAGAATACTGAAAATTATTTAGTAATGGATGGTCTATTATCTTATAGTCTATCTGTGTTTCTTTAGAATCACCTAAAAAGCTTTCTAATAAATTGTAGATAAACTCTCAAAAGGATGTTTTCAACAGTCTTAAGAGCGTTCTTTCCATTTTGGAAGATTAGATAAAGACGAAAATGTTAGACAAATCTACAGGTAGAGGTTAATTTATTCAGGAATCTTGCAAACTTAAACAACATTGAAACACCTCTTGTTATACAGTAAGAAAATTTATTGAGTTAAATCGAACTTTCTAAGCAGGATTACCAACTTATCCGCCGATTAGCGAACAGCTGCTGAAAGTAATTTATTTTGACGATGAAATTTTAATAGCATCGAACGGTTGAACTTTAAATGTGAACTTGTAACGCCTCTTCATTACTCTTGCAAAAACAGGGGAAAGTTGGTTAAAATCTCGTTAGTGGGGGTCTCCAGCCGAAAATAGCCGAGCCCTGGAATACACAAAACTTCGTTGTCCTAAAGCCCGGGCGAGTAACTTTCAACATAAATTTATGTCATTCGCTTCTCATTAAAGTGCGAAATGTAACTCCTGGGCGCTGAACGGACTTAGTGGAATTGCTTTTGGAAATTCAAGTGGTGGAGCCTACTGTTGTGGTTAAATACAACAGTTCAGTCAGAAGAGGTCACAAGTGGCCGTCTCAACTAACTTGCGTATTATCTTAAACCTTTATCGAGGATGGAGCTCAGTTTAAGGCACCATCTCCTTGTCAAGCAAGTTTTAAATGCTTTAGGTTAAGATTGTTATGAGCGGGTCAATTCAATTCAATTCCTTTATTGCAATAAATGTGGTACAAATAAGATATTTTAAAAAGCAAACAGAACAATATTTTAAAAATCAAACAGAACAAAGATCAGCACATTTAGTCACAAGTGACATACAATAACAATATAAGTGTATTTTAAAGTCAGAATATTGGTCAGCTGTTGTCAGTTGTACTTTTAGCAGCAGTAGAGAGCAGCAACGTAATTTTGTAAGTAAAATTTAAATTTGTGAAATTCTGCAACAGTAAAATACTTTAAATCTTCAAAAATGAATCAAATAATTAAATTTACTATAATTGTGGGGTGTGCAACATTTCCAAAAAAAGAAACACACATTCTGTTAAGGAGTAGCTGTACCAAAGAGGTTTATAGCCCTAAAAATGTAAACAAAAATGGCAGGGGTATTATTTATTTCATCCAAATAAGCAATTTAGAGTCGAGTTTCGAATCGCTATAGAAACAGGCTGTTTCAGCCGATGGCGATTGGCTCCGGTCGGATCTGTCTAGACGCAATAAAATACTTTATCCATATTTTTTTTTAACAGAGGGTAAGGTGAATTAGACAGGTATAAATCTCTTTGGTAAGAAATCTGACAAACAATCATTATCGTTACTAATATTATAAATGTGAAAATGTGTTTTTTGGTTTTTTACCTCGTCACGTTTTACCGCTCCAACCAATCTTGACGAAAGTTGGCATGAAATAGGACATGACTATCTTTTATCCCGTTTTCTCAAGTGGTCCCCGTGGTACCTACAGCTGTTTGTTAACTCCGCGACCGACCCACCTTCATACTGAGCCTTAAGGCGCAATGATACTTAAAAATCTGCCTTTGTCTTTTTCTTTACGTGTAAAGAGGGAAGAAAATAACCACACTTTTTCACTTTTTCGATGTTTTCGTTTTTAATTTCATCATATTTATCTAAAATAAAAATCCATTCGATGTTTGCCCTTCAATCACCTATGAACTTTATTTCAGTAAATAAATCAAATTATCAAATTACTTATTTTAACTAAAAAAACCGAAAATAGACGATAAAATGGCTTGAAATGAGGACCTTTGCTAAATTATTCTATCGAGCCAACTTTATTAAATCGTGTTTCCAGTCGATAAAGTCCCTCGTAACTATTCTCAATAATAACAATATGTTTTCTTAGAATTTAAATTTACTGTTAACTACTTCAAAAATGAATTCTAAAAACCTGTTTAAGTGGATTTTTAGGTACCACTGCGCCTTAACACCAATGTTCAGGTAGGAAAATTTATTTCCCGGTCTTCACACTGTCATATTTTCAAATTTTAGTGTGAAGGTGGGTTACAACAGTGTTAACGTAGGTAGTAGTAACTAATTAGTAATCTGTGACGTAGGGAATAAGAAAAGAGAAATCGTAACATATTTTAAATGAACGAGCGATGATAGGTTCGATCAGGTTTGACTGATTATACGTCTCGGGTAGCAAAATGCTTCGTGTTGGAAACTAACTAGTTGTGGAAACCAGCGAGTCCTGTAAACTATACTGTAGCCATTCTCTCTGCCAGTATATTGAGTGTGTAGATGTAATAACGCACTCAAAATTTTTAATAATAAAAATATTGGTTGTATTCATTTTATTTTACTGGTTTGTACGTAATTGGGTGTTTCTTTGTCCTAGTTAAGCCCTCTATTTATTATTTCAAAAGTTGACTGGAAGAGATCCCTCTAAGGGATAAGTCCGCCTTTGTACTTAAGTTTTTTTAAATATTAATTTATGTGCATATTTTGTACAATAGAGTTTACAAACAAGCTAACCAGTCATAACCCGACTCCATTTTGATATCCAGGGGTGGGGGGCCGAGGGTGGGGGTTTAAGCTTCACTTCGCGAGGCTTTTTTTTTAAATATACATTTATTTTATGAAAAGACTACGGAACCCTACATTGCGCGAGTCCGACACGTACTTGGCTGGTTTTTTTTTGTTAATTTATTTTACGTTGTAAAGAATCTACTAAAGGCCTACTAATTAGCGTAGCCAGACATGGTCTCCGAGGGATCAGAAGAAAACTTATTTCTACTCGGCTCGTGCACCACGCACCCTCAAAGACAGTCATAGAAACTATGTCCATGCGGGCGAACCCGCGGACAAAAGCTAGTTATATAGTTATATGCCGATCGATCTTAGCCGAATACCAACCTCATCGTATCGTGCTAGTAAATAAAAACATGTTTGGTTTCCATCAAGCGCCCTCTCGCTTGGCTGCACTCCGCACCTCAGGCCCTCGAGGATGTTCCGTCCGGGCCACTGCTCAAAGGGTGCGGGATCGTTAGTAACATCTCCTCGGTCTCGCCTCGTCTCGTCTCGTCTCGTCCTGGCTGTCGAGAAACCATCGTGTCAGAAAAAGTTTCATTTTCCGCGCCTTATTTTCGTGAGGTGATTGGGTACCGTTCCGTAGTCCCAATAGTTACACTTATAATTCGTTCGTCATTCTGTCCGTCCATAATAGTCTCTCACAGCCTTCTTAATTTTACATTTTTAAATAAAATCTCATGCGCAAAATAAAAATAAACTAAAACCTAAGTACGGAACAGTATGAAAACAAGAGTTTCCCGCCTGCAATCATAGCCTAAAGGCTAAGAAACAAAAACATTTTTTCTCCTTTCATCTGGGGTAAAAGCCGTAGTCACAAGCCGTAATGATAGATACTTATGATAAAAAAAATATTACGGTAGGGCTTGCGACCACGGCTATTACCCCAGATGAAAGGAAAAATAAAGGCTATAATTTCAGGCGGGAAACTCTTGTTTTAATACTTTTCCGT
The DNA here is from genome assembly GCA_947284805.1 of Coleophora flavipennella. NCBI lineage: Eukaryota > Metazoa > Arthropoda > Insecta > Lepidoptera > Coleophoridae > Coleophora > Coleophora flavipennella. The sequence goes on from OX369266.1 coordinate 952,663, forward strand.
AGGCGGATTTAGTTTTATTTTTTTGTAGTCTTTAAAAAAGATGCGATATAGGTGAAACCTTTCATATTCGGTTACTTACGTATTGCTCCAATGGAACCTTTCGGAGTGGCTTCTACAAAAACATAGATGGCGCTGTGTAAACACTTATCAACTTTTTCCTCGATTTGTGGAAAAAAGTAACTTTAGTGACGTATCTATGGATTTATGGAACCAAATGCTAGTTTAATGACATTTTTGTTATATTTTGTAGTTTAAAATTTACCTATATATAAAAATGAACCCCTATTTCCCTTGGTCATCGCATCACGCGTGAACGGCTAGACCGATTTCGCGAATTCTTTTTTTGTTGAGTTCGCTATTTTCAGGAGAAGATTCTTATGTAGGGTAGGGTAGTGTAGAGTAATTTAGTGTACTGTAGGGTAGGATAGGAAGGTGCGTAGTGTAGTGTAAGGTGGTAGGAAGTTCGCCGGACAGCTAGTAGTTTATAATATTGAATATAATTTTTGTGCACTTTTTTAAAGGCTCAGTGTCTTTTTTAGATATCTTCTGCACAACCAATAAAAAAGTTTATACATAATTTAGTTAAATTTTCTTTGCTAATTCTAAACTGTTTGATCTAGAAATTTGAAATCACTCATATAATTGGATTTTGGTGAGAACCTCTAACGAAAATTATATTATATGTGTCCGGAACCAAATACTTTGTGTGATCCGACAGGCACTTTGTTGGTTTTTTTTTCTCTTTTGAGGGGGAAGCGAACGGTTGAGTGCTTTTGAATGCTGGTTTGGTCTGATTAATTAGTGGGCGCGAATGTTTCTGGGTGATATAGGTGCGCGTTCATTATAGATGCCGAATTGCGGGTATCTTTGCCGAACGTCATCGGCGTATTCATTTCAGGTTAGTACGTCTACAATGACGGTATGATAGTAGGAATCTATCTACATCTCAACTTAGCGTCTAGACCCTAACTGCAAGAAAGTTAGAAGGGAAGAATGAATAATTGAAGCGTTTCATGTCTGTTCCGGCAGGTCTTTTTGTTCGCTCTCGCGTAGAAATAACCGCAGAATAATTTTGCTATGGTATGTATGAAAGCAAACCACTTACGTCGAGGTATATGAAATGGAGTGCGTGCGTTACGTCTCTCCGGGGAACTGCGGAGCGACGCGGGTGGCGCGAGCGGCTCGGGGCTAGTAATAGCGACAAAACAAGCATTAATCGGTGTAGAGTTCGTTTTTAGAAACGAGGCTTAAGTCAGGTCGCCGACATGGTGACCGGGAACTACCTGGACAGTAGGTAGTGGTTCTCTTCCACGAGGCACTCGCCTTGCAAAGTACCGGGACAAGCGTCGTGGCGCTAAGACCTACCGTAACTGGTCCTTGTGGTGTTGGCAGGAATAGAGGCTCTCACTATATGACCTAGCTGTCGGTGAGTGGGGACGCTATATCATAAACCTGGTAGTTTTAGCGTATCTTGTAAATAGATATACGAGAGGGAATGTCGACATGGTGTGTCCTCACTTAGACGTTAAGTTTGCTTTAAAAGTTTAAGGGTTTTTTTCTACTATACTATTTATCCGATAAAAAAACAAGAGAGCTCAGGCAATTTATACTGTAATATCCCTCCGAGGTTGTTGTAAAAAGTCACAAATAAAGTAGAGAGAGGTGGAAGGAGACAAACGATTTCTTTAAAATTCTATTAAATGAGAACCTCTTTTTCTTATTTGGTTCTTAAAAGATAAACGTTCGTTCGTTGGCGAGCGACGGCTCGTGAAAACGAGGTAACTTCGTTTGACGCGGGCAAGCTGACCCTGCAAATGTAATTTAGGTACGAGGGCACCAGGGCACCAGGGCTGCGCACGAGTAAATATTATTTAGCTTTTAAGTAATTAACCTTTGCAAATTTCTCAAAACAGATAGTGAGCTGCAATGCCCAAATAAGTAAGAATTGGACATATTTTCTAAATATGTTAGCCATAGTGCGCAACCCTGCGTTAAGCCCCTCCCCCTCTGACCCCCCCCCCCCCCTCCTCCCCCTCCCCATGCCGACGCCGCAGCGAAATCGGCGTTAGCATAATGGAAATTGTAATAAACTTTTACAGATTGTTGTGAAATTTGAAATTTCAATTCGATAAGATGCGGTCTTTTAACTTGACAATTCAGAAAGCTTCAAATCTTTTCTTTGAGAATAGAACAAGACTCAGATGAGATGTAATTGAATGAATAAAATATATTTTGCAACCGCACTTGGCTCTCGTGAGTAGATGACGGCCTCACCTTTTGACGATCAAAAAAATATTTTATACGGGTAAACTTTCTGGTAGCAATGTAAAAAGAGACCCACCCCAGCACCGTAGTAATACGCTACATAGTTACGTACGTATTGTAGCGAAAATAAATGGTAACGGACTAAAATACCATCGCAGAATTTGCCACATGATACGTAAAATTTGGAAGGCCTGCCTAATAGAGGAAATTAGCAAAGAAAAATATTACGGAATACTTTTAATTTGTAAATATTATAAAGAAAAAAAGGGGTAACCATTCTAAAAAAGATGACGGTGTGAATACAAAGACTAAAAATAAAATCATCATATCAGCCACAAATCGTCCACTGCTGGACAAAGGCCTCCCCAAGGATTTCCACGACGACCGGTCCTGCGCTGCCCGCATCCATCGGCTTCCCGCGATCTTTACCAGGCCATCGGTCCACCGCGTGGGAGGCCTGCCTACGCTACGTTTCCGGTGCGTGGTCGCCACTCGAGAACTTTACTGCCCCATCGGTCATCTGTTCTACGAGCTATGTGCCCTGCCCACTGCCACTTCAGTTTAGCGATTCTGTGAGCTATGTCGGTTACTTTAGTTCTCCTGCGGATCTCCTCGTTTCTGATTCGATCACGCAGAGAAACTCCGAGCATAGCACGCTCCATTGCCCTTTGGGTGACCTTGAGCCTTCTTATGAGGCCCATAGTAAGCGACCATGTCTCAGTTCCGTAAGTCATCACTGGCAACACACACTGGTCAAAGACCTTAGTCTTGAGACACTGCGGTATTTGAGACGTGAAGATATTGCGAAGCTTCCCGAACGCTGCCCAGCCGAGTTGGATTCGTCAATTGATCTCTTTCTTGAAGTTGGAACTACCTAGCTGGACTGTTTGTCCCAGGTATTCGTCAACAACTTCCAGTGTAGAGTTTCCAACCTTTAGAGGAGTGGGTGCGACACGGACATTTAACATTATTTTCGTCTTGTCCATGTTCATTTTAAGACCCACTTGTTGAGAGACTTTACTGAGGCCATCGAGCATTGTGCTTTGGTCTTCTATACTCTCAGCCATGACCACGATATCGTCAGCGAATCGAAGGTGGGATATGTACTCGCCGTTGATATTGATGCCGAGTCCACCCCAGTCCAGAAGCTTAAAAACATCTTCCAGGGCGGCGGTGAACAGTTTCGGAGATATGACGTCTCCCTGTCTCACCCCTCGCTGCAACTGGATAGGTTTCGAGTTCTGGTTCTGGAGGCGAACCGACATGGTGGCGTTTTCATACAGACACTTCAACACCTCGATGTATCGATGGTCAATTTGGCACCGCTGGAGAGACTGTAGCACAGCCCAGGTTTCGACTGAATCAAAGGCCTTCTCATAGTCCACAAACGCCAAGCATAGTGGTTGATTGTACTCTTCGGTCTTCTGTATAATCTGCCGCAGCGTATGTATGTGGTCTATGGTACTAAAGCCTTTTCGGAAACCGGCTTGTTTGGGAGGCTGGAAGTCGTCAAACCTGCGTGCGAGACGATTCGTAATGACTCTCGAAAACAGCTTGTAGACATGGTTCAGAAGTGAGATGGGTCTGTAGTTCTTCAGCAGGGTGTTGTCATCCTTTTTGAAGAAAAGCACGACCACACTTCTGTGCCATGCCTTAGGCGTTTGTCCCTCGAGTGTAACGGAATTAAATAACTTCTGAAGAGCTTTTAGTACCGGTGATCCACCTGCTTTCAGAAGTTCAGCCGTAATTCTATCATCACCCGGTGCCTTGTTATTCTTGAGCTGTTTGAGAGCCATTCTAATCTCGTACAGGCTGACGTCCGGGATATTTTCGGTATAGTGTCGGGTTAGTCTGGCTCTTGGGTCTTCAGTCAGATCGCTGACAGGCAAACGTGTGGTCTTGTGTGTGTCTTGTGTGGTGTCCATAGAACTTCTCAACTTCTTCCAGCAACTCAGTCTTAGATGAATGGTCCTGCCATCCTCAGTCTTCAGCTTGGTCAGTTTGCTTTGTCCAACAGACAGATCTCTCGCGAACACTTTTGAGCCTTTGTTGTGCTCAATTGCCTCTTTAATACAATTTGTATTATGTTGACGTAAATCGCGAGTTAGGGACTTAGAGATCTGCCTGTTTAGTTGCCGATACTGAGTAGCGTCTTCAGAGGACTGCAAAACCAATGTGCGTCTTTCTTCCATGAGGTTCTGGTGAAGTCAGAGATTTTTTTGGTTCTGTTTGAACGGCGAGTTTTAAAAATCTTAGACCCGACCGTTTGAACAATTTCCACGAACCTGTCATTATAATCGTCCACATTCTCGCAGTCTCCTAGGCATTCGAAACGATTGTGCAACTCGAGCTGAAAGCTCTCGGGGTTTTGGAACTGGATGGGCGCTGGTCGGAGCGTAGACTTTATCAGTCGACATCTTTCTAGCTTGGTCTTTAGATTCAATGTGCCTCTGACCATCCGGTGATCGCTTCCTGTTTTGACTAAATTGATCACGGAGACATCATTGAATATTTGCCTCCTTGTCGACAATATGAAGTCCATCTCGGTTTTTGTTACGCCATTGGGATGCAACCATGTCCACGTCCGCTGTTTTGACTTTTTAAAGAAGGAGTACATCATAAAGAGGCTCTCCTTCTCCGTAAAGTCGGCCAGCATCTGGCCACGTGCATTTCTTACTCCATATCCAAATTGCCCCACTATCAGCTCACCATCGCTTCGTTTGCCCAGTTTCGCGTTAAATTCCCCCATAACAACGGTATAATGGGCCCTAGTGCTATGTAAGGCTGTAGAGATGTCCTCATACATAGTCTATACCTCGTCGTCGGAGTGTTCCGTAGTCGGCGCGTATACCTGTATGACCTTCATCGAATACTGTTTGGTGATTCTGAGTATAAGGTATGCTACCCTTGTCGAAACGCTCACGATTTGGACCACATTGTTAATCAGGGACTTGTGGACGAGAAACCCAACACCACCCTGGGACTGTTGGTCGCCCTCCCGGAAATAGAGCAGGTTTCCGGATTTAAGGATCATGGTGTCCTCTCCCTCTCTTCGGACTTCACATAAACCTACGATATCCCACCGTAACCTGCTCAATACTTCTTCGAGTTCTGTAAGTTTCTCGTCAGTCCGCAGTGTACGCGTGTTCTAAGTTGCCAGAGCCAAAGGTTGTTGGGTTTGGTAGCCTGGCATCTGCCGGGGATTCTTCGCACCCCCCACCCCGCCGTTACCATGACTGCTACCGGAGCCAGGAATAGCGGGGCCGCCGGGGACTAGGGGCCGTTTTCTGGGTGTGGAATTCATAGGGGGGTTTTGCCGTAATCGCCACGCTTGGCAGGCGGGTTGGCGATTGCAGTTTGATTGCAGGTGTGTTGCAATGCACGGAAAGACGCTGCTGCCCATCCTCCGGTTTTAAGTCCCTTAGTCGCCTCTTACGACACCCATTGGAAGAGATGGGATGGTCCTATTCTTAGCCGGGAACCATACGGACCCCATACGGAAAATAAAATATAACTTGGCAAATCACAGGAAAAATACCTAAATTGGCAATTTTTATATAAGTAAAAAACACCAAATTGACAAATTTCAAAAAAAAATCCGGTTTGGCAACGATCTTCAACCGCCTTCCTTTATTATGGCTTTAAATAACAAAATTTTAAAAGCTTAAATTTTACAGTTGGCCGGAAATAGCCTAAGATTGTTAATATCACTAAAAGTGCAGAATAAACTCAATTATTTTAAAATTTATAGATAGTTTGCTAAAATAAACGGAGGCAAAGAATTTTTGTAGGATGGCAGTAGCGCTCGATGAAAATAAAGTAGAATCTCGCTGGGCAGCAACAGAGCTTGATAACGAAAGGCCAGAGAGTAGCTCAGGAGAAAGAAATTAAAAGTATAGAGTCCACTTCCCTTTGGGCGTACTGCCGGTGGAGCAGCGCAACAAAAGGCCGGCTGGCGTATGGCACAGCTCCGCCCCACTTTACTTTGGACGTACTGCTGGAGGAGCAGCGCAACAAAAGGCCGGCTGGCGTATGGCCCAGCTCCGCCCCACTTTCCTTTGGGCGTACTGCTGGAGGAGCAGCGCAACAAAACGCCGGCTGGCGTATAGCACAGCTCCACCCCACTTTCCTTTGGGCATACTGCTGGAGGAGCAGCGCAACAAAAGGCCGGCCGGCGTATGGCACAGCTCCGCCCCACTTCCCTTTGGGCGTACTGCTGGAGGAGCAGCGCAACAAAAGGCCGGCTGGCGTATGGCACAGCTCCGCCTCACTTCCCTTTGGGCGTACTGCTGGAGGAGTAGCGCAACAAAAGGCCGGCCGGCGTATGGCACAGCTCCGCCCCACTTCCCTTTGGGCGTCCTGCTGGAGGAGCAGTGCAACAAAAGGCCGGCTGGCGTATGGCACAGCTCCGCCCCACTTCCCTTTGGGCGTACTGCTGGAGAAGCAACGCAACAAAAGGCCGGCTGGCATATGGCACAGCTCCGCCCCACTTCCCTTTGGGCGTACTGCTGGAGGAGCAGCGCAACAAAAGGCCGGCTGGCGTATGCGGCACGGCTCCGTCCCAGGTACAGCCTTGGAGTGAAGGAGGCTCGGGACTTCAAACCCGAGTGTAGAATAAAAGGGCCCTACGAACATAGGTAAAACTTGTTCGCAGCAGCACTAAAAACATATACAAAGCGGAATCCTTACACAAATCACTTACCCCAGATAACTATTGAGGGCCTCAAAATAATACACAACAATTTAATTTTTACTACACAAAATATAATATCCACATCACACCGTCATCTTTTTTTCTCGCTCTTGTCAAAAGGTAACAGTTATTTCAAAGCAATACTACAACAAAGAGCGGAATCAAAAAGAATTTAATACGAAGCGAAAAGCAAGAAGAATGATATTGAAGCGTTATTAAGCGCTTAAAATTACCCACAAACTCACAAAAAAAAATAGGCGAGAACTCCAAAAAATTTTTAAAAGTTTGGACAACCCTAAAGTCGTTGGACAGCCCTGAAGGGGAAATTAAAAATAGGCAACTCTCTAAGTAACTAGTTAACCACTAACTTTTACTTGAAGTTGATAGAAATTGACATTCATATACGAAGCTACACATACAAACGACAAAAACTCCATCTAAAAGTGAACAAACTTATTAACCCCAACAACTCACAAATGTTAAGGGATCACATGTATTGAGCCTAAAACTAGTCACTTAAGAAAACATGTGAAACCACACAACTACTAAAACATTTAAGACAAGTAGTGTTGTCAAAAACTGGAAGAAACTTGCCAAAACGTTGTCAGTTACCCCAGCGAAAATGTGGTCAACAGCGGTAGAGGCGGATGCGCAAAAAATCCGACTCACGGATAAAATTAACACCGGAAGTCTGAAACGCGATACGCAAGAATCCAAAGGGACAACACTACCGAAAAATAGGCCATTGGGGTTAAGACAAGGGCAAGATTAACTAAAGAATTTTTAAAAATGGGAAATTGTTATAAGACCTAAAGAAATCTAAACAATACTGCGGAATACATAAACGTTGTCACATAAAAGTGAACAGGGTACGCCAAAATTTTAAGGAGTACCTCGCAAAGCAACGCGTAGAAATATTCCAAACAGTAACCTTTAAAGATTTTTCCCCTTAAACCAATTTTAAATAATCGTGAACTAAAAATTAAGCCGGTCCCGACTTTCGATTGAAAGAAATCTAGAGTCTGGCCACTGACAACTTAAATAAAAATTCTCTTGGAATCATCAGACCAACAGACAAAAACAACTCATCAGCACGAAAGAGGATTAATACCACTAAGCCGGGGAAAAACCTGACCCGTGTGAAGAGAAGCAAAAATTCCCGCGCATACAATCAAAAAAAACTTCACGTTTCCAAGAAAACTGCACGATTAAATTATAATAGGAGTCTTGAGGAATTAAATTTGAAGAAAATATCCGGAATACGGATACACCCACGCACGACAAAAAAAATAGGGTTCTGTAGGGAAAGAGAAATAGCATAAAGAGGGGTAAAATTATTAGTTCGGGCGCCATTTATGTAATATACCCATTGGTAACAACCCATTGGTCTGAGAAAAATCATGTTTGTATGGTTCTCCTACAAATGGTTGGAGCTATTGAATTTACATGAATTAGAATTCATGAAAATTATTTTCAAAAAATATATTTAATTATTGTGTGAAATAAAATTGCCGAGAAAAATTAGTGTGAGCTGCTGTACAGTTTATTAACATTTTATACCAGCTGTTCCGGCGAACTTCGTTCCACCTTACACTACTCTATACTACCCTACACTACCTTGCACTACACTACCCTTCCCTACACTACCCTACACTACCATACCCAACACTACCCTACCCTACCCTACACTACCCTACCCTACCCTACCCTAACTACACTACACATTCGCTACACTACACAACACTACCCTACACTACCCTAAAACCAATAATTTTTTGACTGATATTTTATTTTATGAATATCATATTTTAATATTTATTATCCTATTCCGGACGAAGACAAATGCAAAAACACAAAAATCATAAAAATTGGTCCAACCGTTCTCGAGTTATCACTCTATTTGACTAACTCTCACTACAGCAACCCAGGAGGAGTAACACCGTTAGTCATTCTCTATTTACGTGACATGGACTTTCTCTCTGGAGATAATATAATACACTCTTTGGTTAAATAGAAACTAGAAACTTCTTTTAATAAATATTTTTATCTTAGCATTGACATGAGTGGTGCATGCTCGCTTAAATGTTCGTGCGGATGGTGGCTGTATATGTATGGTGCTGTCCGTGTGAACTGGCCTACACTTGTCAAAGGCGTTCATGACATTCAATAATTTTGATGTACCTATAACTTCTCGTGTCATATTGTTTTCATGTTCTAATGACATTATTTTTTTTATATCACGGATTGTATTTTGACGTAATTAACTAATGATTGTTTATTTCTTGATTTTTTACAAATGACACTATATTGTAATACAAAGAGTGTAATTTGCACCTTATTATTATTATTATATCAGCTCATATACGTCCCCACCGAGGGGCTCGAGCCTACCCTGAATCAGGGCGATTAGGCCTTAGTCGACCACGCGGGCCCAGTGCGGGTTGGTCGACTTCACACACAACCTTCGAGTTTCTTCGCAGGCCTGTGCAGGTTTCCTCACGATGTTTTCCTTCACCGTTAAAGCAATCGGTAATGATATATGTACGTAAGTTTTTGAAAAACTCATTGGTACATTGGCCGTCCAGATTTGAACCCGGTACCTCTGGTTAGATGGACCGAGTCGTTACCGGTTCAGCCACCGACGCTTTTTTATATATGTAATTTGCACCTATTTTGAATAAATATCTTGAATCTGAATCAGGGTTTTTAACTTTACTGTGCTTATAACACTTTAAATTATTCATACTGACAAAACTGAAAACGGGGCTTGACGTGATTTTATATATTTGATGTTGTTTTTACCTCAACGGTTCGACTATGCTTCGGTAGCCGTGGTCGCGAGTAGACTGAAGCCGCCTCCGGCGCATCGCAGGAACACCTCCATCTACCTTCACTTTATTTTGTGAAGGGTTAGGGTCACCACACATTTCAATTAATAAGTTAGGGTCACGGTTTTAACCGCCCCCGTAGCTCAGAGGCAAAGTCCACTGGCTTAACACAGGAGGTCGCGGGTTCGATTCCCAGCGGGGTCAATTGTAAGACTCAGTTTGGTTGGTGGTAGGGCATTTTCTAAGCCCGCCTGGCTAGCTACCACCATCTTATCTAAGTCTTGCCGCCAAATATCAATGTTGATATCATTGGTGTGTTCCGGTATGAATATAAGATAGCCAGTTCCCATTGCGTTGGGGAATCTTGGTAAGCCCGCTTCCATCTTCGGCAACATTGTCACTTACCACCAGGTGAGATGTTGTCAAGGGTATACCAATAGTAAAAAAAAAACGACATAAAACAAAACAACATCAATTATATAAAATCACGTCAAGCTGACAAGGCAAGATAACTAGGGATTTTATCAGTATCATTAGTGTAAATCAATCGATGCCCATCAAAATCTCAACTTATTTTTTTTGCTATCACAACACTTTCACTCCCTTCATCGTTCACTAACGCTCGCTCTTTTGTCACTCGACTATAAAAATCCACTACCAATTGCTGAAAAATACAGCACTTCATACCTAGCTAGGAATAGAATTACTGTGAATTTAGCACAAAATAGTTGTGAAGGTTGCACGGCAGGCGCCCGCAGCCGCAATATTAATCTGCGCGCACAAAGCCCGCAGATAAATCCTGCGCGCATATTCATGAGACAAAACAAGCAAGACGCAGAACAATGGCGCCCGCTGGCAGTACATCACGGCGACGGCGACAGGAACCCAAACCTGGCTATACGGAAACACTTTAAAAATTTCTGAATAGATTTGTTTGTTTGATTTGCGCGAATAGGGATGACGACAGCATCAGAAACAAATTATGAACTCTTGACCACTAAATTGCCCTCCTACTTAAACTTCGGAACCTTACTCGTTTTGTTTTCCATCAAGTCTTCGATTTTTAATTCATCAAAATCACAAAATGAGTACATAAATGACGCTGCAAAACTATGACCTCACGCCTAGGTGTTTCAAACATTTTAAGAACAAAATGTCGTTTTTGACAGATGATAAAAAGTAAATCAGATGACTAGCATTCGTCATCCCTATTGTACTAGGTTACTAGATAAGTTTTGCAATACACAAATATGAAACAAAGAAGTGGCATATCATATATATATATTTTAAAACTATATTTCCATAGACAAAGTTTAGCGGGAAAAAGTTTTCTTTTTTTATTATTATTTTATTAAAAAAATAGATTAAATATTTAAAGATGTCGGCGTGGTGCAGAGATGACTTACGAGTTGTAATTCGTTACAACTTTGAGAGGGGTCTGTCGTTAAATGACTGTCTCAAGGAAATGCAATCTGTATTCAAACAAAACTGCCCTCATCGTACGACTGTTTACCGTTGGTATTGTGACTTTAAATGAGGAAATTTCGAAGTTTCTGATGCACCAAGATCGGGACGACCCAGTGACGTGTGTACTCCAGATAACGTTGCCAAAATAGAAGAAATGTAAAGAGTTGATCGTCGAATGACCTATAGGCAAATAGAAGAAGCCCTGGGCATCAGTGCACCAAGTGTTCACAAAATTTTGAACGAAATTCTTGAAGTAAGAAAAGTTTGCACTCTATGGGTACCTCACGACCTAACGGAGGAGCAAAAGGACTGTCGTGTATTATGGTGTAAAAAATGTTTAAAAAATTTGAAAACGGGTCAAGTGCTTATGTTAACAGCATCGTCACTGGTGATGAAACTTGGCTATATTATTATGATGTGCCATCTAAAAGTAAAAATAAAGTTTGGCTCTTTGAAAATGAGCCTACGCCAACACAACCCCGCAAATCAAAATCTGTTAAAAAGAAGATGATAGCTGTATTTTTTACTAGCTGTGGTATAATCGATCGAGTAGTTTTGGACAGTCCGCGTACTGTAACAGCTAACTGGCACCCTAATGAATATTTACCTCAGGTGCTTGATAAACTTAAGGAAATGCGTCCCAACTCCAGACTCGGTACTTGGCATTTTCACCATGATAACGCACCGGCACATCGAGCGGCTCTCACAGTGAATTTTTTGACAACTGCTAGGATAAAAATGGTTGAGCATCCACCATACAGCCCCGACCTAGCCCCTTGTGACTTTGCTTTATTTCCTATTATCAAAGATAAGCTGAAAGGGCGGTAATTTACCAGCGACGAGGAACTTTTGAGAGCTTGGGATCATGAGTGTGCTGTACTTCCAGAAAACAAATGGATAGATATTTTTGATGAATGGTTTTTACGCATGACTAAATGTATTAACTGTAACGGAAATTACTTTGAGCGATTGTAAAAAATAAAGTCGTTTTGCAAAATTTATCTAGTAACCTATGTATAAAGCGAAAGAATATCTTAAGAGGACCTTCATAGTGGCGAAATATAAAAACAGTGTGACAGTATAGGATTCTCAACTGCCTGCATACGTCTGCGGAGAAACCCGCAGGTTGTGTGTGAAATCGACTAACCCGCACTGGGCCCGCGTGGATCGACTAAGGCCCGATCGCCCTAATTCAGGGTAGGCTCGAACCCCTCGGTGGGCACGTATATGAGCCGATACGATGAGGCAGTACAAAAGCTCAAAATAATACGTATCTGCTAATTAAATAAAACCGGCCAAGTGCGAATTGAACTCGCGTGGAGAGGGTTCCGTACAATGCCAAAGTCAAATGCAGAATATCACATTTGAAATCCTCACAGTAAGACGCGAGTTTACTACTATTAGCGTTATCTAGTGGTGTTTTAGTGAACTATTTTCAGTAATTGAACGTATTGTACTGAGTTTACCACTTTGTTTTCAATTGATAGAATTCTTATAGGTTTTCCTGTAATCTACAAGCAATGAACTATATTTTTTATTTATTTTTTCTTTTAGGCTCAGTAGTTTTGGATAACAGGGGAGGGGGGAATGATCCATTTTCGTCTTCTTTCATGAATGTAATCAAAACTATTTATTTTACAATAATAACAAAAATATATTTGAGATCCTCATAACGAGCCGTTTCATTTAATATATGACACAGTAAGGTCTGCAAAACTTATTTTTCCTCCGAATATGTGACAATTGCTTTGCACATCTGTATTTGGGCTTGATTTGGTCTAGTAGATTTGGAGCAAATTGGCTGTGACAGACAGACGGACAGACAGACAGACGCACGAGTGATCCTATAATTTCCGTTTCCGTTCCGTTTTTTTTTATTCGGAACCCTAAAAAGAGACTAATTATTATTGAACTTGCTTTTGTCCGTGGCTTCACTCGCGTGGATAGTTTTTATGACTCTATTAAGTTGTTCTCCATCCCATACTTTAAATATATGCAATTTTTTGCGAATCATGTTCAGCCGTGTATGCGTGACAATGGAACAAACAAACTTTCATGATTGTATTGGTGAGATAGTGGTGCGACTTCAGGTGTATAATTTGAGAGACTGTACATTTACCAAACCTGTTGTGCTGCTCGTATAAGCCGATGGATTAAGAATATCAGTAGTACCTACTCGTGTAGGGTCTGTAGTAAGTATGTGTTTGTGAGTCTCCACTGCACTTCGTGTTCTCTCGTGAGGCAGGTGAGGTGTTATTATCATATCATGCCGACTAAACTAAATGAACACCTGAAATCCGAGCAGAACCCAGATCACGTGGTGATCATAATTTATGCAGTAGCGAAGCCGCGATAAGATCGCTCACACAACTTGCTTGCCTTTTGTGTGCTCTTGCCTGTGCCACCTGAATCGGGGGATTGTAATCTGGATCCACGATATTGTGAACTTATTGTTTGCCTTTTGTGTGCTCTTGCCTGTGCCACCTGAATCGGGGGATTGTAATCTGGATCCACGATATTGTGAACTTATTGTTTGCCTTTTGTGTGCTCTTGCCTGTGCCACCTGAATCGGGGAATTGTAATCTGGATCCACGATATTGTGAACTTATTGTTTTCCTTTTGTGTGCTCTTGCCTGTGCCACCGGAATCGGGGGATTCTGATCTGGATCCACGATATTGTGAACTTATTGTACTCTTTTAATTTTAATACTTCAAGGCTTATACCGCCGTTAACGACCGACTTTGTAACCACTTTTACTTCAATTAAGGATTTTTATCAAAAAAAAAAACGTTTTGTAATGTACAGGATATGAGGAGTGATTTTGATTTCCTCGAATTCTATTTTAATCTGTGTATTAACTAAGGAAAAAATATCCTAATTCACCGTTTTTTTTCTAGTTGTAACCATAGAATTGCTACAGTTTTATTCAAAACATTGTGTTAATTTATGAACTTCTTAACAAAACAATATAATATGTTTTTATTTTATTTATTTTTTTAATTCTTATGACCTATTTTATTTTAAATGAATTAAGAACCCAAGTTTTCGCACGATTTGTCCGCAGCGTCGGTCGTAACAGCCACGCTGCAGTGCGAGCTGGACAAGAACTTTATTCCCAAGCTATTTCGTTCGATATTTGAAACATCGTGAATCGAGCTGCTTATTTTTATTTTAGCCTTAAGTTTTATTTTAATTGTTATCTATGTGTTAAGTCTTTCATGTGTTCGTAGATTTTGTATTTCGACCAATCTTGCCGGTTTTATAACTGTTTTTTCTATCGGGCTACGCCACTTGCCATGTGTTTGCCACTTCTTACAATCTCACAAGTAACTACATAATAAAAACTACGTATTTACATGTGTTACTTCCTTGCATCACGAAAGAAGAAAAAAACCAACACACTTTCGCATTCATAATATTATGGTAGTATACTTATTTACTATATTAAATATTATTTTCTATCCTAGCTCAGTGTTATTTTAATGCAGTGAAACTTTATACATAGGTATTCTATTTGATAGTTTTACATTATTTTATCACGTGCGGTGTATTAATTTGTTTTTAATTATGGAACGAAACAGATAAGATAAAAAAAACTTGTTCCCCATTGCGTTGCGGAATGTTGGTGGGCCCGTTTCCGTTTTCGACATCATCGTAAATAAAACCGGCCAAGTGCGAGTCGGACTCGCGCAAAGTAGTGTTCCGAAGTCTTTTCAAAAAATAAATGTTAATTTTGTATGGAAAATCTATGAACTTTTTACAAATCCAACTGCACACCATAAGTTGGTCGACTATTACTCCTAAACTAAGAAAGCCTATTTAGCCGTGGTAGTTTTCCTTTTAAATTAGTTACATATCCTACTATTTAAAAAAAAAATCCGATGTCCTGAAATAACCAATCCCCGTATCTAGTTGTTTTGAAAGACCTTTTCAAAAATTCCCCACGCAATAGGGTACGTTAACAAAAAAAATCACCCCCTCTTTACATGTAGGGGAGGTATCATAACATTAACAGTTATAACTCAAAATATAGAATAAATAAGTATCAATAATTTTGCTATCATTTTTTTTATTAAAAGTTGTAGTGTATTTACTGCACCTCGCGTGATGGAAGTGACGAACCAGTCGGGGATGCTACACGCAAACCCAAATAATACCTATTCACTCTCGCCTTGAAGGTCCCCAAACAGTTTCGATGACCTTCAATAGATATCTAAGATTGCGCAAAGATGTTTATTCACCACAGCCCATAGATCACCGCGGAGCACTAACGGTAGCCGTCGACCTAAATCTCAAGACCCCGCCCTCCCGTCTGTCCTGCCAGCGATGTACTCCGCTAGAACCAATGAGGTGTGGTATCTTACAATAGAGAAACAACGTCTTTTCACGGCTCGACAGAAAAACGCTAAAACCGACTTCCATCGCAACAACTTCGAACAATTTTCCATCGTTATTTTTGGTTTTTGTTTATTTTCTATTAGAGTTATACACTGATTTTGATAAAATTTATATGGGACCACACGATAAGCATTAAATTTCGAATAACAAAAGAATCATCAAAATCGGTTCACCCAGTTAAAAGTTCTGAGGTAACACACATAAAAAAAAACATACAGTCTAATTAAGAACCTCCTCCTTTTTGAAGTCTCTTGAAAAGTGGAGTCAAGTGACAGAAACTAAGACGTAGGTACTTTACTTTACTGCGCTGGCTCAGCAAACCGAAGAGGATCTTGGCCTCCCACACTTTTTGACGCCAACCGTCACGATCCTCCGACACTTATTTTTTTAATATTTATTCATTACTGGTAGCCCTTGGCATCATCTCACCTGATGGTGGGTGACGATGATGCCGAAGATGGAAGCGGGCTTACCAAGATTCCCCAACGCAATGGAACACTGGCTATGTTCTTGCCAGTTGGCTTTCCGGAGGTCGTTGAAGTCTTTTTCGACTTCATCTTTTCAGCGGTATCTGGGTCGTACAACCAGGCATTTCCCGTTCGGTCGTTTTTCTTAACATACGCTTTTTTAATGGCGCGAACCTCTCCCATTCTCTCCACGTGGCCGAGCCACCGCAAAGTAACATAGAAAAATAAACTGTATGACAATAACACTAAACTAATCTCACTTTCACCTATGAGGACGAGTATTCCATAAGGCATACTCCAACGCGGGACAATTTACGTGAAATAGAGAATCCCTCTGGAGATATAGAAACTCGTTGGGTAGAACTATGTGGTAGCGCTGAGTATGCTTGAACCCTTTTACTTGAAAACAGGTGCCTACCGGTCACCAGGGGTATGGTTCAAGGTACGGTGGGGATAAAGGGATGGCCAAACAGCGGGGGCAAAGTTCACAAAATAGCGCACGAAAACAAGTTTATGAATGGCAAAAAAAGCTAAGTAAATAAGTAAGTAAAAAGTAAAGATCCTTTATTGCACACCAGAAAAAGCATTACAGAAACTATAGAAAAAATTAGACCATCTTAAACAGAAATTAGAAAGACTGAATTTAATCCCTCTTAAGTTCAAAAGATACTCTACGATAAGAGAAGGGTTGGGAAAACTCGTTCACTTTCATAATTAGATTCCTCTATTTAAGTTTCCGTGAGCAGTCTTTCTACCCGACTCTCCAAGAAGGAGGATAATGTTTCTCGGGTGTATGTAAGACTGACTCGTTGGCTCAGTGGTTACTGCTCTTGACTGCTGATCCGAGAGTTGTGGGTTCGATCCCCACCCAGGGCAAGCATTTGTGTGATGAACAGATTTGTTTGCTCTGTGTCTGGGTGTTAAATATCTATATATGTATGTATTTAAACATACATAAGTATTTAAATCAGTAGGGAATCCTACTTTGGGGCCAGATGACCATGTGTGATTTGTCCCAGAATATTTATTATTATTTATTTATAATGCATGTTTGATTCTTTCTTTGGCTGAGCCTGTAGACTAAGCAGCTGAATGGATTTTGTAGGGTAACCAAATTTTTTTAAGTACTTGGGTTTATTTTTATAAAATTAGTTATTTATTACTCCCTGGGCATGTATCTTGTTACTTCGATTCCAAGATTAGATTTACTATCCGCCCAGAAGGGTTGCTCCGTTTTATTTCACGGCTTGTATATTTAAGTAATGCGCTAGATTTCCCGGGCGGGTTGCGTACGATACGCGATGACATGTCTGTAAAAACTATTTACATTATTCAATATGAAGATCCGTTCAACGCCACGGCGCGGGGGAGTCCCGTGTCAGGGAGTGGTCTTGGAACGTAAATCTTGTTGAAAGGGAATGCGTGCCATGTGACGTAATAAAATCATCGTGCTTTTACAGAACCGGAAAACCTCCAATGTCTCCACATCGTACTTTTATTTATTCCTTGCGCTTGCAAAAAAAAAACGTTCCCAGTTCGTTGCGAAACTTTCGTCTTCATTGTTTTTCTTTTAACATCCAAAAATAGTATCTCAATTATACCATTAATTAGGCTTCAATTATTTTAATTCAAAATCCTTTTCCAAGTATCTGTTTGTAAGCGAATGACGTCTGAACTTCGAAAATAACCTCATTAGCCCTTCTCAGAAGCTGGTGGGTGCCTCCATTGGCTTTTGAGTTAATAGAGTGCTACTAATGAGGAATTCCAGATATCGGGAGTCGGGACGAAATTGAGGAAAATGATTTAGCGGCGACAAGCCGGGCGGGAGTGTAAAGTCGGGGGCAGTTTGCGACATTTTTAACCGCCTGTGTAGCGTAATGGTTAGTCCTTTCGCTTCACACCAGGAGGTCGCGGGTTCGATTCCCGGTGGGGTCAACTTGTAAGACTCGGTTTGGTTGGTGGTAGGGCATTTTCTAAGCCCGCCTGGCTAGCTACCACCATCTTATCTAAGTCTTGCCGCCAAACATCAGTGTTAACAACATTGATGTGTTCCGACATGAAGATAAGATAGCCAGTGCTCCATTGCATTGGGGAATCTTGGTAAGCCCGCTTCCATCTTCGGCATCATCGTCACTTACCATCAGGTGAGATGATGCCAATTACCGACCGTGAATAATAAAAAAAAATATAAAGCAGAGTTCTTGATTAAATGTCATGTTTCTATGGTTTTGTGAAGAAACATTCTGCTTATATTTTTAATCAAGCACGTTAGATTTTAGCTAGCACATTCAGATCCATAAATGTGTTAAACTGTTAGTCTGTCAATTATATGTAATATCTAGTTAGGTAATCGTATGGAACCCTTAATAATGTCCTTTCATCTGTCCGTATGTCTCATTTAATTTTAAGCTGTTGCATATCTTTTATTGCGGGCTTTGAGAGCGGCGAACGAATCAAGATATTCCGTAACGAATATTAAACCTAACGCCCCCCACTCCGCCTACCATGTAGCTCGGCCGAGCGTAACGTAACGTTACCGCGTTCTAAAAACTTACAGTGCCATCTATTAGCGATTTGCAGTACTAAAAGGACTTGGTCAATTTTGCTGGTGTAACTTTCTTAGTGTTAATTTATTAAATAAACATCCCGCGCCCCAAGGACTATATGGTACTGGTTAATCCCTACTAATATTATAAATGTGAAAGTAACTCTGTCTGTCTGTTACGCTTTCCCGCAAAAACTACTGAACGGATTTGGCTGAAATTTGGTAGATAGACAGATTAGGACCTGGGTTAAGACATAGGCTACTTTTTACCACGCTCGCGAGCCGCTTGCGGCTCGCGCACTGCGCACTCTCGAAAAGTCATAGAAATGTGGTCCACGCGGGTGAAGCCGCGGGAATCAGCTAGTACTGCATAAATAAAAAAATGTAATTGCATAGGTTGATAAAAAATGCTATGCAATAGCTTTACCGCGGCGGTCCCCGAGTGCCACACGTCTTTTTTTATTTCACTATAAGACCTACAGTAATGCTATTTTGTACACAGATGTAAAATTATGACCCGTAAATGAAAATAGAAGTCAATATGTCAGAAAAAAAATAAGGTAGGCAAAAGAACAAAAGAAAACAAAAGATACAAAACCCTATACAAAGGAGGGTTTTTTTATTTTTCCCTTCTCGAGTAGGTTATCTTTGAATAGGCCTTATTGATATATTTTTTTTTATTTAAGTAGCATTTTAAAATAGTAAGATAAGATAAGATAAGATAAGATCATTTATTTGCTTTAAACGTGGTAAAAACATGTACAATATTTAGTATGCTCCAACGTGACGCTTTACATGTTTCCCGACCCCCTCTTAACCATTTAATTATTATAAGACATCAAATTCTAAAAAAATACAGCTATAAGAAATTACTGAATCTAGCAAACGAAAATTTAAAAGTTAAATTCCCCCCCTACTCCCCTTCAAACAAGTGAAACAGCACCCCCTCGTCTATAAGATCTACATACATAAAATTTTGTAGGTCATATTAAATTGCAACGCTTTTGTCACACGAAATTTTTCAGGGGTGCCTTGCATACTACAAGTAAAAGCGGGCTAAAGAAAAAGGTTTTGTGGATCCCCTTGTGTGGGGTATAATTGAATTAGTCTTTTTTAGTGAAGTACTGCTGTTAACAACATATTTTTGTCAGTTGTGCCGTTCCCAATAAACATCATTATTCGTTAAATTTGTTAAGAACTTATCGCTGGTGTTTCTTGATTGCTTGGACCTAGAAAAACGATGCAGTTTTTAAATAATGACTCCTGAACCCTACATTATGCGTGGTCCGACACCCACTGCCGATTTCATAATTTATTTAATTTTCCAGAATTAAGATTAAAATATATATCTACTGGGTTTTAGATTTAATCCGGCGATGGTAAATGAGAATTTTACGAAACTCACGTATCTGTCAATAAACTTAATTAATTGCTTTAAATAAATAAATAAATGAATGAATCTTTATTTCAACGGTGAAAGAAAACATCTGATCCCAAATGTGTGTGAAGGAGACGTTGTACACGTCCTTGGTTATAAATCTAAATGTTCTACACGTGACCATAACTTTTAAGTCCACGATAGTTTTAACCTTAAAGAGGAATCATACTACTATTTTGATACAAACATTTGCTAAATTTACATTAGAAAAGACACCCTGTGAACCAACGATATGCAGAAGAGGGGGACCCCTAAATACACCCATTGAACCCACGATTTAGGGGACCAAAAAAACACCCAGTGAACCTGCGACAAGCATAAGTGAGGAACCCCAAAAGACACCAAGTGAACCCGCGATACGCAGGGGTGGGGGACTTCAAAAACACCCACTAAACCTGTGACACGCAGGATGGGGGGGAACTCCAGAAGACACCTAGTGAACCCGTGTCACGCAAGAGTGGGGACCCCAAAAGACACCCAGAGAACCCGTGACATGCAGGAGTGGTGGACCACAAAAGACACCCAGAGAACCCGTGACATGCAGGAGTGGTGGACCACAAAAGACACCCACTGAACCCATGACATGCAGGAGCGGAGGACCCTAAAAGCTGACTGACGTTAACGCAGATACGCGTGCCGTGGCGTATCGCGGCGTGTTTACATCCGACAATATAATATATTTGCATACTATCAATTGATTTGCAGATAATTTTTCATGTAATCGTGGCTTTGTATGTACAAACGCGATATTTGAAAACTAAACTGATCGTAATAGTTTGTTGTTTAGAAGAGCAAGACGTAGTAATTAAAAGTATCATTATATAAGCCGAAAAAGACCAACGCTGCATAAAGATCCTCTCCTTGGATATCCACGACGACTACAATTAAGTATATTTGTTTTATTGTAGTGATTAAAAATAATAATTTGTGAACACCACACTTTTACAAGCCAGTGGTGACATACGGAACTGAGACATGGTCGCAGTTTTGGTAACAGAGTTGTGACCTGGAAAAAATAAGTTAAGCCATACGATTTACTCTTGAAAGACAACAAAGGCTAGATGTTTAGTTACTTGTTCTATGTACAAAGTTTATGAACAGAGTTAAGAATAAAAATGTTTCATCAACCATTAAACAGGAACAGGAGCTTAATAGGCACCGCCATTAAAAACGCGGCCAATCTCGGTAACAGATTTTATGTCGAGCTTGCTTCTCCAACTGGTTTAAACAGCAGCGCGGCGCTAATTTCAAAGGGTAGTTCCTTTCCGCTCCGCTGGCGACCTTTCTGGGTCAATTTGCGCCCCGTCGTGCTCGGCGCCCCTACAGACCTAGCTCAAATATGCACAAGCACACCTTCGGATATTCTGGCACCGGCCGCCGCGCGCCGACCCGAGGGCCGTCCGGGCGCCAATTACGACCCAGGTTTTTTTGTTCTATCTGTAAGTAACTACGAGCGAAATGCAATTCAGCTGAATTTTTTATTGGGGTTCGTTAATAAAACGGTCATAAAAGACCCTGAAAAAGATCGTTTACTTTAGGCACATCCATTTTATGTCTTCAGAAAAGATGTCAATATCTTCAAAGTTTATTTACGTCTGGACGTATATTTGTATAGGTAGCATTTTTTGACTACCTACCTTACTTATCAATAAGTACTATCTTGCGCTCCAAGCTTGTTCTATATAAACGTCTGTCACAAGTTGTGCCTACACGTAATAAATTCTCAAGGCAAGTAAAGTGGTTGGAACATTTTGGAATGGAGTGTGGCAAAGTGACTTCCTTTTTTTTATTTTTTTGCATACGATTTTGGCACCTATAAACTTCGGTAGGATACGAGAGCTCAAGCTGAAAACAAAAGAAGGACATTTTGACCTAAAGCGTCACGTTGCTTAGATATTTGGAACTAAAAGTTGTCAAAACACTAATTTCCCTCTCTATCCCTAAAAAGGATATTTTGTAACGTGACGCTTTAGGTCAAAATCCTTACTAATATTATAAACTAGCCGTCCGCCCGCGGCTACGCCCGCGTTGTTTTCGATTTTCCCGTGGGAATAAGACGTTATGCTGGGGTAAATATTAGCCTATGTCCTATTCCAGAGTCTAATTTATATGTGTGCCAAGTTTCATCCCGATTCGTCCAGTGGTTGAAGCGTGAAAAAGTAACAAACATCCATACATACATCCATACATACAAACTTTCACATTTAAAAATTTAATAGGATGTGAAAATGTGTTTGTTTGTTTGTTACATTTTCACGCTTAAACACTTCAACCAATCTTGATTAAATTTGGTACGCAGGTAGCCTATATCACTGGGAACTGGGAAGGACATAGGCTACTTTTTATCCCGTGAAAATAGCATAGTCCGATGCAGTTCCTGAGGGAACTGAAAAAATACTTATTTTTGGGTAATTTCTGTAACATTGCAATGGAACAATAGATTGTTGATATTTTAGTACAGATATGATTAAGAGGGTGGAAAATGACATCTTTACTAACTAGCATATCCTGATATAGTTCCGAAAGATATCTGGGGAAAACTCATTTAACGGATTGAAGTGATTCTTGTATACAATTGGTTGAGGGAAGTGCCATAGACTGCTAATCTTAATAGCCCGATGTAGTTCCTGGAGGATCTGGAGAAAACTCATGTCCACGGTCGCGAGCCACTCACCCTCAAAGACAGTCATGAAAACGATCTCCACGCGTACGAAGCCGTGGCCAAAAGCTAGTATCTTAATACATTTTCGGTTTGTATTTGCATTCCCTATTGAGATATACAGTTACATTAGTGTGCGTGATATTCTAAGAAAATGTATGTTCTGCAGTTGTGTGTGTCCCCTGTGACCTGTAGGTTCGTACCCGTTTTAATTTGATAACTCCTACATCCAATTTACTACAAGTAGGTAGTACTAAACCAACATTTCCCTTCAGATTAAAGTTGTACTGCAATATAATTTGGTGGCGAGAAAGACGTCTGTTTTATATCTGTCATTGAGAGGTTAATGCTTCTGGAAGTTCCTTTGAGTTTTTTATGGTGTCGTGAAACGTTTCAATTTACGTGGTTGGCCGTGTTTCTGCTTCCGAGGTCTGGTTTAATGCCTCCTATTCCCGGATGTAGCTTAAATTATAACCGGTATTATCAAAAGTTCTCACTTTGAAACATTGTTTCAAAGATTGATACCTTATCGTATGTAGGTACACCCTGGACACTTCATACAACGGGCCAGAAATCCTTGGGGCCTTCAAAAAACAAATGACGGAACAAACAAAATGGCGGCGAAATCCTATACGTTCGACAACCAAACTATAACCAATCTGAAACAATCTGGGTGATGAGGCGGTGAGGTCGCAATCTAGAGAGCGGCAGGGAGTGTCCATACTGTATGTCAGTACTAATAAATATACTTTGAAGTACGTTCATGTGTGACTCCACTTGGCTCTGTTACCCCTACCTCTATTCCGTGTAGCTATGGGGTGATCGAATCATTCACGCACACCGTTGTCTTTTACACGACCTTGTACGACCAGACTTTTCATTTAATCCTCATTTCGGATGACATGACCAAATTAATCAAAATTAGTATATCTGTGATAATGTGTTACGATAATGTATTTCCCTTGTCGACAGGCACTCCCTGGACAACGGCACGCTGGTGTTCCTGCCGTTCGCGGCAGCGCAGTACCGGCAGGAGGTGCACGCCACCGTGTACCGCTGCCGTGCGCACAACGCGCATGGAGCCGCCGTGTCGCGGGACATGCGCGCGCAAGCAGGTCAGTTTAGTATAGCTGGCTGATGCAAAAAAAGTTGTGGTTACACAACTTCTTCTTTCGCGACCTTCTCCTATCTCTAATTGGGGTCGGCCCTTCTGGTCATTCTTCTGTAGGTAGGTCTGTTTAGTGCTGTAGCTTCCGTCAGGTTATGATTGTTTAGATCCTTGCGGATCGTCGTCGACCAAGTAGTCGGGGGTCTTCCGGGTCTTTTCTTATTAGTTTTTAGGTCCAGCGCCACTCGGACTATGTGCGTGTCCGGCCTCCTCATAACGTGGCCATACCAGCGGAGACGTCTTTCGGTCATTTTCTCGCTTACCGGTGCAACTTTAAAGGATCCTCTGATATGGGTGTTCTTTACTCTGTCCTCCAGGGTGACTCCACCTGCCCATCTAAGCATACGCATCTCCGCGACATGCACTTTTTGTTCTTGTGCCTTAGTGATAGGCCAGCATTCTGACCCGTAAAGCAGTGCAGGTCTTATTGCAGTCTTGTACAACTTTCCCTTTACCCTGACTTGACTTGGCTTTTCTTTTATCACACAGTGTTCCAGAAAGTGAGCGCCATTTTTGCCAGCCTACATTTATTCGGTGTATAACGTCTGCCTCAATCTTTCCGTCGCCACTGATGATAGAGCCTAAAAATTTGAATTTTTCGACTTTGGGTAAGTGGTGTATACCATCAAGGGTAAAGTTGGTCTGTGCGTGACGTTCTATGCCATCAAAGTAGCAGCTAAGGCACTCGGTTTTTGTTCGGCTTATGCGCATTCCGTTTCCCTCCAAAGATTCCCTCCATGTATCCAGCAACCCTTGCAGTCTGACAGGATCTTTATCAATGCGCACTACATCGTCTGCGTAAAGGATTGTCCAAGGGACTGGGGTTTGTATGTTCTTGGTTACATAGTCCATTGCCAAGTTAAACAATAGTGGACTTATAGCGGAACCCTGATGCACGCCGATATTTACCGCGAATGGTTTCCCCACGCCTGCAGGACTTCGTATCTGGGTCGTAACCTCCTCGTACATATCCATCAAAAGTGCGACATATTGTTCTGGTATGTACTGACTCCTTAGTGAGTGCCAGATAAGATCCCGCGAAGCCTTTTCCAAATCTATGAAGATCATATTATGTAGATTTTCTTTATTGGTTTTCGCTTTTTCCAGTAGAGTTCTGACAGCATGAATCGCATCCACACTGATTCACTGATTCGGAGTGATGCTAGCAAGTTCTTTTATACGCCCGCTAAGTACTCTTTCCCATAGTTGGAGTGTATGAGATGTGAGTTTTATTCCTCTATAGTTTTGCATTCTCGAACATCTCCTTTATCTCCTCAAACAGAATCTTGTTGAAGAGGACACGTAGCCAGTCTATACCCACGTCACCCATAACTTTCCGAAATTCCGCAGGTATTTCGTCAGGGCCCATCGCTTTGTGATTCTTCATTTTGCGGGGGTTGTTTTTAATCTCGTCAGTTGTTATGACATTGATAGGTCCATTCACTTGTTCCGTTTTCAGTTCTACAGTTCTAGGGTTCGCGTGGTTCAGGAGGTCTTCGTAGTATTCAGTCCATCTATGCTGAATGTCCGCATCTTCCGTTAAAATTGCACCTACGGTGTTCTTTATGTATTTAACAGTAGAGATGTCCTTGGCAGCCTCGTTTCTCTGTTTTGCGATCCTGAAGATGTCTTTTTTATTTTGGGCTAGTTCAAGTTTCTGATAGAAGGCGTCATTGGATTCGGCTCTAGATTGAGCAACAACACATTTAGCAACCTTTTTGCAGTGTATGTACGTTTCCTTCAGTTCACTTACATCGGGGTTCTTTTGCTAATTTTGGAATGCTTCCTTCTTGTTCTTGAGAGTTTGTTTTACTGTTTCATTCCACCAGTATGTTTCTCTATTTCGCCCTGAACCAGACTTTGACACTCCCAAGATCATCTTTGCCAGATTCCTGCACTTAGTTTCAAACTGGTTCCATTGTTTGTTTACCGGCGTTTCCAGATCTTGTGCATTTTCCTTTAGATAAGCAGCCATTTCTTGAGTAAAGGTGGTCTTCTTATTCATGTCGTGCCATTTTATTTTATACGCAGGTTTTCTTGACATATTTATAGGTTTTGGCAGTTTGAGCTCCGCTACTAATATTCTGTGCTGGGACGTCAGCGCCTCCCCTGGTATGATCTTACAGTCTCTAAAGAGACCCAGATTTTTCCTATCACTCAAGATATAATCTATCTGAGTACAGTATCCGCCACTCTTGTATGTGATAAGATGTTCCTGTGATTTCTTAAAGAATGTATTTATAAATAAATAAATAAATAAATATTCTGGGACAAATCACACATGGTCATCTGGTCCCAAAGTAGGATTCCCTGTGTTATGGGTTACCAGAGACTGATATACATACTTATATACGTTTAAATACATACATATATAGATAAATTAACACCCAGACACAGAGCAAACAAATCTGCTCATCACACAAATGCTTTCCCTGGGTCGGGATCGAACCCACAACCCTCGGATCAGTAGTCAAGGGCATTAACCACTGAGCCACCGAGTCAGTCAATATAGATAAGTTATTTATGATGGCCAAATCATGACATGCCGCGCAGCTTAGAATGGAATCGCCTTCCTTGTTTCGTGTTCCATAGCCAAAGCCTCCGTGATGTCTACCATAGGCTTTGCTGGTTTCACCAACATGGCCGTTACACAACGCAGTGGTTACACAACGCGCACAGAATAACCTTTGGCCAGGACATGCGAGAGCACACAGGCTCAACTTAAGATGTAAGAATGCCTAAGATGATCGAACCCAGACAGACTCAAGTATGCGAATTGATTATCGTGAAAAATTACCGCTACCAAATCGTGTGTGCAGTGATTGTCTACTAGTACCCACTACGCGTGCGCAAACCGGCTTATAGTGGTTGGGACGTAAAAATTGTAAATACACGCAGACTGATCGGCCAGAGTCATTGACAAACTACATTAATAGATGTGTTCACTACATTGTCACAAATTCCAGGAGCGATAATCGACCGTGACAATCATGTAATCTTTAGAGGTCGAAACGAATAATTAACAGCTTAGAAGATAAAACTCATTGACAAACAAAACAGAAGTTTAGCGTTGCTACAAACGCCTGAACGGATTTGCTATAAAAAAAAGAATAATTGTTCTTTCCTTTACTTATTTGTCAAAGTCCTTAAAATTGTCAGTTCCTTTTTGAAAGGAGAAAACTACTCGAGTACTACTGCGTGGCAACTCAGTAGTTGATTTGATTTCAGCTGACATCTTGCGCCTTTCCCGGATAAAGTTATCTGTATCACGGAGTCGGAAAGATGATCTCAAAAAACAGTAAATACTTTTATTTCTTAAATAAGATAGGAAGGTATCATACTCACAATTCTAAAGAGCGTCATTTAGATGTAATTTAAATGAACAGTTTGTTATACTTAATTATAATAACACAGATATACTACCTAAAACACCCAAAATAAAATACCTAAAATAAAACATCTAAAATACCTAAAATGAAACACCTAAAATACTTAAAATAAAACACCCAAAATACCTTAATGAAATCACTTGGTTGGTGGTAGGGCATCTTCATAGCCCGCCTGGCTATCTACTACCATCTTATCTAAGTCTTGCCGCCAAACATCAGTGTTAACAGCATTGAAATACCAAAAATACCTTAAATAAAACACCTAAAATACCTAATACAAAAATAAGTTGACCAGGCAATGGGTCTCACGACGAAAACTACCATTCACTAAAGTTAACACCTTTATTAAACAACACTTTAAAGCTATACGAAGGTAAATAGAGCCGGTTTTGAACTGGCAATACAAAATTACATACACGATGATATGAGGAAACTAAATAATTACTTCGATAGCGCATTCTAATTTTAAAAATCTTACTCTACATAATTTTAATACCTTAAGCGTTTGTATGACTTATAACACAGGTAGGTAAAGAATGTAAATACCAACCCGTCAGAGCAAACACGACATTAATTAAAACGTGAGCAAATAAAGAACATTTAAATATAAATAAGCACATTTATCCAGTCCAGAAAAGGGAGCCAAGGAGGGCCGGTGGTGCGAGGTGTGCTCAATGGCCGCCCCCTCACCTCTAATTAGCGAAATATTCGCCCAGTGGCGGTAATTGTAAACAACGCCGCCCAGCCGCGAAAACACCAGGTTCTACATTAATATTGGTAGGTGTAAACGAAGAGGTACTGAGTAATCGTTGGATTTCATTAACTTTTTGAAATTAGCTTTTACGATATCTATACTTAGAACATATAATATATTCCTACCTATCTTCGTACATAATAAGTTCTAATTAATTGGCAACCTTTATTTTATTTAGTCTATGGTTCCGCTTACGATTCTGATCATTTATCTCCAAGGAACCTATGGTCAACTTGCTAAACAACTGCTGGACGGCCACAGATGGAACTAATCTAGTGTATACTTATTAATTATCTTTTTTAATAAAAAAAATTTAAGTTTTTTTTAAAGGGAAAAATCTGTGTCTGTTAAGAGGATGATTGTAAATTTTTCTTCAGCCGAATTCATATCTTTTAATTTTAGCCGAATAGATCTGGATGAAATTTGGTAGCTAGACAGATTAGGACCTGGATCAACATAAAAAAAGTTGTCTGGAAGAGATTGCTTTTAGCAATAAGACCGCCTACTGTTCACTTTATTATAGTATCTCTAAGTATTATCATTACGAAATTGTTTTGGTGTACTATAAGTGTAAATAAATAAATAAAAGATACTTTTTTCCACGCTCACGAGCCTCTTGCGGCTTGCTCACTGCGCACCCTCGAAGATAGTCATAGAAACTATATTCACGCAAGCGTAGCCGCAGACTTAAGCTAGTATCGAATAATTTTCGAAAAACCAAAAAAATATAGATACTAGCTTTTATTTTCAAAGAGTTTTTTTAGTTCAGTGTGCTTGATTCCGAGGTACATACAGTATTTTCTGTAATTTGATTGAAAACAATAGACGATCCTGGGACCTAGATTCCACCTTTGTAGTTCATCATCAGATCAACTTCAAAATTTCAAAAGGATTTGTCACTATAGGAATACCAAGAAGTTGCTCAAAAATCTATCGCTGCATTTGAAAGCTTTTTTCGACCTTCTACGAGTATACGAATTGCATTGTTTTATAGTTCACTTAGAGCTCGAAACAA
The DNA here is from genome assembly GCA_947284805.1 of Coleophora flavipennella. Lineage (NCBI taxonomy): Eukaryota > Metazoa > Arthropoda > Insecta > Lepidoptera > Coleophoridae > Coleophora > Coleophora flavipennella. The sequence goes on from OX369266.1 coordinate 981,750, forward strand.
AACATTGTGACGATTTTATAACGAACTCCTTTTTCGTCGAAACAAAGTCACACGCTGGAAAGAAATGAGACACATTTCACTCTGTTTAAGATCCACCCATATCGGGCTGCCAGCCTTTTCGTTATATTATTTATCAAAAACGTGTAAAAAGAAAACAGAACTTCGAATTGCTTCATTTAAGAAGAAAATTACTTAAATATTTTGCGACAAGCGACAAAAAATTCTAATAAGCTTACATTTTCTATGAATATTAAGTGTGAAACTCCAGTCATCATATATTGTGTTGTCGACGCCGACTTTACATTTGTGTTCGTGCTGTTTTTAACCCCCACGGCAAGAGAGGGGTTTTATAAGTCTGGCGTGTGTACCTGTGCGTCTGTCTGTGGAATAGTAGCGCCCAAACTGATGAACTGATTTTTATTAAGTTTTTTTTTTGTTTTAATAGTGACTTGATCTTGAGTGACATACCTAAACTATTATTTAAGACATTCTGCTCAGCAGTTTTAAGACAATCAGCTATTTTTAGTTGATTTTGGGTATGTGAGCAATTTTCATAATATGTTTGATTGATTCAATATCCTGTTACTTTAATGATATTTTATTAACATGATAACCTCTAATTGACGCAGCAGTATCACCTGGTATCCGCAGGATACCCAACTCCTCAACAACCTGCAGCAGAGGTACCGTGTTTGGGCTCATTGGAATGGTCTTGATGAATAGTTTAAAAAGATATAGTAATCAGGGTCTGATGATGACGCAGGAAATAGAAATGTCGGTGGTTTCCAACCGACTTCAAAAAAGGAGGAGGTTCTATGGTTCACTGTATTCACTTGTTTTTTTCGTTTTTTATGTATGTTCACCGATTACTCTGTCTGTTGTGGACCGATGTTCAAAAATATTTTTTTAATTTAAAAGAGTGTAATCCCAAAGTGGTCCCACTGTCACTAAGTCATGATCTGGTGATGAAATCCCACATAAGTCGAGGGCAACCCTCAAAACCCTCGCACGTACTACATGTTTCATGTATTTTCTAAAGCTATATTGCTGAGACAATGATGGAACTCAAAGAATTCTGTATTGGTTAATGAAACACGTGCATTACGAACTGATGAGACCTACTGCCGAGCTGGTGATTGGATTTAACGTTGTTACATACATAGCATTATCACGAAAAATAATAAAATAAAAATAAAAGTTAAAAATAACCAAAAACCGACTTCAAAAATAAATTCACTTAAAAGTATGAAATAATATTTTTAAATTAACGAACAAAAAACAATAATTAACAGAAATTAACCAACAATAATTAAATCAAAGGTAGGTTCGAATTAAATGAAGGGCCTACAAGTTTTTTTGAGGTCAGTTCCAGCAAAGCTATCGAATCTAAAACATTTGATAGGTAGTAGCTGTGTGAAGGTAACGACCTCAAACAAAATTGTAGGACCCTAATTTGATTCGTACCTATCTTTGATTTCGTTATTGTTGTTTAATTTTGTGTATTCACAGACAAAAATATTATTTCATACTTTTGAGTGAATTTCGTTTTGATGTCGGTAAAAACCTTCAAACTTTTTAATTTATAGTCAATACTCCATAACTCTTGAGCGCTTCGTCATCTGATCTAATTCTGTATTCATTAATTTAACTTAGTTTGGTATTGGACCCCTAACTAAGGCTTCTTCTCATCATACTGAACAAATTATATGAAGGGTTCCAAAGTTTCCATAAAAAAGTAGGGTCTCCTTACAAAAAAGCTCAAAATTGGCCTAACGGCTTATTGATTGGTATAAAAAATTCATTATTTATCTACCCTTGGCATTGTGTCACCTGATGGTAAGCAAAGATGATGCCGAAGATGAAAACAAAATATTTTTTTGAGAATTTATCATGGTTCTTTTGGACCCATAATGAATAGAAGCTCCAGTTAACGGGTCCTACACCAATGTGTCTACACGCTGTATACGTACCAGTTACAATCACTGACCGTGTGTTGCATCAAGTAAAAAAGAGAATAGAAATAAATTAGTTTTAAAAGTATAAGTTGTATTACGTAATACTAAGTATAACGTACGTGTCTCCAAAATAAAATTTAAACAAATTGAGGGGAGGTACAACTACCACGATTATGGTCATGAACAAGATTCGTAATAATCAGTTTTTATCATGAGCAAAATGATTTTGATGAACTGATTTTGTGGCAAAAACGGATAAATAATTATTCTTCTTTACTAAAATGTACTTACTACAAAAAATACAATATTACGAGTACAAGTGTTATCAAAGAATAGCAAACACCGCTGCACACACAGAAACCAAAGTTGGTTCTTATTTAATTTTATCATAATTTTATTAATTTATTTTATTTTATATTTATTAAAATTACAGCGTTAAATCTACAGTAATCAAACTTTATAAAATACATATGCCAATAAATTTCAAGTTCTTAAAATTTAACAAAATTATTCTAATCTATTTTAAAAATAATAATAAAATAAAAATAGCTAATCTATATAAAAACTTTTCTCATCAAAAGTAGGTTAGGTTATTTGTGTTAGGACCTACAATCGTAAACTCTAAAAGTGGTGTCACCATACTGCTGCACACGCCACGCCCTCATCGGGGGGATGGGCTCGGCAGTAGCCTGGGATGAGCTCTAGTATGCCAACCGGAGATATGGCGGTTTGCAAGGCGATCGCATTTACATAGCGCCAAATACGCGGGCCATAAGCGACCGCGCTATAGAACGCCTATAAACCCTCAGGAGCACCTCGGGAAAACACCTTACTATCATATGCGACAAAAGCATTCTCCAATAGTCTCACGGAACTAAAGAAAATATTTTTTTTACTCAGAACACTGAGACCTGAATATACTTCAACATATCAGCTCATATAGGTCTCCACCGAGGGGCTCGAGCCTACCCTGAATTAGGGTGATCGGACCTTAGTTGAACACGCGAGCCCAGTGTGGGCTGGTTGACTTCACACACAACTTTTCTTCGCAGGCGTGTGCAAGTTTCCTCACGATGTTTTCCTTCACCTTACAAGCGTCGGATAAACGTACATATGAAATCTAAATTCGAAATCACATCAGTACGTGGCAGGATTCGAACCGCAACCTCCCGGACAGGAGGCGGCGGCCCTAGCCGTTACGCCACTGACGCTCTACTTACGAATATACTTAACCCCGTAAAATAAAACCCGGCACCCAGGGTCTTTGTAACAAGTGTCTACTCCAAATTGTCATGAAATTAAATTGTTGCTTTCATTTATTTTATCATATTCAATAAACGTTTTGTTTATCATTTATTATCTTGTGAATATTGATTAAAGTGATTTAATTTATATCCAAAGTTATGCCCTCCAAACGACCCTGCCGGGTTTTAATGTTTGCGAGCGGGTCTGTGTTTTCTTATTAACTCTATCCTGAGATTCTAACATAAAATGTTACATTCATTGTATTTTACTGTCATTTTACGCGTATGTAACCTCCATCCTGTTAAATTTCACACCAGTACCATACACTGAACCCGTTTTCTTGGAGACAGCAATTCTGTTTATTCAAATTACTTCCTATTCAAGCATTCATGAAAATGAAAGGAGTCCGCAAAATATTCGTCTGAAATTGTTTTCCGAGAACATTCACAAATACGGGGAGAAAGTATAATCACGTGACATTAAAAACTCCAGATCTCATGAGACTGAACAACTTTCCTCAAGATACCTTTACAGTCGGAGCGAGCTCTCCATTCTTATTGATTAATTTTATTGATAGACCAACATTGTATGGACAATCATTTTTTTATCTGATTGGGTTTATTGAATATGGGTTCCTTAGCTGGATACCGTATTGTAGTTTTTTCTTTGGCTTGGTTGCAGTTTTACGACTTGAAGTTATGTGCTCATTAAAATGAACCGTGATTTAAATTCTACTTTGTATACATAATCAGTTGCTATTGAGTGCACCGGAAAAAAAACATAAAAATACTCGATTTCTTTTCTAAATTTTCCAAGCTCATACATTTAGTTCACTTTCTAACTGCATCGTAACTTCCCATCAGGTGAGAAGCAGTGAAGCGCATTCAAAAATTTAATAAAAAAAAATGCAAATTTCTATTCTTTTATGGCTTCCTAAACCTGTTCGAAAATTATTTTGTGTACAGCTAAAGTTTTCTGTTCCATAATTTTCAGTAGTACCAACCTAGTAATGTTTTCCAGAGCGCTTTTGCGCTAATTCCCATGATTTGGAACTACGCATGTTTTTCCAGTACCAAAACCACTTATTTACGAATAATTCCTGTTATATATCTATGTCGCTCTTGAAGAAATTTGACAGTCCTAATCATCTACTTTATAATCTTCATTGCTCGTTGTCGGGCGCGAGCAGGTCGCGATAATATCTACCTGCGCTGAATAACGGCCTCGTTCCGTATTAAATAGGTCGTGCCCTAATGATAGTGGAGAGTTAAATTAATTGCCGCTAAATTGAAAACATTCTTCAAGCCGTGTGCGCCGTCGAGCCGGCCATCATTTGTCATTATGATGAATAGTTTTTATGTCAATTAGCGTGCCATATTCACTTCTTTTTCAATCTTTAAAATCAAGTGAGCAATAAATGTTAGTGGCTACTATTTTTATGGCATTGTATTAATAAAGGTAGATAACATTTTTTCAGGTTTCAGTAAATTCATTATAAATGTAGGTACTCACTGTATATTAAGTACATCGTACACCTTTAAGAATCTTAGTATGGTCATCGATATGGGATGGTCGAAAACAAAAAGTTGTTAAATTTACTTTACCTTTCAAAGGAAACATTAATATTAATTAAAACACCCAAGGCATCTGGAACTCCGAAACAGATCAAGTAGCAAGCTATGCAGTAAGCAGTCCTTCTCGACAGTGCCCGCATAGTCCGACGCTTTCTCTCCCCGTCGTCGCACTGAACTCCAGCCGACTGTCCCTCCGCTGGAGGTGCTTCTACCTATTTGCTTTGTACCAACCGTGTAGTGTAGTTTTTTAATATGTATACAGGGTTTTTTTAACACCGACCATGCTGTTAAGGGTGGACTCTACTCATGAAACTGAACAACTTTCCCCAAGAAACCCATACTAAATAAGCATTTTTTTAGACTTTTCATAGAAATCGATCATTTCGATTATCCAACTTTGTATGGAAAGTCAACTTTTTTTGCGATTTCAGTATGGGTTTCTTGGGAAAAGTTGTTCAGTTTCATGAGTAGAGCCTTAACGGCTTGCTCGGTGTTAGAAAAACAACACTCTGTATATTCCATAATAATTATAATAATTCATTAATATCAGCTCATATACGTCCCCACCGAGGGGCTCGAGCCTACCCTGAATTAGGGTGATCAGGCCTTAGTCGACCACGCGGGCCCAGAGCGGGTTGGTCGAATTCACACACCACCTTCGAGTTTCTTTGCAGGCGTATTCAGGTTTCCTCACGATGTTTTCCTTCACCGTTAAAGCAATCGGTAAGTATATGTACGTAAGCTTTGAAAAACGCATTGGTACATTGGCCGTCCAGATTTGAACTTCTGGTACTTCTGGTTAGAAGGACCGAGTCGTTACCGGTTGAGCCACCGACGCTTTTTTAATTATAATAATACTCAGAAACAAATCACACACGGTCATCTGGCCCAAAACTAGGATTCCCCGTATCGTGTGAACCAAAGACTATTATACATATTCAAATGTGTTTAAAAACATACGTATCATCATCATCATCATAATATGTATTTAGAAAATCAAAACTATACTTTCAGTTGATAATAGAACTTTTTCATGCAAAATCTATAAACTTTTTTTAAATCCAACTGAACATCTTGAGTTGGTCGAGTATTATTGAGAGTGGGAAGTTACTATTTTAGCTTGATAGTTTTCCTTTCAAATTTATTACATGTCCTAGTATTATTATTTTTTTTCAGTTGCCCTGAAATAGCGGGTTAGCTGGTAGGGTTTTTGAGGGGGGGGGGGGGGGAAATTGGCTCTACCAAAAAATTACCACCTGGTAAAGAAGGTAATCTAAAAAAAAATTTTCTCAAGATTTGTATCACTTTGCCGGCGTAATTAATAATGTATGTCCATGCCAAACTACATCTTGTTAGCACTTATAGTCCTTGAGCTACGCCGTGGACAAGACGGACAGACAGATAGACAGACATGGCGAAAACATAAGGGTTCCTTGTTGACTACGGAACCCTAAAAACAGCTAGAATCATTTTATTTTGCGCTCCATTTGTCTAGTCCTTTAATAGAATGCGGCAGTCGCGACAGTAGCAACAACCCCACTTAGGAAGCTTCCCCCCACCTTGTTTTAGTATTGCCACAAAGCCAAGGGTATCTGTATCTACCCGCGCCCGCGCTGCAAGTTTTTATTCCAACGTTTACACTTCAGACGGGACACAGGGAGGCACTCGGGGCGGTGCAGGCTGCACTTGAGGTTCAAGGAAGATAAAGATAAATACTCTTTATTGTACACACTAGAATAAAAATATAAACAAATTATAAAAACTTTACTTAAAAAATATTTAAAAAAAACAAACACAATATAAAAAAAAACGAGCGAGACCTACAGTACTCGCATATGATGTGTAACAAATCACTGTTACACATTTCCGTCCCATTTCACGAAATCACTCCCACAAATTGCAGGAAAGCGAGAGCAAAGCTCATTCGTCAGATCGAATAGCGCGCGCTTTCGCGACTTCCTGTTACATATTTCCGTCCCATGTTACACATTTCCGTCCCATTTCACGAAATCACTCCCACAAATTGCAGGAAAGCGAGAGCAAAGATGTTACACATCAAAAAGGAACTATAGAGGTACAATTTGGGCAGTCTTATTAGGAAATACTTTCAAAGTTTACAGTTCATTGAAGTAGGTACTAATCTTCTACTTTAAAAGAATTAATTTGTGTTTTTTAATTCACTGGGAACTGGCTATCTTACCTTCAAGCCGGGACACGTAAAATATGCTGTTAAGTCTCCTCCGACCCTAAAATTATCAATTCAATTCACGATGTTTCAAACATCGAACGAAATAGCTTGGAAATAAAGTTCTTATCAGCTTGTACTGCAACGAGGCTGTTACTTCAATCGCAGCGGACGAATCGTGCGAATATTGAGGTTTTTAATTCATTATAAAATAAATAAGAAAAATTTCTAAAAAGTCATCATTAATCACCAGTTCCTTGGTCCACCGAGTGAAAAAAATAAGAAAACAATATAATTTTATATAATTTTAAATATATAATATAATTTTATGTTGTTTTGTTATGAAGTTCATAAGTTATTATAATTTGGTTTCGATCAAAATTGCAGAAGTTCTATGGTTACAACTAGAAAAAAAGAGTGCATTAGGATATTTTTAAAGATAGGATACGATATCAAAATCACTACTCATATCCTGTAAATAACAAAACATTTTTTTCGATAAAAAATCCTTAATTGAAGTAAAAAGTGGTAGCAAAGTTGGTCGTTGGCGGCGGTATAAGCCTTGACATTCATGTTTAGCGGCAAGACTTAGATAAGATGGTGGCAGCTATAGCCCGTCTACTTCGTGCGCGGTACGCCTGCGGTACGGGCGGGTAGGCGTTGCGAGTTAGCATGACACAACACGATCTCCGCGGGGGAGCTTGAGGCTAGTGGGGAAGGGCACGAGGCTTGTGCCCTTCCCCACTAGCCTCAAGCTCCCCCGCGGAGATCTTCCCGCACACCCTGCCTCAGCTGCTCAAGCGTATCGGGCGGGCACGAAGTTGACGGGCTATAGTAAGGCGGGTTTAGAAAATGCCCTTCCACCAATCAAACCGAGAAAACTAATGACAAGGCGATCTAATTGTATATCCTACTATCAACTTAAGTACGCGACACACATAATTAAGTATTGTATTGGGATCATGTTTCCGTATTTAACCTCTTTTTCGGTCCATGTTACGTGAAGGTGCAGTTGGCTAGTTGAACCAATCTACTTAGCATCATCATCATATCAGCCGAAGGACGTCCACTGCTGAACATAGGCCTCCCCCAAGGATTTCCACGACGACTGGTTCTGCGCCAGCCGCATCCAGCGGCTTCCCGCGACCTTCACCAGCTTACCTTACTTAGCTCTTATCAGAAACACAGTCCTTTGCTGGGTCATTGTCCGGCTACTCAGAGCGCCTTCGTTTCGTTGCACAGTTACAATAGGATGACAGTCGACATATCAGTGCAACGTGTTCATAACCAGATAACTTCCTGAGTCCGCGTCTGTGTCCGCTGCTGCAGTAATATTGAAAAGAATACTTTGAACCCCGTTATCGTAAAAGGGAACTGTGAAATGTGGTTCTCAAACTGCGGTAATACCTCACGAATACAGCTCTCGCCGCCGCGGGGAGTTTTCAACAGACATAAAAACAAGATATTACTTTGTAAGCTTTTGCGCTCCATACACATGTTTATGTTCCATAACTGTATTTAGATAAGTAAAGATTTATGACTTTTTCTTTGTAAGCAGTTATTTTGTTAATATTTTTATGAGAAGATAAATGCTAGTGGTTCAGATTTGAATAGAAAAAAGGACTGCATATCCTTACATATCTATATCGACGAACCCCCCTACCCTTCGTTCAATTAGATGTGAAAACATGGCGATCGAATGCGCGTCGTCTGCGCTTATATGCCGCTAAATAAATTATAATAAAACCGGCCAAGTGCGAGTTGCACTCGCGTGGAGAGGGTTCCGTACAATGCCAAAGTCAAATACAAAATATCACATTTGAAATCACAGTAAGATGCGAGGTTTTTTTTTATTAAAAATTTGAGTGTGTTTGGCTGCACCTCACCTGATGGTGAGTGCCGATGCAGCCGAGGATGTAACACGCGAGCTCAAAAAGTGTTTATTCACTCTCGTTTTGAAAATTTCTAAATTATACGAATCGTGGAATACAGACGCCGGCAGGGACTTTCACTCCTTGCCCATTCGCATAATTTAAGAAGAAGCAAAACGATTTGTACTTAAAGGTGGAACATCAACGACAAAGGGTTGGAATCGCGCTCCGATGAAATGAAGAGGGGGAATGAGGTCGTGAAGCTCCAGGACACACTTTCCGAAATGAATCCTGTAGAACACCGATATACTATTTTCTACTAAGACTAGAACTTTATTCCCTAGGTGAAAGTATTACATTGAGTATACCAATTTTTTTCAATTGATAGAATTCTTATAGGTATTCCTGTAATCTACAAGCCATTAAGTATATTTTTTTCAAAATTTAAAGCTCAGTAGTTTCGGAGAACAGGGGGGGGGGGGGGGGAATGGTCAATTTTCGTCTTGTTTCATGAATAAAATCAAAACTGTTTATTTTACAATTAAAACAAAAATATATTTAAGATCCTAATAATTAGCCCTTTCATATATGACACAATAAGGTTTAACATATATGACACAATAAGGATAACTTTTTTTAAATTTCCTAATTTGTACCCGAAAATAACCCTTATTTTAAAAAAAAATTATTTACTTTGTACACCTGTGTTTGGGTCATAGGATTACACTATCCTACCAAATTTCACCTGATTTGGTCCGGTAGATTCGGAGCAAATGGGCTTGGACAGACGGACGGACTAACAGACGCACGAGTGACCCTATAAGGTTCCGTTTTGTTTTTTTGTACGGAACCTAAAAACTGTTAAATCTTGTGAATATCTAGCGTGTGGTTATCAGACCTAGAAGCTGGCCAGCTGGATCATCTGTGACAGTGATTGTGACAAGATATTATGCTGTATTAACCAAAATTACTACATTCATCGCGTCACGTGGACTCCTGATCAAGAATCGCTATACAGGTGCGTTTTCCTCTACTTTATTCCTTCCATACATGTTACAAAACCACCATCCTCAAAAATACAGTCTACTAATATCAAAACCAGCTAGTCTTTCCCGTGTTCACCTATATGTGAATTGCGGGTGGTCCACGTTCCAGATAGAAAATGTATTGCTATTTAAAACAACATTGCCGACGGCCCATATATATTGATTAGCTCATTTGGTAACAAAAATGGTCTAAGTTGTTACAGGTTACAACTCATCATCATTACAGCTCATATACGTCCCCACCGAGGGGCTCGAGCCTACCCTGAATCAGGGCGATTAGGCCTTAGTCGACCACGCGGGCCCAGTGCGGGTTGGTCGACTTCACACACAACCTTCGAGTTTCTTCGCAGGCGTGTGCAGGTTTCCTCACGATGTTTTCCTTCACCGTTAAAGCAATCGGTAAGTATGTACGTAAGTTTTTGCAAAACTCATTGGTACATTGGCCGTCCAGATTTGAACCCGGTACCTCTGGTTAGATGGACCGAGTCGTTACCGGTTGAGCCACCGACGCTTTTAGGTTATAACTACTTTGAAAATATAAAATTATAGGACGAAGAACTTAGCTTACCTATAACTGCATACAGTGGTAGTTACCACACTAGGCTAGTCCTGTCTCGTGGCGACCAATAAAAACACGAATTAACAAGTAGCGACTAAGCACAATACTAGAAAATTATGGTTTTTTTCAGAGATATGCTATATATAAGGGGAGGTAGATAGGTTACATGCGTCCTAAAAGTGAAGCAAAAAAAAGATGCCAATTGGCATCTCTTTTCATAGTAGCATTCGGTAGGTACCTATTATAATGTGTGTGTAAATGGGTTCGATTTTCAAATCTGGTTTGTTAGTGCATAACCCATCTATGGTAACAAATCTCTGGTTTTTTTTTTAATATGATTGTTTAGTTTCTTTTAATTTTGACTTAAAGACCTTAATGATGATGAATATGATAGCCATATTCGATGAAATTGTAGATTATGTTGACAATGACAAGTCACACCATACTTCGGGGCAGTGATAGTATTATAAGAATCATCTATGGCGCTAGGTATGTACATCATGCTGAGGCGCCCGCCCCGTCAGACATCGTGACGTCACATAAATCATTGATAAGCCCGTATATCAACGTCATGCAGGGGTATCAGCTGCCCGATGGATTTATGAGTATCGGTGTTGGCTCTCATTAGGGATATCTCTGTAAATATGTTCAAAACCTGATTGATCATCCCGGATAGATAGGTAACGCTGGAACGATTTAATGCAAAAAGACCCTGTCTGGCAACAATCCTTACTTGTTTGTTTGTTACCCTTTTGCGCTTCAACACCTCGACCAATATTGATAAAATTTGGCATGCAGGTAGCCTGTGTCACTGGAAAGGACATAGGCTACTTTTTATCCCGTGAAAAAAGCATAGTCCGATGCAGTTCCTGAGGGAACTTTAAAAATACTCTTTTTTGGCTAATTTCTTTAATATCCTAACAGAATAATGTATTCTTGTGATTTTTTATACAGACATGGTTGAGGAGGTGGGAAATAACATAATTAGCTTTTTTTTTATTAAAAATTTGAGTGCGTTTGACTGCAACTCACCTGATGGTAAGTGATGATGCAGTCGAGGATAATTAACATATCCTGACATACTGGTTCCCGAGGGTTCTGGGGAAAACTCATTTCCACTCTCGCGCACGTCGGCATCGCAACGGAGCAACGGATTGAAGTGTTATTTTGTATAGAATTGGTTGAGGGGATGAGAAGTGACATAGACTGCTGATCAAAATAGCCCGATGTAATTCCTGAGGGATCTGGAGAAAACTCATGTGTACGCTCACGAGTCGGCTGGCGGCACCACTCACCCTCAAAGACTGTCATAAAAACGATGTCCACGCGGGTCAAGCCGCGGACAAAACCTAATATTTAATAAGTAGCACATAAAATAACGTTATCTTATGTCGGAGAGAGCGATTCACTGCGAATTTTTTTGGGAAACCCTGTAGAATCCCGAGAAAACCTGCAGGATCCGGTTGAATTCAAAGAGATCTCGGTTGTATTTTCTTAAATTTTATTAAACCCAGTAGATTTCACAGGATTAGTATCGTTGTAGCACCCTGTAGAATCCTGTGGAATCTACAGGGTTTCATTAAATTGGAATCCATTGGAAATCACCAGATTCTAGTGTATTCTACAAAGTTTTTATCAAATTTCACCGCAAAATACCAAGATAAACAACCAAGATCTTATGAAATTCAACTTTATACTTAAGGTTCTCATTAGAATCCACTGGTTTCTACGGGGTTTCCATGAAATTTCACAAATTATACGGGGACATCATTAAATTCCCTGTAGAATCCAGTAATTTACAATGGATTGTAATGGATTCTAGGTATTTTCCATCAAACTTCACCAAAAACTACTAAGATCTCATCAAATTCAAATGGATACTGAAGGTTGCCTATATATTGTACCGGGATTTCATCAATTTTTACTGGGTCTTAGAGATCACCGTTAGATTCTTTTGGATTCTACAGGTTTTCCATCAATTTTACTAAAAATACTAAGATCTCATCGAGTTCAACTGGATACCACAGGTTTTTAATGTATTTAACTAAATTCTACAGGGTTCCTATCGTATTTCTCCAGTTTCTACCGAGATCATTTGGAATTTCACTGGTTACCGCATTTTTCCATTGGACTCCTCTAGATTCCATAGGGTTCCCTTTAAATTTTACCAAAAACTACCGAGATCTAATTGAATTCAATTGAATACTGCAGGTATCCATTTAATTTCAAAAAAAAAACCAAATTCGCCTTGATGCCCCGACCCACCGTATAACCACAAAATAGATATAACATTCCTGCTACGGTGTTAATACAAAGCTGCCGTCTTTTAGGGTACCCTCCCTACATGTAAAGTAGAGGTGTTTTTTTTTGTTCTCTTACCCTTATCGTGTAGGGTATCGTTGAATGAAAAGGTCTTTATAAAGTGTGGAGTTTGTTTAGAAAACTTTTCCGATAAATGATTTGAACTAAATACTGATTTTTATTAGAGTTGCATGTCGCCTCCCCCGCCCCCGCCCCCCGCCTCCTACTCCTTCGGGAAATCTGAAAAGTATTGAAAATAGTAGGACATAATATGTACCTATAATCAATTTAATAGAAAAAAATTTGCACGGCCGAGTAGTTTTCAGTTTAAGAGTAATCTCAGATAAGAAAAAAAATTGAGAAATAGTAAGTCAACATAAATTTAACGGTCGGATTTGTAAAACCCGGCCAATTGGGACTCGGGGTCACACAAACAGGGTTCCGCACCAAAACTTCAATTACCAAGAGAATACATACTTTGCTCTAGCTAGATAGATAGGGGTCTACTTATTATGCACTATAGAAATTTCATTTTTTCTGTGACAACGATAGGACTTCAGATTTTTTCGTAGATATTCCTGTAATTTATGCATTCTAGCGCATACATTGTAAATTTTTCAGGATTTTAGGCTCTGTAGTTTTAGAAATAAAGTGAGATAAGGGTTTCATTTTTACCGTTTGAGGTACGGAACACTTAAAAGTTCATTAATTCATCATCATATCAGCCACAAATCGTCCACTGCTGGACAAAGGCCTCCCCCAAAGATTTCCACGACGACCGGTCCTGCGCTGCCCGCATCTATCAGCTTCCCGCGATTTTCACCAGATCATCGGTCCACCGCGTGGGAGGTCTGCCTACGCTACGTTTTCCGGTGCGCGGTCGCCACTCGAGAACTTTACTGCCCCATCGGCCATCTGTTCTACGAGCTATGTGCCCTGCCCACTGCCACTTCAGTTTAGCGATTCTGTGAGCTATGTCGGTTACTTTAGTTCTCCTGCGGATTTCCTCGTTTCTGATTCGATCACGCAGAGAAACTCCGAGCATAGCAGTCTCGCGCATACGCTCAGCAGTGACGCATGCGTATACGATACTCGATACGAACGGAGTGATTTTTTGCGAAATAATGTCGAATACATTAAAGTGTTCTGTGTGTAATATCGTATAGTATCAAATATCGTATAGTAGCAAAGGTATTTGACTGTGTGCTTACGACAGAGCTGAATAAGTATCTGCAACTTCACGATAATCAATTTGGTTTTCGACCGGCATTATCGACAGAAAGTGCAATACTCTGCCTTAAGCACACTGTCAAATACTATGTTAATCGAAAAGCGCCTGTGTATGCTTGTTTTCTCGACCTGTCTAGGGCATTTGATTTGGTTTCCTATAAAATCCTGTGGAAAAAGTTAGAAGCAATAAAATTGCCTTCTGAACTAATACAGATTTTCAGATATTGGTATGGAAACCAGATCAACTGTGTTAGATGGGCTGACACGCTGTCCGAACCATACAAACTGGAGTGCGGGGTAAGACAGGGTGGACTAAGTTGACCTGGTCTGTTTAACCTTTATGTGAATGGGCTGATCGAGGAGCTCAGCAGCATGCATGTCGGGTGCCACATAGACAGAGTTTGTGTTAATAACTTAAGTTACGCTGATGACATGGTGCTGCTGAGTGCCTCGGTATGTGGACTGAGAAAGCTACTTGGGGCCTGCGAAACATATGCAGCTGAAAATGGGCACATTGTTATACTTTGCTATCAAGAACTAATTTAAAGTCACCTTGTATATATTTTGACATAACTAAGAACACAAATGTCGTTGTAAAGACGCTGCTGTTATCTTGAAACCGAAATCTATATCACTACAATACTGACCCCATCTTACTTCAGCCCTCGAGGCTCTAATACAAGCGGTCCACACGCGACGTCACACTGCGGGCTGCGCTATATCTGGCCCCTAAATCAGCCGCCAATTGATTTAGTGCCCCCGGTGACTAACGGCTAGAGGCGGACTCCGGCCATGGTTTCCGGCCCGTTTGAGTATTTCGAATTATGTTATACCCTGGACACTTCATACAACGGGCCAGAAATTACATTTCAAAAAAGGAATGCCGGAACAAACAAAATGGTGGCGAAATCCTATACGGACAACCAAACTGTAACCAATCTGTATCAATCTTTGTGAAGAGGGGGTGAGGTCGCAATCCAGAGAGCGGCAGGGAGTGTCCATACTGTATGTTAGTACTAATATATATATAATTTGACAATGGTGAGACAAAATTGATGTATTTATTGTAAATTTGGAGTGTTATTGTAACTAGATTCCTCATAATACTAAAAAAATGTTTAATTAATGGTCAACTTATAAAAGCGTTAAAAATAATGTAGGTGAATTAATTATTTTTATAGATTATCATTATTATTAAGTAAGTAGTTTTTACCAGTAATGTGACCTCCGTCCTCACGGTGTCTGGGGGTTTGCAACAGTAGAGCAGGTACCGATATAAATAAAAGATTAGCGTACGAATTCAATATGACTGGAGAGCCTTTTTTATTAAATTCGTAATAATTGTAATAGCTCTGTCAGCTGACTTATTATTATTTCTGCATAGATTCTTATCACTTTCTTGCCATTTGCGAAGGATCTCAGCCCAAACGCGCGGATAACAATTATTATACTCTTGGAAAAAGGACCTCTGTCCTGGCTCGCGGTCAACCATAGAATGAATATCTATTGTTTTGAAGAGCTACCAATTCAAATTTAAATTAATATTCTTAATTCGACTCGCGCTGGCAAGAAAATAACTAAAGGAGTTGCAAGTGTAGAAAATTGTAGAGACATACGATCTCTACATCACCCACCGCCGATTGAGAAACGCACCGTGAAACGATGCTTTTCTCCACCTCCTGTCTACACCTACCCATAATTGCCAACTTCTCTCGGCGCCTACCTATACGGGAAGACGTCAGAGAAGGAACAGTTCCTCACCACTGGTTACACCCTGTACAGTAACAAGTTCCTTACCACCCACTGGTACATCCTGTACAGTGAACAGTTCCTCACCACTGGTTACACCCTGTACAGTAACAAGTTCCTTACCACCCACTGGTACATCCTGTACAGTAAACAGTACCTTACCACCCACTAGTACACCCTGTACAGTGAACAATTACTCACCGCCCACTAGTACACCCTGTACAGTGTACAATACCTCACCACCCACTGGTACACACTGTATAGTGAACAATTACTCACCACACACTGGTACACACTGTAAAGTGAACAAGTACTCACCACCCACTGGTACACGCTGTACAGTGAACAGTACCTCATTACCCACTGGTACACACTGTACAGTGAACAATCACTCACCACCCACTGGTACACACTGTACAGTGAACAATTACTCACCACCCACTGGTACACTCTGTACAGTAAACAGTACCTCACCACCCACTGGTACACTCTGTACAGTTAACAATACCTCACCACCCACTAATACACGATGTATAGTGAACAGTTCCTCACCACCCAATTGTACACTCTGTACAGTGAACAGTACCTCACCACCCACTAATACACGATGTACAGTGAACAGTTCCTCACCACCCAATTGTACACTCTGTACAGTGAACAGTACCTCACCACCCACTGGTACACTCTGTACAGTTAACAATACCTCACCACCCACTAATACACGATGTATAGTGAACAGTTCCTCACCACCCAATTGTACACTCTGTACGGTGAACAGTTCCTCACCACCTACTGGTACACCCTGTAGAGGCGATTCCAGATGACGGATAATGCCTATTTTCGTTTTTCTAAGCATGAAAACCAGCGACTCGCTGCGTGGCTACGCATAATTTAATTAAAACGCAAGTCCCAAACAAATTACATGAACGGTTTAGGCATGCAAATAAAAGATTGGCCTACCTAACTTATTTAGTAACTATACTATACCTATTACTAACTGTTTAACCGCCTTCGTGGCGTAATGGTTAGTCAATTCGCTTCACACCAGGAGGTCGCGGGTTCGATCCCGGTGGGATCAACTTGTAAGACTCGGTTTGGTTGGTTTTAGGGCATTTTCTAAGCACCTTAATAAATACCTTGAATTTTGAATTTATTTCTAGAACGTAGTGATAATATTTCATTTACTGTGATTGGTTAATATTCAAATAAGACCCAAACTACGTTTGTATGCATTGTACTAGGGCGGCCTGCAAGGATTGTGATGTGGAGATTTTTACGTTCGCGTTTTTCGTAATTAAATTACTGTAGGTTCTATTTTTAGGAACAAATAGCAGACTAAGTAATTTGAAATATGTTATGGTTATAGAATCTGGGGGCACGGTAGTACCCACGCCAAGTCAAGCACGGCCAGCATCCTTTTCTCGAAGTAACTCACGGTAATTTTAGCCTCCTGTATCTTCGTTCTGGATATAGGTAGAATTCCGAAAAAATATTAGTTACCAATAGTATTTACTGAACCTGCATCTACCCGTAAAGAGTAAAAGCGTGTGTCTAATACACTTTGTGAAATATCTCAAGTCAAATTTTTCTTATTTTGTCACAATGTAAAGTACTCCTAGCTCACCTACAAACTACAAAGGTACAAGGCTAATTTTGTGTGGTGTTAAAACTATAACCTATGTTTTAGTAACCATTCAAACAAAAAACTTTAAAAATGAGGATCAGCCCGCTTTTCATCCCTCTTTTTTCCGATGAGGAACCACACAGGGACAGATAAATTATTGGAGGTAAAGAAATGCCGCTATGGCAAAAGTTATTAATTGTGATAACTTTTCAAAAATAAAAATGTTAAAATAAGTCCTTCCGAAAATTTATTAAGTAATATTTTTACAAAAAAAAAGTAAAATCTCAACAACAAAATCAAACAAAACATTGTTTTAAAAATGCCAAGTCTCGATTAAGATTACTTGGCCATAAAAAGTCATTATCATCATATCAGCCGTAAAACGTCCACTGCTGGACAAAGGCCTCCCCCAAGGATTTCCCACGATCTTCACCAGGTCGTCGGTCCACCGCGTAGGAGGCCTGCCCACGCTACGTTTTCCGGTGCACGGTCGCCACTCGAGAACTTTACTGCCACCACCGCCATGTGTTCTACGAGCTATGTGCCCTGCCCATTGCCACTTCAGTTTAGCGATTCTGTAAGCTTTGGTTCTCCTGCGGATCTCCTCATTTCTGATTCGATCACGTAGGGAAATTCCAAGCAGCTACTTCATTGCCCTTCGGGTGACCTTGAGCCTTCTTATAAGGCCCATAGTAAGCGACCATGTCTCAGTTCCGTGTATCATTATTGGCAACACACACTGGTCAAGTTAGTCTTGAGACACTGCGGTATTTGGGGACGTGAAGATATTGGGAAGCTTCCCTAACGATGCCTAGCCGATCCATAAAAAGTAGTGCGATGAAATAAAAAGCCAAGTCAAAGCGAACAACAAAGAATTTATTTACACCAAGTAGAAATAGTTTCAGCTCTTAAAAAGTGTCCAGAAAAATAACTACTTCTAAAAAAATAAAAAGTCTAGTAAAATGCAACTTCAAATGTCAACATGAGCTTGACAGTTTCTGTCAAAGATTTTTAATGGGACCCGTTATCTATTTGGTGAGAACCATAATATTAAATCAATGGTGAATAAAAGAAAAGGAGCCATTTATTCGTTAAACATTTTATTTTATTAGTAGTTACCCCGGTAGACATGTCAAAAAGGGTGAATCTTATTATTAAGATTGTTTCAATGATAAGCATAACAATCATCACCTACTATTACTAACTGTTTTTCGGCCAAGTGACTCATTTTCATTTATTTACTTAGACTTGGCGTTTTATTTTATCGCACAACTTTTAATGGCCAAGTTATTTTGACGAGACTTGGCATGTTTTCACAGAATGTTTTTGTAGGGACATTAGTTGACGCTTTCCTTTTCTAGATCATGACAATAATATGTTTCTGTATTTAGTGGTTTTTTTTTAAATCACACATGGTCATCTGGCCCCAAAGTAGGATTCCCTGTGTTATGGGAACCAGAGACTGATATACATACTTATATACGTTTAAATACATACATCTATCTATTAATATAATAAAACTGTAACGGGGCCGTGTCTGTACATGGAATATTTTTGGAAAATAATAACTGTGGTGGACATTACTAACGATACAGAGGCCAAAACAATAACTTTTGGAATTTTTGTCTGTCTGTCTGTCTGTCTGTCTGTCTGTCTGTCTGTATGTTCGCGCATCACGCAAAAACTACCGGGCCGATTTTGATGAAATTTTGTATGGTGGTTCCTTATAGCCCGGGTTAACATATAGGATACTTTTTATCCCAGAAAATTCAAGAGTTCCCGTGGGAAAATCAAAAGTATTCATTTATAGAATGGCTCACCACGCAAATGTGGCTTAACCTATTACAATCAAATTTTACACGTTGATACCCTTATCGCGAACTAAAACTGGGACATTGTGAATCCCAAAAAAATTAGGTTTCCTACAGGAATGCAAAAAACTGTATCTTTAGATTGGCTCAACGTAACAATATGAAACCTTTACATTGGGATGGGGTGTTTTGACCATCATTGTATAGTCGGGTATTCTTTATCCCGGAAAACTAAAGAGGTCCCGTGGGAAATTATCTATCGATACTTACAATAATAGCAATAGAGTACTTTTTTCTATTTATTAGCTACACATACCAAACATTATAATCATAGTAGCAGAATGTCAATAGATGGCGCTGTAGGGATAATAAAACGCGCTTAAGTTGTATTAAAACATTAAAATATTGTTTCATACTTTTGAGTGGATTTCTTTTATGTAATTTTCAGCATACGCTACTTTAAACTCTGGAACTATGGAACGTAGCGATGTGTTTCATAGACGAACAGAGAGGTATTTTTTTACAGATTCCAATCGTGTAAAAAAATAAAAACACATAAATCGAGTTTAGCATCTTTTAACAGGAGGCACAGATATGGGAACTCTTCTGACGGCGACTATTTGCGTGTGGCAGTTGCTCTCCGCCTGCAATAACAATATCTGTGAACCTCATCAATGTATTTGCGGGTCCACGGTGGAAGCAATTGTCCATCACTCACTGAGTTGCAGTCGTGTTTGTGAAGATTCCCACGTCACCAATTCCTTAATGACCTCACTCGGAGGGCACTGGTCTCGGCCAGATGGAATATTCCATCTTTGATGCAGCCGCCGGTCGGGATTTAGTCGATCTGATGGCAAAAGGCCGGAGGTCTTAAACAGGTGCTATGGCAGAGAGGAACGTGCCTGCTTTGGGAAACCACTTTTTCTGTCTCACTCCTCACCCGTAAGGTACTGCTGCTCAATTTGCGGCGAGAAAGAAGCATAATAAGTACTCGGTCTTGGAGGCAAATTACTGCTTTGTGCCGCTGATCTGTGAGACAACCGGCTGCTGAACCCTCAGAGGCCTTTGCCTTCACAAAAGAGATTGGCCTTCGCCTTCGAGAGAGTAGATGTGACGTGAGGTCCTACCTGCTGCTAAGGTTGTCTATTGCCATCCAGCGCGGCAACGAGAAGTGCGTCTTGGGCTCCTTTGGAGCTGATACGACTCGAGGATTTGACCCATATTAATATTGTTAGGAAATTTTATTACTAGATTGATACCTTTAATGATTTGAATTAGTTTTTTGATAATATAGGTAATGTGTTATTTCATCATATCAGTTTATATAGGTCTCCACCAAGGGGCTCGACCTGCCCTGAGTTAGGGCGATCTGGCCTTAGACGATCACGTGGGCCCATTGCGGGTTGATTGACTTCACACATAAGCTTCGAATTTCTTCGCAGGCGTGTGCAGGTTTCCTCACGATGTTTTTCTCACCGTAAGAGCGTCGGATAAACGTACATACCAGTATGAAATCGATATTCGTATAGATATTGGTAAGTGGCAGATTCGAACCACGGCCTTCCGGACAGAAGGTAGTGGCCCTAACCGTTTTGCCACCGACGCTCTATATTTTATTTAAGATTTAGAAATCCTTACTTAGTATTATAAATGTGAAAATGTGTTTGTTTGTTTGTTACCTATTCACACTTCAACACCTCTACCAATCTTGATGAAATTTGGCATGCAGGTAGTCTGTATCACTGGGAATGAAATATTCAACCTTTCATCTGTGGGTATTATCATAGCCCGATGCAGTTCCTGGGGAAACTAAAACAATACTCTTTGTTCGCAAATTTATTTAAAATCGTAACGAAAAAATGGATTGGTGTGGTTTTTAGCACAGAAATGAGGTGGAAAATATAATTTACTAATAAGTATATCCTGACATAGTTCCCGAGGGATCTGGGGACAACTGTTTTCTACGCTAGCGCACGTCAGTGGCGTCGCAACGGAGCAACGGAATAAAGTGTTTTTTTTGTATAGAATTTGTTAAGGGGGGGGGGGGGGTGGGAATTGACAAAGACTTCTAATCCGAATAGCCCGATACAGTTCCTGAGGTACCTGGAGAAAACTCATGTCCACGCTTGCGAGCTGATTGCGGCTCGCGCACCACTCACCCTTCATAAAGAGTCATAAAAGCTATGTCCACGTGGGCGAAGCCGCGGGCAAAAGCTAGTATGTAATAAGCCCAATACATAACCCCGCTTCCATCTTCGGCAGCATCAGCACTTACCACCAGGTGAGATGTTGTCAAGGGTTTACCAATTGTGAATAAAAAAAATAAATAAAATATGTAGATATTTAACACCCAGACACTGAGCAAACAAATCTGCTCATCACTCAAATGTTTGCTCTGGGTGGGGATGGAACCCACAACTCTCGGATCAGTAGTCAAGAGCACTAACCACTGAGCCACCGAGTCAGTCAGTGTAAGTTGTTTCTCGGCAGCGCAATGTGGCAACGGAAGGCAGCGGCGTGGCGTCCATTACTCCGTTGTGCCAATGACTCAGCCGGGACACAGCATTAGGCATTCCGCTGAGCACTAAACGGGCGCGGTTACGTGAATTATGTCCACTGTCCGGCTTTTTGGGTTAAACCCATTTGCTTGGACCGGAATACTAAACTATTCATAGAGCATTTAAAATTATCGAGTAAATTATAATAACTGCGTTATAAATAACATGACATTTATTTAACTGTTGCTTTGCTTTATTTATTCTCATCATTTTTATAACAACAACGTAAAGGTGGGCCCCATAACGCCTTCTTTAAAAGCTCAGAAATCGCCAAGGAGCCTATAGTTTATATAAAGACGTATATAAAGACGTAGTTATATTTAAATTTATAACTATGAAAACAAATTTCCGACATCGATATTTGTCTTCCGTTAGGTATTCATCCACAGAATGTATGCTCCAAGGTGTCTTTTCTATGAAGGGAAAAAATAGTGCTAGAATGGAGTGGTGATTAAATCGAACTCCGAGTACCGTCTGATTTACAATTAGGGTTCTCTCACACACATTTTATGTAGTATA
Organism: Coleophora flavipennella; assembly: GCA_947284805.1. Classification (NCBI taxonomy): domain Eukaryota; kingdom Metazoa; phylum Arthropoda; class Insecta; order Lepidoptera; family Coleophoridae; genus Coleophora; species Coleophora flavipennella. The sequence goes on from OX369266.1 coordinate 1,003,977, forward strand.
CACTTTTCTTCCAAATAGTCGTTCACAACAACAGTTAAAAAATCCTAAAATTATTGCAAGTTGCAAGTGGCTAACCATTGTATATGAAAAGTGTAGATAAGTCCAGTGGCCTTGTAATGTGCTCGATTCTATAGCAACCATGAAGTTTTGTACTTGCGAATAAAGACAAATAAACCTAGTACTTGGAAGATACCCTGTTTTGGATTTGAAATGTTAAAATATGAATGACTAGCTGTTGCCCTCGGCTTCACTCCTTTAAATATTGAGAGTGAGCAGGGTTTTTTAGCCTATGTCCATCCTGAAAATCCATTCTAACTATTGGTAAAAGTTTTTTTAGAATTTGAAGATGTGTGAAAAAGTAGAAAGAATATCCCTTCCTCCGCTTCCTCCCCTAGGACATGACAATTACTCTATATAGGGCGCCGCAATTATTTTTTTCCTTTAAGGTCTTTTCAATATGTTTGCAAAGTTTGGATTCGTTTTTGTTTTCTGTTTTAATATTTAAACAGAACTACGTTTATGTGTGAAAAATTAAATTAAAAATTCGAAAAATCTTCGACAAAAACCTTTTAAGTTTAATTTAACCCGCCGTTACTCGCTTGGGGCGAATAAACGCCCTGCCAAAAAGAAAAAATGGAATATTTCAAAAAATATTTGTCTGTTTAATATTTAAACAGAACTACGTTTATGTGTGAAAAATTAAATTAAAAATTCGAAAAATCTTCGACAAAAACCTTTTAAGTTTAATTTAACCCGCCGTTACTCGCTTGGGGCGAATAAACGCCCTGCCAAAAAGAAAAAATGGAATATTTCAAAAAATATTTGTCTCACAGATTTTTTTCTTTAGGTACCTTCCTAAACCGTTGGAATGCACAAAATAAGCGCGCCGCCAATCAGTGTGCGCGTTCCGCTCGTACACAGTGGACGTGTTTTGCATGAATTGTGAATGTAACATATAATATTGCGTTACTTTAGGTCCATTTTTTATAACTTTTTTCAAATGAACGTTACATTTTTTTTCAGTAAGTAAAAGTAAAACTTTGTCCCTTTTTGGGTAATTACTGCTAAATATCGGTCTAGCAAAAAATATTGGACATACTTAAGGATATTGTCTGAGGAACGTGCTAATATGTTACACGATAGTGTGTACTTTACTCGATCATAAAATATCCCAAAAACAGGTCTAAAACGTCTAAAAAAATGTCTAAAACGAATTGTTTATTAACAAAATTTCTAAATTTGCACATAGTTTTTACATGGAAATATTTATTTTTAAGTACTACTGGGAACCTGCTAAATTTTAGTTTTTAAATTGAAGTCTTGAGAGAAATAACAACGTTAAACATTAAAAAAGTGCAAAAGTGTGGTTATTGTCTTGACTATTAAACGTAAAGAAAAAAACAGAGACAACTGTTTTACGAATGCCTTGCCTTATGTATAGTAATATTTTGATCCAAGAGTCGTCGCGCAGGAGGACCGCTAAGTTGTGAAATTGTTAGTAATTAGTTGTAGTAAAGTAAAACAGTTGTATTCTGTTTTCATTTTATTTACTGAGCGGTCCCCCTACGCGATGACTCTTAGATCAAAATAAAACTAAATATGTTGAACTTAAAGGGCCAAATCATTTTTTAAAATTTTTATTTTAATTTTTATAATTTTATGCTTTTTAAACTTTACAAAAGAACCACCTCGATCACGACAAAAAAACCTCATCAAAATCTCTCCATTCGTTTAGGAATTACAAACCAATAGACAGACACACAAATACACACCCCTTAAACTTATAACATCCCTCTTTTTGCTTCGGGGGTTTAACCCTAAACATATCAAAATACTCTGAAATAAATAAACCTTATTATATTAATATATGAATACAAATGGAAGCGCAAAGTTAAACCCGACAACGACAAAATTATGTTAAACCTAATTTCCAAGCATCCGCCATGCAAGAATTTCATGTATAAATATCCTGTGACGTAATGTGGCTTACAAACAAGAACCACAATAAAATAAATTAAACTCAGGAAGGACAGAAGGCAAGACTAATCCAATAAAATTCGAACTCATTAAAAAAATTGGTTGTCTGTAAAGTCGGTTTACGGACGATAGTTTAACGTGACAACGTCATAACGTAACGGGACAATGAGTCATCCTTTTTCTTGCGTGCAGCCGGCGTCCAACGATTTATTAGACGTTATTATTTCTGTTTATTATTGTAGTTGTACAATAAAGCATATTCGATTGATTGATTGATTGACGTTATCACGTCAATAGGTTCGTTTTAGGCTGCTCGCTACCAGCCCATCACTCCCCCACCGCCAAACCTTCACATCGACAGTAATATGAGCTAGAGTGAATAGATACTCCTGCGTTTAAGTGGGAAACCATGAAGCCTTGCTGACTGCATTCCATGGACACAGTGTACGGATGGTGGAGCATCGGGAGCCGGGTCGTTCCTTTCCCTCTAATATGGTTGATGGGAGCGATGGCTGACTCTCGCGTTATACTCGTGACCGGGTGCTGTCCGTGTGAACTGGCCTACTCTTGTTAAATGCATTCAATGATTTTTATGTATAACTTTTCGTGTCATATTGTTTTCATGTTCTATTGACATAATCTGGTTTATTTCATAGATTTAGTTTTGACATTATTTACTAATTATTGTTTATTTCTTGATTCTTCACAAATGACATTGTTATTATTATTTTATGACTATCAGAAAGAGTGTAATTTGCACCTATTTTGAATAAATATATTGAATTGAATTGACTTCATACTTTAGACATATGAGATATAGGATTATATCCGATATGGGATTATATTACACACACTGGGGCTGTGAGAAGTTCTTATGCCGCCCGACACTGTTTATCGATTTCCGTCTTCTGATAGCAACTGGCACCAACGACTTACCGTGGCTTGCAAAGCACAGAAACGGTCGAGATAAATACCACTCTCATCACACCAGCTCATATACGTCCCCATCGAGGGGCTCGAGCCTACCCTGCATTAGGGCGATCGGGCATTAGTCGACCACGCGGGCCCAGTGCGGGTTGGTCAACTTCACACACAACCTTCGAGTTTCTTCGCAGGCGTGTGCAGGTTTGCTCACGATGTTTTCCTTCACCGTATAAAAGCGTCGGATAAACGTAAAATACCACTCTAAGTCAAAGCAATCCAGGCAATCACCGAGCTTATGGATAGTTAACCTGCGTGGTCTTCGTTGCCACTGAAATATGACCGCTCTGGATATAAGAGGCTGTTCGTACGAGAGAACAAACCTGCGTACGTACATTTTTTTTTATTTACACTTATAGAAAGTTTATCTGCGTGATCGAATCAGAAACGAGGAGATCCGCAGGAAAACTAAAGTAACCGACATAGCTTACAGAAACGCTAAACTGAAATGGCAGTGGGCAGGGCACATAGCTCGTAGAACAGATGGCCGATGGGGTAGTAAAGTTCGACCTGATGAAGATCGCGGAAAGCCGATGGACGCGGGCAGCGCAGGACCGGTCGTCGTGGAAATCCTGCGGGGAGGCCTTCGTCCAGCAGTGGACGATTTTCGGCTGATATGATGATGATGATGACTTATAGAACACCAAAGACCATTTCGTAAAGCTAATACATAGAGATATTATAATATAGTGTACAGTAGGCGGTCTTATTGCTAAAAGCAATCTCATGTACATGTCATGTGAGATTCATTAAATACTTCCTTGTGGCTTTTTCGTCGTCGGGTCAAAAAATCGGACTGGCACTCCGAGGGTTCCATACCACCACACATCTCCATGTAACTACTTAGCATTTAAGGACAATGATACCTATTCACAAGACATTAACGCAAGCGACAAAAATATTATTTTTTTGTCAATCAGTTCGGACTCCTTAGCGCGAGTACAACTCACACTTGGCCAATTTTGATTATTTTTTTGTTTTATTTCAGTACTAGCTGTTTCCCGCGGCTTCACCCGCGTGGACCACGTTTCTATGACTTTTCGAGGGTGCGCAGTGCGCGAGCCGCAAGCGGCTCGCGAGCGTGATAAAAAGTAGCCTATGTCTTAACCCAGGTCCTAATCTGTCTACCTACCAAATTTCAGCCAAATCCGTTCAGTAGTTTTTGCGGGAAAGCGTAACAGACAGACAGAGTTACTTTCACATTTATAATATTAGTAGGGATTAGTAGTATAATCACAACAAGTTTAACGTTTGTTACCGTTTTTACGACACACCTAAATAAAGATACTTTTAAAGACCTTTGAAAAACCGGCCAAGTGCGAGTCGTAACCGCACACAAAGAGTTCCGTACCATCATACTAGTCTAGTTATCGCGGTTCATGAAGTATACCCTGGTGACGGACAGACAGACAGATAGAAGGACAGCGAAGTGTTAGTGATAGGGTCCCGTTTTTACCCTTTGGTTACGGAACCCTAAAAAAACAGGTTTTTATGCGTATTTTTTTTAACTTTTTCAAATTTTAGTATTTATTGTTATAGCGGAAACAGACATACATATTCTGCGAAAATTTCAACTGTGTACCTATTACGGTTCATGAAATACAGTTTGCCGACAGACGCACAGACAGACAGCGGAGGCTAAGTAATAGGGTCCCGTTGGTACGGAACCCTAAAAGGGTAAAAACGCCCCTGTCTCGGTACCGTTTCGTGCTAGCTGCGTGTTAGCATTCCCTTTAAACCGGGCTTTGAGCGTAATCCAATTAGTGCTGTAACCCTGCGGTCTCCGGAGAACGGGATTTACTTCTAAAAGAGTTAATGTAATAAACAGCTTCAACCAAAGCTCTTTTAACTTCCACCGTAACAAAGTATATATATATTAGTACTAACATACAGTATGGACACTCCCTGCCGCTCTCTAGATTGTGACCTCACCCCCTCGTCACCCAGATTGATACAGATTGGTACAGTTTGGTTGTCGAACGTATAGGATTTCGCCGCCATTTGTTTGTTCCGCCATTCCTTTTTTGAAATGTCATTTCTGGCCCGTTGTATGCAGCGTTGCCACTTTGGTGATTTTTTCACTAGATTTGGTGATTTTTTGATGCAGTCTAGCAACAAAAAATGACAACCCTCCATATATTTTATCAACTTTTTAAGCACAGTAACAAGTACATTAAGTGAAAAATTGCCAATTTAATATTTTTCTGGTTCCTTAAACTTATTTAGCGACATTTAAAAGTTGTCTGGCAACACTGGTTGTATGAAGTGTCCATGGTGTGACCGTAGCGTAGGTAGTTTAAGAAAAAAAAAATGTGCAAGAGCGTGTAAGAGCACGCATATTGTAAGAGTTCCAAGTCATAACTTTATTACTCGAGAACTGTTTCTGCAAACTTTTTTTTACTTCATCGGTTAGTATGTGTGGGTCAAATCTTACAGCCACTTGAAATTTGGTGCGAAGCTCCTAGTGAAAGTAGATCAAAAGACTTTCCTTGGACCTTGAGTCCACCTACAAAGTTAATCTTTCGATAAACTTTGTAGGTGGACTCAAGGTCCCAGGATCGTCTTTTGTTTTGACTCCCTATTCGTAGGAAATACTGTTCTCACCGCAGATGAAAAAAATATATTTTATTCTAACTTGCCCACTCAGCTTGCCTTTTTAGGGTTCCGTTGCCAAATTAGACACTCTCAAAATTTTGCCATATCTGTCTGTCTGTGCATCCGTTGGTATGTCGTAATCGTTTTGCTCAAGGACTATTACAATTAGAAAGCTGAAATTTGGTAAGGTTCTACAAATCTGTAACTCCTATAAAGGTACCAAAAAAATTAAAAAAAAAATGAGTATTTTCCCTACAAGTAAATTGGGGGTGTTTTTTTTCTGTACATATACCCATCATGTAGGCTATCGTTCTTTAAGACAACTAAGATAATATTTTTCGGTTTAGTAAACGATTTGTTTACTAAATGTTAACTTTTAAAGTGGTGCTTTTTGTTAGAGTTACATGTCGTCGTCTCCTCGCCCCCATACGTCTTAACTTCTATTTCAGGAAATCTGAAAAGTACTGAAAATAGTAGATAGATAGATAAACGCTTTCATTGAATACACAACAATTTACAAGGATAAACTTAAAATAAGCTAAAACAATGACAAACTGACAGTTGTTGCTGTGCATTGGAATGGCACCGGTTCAGCTTTATTGCTGCAAGTAGAAACTCTCTAGTAGAACTCACTTAGTTTAGGAGTAATATTCGACCATCTTAGGAGAGAAGAGTAGCACGCGCTCTCCATACAAAAAGAGAAAACGTTTTCCTACCTCTGAATATTATCCGATCATAATGATTTTTAAATGTGTTATTGACATAATAAAAAACTTAAGGTTTTCTTTTTTCAATAGAATTAATAAGATCAATATTATTTGTCGTTCTGTGTTTCCTACAAAAGGCATTATTTGTTTATTTTTTTAAAATAATAAAAAAAACTAAACTTAAAAAGCACCTGCTATAGTTACCGGCCCACGTAGCTTTAACGCTTTTTAAAGGTTGCTTTGTCATGCCAAAAATGGTGTACGCCTTGAGGATCTCCCATACACGGCTTTATCCTGTAGAGGTCAGTGTTCTGGACGATGTCATTAGAGACGTCTTGGGGTGCAAACTCAACGTACACCTCACACTCAGAATGGCGACAGGCGTCGCTACCGGTTCGCCTTGCTGTCTTGGGTGTTAGCAGGGTGTCTCATCTTTCGGGGTCCTTGATTTGGTCGCTACTTAAAATTGGTGATGATTGATTCGGTATACCTTGTCGTGAGGCCTGGGAGGCCTGCCTCGCAAAAGCATACCATATATGCTAACTTGGTGGGCCCATACATTTTTCTGGGTTTTGCTGTGAAGGTGACGGGTGTGTGATGCAACGAGGCCAAATATTTCGTTAAGGAGCTCGGGTGGCGATTGCGGAAGACGATGGCTGACCCTCGTGCCGAGTGGTACCTGGTGCAGCGCATCTCGCTGACAATTCAACATGGAAACGCGGCCAGTGTAAAGGGCACTTCCACTGGGTACGATTCGGGGCGATTAGTACCTATCATATATTAGTAAGCGTCGGTGGCTCAACCGGTAACGACTCGGTCCTCCTAACTAGAGGTACCTGGTTCAAATCCAGACGGCCAATGTACCAATGAGTTTTTCGAAATTTACGATACATATACTCACCGATTGCTTTAACGGTGAAGGATAACATCGTGAGAAAACCTGCATACACCTGCGAAGAAACTCGAAGGTTGTGTGTGAAGTCGACCAACCCGCACTGGGTCCGCGTGGTCGACTAAGGCCTGATCGCCTTAATTCAGAGTAGGCTCGAGCCCCTCGGTTGGGACGCATTTAAGCTGATTAATGAGTACCTATAGCAGGTCTTTTTTTATTTTTTGTAATTATTTTTAGTATTTAACTTTAAAACCTAGGTTTTTATGTGTCAATAACATACTTAAAAATCATTATGACCGGATAATATTCAGAGGTGGGAAAACGTTTTCTCCTTTCGTATAGAGAGTTTTCTTAAGATGTGTCTACAGTTGTATTCGTAAAAAGTTCATAGATTTTCCATACAAAATGTTCTATACCAAGTACAAAAAAAAACTTTGTGTTTTTAAATATACTTTTCTTAACTATCTATACGCAATCCTTCTTTGCGTCTGGTCCGACACGCATTGGGCAGTTTTTAGGGTTCCGTACCCAAAGGGTAAACACGGGACCCTATTATACTAAGCTTCTGCTGTCCGTCCGTCCATCTGTCACCAGGCTGTATTTCATGAACCGTGATAGCTAGACAGTTGCAATTTTCACAGATGATGTATTTCTGATGTCGCGATAAAATTATAAAAAGTGAAAGAATCTATACAAAAAACGTGTTTTTTTTTAAACGTGAAGAAACAAGCGCCATCTAGTATGATAGTTTTTGAAACATGAAACTAGCGCCCTCCAGTATGGTGGTACGGAACCCTATGTGTGTGGTTCTAACAGCAGTTAGCCGGTTGTTTTAATATTTATATTAACATTTGGCCCTGAATATTTTTGTTGCTTATTTTTACTCGATAGTTAGGTGTATAAATACAAAAAAAAAGAGTGTGTGATTTTACGAAACCATGGTAAAAGTGAAACTTTTTTTCACATTATAGACATTTACAGAGCACGAAACGATCATGGCTGCTCTCGTCTTGGAGCTACGGTACAGAGCACGAAACGATCATGTAATAAAAGTTTCACATTTTAGTTTGAGACAATGTAATAATGTCTTTGCCGTCACGCAAACCACAGACATAAAAGCTTGAGTCGATGTAATAAAAGTTGCACTTTAAAAAATAATTTTCATTCAAAGTTCCTACTGTGGAGGTCCCTACTCCCCTTAAGACTGGCCTTATGTGCCTTAGCCTGCTGAAGCTGCTGGAAGCGGAACACACACGAGACACAATGTATCGTACCTAATCGTCTAGTATCATATCAGCTCATACACGTCCCCACTGAGGGGCTCAATTCAGAGATTACCAAAATGCGAGTTACATTATTTCAGTAAATTCTAAGCGAAGGGAATTCGTAGACTCCCTCAAGGAAGCCTCAATGTTGCATGCAGAGGGTAAAATAAATAAAATGTCTTGGTTGAGTCTAAAAATTAATTATGAATTTATTTGACTCAAATTGTGGAGAAACCTTACATTTGTAGGCGTAAAACTCCACATTACATTGATTTCAGCCCTATATTTTATAGAGCTATTTATTCTAGCATTTGACAGTACAAATTTGATATTATAATAGAATTATACAAGTCCTGTGTGCTATCGCTCATTAAATTATGGATGTATATAAATTTGTATCAAATTTGTCTACATAAGGTAAGGTTAGCTTACTTTAGATAAAGTAGAGTTATGGCAGCAACGAAAAGGTAATATAAATATTTTAGATTATGCATTTCCGTCAAGCCAACAATACTACAACCACTGTACACTTCTGTAACTTACGGGGAGCCTTGGACTTTACTTTGGCTACTCAACTTTTACAACCAAAGAGTACACAACTTTACAGCCGTAAGTGCGTCTGGCAAGTCTTTATTACTTAAATTACATTTTTATAAAGACTCACATACTATTATTATTGTTCTGAACAAGGTTTTAGGTTATAGCGAGCGCTGACTTCTCGCTAGTTCCGGTCTATCAAGAGTACAATTTGTAAGTATAAAACCCCAGGGATATTGAACACTTCAGTTAGCAATAACCATATCTGCTAGTGATATATACGGCTTGTGAATAGTCAGGCTCAACCAAACTAAAATCATACATATTCTGTCTTATGAATACCGTTTAAGATGATAGTTAGATTCATTAGCACAAAACAAGGTTATTTAGTTAATCACACAGAATCTATCTTCACAATACTTCGCAAATATTATAGAGGTTGCGAGCATTTTAACTGAGGGAGAATTTAACTAAAACGACATACGGAACAAGTCCTTAATGTGACGATTCTGTGAGATTATATTACAATCAAGCAAGAAGCAATATAATAAAACATACCAAATTCCAGTCTCGCCCACACATCGCGCTCTTATTTTCAATCACTTCACACATAACCAAACTCAGGACCCTTTTCCCGTCAGGGCACGACCGACGACTTCCAGCCTCTGCCCCCGAGTCCCCTGTCTCTCCCTCTGACGCTCCGGCGCAGGCCTCCAAACCATATTACTCCCGTCGCATTCGCACACGTGTACGCCCAATCGCTCTTTCTCCTTCTGTCTCGTACAAATATTCTTTTGTTAAATCCTCTGAACATTCTTCACACAGTCTAACGCATAAATTTGGCAACATGCGTAAGTAAAAAAAAAGGCAAGCGTCGCGCACTTGTTAGAATAGATAAGTCTGGCAACCTCGCCGTTTCTCCAGTTCATCCGTCTTAACAACTAATTATACTAGGGTTCCGTGCGGTTCTGAAATAAAGATGGCGTTTCTGGCCATCACACGCCCCTCCCTGACAACGAGAATGTGATGCCTCCAAACATCCGTTCGCGTTTTCAAACTGTAAACAGATACAAAATGTTAGACACAGTATAGTCATATTGGAATCTTTCCAATTGCAAAAAAAAATTCCAATTGGATGAGATTTTTTTTTTTTCTGATTGCAGAATTGAAGGTGTCTGAATCGAGGTTTCATATTACTATCTTTGCTTCTTGCTTTAAGAACGGGCTTCCCCTTCTGAAGGCGTCCAGAAAAGCCAAATTTTAACGTGTGTCAATCCTTAAACAAGACGCTTAAACAATTCAACTTCATATGCTGTTATCTCTCCTTTTTAACTAACTCGCGGCACAGGCCATCGACCATATGCGTCTAATCATGCCTACGTCCTACCTACCTATACTCACTTGGACAACAAAACCTACGCTCCCTCCTAGTTTTGTTTAGAATACCTCTGTAGGTATCCTAGTATTTGCTCTGAGCTTGACTCCTTTATATTTCGTTTGTTGTTATTAGGGTTCATATTGCTGATGGTAAGTTGACGCGTCTGTATGACCCTTTTGTCTTGCGTACGCTGGAGTTTTTCATTTGTTCGGTACACCGAACATGTATGTTAGGGAGTTTTAGTCCAAATGAAATCTAAAACTCTACGTTAGCCTAACTCAAATTTAGCAAAATAATTTGGTCATACCTTTGTGACCATCGAACTCATTTTTCTCAGATCTTGACCGAACAGAGAGAAAAAAAATTTAAAGTCTATCAATTGATAGTATCAAACAGGGAGATAACATCATATTTCTAAAACCTTAACCAACAGTTCTCTTCAATTCTACAGTCTGAATAGGGCTTCAGCTTTTAGCTTTCCATTTCCTTCTATATTATAAAAAAAAACATCAACATTAATTGCATACGTATTAGCAAAATAGACAATGTAAGGGTTCATCGTGCCTTCATCTTTCTGTTACTTTAAATAGTTTTGTGTAGTCTTTCAATAATTACTGTTCTAAAGCCGCTAGGTACTGGCAGCTGAATACGCGGCTAAGCGCTACCTCGCTATATTTTCTCGAAAGTTGTGGAGTGACGACCGCTACTAAAATAGCGTCGTACGCTAGGTCTGTCGTCCTACGTACAGACACCAGCGAAGCCACTTCGGATGCAACCTTTGCGCCAAATTGCACGTGAAATCTCATGCGCAGATATATATATATATATATATATATATATATATATATATATATATATATATATATATATATATATATATATATATATATTTTCTATATGGTAACTACATATTAACATTAATTTGTAAATAATACACCTCCGATGTCGTTGTCTGTCTCAACTCCCTCAGGCCAAAAGATAATGTTTCCTTCATATTGTACCTATATTGAAAGCCAGCAGCAGCTTGTGGAAATCACCTCCTTTTCCAACAGGATGCCAAAATACCACTTGGATGCATTTCGTGAAAACCCTGATTTAGTGCTTTACATTTAGGGTGAAAATCGTTCGGACGCAGGCAGCACAATGCCGTTGTGGAACTGACATTCAGACCATGATGACGGTAAACTGTGTCATTTTACCGCAAGTTTCCAATTTAGCGTAAACAATAGGTACGCTTATGTCTGAAATAAAATAAAGGAAACTAGGCGATACTTCTCTGCCATGAGGAACTCCTTCTCTTTCCTGTCACACTCTCTCCATGATGTCCTGATAAAGTCTTTCGTCAGCGTTCCGCGTCTAACGTTCGTCAGCTCGAATCCGCCTCGGCTAACCAGCTTTAGTCACGACAAAATGAGCCGGATCACCCTGGAATTATTTATGTTCAAGTGCGTTTAAACCCATACAGAATAATTTATCTTTTTATTTTCAAAATATAAAATTTTTCTCCGTCTGAATATCCATACCATTTAAGATAATAATTATTATAATATATAAGTGGATAGCCCTTTGGTGCTCTCGTCTATAAAAATTACCTGGGCGCGCTGTTTATTCGCGATGCCCGATGTAAGTGAAATTTTCACAGAAAACAACCAACCCCTTTCATTCCACCGGTTTATATCGCATATATTCAGCTTTTCTCATGTATGTTCTTCATCACAACTTTGTACCAAATAAGTATTCCTTTAATATAAGTCATCATTCCTTGATTAATTTTCTGTGCGAGAATGGAACCCGCTATCCCAGCTTGAACGCAACCACCCATTATTGCGCCACGTTGGCTAACCTACATACTGAAGTGTTGTGGCTTAGCATCGTGGCGTATAAATCCGCAACTGGTCGGCTATCACCACTCAGTTAGCCCAAAACGTATGCTTCCTCACGTATACAGTCACATTTTTAGGGTTCCCTATTGCATAAGGGAAAAAACGGAAACCCTCACAGGGCTCCCTTGCTGCAGGTACTTTACACATATCTGTTATCTTAAATCCATCTGCTCTATACCATCGGTGTCAAACTTATCATATCATAACGACGAAGGAATGTTGTTTGTTAATCCTATACGAAAACTAATGAACGAATCTGGCTGAAATTTAGTAGGTAGACAGATCAGGACCTGGACTAACACAAAGCTTTTCTCCTTTTTTCCTTTTTGCTCACACTCGCGAGCCGCTTGCGACTCGCACACTGCGCACCAGAGGGTCATAGATACGTTTCCCAAACGGGCGAAGCCACGGGAAACAGTTTGCTACCTTATGTCTAAGCTTATCGCTGTTATCGGAACTAATAAGTAAAGCAAGGTGACATAACTGAAATAAAATTTAAAATTAAAAGTTAATCAATTATAAATTAAGTGCCAATTCTGTACCTTCGTTATTCACATTTTTAGTTACTAATTTCCCTGATTTAACATCATCTTATTCACTTTTGTTGTCCCGTTTATTTTATCAATCTCAATGGTTCTTTGTCTGGAGCTTGATAATGCGGAACCCTCGATGGACGGGCCCGACTCACACACGACCCGACTTTTCTAAACCAACACATACAGCTCACTATTCTGAAGACTGAATTCCAAGGTGGACTGGAAGAGATCCCGAAAGGGATAAGTCCGCCTTTGCTTAATGTATTTTCTTTTGTCTAAATATTTTATGTATTTGTTTTAAAAGCAATAAAGAGTTTACAAACAAACAAACAAGACTTCACGTCTCGTTATATATGCCTATTGTTTGTCTGTAAAATTCTATCCATCTTAAATCGATTTGCGAACATATTATTCAGTTATCAAGTAGTTAGGTATTTGTTAATAAGTTATTTATATGTTGTTCCTGAAGCATACTTGCTTTATTAAGTTCTTAATTCATTGATCCTTTTACTAAATATTACTCCTTTTACTAAATATTATTTATTAAATATTAACTGTTGATCTACGAAGATTGGGCACGGTGATATCTTATAACTTCTAAAGTGTGCAAAACTTAACTTTCACAAAAATATTCCATGTTTCGTAAAAATGGCCGCGCCGGCGCGTACACTCGCACAGCGTCACAGGTAGAAGACCCCGTTTTTTGTCCTCAGTAGGCGCCAACGCAACGTAGCCTGCATGTGCGCGTTAAATTCCTCGGCTCGCTTGCACCTCTCAGCAACTGACGCCATCTCCAGTCTCGCCAAGCAGCCCTGGAATTTAAAATAAAAAACCACACCGACAAAAACTGTCTTTTCACAACACATTTGCCTACACAACCCAACCACTTAACGTGTCCTCAGTCTATGCAAACTTCTCCGGCGTATTTATTAACGAATTATTTATGAACGAAGGAATCTACGAGTACCTACTTTTAATAGCGTATCGACCTTTTGAAGCGAAAAACCCGGGAATTAAGATAGTTGTCAAAAGCTTAACCCTCAGATACAAGCTTTTTTAGAAGCGACATTGTTATTATTATATCTTAATGTTTAATTATTATTATTTAATGTATCAAACATTTCCTTTTTCCTTCCGCGAGGGGAAAAAATACATAAAGTTAGACAAAAGTTAGCTACATTAGTTTTATTTAAATCTAAATATTTTTCGTCTGAATGTTCTAATAATTACCATCATATTCGTTTATGAAGTATTTTATTCTCATGAGTAGATCTCGGGATATATTAACAGAACTTGGCATCCATCTAGATCTCAATCCTTTTGTCGCCGTAGCGTACAACCAAGATATATATATTTTTTTTTGAATTGAACTTGGCTAACATTTGTCACATCTATGGTTTTGATGGGGTTGTTCAAGTATGTACCTGATCAGCATTTGGGTCGACCCGTCTTATTGTTCGTTGTAAAACAATAGCACTGCACAACTTATAGAAAGCATTTTTTTTTTCTGTACAACCGTCGTAAAACCCGCCTCGTACGCTTTGAAGAGAATGTAACTTTTTCTTCTAGATGTTTGTATGTCTGTCTCCCCGTTGATTCGATTCTATAGCCTAAACTGTTGGACCGATTTGAGAATGTGAGGGGTCGTTAAAATCGTGGATAATTTAAAATACATTATTATTAAATTATTAAATTGATCGAAGTAAATGCCCTCGCCCTTCATAATTAGTCATTAAATTTTCTGTTATTGTTGCTCGCGTACTACCTGTCTCCGTGCTTTTTCTCCGAGCACTGGATTGTTTGGAAGAAATCGCTCTCAGCGATAAGACCCCCTTAATTGTACGTTTCTTAGTTTTAATTTAAACTTTGCATGTTATGTATTTGGTTTTGATGTACAATAAAAAGTTATTTGAATTTTAATTTGAATAAATATATTTAAATATTAATTCATATCTATAGAAGAATGAATTTCTTTTTCCTTGGTTATCGCTTCACGCATGAACGGCTGAAACGATTTCGATGAAACTGTTTAGGAAAAATGGCTTTTCTCTTTTCTCATTTTATGAACTGTAATGATACATTATGTACTTATGATATGTTTAATTTTATTATTATTATTATTTTTCAATGGACCCGCTAATTAGCTAATTACGTTGTGTTTACTTATTTATTTATTTATTTATTTATTCAGGTTTCAAAAGGTGCGTTTCTTTTAGTTAACGCAACGCTTTGATCCGTGGTCACGCGGACCAGATGTGGAGGTCCCTACTCCCCTTAAGACTGGCCTTATGTGCCTTAGCCTGCTGAAGCTGCTGGAAGCGGAACACACACGAGACACAATGTATCGTACCTAATCGTCTAGTATCATATCAGCTCATACACGTCCCCACTGAGGGGCTCAATTCAGAGATTACCAAAATGCGAGTTACATTATTTCAGTAAATTCTAAGCGAAGGGAATTCGTAGACTCCCTCAAGGAAGCCTCAATGTTGCATGCAGAGGGTAAAATAAATAAAATGTCTTGGTTGAGTCTAAAAATTAATTATGAATTTATTTGACTCAAATTGTGGAGAAACCTTACATTTGTAGGCGTAAAACTCCACATTACATTGATTTCAGCCCTATATTTTATAGAGCTATTTATTCTAGCATTTGACAGTACAAATTTGATATTATAATAGAATTATACAAGTCCTGTGTGCTATCGCTCATTAAATTATGGATGTATATAAATTTGTATCAAATTTGTCTACATAAGGTAAGGTTAGCTTACTTTAGATAAAGTAGAGTTATGGCAGCAACGAAAAGGTAATATAAATATTTTAGATTATGCATTTCCGTCAAGCCAACAATACTACAACCACTGTACACTTCTGTAACTTACGGGGAGCCTTGGACTTTACTTTGGCTACTCAACTTTTACAACCAAAGAGTACACAACTTTACAGCCGTAAGTGCGTCTGGCAAGTCTTTATTACTTAAATTACATTTTTATAAAGACTCACATACTATTATTATTGTTCTGAACAAGGTTTTAGGTTATAGCGAGCGCTGACTTCTCGCTAGTTCCGGTCTATCAAGAGTACAATTTGTAAGTATAAAACCCCAGGGATATTGAACACTTCAGTTAGCAATAACCATATCTGCTAGTGATATATACGGCTTGTGAATAGTCAGGCTCAACCAAACTAAAATCATACATATTCTGTCTTATGAATACCGTTTAAGATGATAGTTAGATTCATTAGCACAAAACAAGGTTATTTAGTTAATCACACAGAATCTATCTTCACAATACTTCGCAAATATTATAGAGGTTGCGAGCATTTTAACTGAGGGAGAATTTAACTAAAACGACATACGGAACAAGTCCTTAATGTGACGATTCTGTGAGATTATATTACAATCAAGCAAGAAGCAATATAATAAAACATACCAAATTCCAGTCTCGCCCACACATCGCGCTCTTATTTTCAATCACTTCACACATAACCAAACTCAGGACCCTTTTCCCGTCAGGGCACGACCGACGACTTCCAGCCTCTGCCCCCGAGTCCCCTGTCTCTCCCTCTGACGCTCCGGCGCAGGCCTCCAAACCATATTACTCCCGTCGCATTCGCACACGTGTACGCCCAATCGCTCTTTCTCCTTCTGTCTCGTACAAATATTCTTTTGTTAAATCCTCTGAACATTCTTCACACAGTCTAACGCATAAATTTGGCAACATGCGTAAGTAAAAAAAAAGGCAAGCGTCGCGCACTTGTTAGAATAGATAAGTCTGGCAACCTCGCCGTTTCTCCAGTTCATCCGTCTTAACAACTAATTATACTAGGGTTCCGTGCGGTTCTGAAATAAAGATGGCGTTTCTGGCCATCACACTACTAGGCCAACAAGTTCCTTAGTCAAACAGTTAAAAAATGCATTTGAATGTCTGTGCTACTTTCCATAATTTTACTACAAATAACTTGGTGAAGAGGTCACAAACTATGACTGCTTTCTAAGTAGGTATCTCGCAGACTTATTTAGATGAGATGGTTCTTCGAAACAATACTTCTATACTGTTTGCGTACGGAGCGCGAGAACAGTTGTTGGCTGACAGGGAGTACAACTAGCTCTTCGTTATTGATCTGTTTTCAATAGTTTTGAGGCTTCCGTACCAGGTGACGTAATAGCTAGCTGGCTGAAATTTTCACAAAATCCTTACTTAATATTATAAATGTGAAAATCTGTTTGTTTTTTACCTTTTTACGCTTCAACACCTTGACCAATCCTGATGAAATTTGTCATGCAGGTAGCCTGTGTCACGGAGAAGGACATAGGCTACTGTTTATCCTGTGAAAATAGCATAGTCCCTTTTTTTTGGTTAATTTCTTTAACATCACAACCGTACATGGACCGACTCGCCCACCACTCACCCTCAAAGACAGCCACAAAAACTATGTCCAAGCGGGCGTAGCCGCGGGGACAGCTAGTATTTGTATAAAGGAATTACCAACAAACGATAAAATAAAAAAATAAAAGTTAAACTGTACAAGAAAAGTGTTTTTAGTAGGGTTTTAGGTTTTTGCTCTCTCGTAAATAACTATGTATCTATTTATTACACATAATTACCTAAACTTTGTAGTTTTAATGATAAAGGAAAACCACACATAACAAAAACTGGCCAAGTGTGAGTTGTACCGCCTTTCGAAATTCTTGTCCTAATAACATAAATGAGAGTGTGCTTGTTTGTTTGTACATGACGTCTCAATGCAGCACAAATATGGAAAAACCGGCCAAGTGTGAGTCGGACTCGTGCAAAGTAGGATTTCGCAGTCTTTTTAAATAAATGAACATTTTTAAAAAATAAAATGATATAAGCATTTGGTAATATAATATTTTGTATAAAAAAGCTGTTATTTTTACAAATCCAACTGCATACCCTAAGTTGGTCGACTATTAGTCCTAAAATAAGATAGCCTACTTAGCCGTGATAATTTAACTTTTAAATTCATTAAATGTCCTGCTATTTACAATTTTTATAGATGTCCTGGAATAGCGGTTTAGCTGGCTGGGGGGAGGAGTGACTCGTCTCCAACAAAATTTTGCTCTATAAAACTTAATATTTCGCAAACCAACTTTCGTACTTTAAAAAGAACTATTCAACGATATCACACACGACGGGGCACGTTAACGAATAAAAAATCACCCCCTTTTATATGAAGGGGACGTCAACAAAAATTATTTTTTAAGATTATATTATACTTCTTTGCGGCGTGATTAATATGTCCCATGCCAAAATACAGGTTTCTAATACTAATAGTCTCTGAGCTAGGCCGCGGACAGGCAGACAGACGGACAGATATGGCGAAACAGCAAGGGTTCCTTGTTGACTTCGGATTCCTAAAATGGCTTGCACATCGCACACCATCAAAGAAAGATAGAAAAATTATATCTCGGCTAGTAAACATTTTTTTTTTGATTATTTAAAAGTGTGTTTACACACCTATTTAAAATAAATATATTTTTCAATTTTGAAACCCATGGGTAAAAGCTAGTTATGTAATGTGTACATGTTATGTATGTGTTAGTCGACCAACCCGCACTGGGCCTGCGTGATCGGCTGGGGCCCGATCGCCCTCATTCAGGATAGGCTCGAGCCCGTCGGTGGGGACGTATATGAGCTAATATGATGATGTGATACCTAACAAGCTTATTAGAAGGTCTTGTCGTCGTCGGGTGGGGGGAGGGGGGGACTTTTCGCTCGCGTGAGCGTCTGCAGCTCGGCAACACGACATCAGCTTAATGAAAAGGATCCCAGTTTTGTCGCTCACATTTTATTTATTAAGAAATTGTCATGTCATCTGTTTGATATTTTTAATGTGAATTTGTGTCGTAATAAAACAAGCATGAAGGCTGTGAGTAACCACCTCCATGGCGTAATAGTTAGTACATTCGCTTCACACCAGGAGGTTGCGGGTTCGATTCCCGGCGGGGTCAACTGTGTAAGGCTCCGTTTGGTTGGTGGCAGGGCATTTTCATAGCCCGTCTGGCTAGCTACCACCATCTTATCTTAGTCTTGCCGCCAAACATCATCATTGATGTGTTCCGGCTTGAGATAAGATAGCCAGATCCCCATTGCGTTAGGGAATCTAAGTAAGCCCGTTTCCATCTTCGGCATCATCGTCACTATAAAACACTTTAAACTTTTACGATTATTCATACTGAACAATTAAAATCGGGACTTGACATGATTTTGTATAATGACAATTATACATATATATTTTTTTATTTACAATTGGTAAACCCTTGACAACATTATTACACTTGATTGTTGACACTATAATTCTGCCGTACAGAAATAAAGGTGCAGTTACCCTCAGAATGGCTATTTTTACCTGAATATTGAACCTTTATCTATAAATAATACGGTATCGATAACTCTTTTCGATTTTTTACTCCAACAACTGGAAGATAAAAAAACCAAAAAAACATCTAAGCAGTAACTAACAATTTTAGCCTTGCAATACTGATAACAACGCAGTTTCCGTACATACGGCTAAAGATTTTTTTGCTTTTTCCAGATTAATCTGCAGTAACAAGCTATACTTATTTAGTGTTTTTTTAAATTGTAATATAATATTTAAAACATAGTAGGAGTAAAATCTTGATAGTGAATGTCTCAAAATCTATATATTTACTCATTAAAATCAAATTAAAAAGAAAAAAGCCTAAACTTATATTATATTGAAGTATCTACTTTGAACCAGGGCATACATTTGTGCTTGTGGACTCGTGTCATCACCGCGTAGAATAATCGCTTAAGAAAATGAAAAAAGTTTACAACTTTCAAGATTTTTCCAAAGCGTTAGAGGCCGCGGCTCCAGGTGAAGTTGAGATAAAAAGCAAGAACACGACTGACTTTCTGATTTTCAAGGCTCACATCTCGCAACAAACGGTAAAAGATGAGAAAATCAATAGAATACATCTAAGGGACATAGTTGAAGTAATTATGGAAAGAGGAAAATATTCTTTGTTTTTCAAAATCTATTTCGGTCAGGAAGAAAACGGCCAATATTTTAAAAATCAAAAAAACCCCCAAACCTTTTGAGAGAACTAGTCCAAAAGGGTTCTCAACGAACCGCTAGGAAGAAATTCTCAAAAAGCTTGGTGCTTTAATGCCCGAAAATAGGTTGGCTTTCTGGAAGACACTGCCTACTTCTGATGATGTCGATGAAGAATGGTTTTTGATTTAGATTGTGAATAGATTCGTAGGGTATCCTGATGATACATTTTATTACTTTTTTATTGGGTTTACTTGATTTTTCATTTATTTTAGATTTCAGTTTATAGTGAACGTCTATAGTTTATAGTGTTTTGGTATAAAGATTTATTTTGATCTTGCACAGATATTATGATTAAGTGAGATGATGCCAAGGGCTTACCAAATGTGAATAAAAAAAAGTAAAGTCTTATTGAGGATACTTTTTGAATAATGTTTAGCTTTTTGTAATTTACTAAAGTTTGATTAAAGATAGATTTGATAAGGATTTAAGTGATCTCGTAAAAGTCAGATTGTGATTGTTTAGTTTTATTAGTGATAAGTTCTATGTGATAAAAAAATTAATTAATCTCGCATAAGCCAGATTGTTATTTAGAAAAATAATTTTGTAAGTTTGATAAGGTGCAATTACTAAGAGTAAGGGTGAGAGTTACATACTTACTAATATTTTGATACTTTCTAATGAATAAACACTTTTTTAACTAAATTTTGTATTTTTATGTATCTTTGCTTTGCAGAACAGATGTGTTTTGATCGTTATGTACAAATTAAAACACAGTGAAACAATGGACTTTACTACGTTTTATGTATTTCTTTTTACTGAACATACAAATGATTACGCAATAACTGCTATATGTACTGAAATTTGAAAAGGTATTTGATAAATATTTAGACAATTTTTTAGAGAAGTAAAGGGAACGTTTCATTTAGATTTTAATTATTTACCAATTTAACAAAAAAAAAGTCTTTTTCTACAGTCAAATTTAAAATTGTACAATGTAGTCGGCCTTATCGCTTAAAGCAATTTCTTCCAGGCAACCAAGAGAATAGATACAATTAAATAAAAGTGAGCGTAAAGTTTTTCCTTTTTATCTAAGCTTGATAACCTAAAGATTCGAATTAGTGATAGTTATTTGAGCAAAATCATAAATTACATAAAAAAACGTTTCGAGGTTTTTTACGCGTATTTTGAAACCGCTTTTTTGTAGATACTGCACTTTAATCACAGCACGTCAGAATTATTGGTACTATTAAATTTAATAGCCTAAATATCATTGAACAAACGTTCACTATGTGAGCAGCAGTGATGTAAGTGATAACTGATATCTGATGACATACGGAACTGAGACATGGTCGCTTACTACGGTTCTCATAAGAAGGCTCAAGGTCATTCAAAGGGCGATGGAGTGAGCTATGCTCGGCGTTTCCTCAGGTACGTGGTCGAATCAAAAATGAGGAGAACCGTAGCAGAACCAAAGTAATCGGCATAGATTTTGTTTATTCTAAATATGTGCAATTCACACTCTTTCTGATAGTCGTAGAAAAGTAATTACATATACTCGTACATAATATATTATCATGTGTAAAAAAAATCAATAATTAGTTAATAACATCAAAATACAATCATTGATATAAAACAAATTATGTCATTAGAGCAGGAAAACAATATGACATGTCTTTGAAATCATTGAATGTAATTAATGCCTTTGACAAGAGTGTATAGGCCAGTTCACACGAACAGCATCCGGTCACGAGTATAACGCGAAAGTCAGCTATCGCTCCCCTCAACCATATTAGATGGAACTGACTCCCTATGCACCAGAATTATAGCACAGCTCTCAGAAACGCCTACTAGCTGTGGGCGGAAACACATAAGCCGTATAACACATGGCCATTTGAGCAGTAAAGTTTTCGAGAGGCACACCGGAAGACGTAGCGCAGGCCGATTTTCCCCACTTGGAAAACCAACGATCTAGAGAAGATATTGGAATGCCACTGAATGCAGGCAGCTCAGGACCAGTTCTTTTGGATATGGACGTGTTTTGGCTGATATTGATAATCTGAGTCTTGCCCTCCAGCTCTCCACGAGGCGTTAAGAACATCTACATCGCTGCCACCATCTCCTCAACCTGGCAGCGATAGCGCACAGTTCAGCCAAAGTTATTTAAACTTTACTACACATAACTCATACGTGGTGAACAATTATCAATAAAATTGGATTTCGTAAACTATCCTTGCGTGATATTTTAAGCAGCGCTTTAGTCTATCATCGACGACAGTACTTTAATAAGTATTTTTAACCGACTTCAAAAAAAAGGTTCTCAGTTCGACCTGTATGTATGTATTATCTCGCTTTTGGCTGAACCGATTTTGATGCGGTGTTTAGAAAAGTATTTGTTACACTAAGGAGAAGGTTTTGGTATTTTATACGACTACGTTGAAGTCGGTTTTTAGGTTTTTAAACTTTTTTTTAATAATTACAGAAGGGTTGAATGAACTAAGCACAGATTTCTTCGCCTTAATAGGACACTAACGAAGGTGTAACCCGAGCCACCAGGCGTAGGAGGCGGCGCGATGGACAGCGCCTCTCTCAACCCCCCAATTTAATTAACCCTTGCGCCTGGCCCGCGGCAAGTGGCGGGGGTGGGCGAGACAACCTGCAATTTTGTGCTGAGTGCAAGATAGTACTTTCCTAAAAAAAATCAACATTCCCGAATATCATTGGCATCATCGTCACTTACCGTCAGGTGAGATGATGCCAAGGGCTTATCAATAGTGAATAAAAAATATATATTCAAGTAACTTGAAAAAAAACCTGCAAGTTATTTGTAGTCTAGATACAATATAATTAAATAAAATTATTCAAAGATATTAAGAACCAAGGAGTTTACTACAAAGTGTTGTGGGTAGGTACATGTACGTTTTTGTGTGAACAGAACATGAGATAATTGAAAACGCTCAACATGTTAAAAAACCGTCTTTCATCGCAACAATTTAGTACAATTTTGCATTATTATTTTTGGTTTTTGTTAATCTATAATATAATAAAACTGTAACGGGGCCGTGTCTGTACATGAAATATTTTTTATTACTAACGATACAGAGGCCAAAACAATAACTTTTGGAATTTTTGTCTGTCTGTCTGTCTGTCTGTATGTTCGCGCATCACGCAAAAACTACCAGGCCGATTTTGATGAAATTTTGTATGGTGGTTCCTTATTGCCCGGGTTAACATATAGGATACTTTTTATCCCGGAAAATTCAAGAGTTCCCGTAGGAAAATCAAAAGATTCATTTATAGAATGGCTCACCACGTAAATGTGGCTTGACCTTTAACAATCAAATTTTACACGTTGATACCCTTATCGCGAACTAAAACTGGGACATTGTAAATCCCAGAAAAAATAAGGGTTCCTGCAGGAATGCAAAAATTTGTATCTTTAGAATGGCTCAACGTAACAATATGAAACCATTACATTGAGATGGGATGTTTTGACCGTCATTGTATAGTCGGGTATTCTTTATCCCGGAAAACTAAAGAGGTCCCGTGGGAAATTATCTATCGATATTTACAATAAAAAATATAGAGTACTTTTTCAACATAAATAAGCTACACATACCACACATTATAATCATAGCAGCAAAATGTCAATAGATGGCACTGCAGGAATAATAAAACGCGCTTAATTTGAATTAAAACATATTATTATTTCATACTTTTGAGTGGATTTCTTTTATGTAATTTTCAGCATACGCTACTTTACACAACTCTCTGGAACTATGGCACGTAGCGATGTGTTTCATAGACGAACAGATAGGTATTTTTTTATAGATTGCTATCGTGTAAAAAAATTAAAAACACATAAATCGAGTTTAGCTTCATTCAACAGGAGGCACAGATATGGGAACTCTTCTGTTGGCGACTGTTTTCGTGTGGCAGTTGCTCTCCGCCTGCAATATCAATATCTGTGAACCTCATCAATGTATTTGCGGGTCCACGGTGGAGGCAATTGGCCATCACTCACTGAGTTACAGTCGTGTTTGTGAAGATTACCACGTCACCAATTCCTTAAGGCACTGGTATCGGCCAGATGGAATATTCCATCTTTGATGCAGCCGCCGGTCTTTAGTCGATGTGATGGCAAAGAGAGGAACGTTCCTGCTTTGGGACTCTACTTTTTCTGCCTCACTTTTCACCCGTACGGTACTGCTGCTCAATTTGCGGCGAGAAAGAAGCATAATAAGTACTTGGTCTTGAAGGCAAATTACTGCTTTGTATCGCTGGTCTGTGAGACAACCGGCTGCTGAACCCTCAGAGGCCTTTGCCTTTACAAAGGAGATTGGCCGTCGCCTTCGAGAGAAGAGATGTGACGTGGGGTCCCACCTGCTGCTAAGGTTGTCTATTGCCATCCAGAGCGGCAACGAGAAGTGCGTCATGGGCTACTTTGGAGCTGATACGACTCGAGGATTTGACCCATATTAATATTTTTAGGAAGTTTTATTACTAGATTGATACAATGATTTGAATTAGTTTTTCGATAATATAGGTATACGTGTTATTTCATCATATCAGTTTATATACGTCCCCACCAAGGGGCTCGACCTGCCCTGAGTTAGGGTGATCAGGCCTTAGACGATCACGCGGGCCTATTGCGGGTTGATTGACTTCACACATAAGCTTCGAGTTTCTTCGCAGGTGTGTGCAGGTTTCCTCGCGATGTTTTTGTCACCGTAAGAGCGTCGGATAAACGTACATACCAGTATGAAATCGATATTCGTATAGATATTTTTAAGTGGCAGCATTCGAACCACGGCCTTTCGACATGAGATAGTGGCCCTAACCGTTCTGCCACCGACGCTCTATAATATGTTATTTAAGATTTAGAAATCCTTACTTATTATTATAAATGTGAAAATGTGTTTGTTTGTTACCTATTCACACTTCAACACCTCTACCAATCTTGATGAAATTTGGCATGCAGGTAGTCTGTATCACTGGAAATAAAATATTCAACTTTATATCTGTGGAAATTATCATAGCCCGATGCAGTTCCTGAAGAAACTAAAACAATACTCTTTGTTCGTTAAGTTATTCAAAATCGTAACGAAAAAATGAATTGGTGTGATTTTTAACACAGAGATGAGGTGGAAAATTATATAATTTACTAATAAGTATATCCTGACATAGTTCCCGCGGGATCTGGGGACAACTGTTTTCTACGCTCGCGCACGTCGGTGGCGTCGCAACGGAGCAACGGATTAATTATATTTTTTGTATAGAATTTGTTGATGGGGTGGGAAGTGACAAATACTGCTAATCCGAATAGCCCGACACAGTTCCTGAGGTACCTGGAGAAAACTCATGTCCACGCTTGCGAGCTGATTGCGGCTCGCGCACCACTCACCCTCAAAAAGAGTAATAAAAGCTATGTCCACGCGGGCGAAGCCGCGGGCAAAAGCTAGTTTTCTAATAAAGTACCACCCCGATTTTGATAAAATTTATACAAGACCACCTCGGAAGTATACCCTATCGAATTAAAAAATAATCATCACAATCTGCGAAGACATCGCGTAACCAAACATACAAAAAAACATACAGACGAATGAGAACCTCGTCTTTTTGGAAGTAGGTTTGAAAATGCAATATATTCATTCCATATATTTTACTTCATTGTCGTGGTCTTTAGCTAATTAACGTCCGTGTGGCCGGGTACAGCCGCCACAGGCTGCCGGTGGGGGATGAGATGGAGATGGAGTTGGTATGATAACTCCATTCGACGAGAGTGCGGACTCGCCGACTGCCACACTTAATGATATTAAAAGACATACAATGGTGCAGTGCATATACTTTGAAAATTAAATGCAGTATTTTTCTTAATTTACAACAACAACATAACATACAACACAAACAATATAAAAAGCTTATCAATACTTAATATTATAAATGTAAAAATGTGTTTGTTTGTTACCTTTTCACACTTCAACGCCTTGACCAATCTTAATGAAATTTGGCATGCAGGTAGCCTGTGTCACAAGGAAGAACAAAGGCTACTTCTTATCTCGGAAAAATTTAATAATCTGATGCAGTTCCCGAGGGAACTGAAACAATACTCTTTTTTGGTTAATTTCTTTAACATCGCAACGGAACAATGGATTGTGTCATTTTTTGCACAGAGATGGTTGAGGGGGTGGGATCAAATCAAATCAAATCAATTTATTTGTGAATCACAGGTTACAGTAAAAAGGTGTTATTAAATAAAGTTGGACGCTGTGTTCTGCCTTTTGGCATACAAATTAAGACAATCTTAATTAAAATAAACATAAATCACGGAATCAAATACACTATGTCAAAAAAATAATCATAATTCATGAAGCATGTCAAACCAACTTATACACACTATGTCATTTTTTTTTAATATATAAATCATGTCAAACTATTTTAACAACATTATTATGGTACATATATATGTCCTCAATTAAAATAACAAATAATAAGTATCACCTATATGAGAATGTCAATGGAATGCTGTGTCAGTGTTATCGAGAAACTCTTTAATAGAGTAAAATGTCTTATTAGTGAGGAAGTCAAATAGCTTATTCTTAAAGTCATTGATTGTGGAGCATGTTTTTATATCAGCTGGAAGTTTGTTGTATATTCTTGGTGCCATTCCTAACACACTATTTTGAAGAAGGGATGTTCTACCTTGTCTGGGGCACAACTGGTTACGTCGACGCTCACTCATGGGGTTTTTGAATAGATGTGGGTTATTCTTTGTAAAGATAGCAATTTCATAAATGTAAAGTGATGGCATTGTTAATAATTTAAGACTTTTGAAGTAAGGGCGGCAGCTGTCTCTTCTTTTCAGTCTACAAATAGCCCTTACGCATCTTTTTTGTGCTATAAATATGCTCTTACTATTTGTTGCATTTCCCCAAAATATTATTCCATATCTTATTCTAGAAACAATGTACCCATGATATGCTGTGAGTATAGTTTTTTCTTCCACCATCTTAATTAATTTATACAAGGCATAGGAGAATTGATTTATTTTAGTACATACAAATTCTATGTGTGATCGCCAACTCATGTTACTATTAATGTATAATCCTAAGAATTTAGTAGTTTCAGTAAGACTAACCTCTTTGTCGCCATGAAATATCTTAGTAGATAAAGTATCACATCCTCTCTGCCTGAAATTCATGATTTTAGTTTTTTCTATATTAATTTGCAGATTATTTAATTGTAGCCACTTAATTAATGATGAAAGACTGTTACTTATTTCATTTTCATTTTTATATATGACTGTGCAATCATCTGCAAAGAGTACCATTGGATCTGGAATCGCTTTAGATATATCATTAATGTAAACCAGAAAGAGAAGTGGTCCCAAAACACTACCCTGAGGCACTCCATGGTTTATAATTCTTACAGAAGATATATATACTCTTTCTATTCGAGACTTTGTATATATTCTGTTTAACTTAGTTACCTGTATTCTGTTGTTGAGATATGATTTTAAGAGGCAAAGTGTGTTCCCTCTTATGCCATATGTCTCTAACTTGGATATTAGGATATTATGTTTCACGTGATCAAATGCCTTAGACATATCCAAGTACATTGCGAGCACTGGTTGTCTGTTATCCATTCTGGAATAGATCATATCTACAAACTCGTAAATAGCACCGTTAATTGATTGATTTTTTCGAAAACCTTTCTGTTCCTTTATTAATATATTATTAGATTCAAAGTAATTATACAGATTATTAAAAATTACCTTCTCAAATAGTTTGGAAAATACTGAAACCAGAGCAATGGGTCTGTAGTTGTTCATATCACATGTATCGTCTCTTTTGTGTAATGGTTTTATAACAGTTGTTTTAAGCTTGGATGGAAATACTCCTTGCTCCAAACAAATATTTATTATATGACTAAGAATAGGAGATATAAGGTAACATAGATGCTTCACTACTTTGGTTGATATTTCATCGTATCCTGTACTGTTGGTGTTTCTAAGGTTTTTTATTAACGAGCAAACCTCGCTAGGGTCAGTAGGATTCATGCAAAATGATTTATGTGAACTGAATATACATGTACTGCTTCGTAATACCTTATCATCCTCTGATGAAGGCTTTCCCTGGTCAATATAATAATCATTGAATAGTTGAGCTATTTGCGAGGGATCTCTAATGTTGTTACCGTTGACATATAATTGATTTACATTTTCTTTTGGTATTATATGTCCATTATTGTTTATAACTTCCCATGTTGCTTTAGATTTATTTGTTGCCTTTAGTATGTAATTATTGTTCTGAGCCTTCTTTGTTTGTTGAATAATTCTACTATATTTATGTGAATATGTTTTAAACATTTTCTTGTCATAAGGATTCTTTGAAATTCTATACTTCCATAGTAGATTTCGCTTCTGTCTACTGCACTTTTTTATGCCGCGAGATATCCATTTAGGTCTAATTTTTGTTAAATTTATTTTTCGGACTGTAGGGAAACATAAGTCATAAAACAATTTAAACAAATCAAAGAAGACATTAAAAGCTTTATCTCCGTCCGTCTCTTGTAGAACTTCATGAAAAGAGAGTTTCTCAATACAGTTTCCAAATTTTGTTAAATTTTCATTACAATAGTCTCTTCTATAGGAAAACCAGTGGTTAAAAATACAAGTTTTTTTAACAGGACAAGTCAACAACTGCGCTCTGTGATCAGATATGGCGAGTTCAATTACCTCTGTCTTTGCTCCGCGAATGTTATGAATAATGTTATCTATACATGTTCCACTAGCTGGTCGTGTTACTTCCCTCGTAGATAGTTTTAGGTTATAACTTAAGATTAATTGTTCAAATTATTTTGAGTACTTAGTAGATTTAAGTATGTCTATATTGAAATCTCCACATATAATAAGTTTTTTGTTATTAATATTGGATAGTAGGTGCAACATGTCATCCAAATTTGTAAAAAATAAATTATAATAATTTGCCATATTTTTACTTTTTGGTACTCTATAAACACAAAGAATAATAAGTTTATGCTCCACTAATTCTATTGCACAACATTCCAGAATATTTGGTAAATTAAATTTTGATATCGCGTCGATTTTTTTGAAGATTAGACCATTTCGAACCAGTATACAAGAGCCTCCATTCCTTTTGTTCCTGGCATAGATTGTAGCTAATGAAAAGTTTGGTATTTTTAATACATTGATATCGTTTTGTATCATGTTGTGTTCCGTGAAGCATAATACATCCACTCGTTTACCTAACTCTTCCATGTCATCCAAGGTCACAGCAAATATGTCAGATTTAGTGATCAGTCCATTTACATTCTGATGTAAAATATTAATAGTATTAACCACGAAAAAAATCATTTTCAGTATTGGTGGTAGGGCCATTGGTTTTAGGACTTGATGTCAAAATAGGACTACTAGGTTCAATTATCTCTTTTTGTACACTTTTCTCGTTGAGACTCTGAGTTTCTGTTTGAGTATACATGTGTCTATAATAATTATTACAACCTATTTTATTGTTCAGCTGATATTGTTTAAATTTCGTATGGTTAGACAGTCTTAATATTTCCCTTAAGAGGTTTCTACAAACATAGAGGTTGTGATACTTTCGGTTCGGCATATATCTCATGTAGTCTAAGTCCAAATATATAGAGTTAACTAAATTACTACAAACAAACTTAATCTCATTATTTAATTTACTTTCATTAAGATATTGGTTATAAGGTGTTTCACATACTATTACATTTGTATTTTTTACCGAATTTAGCCATGATGTCAATGTTTATCGGATGTGGAAAGGGTTATTATCATTAATGAATCCTAAAATAATAACGTAGTCATTTATAGTTAATTCGGCCAGTTCAGTTTTATAAGAAGAAAGCACGTCACTAATTTTTGCGCCCGACTTCCAGAAACAGAAAACGTCGAACTTCGGTCCAAGTAATTTCTTCAGTGTCTCTTGTACCCCTTTACCACGCTGGTCGGCTAAAATGTATACTCTACTTTTATCTAGACTTTCCTTTGGCAGTGATTCATTCATACAGGTAACGCCCTCTGTCGGCTTTTTCCTGCTTTTATCGTTTCCAGTTTTATCTAGTAAGTAGGTTTCTTCCTGAATTGTGATTTGGTTTTGATTGCCATGGTCAATCATGAGCGGTTTGTTCTGCATGTTGTCTTGGCTGTTTGGCGAGAAATTCCCAAATTTTTCACATTTTCTGCTTGTATTTGTTTCCTTTGATGAGTTGCCGTCCAACGAGCAGTTAAAAAGGATTCTGTTCTTATTTATACGCTTTTTTGCGGGCGGCCTTTTTTTTGCAGTCGATTTACATATTTGTGTCAAGTGTTGAATTTGTGTTTTATATTTATCAACTTGTTGTTTTAATGAGTAATTTTGAGATAATATATTCTCAATTTCCCTGTCTGCAGAAGCCAAATTTGCTTGAAGTTTGCTTATGATTTTTCTCATTTCATCCATGTTTTCTGAGTTGTAAGTATTAAAGTTAGGGCAGCCTTGATTTGCCCTATAGTGGGTTTGTTGTGTCTCGTAGGCTTCATGTTCTTCATCATCTGATAGTAGACTAAATGTATTTTCTGTGGAGACGTTGATAGTATAATGTTTTGGCCGCTCTGTGACATAGGAAGGCGTCTTCAGTATAATTGGTGGCTTCAGAAATTTAGTAGTTTCAGATGAAGAGCAATTAGTTGCTTCATTTCGACGCATTTCATAGCACTGTGCACATTTCCATTTTTCTTTATTTTCTGTGGTCATCAGGTAAAACCTCTGGTTTCCATCATTTGCACATTCAATGTGGTAGCACTGTTTACATATAAAGCAGTTTAGAATTTGTCTATCTGTTATTGGAAGTTTACATTTAAGGCAGTCTAGAGCCATCTTCTGTCACTTCCCGGTACTACAATCAGTGCTCACTTAGGTTCTGTGTTCAGGTCAATGATTTATTTATAGTTTGTTTTAGAGCTAGTTTGCTCCTCACCGCTAGATGGCAGAGCCTCGTTATTTAACGCTAGATGATGGTGGTGACTTCACTTGCAGTGTCCTCTATCATTAAGTAACCAAACTACATAAATAAGTACTTCCCATGTCATATTGCTAGTGTGTTTGAGCCAGCTGGTTGGTCAGCTGATCTTTGTTTATACTTTTAAATTGTAACGAAGTATCCCTTGGGAAATGAAACGATTTACTAATAAGCATATCCTGACATAGTTCCCAAGGGATCTGGAGAAAATTCATGTCTACGCTCGCGAGCCGCTTGCGACTCGCGCACCGCCCACCTTTTAAGACAGTCATAAAAACGATATCCACGCGGGCGAATCCGTGGGCAAAAGCTAGTAAATAATAAATGCAGTATTGTTTTCTTACTATCTAAGTGTGCAAAAAGTTTGAAACTATTTCATACAAGTTTGTTGTAATATTAATTCACTGGTGCCATGTTATGTTGAGCGTTTTGAAAATTTGCTTACTAGTCACATTACAGTCTTCTTTATTTTAAATTTTAAACCTTCAGTACGTTTGAAATATAGTAAATGAGCTAATATAGTGTGAGAAGTCGACCACCCCGCACTGGGCCCGCGTGGTCGACTAAGGCCCAATCGCCCTAAGTCAGGGTAGGCTTAAGCCCCGCGGTAGGGACTTATATGAGCTGATATGATGCTGAAAGGAGCTTAAAAGTAGGTAGAACAATAATCTGTTCTATTAAAATAATTCAAGTTGAGTTACACGTATATTATTAATTTTTTATCCAGAATTGGTAAGCCCTTGATATCATCTCACATGATGGTAAGTTACGATGATGCCGAAGATCGAAGCGAACTTACCAGGATTCCCCAGCGCAATCGATATCTTGGTAACTTACCCCCAAGCCGAAACACATCAATAACTAGTCTTGCCGCCAAACATCAGTGTTAACAACATTGATGTGTTCCGGCTTGAAGATAAGATAGCCAGTTCTCCATTGCGTTGGGGAATCTTGGTAAGCCCGCTTCCATCTTCGGCATCATCGTTACTTACCATCAGGTGAGATGATGCCAAGGGCTTACCAATTGTGAATAAAAAAAAACCTGAACTGTGCTAACAAAGGATTATTTGAGATAAGATAATATCTTGAACTGAAGTTAGTCAAACTTGGAAAGTCGTCAGTAAATGCAATTCGGAGTTTATTGAACTTGCACTAAAAGCGTTATACAGTACTATACTTGCATTAGACTTATCCGTTAAGCTTAGAATTCGTTCTAGTTGTAAACTTGCACTAAAAGCGTTATACAGTACTATACTTGCATTAGACTTATCCGTTAAGCTTAGAATGCGTTCTAGTTGTAAACTTGCACTAAAAGCGTTATACAGTATTATACTTGCATTAGACTTATCAGTTAAGCTTAGAATGCGTTCTAGTTGTAAACTTGCACTAAAAGCGTTATACAGTACTATACTTGCATTAGACTTATCCGTTAAGCTTAGAATGCGTTCTAGTTGTAAACTTGCACTAAAAGCGTTATACAGTACTATACTTGCATTAGACTTATCCGTTAAGCTTAGAATGCGTTATAGTAGTAAACTTGCACTAAAAGCGTTATACAGTACTATACTTGCATTAGACTTATCCGTTAAGCTTAGAATGCGTTCTAGTTGTAAACTTTTTAGTCAAATTTGAAAATCTAAGCTTAAATAATCTTGTTTAAAATTTATTATATAAAAGTGACGAGATGGTTATAATGGAAGTGACTTCATAATCTCGTAGCGCCCGGTTGCCTTATCTCACTCTTTGAAGAGTTAACCCTCTACTCTAGAATAGACGAACAAGGTGTCCAAAAACTGCTTTGAGAAATCACTGTTTGGATTAACAGACTACGATGAATTAAATATTCAAACTTATAATTATAGTATTAAATTTAGTAAATAGTGGTAACTAGGAATTAACGAAAACTTGTTTGATTATTAATTAAAATGAATAGTTAAAGCAAAGCGTAAGGTATCGTATCGAATTAAACACTTTCAGGAGATGGATCCGTCAAAAGGGTTTTTCTCTTGCAGATAGTGGCTGAAGCGCTAGTTAGAGCGAGCGCCTCCCCCTGGCTTATGCAATCTGCCTCGCAATATCTGAGTATGTCGCACCGGCGGTGTAGTGAAGTGGTGCTTTCGCACAACTTTTAAAAAGAAAACTCGTCCCGAGTCATCCGCAGTGTTTTGTTTACAACAAATATCGTTGAGCGTTGGGATACTGACGGTTAGCTTCAGAAGGGATATCAAGCATTAAAAGTGTGTTTTTTCCAATGTAATCCATTTTTACGTCGTTATTTAAGATCTCTAAAGTCCTGTGGGTACATAAAAAGTTTTAAATTTCAGCTATTTCTGCAAACAGGAGAACTCAATACAGTACAATCTGTACTCCAATGTTTCTACTCTTATTATGGCCAGATCATCATATCAGCCAAAATACTTCCACTGCTGGACAAAGGCCTCCCCGAGGATTTTTACAACGTCTGGTCCTGCGCTGCCCGCATCCAGCTGCTTCTCGTGACCTTCATCGGTGCGCGGTTGCTACTCGAGAACTTTACTGCCCCAACGGCCATCTGTTTTACGAGCTTT
This sequence comes from Coleophora flavipennella, assembly GCA_947284805.1. Classification (NCBI taxonomy): domain Eukaryota; kingdom Metazoa; phylum Arthropoda; class Insecta; order Lepidoptera; family Coleophoridae; genus Coleophora; species Coleophora flavipennella. Next base: position 1,037,387 of record OX369266.1, read on the forward strand.
TTACTCGTACCCCCACCCACTGTCCTTTAAATTTAGCGATTCTGTTTACCTTTGTTCTCCTACGGATCTTCTCATTTGTGATTGGATCGCGTAGGGAATCTTTAAGGTGATCTCGCTTATAATATGACCCAATGTAACACAGTTAAAGCATATATATATTAGTACTAGTATAGTTAAAGTGTTAAAATTGTTGTTAGAGTCTTTCTTTGCGTCAATATCATCTAAACACTCACTTATCAGTTATTATTACTTATTTGACATTGTGAGAGCTCAGATATATTTAAATTAAAAAATCTTCATCTTATCAGCTCAAATACGTCCCCACCGAGGGGCTCGAGCCTACCCTGAATTAGGGCGATCGGGCCTTAGGCGACCACGTGGGCCCAGTGCGGGTCGGTCGACTTCACACACAACCTTCGAGTTTCTCCGCAGGCGTGTGCAGGTTTCCTCACGATGATTTCCTTCACCGCAAGAGCGTCGGATAAACGTACATATGAAATCTAAATTCGAAAACACATTGGTACGTGGCAGAATTCGAACCAAGGCCTCCCGGATAAAAGGTAGCGGCCGTAGCCGTCGTCCATGTATGAAAATAAAAAGTGCTTACATCAACTCTAACACTTCTGTTGTATACATAGATGTTTATTTTTAATTTTAATGCTTATCATTACTTGGCCATATAAAGTGCTCTCCTACTTCTGATGCGGACTGTCCAAAGAGTTGTTTTTTTTGTAACAGGAAAGTAGGAATAAAACGAATCCATTTATGAGCATTGAAGCATTCATGACGGTTCACCTCTCTGGTCAGCAAAAGAGAAAGCAATGTCGAAGTGTACTCGTCACGAATCGGCTTCTGTGGCCACGTAAGGAGGTGTTTCCAAGATGCTGTTTGGACATTCTTAATAGACTGAACATTCTTCAGCCGCCTTCGTGGCGTAATGGTTAAGTCCAATAGCTTCACAATATGATTTCACGGATTCGATTTCCGAGCATTGATGTGTTCCGGTTTGAAGATAAGATAGCGAGCTCTTCATTGCTTTGGGAATCTTGGAAAGCCCACTTCTATCTTTGGCATCATTGTCACTTACCATCAGGTGAGATGATGCCAAGGGCTTACCAATTGTGGATAAAAAAAGACAAAGAGGCCCTCATGATGACGCTGTTAATTGAATTCGATGCAGCTAGATTTTAATCTAATTTGATTAAGTTTGTCATACTACGTAGGTACTAGATGTGGTTGTATACTCTTTATTCTTATCTGACTCGATTTTTCCCTTACCCCTGCTGAGAAATAACGCCAATTTTGCTGAATTTATGATGAACTAATCGTGCGTTATTCGCGTCGCGAGCTGAAATCAGGCTTCGTCACAAACAAGTGACAACCTTAAGCAATTTGAACAAATGCGTTGTGTTGGTTTCCGTTGTGATTACAATTTGATCGATGCAGTGTTAAAAAAGTTATGAGCAGAAAAAAATAGCAAGTTCTCAGTTATTAATGTTTAAAAGCAGCTAAGTCGAGTCTCGGTGTCCTACGCGTGTTAACTATTTGCTAACCTTTAGCATTTTATTACTCAAAGTCAAAGCGTACCTTATTAATATTATCTTTGTTAGCTAGTTTAAAGAGCGTCGATGGCTCAACCGGTAATGACTATGTCCTCCTAACCAGAGGTCCCAGGTTCAAATCCGAAAGGCCAATGTACACCAATGAGTTTTTCGAAACTTACGTACATAATTATAATGACCAATTCCTTTAACGGCGAAGGAAAAATATCGTAAAGAAACCTGCACATCTGATTCCAGGTGTGTATGAAGGTCGCATTGCACACGTCCGTAGGTGTCCGTAGGTGCATCACCGCGGGTGATGCTAAGTGCAACACCAGTCAACCGCCGTCTATCCCTTGGATAGCACGGTTAATTGTGCCACACGATAAGAGAAAGATTATCTTTGTAAAAGCTTCGGGTACGTTACAATGTTACGTGTAAAATAAACTACGATGTGGACGTTGGGGCAACAAACACACGGCCAATCCAGCACAAGAGGACATTGTGATAGCATTTAACATTATCTGAAATTAGTGAAAAACTGTTGCCTAAAAAACTATTTCATTTTAGTATAATTCTTTAAGGGATCCATTGATTACGAAACGATCTTTAGTGTCGATTGAATCGACTCTAGAAATTAGACATTATTTTTAGCATGTCACTTATCCTGTTCCGCCTTACTGACATGACATGTGAATTGAGAACAAATACGAGGCTGAAAGACGCAACGCGCGGAAATAATAAAATGCTCGCTAATACACACACACACCCACACGCACGCGCACGCACGCACACACATGCAGACGCACAATAAATAAACGGCACACAGTTCTGTCTGAGTCTGAGATGCTACATTTGTTTTATTTTTAGACTCGTAGCTTAGCAAGTTTTTGTACTTTTTCACTTTACTTCATATCTGTAAGATCTATTTTTAAATTATCACGCTTTTATTAGCTTCACCTGTATGTTTGTATGCAACCGACTCCTTTGGACTCGATTTTGACCCACTTTGAACGGACAGATTTAATTGAAACTTTGTAGACTTATCAGGAATCAGCGACAATATAATAATTTCATAAGTTTGAACTAAAAAATAAAAATAATTAGAGTTAAAAAAAACTAAAAAACACGCTTTTAAAGTACATCAGACTAAAAAGTAAAAAATAATTCTTAATATAAGTTGAAAATAATAAGAAAAATATGGCACAGAGCGCCCCACGCTTTTTCACTAGAATTATTTTTTACTTTTTAGTCTGATGTACTTTAAAAGCGTGTTTTTTTAGTTTTTTTAAACTCTATTTATTCATTTGATGTTTTGTATTTCATACGTTAAGGAACGTTACATTGTTCTTTCTTCCGGAGGTGGGCGTTAGTAACTGCGACACAGTCCTCGACTAATGCAGTTTCTATCGTTCATGTGATGATGGCGATTGATGATGGCAGGATGATAAGGATGATAGCGATGGTGATGGCGATTGACGATGTCGATTGATGATGGCGATTGATGATGGCGATTGATGATGGCGAATGATGATGGTGATTGATGATGATGATGAACTTTCTTAGTGTTAATTTATTACAAAAACATCCCGCGCCCCAAGGACTATATGGTACTGGTAAATATTGCATAAATAAAAAATTAAAAAATAATTATAATTGCATAAGTTGATAAAAAATGCTATGCAATAGCTTTACCGCGGCAGTCCCCGAGTGCCACACGTTTTTTTTTAAATTTATTATGGGTAATGTGCTGGAGATCTTTCGATCCGCTACAGTATAATTAAACCGTCAATCTAGAAAGAGATCAACATGTCGTGCTCTGGAATGACCGCATTGTGTTGGTGCCTTTGAGTGCGTCAGTTCAGGGGCGGAGAACCCAACACCTCGCCAGTTTCGACGCTATCACCATCTCACATCAAAAACCTATAATTTCCCTGAGGGCGGCCCGTATTAAACTATATGACACCGACAATGATTGAGAGGTTTTGTTCACAGATAAACATACAGTGGCTACGGAATAGTTTAAAATTTTAGTTAAAAATTAACGAGCGACAGTGGATTTATGACAACACAGTACCAACCATTTATTTTTATAACAGCTCGCTACTCGTTCTATTCTTCCTTTTGCATCTTACCTATGCAAGGAACCGAATTCTGACTATCTTCTCTACTTTGTCTGATCTTCTGCTTCTTACAGCCAGCCAGCAGCGCTTCCTGGAACTGCCGCCTCAGCAATGTGTCTAAAACTACTAACCAGTTTTTTTTTCGCAGTGGTCTGGCAAGAGTGGGAGGTGCGAGTGACGTCTACGTCAGCGGAAGCGGGGGGCCCTGCGCTGCTGACGTGCACGGCCCCAGCGTCGCTGCGAGAGCACGCGTCTGTCGTCGCCTGGTACAAGGACGATGCTGTGCTACCGGCCAGCGAGCACCTTTGTAAGTAGCCTGAGCCACAGTATAATAAAGAGTACTACGTACAGTATGGTCACTCCCTGCCTCCCGTTGAAAGTGCCGCCCATCCCCGCTCGTTAGCTCCCAGGTATCGGCTAGTACGTCTTATCTCACTCACACAAGCATGGTACGCGTTCACCTACACGAGCTTAGACTGTGTGCGTAGGAACGCGTTTGTTTCGTACATTTGATCGCCAGTGACCGAGGTGTGCCTGAGCTGTAAATGACGTTAGCATAGGCAGAGACCCTGCGTGGATAGCTTGCGCGGCCCCAGCTTAGCTGCAAGAGCATGTGTCTCTCGTCGCGTGGTATTAGGGCGAAGCTATGTTACCGGTGTTTGTTAGTAGTTTTAGATGAGCGTGACGCCTGGAAGACTCTGTTTGTTCTGCCGATCAACAAACACCTTTATAAACTCCAGACTTCCAGTCCCAGTTCAAGTATCTGACAAAACTGAAAAGTATAGGCGTGATGCCCACATCAGGCAAGAAGAGGTCCTAAAAAAATCATTGTTATAATTTCCTTATAAAGAATCTTGGTAAACATAACTGTAAAAGAAAGTTTAGTGGATATTAAAATATATTTATTACACATGCAAAGTTTAATTAAATGTTATCCTATTCGTTGTTTTAAAATGCGCTCGTATATAAGCAGGCTGAGAGAAAAAACTGTATTTCCCAACTCGGCCGTGCGAGAACTCCGCAGCAATAACAGCACCTCGCCGTATAAGTTCTGTTTTCATTGCGAAGTGCTGCGCAAACAGTTCTCTTGACACGTTTATTTTAAAACTACGTTGCTCAAAAATGGAAAAGTGCTCTTGTGCATTATGAGATAGGTAATTTTACTGCATTTTCTAGAATCTAAAGTCTAAATGAAAACGGTAAAGTTAGCGTTTCCACAATTTATTTTGAACGCTTGATTTATTGTTGCGTTTACTTGTACAACTTGAAATAATTTTAACAGCCACGCTGTGTATATTTATTAATTATTCGCGTCGTCGTCTGTTATAGACGAATCAACAATAAACATTACGCTTTTAAGGCGTAGGCCAGCATTGGTACTAAAATCGGATTGATTTTGGAAGAAAATTGAAAACAAAAACTGCCATTTAACTAAGGCCCGATCACCATAATTCAGGGAAGGCTCGAGCCCCTCGGTGGGGAGACGTATATGAGCTGATATGATGATGATGATATGATGAATTATCACAGAAACTCTTTATTTCAAAATTTGATTTATTGAACCATTGTTTTAGCCGCTAGGGAAAGCATGAGAGATTAACTCATAGCATTTTCACAGCTAGAGCACAGATCCTCATATAATCTCAGTCAGTCTTTTGATGTATAGGGAACATTCGGGAACATTAGGCCATCATTACTAGATACACGGGGGCCAAGGCCTAATTGGTGAAGGATTTAGGGCTAGTGTCGAATCGAACCCTACCGTTAATGTCGTAGGAGCCCAATATCGATGAAGAGCCGCAAATCGATGGACAGGGTAGCCGTTTGGCGCACGTTTACTTGAGGTCAAAAACAATAATTTTAAAGCGCAGAAATGTTTCTCATAAGAAGAGGTCATTTTTTGAAGTGAAAATTTCTTTAGGCGCGTTGGGCATTTTTTGAGGTGGTAAAAACTCGCGACACTGTTACCGTTACATGTTACCTTTACCGCCACCAGGAACACTCGGGGGTCCAAACTTATAAAACTGTAAAAAGTTTTTACTTCTGTCGACACTCCCGGTATGGTTTGTTTTTGTCTTTTAAATTATATCTCCTAATATGATAAGTAATATCCTCGTAACCTCATGAAAGCAATTTTGAAAATACTTACATATATTTTTTTGTAATGTTTCATTTCAATGTGAGACAGTTCCTTCCTTAGAGTGCTCGTGCTGTGAGCGTTTTGCCGCCCTCGGAAAACAATGTATATTTTTTTATTTATAATGTTCCATTTCAATGTGAGACAGTTCCTTCCTTAGAGTGCTCGTGCTGTGAGCGTTTTGCCGCCCTCGGCAAACAATATATATTTTTTTTAATAATTTTCCATTTCAATGTGAGACAGTTCCTTCCTTAGAGTGCTCGTGCTGTGAGCGTTTTGCCGCCCTCGGCAAACAATGTATATTTTTTTATAAACTATGCAACCTTGGCGAACCAAAGACAAGCTTCCCAGTAGCTACCCCTACATCCTTCACTAACCTGTATCATAAGTTGGAAGAAAATAAAGTGCGACTGTGAACGCAAAAAGAAAGCATTTTATCTTGCCAGGACCAAAAATACTTGCAACCGTGTAAGGAGCACTGTGTGTATATTTTCAGGACTTTTGGCTGCAATGTATGCCGAAAATAATTGAAATATGTAAATTAGCTACTAAATGTGAATAAATCTGATTTATTTCAAAATACGACAATCCATCTCGTTTAACTACCAGATACGCTAAATCTAGCACGTTTATGGTATAGCGTCCCCACTTACCTACCCTTGGGCATACAGTGAGGGCCGCTATTTCTGCCAACACCATAAGGTGAAGACATGGACCAGTTACGGTAGGTCTTGCCGCCAAGACGCTTGTCCCGGTACTCTGCAAGGCGAGTGCCTCGTGGAAGAGAACCACTACCTAATGTCCAGGTAGGTCCCGGAGCTGTAGGCGCGTTCACCTTCCGGGGCTTTCGCTGCTGGCGGTTCAATCTTCGCTCGGGACAAAATACGATAATCTGAAAGACGTTAAACATATGCATATACACCTATTTCTATCATACTATCTATTAAATTACAAAATAACATAAATATGTATGTACCCCAGGTACAAAAAGATGGTAATAAATTAAGAAATTTTCCTAAAATACTTTCAAAGTGTTATATTTATTTATAAAATATTACTTAAATAAATTTTACTGTTTTGTCTATTTTATGATTTACTTTTATTCTTGTAGAAACATAAGATTTTTTACCAATGTGTTAAAAAAAATTAATTCGTAGTCTTAAAAAAATAAATGTATTATGTAAAAAAATGTTTTTACAGTTAGTAATGTATGATTTATTTCACAAATTCAACTGCACGTCTTAAGTTGGTAGACTGTTACTCTTTAACTAAGAAAGTCTGTTTGCAGTTGATAGTTTTCCATTGATTACTTTATGTCCTACTATTTACTTGCAGTTAAGCTCGTAGATAGGGGAGACGCACTTCACTCTAATAAAAAAATTCACTTTAAAGATTAATATTCCGCTAAAGGAACCCTGAGTCAGTAGTTTTGAAGGACCTATTTAAAGAAACTCCACACAATAGCATACGTCAATTTAAAAAATTACTCCCTCTACATGTAAGGGAGATATGCAAAAAAAAATTATTTCTACATTTTGTTTAACCACTTTATGCCAAATTACAGCTTTCTAGTGCCATATTCTCTGAGCTATACCGTGAACAGACGAACAGACAGACATGGCTAAACTATAAGGGTTCCTTGTTAAAACAGCACAGTATATACACACAAATACTATTTTTTTAGGAACTTTTTCATTTTTTAATAATGATTTTTTAAAATAATTCTTAACTCCTTAGGGAAATTATTAATTAATATCTATATATAAATATATCTATATATCTATATATTAATTTAAACGGCTATCCTGAGTATTGATTTGCGGGTTTTTTTTGTGTACACCTAGTAGGTACTATTAGTTTTCAAGCTACCCGTAAGGCCTCTGAGACGGCTTAATTGCACAAATTAGAACCTTCATTATGGTATTCATTCAAATAGCACAACAAAACATTGACTTTTCCGCAGCCGACTCCACTCTGCTACTCGACGAGGGCTGGAAGTTGTTGGTGCGCGTGGTGCAGCCCGAGGATGCACGTGCTCAGTACGCGTGCTCCGTGCTCGACGCGCTCACTGGTGAGCGCCGCCGCAGCGCCGCCGTCAGCATTGACGTCACTCGTGAGTACTGTTGCCCTTGATCATCTACCTCATTGGCATTTGCGGCGCCAGCTCTTCATCGATGTCATATGCTTTTGCTCCTATAGCTCATTAGCGACTGACGCCACTTGTAAGTTTTTCCATAGCTAGTAACGTGCTTCTGTCTTGTCTAGTTCAGCTTAGGGCGTTACTGCAGCGCCACAGATTACTAATTAGTTACTAGCAGCGCTTCTTCCAGGATTAACGTTGCTCGTGAGTTTTTCTACAGCTATTTATATGCTTCACTCGTCTCGTTCACCGGATCTTTTTAACGCCACCATTAAGATTTGCGTCACTCGTTAGAGCAGCTCTTAAAGGCTTGCTCAATGCCTTTACAAGGACGATGCTGTGCTACCGACCAGCAGCTGGTAGCCAGGCTGTAAGTCACTTGCAAGTGATGTATAATAAGAACCTGAAGTGTACGTGTGGTGCGGTCCCTCAAATGATGGACCACCTCATATCGTTACCTTCTTGCCCTGTCACCTGCAAGTGGGAGGATTAATGCAGGCCACTGACAAGGCAATTTGCGTGGCTTGGTTTTGGGATGGGACTGTCTGAGTTTGCCGTCGACTCGAAAAGAAGAAGAAGACTTGCATGTTCCTTTTGTATTGGTTAATAATACATTGATGATAAGCTTTTTTTATTATATCAGCTTATATACGTCCCCACCGAGGGGCTCGAGCCTACCCTGAATCAGGGCGATTAGGCCTTAGTCGAACACGCGGGCCCAGTGCGGGTTGGTCGACTTCACACACAACCTTCGAGTTTCTTCGCAGGCGTGTGCAGGTTTCCTCACGATGTTTTCCTTCCCCGTTAAAGCAATCGGTAATTTAATGTACGTAAGTTTTTGAAAAACTCATTGGTACATTGGCCGTCCATATTTGAACCCGGTACCTCTGGTTAGATGGACCGATTCGTTACCGGTTGAGCCACCGACGCTTTTTTTTAGTCGTAACCGGTTGAGCCACCGACGCTTTTTGATGATAAGCTTATCATATCTCAAAGTGGAAATTCCAGGCTAGTGACGACGACATATTACAGTGAACAGATTTTTTGTTTTTTTATGATAATTAATTTAGGTGTAAGTGGTGCAGACTCATTAGGTGGTGCTTCTACTTGTCCTAACTAAACAAATTTCCCCGTGAGATCCATAGTCGTCACAAAAAACAATTTAACTCTTCATACTGCTATGCTGTATGGCCAATTTCGTAAAAAAACTTTTTTTAGTTCCTTGGGTCAGTTGATCCAGTTAAAGGATCCAATACCATTTTTTGTATACTCTTCATTCTGAACAACCACTAACACCATAAAATGTTCCAGCTATGAGCCTCGCGGTGGCTCCACGCGGCATCGTGCACGGGGTGTGGGAGGCGGCGGTGCGGCGCGGGGGGGACATCGTGCTGCCCTGCCTGGTGCACGCCAGCCAGCCCGCCACCATCACGTATGTACCCAATACCTCTAGGTATAGACTCCGCTTCTTTTTACAAAAAAATGTGTGCGTAAATAATATTGACGTAGGTTACACCTTACTAGAAATGGCATGTCCTTTAATGTGCAAAAAAGTGAGGCAAAAACTACCTATGTGTGCGTACCTAAAGTTTTTTTATGGAATTATTATGAAAAATATATATATTTTTTTATTTATTTTATTTGGTACATACCAATGCAGTTTGTTAAAACAAATTCTTAAGAATTACCTAATATATACAGTAGATGGTCTTATTGCTAAGAGCAATCTCTTCCAGACAGACAACCTTAAAAATACTGAATAAATACTGGTGGAATGAGACATTCAAACGTTTATTTCGCCAGAGACAGCAGTGTTGTGAGCTTCTCACAGTGTGACGTACAGTTTGTTAAAACAAATTCTTAAGGTTAATCAGATATTTACAGTAGACGGTCTTATTGCTAAGAGATTTTGACGAGAGATTTGTTTACGTGAGATTCGTTTAGTTCGGCGGATATTACCGAAAATTTATAGCGGATAAAAATATTAATAATAACGCATAAGAGATAAGATCCGTCTAACGACAATACAAAACTATAATTGTATCACATCAATAACTATTTTAGCAGTAAAATAATGATTCGCCATTGTGAGCAATAATGTTAGTATGGTCAATGCCTATGAGGATGAGAGAAGACCGCGGGTATTTTATTACGCATGGTCCCGTCAAGGAACTACGAGAGGGACAGGTAACAAACAGAATAATCAACCTGTTGTTACTGCCAGAATAGCACAGTAAAGCATGTGTATACGTGTATTGGAAAAATATGCTGTTGGGGTATTTTACAGATCACAATTGATGCATTACATGCACATTATGTGAGGCCTAGCAAGCACGACCCGAGATGCGATCACATCAATGCCTATTCTGATTTGCGGAAATGTTCGTTCTTGCTAGGTCGCTACACTCCCAATGTGTGAATAGAAGGGTTTGCGACTTACGATTTATATATATATTGGCCTATCTTCTTAATATATATAAATCTCGTGTCACAATGTTTGTCCTCAATGGACTCCTAAACCACTTAACCGATTATAATAAAATTCGCACACCATGTGCAGTTCGATCCAACTTGAGAGATAGGATAGGGTAGGGTAGTGTAGGGTAGGGTAGTGTAGGGTAGGGTAGGGTAGGGTAGGGTAGTGTAGTGTAGGGTAGTGTAGAGTAGTGTAGGGTAGGGTAGTGTAGTGTAGTGTATGTAGGGTAGGGTAGGGTAGTGTAGGGTAGTGTAGGGTAGTGTAGGGTAGTGTAGGGTAGTGTAGGGTAGTGTAGGGTAGTGTAGTGTAGGGTAGTGTAGGGTAGGGCAGGGCAGTGTAATGTAATGTAAGGCGGTACGAAGTTCGCCGGGACAGCTAGTATATATATATAACAGTACTCGAACCGAGAGAAGCAATTCAGAATTATGTCTGAGAACAGAAGAAATCGAAGATTTCAACTAAATCCGATAACTAGATGCCGACTTTAGGAGCTGCAGCCCGGATAGATACTAAAATACATAAAATACATTTTTCTTCAAATCTTATCCTTTATCACAAAAATCCAACCTGCGCTTCACTATACTCCAGCACTACATTATCGCCAAATTGCTTGACAATTACCTATTTATTGATTGCACTGTATACTATACTTTATTTGCACTGTTCTCAATAAATATTTAACAAATTGAGTAGATCCCATAAAAACATAATTATAAGTAAAGTTGGTTGACAAGACTCACAAGTTCATAATCTGTTAAAAAGTTATGAGATCTCTAGTAGACTCGAACCCCTAGCTGAGCTCTGATTTGTGCTGCGCTAGCCTAGAAGGCCTGCTCGACGTCCAAAGTATAAAGCTCTCAGTCCTCTTGAATGTACCACATTTATAACAATAAATAACAAATAACTATCCCTCTAAGCCCTCACTCTACCAACTCTACATCTTGGTAAAAAAGTTATGGCTTGGCCGTTTCGTAATTGTCGCACAAACTATTTCTTATTGACTTAAGTTTTACATGCCAATAGTTCCACGAAAATTAAACAGCCAAACCATACTTTTTTATCAAGATTTAGAGTTTGTAGAGTCGGGGCTTATTAGTTAGCTAATTAATTAATAACTTAATTAGTTATTTATTGTTATAAATCTGGTTTCAAAAACAAATAATGCAATTACGGAAACAAAAAATAACGACTACAAAACAAACTTCTTTTTTAATTTTTGGGAGACAGAAATAAGTATAGAAGTGAAATCGAACCCAATATATATATTTTTTAAAAAACGTAATGACCAAGTTCTTCATTTTGTTATAATTTCCTTATTTTTGGCAGTTGAATTTTATATGAAGCCATTTTGGAAGTTATGTCATATAAGATTTATCTCCGATAGGCAGAATATTTTTTTAAATATTACGAGTATGTATTTCTTTTTTACTCTACTGCGCCAGAAAGAGAGTTGTGTTTTTCGAGTAAAAGTACGTATATAGTTATAGAATTGACTGCGGTACCGTTACATTGTCATAATAATTACATCCGCTTGTGGCTTCAGCTTCCTTGGCTCACTGTGATGAACTTGTATGATCACTAGAATTGACTGCGGTACCGTTACATTGTCATAATAATTACATCCGCTTGTGGCTTCATCTTCCTTGGCTCACTGTGATGAACTTGTATGATCACTAGAATTGACTGCGGTACCGTTACATTGTCATAATAATTACATCCGCTTGTGGCTTCATCTTCCTTGGCTCACTGTGATGAACTTGTATGATCACTAGAATTGACTGCGGTACCGTTACATTGTCATAATAATTACATCCGCTTGTGGCTTCATCTTCCTTGGCTCACTGTGATGAACTTGTATGATCACTAGAATTGACTGCGGTACCGTTACATTGTCATAATAATTACATCCGCTTGTGGCTTCAGCTTCCTTGGCTCACTGTGATGAACTTGTATGATCACTAGAATTGACTGCGGTACCGTTACATTGTCATAATAATTACATCCGCTTGTGGCTTCATCTTCCTTGGCTCACTGTGATGAACTTGTATGATCACTAGAATTGACTGCGGTACCGTTACATTGTCATAATAATTACATCCGCTTGTGGCTTCAGCCTCGTCTGCTCATTTTGATGAACTCGTATGATCTCTAGAATTGACTGCGGTACCGTTACATTGTCATAATAAATACATCCCCTTGTGGCTTCATCTTCCTTGGCTCACTGTGATGAACTTGTATGATCACTAGAATTGACTGCGGTACCGTTACATTGTCATAATAATTACATCCGCTTGTGGCTTCATCTTCCTTGGCTCACTGTGATGAACTTGTATGATCACTAGAATTGACTGCGGTACCGTTACATTGTCATAATAATTACATCCGCTTGTGGCTTCAGCTTCGTCGGCCCATTTTGATGAACTTGTATGATCACTAGAATTGACTGCGGTACCGTTACATTGTCATAATAATTACATCCGCTTGTGGCTTCATCTTCCTTGGCTCACTGTGATGAACTTGTATGATCACTAGAATTGACTGCGGTACCGTTACATTGTCATAATAATTACATCCGCTTGTGGCTTCATCTTCCTTGGCTCACTGTGATGAACTTGTATGATCACTAGAATTGACTGCGGTACCGTTACATTGTCATAATAATTACATCCGCTTGTGGCTTCATCTTCCTTGGCTCACTGTGATGAACTTGTATGATCACTAGAATTGACTGCGGTACCGTTACATTGTCATAATAATTACATCCGCTTGTGGCTTCAGCTTCCTTGGCTCACTGTGATGAACTTGTATGATCACTAGAATTGACTGCGGTACCGTTACATTGTCATAATAATTACATCCGCTTGTGGCTTCATCTTCCTTGGCTCACTGTGATGAACTTGTATGATCACTAGAATTGACTGCGGTACCGTTACATTGTCATAATAATTACATCCGCTTGTGGCTTCAGCCTCGTCTGCTCATTTTGATGAACTTGTATGATCTCTAGAATTGACTGCGGTACCGTTACATTGTCATAATAATTACATCCGCTTGTGGCTTCATCTTCCTTGGCTCACTGTGATGAACTTGTATGATCACTAGAATTGACTGCGGTACCGTTACATTGTCATAATAATTACATCCGCTTGTGGCTTCATCTTCCTTGGCTCACTGTGATGAACTTGTATGATCACTAGAATTGACTGCGGTACCGTTACATTGTCATAATAATTACATCCGCTTGTGGCTTCAGCTTCGTCGGCCCATTTTGATGAACTTGTATGATCACTAGAATTGACTGCGGTACCGTTACATTGTCATAATAATTACATCCGCTTGTGGCTTCATCTTCCTTGGCTCACTGTGATGAACTTGTATGATCACTAGAATTGACTGCGGTACCGTTACATTGTCATAATAATTACATCCGCTTGTGGCTTCATCTTCCTTGGCTCACTGTGATGAACTTGTATGATCACTAGAATTGACTGCGGTACCGTTACATTGTCATAATAATTACATCCGCTTGTGGCTTCATGTTCCTTGGCTCACTGTGATGAACTTGTATGATCACTAGAATTGACTGCGGTACCGTTACATTGTCATAATAATTACATCCGCTTGTGGCTTCATCTTCCTTGGCTCACTGTGATGAACTTGTATGATCACTAGAATTGACTGCGGTACCGTTACATTGTCATAATAATTACATCCGCTTGTGGCTTCATCTTCCTTGGCTCACTGTGATGAACTTGTATGATCACTAGAATTGACTGCGGTACCGTTACATTGTCATAATAATTACATCCGCTTGTGGCTTCATCTTCCTTGGCTCACTGTGATGAACTTGTATGATCACTAGAATTGACTGCGGTACCGTTACATTGTCATAATAATTACATCCGCTTGTGGCTTCAGCTTCCTTGGCTCACTGTGATGAACTTGTATGATCACTAGAATTGACTGCGGTACCGTTACATTGTCATAATAATTACATCCGCTTGTGGCTTCATCTTCCTTGGCTCACTGTGATGAACTTGTATGATCACTAGAATTGACTGCGGTACCGTTACATTGTCATAATAATTACATCCGCTTGTGGCTTCAGCTTCCTTGGCTCACTGTGATGAACTTGTATGATCACTAGAATTGACTGCGGTATCGCCACTTTGTCATAATAATTACATCCGCCTGTGACTTCAGCCTCGTCTGCTCATTTTGATGAACTGGTATGATCACTAGAATTGACTGCGGTATCGCCACTTTGTCATAATAATTACATCCGCCTGTGACTTCAGCTTCGTCGGCTCATTGTGATGAACTGGTATGATCACTAGAATTGACTGCGGTATCGCCACTTTGTCATAATAATTACATCCGCCTGTGACTTCAGCTTCGTCGGCTCATTGTGATGAACTGGTATGATCACTAGAATTGACTGCGGTATCACCACTTTGTCATAATAATTACATCCGCCTGTGACTTCAGCTTCGTCGGCTCATTGTGATGAACTGGTATGATCACTAGAATTGACTGCGGTATCGCCACTTTGTCATAATAATTACATCCGTCTGTAGCTTCAGCTTCGTCGGCTCATTGTGATGAACTGGTATGATCACTAGAATTGACTGCGGTATCGCCACTTTGTCATAATAATTACATCCGCCTGTGACTTAAGCTTCGTCGGCTCATGGTTATGAACTGGTATGATCACTAGAATTGACTGCGGTATCGCCACTTTGTCATAATAATTACATCCGCCTGTGACTTCAGCTTCGTCGGCTCATTGGATGAATATTAAGGAGCTCATTTTATTTTGGTTGAAGCCCTTGAACTACAGTGACACTGAAAACCTTTTCGATATAATAGCATAAAACACATCCACGCACAGGCTCACGTACACACACACACGCACAGGCTCACGTTCACACACACACACATACACACACACACATAGACACACACGCATATCTTCGAAAAAACTATTTCTTGTTCTTTAAGTTAAGATATATATGTATATATGTCGGAGCGTCATTGAAAACACGACCAATACCAGCTCGAGATAAGTTTACATAGTTACACTTTGTTTGGATCAAACGTCAGGTATTAGTACCTGGGTGAAACCGGTGGTGGCGTGACGATCGCTTGTACTCGTGAGACGATCGTTTGTGGTAGCAAAGATGATGTATTAACGGAAGGCTGTTTGTGCTGCCACACTGAGTTGAGAATTTATTAGATCTGTGGAGAAGCCAGATTAGCTGGACGTCAGTCTCGGAGCGGACACTTTTTGACGGAGCGTCGAGCAGAACACAAGTAGTGGTGATCTGTGAGCAAAATGGACGTGTCACGCTATCGCTGGGATCACCGCGTTTGCATCCATTGTTATCCAAGGCATCCTGTACAATTTCGATTACCAAATGATCAAGACTATTGAAGAAGGACCTCTGTGATATAGCTGCATTGTTATTTCGACACCTACAACCGAAATAGTTAAGGAGTGAACCACGAGGCCATCCATAACCTAACCAACACCTTTGACATATATATTATTTAATCCGGTTTTTTTTTATTTATTTTGCTTTTGTAACTAACCTAACTTAAGAGTATCTACTCGTAACTAAAGTTACAATAGAAAGTTAAAAGTTGTAATTTACAGCAGGGGAGTCATTAACTCCTGAAATACAGGTTTCTACCTAGTTTAGGAGTTAAGGTTCACAGTTTTTGTAATCTTTCTCTTGTACAATAAAGATTTTTATTATTATTATTATTCACAAATATAAAATTAGAGCCTCTCTGCTCACTTGGCACGAGGCGAAGTGGCAGGAGCACCTCCAGCGGAAGCACAGTCGGCTGGAGTTCAGTGCGACGGGGAGAGAAAGCGTCGAACTATCCGGGCATTGTCGAGGAGGACTGCTTTCTGCATTGCTGCAATTATTGGTCTGCCTCGGAGTTCCAGCCGCCTTAGGTGACGTTCAAGGTCGGCTGGAATTAGTCCGTATACGGATAGGACTACGGGGATGATTTCAGTGGATTCCACTTGCCACATATCGGTAATCTCGTGCGCCAGGTCCAAGTACTTGGTCCTTTTTTCGGCATCAGCCTGCACGAGGTTTTCGTCGTATGGGATAGTTATATCCACCAAAAACACCCTTGACTGCGCCCGATCCATCAACACGATATCAGGCTTATTCGAAGGAATAGTCCTGTCCGTGATGATGGGTCGGTCCCAGTAGAGCTTGGCGCGGTCGTTCTCGAGAACCGGCTCCGGCGTGTATTTGTAATAAGGCAACCGCCGAGATATGAGGCCATACTTTAGAGCGATCTCTTGGTGTAGGATCCTGGCTGCTTGGTTGTGCCTGTGCAAATACTCAGTGTTGGCAAGCATAGAACAACCGGAGGTTATATGACGCATTATTATGACGTTATTATTATTATTATTATTGTGATGAACTGGTATGATCACTAGAATTGACTGCGGTATCGCCACTTTGTCATAATAATTACATCCGCCTGTGACTTAAGCTTCGTCGGCTCATTGTGATGAACTGGTATGATCACTAGAAATGACTGCGGTATCGCCACTTTGTCATAATAATTACATCCGCTTGTGGCTTCAACCTCGTCGGCTCATTTTGATGAACTGTTATGATCACTAGAATTGACTGCGGTACCGTTACATTGTCATAATAATTACATCTGCTTGTGGCTTCAGCCTCGTCTGCTCATTTTGATGAACTGGTATGATCACTAGAATTGACTGCGGTACCGTTACATTGTCATAATAATTACATCTGCTTGTGGCTTCAGCCTCGTCTGCTCAATTTGATGAACTGGTATGATCACTAGAATTGACTGCGGTATCGCCACTTTGTCATAATAATTACATCCGCTTGTGGCTTCAGCCTCGTCTGCTCATTTTGATGAACTGGTATGATCACTAGAATTGACTACGGTATCACCACTTTGTCATAATAATTACATCCGCCTGTGACTTCAGCTTCGTCGGCTCATTGTGATGAACTGGTATGATCACTAGAATTGACTGCGGTATCGCCACTTTGTCATTATAATTACATCCGCCTGTAGCTTCAGCTTCGTCGGCTCATTGTGATGAACTGGTATGATCACTAGAATTGACTGCGGTATCGCCACTTTGTCATAATAATTACATCCGCCTGTGACTTCAGCCTCGTCTGCTCATTTTGATGAACTGGTATGATCACTAGAATTGACTGCGGTATCGCCACTTTGTCATAATAATTAAATCCGCCTGTAGCTTCAGCTTCGTCGGCTCATTGTGATGAACTGGTATGATCACTAGAATTGACTGCGGTATCGCCACTTTGTCATAATAATTACATCCGTCTGTAGCTTCAGCTTCGTCGGCTCATTGTGATGAACTGGTATGATCACTAGAATTGATTGCGGTATCGCCAATTTGTCATAATAATTACATCCGCCTGTGACTTAAGCTTCGTCGGCTCATTGTTATGAACTGGTATGATCACTAGAATTGACTGCGGTATCGCCACATTGTCATAATAATTACATCTGCTTGTGGCTTCAGCCTCGTCTGCTCATTTTGATGAACTGGTATGATCACTAGAATTGACTGCGGTATCGCCACTTTGTCATAATAATTACATCCGCCTGTGACTTCAGCTTCGTCGGCTCATTGGATGAATATTAAGGAGCTCATTTTATTTTGGTTGAAGCCCTTGAACTACAGTGACACTGAAAACCTTTTCGATATAATAGCATAAAACACATGCACGCACAGGCTCACGTACACACACACACGCACAGGCTCACGTTCACACACACACACACATACACACACACACACACATAGACACACACGCATATCTTCGAAAAAACTATTTCTTGTTCTTTAAGTTAAGATATATATGTATATATATTATTTAATCCGGTTTTTTTTAAATTTATTTTGCTTTTGTAACTAACCTAACTTAAGAGTATCTACTCGTAACTAAAGTTACAATAGAAAGTTAAAAGTTGTAATTTACAGCAGGGGAGTCATTAACTCCTGAAATACAGGTTTCTACCTAGTTTAGGAGTTAAGGTTCACAGTTTTTGTAATCTTTCTCTTGTACAATAAAGATTTTTATTATTATTATTATTATTATTATTGTGATGAACTGGTATGATCACTAGAATTGACTGCGGTATCGCCACTTTGTCATAATAATTACATCAGCCTGTGACTTAAGCTTCGTCGGCTCATTGTGATGAACTGGTATGATCACTAGAATTGACTGCGGTATCGCCACTTTGTCATAATAATTACATCCGCTTGTGGCTTCAACCTCGTCGGCTCATTTTGATGAACTGTTATGATGACTAGAATTGACTGCGGTACCGTTACATTGTCATAATAATTACATCTGCTTGTGGCTTCAGCCTCGTCTGCTCATTTTGATGAACTGGTATGATCACTAGAATTGACTGCGGTACCGTTACATTGTCATAATAATTACATCTGCTTGTGGCTTCAGCCTCGTCTGCTCATTTTGATGAACTGGTATGATCACTAGAATTGACTGCGGTATCGCCACTTTGTCATAATAATTACATCCGCTTGTGGCTTCAGCCTCGTCTGCTCATTTTGATGAACTGGTATGATCACTAGAATTGACTACGGTATCACCACTTTGTCATAATAATTACATCCGCCTGTGACTTCAGCTTCGTCGGCTCATTGTGATGAACTGGTATGATCACTAGAATTGACTGCGGTATCGCCACTTTGTCATTATAATTACATCCGCCTGTAGCTTCAGCTTCGTCGGCTCATTGTGATGAACTGGTATGATCACTAGAATTGACTGCGGTATCGCCACTTTGTCATAATAATTACATCCGCCTGTGACTTCAGCTTCGTCTGCTCATTTTGATGAACTGGTATGATCACTAGAATTGACTACGGTATCACCACTTTGTCATAATAATTACATCCGCCTGTGACTTCAGCTTCGTCGGCTCATTGTGATGAACTGGTATGATCACTAGAATTGACTGCGGTATCGCCACTTTGTCATTATAATTACATCCGCCTGTAGCTTCAGCTTCGTCGGCTTATTGTGATGAACTGGTATGATCACTAGAATTGACTGCGGTATCGCCACTTTGTCATTATAATTACATCCGCCTGTAGCTTCAGCTTCGTCGGCTCATTGTGATGAACTGGTATGATCACTAGAATTGACTGCGGTATCGCCACTTTGTCATAATAATTACATCCGCCTGTGACTTCAGCTTCGTCGGCTCATTGTGATGAACTGGTATGATCACTAGAATTGACTGCGGTATCGCCACTTTGTCATAATAATTACATCCGCCTGTAGCTTCAGCTTCGTCGGCTCATTGTGATGAACTGGTATGATCACTAGAATTGACTGCGGTATCGCCACTTTGTCATAATAATTACATCCGCCTGTAGCTTCAGCTTCGTCGGCTCATTGTGATGAACTGGTATGATCACTAGAATTGACTGCGGTATCGCCACTTTGTCATAATAATTACATCCGCCTGTAGCTTCAGCTTCGTCGGCTCATTGTGATGAACTGGTATGATCACTAGAATTGACTGCGGTATCGCCACTTTGTCATAATAATTACATCCGCCTGTGACTTCAGCTTCGTCTGCTCATTTTGATGAACTGGTATGATCACTAGAATTGACTGCGGTATCGCCACTTTGTCATAATAATTACATCCGCCTGTGACTTCAGCTTCGTCTGCTCATTTTGATGAACTGGTATGATCACTAGAATTGACTACGGTATCACCACTTTGTCATAATAATTACATCCGCCTGTGACTTCAGCTTCGTCGGCTCATTGTGATGAACTGGTATGATCACTAGAATTGACTGCGGTATCGCCACTTTGTCATTATAATTACATCCGCCTGTAGCTTCAGCTTCGTCGGCTCATTGTGATGAACTGGTATGATCACTAGAATTGACTGCGGTATCGCCACTTTGTCATAATAATTACATCCGCCTGTAGCTTCAGCTTCGTCGGCTCATTGTGATGAACTGGTATGATCACTAGAATTGACTGCGGTATCGCCACTTTGTCATAATAATTACATCCGCCTGTAGCTTCAGCTTCGTCGGCTCATTGTGATGAACTGGTATGATCACTAGAATTGACTGCGGTATCGCCACTTTGTCATAATAATTACATCCGCCTGTGACTTCAGCTTCGTCGGCTCATTGTGATGAACTGGTATGATCACTAGAATTGACTGCGGTATCGCCACTTTGTCATAATAATTACATCCGCCTGTAGCTTCAGCTTCGTCGGCTCATTGTGATGAACTGGTATGATCACTAGAATTGACTGCGGTATCGCCACTTTGTCATAATAATTACATCCGCCTGTAGCTTCAGCTTCGTCGGCTCATTGTGATGAACTGGTATGATCACTAGAATTGACTGCGGTATCGCCACTTTGTCATAATAATTACATCCGCCTGTAGCTTCAGCTTCGTCGGCTCATTGTGATGAACTGGTATGATCACTAGAATTGACTGCGGTATCGCCACTTTGTCATAATAATTACATCCGCCTGTGACTTCAGCTTCGTCTGCTCATTTTGATGAACTGGTATGATCACTAGAATTGACTGCGGTATCGCCACTTTGTCATAATAATTACATCCGCCTGTGACTTCAGCTTCGTCTGCTCATTTTGATGAACTGGTATGATCACTAGAATTGACTGCGGTATCGCCACTTTGTCATAATAATTACATCCGCCTGTGACTTCAGCTTCGTCGGCTGATTGTGATGAACTGGTTTGATCACTAGAATTGACTGCGGTATCGCCACTTTGTCATAATAATTACATCCGCCTGTAGCTTCAGCTTCGTCGGCTCATTGTGATGAACTGGTATGATCACTAGAATTGACTGCGGTATCGCCACTTTGTCATAATAATTACATCCGCCTGTAGCTTCAGCTTCGTCGGCTCATTTTGATGAACTGGTATGATCACTAGAATTGACTGCGGTATCGCCACTTTGTCATAATAATTACATCCGCCTGTAGCTTCAGCTTCGTCGGCTCATTGTGATGAACTGGTATGATCACTAGAATTGACTGCGGTATCGCCACTTTGTCATAATAATTACATCCGCCTGTGACTTCAGCTTCGTCGGCTCATTGTGATGAACTGGTATGATCACTAGAATTGACTGCGGTATCGCCACTTTGTCATAATAATTACATCCGCCTGTAGCTTCAGCTTCGTCGGCTCATTGTGATGAACTGGTATGATCACTAGAATTGACTGCGGTATCGCCACTTTGTCATAATAATTACATCCGCCTGTGACTTCAGCTTCGTCGGCTCATTGTGATGAACTGGTATGATCACTAGAATTGACTGCGGTATCGCCACTTTGTCATAATAATTACATCCGCCTGTAGCTTCAGCTTCGTCGGCTCATTGTGATGAACTGGTATGATCACTAGAATTGACTGCGGTATCGCCACTTTGTCATAATAATTACATCCGTCTGTAGCTTCAGCTTCGTCGGCTCATTGTGATGAACTGGTATGATCACTAGAATTGACTGCGGTATCGCCACTTTGTCATAATAATTACATCCGCCTGTAGCTTCAGCTTCGTCGGCTCATTGTGATGAACTGGTATGATCACTAGAATTGACTGCGGTATCGCCACTTTGTCATAATAATTACATCCGCCTGTGACTTCAGCTTCGTCGGCTGATTGTGATGAACTGGTTTGATCACTAGAATTGACTGCGGTATCGCCACTTTGTCATAATAATTACATCCGCCTGTAGCTTCAGCTTCGTCGGCTCATTGTGATGAACTGGTATGATCACTAGAATTGACTGCGGTATCGCCACTTTGTCATAATAATTACATCCGCCTGTAGCTTCAGCTTCGTCGGCTCATTGTGATGAACTGGTATGATCACTAGAATTGACTGCGGTATCGCCACTTTGTCATAATAATTACATCCGCCTGTGACTTCAGCTTCGTCGGCTGATTGTGATGAACTGGTTTGATCACTAGAATTGACTGCGGTATCGCCACTTTGTCATAATAATTACATCCGCCTGTAGCTTCAGCTTCGTCGGCTCATTGTGATGAACTGGTATGATCACTAGAATTGACTGCGGTATCGCCACTTTGTCATAATAATTACATCCGCCTGTAGCTTCAGCTTCGTCGGCTCATTGTGATGAACTGGTATGATCACTAGAATTGACTGCGGTATCGCCACTTTGTCATAATAATTACATCCGCCTGTAGCTTCAGCTTCGTCGGCTCATTGTGATGAACTGGTATGATCACTAGAATTGACTGCGGTATCGCCACTTTGTCATAATAATTACATCCGCCTGTGACTTCAGCTTCGTCGGCTCATTGTGATGAACTGGTATGATCACTAGAATTGACTGCGGTATCGCCACTTTGTCATAATAATTACATCCGCCTGTAGCTTCAGCTTCGTCGGCTCATTGTGATGAACTGGTATGATCACTAGAATTGACTGCGGTATCGCCACTTTGTCATAATAATTACATCCGTCTGTAGCTTCAGCTTCGTCGGCTCATTGTGATGAACTGGTATGATCACTAGAATTGACTGCGGTATCGCCACTTTGTCATAATAATTACATCCGCCTGTAGCTTCAGCTTCGTCGGCTCATTGTGATGAACTGGTATGATCACTAGAATTGACTGCGGTATCGCCACTTTGTCATAATAATTACATCCGCCTGTGACTTAAGCTTCGTCGGCTCATTGTGATGAACTGGTATGATCACTAGAATTGACTGCGGTATCGCCACTTTGTCATAATAATTACATCCGCCTGTGACTTCAGCTTCGTCGGCTCATTGTGATGAACTGGTATGATCACTAGAATTGACTGCGGTATCGCCACTTTGTCATAATAATTACATCCGCCTGTGACTTCAGTTTTGTCGGCTCATCGTGACGAACTGGTAATCCTTACTAATATTATAAATGTGAAAATGTGTTTGTTTGTTACCTTTTCACGCTTCAACGCCAATCTTAATGAAATTTGGCATGCAGGTAGCATGTGTCCCAAAGAAGGACATATGCTACTTTTTATCCCGTGAAAATAGCATAGCCCGATGCAATTCCCGAGGGAACTGAAAATATACTCTCTTTTGGTTAATTTCTTTAACATCGCAATGGAACAATGGATTGTGTGATTTTTTGCACCGAGATGGTTGAGGGGGTGGGAAATGACACGATTTACTAATAACCATATCCTCGCATAGTTCCCGAGGGATCTGGAGAAAATTCATGTCTACGCTCGCGAGCCGCTTGCGACTCGCGCACCGCGCACCCTCTAAGTCAGTCACAAAAACGATGTCCACGCGGGCGAAGCCGCGGGCAAAAGCTAGTGACACATACAGGTAAACATATTTCGTGAAATTCACAGAGTGGATTAATAGTAAACAATTTGTTCGTTCAGGCGGTGCGGTGTTTGATTCAACGTAAGGTTTAAAGTTTT
Organism: Coleophora flavipennella; assembly: GCA_947284805.1. Classification (NCBI taxonomy): domain Eukaryota; kingdom Metazoa; phylum Arthropoda; class Insecta; order Lepidoptera; family Coleophoridae; genus Coleophora; species Coleophora flavipennella. The sequence goes on from OX369266.1 coordinate 1,061,350, forward strand.
TGATCGCAACGTGGAATTTGTGATAAACCCTGTCAAATTTATAACGTTATCTGACCGTACCCTTTTCTACCTGATATGATAACCCTTTCATCTTTTAGCAGTAAATTTCTAGACTACCCAGATATATTATTTTCGATAAAAATCCTAAGTTATTTTGATAGAGACTGGCGTAGTATATAGACGATCTACTAATCATCATCATCATATCAGCCGAAAGACGTCCACTGATGAACAAAGGCCTCCCTCGTGGATTTCCACGACGACCGGCCCTGCGCTGCCCGCATCCAGCGGCTTTCCACGATTTTCACCAGGTCGTCGTTCCACCGCGTGGGAGGCCTGCCTACACTACGTTTTCCGGTGCGCGTTCACCACTCGAGAGCTTTACTACCCCAACAGCCATCTGTTCTACGAAGTATGTGCCCCGCCCACTGCCACTTCTGTTTGGCGATTCTGTGAGCTATGTCGGTTACTTTGGTCATACCCCGGACACTTCATACAACGGTCGTGAAAAGACATTTCTAAAAACAAATGACGGAGCAAGCAAAATCACGATGAAATCCGATATGTTAGAGAACTAAACTATCACCAAACTGTATCAATTTGGGTGCCGAGAAGTGAGGTTGGAATCTAGAGAGCGGCAGTGTCCATGTATGTAGTACTAATATATATACTTTGCTTTTTTTCTCCTCCGGATTCATATGCACATAGCCAACATCTAGGATAATATATCTATATAGGCATACCCATTGTGAAAGAACAGTGGGTAAGCAGCAACAAAAACACCACCAGTTTATTTTGACAAAACCACAAAACACAACTGTCACAAAAACCATTCTGAAACATTAACTACAGCATCACTTAATTAACGTGAAACTCCGCGGCACTTTTCCGAGCCCATTAACTAGATAATATGTGTCTAAGGCCGTTCATCAACAATGTGTTAAATCCGATCTGTTACGATTCACCTAAATAAAAGGGATTTTTTTATTACCAAATTATTTAATTTCAAGCGTGCAAACTTTTTGTGTCAGAAAAGGATTTCTATTCCCTTACTAGTAAGTTCCTAATAGATCAAGATTCAGGAACGAAATTTCAGCTTCGTTTGAGCACAGACTAACTCACGTTCCGTTTGCATCACGTGTCGGTACGTTTCGTTTTATAGTGGCCGTTTACGGGCGCCCCGGGACCGTCCGCGCTACCGTCGCTGGGTTCACTTCTGCCCCTTTGCTGACTCTACGCTGGTTATTCATTACAATGCCATTAGACGATTTTGAGAATTTCATGACTTTGCTACCCTCTTTTTAAGGTTCCACACCTAAAAGGGAAAAAAGGAATCGGTATATAATTACTTCGTTGTCCATCTGTCTGTCGAGACCCTTTGTCTCAGAAAGGCGTGGAGGTATCAAATTGAAATTTTATTTATTATTTTATTATTTATTTATTTATTTGCTATTCGGAAGATTTACAGCTTAATATTATATATAAGTAACAAAATAATATAATAAAATAATATAATTAATAGCAAACACTAAGGCCTACTACGATCACTCGGAGCTGCGAAAACATATAATTTATAAGTCAACGCAATCAAAAAATACGGTCATTTGAAACCAACGAGGTAGTTGGCCGTGAATCTCACTATTTTATAAGCTTGTTCCTAAAAGTTTTTTTTTTTTTTTAACTTATTGTCTTTTCAAACGACTTTCAAAAAGGAGGAGGTTCTCAATTCGACTGTATGTTTTTTTTATGTGTTACCTCAGAACTTTTGACTGGGTGAACCGATTTTTATGATTCTTTTTTTATTTGAAAGCTAGTGCTTCTCGTGCAGACCCATATAAATTTTATCAAAATCGGTGTTGTAATTTATTAGAAAACAACAAAAACCAAAAATAATAATGCAAAAATGTACTAAGTTGTTGCGATGGAAGTCGGTTTTTAACGTGTTAAGCGTTTTTAATTATTTTCTGGAGTTACCGTCTTCCTTATCTGTCCCTCACCAGCCACTTAAGCTCCTAGTACAACACCATGTTTTTTTTAAAATTTGGTCTATATAACTCGTTATTGGCCTTCCTCTACCTTTCTTTTCTTCAGTCTACCCTCTTTTATATTATTTACAAAATCATCGTGTCGTAGCAAGTGTTCAATCATATTTCATCTTCTGTCATCATTAGTATTCGTGATACTCATTTTCTCCATAACTCCATTCATTATTTTTTTCGTTTGTATGTAACTCTTTCGATCCACCTAACATTTTTCGTTCTCTTCTGGCATCACATTTACAATTTGTTCAATTTTCTGAACTACGGTTTAATCAAAAGTAAAGTGAAGTGTTTGGTTATTTTATTCTGTTTCAAAAGTCGAATTTAATACTAAGATATCAGATTTCTTTCGTCTAATTAACTTGTTTTCTGTAGGAAAGTTATTATTATTTATTCAACAAAGGATCACATTGCGTTCTGTTTATACCTGTCTTTCACAGCAACAGGTAGACCTCTGGGGGGCCACTGATAATGGCATACGCGAAGCTACCTATTGGGCCAATAAGATATAAAATAACAAGTGCCAATATTCAAACCATCGATTCGAAAATAAAAAGACAGCAACAGGATGTTTTATTTACGTTTGGTAAGGCTTTGTATTCCACCTGACAGTGAGTGATCGCGATATAAAAGATGGACGCGGCCTCACCAACGCAATTGAAAACTGCTTATCTCTAATGCTGAAACTTAGATAAGATGCTGATAACAAGCCACGCGAGCTCAGACCATGCACTCCCCCCACCCACCAAACACATCCGGAAAGGAATCCGTGAACTCCACCAGTCAGTTGACTAACCATTGTGCCACGGAAGTAGATCATCATCATCATTATCATATCAGCCGAAAATCGTCCACTGCTGGACAAAGGCCTCCCCCAAGAATCTCCACGACGACCGGTCCTGCGCTGCCCGCATCCATCGGCTTCCCGTGATCTTCACCAGGTCGTCGGTCCACGGAAGTAGATAAAATAATTTAACAGGACTAAATTTACATATTAACAATACGTTTAAAAAGAAAAGCCCTAACTCACTCACTAACTCATGATCGCCTAGCCCCTAACCATTAGACCTAAAAATCTGAAATTTGGCACAAAAGTTATTTTATGGTGTAGAATTAGTATTAGACCAAATTTTTTGAAATTCTTACAGGTAATGGAATAACAGGAGAAAAGTCTCGAGCAAAAACGATGTCCACGGAACTAATATAGTACATCTATTGCATAGCTAAATTTTATTTTAAAATAAAAAGTCCATAGACAATGGATGCCCAAGGGGAGATAAAGGGGAAGATGATGTGGGGGGAGGGGTGTTAATGAAAAACACGCGGATCGTTAGTCAAGTGTCACGTATGCCGCAGCTTGTTACTGGCCGGGTTTTTGCGGGACATCGCGACATTGCCACACGTCTCTCCGATATTAGACACAGAAGCCATTATTGTCGGGTTGTTTGTTGTGCCCTTTGCGATGTAATGATGTGTCATTAACTGGTGAAAGAAACGGCATTATTGCCTATTTCTTTTGTGATGTCAAGTGACATAAAGTTAGGGCATTAATTTGAAATTTGTGTTTATTTTGATAAAACAAAGTCGATTATGATGTAGGTATATTGATTGATTTACCTATGGGTACTATTACAAGCGTCAGTGGCGTTACGGTTAGGGTCGCTACCTCCTGTCCGGGAAGTCGTGGTTCGAATCCTGCCACGTACCAATATGTTTTCGAATTTCAATTGCATATGTACGTTTATTCAACGCTCTTTCAGTGAAGGAAAACATAATGAGGAAACATGCACACGCCTGCGAAGAAACTCGAAGGTTGTGTGTGAAGTTGACTAACCCGCACTGGGCCCGCGTGGTCTACTAAGGTCCATAATTCAAGGTAGGGTTAAGCCCCTTAGTAGGAACGTACATGAGCTGGTATGATAACCATAACAAGAGAAATATATACGAAAAATAAATCTTACGTAAACATCTAGTCGACGTTTCAGTTTTGTCATATTTGACTATTGTTATAACAGCGACACCACTGAGCATGATAAAGGAGGCATTATATAGTTTGTGCTTGTCTCTGCACTGCGGATATTTAGATGAGAGCAATTGTCACTCCAAAGATGCCTTTTTAGAATTCCGTAGACAAACTAGGCAAACAGCGGCAGGGGCAGTACACCTTCAAAATGTATATGTCACCGTAAGATTGTAAATTCCGTTAGACTAGAACCTAACGGGATTTATTTTGCGAGATTGTGAACTGTCGAAAGATTGTGAACTCTAAAATATTGTTTACAATTTCACTAGTGACATTGTAAACTCACTAGTGACATTACAATAACACTAAGCTAAGTGAAAAACACTAAATAAACGAAGCGATGTTAGGTTCGGTCAGGTTTGAGTGATTCAACAGTCAAAGAGCCTCAAAGAGCCTCACGTGGGTAGCAGAATGCTTCGCAGCAGAATAAATCATCGGTTTTATTCGGAGGTACAAGAATAGGCCGTGATACAATTTACCGTAATATCATAATCTACGAGTAACTAGTGAGATTGTAATATCGCGGTTTTCACAATATTCCACGCTGTAAAGAAAACTGTGAACGGGAAAAACATAAGGCAGTCTACAAAGTCAAAGTCAAAACATTTATTTGCCAAAACATAGTTGAATACAAGGTGTTCTTCAATTTAAGGTATCACATGTCCCATCATCAATGGCATGCAAATAGATATATTATAATAATACTTAGGTTTTAAAAACATTCATGATTTTTGTCGGTACAAAAATCTTTTACTGAATAGTAACATTTGTTTTGAAGCCTTTCGGTGAATATAGATCCAAAATTACAATTTGAACAAGTTTTGTTGTAGTAAGGAGGAACACAGAATGCTATACAAAATGAATTATGCTTAGATTTACTCTTGAATAGGGCAGAAAGATTTGATCTTTAACAGCGCCTTTAAACGCAGTTAACCGCATAAGTAAGCTAACTATATAATATTGATTTCTTATCCTCAAGCCTTTGTTACGTATGCCACGATGTCCATTTGAAAGTATCTACGAGTATTCACGTTATTCAGAGTGAGGTTTTACTCGTTTCATCCCCGCAGCGCACTCTGATCCAAAAATAAAGATTTTTGTTTTTTTTTTACAAAAATGTTGAACTATTCGGACAGTATTATGATGATTCGGACAGTACACTTTCCACGAAAACTCCAAAAAATGTTGAATGGCGAAAACTGACTCTATTATAGTGTTTTCCAGAAGGAGGTACAGTCAAGAACAGATAAAGTCAGACACTTGTAGTGCGATGTTTCCCATACACGCACGACATAAGAACGGTACAAGGTCTAAAGTGTCTAACCTAATGTGGTCTCTAGTGTACTACTGAAACAGATTCAGTGCGCTGAGGAAACATACTGTTTGAAATTTCATCCCGTTATTTGTCGCTCATTGGTACATTGGTCGAGTTAATTAATATATTGGCAGTGCCAATGGTTTAAAACATTGTAAGCGTCGAAATGAATATAAAGTTCTATACAAACAATTAATGAACCGTTTACAAGATAACATTTTAATGATATCTACATTATGTTTTTATAGAACTTTATATTAATTTCGACGTTTACAGTGTTTTGAACCATTGGCCCTGCCAATATATTAATGAACTTGACTGTACCTACCTACTTCAAATTAATGAAGTTAAAAGTTAAAACCGAATAAAATTATTTAAAATGTATCTATGTCGCTTAGGGGATCAACACGAATTTAATGACACCTCGCACACCAAAATCTATTAATCCGTTTAGGTTAGCCTAGGTTTAGCCACAGAAATAACATACATACCTATTTACATACACTCCAAAAACATTACTCTCTTTTTCGGACAGTAGGGTAAATATGTAATTGCGTGTCGGAGCCCAAATTGTGCAGAGTTCCAGAACCATCACTTGTAACTCGATAACTAGTATTGATCGCAGGATTTTAATCAGGAGTTACAGCAGAGAAATTTATTTAATTGAGTGTTATCAAGTTTCTAGATTCAAAAGTTTAAAAATACCGGGGATGGGAAAACCTTGTCAATGACTGGATATATTTTCCTTACAAAGAGTACATCATCATCACATTAGCCGAAAGACATCCACTGCTGGACAAAGGCTACGCCCAAAGATTTCCACAACGACACCGAATAAAAACAAAACAGTAGGTACAATACGGTGTCAAAAATTGGTTTTGAAAACAGTAGGCACTTTATTCAAATAATACTTTACACGAGAGGTGCTCGTGCAAAACCCAGCTAAGTAAGCCCCTAGAGCAAGCCGAAGACAGCAACGCAAAGCGAAAGATATATATTGTTTTCATGTTCTAACAGTGACTTATATATTACTGTGTGTTCTAATGACATAATTTGATTTACCTATATCAAGGATTGAATTTTGACGTTATTAACTAATTGTTGTTTATTTCTTGATTCTTCACAGATAACATTGTTATTATTATTTTTTACCGACTTCAAAAAAAGAAGTTGGTTTCTCAATTCGACCGTATTTTTTTTTATATGTGTTCGCGGATAACTTCGTCGTTTATGGACCGATTTCGATGGTTCTTTTTTTGTTGGAAAGGAGATATCCCAAGGGTAGTACCATGATAAGGAAACCAGGATCTGATGATGGCATCCTGAGAAATCAAGAATAACCTTCAAAACTCGTTGTGGCGACTAGTGCGTTTAAAGTCGGTTTTTTTTTGTTTCAAATTATATGACTATCAGAAAGAGTGTAATTTGCACATATTTTGAATAAATATATTGAATTGAATTGAGTTGAGGGGATATCTCGACAAAGGCAATTGAAAATGGACACGACCTTCAAGATTAGCATCTTTGCCGTTATTAATTAGCCAAAACCAGTGAAACTTACGATAAAACTTTGTTATCACAAAGCCTTTTACCGGAATGCCTTGATTCTTGATAGCGAACTAATTGTGAAAGGTCTTTGGCAGTTCCGGAAACCGATCCGCTTAATTACAGCTCGCATGCAACTTTATGGTGAAATTAATGCTTAGTTCAAAGTATAACTTTAGTGCTAGTTCACAAACTTCAATTGACTACACAGGACACAGTTATGTTGATTTTATCCTTACTAATATTATAAATATAAAAATGTGTTTGTTTGTTACCTTTTCACGCTTTCAAGGTGTTAACCTTGACCAATCTTGATGAAGCCTGTGTCACGGGGAAGGACATATTTTTATCCCTAGCATTTTTATCCCTAGAAAATAGCATAGTCTGACGATGCAGTTCTTGTGGGAACTAAAAATACTTTATTTCTTTAACATCGTAACGGAACCCTGGACTGGGACTTTTTGCACAAAGATGGTTAAGGGTGTGGAAAATGACATAATTTACTTATCAGCATATTCTGACATACTTCCCGGAGGATCTGGGGTAAACTTATTTCTACGCTCACGCACGTCGGCGTCGAAACGGAGCAACGGATTGAAGTGTTTTTTTATACAATTGGTTGAGGAGGTAGGAGATGACATACAGTCATTAAAACGATGTCCACAAGGGCGAAGCCGCGGGCAAAAGCTTTCCTCATAAAAGTGGCTAAACGCATAATGCTTTTCCTTAATTGATAACGTAAATCTTAAAGTATGTTTGTTACTTTGTCACGTTCTATGCACTAATTTCACAAAAAATTCAACATAGAGATTAAGTAAAGCCCGAAACTGTGAAGAAACAGAATCCCTTTCGTACTCGCAAGCCGCTCCGCCGCTCCGGCAACACGGACCTCAAAGACAGTTATAAAAGTGGGCAAGTCCTGATGGTCGGACCATGCGCAAAGTAGACTTTTGCAGTCTTGTCAATTAATAAACATATATTTTAACCCTTGGTTACTAGCGTCAAAATACTAACACTACTGCTCGCGTGGGTTAAAAGCCTACCCAAGTTTTCAGTATTCAATAAAACCAATAGTTCATGCAAAATCAGACTATTAATTAGGAAGCATGATGTGTCAAAAAATCATCTTTAACAAAAAATATTATCCTTCCAATAATAAACTTAATGAAAAAAATACTTTTTTTTATTTAGGCACTATTTTGAGCATGACAATTTCGGCATACAGTGATTTGATGCTCCTAACAGACATTAATATGGCATACGGTAATACAATCTTTTTTTATATCCTTGACTCTTGGACACTTCTGATATCTACGAAATTGGCCATGGCCAGTTTCTTAGTTCACGAGCCATAGCTTTCCATACCTAAAATTTACACCTCGTAATACACACTCTCCATGCACAACCACACAGATTGGCGCTGAGCCTGACACTAATTATCAAAGTTTACGGCGTTTTAGGAAGCTACAAGAAAATTTATGACGGTAGAATCGGAAATTAATGACAATATGAATGTATAAATAACGGCTGGAGTAAAAAAGAAACCATGTTAATATTGTAGTTGGTATAGAAGATTTTTTATAGAGGCCGGAGGGGAAAATCTGTATACACTTTTTAAAAATCCAACGGTTTATCTTAAGTGCGTCGACTATTACTCCTATACTAAGAAAGTCTACTTGGCCGTGATATTTTTTTCTTTTAAAATCATTATTGCCTTACTATTTCCAGCACTTTTGAAATTCCTTCATGTAGCGGGTGGGAACATGCAACTCAAACAAAAAAGCACCACCAGTTTAAAACTTCATTTTTTAATAAACGAATCATTTATCGGAAAATGATCTTGGCAGACGCTCAGTAGTTTTAAAAGATCTATTCTACGATACCCCACACGAAAGGGTTAATAAATAAAAAATATTTACTTTGAGTATACAATATGTAGGGGAGGTACGCCATTTTTTTACCGATATTTTCCATTTAAGATTCAACATATTTATTCAAAATACGTGCATACAAAACCCTTTCTGATAGTAATAAAATAGTAATGACACAATGTCATTTGTAAAAAATGAAGAAATAAACAATCATTAGTTAATAATGTCAAAATCCAATCTTTGGTATAAAACTAATTATGTTATTAGAACATGAAAACAACATGACACGAGAAGTTATAAAATAAAATCATTGAATGTCATTTATGCTTTTGACAAGAGTAGGCCAGTTCACACAGACAGCACCCGATCACGAGTACAACGCAAGAGTCAGCCATCACTCCTATCAACCATATTAGAGAGTGCCACCATCCGCTCGAACATTTAAGCGAGCATGCACCAATGATTTCAATGCTAAGACAAAAATATTTATTAAAAGAAGTACTAGACTTGTCATGTCTTGTTGCTTCCACGTCGATTCTTAGATTAGTCATCATTTTATTACTATTAGACATGATTAGTAGCATTGATAGAATAAACATTATCTACCCATACATTTTTGTCATTTAAATATTTGGATGTCTTATAATAGCCTTTTTTACAAAGAGTTCTTTTTACATAATTTTTAAACTGTTTTCTGACAAATTTAAGACATCATCGGGTAATTTGTTATACATGAGTGTGCATTGCCCCACAAAAGACTTATTGATTTTGCTAAGTCTGTTATAAGTTACCTAAAGTTTATTCCTATTCTGAAGTTTATAACTGTCCCTATCACTATTCAGTGAAAGAAGATGCAGAGTTTTACGAACCTACATTATCTGTCTCACTCAAGAGAACGCATTCCATAAATCGCGCGAACCACTCTTTTTTACAGAACAAATATGGTATTTATATTAGCTGCATGTCCCCACAAAAGTATCCCATAAATATATTACCAGCTAAGGATATACTCTAGTTTACTTCAATAACACAAGGTAAATTTTATACATTTGGTTTAATTTTCGTTTAACACTATGTTATTTACAGTAAACCAATTGTATACTTTTGAAAGAGTGTCGTTTACTTCGTCAGACATTTCAGTTTTTCTGTCAACCTTAAAAAACTAGTAATATATCATCCGCAAACAATACAATTTTCGACAGTGATTAAACCATGAATGGTAGATCATTAATATAAACTGAAAAAAATAAAGGTCTAAAAACAGAACCTTGAGGCACACCCATCTTAACCCAAGAGCCCATAGATTTCGTACCCTTTATTTGTACTTTTTGTATACTAAATACGATGATAAAAGATCTAGCGCCTTATTTTTAACACCTTAATGATCTAGTTTTACAAGCATAGTTTTATGTTCCACATTATCGAATGCCTTTGACAAGTCGCAGAAGATCCCTATCGCGTTCTAGGATTTAGCGAGTTCAGCTCCAGTGTCTGTTGTGGAACGCCCTTTTGTAAAGCCAAACTGCAGGTTATGGAGCAATTTATTGATGTTAAAGTGAGCCAACATTTGGTTTAGTATATTTCTTTCAATAACCTTACTCAAAACTAGTAGCACAGAAACAGGCTTATAATTACTAGGGTCTTTCTTTTCTCGGGACTTGAAGAGTAGAATAACTTTACTAAATATCATGAGATCCGGAAACACTCCATTATCAATACAAGTGTTGAATAGATCGACCAAGTAAGGGGCTAAAGTTAATTACGGACTTTATTAAATTAACAGACATGCCCCAAAGATCCTCAATATTTTTTTATTTCAAAAACTCTAAAATTTTTTATAATTTTGTGTGGATCAATTTTTTGAAATGTAAAATCTTCTTCGCACTTTGGTACATTTTCAGAAAGTAATTGATTTGCAAGAATAGGCCATGGAGCTTTATATCTGTAATTGTCTTTGATAAAAACGGCTGTGTCATACCGACGGACAGTCGGACAGACAAAGGGACATGGCGAAGCTATAAGAGTTCCTAGTTTGATTACAGAACCTCTAAAAACGATACCCATGTAAGCGAAGCCACGTGTAAAGCTAGTACTTAATAAGCAATATATGCAATTAGTATTTCAGCAGATCGACTTTTTGGTTTCATACAACTATTCCGGAGAAAAAATTGGAGATTGCTCCACTGACAAGAGCATTAGCTCTTAAATTTGAAGAAGAAGACAAGTTTTCCTGAACATAGCCTAGTTTTCCCCTTGAATAAAACTATGTGCTGACAAAATCCACCCTACGTCTCCAACTGTCTAAATTATTCTTTTCTGTGCACCAAACAATGCGGTCGAGTGTTTTTATGGCACTAATAACCACATTCCCCCATTTGTAAACATCGGTCGTAATTCTTTCACGGGAATAGGCTAATAATCATTACGGCTATAACCGGTTTTTGTGGCAATAACATAGCATCACTCAACCCGGTAGCGTCAGCAAAAACAAGTGGAAAGGAAAAGACAAATGAAGGCGTCCAGACACGTGCCGCGCATGCTTGACTTGCGGTGGGATGTTTTGTTTTTGTCGGCGTCGTGTCACTGAATTGTCTATTTTTTGTCGCGCTAAAAATGTGAAGCAAAAAGAAATTTAAAGAAAATGCGCTATTTTAATCAACCGCCTCCAAAAAAGAACAAGGTTCTCGATTCGGTTGTATTTTATGTTTCTTAACTCAGAACTTCGTCATTTATAAACTGACTAGCTTTTGCCTGCGGCTTCGCACGCGTGGACATCTTATATTATGACTGTCTTTGATGGTTAGTTTTGCACGAGCCGCAAGCTGCTCGCGAGCGTAGACATGAGTGAGTTTTCTCTAGATCTCTCGGGATTTTTGCTTTTCTGATTAGCAGTTTTTGTCACTTTCCACCCCTCTATGCAAAAAATCACGTCAATCGAGCGTACGAGCGTGGAAATGAGTTTTTCCTAGATTCCTCAAGAACATTGTCGGAATTCAAATACGAGTACTTATTAGTAGTCTTTGTTTTCCTACCCTCTCTACCATTCCTGTGCAAAAAATCACAACAATTCGTTACACCGTTACGACTTTAAAAAAATTGTAAAAGATCTTTTTTCATTTCGGGAACTGTATCGGACTATGCCATTGTCATGGAATTAAAAGTAGCTTTTGTCTTTTTGCATAAAACAGGCTACGTGCAAATCAGTTCAGTAATTTTCTAGGAAATTAATAACAAAACCACAAAAATGTTGCAAAATTGTACATAGTTGTTGTGACTGAAGTCGTTTTTTGGATTCCGTACACCCAACGGGTGACCAACGGGATCCTGTTACTGAGCCTCCGCTGTCTATCCGTCTGTTCGTCTGTCAAATGGCTGTATTTCATGAACCGTAATAGGTAGACCTTTGAAATTTTCACAGAATGTGTATTTCTGTTGCCGCTATAACAACAAATACTATATTAGATAAAGTGAAAAAATACGGGGATGAATGTTTTTAGAGGTCTTTAGAAGTATTTTTATTTAGCTCTATCGTAAAAACGATAATATACATAAGCATAAAACTTAGTGAGATTGTAGTACTAATATTGAAGTAAAACAACAAATCATAAAAATATGCCAAGTGTGAGTCGTACTCGTGCTAAGGAGTCTGAACTGAATGACAAATAGAGCACATTTTTGTCAATCGCGTTGATGTCTTTTGTTTGTTTTATGAATAGGTATCATTGTCATTGTACAATATAGTTGTGTGGAAAGGTGTAGTGGTGCGGAACCCATGGAGGGCTAGTCCAACTCGTACTTGGCCGGTTTGTTTTAAACAGGTACCGATTCTAACAAAAGGAAGAAAATACTAAGTGTCACAAAATGAAAGGTTTTAGCACAGTGAGATTGTCCATACTGTGGTGCAACGCCTTTGACTATTGCGCCAACGCCAACATCACTAGTAACGGGCACGTGCGCTGGTCCATCTGCGCCTAAGTGTATGAAGCGTCCCCATCTACTGAACAACGGTGACTATGGAACTTGGGGCTCGAACTCTCCGTCTCGCCCCTCGTTAGTGCCGATCTTCGACCCCACACATCCAGCTACTCGTATATTTTGTATTTGCGCCCAACATGGTAGCAAGCCGTACGCAAAACAACAAATAATAAAATTGGCCAACTGTCTGAACTGAAGAAAAGAAAAATTACTGTCTGTCTTGTTGATATTGATTTTTTTTAGGGTTCCGTACCCAAATATGTGGTGGTACGGAGAAGTCCGCCTCGCACTTAGCGGTTTTTGCGTAACATTCCGTGACAGAAATACCTAACAAAACTGGCAACACTAACACACTCCACATTTTTGCGGAGTCTTTTGGCGGGATTAATTGTGGTGGACGCATTCGTAGTTTTATTTTGTTGTTTTTTCATTGTTTTCTGCTAGGATTTTGTTCAAGAAGTGGTGCATTTTGGAGAAAATCGTCTGGTGCACGTGAGCAATGTGGAGAACAAGAAAATAAAACGAAGGAGGACGTGAGAACCCAACTTGCTCTGGGTGCAGTTTTATAGACGCCCAACAGCAACTGGGTGTTCCACCTGAGAATGCAGCTGCTGCGGGTGCTGTCAGGAACTTCAGAGAGGATTTGTAATGCACCAGCACTAGCATTACAAATCCAAAAACAAATGAAGAAAGTGAAAATTATTTACGAATCCGGCTGAAGGACTAGTTTCCATGGCCAAGAAAAATTCACAACAAAAAACCACATTTTTGCGGAGTCTTTTGGCGGGATTAATTGTGGTGGACGCATTCGTAGTTTTATTTTATTGTATTTGCATTGTTTTCTGCTAGAATTTACTTCAAAAAGTGGTGCGTTTTGGAGAAAATCGTCTGGTGCACGTGAGCAATGTGAAGAACAAGAAAATGAAATTAAAAAGGACGTGAAAACCCAATGTGCACTGGGTGCAGTTGTATAGACGCCCTACTGCAACCAGGTGTTCTACCTCAGAATTAGGCTACTGCAAATGCTTTTAAGAACTTCAGAGAGATATGTAATGCACAGGCACTAGCATTACAAATCCAAAAACAAATGAAGAAAGTGAAAATGATACACGAATTCGGCTGAAGGACTCGTTTCCATGGCCAAGAAAAATCCACAACCACACTTCTGCGCGTCACCCGCGTCGACACGACGGCGCGGTGGCCCTCATTAACCTGTGAAGAGTCCTCGTCACGTCACGCACTTTAACAGGATTACCACCAGACCTCGTTGCTTTGGAAAAACATCTATTTTTGTGCTGAGCACATTTTTAAAACTCTTCGTTAGGTTACAGATACTTGAAAGAACCGTATTATAGACATAGACACAGATCTACTACAAATAGATTTATATATCGTGTGGCTACTACAATGCCTCTCGCTTTAACCGTTTTAAGCGTTTGTGTTGCCACCTTAATATTAATTCCAATAAGTCAGGGTAAATTTCAATGTTACCAGCGCGATCTGATAAAATATAAGTAATGCTTTCGAAAAGCATTTGTACAGCTTTATTTTTCAATATACCTCTTCAAAATCAGAAGTCACATAGAAACACATATTTACCGCCTCCGTAGCTCAGAGGCAAAGTTCACTCGCTTAACACAGGAGGTCGCGGGTTCGATTCCCGGCGGGGTCAATTGTAAGACTCGGTTTGGTTGGTGGTAGGGCATTTTCTAAGCCCGCCTGGCTAGCTACCACCATCTTATCTAAGTCTTGCCGCCAAATATCAATGTTTATATCATTGGTGTGTTCCGGCATGAAGATAAGATAGCCAGTTCCCCATTGCATTGGGGAATCTTGGTAAGCCCGCTTCCATCTTCGGCAACATCGTCACTTACCACCAGGTGAGATGTTGTCAAGGGTTTACCAATTGTGAATAAAAAAAAAACCTACAAACATTAAATTTATTTAGCAACATTAAAAGAAACATTGTTTGACTAGGAAACAGTCAGATTTTGACAAATAGCCAGCAAAAAAGTGGTCATGCCGATAAGGACAAAAAATAATATCAGTATCTTTTTCGCACTCGTGCTATATCGTTACTATCCTTCTTTTTCTAACAATATCTTTACTTATCTATTTGTAGTAGATCTGTGGATATAGATATAGAAACGTAGCATAGATATAGAAACTTCTTTCAGAAGTGACCTGCAAGAAAGTGTCGTATTTATGTTTCATACGTCGTTGTTACCATATAATAATCCGTTTTTTTTGTATTCCGTAGCCAAATGTAAACGGTACCCTATTACTAAGCCTAGGCAGTCAGTCTGTCTATGCGACCTTTTAAAGTGCTGTATATTTTAAACCGTATTATGTAGCTTCTATTTTTTACACAACAGGTATGTATTAATAAGGCGGATTTTCTAGCATATAATAAAAATAATAAATAGTAAAAATTATAGAAGTGCCCATTCAAGAAACGTGTTTTTAAAGACTTTTGTTCTTGCTCTATCATAAAAACAGTAATATATGCGTGCATTAAACTTGGTGATTATAATATAATAATAACCGGCCAAGTGCGAGTCGTTCTCGCGCTAAGGGTCCCGGCCTGAATAATTAAAAAAATTGTGGCTGTCGTTGATGTTTTTTGATCGAAATGAATAGGTATCATTATTATACTTGTTTGTAAAGATGTGGTGGTACGGAGCCCTGCTCCGGTGCGCGAGTCCGACTCACTCTTGGCCTGTTGTTTCACTATTCCATAAAATTGAACTTGCATTTACACAGTTTTTCAAAAATCTGAAGACAGCTTTAGAGAAAACGCGGTCTAAAGAATAGGTATTTGAATAAAATGTTGCTTTCTTCCTCCCCCAAAACTCTACGTATACAGCAAGAAAGGGAAAAATGCAGCGCAGACCGATAATAGGCACTAAAATTGACCAAAACAGCATTTTGTAATCCCCTATTTCCTCCTCCAAAACTTGAGCAAAAACAATATTTTTTTAATTTATAAACAGCTTTACCTATGCCTCTATGTTTACATTTTGTTTATAATTTTTGTGGTGGGTGTCTGAAAATGGCGTTTCAATTCGGTAATTTTCTCAGTTTTTGAAGGCTCCTACTTCCTGTTTTAATTAGAATTGGGGAAAAACAAAACATAATGCATGCAGGCATGGCCATGGTAGATATAGGTTTAAAAAACATTTTTGCTCTATTGTCATTATCCAGGGATGAAACAGGGGAATACATTTGTATGGAAAAATGGCGCCCGCGTTTCCTCTTAACGCGGGACTGACCGACGATAAAGCCTGAAAACGTCAATCAATCCAACCAAATCCTGATATATGGCAACCCGGTCCACCACCAAGACACGACCCAAAGCGCGTCGCAAACCGCACTTAATGGCGGCGTTTTTACAGCTGCCCTTAGTTAAAGTGCGTACAGACTAGAGGCAGCCTCGGGGTGTGCGGCTGAGCCTCGCCAAGCATGGCTCGCACCGATTGTGATTCAGATTTCAGACGTATTCGGCGGTGGTTCGAATGCCAGAGTTAACCTATCTCAGCCTGAGGCTGCCTCTAGTAATTTTATACGAGGAAAAATGAATGACTCCGTACGTCTTAGCATTGAATTCTCAATATTATGTTAAATGGTTGTTTGTTATATTTAACTACTAGTTTTAACTTAATTATTTTCACATCAACATTTGTCAAAAATCGAATAGGCAGTATACGTGTACGAGCCCGTTGCCTAGTCTCGTTGTAAAAAACAAGTTGCAAAAACGCGGCATTTTCTATTTACTTAGTATGTAAGTATGTATGTTGATATAAACATATGTAATTCTTTGATTTGTTCATAACTATTTTCCACAACTGTATTGAAAAACGTCGTGTGATACACGGGTGTGTAGGTTATTGCAAATTCGTGACAATAAAAACTCTCGCCTTCAGCTCCGGCTTGTTAAAAACAGCTCGTTTACAATAACAGACTTTCCACCCTTGGATTACAATGAACTATTTCATGTTGACGATAGTTATGTGCCAAAGAGTGTCAAGGCTAAAATTATAGAGTTCAATGAGAACAAAAAGTACTACAGTCACAATGGGGGTGGGGGGGTGGCGTCCGTCCATATAAATTTACCCATTGTATTTTCCTTTGTTCAATTTACTGGAATTATCCAAATACAATACCCCTTTTTAGAAAATATTTCAACATTGTTTTTGCACAGTTTACTAAAAGCAAGCGAGTGCTGCCAAAGTAAACACACAAAAACGAGTAAGGAGATTAAAACAGAATAAAACTCCTTCGACCCACATCACTCGGCGAGACACATATCAGTTTCCAGTTTTACACACGCGCGGGTAGATCCACGCACGCAGGACATCCCCGAGTGCCGGGTAAGTACTCGCTGTATATATCCGCGTGGGTATATATGAGTATGTATATATGAGAGGAGCACTTTTCCCGCGCTTAGCGCCTCGGATGAAATTACCGCCATACCCCGCTAGTTTTAATTACAAAGTTGAGGTTCTCACCGAACGGGAATAGAAATGTTTTTGTGGCGGACGCATTTGAAAATGAGCAATTAGTGTAAAAGGTCGTAGCTTTTACGGTTTTTGTCGAGATGTACCTACGTAAACATCAAATTAAAAACTCAACTAAACCACGTATTAGGAACAGTTACCATTCGGCTAATAATGTTTATTTTATTTATTATATTTATTATTATAAAATACCTACACTATAGCTTAACACATTCGTGCAAGCATGGTACTTTTACTAAACCACATGTCGTGACACATTCTTGTCATACAAATATACAAACGTATCAAAACGTTCTGTTTTATCTTATTTATTTCATCCAACGAGTAATGACATTGACGTTAACGTACGTCAACGTTCATCGCAAGCCATACACGAAGAGCCGTATATAGACGTTGTGTGTGAGAGACAACGAGATTTTGTATGTGTGTATGGTGTGTACGTAGCGCTAGTAAAAAAATTCGTTGTTGCGTGACGTTAAGGATTTGAGACTTTGATATGTTGTGGCGCAATGAAGTCACCAATAGGACTTCGTATTACTAACTGAAGTTTATCTACGTTCTCAAAGTATATCAAGTATGTTGAGCGACGTATTCATACGTTGTTATATGTCTTTTCAGTATTTTGGTCATCTACATACGTAGTTCACAGAATGTGTTAACAGTACGATACCACGGTGCTATACAATATAGATTAACTTAAAATAACTTTTACATAAGAAAACACAAACATATAAAAGAGAACAAAAAATTAATAAAAATACAGATTACATGAATATAAAAACAAAATGAAAAGCAGGTATAAGTTAACTGTGCAAAGATTCTATATATTTAAAGTATTCAAGATACAGATGTTTTATCTCACGAGCGCGGGTTAGTCATACTTGTGTGTGTTAATGTACATGCAAATTGTCTTTGCGTGCGTAAGGTCGGGAGCTTACAATTGCGCACACAATAGACACAACTAACAATAGAGCACTTGTCTATACGCATTACACACACAAGTATGGCTAACCCGCGCTCGTGAGATAAAACATCTGTAACAACTTGACATTTCATCGTGAAGCAAGTCGCACTGTGGCGATTCAGTAACGTGTACACTCTCATCAGTGTTGAGTTTGTCTGTGCCACCGTGCGCTTCTAGATCATGATGACGTGCACGTAAATAATTATTCTGTACGGAAAAGGGAAGTCACTCGTGTAACTAATTCGCGACAGTAGCCATTCACCCCGTAAGATAAGCCAGCGGGTATTAGTAGAGCTAAGCTATTTTTACTTTCTCTAGAATAAAAATGAGTCAATTTGTACGGATTCCATACAGCAAATGCTGATTCTACCTTACTCCTCACGAGCGTCGAAACAAGTAGTCGTACCGCAGTAATATTATCAAAGTCTCATGCATTTGTGCCACTTAATAAAAGAGAAAGATTCTACCCCTTTGTCGTTTATGTTCGACCTGAATGAACAAAGCTTCATTGTTCGTCATGCAAACGTCCAAAGAGTGGAATCCCCTGCCGGCGTTTATATTCCCCGATTCGTATAATTTAGGGATCTTAAAGACAAGAGTGAATAAGGACTATTTGACCCTGCGTGTGACATCCTCAGCTGTATCGGCACTTACCATCAGGTGAGGTACAGTCAAACGCACTCAAACTTTTAATTAAAAAATATAAAAAGAAAGAGAGAGTGTCGGAGTGTCGAGGCGAGGATGTGGCACCCCTGCAAAGAGTGTCGAGGCGAGGATGTGGCACCCCTGCAAAGAGTGTCGAGGCGAGGATGTGGCACCCCTGCGAATCCACTCGTAGCAGGATGGCTCTGGTTTTCCTACAGCAATCTGCGCTCCGGAATCAAATAAATCGATTTAATACATAGTACAGATTTTCATCACAAAGATGACATCGGGAGCCGACAAATGTCATGCCCGTGGTATGACAGCATCAAATGCCCACACATTTGTCACAGTTCAACCGACTCTTCTCGCTTCCGAATAAGTGACTTTTCGGCCAGTTATGTGAGGTCCTACTGCGCTGTTGTTTTGTCCATCCTTAGAGAATCCGCACATAAGCCGGGCCACTCCAAGGTTATCTCCGCCCACCAATCTGTAGCTGAAATTTACCAACATAGGTGCGTGAACTGAGTAGCATCAACTATTCGCCCATTTGGCATTGGGTTATCAGCGCAATAAATCTCTATATCTTTGGAGTCTCCGCACTTCAACTGAGTTACACAAAACTACTTTTCATTAATCAAACCAACCAGCACAATACAGCGTTTTACAGTTGAAACGCCGGATAGTTGGGACTTCTGAGTAGATGCCCCAACTATCCGGTCTTTTAACCTCTGACGCTTAATCTCTCTCCATCATTAAGGTCTCCGCACTTCAACCGGATTACAAAAAACTACCTTTTACAGAAATCAGAAATAATTTATTGCATTTATCATAGGTCATAAAATAAGATGTTATTGTGTATGGTAAGCTCACTATGATATACCTTAGCAGGCGTACAATATAAAGTTAGCAAACAATGTAAGTCAAAAAAAGCAATTCATTAAATTGTCATTAGTTAATAAAAATAAATCAGTATCATGAAATTTGCCATGAAAATTTACCAATCTAGTACTGAAAGCAACCATCACAGACAAATTGACTAACACAGACGCGTCTATCCTGAGCTCTAGTATAAGCATCAATTATCCGGAGTACATACATATCGTTGTTATCCGGCCATTCATCAGAAGTTGCCAGACGCCGCATCGTCGCATAAAGACTCCGCACTTACATCGCATTAGCTCGATCCACCAAACAGCGCTGAAAGCCACCGACAAGCTGTCATAGATACATCAATCATAACCTTATGTCCTCTGAAGTACTGACTACCCGGCTATTTATTAGAGTTCGTCCGGTGCGCTACTTCTCTCCATCGTAGAAGCCTCCGCATTTTGACCGGTTGAACGCGGTCCACCAATCTGGCGCTCGAAGCAACCGTCAGGCCATCACAGACGCATCCATCACACACGACGTGCTATTTGTCAGTCCAATGTGTTGGCGGAGTGGCGCTCTCGTCATTTAGGACAACTATTCATAATGTAAGTACCTAACTTTATATATTGTATACATTTACGCGAGAAATGTTGAGCAAAAGAAGGAAATAGTGCATTGATGGACTTTACACGTTCGTCCATCAATGCACTATTTCCAATATTTTTGTATATTTTTGTTGTGGCCAAGGCTTGTATAGTACTTTTCTCAAATAATGCGCGGAAATTAAAACTTCAATAATTACTTTCTAAAATCAATGACGAACAACGAACAACAATATTTTTTCACGTGCCAAAGTGTTTTTTTTTCAATAAACAGCGTCCTATTTGCAAGTCAGTTCGAAATTTAAATAAAACCTTTGATAAGGTACCTCCTTGGTTGCCCTGTTCCAGAGTAAAATATAGTTCCATTTTTAAATTACACGACAGATATGAGTTTACATAGTAATTTATTTGGCCGCTAAACACGACAGATATGGATTTTCATACAACTTTTGCCGGCCGCTGCTCGCATGTATATGGCCAGTACAGCAATTTCGATTTATCTCGAAGAAGGTTGTCAAAATAATGCTCAAATTTCCAAGCATGTTTGAGAAAAGGCATTTATATACTCGTATTTAGATTGTAAGGATACATTTTTGTTTACAAATCAAACATTTATAAGAACACTGTCAATCACTATTTATTATTCGTTTGTTTTCAGGTATCTTAGTAGTACAGACCCGCTCCCTCCACAATACAGGAACGTCAGCAATTGATATATTCTGAGTGACTAATACATATTTTTTTAGATAAGATTATTGTATGTATGTGTAATTGTAAGAAAAATTGAAAAAAAAATATTTCTGTATTACTAAAATGACATCTTTTTTTTATTAATGACAGATAAAAGGCTTAATAATAATAAATGTGTTTGTATGTTCATCTATTCCATCGTATTTCTTAAATCACTTAACCAGTTTTGACAAATGAGGTATCATTGGAAGCGTTTTGACAATCCGCTAGCTATTTCTTAAATTACTTAACCGGTTTTGACAAATGAGGTATCATAGGAAGTGTTTTGACTATCCGCTAGCTATTTTTTAAATTACTTAACCGGTTTTGACAAATGAGGTATCGTTGGAAGCGTTTTGACTATCCGCTAGCTATTTCTTAAATTACTTAACCGGTTTTGACAAATGAGGTATCATAGGAAGTGTTTTGACTATCCGCTAGCTATTTTTTAAATTACTTAACCGGTTTTGACAAATGAGGTATCGTTGGAAGCGTTTTGACTATCCGCTAGCTATTTCTTAAATTACTTAACCGGTTTTGACAAATGAGGTATCATAGGAAGTGTTTTGACTGTCCGCTAGCTCAAGGTTATAAGACGTCACATTAAATTGAATATGGCGCCCTGTATAGGACATAGTCTTAAAAAAATAAAAATTAATGATGCCGTATTGGGTGCTTATAAATATTATTTATCCCGCCTGCTACCTAACATAATGTAAATTATTTAGGTAACTTAGGCTTTCAGCTCATAATTTAGTCTGTTAAACCAAAGTAGAGTTTATTAGGTTTTAGTAATTTGTTTTCTCAATCTTATTTCGGTCTTTTTAGTTCGTTAGTTATCTGTAGATTTTTTTGTAGTCGATTTTTTTTTGGTTTTTTTAACTATTTATTTAATTTTTGCGTAATATTTTATTGAAATGCTGGTGGTAACATTTTTATTAATTTAGAATCTGGTCCCCTTGCCCTCCGAGTCACTCAATTTTTATTTGTGTTGGCCAAGATGCGAGTGGAGGACGCGTCCAGGTCGCAAAACTAAACTCACTACGTGTGGACCGATCTACATCGATTAAGTTGCAACTTAACTCTACTACCTGAACTGCACGTAAATCAGCCTTTATATTCGATTAAGTGCATTAAGTTAGCAGACAAGTCAACTACGAGTATGTCGTGTGCACATTGAACACTGCTCTCAACGCTGACCCTACATTGGATGTGACGCCGATGGGTGATCGATTATTCTTAATTTATTGATTCTAAAACAAGAAGTTTCTATATCTCTGTACTATGTCTGTGTATACTAGTGACTGTCAATCGTCTGTAAGTCGCCAGTGATGTATTTTTTTTTCTAAAAACTTTTGCACTTTTAGTCACAAGCTTTTATTTGAAAACAAATTTAAATATTTAAAACCCTTTCATTTCATACCCACAAAAATAACTGGTCCGCCATCTTTAGGAATCCGCCATATTTGATTTACAAAAACGTCACTGAGCTAACCATGCATATTTATCTAAACTAAACGTGTGTGCAAAATTTCAGCTCAATCGTATACCGGGAACTGGGTGAAATAAAACTTGCAAGATTTGATTACAGACACCGACAATTATTAGATTGTTACAATTATTTTAAAGGTGAGAGTGTTTTTATAATCTAGAGCGGAGCAAAGGATTCTAGAGTAGACCCCTGAGTGCAGCGAGGGATTTAAAGTATGTCACTCGAGTTTAAAATAGTGTGGTTCCCGAGATGGACAAACTGCTTTTTATCATCCTCTATGAGAAAATAAGTAGGTACTACTTATGAATAAGAATAGCACGTTTATTTATCTATCTATCTATCTATAATATAATAAAACTGTAACGGGGCCGTGTCTGTACATGAAATGTTTTTGGAAAATAATAACTACGGTGGACATTACTAACGATACAGAGGCCAAAACAACAACTTTTGGAATTTTTGTCTGTCTGTCTGTCTGTCTGTCTGTATGTTCGCGCATCACGCAAAAACTACCAGGCCGATTTTGATGAAATTTTGTATGGTGGTTCCTTATAGCCCGGGTTAACATATAGAATATTTTTTATCCCGTAAAATTCAAGAGTTCCCGTGGGAAAATCAAAAGTATTCATTTATGGAATGGCTCACCACGCAAATGTGGCTTGACCTATTGCAATCAAATTTTACACGTTGATACCTTTATCGCGAACTAAAACTGGGACATTGTGAATCCCAAAAAAATTAAGGGTTCCTGCAGGAATGGAAAAAAAATGTATCTTTAGAATGGCTCAACGTAACAATATGAAACATTTATATTGGGATAGGGTGTTTTGACCATCATTGTATAGTCGGGTATTCTTTATCCCGAAAAACTAAAGAGGTCCCATGGGAAATTATCTATCGATACTTACAATAATAACAATATAGTATTTTTTTCCACATATTAGCTACACATACCATACATTATAATCATAGCAGCAGAATGTTAATAGATGGCACTGCAGGGATAATAAAACGCGCTTAAGTTGTATTAAAACATTAAAATATTACTTCATACTTTTGAGTGGATTACTTTTATGTATATTTCAGCATACGCTACTGTACACAACTCTCTGGAACTATGGCACGTAGCGATGTGTTTCATAGACGTACAGATAGGTATTTTTTTACAGATTCCAATCGTGTAAAAAAAATTAAAACACATAAATCGAGTTTTAGCATCTTTCACAGGAGGCACAGATATGGGAACTCTTCTGACGGCGACTATTTGCGTGTGGCAGTTGCTCTCCGCCTGCAATATCAATATCTGTGAACCTCCATCAATGTATTTGCGGGTCCACGGTAGAGGCAATTGGCCATCATGCACTGAGTTGCGGTCGTTGTTTGTGAAGATTCCCACGTCACCATGCCCTTAATGACCTCACTCGGAGGGCACTGGTATCGGCCAGATGGAATATTCCATCTTTGATGCAGCCCGCGGGCTTTAGTCGATGTAATGGCAAAAGCCCGGAGGGCTTAAACAGGTGCTATGGCAGAGAGGAACGTGCCTGCTTTGAGACGCCACTTTTTCTGCCTAACTCCTCACCCGTACGGTACTGCTGCTCAATTTGCGGCGAGAAAGAAGCATAATAAGTACTCGGTCTTGGAAGCAAATTACTGCTTTGTGCCGCTGGTCTGTGAGACAACCGGCTGCTGAACCCTCAGAGGCCTTTGCCTTCACAAAGGAGATTGGCCGTCGCCTTCGAGAGAGGAGATGTGACGTTAGGTCCTACCTGCTGCTAAGGTTGTCTATTGCCATTCAGCGTGGCAACGAGAAGTGCGTCATGGGCTCCTTTGGAGCTGATACGACACGAGAATTTGACCCATATTCATATTTTTAGGAAATTTTAATACTAGATTGATATAATAATTTAAATTAGTTTTTTGATAATAAAGGTATATGTGTTATTTCATCATATCAGTTTATATACGTCCCCACCAAGGGGCTCGACCTGCCCTAAGTTAGGGCGATCAGGCCTTAGACGATCACGCGGGCCCATTGCGGGTTGATTGACTTCACACATAAGCTTCGAGTTTTTTCGCAGGCGTGTGCAGGACGATGTTTTTCTCACCGTAAGAGCGTCGGATAAACGTACATACCAGTATGAAATCGATATTCGTATAGATATTGGTAAGTGGCAGGATTCGAACCACGGCCTTCCGGACAGGAGATAGTGTAACCGTTCTACCACTGAAGCTCTATATGTTATTTAAGATTTAGAAATCCTTACTTAATATTATTAATATGAAAATGTGTTTGTTTGTTTGTTACCTATTCACACTTCAACACCTCTACCACTCTTGATGAAATTTGGCATGCAGGTAGCATGTATCACTGGAAATGAAAAAGTCTACTTTTTATCTGTGGAAATTATCATAGCCCGATGCAGTTCCTGAGGAAATTAAAACAATACTCTTTGTTCGTAAAGTTATTTAAAATCGTAACGAAAAAATGGGTTGGTGTGATTTTTAGCACAGAGATGAGGTGGAAAATGATATAATTTACTAATAAGTATATCCTGACATAGTTCCCGAGGGATCTGGGGACAACTGTTTTCTACGCTAGCGCACGTCGGTGGCGTCGCAACGGAGCAACGGATTTAAGTGATTTTTTGTATGGAATTTGTTGAGGGGGTGGGAAGTGACAAAGACTGCTAATCCGAATAGCCCGATACAGTTCCTGAGGTACCTGGAGAAAACTCATGTCCACGCTTGCGAGCTGATTGCGGCTCGCGCACTACTCACCCTCAAAAAGAGTCATAAAAGCTATGTCCACGCGGGCGAAGCCGCGGGCAAAAGCTAGTTTATAATAAAACAACATAGGAACAAATTGTAGCAAAAAAGATTTCGCTCCTCTTGCATTTTTCCAAAAGAAAAAATTGTCGCTTTCATATATCTTTCACGGAACTTTGTAGAAAACAGACTTTGTATCACATTTTAAGCGTCCGATACAATATTATCTGGAGTTAATATTATTAATTCATTAACACTGCTTCAGAAAGGTACACATCCTTACTTATATTATAAATGTGGAAGTATGTATGTATGGATGTTTGTTACTCTTTCACGATTCAACTACTGGACGGATCGGTATGAAATTTGGCACACATATAGGTTAGTTCGTGGAATAGGACAGAGGCTACTTTTTATTCCGGGAAAACGTCTTATTCGCACGGCAAAATCTAAAAAAAACGAGTAGCCGCAGGTGGATGACTAGTTTTTCATAAAAATATTAGCATGAAACTGAAGTAAACAAATACCAAGGCGAAATGCATTTCGCATGTTTTTTACTTTTTCACAATTTTTTTTTTATTTGGTCCGCGCGGTTTCTTTTAATATAACCAGTGAAGCGGGCCATTCACGCAAGACTGTCGCAAGAACCGAGACTGGAAAGGGACACAGCTATAGGTTTGCTAAGAATGTTGTATTACATCTCTGTGTTACGTATACCTGTGTCCCTCTCGGTCGTAAGTTGTTCATACAATGTTCGTAATCTAACAACATCCACACTCTAAATAATAATATTATTATTAACATTAATATCTTTTGTTTCTTTTAAAATGTAAATGTGTTCAAAATGTGTTTTTTTCACGTTACCACACCCTGGACACTTCATACAACGGGCCAGAAATGACATTTCAAAAAAGGAATGACGGAACTAACGAAATGTTGGCGAAATCTTATACGTTCAACAACCAAACTGTAACCAATCTGTATCAATCTGAGTGACGAAGGGGTAAGGTTGCAATCTAGAGAGCGAAGGGGAGTGTCCATACTGTATGTTAGTACTAATATATATACTTTTACGTTACTGCGACACAAGTATTTTAACATTGAAAATGTTTTTTCACCTCACACGCTCGGAAATATTTAGTTTGTCATTCCATTTTAGCGCGGAAAATTTACCTGGCAACGTGGAAAGATTTTTAAAATTAAAACCTTTCTATTCAAAGAAAAACAAACACAGAAACTCGGTTCGTCTCTACAGTCTCAGAAGTTACATTTTATGCTTATTTTAAATAACTTTTGCTACATTATTTAAGCTGTTTTTCTTGCACCCAAAAATGTTCCTAGCTGTAGTTGAAAAATTGAGTTTTTCACTCGAAGGCAAAATTATTTTGCGTCTCAAACCATTAGAAATCTCGCTGCTCTCGATTCTAGACGCTAGGTTACTCGAGCCAAAAAACAATTTTGAAGCCTCGCTTATCAAATAACAATTTTTAGTATGAGCCGAATTTTTTGCAAAAATGCGACATCGTCCTGGTTTCGTGGGTTTTGGGTCTACGTGGCTGATTGGGATATTTAAGGGCGCGTCTCAAACAGTGCAAGTATTAAAATAATTTTGAACAAAAAAAATATTATTATTTGCAAATCTATTTTTTTTTTCTTGAGAAAAGACGTTTAGGTACGTATGTAGAAAACGCAGTTAAGATATTGCCAGACATTTTTACCACCCAGTATGATGCCTCGGCGGAATTTTAGATCTCATATTAACTGAACTCATACTCGACCATAAATTAATTTCGTCCCGCAACAATAGAGCACTATTAGATTTCATATTTCTAAATCTACAAACAGAATCTCTGCGCACTACGCCGCAACAGTAATTGCTACGCGGTGCTACGCGTTACGACCCGACAGGCTACACTTCGCGCGTAGTAATTGCTGATTATTTTAATGAGCATCTTTCCCGACCACGGGCAAAGCCACAAAAGAGGAATATCACTTTACTACAAAAAATTATGAGATCATTTATTTCCCGATACATCCATATATATCTAAACAAGTAATTTAACAACTAAGGTATCGCTTGATTAGTTTTAAGTCAGAACCCTATTTACCTTCCAACTCCTGGGACTCAGGTATCATCCATAACTCAGGAAGGTTAGGGCATACTTACTCCACACGGGGGAGGAGGGGGGGCAGTCCAGATAGGTGGGAGTTGTAAGGCTAGTGGCGAATCCCACTGTCAGAAGTTTTAAAGTCGCTCCCAAAACAAAAATCAAAAAACAACATGAAGAACCCTTTCCCAGTGAAACCCGAGCTACATACCGTGTGATATAGCTCAATGAGGCGAACATTAAAAACAACATGAAGAACCCTTTCCCAGTGAAACCCGAGCTACATACCGTGTGATATAGCTCAATGTGGCGAACATTAAAAACAACATGAAGAACCCTTTCCCAGTGAAACCCGAGCTGCATACCGTGTGATATAGCTCAATGTGGCGAACTTTAAAAACAACATGAAGAACCCTTTCCCAGTGAAACCCGAGCTTCATACCGTGTGATATAGCTCAATGTGGCGAACATTAAAAACAACATGAAGAACCCTTTCCCAGTGAAACCCGAGCTACATACCGTGTGATATAGCTCAATGTGGCAAACATTAAAAACAACATGAAGAACCCTTTCCCAGTGAAACCCGAGCTACATACCATGTGATATAGCTCAATGTGGCGAACATTAAAAACAACATGAAGAACCCTTTCCCAGTGAAACCCGAGCTACATACCGTGTGATATAGCTCAATGTGGCGAACATTAAACTGTGAAACCTGAGCTGCATACCGTGCGATACAGCTCAATGTGGCAAACATTAAAAACAACATGAAGAACCCTTTCCCAGTGAAACCTGAGCTGCATACTGTGCGATATAGCTCAATGTGGCGAACATTAAACTGTGAAACCTGAGCTGCATACCGTGCGATACAGCTCAATGTGGCAAACATTAAAAACAACATGAAGAACCCTTTCCCAGTGAAACCTGAGTTGCATACCGTGCGATACAGCTCAATGTGGCGAACATTAAACTGTGAAACCTGAGCTGCATACCGTGCGATATAGCTCAATGTGGCAAACATTAAAAACAACATGAAGAACCTATCCCAGTGAAACCTGAGCTACATACCGTGTGATATAGCTCAATGTGGCGAACATTAAAAACAACATGAAGAACCCTTTCCCAGTGAAACCCGAGCTACATACCGTGTGATATAGCTCAATGTGGCAAACATTAAACTGTGAAACCTGAGCTGCATACCGTGTGATATAGCTCAATGTGGCGAACATTAAACTGTAAAACCTGAACTGCATACCGTGCGATACAGCTCAATGTGGCAAACATTAAAAACAACATGAAGAACCCTTTCCCAGTGAAACCTGAGCTGCATACTGTGCGATATAGCTCAATGAGGCGAACATTAAACTGTGAAACCTGAGCTGCATACCGTGCGATACAGCTCAATGTGGCAAACATTAAAAACAACATGAAGAACCCTTCCCAGTGAAACCTGAGCTGCTTACTGTGCGATATAGCTCAATGTGGCGAACATTAAACTGTGAAACCTGAGCTGCATACCGTGCGATACAGCTCAATGTGGCAAATATTAAAAACAACATGAAGAACCCTTTCCCAGTGAAACCTGAGCTACATACCGTGTGATATAGCTCAATGTGGCGAACATTAAAAACAACATGAAGAACCCTTTTTCAGTGAAATCCGAGCTACATACCGTGTGATATAGCTCAATGTGGCGAACATTAAACTGTGAAACCTGAGCTGCATACCGTGCGATACAGCTCAATGTAGCAAACATTAAAAACAACATGAAGAACCCTTTCCCAGTGAAACCTGAGCTGCATACCGTGCGATACAGCTCAATGTGGCAAACATTAAAAACAACATGAAGAACCCTTTTCCAGTGAAACCCGAGCTACATACCGTGTGATATAGCTCAATGTGGCGAACATTAAACTGTAAAACCTAGCTGCATACCGTGCGATACAGCTCAATGTGGCAAACATTAAAAACAACATGAAGAACCCTTTCCCAGTGAAACCCGAGCTACATACAGTGTGATATAGCTCAATGTGGCGAACATTAAACTGTGAAACCTGAGCTGCATACCGTGCGATACAGCTCAATGTGGCAAACATTAAAAACAACATGAAGAACCCTTTCCCAGTGAAACCTGAGCTGCATACCGTGCGATACAGCTCAATGTGGCAAACATTAAAAACAACATGAAGAACCCTTTCCCAGTGAAACCCGAGCTACATACCGTGTGATATAGCTCAATGTGGCGAACATTAAACTGTGAAACCTGAGCTGCATACCGTGCGATACAGCTCAATGTGGCAAACATTAAAAACAACATGAAGAACCCTTTCCCAGTGAAACCTGAGCTGCATACCGTGCGATACAGCTCAATGTGGCAAACATTAAAAACAACATGAAGAACCCTTTCCCAGTGAAACCTGAGCTGCATACCGTGCGATATAGCTCAATGTGGCGAACGTTAAAAACTCCTTTTCCGTAGTAGTTACTTCAGTAGTAACGTAACGTGGTGTTGTTTCATTACACAAGCGGAAAGCGCCTCGTGCGCCTCTTTAAGAGCTGCTTAAGTGGTCGTTACGGGGTTTTCTTAATGAGTGCGATAAATAAACGGAAATAAGAAAACAATAGAGAATGAATATGCACTTTTGTTTTTATTGCAGGGTGGCGTAATGGGGATTAAATCAAAACATTTAAACATTATGTTGAGGTTATTTTGCCCTAGTTTATATAAATTATTTATATGTGAAAATTCCAGTTTTTGGGTACATTATATATTCGGAATAGTAGTGGCTACGTCAGCTGTAGACTACGTCAGCTGTAGACCTTGCGATTTTTCCGAAATGGCTAAAATATGATATTTTTACGTTTTCAAATCCCATAGCTCCGCCATTTTAAAAAACTTCCAAAATTTATCGAATCTGCTCACAAAATGTCACGAGAATCGGTTGAGAAATGCGCCATGTAGAGAAAAACAGCTGCAGATCCAGATATACGAAAGCATTATTGCCCAAGTTACAACAGCGACGCTTCGCGCACGCTCGGTCAAAAAAAGATTAGCGAATTTAAAGTTTAAGTACCATGAAAATCTTAATTCACTATTAAACCATTATTTACAGAAACAGGGTTCTTAAATATCTAAAAAAAACAGGCCAAGTGCGACTCGGAGTCACACAAACGGGGTTCCGCACCAAAGCTTTATCTACCAACAGAAAAAGACCTGTCAGTACATGCTTTGCTTTAGGTAAATAGGGGTCTACTTATTCTGGACTTAGAAATTCCATTTTTTCTGTGGGAACGGAAAAAATTTAGATTTTCTCATAGACTTTCCTGTAATCTTTGTAATAAACCTCATTTACTGTGATATTTAAAGGATTTTAGGCCCAGGAGTTTCGGATATAAGGAGAGGAATAGTCAAGTTTCGCATATTTTCATAAATAACTTCAAAACTATTAGTCTTAAAATTATAAAAAAAATATTAAAGATTCTTACAATAAGCTCTGATATGTCACACAAGACTTCTTTCTAATTTACCCCCCAAAAGTGGCCCCCATGTTTAACATTCATTTATTTACGTTACACGCCTTGGAGTCACCGACTTAAATATGTGTACCGAATTTCAACTCTATTGGTTCTGTAGTTTCCGAGAAAAGTGGCTGTGACAGACGCACGAGTGCTCCTATAATGGTTCCGCTTTTACCTTTTGAGGTACGGAACCCAAAAAATAAAAGAGGTAAGCCCATAAAACTGAAAAAGCCCTAAAAAACCTCGATAGGTCTTACTTAAATTTGGTCATTAGGGGTCCGAAGCCAACAAGGAACCCTTATAGTTTCGCCATTACCGTCTGTCCGTCTGTACGTCTATCCGCGGCGTGGCTCGAAGACTATTTATACTAAAAAGCTGTTATTTGGCATATTTATCACGCCGACAAAGTTGTAGAATAAAATCTTGAAAAAAAAATGTTTTATGGTACCTCCCATACATGTAAAAAGGGGGTGATGATTTTTTTTGCTGACGTGTGGGGTATCTTTGAATAGGTGTTTCAAAACAACTAAGGGTTTGCTAAAACTATTTTTGATTCACGGATTGGTGTGCGAAATGTTAAGCTTTAAAGGGCTAATTTTTGTTCGAGCCCCCCCCCCCCTCCTACAAGCCATACCGCTATTTCAGGACATCTGTCAAAAACTGTAAATAATAGAACATATTAATCAATTATCTAAAAACTATAACTAAACTATCACGGATAAGTAGATCTCCTTAGTTTATGAGTAATAGTCGACCAACTTAAGATGTGCAGTTGGATTTGTCAAAAGTTCATAGATTTTCCATACAAAATCTTCTATTAACAATTGTAATTATAATTTTGTGTTTTTTAAATAAACATTTTTTGAAAAGACCACGGAAGCCTTCTTTGCATAAATCCGACTCGCACTTGGCCGGTTTTTTTGTGAATCGACTCAAGGTGTAGGTTCCTTGGGGGACTTTGTACAGCTTGATGAGTAGAAGCACACTTGCAGCGCTAGCGTTTGTTTTGGAAAACCTTATATTTATTATCCACGTTCACCTATATATATACTATATATATATATATAAATCTTCTTTCCGTGTGTTAGTCATTGAACTCCTCCTAAACGGCTGGACCGATTTTAATGAAATTTTTTGTGTGTATTCCAGGGGGTTTGAGGATTGTTTAGATTCACAAATCAGCCCGGCAGATGGCGCTGATAGTGTAAGGTGGAACGAAGTTCGCCGGGACAGCTAGTATACTATATATGTAGTATATAGTTATCTAACTATGCCAGCAAGCACATCACAGTTAGTACTTACCGTACAAGTTTCCGCCGCATAAGCACCACCTACCTATAAATCTCTACGTTGTTGTCATTTCTTGATCCAAAAGGCAACTATAATAATATTAATAGCTGTGTGGTGCAAGTCATAATCGAATTCCCGAGCCAAACAAGCCTGCACAATAATAAGTCTTTATGAGTCTAAATGAAGAAGAAGGAGCACATTATAGACAACTCTTAATACGTTAAAATCGACTTCAATCGCAACAACTATGTACAATTTTGCTATTTGTTTTATTTTTTGTCATTAAACTGATTTTTATAAAATTTAAATGGGACTCAACTCGAGACTTATTTTTGATTTGTTGATGTGATGGTGTCTGTTTGGGAATGCCGACTTCTTATACATTAACCTATTTAATAAAAAAAAAAACATTCATATCGGGTAACATTTGGCGAATATATCGAGGAGTAATGAACACATAATAAAAACATACAATCGAATAAAGAACATTCTCCTTTCTTAGCTACCCGCATCCGGCGTGTTCCCGCGACCTTCACCAGGTCGTCGGTCTACTGAGTCGGTCTGCATACGCTACGTTTTCCGGTGCACGAGTACCAAAGATAATTCTAGAATTGATTATGGAAACTGTACAATCTTACGCATAATTGCTTATTCTTAAACTTAGTTTATAGGTCTACTCTATTTATTGGAGAAATTTCTATTTTGCTTCAACTCACAGCTAGCATTTAACGCTTAGTTACTTACCTATATAATAAATCTCTTATAACTCGCACCACAACCCGCGCAAATTGGAAAACATTAAGTAACTATAAAGTTGTTCCCAATAAATCGCGCAACGCGGCGCGGCGCAGCGCGGCGGTAAGAATCTTTGTTAAGGCCTTAATATGGGTAAAATGACAATTCAATTCAAACTATTGACAGACTGTGTAAAGATATTAGTATGGAAAAAATATATAACATACTTAAAGTAATAAAAAATCGATTTAGTTGAATGCAATTTTAAAAATATTACCACTTTTTTGTAAAAAAATTACTGTAGACACTGTTTTTGGCATTAATTGTAAAATTTCTCGAAAATAAATAATTAATGTTAAATGAAACTAACACACAAAAAAATTCGATGACTCTAATGAAACAAATTGAAGAAAACTAATAAAAAAAGTAAAAATCGAGTTTCGGTTTCAACGTAACAGCCGAGTTGAAGCCCGCATTGATTTGAACTTAAAATGAATAGACTTACGTTCGATATTATTTTAACACGTATCATTTTGTTTGGAGTGAGTCATCTTAAAGCCTTAATTTATGCTTGAACGAGTATCGATCGGGCGGTGCTAAATTTGACTTGTGTTCGCTCGCTATACGTGCTCCAGTTGGCAGGTCGCTAGCTCCAGCAGCTCCAGCAGCTCCAGGAGTTTGAAGAATGTTTCTTGTTTCATCATTGTTCAATGCGCATACGAAGTTAAATGAGATTGTTTGAGAGATTTCCAATTGAAAAGTTTAACCGAGCGCTCACAGCGAAGATAATAATATCGATCATTATTTTGCGCACCGGAAAATGTTGCGTAGGCAGGCCTCCCACGCGGTGGACCGACGACCTGGTGAAGTCGCGGGAACCCGATGGATGCGGGCAGCGCAGGACCGGTCGTCGTGGAAATCCTTGGGGGGCCTTTGTCCAGCAGTGGACGATTTTCGGGTGATATGATGATGATGATTATTATTATTAACAAGCGTCGGTGGCTCAACCGGTAACGACTCGGTCCATCTAACCGGAGGTACCGGGTTCAAATCTAGACAGCCAATGTACCAATGAGTTTTGCAAAAACTTACGTACATATAATTACCGATTGCTTTAACGGTGAAGAAAAACATCGTGAGGAAAACTGCACACGCCTGCGAAAAAACTCGAAGGTTGTGTGTGAAGTCGACCAACCCGCACTGGGCCCGCGTGGTCGACTAAGGCCCGATCGCCCTAATTCAGGGCAGGCTCGTGCCCCTCGGTGGGGACGTATATGAGCTGATATGATGATGATTATTATTATTATTTTGGAAGTAGCTCGGTGCGACGACTGGTTGGGCCGATCACGCAGAACTGACCTGAAGCATGGTGATTACCTGGATGGGTTTGACTGTTAGTGGCATTTTTCTAGACCTACGAAAAGCACGTTAAGCCTTTGGGGCCGTTGCTATCATCAGCAGCAGTCGTTGAGCCGTGACAGATGCCTAACAGTCTTCTAACAGTGGGGTTCACCACCAGCCATACAACCTCCGTCAACCCGGATATGCACCACACCCTGGACACTTCATACAACGGGCCAGAAATTATATATCAAAAAACGAATGACGGAACAAACAAAATGACGGCAAAATCCTATACGTTCGACAACCAAACTCTAACCAATCTGTATCAGTCTGGGTGACGAGGGGGTGAGGTCGCAATGTAGAGAGCGGCAGGGAGTGTTCATACTGTATGTTAGTATTAATATATATATACTTTGGTATGGCCTAATCTTCCCGAGTTCGCTTCGCGCTCGCTCGTTCAATAAAATATTTTGACTTTACTCCAATAGCTTTCTCCAACAAGGTTCAAGCAAGCTGCTGTGCCATAGTTTCTAGTTCTCCGACATAATACCCAGCGCATTTATTAATTCACCTGCACAACATTCCCATCGGCGTGATTCCGCTTTTTATGCGGAATCCGCCGGTGACAACGGAAACGGCGCGGAGGCGGAAGACGGAAGTGACGTCACCGGCGCGATTTATTCGTTCCGACATGGCGGGCGCTGTGCTGCGGTCTGCATTGATATATTGTTATGGCTCTCACGCGTTTGGCGAGTCTTCACAATGTACGATCATTTTATGCGGCAAAGCCAGTAATTAGCGCGACGAAACGTTTTTCGCGTACTGTGCCACCATACCCCCACACTGCAATCGCCAACTCGCCTATCAAGCCTAGCGATTACGGCAAACCCCCGGCCAAATCGGTGGAGGCGTATTTCCAGCTAAAGTATAGGTACATAAGGTCTAACAAAATTAGCTGAAACTATTTTAACTGGTGCTTCTACCCAAGAAACTGAACAACTTTCCCCATGACACCCATAGTCAAATCTAAAAAAAAATTTTTGAACTTCCCATACTAAGTTGGCTGATCAGCTGATCGAGTTAGTATGGGAGAGCCAAATTTTTTTTTGCTATTTGACTATGGGTTCCATGGGGAAAGTTGTTTAGTTTCATGGTTAGAAGCACCAGTTGAAATAGTTTCAGCTAATTTTGTTACACCTTATATACGAGTATGTAGGTATGTAGGGTGCGCCAAAATTTGTGTAGAACCCTTTAACCGGGGCTTCTACTCATCACACTGAACAACATTCCCCAATCAATTGTTAAAAAAACGTGTTTTTAGACCTAATTGCAACAGTTGCATACATTATTTTATCTACATACATATTATAAGTACTCTAAGATGGGTTCAGAAGCCGTAGGGAAATGAGCATTATGCCAATTTTACTATGAGAATTTTATTGTCTGTGGTAGTAGGTAAAATCTGTACTTTAATGTTATTAAAGTATCGATTTTTGTATCGTTATGAGTTAACGTAACAGTATTTACGTAACAGCTGTCATAGTAAAATTGGTTGTCATAATGCTGGTCATTGTCTACGGATTTTGAACGCATTTTAGAGGACTTATGATATGTGTGTAGATAATAGCTATTTATGCAACTGTTGCATAATGAGGGGTATTTAACACGAGTGTGGTTTATGAAACGAGCGCAGCGAGTTTCATAAAAGTATACACGAGTGTTAAATACTAATTATGTACAGTTGCATACAATAGTTTATCTACACTCATACAACAAATTTAAATTAAAGACAAAATAAAGTAATCATTGTTTATTGTAATAATTATTGACATTTTGTATGGTACAATTATTAAAGGTTATTTTAGTTGCTGTTTCAAGAATATCCGGGGGTGTCAAATTTTCGTCTATATCACTATCAGTTTCAGACATTTTACTGGGTTTTTAGTAAAAAAACTTGTAATAACGACTTACTTATTACAACGAATAACGAATTACATATTATACAAACTGCATAAGGAAAAATACAAACGTTAATGGCGCGAAAATAAATTTGCAGTAATATCGCACCGCGCATGCGCGCCGCCAAGGTTGCGTTCCGAAACACGCTAGTGTGCTCAAATAGCAAGCATCTGCGTAAAAATTAAAAAAAAAATCTTCATTTTGTTACAACTTTGCGATAGCGAAATGAAATTTGTATGGATCCTTAGTCACGGCTCCATCGAAAGGTATATCATTTGCTTAGCGTTTCTGATAAGTAAATGAAGGATTTACGACATGAGTGTAGATAAAATATATTTATGTACTCTCATATCGTAAAGTTCGAATTATCAACTTCAAAACGAGTTTATATTGGCATACTTTATAAACACAATACCGTCATTTAAAAAAAATACATTAAAACATTATTTTGTTAGAGAAATTATGTTTTAATGTATTTTTTCCATTACGATACAAGTTAAACCAAAGAGATAATATCACCAACGAAGTTCCATATCAATTTTTTTGTTATTGGAACGCACATGCGGTTCGCGCCATTTTTACAGCAATACAAAAAGTTTTCATTCCAATTTTTACTTGTCTGTGACAGCGCCCGCTTTAACGCATGCGCGGTGATGTGTTGGTTTTTCATTGAATCTTGTTGTAGATACTGAATTTCGTGGATAATTTTCATTCTTGTTTAAAAATGTCTGAGATCAGTGAAAGCATTGTTTTTACCTGTCTGTGACACCGTCCGCTTCAGTGCAAGCGCGGTGATGCGCTGGGATTCAGCCACAGATTACTAAATAGTTACTTCGTAAATTCAGCGCTATGACACGTTTTGTTGTAGGTACTTACTGAATTTCGTGGGATTTTTTTCTTACTCTTAACTTTGATCTTTGTATTTTAGTTGATTCAATCCCAATGTATGAGATTATATAAAGTAGTGTATGAAACTGCACATAATTTGGTCTTAAAACACTCGTGTAATGCTATAAAAAAACTCGCCTACGGCTCGTTTTTACACTCGTGTTTTAAGAACCCTTATTAGGCAACAGTTTCATAAACTACTACATGTTATCAAAGTGCAGCATCCCAAGGCCTCAACATTTATAAGTTAAAACATCAGTTAA
Organism: Coleophora flavipennella; assembly: GCA_947284805.1. NCBI lineage: Eukaryota > Metazoa > Arthropoda > Insecta > Lepidoptera > Coleophoridae > Coleophora > Coleophora flavipennella. The sequence goes on from OX369266.1 coordinate 1,098,812, forward strand.
ACATACAAAACAATCAGTTGAAAATATAAAAGAACAAATTTTTTGGACCTATTGGAAATTGTAACGATTACAAAAATTGTAACGGTTACAGTCTAAAAAAATATTAATTAATTTTAGTAATCGGACGAAATATAAGGCAAAAATTAAACCGGAATACTGAAATCAATGTAAAAATGCTCTTTTTTGAGTATTTCCTCTACTATTCATTATCTCGTGTTATGGTCAGTCATAAAATAAAATAATTCATGTATAGGAACGACATACGAGGTGAAGGAACGCAAACTAAAAATAATGTAATACCTACATACAGAATAATTTTAAATTAATTGATTTTAGGCTCAACCATAGTTCTCACTTCCGTCGCTGTCTGTGTTAGTTATTGTCAGTTAACGTTTTTGTTCTGAGCAGTCGATTTATAAGTTACGAGTATAACCACCTATTAAAATAATATTACATTGTCATACAAGGGTGGAAATAGGTTATTGTAAACGAGCTGTCGAGGTAACGAAGGCGAGGGTTTGTTATTGTCACGAATTTGCAATAACCTACACACCCGTGTATCACACGACATTTTTCAATACAGTTGTGGTAAATAGTAAAAAATAAATCAGATAAATAAATATGTTTATTTCAAAATACAAACGTACATGCGCTAATAGATAATGAAAATTTTAAAAAAATGGCACGTTTTTGCAACTTAATATTTTTTTACAACCAAACCGTTGCCTGGCTCGTACGCCTATTCGATTTTTGACAAATGTTGATGTGGAAATAATTAAATTAAAACTGTAGGTATATTAAGTATGATAAATAACCATTTCAGAGTTTTGATATTTCAATGCTATTGACGTACGGAGGCATTCATTTTTCCCTCTATAAAATCTATGTGATTGTATTCTATGTATGAGAACCCTTTGCTACTAAACTTTTTAAATTAACTTAAAAATTTAAAAATAAACTGCAAAAGTAATGATCGAGCTCGTAAAAGAAAGTAGGACTGCGTAAAATAGAGATGCCTATGCAGAAGACTTAATTTTCGAATTATAATTATAGACTTTGAAAGTACGCCATGTTCAACAATTGTATTGAAACGATAATGCCACAAAACCGTTGTGTTAACTATGCAGTAATATTTCAGCGCAATGTGGAAGGACAATTGCTGTCAGAGACAACTAAACATGTGCGCCCACTTGTATGTTTTTGAATGCATATCTCAATAGTCCCGTTAGACAAGACACAGAACGTAGAGATAATATACCACTGTAATCTAGAAATTATGAGGAACAAATCGACATGAGTTTCATTACTATACGCCACAGTTTCTGGTGGGCCTATGACCTATATTTAATAAAATCTCCTTTATGCTAGAAATCTTGCATATTGTCCTTTAAGCTCTGTGAAAACTAGTGCCTTCATGCGCAGTGAAGTGTACGACCACAAAATAATGCTTTGTGCTGCGACCATCTTCATTACACTTATTATAAACTAGTGGATGCCCGCAGCTTCGCCCGCTCAGATCCCGATTTTTGCGGAATTTCCCAAAACGTCATAACATCTACCTGCATGTCAAATTTCAGCCCGATCCGTCCAGTGGTTTGGGCTGTGCGTTGATAGATCACTATGTCAGTCAGTCAGTCAGTCACCTTTGAGTTATATATATTTAGATGACTCTATGTTAGGTACCAGTTTAAGACAAATAAATTGTAGGTTATCTTAGGTCCAAGGCGTCACGTTAGGCCCGATCGCCCTTATTCAGGGTAGGCTCGAGCCCCTCTTTGGGGACGTATATGAGCTGATATGATAATGAAGGCGTCACGTGCTGCTACTATTTTCCTTCTCGTATTTTATTCTTGTTCTCCAAAACTCAGGGTATAGTCATTTCATAGTAACTTCCGGCGACCATTAAGATAAGCGGATCCAAGTGGTGGCCACAAGGCCAGAGTCATGTTCTCTTTAACAGGGGCGAGCAACAATAAGGCTTACAGGATACCGCCCTGAGATGGAACGATTCTACCACCATCTTAGGATTGACTGTCATACCATCCAAAACGTATCACATTTTATTATTTTTACATGTATATTGAGCTAACCGAAAATCGGCAGGTATAAAATAGCTTCTCTAATTCTAGCTGCAGCGCGCTGCGCGACCTAATTTTTAAATTCCAGAGCTAGTCGCTTTGTTTTCGAGAGAGTTCAGCTAACTTATTTGGCTTTGCGGTGAAGAGAGAAAAGATGGCATATTTTTTTAAATTCTTTTGTGTGTTTTGTTAATTACACACTGTGTTTATTTAAGTGCAATAACACATTCGAATGCGCCTTAAATTAGTGTGTGTAGGTAGTTATTCAATGTTCTAAAAAGGACTGTATTTAGGTCACTAAATTTACAGAACTTTTATACATAACTCGATATCTTGTGAACTGGCTAAACTTGACGATTGAATTTCAGCTTTAAGTGCAGTTTGGAAAATATTCTTTACTAGCTTTTGCCCGTGGCTTCGCCCGCGTGGTCATCGTTTTTTTGACTATCTTTTAGGGTGAGTGGTACGCGAGCCACAAGCGGCTCGCGAGCGTGGACACGTGTTTTCAGCAGATCCCTCAGGAGCGATATCGGGCTATTCTTATTAGAAGTCTATGTTACTTCTCACCCCCTCAAACAATTCTATACAAAAAAGTTCTATACTTCAGTCCGTAGCTCCGTTGCGACAATGACGTGCGCGAGCGTGAAAATTAGTTTTTCCCAGATCCCTAGGGAACCATGTCAAGCAGGATATGCTTATTAGTAAATTATGTAATTTCCCACCCCCTCAACCACCTCTGTGCAAAAAATCACAGCAATCCATTGTTTCGTCGTTGCAATGTTAAAGAAACTAACCAAAAAAACAGAGTATATTTTCAGTTTCCCCGGGAACTGCATCGGACTCTACTATTTTCACGTGTCCTTTCCAGTGACACAGGCTACCTGCTTGCCAAATTTCATCAAGATTGGTTAAGGTGTTGAAGCGTGAAAAGATAACAAACAAACACATTTTCACATTTATAATATTTGTAAGGATTTTTCTTTGGGCATTTTAATTCTACTCCAAAAACCTTTGTTTGAAGATGTTAATTATCTACTTACCCAATCCCTATTCGTGTTTCTTTAGAAGGATTCAGTTTTACAAAATGCTTCCTCTTTTCAGAAAATATTTGTGTCTCGTTCGTCCCACTGGGCTTTGTCTCACAAAAACTCCCACTGTGTCCCATTTTTGTGCTCCGTTTGTCCCAAAATCTCATTTGCCACCCGAGTAAATATGTTGTTGTATGTAAAGGATTTTTTATTAGGTACCTACTTACCTAGGGAATGCTGAAAAGGTATCGCATTGCTCTGCAGTATATATCTTAGGATTTCAATTTACTTCGCACTTGTTAAACTTTTGACACCTAAAATAAACTCGGACCGTAAATCATGTCAATATCTGGGAGTTCCATCTGACACGCCACATTAAAAGGCGCCTGTGAATGGTCCTCTCCGCCCTACTCCACTGAGCGTCGTGGAACCCTCGCGTGAAAGCCGCCTGGACGCGACAAGATGGATGGCCGCTCAGATCTAACATCTACTATCGATGGCTACGTACCTATTATGAGAGTGATATAGCGATCGTAAACAAAGGATTTAGTGTCTTTTTTGTCTACTGTTCAAATCAAGTGCTCAATCAGTTGGGCAATAGGTCACCTCTTAGTAAAATTATTGAAGTGAAAACTTCTTAAGGCGCGTTGGTCATATCTAACCATTGAACTCGCGACACTGTAACTTGTAACCGACATCGACGGGACACTCGGAGGGTCAAAACTTATAAAACTGTAAAAGGTTTTCACTTCTGTCGGCACTCTCGGAGTGGTAAGGTTGTTTTCATTCACTTTATATGATTTCTTTCGAAAATTAATAGTGTGTACACATGCTTTTTCAGGGAAAAAGTAAAACAGATTGATAAACGGAATGTAGAATTGCAAAGGACCACTTGAGAGTCATGTCCGAAACCTGAAACATTTGGATATTTGTAAGTATCTGTAAATCAACAAGCGCCACCCTATAAATTGTACGCTTGTATGGGGAGCAACGCGAGCCGCGCGCTGTGACAGCGTGAGAGCGAGCGGCTGCTGCAGGCGTCACGTCAAGTGCTAGTCGAAACCAAGCGCCTACGTCTGCGCCTGCGCCTGCGCCTGCGTCTGTCGATCTGCTATTCTTATACAGTACCCAACGCTGTTTTCATTTCGGTAACTTTTATTAAATGTGTGGTGTCGAGTTTTCCTGGGGAAAGGGCAGTAAACGAAGTCCAACTTAGTGGCCGCGCCTGCAATGCAACGTCGTGCCCTTGTAATGTACTTTTTTACATGTTTTGACGTGAATACGTCTTTAAAATTACCTCCATAGGGATGCAATCCAAAAAAACGAATGATAACAAAGTCGGGGGATACAGTTTAGTGTTGTAGCTACATATCTATCGTCTCCATCCAAATTTCGTTTACAGCACTTGATAGCTAAAGAATCAAAGAATTTATTACGCTAAGTAATAAATTTTAACCGCCTCCGTAGCTCAGAGGCAAAGTTCACTGGCTTTACACAGGAGGTCGCGGGTTCGATTCCCGGCGGGGTCAATTGTAAGACTCGGTTTGGTTGGTGGTAGGGCATTTTCTAAGCCCGCCTGGCTAGCTACCACCATCTTATCTAAGTCTTGCCGCCAAATATTAATGTTGATATCATTGGTGTGTTCCGGCATGAAGATAAGATAGCCAGTTCCCCATTGCGTTGGGAATCTTGGTAAGCCCGCTTCCATCTTCGGCAACATCGTCACTTACCACCAGGTGAGATGTTGTCAAGGGTTTACCAATTGTGAATAAAAAAAAAAAAAAAAGTAAGGACTGTAACACATCGCGCGCGGGGGAGGGGGCAGCCCCGCCATTTTGAAGGTCACTTTGCTGCGTATCGAGATTTCCATTTAGTATAACTTTCGACTCGGTGAAGCTACGACGTTCATTCAAGTTTCAATCGTCAGCTCTCGTCAAAATCTACATCGATTATATTATATTATCTATGATTATGACATACATAAATAATAATATTTTATATAGAAACTACATATTACCCGTAACGAGACGTATTCACGTTAAAACCAACGGCCGTGTGCCCCGACACAGCCATACCCGTTTTTTTTTTCTCAGTCACGACTTGTCCATGTCTTTATTCGTACGGGTCATATCTCGCATTAGATAAGAGCGATTTCCAGGGATCCAATTGAGATTTTGTTATAAAACCATGTTCCTGGTGACAATAGATTCTTTTGGTATTTTGAAGTTGATCTGATGATGAACTTTGGAGGTGAAATCATGATCGTCTTTTGTTTCAGTAGATTCAAACTGTGCTCGATTTTTTTTTCAAATTTGGAAACATATATTAATGCTTTACCCCTCCGGTAATATACGACCCGTGTGCATCCCGATAATAGCTGAGGAATAATTTGTGTCAAGGACTTGAAAAGCTTGGAGGTACCTATTTTTTTTTAAATTTATCATTATTTTTTAAATATTACACTAATTAAAACACTAAGTGGGTATTAAATTAGGTTTAAGGTTAAATGTAAAACAAATTGCAGGTGAATACGATAATCTAAGTATGTACTAAAGTGAAAAAGAAAGGTTCTTAAAATAATAATCTAATTAAATTTTTATTACTTAGGTATATGGTAATGTGCACTACTAATGATTACTACCTACTAATTAAATCTATTGGAAGCACTTAAAATTTTACGTTACAAGTTAACACATAGAAACTGAAGTTACCATTAGCGTATTAATAATAACTACTAATTATGGCACTCAACCCATTCGAAAAATCACTTTAGAAGTTTACACAAAAACTGAAATTTACTTTACTAGCGTGTACCATCCTCGACTGCATCATCACTTACCATCAGGTGAGTTGCAGTCAAACGCACTCAAATTTTGAATAAAAAAAAACGTAGATACTTTTACTTCTTGTACTAAGTACAAACAGTTATCTGACCAATAATTCAACTAAACAGAATCACTTAACTAAATCGAAAAGAACAAAATGGCAAAAACTTTAACATAACTTTTTGTAACAGTTTACAAGATTCCATTCACGCCCCATATTACGATGATACATTGTAGCGGACGTCAAGATAACACAAGTTAAGACGCTCTTTCAGTGCGGCTCAATAGCCCCTAAATGAAGGGGCTTCGTGACTGAATAAGAGAACCTTTAACGCGACGCGACGACTTGACTCTGTTAATTAGTATTGAACCCGAAGAACATTTTCATTCTCGAGGCAACTGTGAACGGAGGGATTGCGATCTTGAGGTAAGTTTTTATCACGCTTTTATTAGCTTCACCTTCACCTGTATGTTTGTATGTAACCGACTCCTTTGGACTCGATTTTAATTCAAACTTTGTAGACTTAACAATATAGTAATTTCATAAATTTGAATTAAAAAATAAAAAATAAATAGAGTTTAAAAAAACTAAAAAACACGCTTTAAAGTACATCAGACTAAAAAGTAAAAAGTAATTCTTAATATAAGTTGAAAATAATAAATAACAAAAAATACTAGTATTATTGTGAAAAAGTGTGGGTTGCTCGATAGACGAAAAATATGGCACAGAGCGCCCCACGATTTTTCACAATAATACAAGTATTTTTTGTTAATTACTATTTTCAACTTATATTAAGAATGATTTTTTACTTTTTAGTCTGATGTACCTACTTTAAAAGCGTGTTTTTTAGTTTTTTTAAACTCTATTTATTCAGCTTTATCTTACAACAGTGGCCTCGTATCTGATACGTATCACTAAACTGCATTTCAGTTTAATTGTAATAATTTGTATGTCCAGACTAAATAACGTCCTTGCGGGAGGCCTTTGTCCAGCAGTGGACATTTATAGAATAGAATAGAAAATCTTTTAATTAGAGCACAGTACAACAATTTCCAGGTACAATTTACAAACAATAAAAATAAACTATTAAAAAATGGCTGTACTGTGCACCAAAACGGTACTGACTCAGCATATGCTGCAGTATACTCTGCAGCGCTGTTATTCTGCCAGAAACCGGTTCGGCGAACGAACGCACGCTCTTCACATGTTTAGAAATAAATAAAATAAATTAAAATTGAAACAATAAAACATTAGATTTAAAATTGGAGCTGCAAGAACGAACAAATTACATAGTTTTAAAACTAAAAACAACTGTGTGCGATTGTATGAATGCCTATAGTATGTTCATTGTGCTTAAATCAGGTGTAAGCAATATGATAGATAACTGATAAGAGTTTAATAGGTCAAGGTGCTCGTCTTTTACAAATATATTTAGTAAGGAGTACGCTGTAAGTAGCTGAGCATAATATGTGTAATAAAGATATGGTAGGTACTTAATATACACTAATGTTTTTCGGCTGATATGATGATGATGATGATGAACGCACTGAGCCATGGCTCGTTTGTAATCGTTGCGGTACACACAATAGTCGACTAGATCTAGATAATATACCTACGTATATATACGTATCGGTTGTATACGTACCAAAATTTTATTTTATTTTTATTTACTGTATTTTTAGGGTTCCATACCTCAAAAGGAAAAAATGGAACCCTTATAGGATTACTTTGTTGTCCGTCCATCTGTCTGCCTGTGAAGACCCTTTATTTCGGGAACACGTGGAGATATCGAGTTGAATTTAAAACCGTATATTTCGCTCTACAGTCCCTTGAAGCTGTGATAAAATCAAACTTCTAAGTTATTGTAAAAAAAAGATACAGCTGTTTAAGCCGCAATAAAACGTATATTTCGACAGCCTCAAGGGAATCAAGTTTCATAGGGTATTTCCCGTTGCCCGAGAAATATGAAATTTGGCAAGTAATACCGTCTTATACTTCAAGCATAGTAACAGATCTGAAACTATACATTTGTAATCAAATCATAAAAATATAGTCTTTATTTAAAGTACATAATCAAATATGTAAAAGCGTCGGTGGCTCAACCGGTAACGACTCGGTCCATCTAACCAGAGGTACCGGGTTCAAATCTGGACGGCCAATGTACCAATGAGTTTTTCAAAAACTTACGTACATATAATTACCGATTGCTTTAACGGTGAAGGTAAACATCGTGAGGAAACCTGCACACGCCTGCGAAGAAACTCGAAGGTTGTGTGTGAAGTCGACCAACCCGCACTGGGCCCGCGTGGTCGACTAAGGCCTAATCGCCCTGATTCAGGGTAGGCTCCAGCCCCTCGGTGGGGACGTATATGAGCTGATATAATAATAATAATAAATCAAATATGTAAAGAACGGCGGTCCAAACTTTGAATTGAGTTACCCGTGTCACGTGTCATGTGGGGTATCGTATGAAAGGGCTTCATTGAAACAAGTTTAAACAGATTTTTAACAATTTTTTTGATGTAAAGTTTTCGATTTATGAAGAAGAATGAAAAAAAATATATTTTCCCTTTTTTATATGTATAGGTAGGTACCTAATAATTTTGGCGTATGTAGTACCTAACAGTTTGCACTGTTATGATTTATAATAATATGTAACTATAAATTTGTACGGAACCCTTGGTGGGCAAGTCCGACTCGCACTAATCCGTTTTTTTACCTGCAGGTTTGTTCTGTATTCTGAGCCTATATGATTATTTTTCGTGTCTTTGCCATTCCTTTCTTCTGCGATTATTCTTTTATGATGTATGGTAATAACATATGCTCTTATCTATATGCCTAAAAATTTATGTACAAAAATATTTGACTAACTTGGACACTAAAATTTAGCTATTTTGATGCAACATTCGCACAAAATTACTTGAAGAGATAGCGAACTTGCTTATCTGTGACTGTTCGTCATACACTGGATGCTTAAAATAGATATTTTGTTCGTTCAACTTAAACAACAATGACATTTTGTTTCTGTGCAGATCAAAATCAGTTGTTTCAATCTAGCGCAGGCCAGAAGGCTATTTGCCGACCAAACGTTTGTTCAGCGGCGAGTGTCGGGTATTTCCCACAGGACAACTATTTTCCATTACCGGCTGTGGTCGCGGTCGCGATGCCTCTCTCTCCTGCTATAGAAACCGACGGTCGATCAGCAATGCAGATAATATTGTGAAATTGGGTGAACATGATTATGATTCTGCCAGAGTAAGCAAGGTACTCACCTAGTATTAGTAGTATTGTATGCTTGCGATAGTAGGTTCTTGGTGGAACACTAAAATGAACATATTTAGGTTTTTCCTTGCACTATTCCACACATAATTTAAATAAATATTTTTATTAATTGTGGAATAGTGCAAGGAAAAACCTAAATAGGTATGTTCATAGTATTAGTAGTATGATTGAGTTTATAGTAACGATAATTTTACTATGGATGGATGGTGCTTCTTTTGTTATTCGTGTAATTGGGTAATTAAACGTATATAAAGTATGTATATAGGTATCAGTCTCTGGTTCCCATAAAACAGGGAATCCTACTTTGGGGCCAGATGACCATATTGTGTGATTTGTCCCAGAATATTTATTATTTGAAATGGGTAGCGTAAAAACAATGCCCAAATCCGTACGAATAAACACTACACTACCAGTAATCGAAGTACTTCAATTATCCGCTAGATGGCGGTAGTGATTTTCATCGACGGAAATCTCAAATGTACTCGTTTATAGACTACCTGTGGTGGGCTGTGTTTTGGTGGACAAACCCTAATTAAGAGGATTAAATGATGCACGACACTGAGATGCCGAAATCCTTTGAGTCATGCACATTACGTCACCCTTGAGACAAGCTTTGTAGTTTACACCGAGTAAAGTGATTATTAAGTATGAGTAAAAGTATATTTTTTCAATTTTATGCTAATTGAAACTAGATTTTTCTATGGAAAAGAAAATGGATAACATCTTCGCAACTGGTTGCGTATTAAAAATAAATATTCGTCTAACGTAACAAGTTGCCAACAAAGGAGGAAAATTTTTCCTTTGCAATTTGTTGCGAAACGTGGTTGCTGTGGCGGCCGAAGGGGAAATTAGACAAACCACAACACACATGTATTAGTTTCTAGAACATATTTATCATGAGAACTACATTTTATTGATTCATTGATTAATGTGAACTGGCCCACTCTTGTGAAAGACATTAGATGAATTCAATTATTTTAAGGTATAGTTATAACTAGTCGTGTTATATTGTTTTCATGTTCTTGACATTATTTTTTCACAATAAAAAAACAATTCTGGATTAAAAAAAGATTATTTATTTTATTTTGACGTTACTAACTAATAACGATTGTTTTTTTTAAAATTTTGACTTTATAATGCAATCATTATTTTATGCCTATCATAAAATGTATGGCTATGCACCTATTTTAAATAAACATTTTGGAAATTGAAATTGAAAATACATACAAGTAAAAAATTCGTCTGTGTGGAGCGCGCTAGGGTGCCACTCCTCTTAACGAGTGCTAGGCGAAAAACAGTTGATGACCATCGCATCAAACAGACAGAATAGTATACTTATAGATGAGTCCCTAGCATCGATGTCAGATTCGAGTACATCCATCAAAAACCAAGCACTCTCCAAGCACGGCCCAGGTCGGGCGGTGTGAGTGATTGCTGCTCCCGCTCGCGCTCTCAATCTGTAGAGCGTGCTAACAACGCAATGGATAACCAATCTAACTATTGTAAGCGAATGGATAGATGCAAAGGTCTCATCGTAATTGGGGCTAGCTACTTCATCATACTAAACAACCAAACTAAACAACCCAAAGTCAATTCGAAATATATGGAAGGAAGGAAAGATATCACTTTGTCGCGGGAGCTACTTATAAGCATAACTGACCTGTGTTATAAAGTTGTTTTGTATGGTAGATATTAAACATACTTATATACTTGTAAGCTGTCAGAAATTTCATTTACTTATAGTATTTTATTCGAGTTTACGAATTTAAATGTGTTCTTGATGGTGGGAATTTGATCTTGCAAACTATATCGTGTAACATATCAAATAAAAGTGCTTGTTGTGAGAATCTCAAATATACATGTTTTTTTTTTTTTAAATTTGAAGGTAAATAGTTTTGAAGTTATTTTAGAAACTACTAGGCCTATAAAATCGTTAGAAAAGCATAGCAAATGAGGTTGAATGCATAGATTACAGGAAAACCTATGATAAAATTTTAATTTTAGAATTCCAGAATAAGTAGACCCCTATTTACCAAGCGCAAAGTATTAAGTGAGAGGTCTTATTCTGTTGGTAGTTTTTTTTGTGCGGAACCCTTTTTAAGTAACCCCAAGTCGCACATGTCCAGTTTTATTTTTACTGATTCATCATTCTGGATTCACATTCTGTTTTCCTATTCTCATTTTTGTTTGTATATCTTTCCAAGATTTTTTTTCTATTTTCTTCATGTTTTTGCATATACAAGGTGTAAAAAAATTTGTGTAGGACCCGTTAACTGGGGCTTTTGCTCATCATACTGAACAACTTTCCCCCAGGAACTCTTAGGCAATTCGCAAAAAAAAATCGATACTCCATACGAAAATGCGCTAAATTGGTCGATCAGCTGATCGTTTAGTATGAAGTGTTCAAATTATATTTTGCGATTTCAGCAAACTTGTAGAACAAAATGAGTAGAAGCCCCAGGTAACGGGATCTACACTAATTTTGTTACATGCTGTATAATGTAAAGTGCATTTTCATTAAATTGTATTGATGGCAACTCCTATTTTTATACTAAGAACCCTGCTCCCTTGCCCTCCAACACTGTCACTACCTCCTCTAATACATGCAAGCACCAGCGCTGATCAGGAGGGCGCGTCAAGGCTGCATTACCTGTGCCAGAGTTTAGTATTCAATAGTGTACTGTACGTATGACAAAAAATTGAGAGATAAATTCTCAGATACATTTTGAGACAAAATACATTGTTGCTCTAAGGGATAAATTTGAATATCTTGTTTTAAGATTTCATGCAAATCAGTTCAACAGTTTTTCTGCAAGTCAGGGATACGAACACTGATAAATTTTTTCTCGAACACTTTTTACGTGTGAGTTTTCGGACGATAACTTACGTAAAACTTACATTTATTTTCTCCGAAATAAAATAAAAATTTTGAGCTCTTGCGAAATAGATCAGCCAATTAGCAGTTACTATCGTGCATTTATGCTTGGTGACCAACTGACCAATTATCCTACTATAATGTATCATCGTACATGCGTATCTATTGATAATATGTTCCTTAGGCAAAGCTCTTCAGTATGATGCGGAGAAGCCAGCTTAATACAAAGTAAAAAACAATGTAAACACGTAATGTTGCCTTAACGCTACTTGCATATTATATCTCTATTACTTTCGTAATTAATGTTCATCTATATTGTTACGACCTGGGATAAATCAACACGAGCCCCCTCCCAGCGATAACATCACTATAATTTAGCAGGCAGTTATCCAGTTAAATAACATTTACCGCAATTTGCTAACTAGATCCTTTGGGGTCCCGCCCGCTGGTATTTACATAACAATAGTAACGGTCATTCTGTAGTTGGTTGGAATATCTAAATACTTCTTTACGACTGGATTTAAGTTTGGTCACTAAATTGTAATTACATACTGGAATTACCTACTGTTAGCCTACCCAGTTACAATAAATCACATTTTCCTCTAAGTGCTGTATGTTCCATGTGCGACTCGAACTCGTGCACAGAGGGTTCCGTACAACCACACATTTTGCCACGGAACCCTACATAATCGTCAATACATCCATCGGGTGAATCACGAGACCTTCAACAGCTTTACGTGTATTCCGAATCACGTAGCAAATCCAAGAATCGAAATTAAACTAAAGAATTATTTTTTTCAGTTTTAATTCGGATAGTCTCGAAGTTGAGAACCCAAGTTTCTGAGAACGCCGATGTTCATCAGAGCCAAGAGCCTCAACTGCTCAACCACGGAAATGCTTACTGAAGCTGTTGAAATAAATCACCACAATGTAAAAAAAAATATATTAGGTACTTCATAAAAGTTAAAGGTCGCTGGTTTTGACCAGCATGATTGTGGGGGTTTGGTCTGAAGGGACTATGAGAATCGTATACTTAACGGTTTAAATAGCAACTTTATCACAACTTAGTAAAATCTTGTTCGTTAAGTGCGTCTTAAACCAACAAGTCACCTCTCATAAACTCGATTAACAGAATAGCATTGTACACCCAGATTCCAAGTCCATGCAATCCTAATTTTCCGGGATCTTAATACAATTATGCGGGTCGAGCAATTGGGCATGATTGCGAAGGAAGGGCTTTGCGTTCGCGAACGAAGCGTGTATGCATATAGTCAGGGAGGCGCGCAAGAGTTTAAGGCTACATTTTACACGAATGATTACGAATTGCTACGGACTCACACACATGTTAACAATTCTGATTGACCATGAGTCTCTTGCTGCTGCACTCAGGTAAACGTCTTTGCTGTCTGTGTGCCACAGTCGGTCCTTGGTAAATATATATGGAAGAGGAATGTAAATATAAAAGACTATCGCGTCGCTACTGTCCGCGATTTCGCACTATGAAACATGCTTTTGAAACAACAGTTGAAGCTGAAGTTGCCGACGAAACACTTGTTTCAAGTTCACCCGAGCCTTATTTTGTCTTTATTAACACGCTTATATTAGCTTCACCTGTATGTATGGATGCTTGTATGATTTTTTGTATATTAGTAACCAACTCCTTTGCACTCGATTTTGACCCACTTTAAAGTTTAAACGGACAAATTTAATTCAAATCTCATTATCGTAAACTTAAAATTGAAAAATAAATATAGTTAAAAAAAACACGCTTTTAAAGCACATCAAACTAAAAAGTGAAAAATAATTCTTAATTTAAGCTAAAAACAATAAACCCACGCTTTTTTCACAATAATAATAGTATTTTTCGTTCATTATTGTTTTCAGCTTATATTAAGAATTATTTTTCACTTTTTAGTTTGATGTGCTTTAAAAGCGTGTTTTTTAGTTTTTATAATTATTTATCAATAAACCTGATCCACACGTTGGACTGAAAATCAAGTGTAGAGTAGCGGTTCTTTTTTTACAGAGGCTGGTTAACGGTATTTGGTGAAACTATTTGCCACTGGGCATTTTTAGACTAATTCGACCCTGCTACCACGATTCTGCCCGGTTTTAACCTCTCCCCCGTTCCCTCTCCCCCTTTTACCCAAAAATATGTCCCGATTTTCGGTTTTTTCATTTTTTTTTTTCAAAACTATTATAGATAAAAGAAAAAAATGTACTACAACATTAATTTTCATTAAATTCTATACAAAATAATATATAAATCATTTAACTGGCATAATAACTTAAGAAATAACGCCTGTGTAAAATGTTTTTTTTTTCCAAAGTTATGGCCTTCGCAGTTAATTTATCGAAAAACGGTCAATGCTATGACAAAATAGCCAACAAGTGAATTAATTTTCATACATTTATCTACAAAACAAGACCTTAATTACCGTCCTACGAGTATTCGTTCACGATTTATAGGTCGCAGCGCAGACGCCCTACCTCCAGTCACGTAATTATAAGTATTATACATGGTGTAAGGGATAGCTTACCGAAAACTTCAGGCGGATATTTGGACCATGAATCTGAAAAACTTTCCCTAAGAAACCATATACCGGAAACAAACAAAAAATTTCGACCTCGCATACAAAATTTCCAGCGTAAGCGTCAATTTTGTATGAGGTCGAAATTTTACAAATACAAGCCGCAGTTTTGCAACCTGCCCTACAGCCGCATGTAAGGAGATCCTTGCAAGCTTTTGGAACTGCTTCTAAAGTTATAAGCACTGGTATCAGCTTATTAGCCATCTGATAACTGTTGAAAGCAGAATCAATTTGAGATATAACCACTAGTCTAGTGGGGCTGTGTTGGGGTTAACTTCGTTGGTTTAACGTCAAATATCTAGTTTTGACGTCCCTGACGTTTATCAAAGGTTGCCTTCCCAGAAGACCACCTACGATGATAGATCAAAGAGGCCGTCGCGGGGTATCTCTTTAGTCATACCAATAAGGTCTTACTCGGGACGCGCGTTTCGCCATCATCTCGCTACCGTTTGCAGCAAGTGAGCTTGCAGAGTCAACTGAGATACCTAATTTACAATCTGACTCCTAGTTGTGTGTGTGCTCGCTCATGTTAATGTATGGAAAGCGCGCGTTTACAATTCATAATCTTAACTTTTCCAGTCCGGAATTCAGAGCGCTTGTCAGTCTCATTCTCACAGATCGATAAATGAAATATTCACATCTGAAAAAGTGTGAATGTGTGTGAAATAGTGTTATAGTTTAAGGAAAGGCCAGCCTTGTCATAGGCGTAGATATAACTGGGGACGGGAATCTAAACGAACACGTTCGTGAATTATTATTTTTTATAGTTTCGTAATTAACAAGGAATCCTTATAGTTTCGCCATGTCTGTCTGTCTGTCCGCCTGTCCACGGCTTAGCTCAGAAACAATAAGTACTAGAAAGCTGTTACTTGGCATGGGTATACCTACACATTAATCACGCCGACAAAGTGGTAATATTAATCACGCCGACAAAGTGGTAATATTTGGCATGGGTATACCTACACATTAATCACGCCGACAAAGTGGTAATATTTTTTTTCATTCAGGGATCCGTTTCACAAATATTATTTTTTAAATTGCAAATTTTTGTTAAAACAAGTGTGAATGAAACAACCAGTAAAATTGATATTTCAGGACATCTGAAAAAGATGTGACAAGTAGGGCATATCATGATCATCATCATCATATCAGCCGGAGGACGTCCACTGCTGGACATAGGCCTCCCCCAAGGATTTCCACGACGACCAGTTCTACGCTGCCCACATCCAGCAGCTTCCCGCGATCTTGATCACATATCCACCCCAGTCCAAAAGCTTAAAAACATCTTCCAGGGCGGATTCTACTCATCGGTCTTCTGTATAATCTGCTGCAGCGTATGTACGTGCTCTATAGTACTAAAGCCTTTTCGGAAAGCGTCTTTTTCGGTATTACTTAGTGTTGTAACCACACTAAGTTTCACTGTTGTATTTATTACCGTTTTTACGATAGAGCTAAATCAAATATGCCTGTAAAGTACCTATAAAAAACTTGTTCTTAGTATGGAGACCCTCCATAATTTTTAGTATTTGTTGTTATAGCGGCACTAGAAATACACATTTTGAGAAAATTTAAACTTTCTAACTTTTACGGTTGATGAAATACTGCCCGCTGACAGACGGACAGACGGACAGACAGAGGTTTAGTATTAGGGTCCCGTTGGTCACCCTTTAGGTGTACGGAACCCTAAAAAATGATTTATTTTGCTTACTGTAATGTTCCCAATTTCGATTGTTAAACTCAATTTAATTAACAGAGGGCTTAATAGGTACATATGTGTTTTTTTGTCAAATCTTGTAAGCGATTTTTGAGCGCCTTCCAGGGGTTCGATTGAGCTGAAATTTGATGTTCTATGAAGCTGTATTCCCGGTGACAGTAGATAGTTTTTGTATTTTTTCTTTGAAGGTTGAAAGGGGGTATTTTTTTCAATAGAATACTAGAAAAATCTGTGCTTGCTTTTTTAAAGCTTTAATTTCACCTGCAATGTTTGTATGTATGTACGTACTTTGTTTAGGTACGTTCAAATCTTGCGATCGATTTTAGAGTGACTTCCTGGGGTTTGATTGAGCTGAAATTTGGTATGAAGCCGTATTCTCGGTGAAAATATAGATCCTTTTGGTACTTTGAAGTTGATCTGATAATAAAATTTGGAGGCGGAATCAAGATCCCAGGATCGTCTTTTATTTTCAATAGAATCGTAGAAAATATTATAGTCTAGTTGTTTGAAAATGGCTTGATATGTAATTCAATTCAATTCAATTCCTTTATTGCAATACATGTGGTATTAAAAAAAAAAGAATAAAAATCAGCGCATAAACAAAACATGAAGTGTATTCTTAAAAATAAACCATCATCATTTCGTATTTAGGTCTTACATGAACTACACACTTAATTAAAGTAATAATTTAATTTTTTACTCATTTGTTCGTAAGAATATGGCCGATGTTCAAAATTTAGGTAATGTGAATAAGATAAAATATGATTAATGATAAGATGTTTTGCCATTTTAGAATTAAGCCTTTCTTAAAATGGAATTTGAATAATCTGTAACTTTTTTAATACATGTTATAGATAATTCATAAAATGTATGGTGGACTATGGAACTTGATGGAACTGTTATTTTAGTTTTGTTCTCGAGTAGCGCGCTCCACCATAGTAGTTATGGTATCAGATTCACAGAGATACCATTGCACGACAGTACAATTTCGCTTTTCAAAAAATATTTAATTTTAGAAGACTGAAATGAAAAATCATTTTAACATTATCGTTTTAGAAGTTCACTGTGAAAACTCCTTTGTTTCACTTGGCGAGTACGTACCGAGGGCGGTTTTGTTAATAGTTTATGAAAATATTGAGCGAACCGCGCGCGCGCATGAATATGAAATGCGCCCCTTTGGCCTTTACACGGAATTCGGAATTACGTTTGTGAATATTCGAATATTGATACCTAAGGGCACCGGTAGCGCTCCCTTGCGGCTACCGCGACACGTCAATGTTCATTTTGGTAATCCTACAAGAACTTTGGGCAAAGACAGAGAGGAGAGATATTTTGATCAATGATCGAAAATTATTGACTGACACTACCACCACCACTACCACACCACACAAAGCTTGTCTCGGAACTTGTCATGAATCTGAAGTTTTATACCTTACTAACTTTTGCCTACGGCTTCGCCCCCGTGGATTTAGTTTTTGTTTCAATAGTGTGTTACGGTCTTGTTTCCTTTAAAAATACTCACTCATTAAAAAAAACTCACTCATTCAAAATCAGTCATTTTTGAATTTTCCGGGCTACCTATCCAATTTTACGTCTCAGATAAACCACAAAAACAATGAAATTTTAATACTTTCTGTTTAATAACAGTGACTCTCGTAGAATATGACTCATATTACACGCTTTATAACTTTTATGAGTATGTCCGTTGATATGGACACCACCGCAACGAAGGTGATAAGGGTTCCTTTTTTCATTTTATATTACGGAACCTTAAAAAAAAGTCCGTCCGTCCGTCCGTTTTCCCTGGGGCAAGGATAGCGGCTAAACCAGTGCTACGATTTAGAATTGATCTGAGATTTAGAGTTTTGTGCTAAGGACAACGACAAAGTTACCCACCTAATTAAACTTCCACGGATGCCAGACTTATGCCAGTTTTTTGCCAACTAACAACTAGTATTTCCGGGATTTTTTCTATATTTCTTTAGCTGTTGGGAGTAATTAAAAAGATATTGCTAAACTTAATGATATTAACGATAAAAAACTAAACGCACATATACTTAGACACACTTGGTGTGAATCTGCTAAGAAGTAGCTTTATGCGATATAGTCAGTGTTTGCCTATGCAACATCACTTGGTTTCATTTTAACCGCAAGTTGTAGAAAAAACTATGATTTCTTTTTAGGATTCCGTACGTCATAAAAAAACGAAACCCTTATAGGATCACTCGTGTGTCCGTCTTTCCGTCCGTCTGTCGCAGCCGATTTGTTCAGAAACTACTGAACCGATTGAGTTGAAATTTGGTAAACTTAATATGTATGTCGGTGACCCAAAGTAACAAGTAACATATTTAAATTGATTTCAAACATGAGGATAAATTAATTTTAAACATATACGAGTAAGAAATATAAGAAAATATATATAAGAAAATATTTTAAAAAAGTTTTGCAAACTACACCGCGTGATATATCAAAGGAAAGGGCTTGTTGTAAGACTCTTAAGTACGTATTTTTTTAAATAACTTCAACATAGTGTTGAAGTTATTTAAGAAATATGCGTAAATTGAGCTTCGCCTCCCCCCCCCCCCCTCCCCCTTTCTGAAAAATGAAATTTCCAAAGTCCGATTGTTTAGAAATTAGCGATACCTAGAGGTATCTAGCTAGTAGTATCTTCTACATAGATAATGTAACACAAGAGCAATTAGTTCCCTTTTACCTACACCTATTATAGATGGAGCTGTAGATGATAATTACTTTTTTGGTACAGAAGCCTTAGTGCGCGAGTTCGACTCGCACTTGGCCAGTTTTTTTATTATTTTATTCTAAACGCAACCATTTTCAGATCTCGTGGGTTAACATTTATGTTAACAAAATATAACGAAATCTTATAGGGTAAAACCAGGATAGTTGCCCCAATTGTAATTACCAATGATCGGAATAGGTAGAGTTTTTTCATGTACTTTTGCAACGTTGGCACAACATGGATAAGCTTAATTTTATCTGGTATCCAGTTTATTTTTCATTTAGAAGCAATTAACTCAAGACTCAACAAAATGCTAATCCGTGCGTGCAAGGTTTTATTGAGAAATACTTGCACAAATATATTTTCCCATTTGTTTATTTACTTATTGTTATTGTATAATTATTGGTGTAATTTGTTTTAAATAAGTAATTTATGCATTTATAAACAATAAAAAGATGATTCCAAAAAAGTTTTTTATTTCACTTTGTAAGACCCTCAAATCCGGAAATCCGGAGATGCTTATCCATACTATCGACAACGTTATGACATAATTTCCGGAAAAAACTCTATCTATTCCGATCAATGGTAATTACACTAGTTTGGCGTATGAATCGCATGCTATTTTACTAATCTATCGAAAAATTCTCCAATTACCACTAAGTTGACCGTGTCTCTTGTCTCTGTGCGATTGCATGGGAAAGCAAAATGCGATCAAAGTTTATGCGGAGTAGATGTCCTGTTTCTCGGCAGGGCATCTATCCTAAACGTAATTAACATGGATTAGGCAACTAACCCCTATGTGGGATAGATGTCCCAAAATATAGAGGTCCGCAAAAATCGCTATTACTCTAAAAATATTAAAGATAATGTTTTTTTACTTTTCATAAATTGGTAAATAAAAAACCAAAGTACCGGCCAGTTATACAAATAAAGTATTTTGCTTTTTTACTGAGAGATATAGAGTGATTTCAAAAAGTGTGGCAACTATCCGGCTTTTACCCTACATCTTAGGTAGGTACCATACTTATATGTATAATACCCAAGATGTATGTGACTTCGCCATTTTTGGGGTTCCGTACCCGAAGGGTAAAAACGGGACCCTATTACTGAGACTTCGCTGTCCGTCTGTCTGTCTGTCTATCTGTCCGTCCGTCCGTCCGTCCGTCTGTCTGTCACCAGGCTGTATTTCATGAACCGTGATAGCTAGAGAGTTTAAATTTTCACAGATGATGTATTTCTGTTGCCGCTCTTACAACAAATAATAAAAAAAAGGAAAAATAAGGGGGGGTCTCCATATATCAAACGTGATGTTTTGCTCGTTTTTGCTCGATATTGATAACGGCAACAGGTAGAACACTTGAAATATTCACAGAATATTTTGTTATATATACACTATAAAAATAAAATTAAAATAAAACAAATATTAAAGGGGGGCTTTCATACAATAAACGTGATTTTTTTGCTTGTTTTTGCTGGATAATGATAACGGCAACAGGTAGACACTTGAATTATTCGTAGAATATTGATCTTAATATTCACTTCAACAAACGTGATATTTTTTTTACTCGATTTTGCTTGATATTGATAACGGCAACAGGTAAACGCTTCAAATATTCACACATATTGAGTTGTATTATTCACTTTCAAAATAAATAATTAAATTGAAATAAAATTAATATTTAATTCCATACAACAAACGTGATTTTTATAGATAAATGGTACGGAACCCTTATTGCGCGAGTCCGATTCGCACTTGGCCGTTTTTTTTTATTTTTCGCAGCTTCTGTCTGGGTTGCCATTTAAAAATAGCTACCATGCAATAATAATAATTACTTGCCTACATTATCAAAGAACAGTTTTAGTAGTTTTGACGTGCTGTTAACTGCACGTTTTCTAGAGAAAGTATGTGCAGTGGTGGTGTACAATTTGTGATGATTACAATCAGATAGGTCATTATTAGCTGAATAAAAATAAAAGGGAACGAACTCTTGTGGTAGGTATAGTGACTATTACTATTATTACTTTTTTTAAGTAATAAAGGGATAAGTCCCCCTTTGCTATATTTATATTCTTTTGTTTAAATATTTAATGTATTTGTTTTAAATGCAATAAAGAGTTTACAAACAAAAAAACAAACAAGTCTTTCGCGCACTACTGAACCCACAGATTAGTAATATAGAAGTCATTGATTGAACCTATATTTTTGATAGGAATTGCCAATACAAACCGGAAATACACCGGACATTTTGACCTAAAGCGTCACGTTAATGAGATACCTTGAGAGATAGAGAAGAAAATTATATGTTTAACCTTTTTTTCATTTAGTAACTCCATGCTTTAGGCCAAAATGTCCTAAATATCGAAAAAATATGGGTTCAATAGTGCGCGAAAGACTTTGAAAAAAAAAGTAATAATATTGTTAAATCGTGCGCCAAAAAACTTTGGAAAAAAAAGAACATTATTGTCACTATGCCACGCGCCGTACAGGAATGTTTCAACCCCTTTCATCAGGCATACAGGTGGACTAGGCATCCCTGTGCCCTGTATCCCCGCGCCGCGCAGGGACCCTCGTCAACAGCAACGTGTGCCCCGTTGTGCCCCGTTGTGCCCCGTTGTGCGCCGGATCGCTCACAACTACTCACGTCCCGACGATCAACCACGCTTTATCTGCCCGTCTATTGTGAAAATACGATTTACTAAGAATATCATTTTTGTTTTGCCATTTCTATAATGTGGTTTTTTAGTTGTTGCTAGTTTATTTTTTAGTGGTCAGTAGTTTATTTTAAGTTGTTGCTAATTTATTTTACAATTTAGAAATTGCAGCGGCAACGAATTAGCTTATTTATAGTATATGCTGTTTTTTTTTATTGAGGATCAAAACGAGCAGTTACAAATTAAGAAATAGGTATTTATAATACAAGGTTGGTAAAAAGGTAAATAATAAACGAGTGATATTTGTACGCGCGAGCCGCAGGCGAAGGTTTACTATCGTCGCGAGTTTATCATTTCTTTTTACACCCGTGTATCATACGACATTTTTCAATACAGTAGTGAGAAAACAGGTAAAATAAAGAACGACCTTGACAGAAAAATAAAATTCTTGGGTGCATACCTATCAAGGTTTCGACAACCAAAGTTCATTTTACGCTAATTGCGGCTCATTTTAAATGTCCGGGGAGTAATCTCACTTTGTTTTTTTCCTATACATACACATAAGTATATTTTTTATTACAAGTATATAATTTTATTCGTATTTGCAATTAAAACAACTCAATTCAGTTTTACGAAAATTGCGCCATTTTTAATATGGCACACGTACGCATGCGTAAATTTAATACCATAAATACAATAAGACTTTGGATAATATTATTGTAAATATTAAAAAATCATAGGAAAAGATGATGTCATATTCTTTGGTGTAACATAAGCGCTTCATTCATATTTATCATCCATTCGTCACACAGATATAACCCAAAGAGAATGTAATCAGCTAGCGTTATGTTTTTACCTCACGGAGGAACAACCTATCCCTTCTAAAATTCTCCTTTCTAAAGTCTTAAAGATTTTTTTTATCTTTGGTTATTATATCGTTTTAATTGCTTAAAACGTCTTGTTTTTCAGAGCTTCGAATAAAAAAAAAGTGGCAAAGTAAAAAGCACGTGTGCGCTAAATTAAATTTTGCGCACTGTTAATCAGCATTAAAATACCATTTTTCGAGCAACTGTACTGAAAAATATGTTAAAGTATGGTTCCTAAGGTAAAAGTGATTATTTAATCAACAACGTTGACCACAGTTAAAATAGAAAAAAAAGAATGGAAATCTTAAATCATAAACCTAAAACTATTTTAAATTACTAGACCAACTTTACTTCAAAGGCAAGTTACTAACATAATGTTATCTGCTATCTATTACTTATTGTTAAACAAAACAGTTACTGTTGGAGTTTTTACGTATTTTCTTTACAAATAAGATGGAACACCTGTTCCAATTTGATGATACATTTTCTTTCATACTATGCAACAAACAAATTCAGCTAAATTCTAACTTTTCGATTTTCTATTGTTGTAAGTAAATTCTTCTAAATTACAGCCTAGAGAGTAATTTTAAAGCTCTCGGTAGGTAGTCCTTGAAAGTTTCCAAACAAAAGAGTCGACGCGAGAGTTTGCGCCGGCGCGGCGCGGCGCCGGGCGCCGGCCCTCTGGGAGTGGACTCACAAATAAATGTACAAAACTTGTGTAGGTTTTACTGTTTCAAAAACAGAGCAACTTTGTAATGGCATGCTTGTTAATGTTGTCCTTGTCAATTAGCGCTAACCACAAGGCACGCGAAAACTATGTGCAACCTATAAACTGATCTACCAAATGTTCATCTATTACAGAAGCTTACTTAGATTAATAACCTTTCCCTAAGCTAAACCAGCAATTTTCGGGGGCTTGCGTTAGCCATAATTTTGTCCGCATATAAAAAAGTGGCCAAGTGCGTGTCAGACCATGTGTAAAGCAGGGTTCCGTTGTCTTTCAAAAATGAAATGTATTAGTTATTTTTTCAGTTGGTAACTTTGTATATAGTAAGAATGTACTTTTTTCACATTCAACTGCACCTTGTTGGTCAGCTACCACTCGTAAACTAAGACAGCCTAGTTGACCGTGATTATTTTCTTTGTAAATTGATTATACATAGGTACTATTTCCAATTATTTTTAGATTTTCTAAAATATCGGTTTAGCTGATCCCCTGTCAGGACTCTCAGTAACTCTATATGTAATAAACGTTTCTTTTTTTTACAGAAAAACTAATAATAATAATAAATAATTAAAAACAAAAAATCATCATCAAATCTGTATTTTATTCAAAAAAATTATAGAGGACACATACTCTAAAACCATACCAAATTGTCTGAGCAACACGGCTATGACATACCGACGGACAGACAGATAGACATGGCGAAACCATAAGGGTTCCTACTTTAACTACGGAACCCTAAAAAAAGATAGGTATTTCGGTTCGGGGTCAAGTCTCGAACATCAAAGGCGATCAGTTGATCACGCAATTTGTTCGCTCGGATTGCTTTAATTCGGCTAAGTGAGGCGTGTGATTCGTTACAAAGATACACTTCTGCCTCGCCTGTGTTTTAGTATAAAGATACTCGAGTGAATTACATTAAGAGTATACATGGACCGATGTCGAACGATGAACAAAGTTAGCTCCTCTCTTTAGTAAGATGATACAAAGTAACACACAAAGCAATTTTATGATACCCTGAAATTTTCTAAAGTTCAACAATCTGGTTAAGATTGTGTCGAGCTCACTCAAACAGGGTTACGTACCACAAATTTTTATTACAATGGTAAAATGTTTAAGTAACTATGATGTATAACAAAAGTTTTAACCGCCTCCGTAGCTCAGAGGCAAAGTTCACTGGCTTTACACAGGAGGCCGCGGGTTCGATTCCCGGCGGGGTCAATTGTAAGACTCGGTTTGGTTGGTGGTAGGGCATTTTCTAAGCCCGCCTGGCTAGCTACCACCATCTTATCTAAGTCTTGCCGCCAAATATCAATGTTGATATCATTGGTGTGTTCCGGCATGAAGATAAGATAGCCAGTAGTTCCCCATTGCGTTGGAGAATCTTGGTAAGCCCGCTTCCATCTTCGGCAACATCGTCACTTACCACCAGGTGAGATGTTGTCAAGGGTTTACCAATTGTGAATAAAAAAAAAGGTATAACATTATCAAATTTCAACTTCTCACTAAAACAGCCTCTGAGTAAAACGAGCGTGACAGGAAGACTTTCGGGCTTTTGGACACGTGACGTTTTTCCTTGTGGAGTGCAGAGTGCATGGTAGTTGTTTGAAACTAAAGGTAAACCTATGACATACCAATGGACAGACAGACAGACATGGCGAAACCATAAGGGTTCCTAGTTTAACTACGGAACCCTAAAAAGAAGATAGTTATTTCGGTTCGGGGTCAAGTCTCGAACATCAAACTGATCACGCAATTTGTTCGCTCGGATTGCTTTAATTCGGCTAAGTGAGGCGTGTAATTCGTTACAAAGATACACTTCTGCCTCGCCTGTGTTTTAGTACATATAAAGATACTCGAGTGAATTACATTACGAGTATACATGGACCGATGTCGAACGATGAACAAAGTTAGCTCCTCTCTTTAGTAAGATGATACAAAGTAACACCACAAAGCAAATTTAAGTTACCCTTAAGTTTTCTAAAGTTCAACAAACTGGTCAAGATCGAGTCGAGCTCACTCAAACAGGGTTACGTACCACACTGAAATTGTTATTACTATTAATTTTTTAAAGTAAATATGATTATAAAATAATAGATTATGTAAATGACAAAGATATATATATGTTGATTCTATAACAAATACCATTACCTGAGACTGTAATCTGAATCATGACATTATTTGTAATTTTATTTTTATTGTATTTTTTTTTGTTTTGACTATTTAAAAGTGTGTGTAAACACCTATTTGAAATAAGTTGTTTTGAATTTTGAATGTGACGATGAGAGCGTCGGAGGCTCCACCGGTAACGACTCGGTTCTCCTAACCAGAGGTGCCGGGTTCAAATCCGGACGGCCAATGTACCAATGAGTTTTTAGAAACTTACGTACATATACTCACTGATTGCTTTAACGGTGAAGGAAAAAATCGTGAGGAAACCTGCACACGCCTGCGAAGAAACTCGAAGGTTGTGTGTGAAGTCGACCAACTCGCACTGGGCCCGCGTGGTCAACTAAGGCCCGATCGCCTTAATTCAGGGTAGGATCGAGCCCCTCGGTGGGGACGTATATGATCTGATATGAAATATGATGTATAACAAAGGTATAACAGTACAAAATTTCACTCACGAAAACAGCTTCTGAGAAAAACGAGCGTGACAGGAAGACTTTCGGGCTTTTGGACACGTGACGTTTTTCCTAGTGAGTGTAGTTGTTTGAAACTAAATTGAAAAGCAGCGATTAATTGATACTTAAAAATTACGGTGTATTGCCTTCAACAAAAGTTTTAAAGTTTTGAGAATACGACGTAGAGGTCTTCTGAGGAATAGCATTTTCGCGTGCGATAAAATATCAAAACGTTCAACTTTCTGTCGGAAGTTCAAAAGCTTAACAGATAAAGATCACCTTAATTTTATAGTTCCTTTGCGTTTTCTACTTTGTCTTTAATTGTTCTTTTGTAAGTTTCAAAACTTCGAACGTTAAGAGGCGATCTCCGGCCGCATCTGAACGTCTGGCCCAAGGGAATACCAGCTCCAGCAGTTACGAACACTGAAACTATCATTACACCGATACAGCGTTATTTGTTCAACCGCTGGGGATTCCAACAAATTCCTTATGAATCCTAGATTGTTGTGTTGTGTTGTTCTTGTGTTATGTTGTTTCGCAAACCTATGTTATTTTAAACAAGCACACTAAATGGTATATTACTAATGTTTATTCTGTGGTTGTCTTAAAACTTTTATTAAGTCTTAAACATCTTGAGGTTTGCAAAATAAGACTTTTGGTTGCAAATCTCTTAAATACGAAGTATGTGAGAAAATTCTATAGGTTACTTAAGTACCCTAATTTAGTATAATTTAGGAATTAGGAGGATTTTCTTACATTTATTAATCAATCCAGACCCATTTTTCAATGTTTCCTTAGTCGATGCTCCAGACGCATCGACTAAGGAAACATTGAATAATGATTCGTTTTTGTCTTGAAAATTCGAAGATTGCCTCAGAGCGTCTGGTATTGTCAGTCCTGTGATGATTTTTACCTAGTCAATCAGTCGGTTGGTTGCCCTTTTTTAGATTGATTTCTCCGTTATTGATAAAGTGACTTAAGTTCTTGAAGGGGTTGTTGTTAGTGATATCAACCAAATTTTTTTGCGTGTCCTAAATATTATCACTTTTCCTTCCTTGAAACCCTTACCATCCTGCGGGTTTCGTTCCCTACAATTATTGAATGCCTAATTTCTCTGAATAATTTATTTATTTTCAAAGCAACTGAATTGTTTATTGTATAAAGTATAAAATAACATCAAAGTATAATGCCTAAAGGTCCGTATGGCTCCCGGCTTAGAATAGGGCCATCCTATTTCATCCAATAGGTGTCGTAAGAGCCGACTAAGGGACTTAAACCGGAGGATGGGCAGCAGCGTCTTTCCGTGACTTGCAGCCAATCTGCAACACTGCGATCGCCAACCCGCCTGCCAAGCGTGGCGATTACGGCAACACCCCCCAAATGACCGACACAAAGAAAAAACGGCCCCTAGTCCCCGGCGGCCCCGCTATTCCTGGCTCCGGTAGCGGTCAAGGTAACGGCGGGGCATGGGGTGCGAAGAATCCCCGGCAGATGCCAGGCTACCAACACAAAAGACCTCTGGCCCTGGCAACCTACAACACGCGCACACTGCGAACCGACGTAAAGCTAACAGAACTCGAGGAAGCATTGAGCAGGTTACGATGGGACATCGTAGGATTGTGTGAAGTCCGAAGAGAGGGGGAGGACACCATAATCCTTAAATCCGGAAACCTGCTCTATTTCCGGGAGGGCGACCAACTGTCCGAGGGTGGTGTCGGGTTCCTAGTCCACAAGTCCCTCATTAACAATGTGGTCCGGATCGAGAGTGTTTCGACGAGGGTAGCGTACCTTATTCTCCGAATTACCAAACGGTATTCGCTGAAAGTTATTCAGGTATATGCACCGACCGCGCAACACTCCGACGACGAAGTGGAGCTCCTATATGAGGATATCTCTAGAGCTCTACATAATAGCTCCCGGACTCAATACACCATTGTTATGGGGGACTTCAACGCGAAACTGGGCAAACGAAATGATGGTGAGCTGAGAGTGGGGCAATTTGGATATGGAGAGAGAAATGCACGTGGCCAGCTGCTGGCCGACTTTATGGAGAAGGAGGGCCTCTTTATGATGAACTCCTTCTTCAAAAAGCCTAAACAGCGAAAGTGGACATGGTTGCATCCCAATGGCGTAACCAAGAACGAGATCGACTTCATCTTGTCGACAAGAAGGCAAATATTCAATGATGTCTCTGTGATCAACTCAGTCAAAACAGGAAGTGATCACCGAATGGTAAGAGGCACATTGAATCTAAAGACCAAGCTAGAAAGATGTCGACTGATGAAGTCCACACTCCGACCAGCGCCCATCCAGCTCCAAAACCCCGAAAACTTTCAGCTCGAGTTGCACAATCGCTTCGAATGCCTAGGAGACTGCGAGAATGTGGACGATTATAACGACAGGTTCGTGGAAATTGTCCAAACGGTCGGGTCTAAGATTTTCAAAACTCGCCGTTCAAACAGAACCAAAAAAATCTCTGACTTCACCAGCAACCTCATGGAAGAAAGACGCAGATTGGTTTTGCAGTCCTCTGAAGACGCTACTCAGTATCGGCAACTAAACAGGCAGATCTCTAAGTCTCTAACTCGCGATTTGCGCCACTTTAATACAAATTGTATTAAAGAGGCGATTGAAAACAACAAAGGCTCTAAAGTGTTCGCTAGAGATCTGTCTGTTGGGCAAAGCCAACTGACAAAGCTGAAAACTGAGGACGGCAGGATCATATCGTCTAAGACTGAGTTGCTGGAAGAAGTTGAGAAGTTCTACGGACAATTGTACACGACCACACGTCCGCCTGTCAGCGATCTGGCTAAAGACCCAAGAGCTAGACTTACCCGACACTATACCGAAGATATCCCGGACGTCAGCCTGTACGAGATTAGAATGGCTCTTAAACAGCTTAAAAACAATAAGGCACCGGGTGATGATGGAATTACGGCTGAACTTCTGAAAGCAGGTGGAACACCGGTACTTAAAGCTCTTCAGAAATTATTTAATTCCGTTATACTTGAGGGACAAACGCCTAAGGCATGGCACAGAAGTGTGGTGGTGCTTTTCTTCAAAAAGGGCGACAATACCCTGCTGAAGAACTACAGACCCATCTCACTTCTGAGCCATATCTACAAACTGTTTTCAAGGGTCATTACGAATCGTCTCGCGCGCAGGTTTGACGACTTCCAGCCTCCCGAACAAGCCGGTTTCCGAAAAGGATTTAGTACCATAGACCACATACATACGCTGCGGCAGATTATACAGAAGACCAAAGAGTACAATCAGCCACTGTGCTTGGCGTTCGTGGACTATGAGAAAGCCTTCGATTCGGTCGAAACCTGGGCTGTGTTACAGTCTCTCCAGAGGTGCCAAATTGACTATCGATACATCGAAGTGCTGAAGTGTTTGTATGAAAACGCCACCATGTCGGTTCGCCTCCAGGATCAAAACTCGGAACCTATCCAGCTGCAGCGAGGGGTGAGACAGGGAGACGTTATATCTCCGAAACTGTTCACCGCCGCCCTGGAAGATGTTTTTAAGCTTTTGGACTGGGGTGGACTCGGCATCAATATCAACGGCGAGTACATCACCCACCTTCGATTCGCTGACGATATCGTGGTCATGGCTGAGACTATGGACGACTTAGGCACAATGCTCGATGGCCTCAGTAGAGCCTCTCAACAAGTGGGTCTTAGAATGAACATGGACAAGACGAAAATTATGTCAAACGTCCGTGTCATACCTACTCCTCTGAAGGTTGGAGGCTCTACACTCGAAGTTGTTACCGAATATGTATACCTGGGACAAACAGTCCAGTTAGGTAGGTCCAACTTCGAGAAAGAGATCAATCGTCGAATCCAACTCGGCTGGGCAGCGTTTGGGAAGCTTCGCAATATCTTTACGTCCCAGATACCGCAGTGTCTTAAGACCAAGGTCTTCGACCAATGTGTGTTGCCAGTGATGACGTACGGAACTGAGACATGGTCGCTTACTATGGGCCTCATAAGAAGGCTCAAGGTCACTCAAAGGGCAATGGAGCGTGCTATGCTCGGAGTTTCTCTGCGTGATCGAATCAGAAACGAGGAGATCCGTAAGAGAACCAAAGTAACCGACATAGCTCTCAGAATTGCTAAACTTAAGTGGCAGTGGGCGGGGCACATTGCTCGTAGAACAGATGGCCGATGGGGCAGTAAAGTTCTCGAGTGGCGACCACGCACCGGAAAGCGTAGTGTAGGCAGGCCTCCCACTCGGTGGACCGATGACCTGGTGAAGGTCGCGGGAAGCCGCTGGATGCGGGCAGCGCAGAACCGGTCGTCGTGGAGATCCTTGGGGGAGGCCTATGTCCAGCAGTGGACTTCCTTCGGCTGATATGATGATGATGATGATAATGCCTAAGAATAAATAGTATTTCGTTTTAAGGGTACCGTACCTAAAGGTTAAAAACGGATCCCTATTACTGAGACTTCGCTATCTGCCTGTCTGTCCGTCTGTCACCAGGCTGTATTTATGAACCGTGACAGCTAGACAGTTGGAATTTTCACAGATGATGTATTTATTTCTGTTGCTGCTGTAACAACAAATACTAAAAAACAGAATAATATAAATATTCAAGGAGGCTTCTATACAACAAACGTGATTTTTTTGCTCGTTTTTGCTCGTTTTTGCTCGATATTGATAACGGCAACAGGTAGATGCTTGAAATATTCACAGAATATTAAGTAACAATTAAAAATAAGTAACTAAATTAAAATAAAATAAATATTAAAGGGGGCTTCCATACATCAAAAGTGATTTTTATTGATGATGGTACGGAACCCTTCGTGCGTGGATCTGACTCGAATTTGGACGGTTTAATTCTTCTTCTTCCTTGCTTTGTTTTTCATTTACATAAAATAGGAAGTTTGGAGTATACTTTTTTTGTAAATTGTATATTTATTACCTATATTTTTTTGTAAAACAAATCCTTTTTCCTTAGTTCCATTCTGTTTCCTTTAAAAACCTACCTTTCGAGTTAGATTAGTTTCCCAACCTTTAGCCCTGTAAACACAACACCGTGACTTTGACGGAATTCACAATGTGCTAAAATCACCACACTACAAAAAAAAGTTATTGAAGATTTGATAAAAGTGGTGGCGCCCAACATGGGACTTGCATTTAGTAAATGTAACGTGCAATAGAAAAAATAAAACAACCGTATATTCTTTGGCAGGCCCAAAATTAGATAACGCAAAACTAGTCCCGCGGGACAAAAAACATTACGTCCTGCGCGAGCGTATTCCACCTTCAGGACCCGCCGCGGCGTGACAGATCCCCAACCCATATCACAAATTCTGTTATTTCCGTTTTGGACACGGTGGAATATAATATCAACAATGACTATTGCATATAAAATCATTATAATCAAAATACAAAACCAACCTAATGAGTAGTTAGTAAATTGTTTTAGTAAGAAAAGAACACACACGATACGATCTTACTACCGGCTCGGTTTGTTAAAGTTATTTTATTTGATAAATCGTTACCTCACTTTTTTTAACGAAAGGCTGTTTTGAAGAAGATTGTCTATCTCTAGTTAGTTATATTGTAACTTGTGTAAGTGACGACACTAATTGGATTCTTACATGTTTTAATTGCGTTTTAACCACACTTAACACACTTAACTGAACCTATATGTTTTTCTTTAAAAAAGTGTTTACACAGTTTCGAGGTGAAATTATTTAGTTTCAAGCAAAATACTGATTAATTCAAAGCATCATCTAGTTTTAATATGCCTGAACCTAGCCGGCGCCAGCTACATTTATGGAACTGTTTGGGACTACGGAAGCAAAGGGCTTAACAGACGTCAGGATTTGTCCTGATATGTCAGGACTGTAAGGCACCTGTCAGGATTCCGGCTGGACTTTGAAAATGTCAGGATTTTTTGGATTATTTAAGTGTTTTTAGGTCTTCATCAAGATACTGTTGCCGCCCATGGACATGAATCGTAATTTTTCATTGTTTAGAGATTAAGAGTAGCTCGGTTGGCACGCAAAAGTAATATCCATAAATGGTATTTTATTAATCTGTGACTGGTACGTCGTCAAATCAGGCTTTTTTTCAGGACCTTTTAATTTAACTAGTATCACCTGGTAGCTCCTCATTATAGTCGGCCAAATTTGTAACATTCTTGCATTGACGACTCTTTTACTATCAGTAGTGTTTTTAATTCTCCAGTTGAGGTATTTTACCTAATTAATAAACTTGATAGAAATAAAGGTGCTGATTCTAACCTGATTTCTTCGATCTATGGAAAGCAATATGCTCCTGCTCTAGCTATCCCACTTTCGTTTATTTTCAACAGGTCTTTAAAAGAGGTGTCTTGCTAATGTTATTCCGGTCCATAAAAAATACCTTAAAACAATAGTCACAAATAATACACTAATCTCAATTTTAATAGTTTTTGATAAAATTTTCGAAAGGTTGCTCTACGATCGTATCTATAAAAAACAGTTAAGGCTAAACCTGTTGAACAACATGGTTTTTTGTTTTTTTCACTTTACAAACTTTAGCGAATACGAATATTTGGCGGTCTTCTCAGATGGATTTCATCTTATCTGAGTAAAAGGTAACAAGTTGTTATTGTGGGTAGATATAGGTCTGACTTGGCATCAGTTTCTCCCGGTATGCCTCAAGGGTCCCATTTAGGTCCACTCCTTTATAATGATTATCTATATTAATGTTTCTTATATAGTAAGTTTTTAATGTATGCCGACGATAACAAGATCTTCACAAAATTTAATTCATATGATGATTGTGTGAAATAACAAGAAGCTCTTGACCGCTTGTCTACATACTACATATCTAATTGAATCTCTGTTAATACTGCTATATATCAAATATTACTTTCTCACGCCGTACAAATGATATCAATCATGTTTATTACATCGAATATTATCCTATATCGAGGACGAGTACTATTCGTGATTGGTACCAAAAGCTGTTGATTGATATGAACATCAATCAACAGCTTTTGGTACCAATCACGAATTTATTTTATGATTGATTTTATTTTTGACAAATCATACAAAGCACTTGGTTATTTAAAGCGCACTTGCCAACCTTTATCAGTTATTGCATGTATTAAATCAGTATACTACGCTTACATTCGTAGTACCATTGAATATGGTGCTTCTGTCTAGTATCCTAAATATAATACTTATATACAACGTATTGAGAGCATCCAATGTAAGTTTATAAAATACCTTAACTATAAGTCGAAATTTTATTTCAATGATTTAATAATCTTAATAGAAAGCTTTCGTCACCACAAAATTCTTAGTTTGGCTGCACGTCGTGACATGCTCTTCCTCTTTAATATACTTAACTCTAGAGTGGATTGTCTTGCACTTGTTGCATCAAACGGTTTAAGAACTCCTGTTAGACGCACGCGCCAAACAACTTTAGTCCATGTTGAATCACACCACACGAACTATACCCGCTAAAGTATTACCACCAGAATTTCATGCATGCTCAACAACAGATTTGGTGGACTTGATCCTTTCAGAATCCGCCTGCGTGTCGTAAAGGTCAGTCCATTCGCTTCACACCAGGAGGTCGTGGGTTCGATTCCCGGCGGGGTCAACTTTGTAAGATTTGGTTTGATTGGTGGTAGGGTATTTTGCCCGCTTGGCTAGATACCACCATCTTATCTCAGTCTTGCCGCCAAACATCAGTGTTAACAGCATTGATGTGTTCAGGCTTGAAGATAAGATAGCCAGATCCCCATTTATTTGGAGAATGTTAGTAAGCCCGTTTCCATCTTCGGCACCATCATCACTTTACCATCAGGTGAGATGATGCCAAATGCTTATCAATTGTGGTTTAAAAAAAAGACCTCTAAAATTTAATTTAGGGGCGATGAACACATACAAACACAGACCACACACACACACACACACTCACACACACACACTCACACACACACACACACTAAAACACCACAACACACACGTACAAGCTTGCACTCGCTCATGTAACTAAACTTAATTTAAGTAAGTTATGAACAAAAGTTTTTGTAATTTACTTGATTATTAGTTTTTTGCCTATATAACTGTTATATTGTTCGCTTTTGCACGACTTATTCTGTTTAGGTAATGTTCCGTGAAAATTTGTAAAAACCTATCATAAAAATCTGTACTTTTTAAGCTATTGCATAGATTTTATCGCAGGCTTTGAGCGCGGGGACCGAATCCAGAAATTCCGTAACGAAGAAAAACCTGACGCTCGGTTGCCATGGCAACAATATCGGTTGTCAAAACAAACATATAAGAAGATTTGATCATTTTCGGAGAATAATAAAACTCTTTTCATAAACTGTATATACCTCCATATGACAAAAAAGATTTGATTATTTTTTATTTATCAAATGCAAAAAGATTTTATTTAAGACACAGCTGTTTGTATTTATAGAGATAGGTACAAAAAGATTTTATTCCATATTTGGCTGTATAGTTCCAACTACCATTGCTTAAAAAAAAAGTACAAAAAGATTTTATTCCATATTTGGCTGTATAGTTTCAACTACCATTGCTTAAAAAAAACAAAGATGTAAAAAAGCGCGGTTAAGCGAAAATAAATAATAAATATGAATGAACAAAGTGCATTTATTATTAATGAAGAAAGTAATAAAAGCGCGGTTAAGCGAAAATAAATAATAAATATGAATGAACAAAGTGCATTTATTATTAATGAAGAAAGTCACGAAAAAATAGTGAAAGAAAATGAGTGAGTACTCTATATACATACATTTTATTATTATCACAAATGCAGTATTAATTTTGAATTGAAAATATAATACTGCTATAAAGGTGACCTAAATTTTTGATATTAAAATGAGCGATATTAAAAGTAGCATTAGTAGTATTATACACACAAACACACACACGCGTATAGTTTAAATTCTCAATTTAGATTCTCAATATGTATATATATATTCATTCTTCATTATGTATATAACTGAAACCATCAAACCAAGCACGTGTACTATTCAGTACCTTTATTTTTGGTGTATAGATAATGCACATGAATGCCGCGCAGAGAAAGTATATATGATATTATATCTATATAAATGTACATCGCGCGAAATTCGATAATCACTTCTAAATATTGTTATTTATTTAATAAAAGAAAAAATTGTTTTCTTATCGGTCACCACGCTCAAAAAGTGTAACTTGAATTAATATCAAAGAAAAAGAAATACTGCATGAATAAAATAAATAAATAATTATAATTGCATAAGTTGATACAAAATGCTATGCAATAGCTTTACCGCGGCAGTCCCCGAGTGCCACACGTCTTTTTTATATTTATTATTAATTTAATTAATGATATTGATTTTCCTTAATAAATAAAATAAAATAGATAAAATATACGAGTAAAAGGTTTACCTATGAAATAGCCCATTCAGTTTTTGAAGTTCAATGCCAATTTTTATTGAAAATAAAAATTTATTGTATTTTTATTATTGACCTTATGGTTACACTACTTATGGTCTTTTATTAGTAACTAGAGTGGCATGTCTTTTATGTTCCAATCCCCTGAGCTATTGAATGGAACAAAGACGTTTTCTTAGTGGTCAAATGGGGCAACTAGTTAATTTTCTTGAATTTTTCTGAAAGTGATGAAATCTTATGCGGGGTATTCCCAAATGTGAGTTTTAAAATTAAAAATTTTCAGGTGAAAAACCCCGACTTCATGGGGTTAAAGCCACCGTATTGTCAAAATATCTAAACAATAGGCATATGTTTACCACCATTTAATTTCTAATAGAAGACTATTTTTAGAATATGCTATTTTGAGGATAAATTTTCTTTTTAACTATTGTTTATTTTTTATTTTTTTTATTAAAAATTTGAGTGCGTTTGACTGCAACTCACCTGATGGTAAGTGATGATGCAGTCGAGGATGGTACACGCAAACTTAATATTTATATTCATTTTTAAACTTTTTGATACAATCGACAATTTCATAGGTAAAATTGACGAAATGTAATGCAAGTCCGTAACTATTGGCTTAATTTCTTTTAATGAAAGGTATTGATTCACAGATTTGCCATCAAGCATTGGAAATAACCCCTGAGAGCGTCTAGCGGCTGGCGCACCGCGCTCCCTCTGGAATGTAATCCGAGTCCGCCCGGCTGTTCCATTCAACCCATTTGCTTTTTTTAAGATTAACGGTATTGATGCATAGATTTGTCAAAAGGCATTAAAAATCACCTATCTTTCGCCCATCTCAAGTTATGCCCAAACACGATTTTCCTTGTTTTCTTTCTCTATATCTCTGTTTCTAATTATAGGACGTGGTTCGCGTTGGAACGAGCTCTTTCATTTGAGCTATTGCTTACTTAAATTGGTTGAGTCGCAGGGCAGGTAGGTATGAACATTCAACGCGCACATTCTCGCACACCGCCCCACATCGAAAGCGAGTCGCTTGCAGGTCGCCCACTACGCACCATCGATCGCAGTTCACCCACTGTGAACCCTCGATGTCCATAATAAAAAATGAAAAAAATCTGGGAAGCAGCACCTGTCCTCCTCGTCTATTCTAAAAAGAAGTGTCTTTGGTTTGACAGCAAAAAATTCATTTTAATAAATTAAAATTATAATGTGAAATATGAACTCATTAGAGTAAATAATTTAGGTGATATTTTATTTTTCTTCATTTGGTAAGCCCATATTACCCTAATTTGAATATTTTTCTATGCAAGTACAACCACAACTAACATTATTCGTATAGAAGTGGGCCGAGTTGAAAATCTGCTGGAACTTCCTATCCCTTTGTTAGTGCTACTAATGGGCACCGCACCGTGCCGTTGCCTAGCAACACACCTCTAATATAGTGACCAGGTTTTAGTGCGCTCCTATTAGAATTAAGTAGAGGACCATAGTTCTGTTTGAAGAACAAGTCGACGTAGCGTATAGTTACACAGATGGGCCACAATTTTCTCCTCCACCTGACGAAGTTCAAACTTGTTCCGGTCAGCAAACTGACAAACCAGCTAAGTGAGTGTCGGATCGCGCATAGAGCGTTCCGTACCACCACACCCTCCACACGAGTACAATATCGATACTCTGTGGGAAATAACCAATGACGAGACGTTTATATTAAGCGCCGGTTGATAGACTTCTTGTTGGAAAGTGAATTTTATTATGTTGGAGAATATTTCTTTCTTTGACGATCTCATCAATATTGGCATTTTTATGTCACGTATGACCTGACATGTATAATTATGAATTTGTGACGTATAATAAATAAAACTAAAACCTTAAAATAACTAAAACTATCAAAAGACATCAACGAGAGCGACAGAAAAATGTTTTTTTTCTAATATTTAGTTAATAATCCTTACCGCCAGTAAGACTAACACTTGGGCGGTTTTTATTATTTGTTTTTTTTTATTATTTTAAGATTAGTTCTATAATTACTTTGTATTAAGCAAAAAAAACACGTTTTATTAAAAAAATAACATAATAACAAGTGATGTCAATAAACTAGCTAAAGCTAATAATAATTAATCATGATATATTTTCTTCCCACAAACATATTAACAAAGTACATGAACAAAACAAATTTAAAGTACTAAGATAATGTACCCTCGAATCCTACCCGATGGAACCGTTTCTTAAAGGGGAGGACGGAGTGGTATTTTTTATTACTTTTTTTATTAAATCCGCCATAATAACACATATTATGTAACATTAGTACTAGTTAGTACTTAGAACAGAAAGGATTTCGCCGTGATTTAATTTTTTCCATCATTTGTTTTCAGACATATCATTTATCCCACGTAATTAGTTTACGAGCTTTTATTTATTTCAAATGAACCTGTGGATGTTTAAAAACAGAAAGAAGTATTAGTAGATATAATATACCTACACCGACTCAAAGTAGCTTCATAACTACATTGAAAACTAATAAAACAAAACGTAAAAATCCCAAATGTAACGTACCACGCCCGCTACCAGGACTGTAACAAAGGAACTTGCCACACGGCATCCCCGCATTAATGAAGAAATTACTTTTAAAATTAAGCCCGTTTCCGATTCGGCATTTACTTGCCATTGTTGGGGTCCGCCTTTGTTCATAATTGCAGAACTGTTTCCTGCTAACTAAAGTAACTAGGAAATCATTTTCATTTTCAGGGTCCCGTAGTCAACAAGAAACCTTTTGGAAAATTTTGCCATGTCCGTCTTTCTATCCGCGGCTTAGCTCAGAGACCCTTAGTACTATAAAGCTGTAATTTTACATGGGTATACATATTTATCACGACGACAAAGTGGTAAAATAAAATTTTAAAAACGCTAAACACGTTAAAAAACCGACTTCCATCGCAACAACTAACATTTTTCATTACTATTTTTAGGTTTTTGTTTATTTTATAATAAAGTACTACGCCGATTTTGATAAAATTTATATGGAAGCACACGGAAAGCACTAACTTTCACATAAAAAAAGAATCATAAAAATCGGTTCACCCAGTCATAAGTTTTGAGGTAACACACATTAAAAAAAAACATACAGTAGAATTGAGAACCTCCTCCTTTTTGGAAGTCGGTTGAAAAAAAATAAGTGACCTCACCTGCACATAAAGTGGGAATGATTTTTGTTCTCGTCTATCCCACGGCGCGGCGTGAGTGTCGTTGGATAGGTCGTTCAAAAATATTGAAAGTTTTTGATTCAGGGATCCGCTTGCTAAATATTAAACTTTGGCATGCTCATTTTTGTTAGAATCAAGTACGAGGAAACCGCTATTTCAGGAAATTGTAAATATGTAGTAGGACATAATAATAAATTTAAAAGAAAAACTATAACGGCTAAGTTGGCTTTTTTAATTTAGGAGTTTAATAGCCGACCAACTTAAGATGTGCAGTTGGATTTTTAAATGATCGTAGTCGTAGATTTTCCATACAAAATGTTCTATTACCAACTGCAAGACTAAATATATTTTTTTAATATACATTTGTTTCTTAAAAATACAACGGAACTCTACTTTGCGCGAGGCCTGATACCCACTTGCCCACTTTTTAGAAAGGTGAAATCTTACTATAGTAGTTCCCTACCAACATTATTCTGGTTTTTCCTGAAATAATGAACTTACTCTTGGCAATCGACCTTAATCCCTCTTGACTGGCAACCGACCTTATAACGAGAAGTGCGGGAGACTAGTATTTTGCGTCGATTGTTAGACGAATTTTGGTCCTATACTAACTAACTGTACACGCCGCGATGCTACCATTATTTATTTTTTTAATTGTACGAGATACCTTTAACTATCTCATCTATGCTATAATGGCTCTTTTACACGGGGACAATAGCCGAGACAATCCAGTAAGCCAGGACACTAAGACAATGGGACAGGACAATTGGAAAATCCTATGTCGTTCACACGTAGGCCTATGAGTCCAGTGAGTAGGGGAGACACCGTTGAATTTATACGCTTCTCGTTATATTTCATTGTCCTGTCTTGTCAATTGTCTTGAGGACAATCCAATTAGTGGATTGTCCCCATTTAGACGATACTTTTTTATTGTCTTACTGGCCTGGCTTAATGGATTTTCTCGACTATTGTCCCCGTGTAAAAGAGCCATAACGCACTACGAGGCATGACGCAGTAGCGGAACTCGTTCGTGTATAAAATTTCATACAAGAATAATTAATTGTCGTTTTGCGTCGCGTCACAAAGTTACTTTATTCCTACTTCTCACTCGTATGCATGGATTTTTAATGAGACAAAGAAGACAAGCAAGCCTTTTTAACTTTGTGAAAATAAAAACAGTCTTGAAACTACCTAGTTGTGGGTTTAACTCCGATGGGCGCCCATATTTCACCTATAACGCATTGTCTCACTGGTGCATCGATACACAATGCTTGGCTACGCGTGTCCATGCCAACAGTCGGTTTCACACACCAGCTGTGATTTTTTTCAAACTGAAAATTTTTGCTTGGAATCACGTATCACCGGTAACGTACAAAGTATTATTAAAATATTTACAACTATTTTTAAAAAGTTTATTTAATTACTTGTTATATTTTGCTATTGTGGCAAACCTAAAAAAGAAGGTAGGAAAATTTAAAGAAAACGCCTGAAGATATTAAAATTACATCGTTCTGACCCAAATTCGTTTTGTAGTTTAGACGCTAGAGCTCCCGACGGTCGTACACATACACGTTTTTTTTGGACCATCTACAGTGCAAGACAATCGATCCCCACCAAAACCTTAATTTCTTTTTTTTTGCCATCCCAATACATTCTTTACTTCTTCGTCGTTCGATTGCAGAAATCGGTGGCTGTATAGATCATTATTATGCGTCCAAGTTAATATCTAGGTACGTGTTGACGAGCCAGAAGCCATTTCCGGGCTACTACTAATTTCCAATTTGTTCTTTTTCTAATGTTGATTAGTTTTTTTTTGTATGCACAATTGGTAAGCCCTTGGCATCATCTCACCTGATGGTAAGTGACGATGATGCCGAAGATGGAAGCGGGCTTACTAAGATTCTCCAACGCAATGGAGAACTGGCTATCTTATCTTCAAGCCGGAACACATCAATGTTGTTAACACTGATGTTTGGCGGCAAGACTTAGACAAGATGGTGGTAGCTAGCCAGGCGGGCTTAGAAAATGCCCTACCCCCAATCAAACCGAGTCTTACAAATTGACCCCACCGGGAATCGAACCCGCGACCTCCTGGTGTGAAGCGAATGGGCTAACCATTACGCCATGGAGGCGGTTACAAAAATGCGAGTTCAAATCTTGTTGATTGTTGCAGATGGTACCGTGAGAGTGCAGCAGGGGTGCTGCGCGAAGTGCGCGAGGGAGAGGGAGGGGGGCGCTACAGCCACGGACAGGACGCGCTGGCCATCCGGCGCGCTGAGCCGAGCGACGCCGGCCGCTGGGCGTGCCGGGCAGCCAACACGCACTCGCACTTGACCATGAGGCTGCATCTGGCTGTGCGCGCGCACGTGACAGTACACGTGCAGCCACACACGCAGGTCAGTTGCTTGGTAGATAATTTTGTGTGTCAAACCGAATTTTGTGTCCCAAAAAGGAGTTCACTCGGGCGACTTCGGCCGCTGGGCCTGTCGCGCAGTCAACGAGGACTTGTACCAAAGTATACATAAGGTCTAACAAAATTAGCTGAAACTATTTTAACTGGTGCTTCTACCCATGAAACTGAACAACTTTCGCCATGAAACCCATAGTCAAATCTGAAAAAAAAATTTGAACTTCCCATACTAAGTTGGCTGATCAGCTGATCGAGTTAGTATGGGAGAGTCAATTTTTTTTTGCGATTTGACTATGGGTTACATGGGGAAAGTTCTTGAGTTTGATGGGTAGAAGCACCAGTTAAAATAGTTTCAGCTAATTTTTTTACACTTTATATATTAGTACTAACATACAGTATGGACACTCCCTGCCGCTCTCTATATTGCGACCTCACCCCCTCGTCACCCATATTGATACAGATTGGTTACCGTTTGGTTGTAGAACGTATAGGATTTCGCCGCCATTCTGTTTGTTCCGTCATTCGTTTTTTGAAATGTTATTTCTGGCCCGTTGTATGAAGTGTCCTCTACGTGACATCTACAGCTACACAGACACACACCGGTAGCTACATCCTACTGTTCCTCGATCTCCACACAGTTATCGAGTCACTAAGGGTAATTCAGTCTGGGCCCGACGAGCAGACAGCAGCCAGCACATAGGTACTCACTTTTAACCATGAAGCTACATGTGACTGTTTGCTCGCGCTATAACACATATTATGCAGCCCCCGACGCGACAATGGCACTTATTATAGTTAGCTAGCTCGATGCTATTGAGTCTTAACACTTGCTAACGTGTCACGAAGGTCAGTTCAGCCGGGCGACCGGTGTGATCGGGATGGTGACCGTGCATTCTCATCTACACTATATTTCAATTGGTAAGCCCTTGGCATCATGTGAATCCTGATGTGAAGCTAACGGACTAATCATTACGCCATAGAGGTATATAAATGATTTATATTATCATCATCATATCAGCCAAAAAACGTCCACTGCTGGACAAAGGCCTCCCCCAAAGGATTTCCACGACGACCGGCCCCGCGCTGCCCGCATCCATCGGCTTCCCGCGATCTTCACCAGGTCGTCGGTCCACCGCGTGGGAGGTCTTCCTACGCTACGTTTTCCGGTGCGCAGTTGCCACTCGAGAACTTTACTTCTCAACGGCTATCTTTGCCCTGCCCACTGCCACTTAATATTTGGTCTCCTACTGATCTTCTCGTTTCTGATTCGATCACGCAGAGAAACTCCGAGCATAGCACGCTCCATTTCCCTTTGGTTGACCTTGAGTTTTTTTATGAGGCCCATATAATAAGCGAAAATGTCTCAGTTCCGTAAGTCATTACTGGCAACACACACTCGTCAAAGACCTTAGTCTTGAGACACCGCGGTATTTAGGACGTGAAGATATTGCGAAGCTTCCCGAACACTGCCCAACCGAGTTGGATTCCTCGATTGATATGTCGGTTACTTTGGTTCTCATATAATGACCGTGATTTAGGTCAATTAGTCGGATGACAACCATATTATTGATATCTAACAACGACGTAATCACAAAAATAAGTAACAGACCAAAGCGGAAAATTGTCCCTGTCAAGTTAAAATAAATGAAGCATATGTTTTTGCAATCTAGTCTCGGAAAAACGTGGAGTGAACGCAATAGCAAATAAAAAATAAGGGAAAAATTGTCTAATACTGAGGCTGAAGGGGTACCCGGCGGGATTCCATTACATCCCCCCACGTCCCCCATTTAACCCACCCCTGTCGTCGACATCGCAACTTAACTAAATCAAATTACAAACAAAACCTGCCTTTTTCGCTATCGTTACTCAAACACCATGTCGGTCGCAGGAAAACAATTTTAGTTCCTAGCTTGTTAGGTAGCTTCCGCTAATGGGAAAACTTTTTGCTGAAGTATTGATTGCTGTTGTTAAAAATGCTACTGAGGTAAACCGCTTGTGGTTGTTCTTTTGTTCGCGAACTCGCGAGTTCACAAAATTTAACCGCCTCCTTGGCGTAATGGTTAGTCCATTCGCTTCACACCAGGAGGTCGCGGGTTCGATTCCCAGTGGGGTCAACTTGTATGACTCGGTTTGATTGGTGCTAAGGCATTTTTTAAGCCCGCCTGGCTAGCTACCACCATCTCATCTAAGTCTTGCCGCCAAACATCAGTGTTAAAAACATTAATGTGTCCCGGCTTGAAGAGAAAATATTCTCCATTGCGTTAGGGAATCTTGGTAAGCTCGCTTCTATCTTCGGTATCATCGTCACTTACCATCAGGTGAGTTTAATGCCAAGGGCTTCCCAATTGTGAATAAAGAAAATCATTGAATTGCAGATTTGCTACTTTCATTTATACTAACCGGCTTCTTTTGTTTCATCTAAAAATGTCGTAAATTTTATTATATTGATAAGGGCACCGCATTTCAGGAATTTAATAAAATATGGTATTTGTGGCATACGTCTGAAACTTACTTATTATTAGCTCTTAGTAATAGTTGGTAATAGCAGAGTATATATATTAGTACTAACATACAGTATGGACACTCCCTGCCCCTCTCTAGATTGCGACCTCACCCTCTTGTCACCCAGATTAATACAGATTGGTTACAGTTTGGTTGTCGAACGTATAGGAATTCACCGCCATTTTGATTGTTCCGTCATTCCTTTTATTTGTAATGTCATTTCTGGCTCGTTGTATGAAGTGTCCGGGGTGCGGTAATAGTTTGCGACTAAAGGCCAGATAATCAGTCCCCTTTTCATTTAGCTACGTATTCCAGAATATTTATTTTGATTTCAAATTTTACTAACACGATTCCGCCGCGGCCGAGATTCCCGTTCGCATCCCACAACGCGTAATGGCTCTGCGGCGGCGCCACGAGTGGCGTGACGTCACTCATACGTCACGAGTTTAATGCTTTTTGCGGTTGTTCGCTTTTGGCGGCAGTTAATTTGTTCTCACCAAAAACATAAACGTGAAAGGTAACCAAGTTCGATACAAAAATGTGCGAGATAGTCGGCTTACGTTCTTTGATGGTTTCTTATGTCCTAGCTACGGGAATTGAAATATTAATTTTAGACTTCTCCAAGTAAAAGGGATATACAACGGTTTTAGTTTACCTAAAAAAAAAAGATATGTTCTGTACTCCTAATTGTGTAACGTCGCCCTTTTTCTTTACGAACTTGACTGACACACTGCTGCGTGTCTAGATTCTACTAATATTATATACGCGAAAGTTTGTAAAAATGTATGGATGTATGTTTGTTACTCTTTCACGCAAAATCACAAAAAAAAATTAACACATAGCCTATTTTTTCCATGCTCGCAAGCCGCCGCGCACTGCGCACCCTCGAAAAGTCACAGAAACATTGTCCACGCGGGTGAAGCCGCGGGAAACAGCTAGTTTAAAGTAATAAATGTCTGTGGTTAGACGTGTCACATTTCGTCAGCTTATACATTTTTAATCACCACTAAAATATTGTTTTATTGGATAAATACACTCACTACCATACTCATCTCTTGTGATGACACGGTTAACAATGCCAATGACAAGAGACAGGAGAAAATTTAATAGAGGGAGAGAGAGCTCTGAACAAAAATCAATATAGACTTTTTAAAGGGTGACTAACGGAACCCTACTACTGAGCCTCCGCTGTCTGTCCGTCTGTCAGCGGGCTGTATTTCATGAACCGTAATAGGTAGAAAATTGAAAGTTTTACAGAATGTGTATTTCTGTTGCCGCTATAAAACAAATATTAAAAAATAGAAAAAGTTCAAAATAAGGAGATCGCCATACAATAAATCATGTTTCTATATGTATTTTGTAGGTTACTTTGATTTAGTTCTATCGTAAAAACGGTAT
This sequence comes from Coleophora flavipennella, assembly GCA_947284805.1. Classification (NCBI taxonomy): domain Eukaryota; kingdom Metazoa; phylum Arthropoda; class Insecta; order Lepidoptera; family Coleophoridae; genus Coleophora; species Coleophora flavipennella. Next base: position 1,143,747 of record OX369266.1, read on the forward strand.
TATACATGCAAACGTGAAGCTTGGTGTGATTATAGTACTAATACTGAAGTAAAAAATCAAATAATGAAAACTGGCCAACAGTGTAAGCGTGCGTTAAGTGTTAAGGGTCCCCAGGAGGCTCGAGTTCCCATACAAACTCCGCTTTAATACAAAAACTACATACTTGATTAAATCAAAACTTTGCAAATATATTCAGTAGACACATATCGATGTTTGTAATTAGTTTTTAATGTACTAATATAAAAAGGAAAAAAAATAAGAGCAGTTTCAAACTTTCAGTACAAAACTAATTTAAGCCTTTGTTTAGTTATGTTTTAATTTACTACGATAAAAACTAATTTCCAACATCGATATTTGTCTTCTTAACATATTCGCAAAGCTTAGATTCAATCTGGCAAAGTCTTCGTATGAAAGCGGAACTACGTTTGTATGGAAACGCGAGCCTCCTGGTGACTCCTAAGGATTCCGACCTGAATAAAAAAAAAACATTTTTCTAGGGTTTTTACGGCGTTTTTAATAGGGGTGTAAAACTTGGTCAGTTTTTGTTTGTGTATATTCTATTGAGTACGAACCTATTTTGAATTGATACACTCTTAGATAAAATCTCAGAGATTTACCTAAACAATAAAATTAGCAACAATAATTAGGTATCACCATTGATGTGTTCCGGCTTGAAGATAAGATAGCCAGTTCCCCATTGCTTTGGGGAATCTCGATAAGCCCGCTTCCATCATCGGCGTCATCGAAACTTACCATTAGGTGAGATGATGTCAAGGGTTTACCAATTGTAGGTTAAAAATACATATATTACTGTCTGACTGTCACCGGCTGTATTTCATGAACCGTAAAACCTTTGAAATTTTCACAGAATGTGTATTTTCTTAAACATGCTTGAAAATTTGAGCATTATTTTCGAAGACGGTCTTCGAGATAAATCAAAATTTCTGTACATGCGAGCAGCGGCCGGCAAAAGTTGTATAAAGACCATATCTGTCGTATTAAAAGGCCAAATAAGTTACTATGTAAACTCTTATCTGTCGTTTAATTCAAAAATGGAACTATATATATTTTACTCCGAAACACGGCAACCAAGAAGGTGACTTATCAAAGGTTTAATTTTAATTTCAAATCGACTTACAAATAGAACGCTGTTTATTGAAGAAAAAAAAACAAATGAACACTTTGGAGCGTGAAAAATTGTTTATGTTCGTTGTTTGTCATTGATTCTGAAAAGTAATAATTAAAGTTTTAATTTCCGCGCATTATAACTAGGCATTGATGGACTTACGTACATATGTGTGCCTCGGCTTTTGCTGGCCGCTGTAGTAATGTACTATTCTGTTGCCACTAAAAGAACAAATAATTAAAAATTAGAAAAGACGAAAATTAAGCGGGTTCCTAGTGCGAAAAACGTGTTTTTATAGGCATTTTGTAGGTATATTTGATTTAGTTCTATCGTAAAAACGGTAATACATATTATAAGCGTGAAACTTGGTATAATTATAGAACTAATCCTAAAATTAAACAAAAAATAATAAACATAGTTTAAAAACACGCTTTTAAAGCACATACATATACATAGAGGTGAAGCTAATAAAAGCGTGATAATGAAAACCGGCTAAGTGTGAGTCGTAATCAATCGCGCTAAGTGGTTCGAGTTTAATAAAAAAAGCATATATCTGTCACTCGCGTTGATCTCTTTTTTTTGTTATGTGAATATGTATCATTGTCAGAGTTGTGTGAAGAGGTTTAGTGGTACGAAACCCTAAGAGCACGAGTCCAACTCGCACTTAACCGTTTTTTTTTACTTCACTGGCGCTTGTACTATTATCCTTGAAGTTTGTTGCCTAAAAATGAACCAGAACCACAAAATGCTAATAAAAAGTGCCCTTTGAAATTAAGTTGTTGTCTATTCAGTAAATACTATAAAAAGAATTGGTTGTCTGTAAAGTCGGATTACGGACGATAGTTTAACGTGAAAACGTTATAACGTAACGGGACAATGAGCGTAACGGGACAATGAGTCATCCTTTTTCGTCAAAAATGGTTGACTGTAAAGTCGGTTTACGGAATATAGTTTAACGTGACAACGTCATAACAAAACATTGATGAAATGATTGCATACTTTTATGACGAGTCAATTAGCGTAACGGGACAATGAGCGTAACGGGACAATGAGTCAACCTTTTTCGTGCGTGCAGTCGGTGTCCATCGATTTATTAGACGTTGTCACGTAAAAATTACCAAAATGGTTTCGTCTTGGCGGCAAGTCAACTGGTCGACAAAGACAACCGACACAAACGGCCGGGGCAGGCCACTAATTTCCACCGTGCGGTGATTCGGTGGAGCGCCCGCCCGCGCCGCGCCGGAGTTCCTTCACTCACTGACCCGCAGCTAACTCCTAAACATTCTGAAAGCACAGAGCGGAACTTAGGCTAAGGGTGGTCCCAAAAGTCAAAGCTATTTTGCCCTCCGAAGCAGAGTATGACACTATTTTTTAAATATGACAGTTTCACCACTTTGAACCTGATAAACGTATCCTTTATATCAGTATGGTAGTTTTTTCCATACAAACGTATACCCTGTTTCCTCCCTGGATAATGACAATAGAACAAAAATATTTTTTTTCCATTCAATCTATATCTACCATGGCCCTGCCCCCATGTTTTATTTTTTCCTATATTCTAATTGTAATAGGAAGTAGGAGCCTTCAAAAACTGAGAAAATTGCCCAATTGAAACGTTATTTTCGGACACCCACCAAAAAAATAATACGAATATTAACAATAAATTAAAACATAGAGGCATAGGTTAAGCGTTTTTTAAATATTTCTGAAAAAAAAATATTGTTTAAGTTTTGGAGGAGAAAATAGGGGACTATGAAATGCTGTTTTGGTCAATTTTAGTGCCTATTATCGGTCTGCGCTGCATTTCTCTCTTTCTTGCTGTACACGGAGCGATTTGGGGGAGGGAGACAGCAACATCATATTCAAATACCTATTCTTTAGACCGCGTTTCCTCTTAATACCCCTTGAAATCCATCGATACATAAACACCTCCTTAGATGTATGACGTAGCCACGCTCAACACGTGACCACAGGTGATGCTGAGTGCAAAATTGAAGCACATTTAAATCAGGGCTAATATCAAAATACACCACTTGAAAATTCAATATGATGTTAAAAATAGTACAATATAGTAGAAAAAGTGCGAATAAAGAGATATTGCAAAGATTTAAGCTCAAAGACCCTTATATAGCACTGAGCAGAGCAGCCTTGCCACGCACTTGCGCCGAGTCTTCTGCGGAAGAACATAGAGGCAACGTGTCTCACACAAAGGCAACGTATACAAGAGCAAACTGCCGATCTTGAGGCACCTATTAGCACGATCAAAAACCGCCGCTCAGCCTCTCGCGCCGAGGCACGCCTTAGCTTGAGGCGCGTCTGCATTTGAGCAAAAGTACCAAAACAGCTTGCCTTAACCAGATGCTGCCTCTTCTGGGTAGCTCATTTATTTATCGGTTACAATAATGTAGTCTAGTCAGCCGTGACTGACCATCTTTTGGATGCGAACTTTTCTGAAGCGCGTCTATAGAAAGACCGTGCTAAATCCAGCCCTGACTTCGCGGTAACTTGATAAGCTTAGTAGTTAGAGCGGACCAAAACTTGAGCAATACTCGCCGTTAGCTTTGCCTAGATGAGGCCAAATTGTGCTCAATTCTCAGAGCAAATTTACGCGTTCACGGTTCATTAAAACAGATACAAGATTTTGTCTTTGTTGCCTCCAATTATTTTAAAGGTTATAGGTAGGTGCATCCTAGGTACAATTTAGAAGTAATTAAACTGCAAAACATCGTTTTTGACGCCCTCATTTAAAAAGTCGTTATTTAAAATATTTTCATTATCATAGGTTTCATCAACCGAAATACATCCACTGCTGAACAAAAACCTCCCTTAAGTATTTTCAACGTCGTCGTTACCGGTCCTACGCTGGCCGCATACAGCGGCTTCCCGCAACCTTTACCAGGTCGTTGGTCCACCCAATCTGAGACCTGCCTCTTCGTCTTCCGGTACGCGGATGCCTCTTTTTTTCGAGCTATGTGCCCTGACCAGACCACTGCCTCTTGTGTTTCAAAGCGATTCTCTGAGCTGGGTTGGTTACTTTGATTCTCTTTCAGATCCTCCTAATTTTGATTGATCACTTAGGGAAACTTCACTTTTTGGGAAGGTATTGCTCGAAATAAAACAATAAGTACCTATTAAAAAACATGGGCTGTTGAATTAAAACCTTACTGTAGGTTTCTTTGATTGTAGCTCGTAAATCGTCAAAACCTTTAATTTATAAATATCATTCTGATCGTAAGCCTGTTATGATTGGGCGGACGGAAAGGGTACAGTTTCACAGAATTTAATAAATCCTACACCTTGTTCAATAACTTCAAGTACGACTCCGGTCTTCGAACGCAGGAGTCCACACAAACAAAGGATTGAAAATAAGATTGGCAAAAAAGGGGCTGCTTTTTGTCAGTGTTGGTAACTAGATTGTATTTAAGTTGACCCACGCAAATAATATCAATCTCGATGTATCAGGGTTTTTTTGCGCCCAAACAAGGCTGCCCTCTCGGTTTAGTTGGTGGTAGGGCATTTTCTAAGCCCGCCTGGCTAGCTACCACTATCTTATCTAAGTTTTGCCGCCAAACGTCAGTGTTAACAACATTGATAAGTTCCGGCTTGAAGATAAGATCCCACCAAAAACATCCTGTAAAAACTAGCCAAGTCTCGATTGAGCTGCTTGTTTTTCTATAAAAAGTAATGAAATCTCTAAGCAAAGCCAAGCCTAGTCTAGGGTTCTTTACTGCGATTTCTTTATTATTATGGTTAGATTTTATGTGACCTGCCGTTGAACATTCTTTATGCATATTTACTCCTTGAGACATCCAAGTCAACGGCCAAGTCACATAAAATGTAACCATAATAATAAAGAAATCGCAGTAAAGAACCCTAGACTAGGCTTGGCTTTGCTTAGAGATTTCATTACTTTTTATAGAAAAACAAGCAGCTCAATCGAGACTTGGCTAGTTTTTACAGGATGTTTTTGGTGGGATTTCACTTATTTTTGTAGAAAACTACATTGATTCATGAACTGCACCTTAAAAACTAGTAAATCAAGGAGTTCGGTCCTGCGACTGCATAAATAACTTTGTAATCCTATATATTTTATATGGGATTACAAAGTTATTTGTGTAGTTTGTGTAACTAGAAAACTGGACTGAAATTGCAAATTGTTTGAGTTTTTCCTTGCTTTATACACTAAAGACTAATTGTATTCTAAATTTGAATCTTCTATGTCGGCTAGAAGTGTCTTGGAATTTTGATGATCTGTCAGTCAGTGAGTGACAAATTAGGAAACTTTGACTAGTTATAATTCTTAAAGTACTGGTTCAAATTGAATGAAATTTGGAATATACCGTGCTTATATGATTCCTGCTTGAGTACAGAAAATTCAAGCTCCTAGGTTTATCTACAACGAAGTTGTGGGGGGTCGAAAATGGCCTGAACTGCTTCGAGAAAAGGATGGTACGGCCGTGCCGCTTTTTTTTCTCGACTTGGCGGGGGCACTGCCGTGCCCCCAGATAGCCAGTTCTCCATTGCGTTGGGGAATCTTGGTAAGCCCGCTTCCATCTTCGGCATCATCGTCACTTACCATCAGGTGAGATCATGCCAAGGGCTTACCAATTGTGAATTTTAAAAAAAGGACTCGGGGGAGGAAGGTGGTGAATGCTCATGCATACAGTACAGCCGGCTGCACTGATTATGTGGGACTAACAGCTAATCTGTGCTTACCCACTAAACACCACCCTGGGGACGGCTTTGGTTTTGCAACATCTAAGTAGTCATCTAAAGCGATTCCACCCTGTTGAAGAGGGGCGCGAATCAGGAAGTGGGGCGCGAGTATTAGGGCTTGGGTTTTGTACCTGTTCGTCAGGCGACCTATGATAAAAGAAAAGGCGATATGTACCTACTTATTAAAATTGGAAGAACTGTCTATAGGTGTAGTGTGGTGCAAAGCCCACTTGTTATCGGGAGAGCCATTTGCATTTCGATATTTTAACTTAAAAAAGGAGGAAGGTATATTTTCCACTTTGTGTATTTTTTTGTTTATGTTCACCGATTTCTCTGTCATTGAGGACCGATTTCCAAAATTCTTTTTTATTTGAAAGAGTATTATACTTCCGAAGTGGTCTAATTGTCACCAAGTCAGGATCTGATTATGGGACCCTAGGGAAATCGAGAGCAACCTTCAAAATTTATAGGCATGTATGACGTGTTTCATGTATTTTCTAAAGATATTCAAGCATTTGTGTCTGGTAATCATCATTTCCTGTTGCTGAGCTGATGATGGAAGGTACAACTCCTTAACGGTTAAGAGTTGGAGGATTTTTAAATATTATACGTAGATATACGTTGAAGTAGTCAATCCTAAAGCGCTCGTGAAACACACACGAGGCGAGCGTCACTGCGACTGTATGAGTGCAATTGAGGTAGTCGATCCCAAAGCACCCGTGGAACACACACGAGGCGAGCGTTACTGCGGCTATATGAGTGCGATTGAAGTAGTCGATCCCAAAGCACCCGTGGAACACACACGAGGCGAGTGTTACTGCGGCTGTATGAATGCGATTAAAGTAGTCGATCCTAAAGCGCCCGTGAACACACACGACGCGAGCGTTACTGCGGCAGTACGAGCGCGATTGAAGTAGTCAATCCCAAAGCGCCCGTGGAAAACACACGAGGCGAGCGTTACTGCAACTGTGTAAGTGCGACTGAAATAGTCAATCCCAAAGCGCCCGTGGAAAACACACGAGGCGAGCGTTACTGCAACTGTGTAAGTGCGACTGAAATAGTCAATCCCAAAGCGCCCGTGGAACACACACGAGGCGAGCGTTACTGCGGCTATATGAGTGCGATTGAAGTAGTCGATCCCAAAGCACCCGTGGAACACACACGAGGCGAGCGTTACTACGGCTGTATGAATGCGATTAAAGTAGTCGATCCTAAAGCGCCCGTGAACACACACGAGGTGAGCGTTACTGCGGCAGTACGAGTGCGATTGAAGTAGTCAATCCCAACGCGCCCGTGGAAAACGCACGAGGCGAGCGTTACTGCAACTGTGTAAGTGCGACTGAAATAGTCAATCCCAAAGCGCCCGTGGAGCACACACGAGGCGAGCGTTACTGCGGCTGTACGAGTGCGATTGAAGTAGTCAATCCCAAAGCGCCCGTGAAACACACACGAGGCGAGCGTTACTTCGGCTGTATGAATGCGATTAAAGTAGTCGATCCTAAAGCGCCCGTGAATACACACGAGGCGAGCGTTACTGCGGCAGTACGAGTGCGATTGAAGTAGTCAATCCCAAAGCGCCCGTAGAAAACACACGAGGCGAGCGTTACTGCAACTGTGTAAATGCGACTGAAATAGTCAATCCCAAAGCGCCCGTGGAACACACACGAGGCGAGCGTTACTGCGGCTATATGAGTGCGATTGAAGTAGTCGATCCCAAAGCACCCGTGGAACACACACGAGGCGAGCGTTACTGCGGCTGTATGAATGCAATTAAAGTAGTCGATCCTAAAGCGCCCGTGAACACACACGAGGCGAGCGTTACTGCGGCAGTACGAGTGCGCTTGAAGTAGTCAATCCCAAAGCGCCCGTGGAACACACACGAGGCGAGCGTTACTGCGGCTATATGAGTGCGATTGAAGTAGTCGATCCCAAAGCACCCGTGGAACACACACGAGGCGAGCGTTACTGCGGCTGTATGAATGCGATTAAAGTAGTCGATCCTAAAGCGCCCGTGAACACACACGAGGCGAGTGTTACTGCGGCAGTACGAGTGCGATTGAAGTAGTCAATCCCAAAGCGCCCGTGGAAAACACACGAGGCGAGCGTTACTGCAACTGTGTAAGTGCGACTGAAATAGTCAATCCCAAAGCGCCCGTGGAAAACACACGAGGCGAGCGTTACTGCAACTGTGTAAGTGCGACTGAAATAGTCAATCCCAAAGCGCCCGTGAAACACACACGAGGCGAGCGTTACTGCGGCAGTACGAGTGCGATTGAAGTAGTCAATCCCAAAGCGCCCGTGGAACACACACTAGGCGAGCGTTACTGCAACTGTGTAAGTGCGACTGAAATAGTCAATCCCAAAGCGCTCGTGGAACACCACGAGGCGAGCGTTACAGAATCATTTCGACATAATTAGAGAGTCACTCACTCTAAAATAAATCTTACATTTTTTTTTATTGGGAAAAAACAGCTGTAATTACACATAACAGATTATGACATATGCTAATACAATTTTCACTATTAGTAACTAATAATTTAGTTCCGTACCATCGTATAGGATTTAACACTATGTACTTTTTACCCACGATGGAACGGTGACGGGGTAAGCGTTTAGGGTAAGAGGTTGTTGGTTTGTTTGTGTGTACTAATAATTGTACCCATTTATCTCGAAAACTTTTAGGCAGATTTACTTGCGGTTTTTTTATTTAAAATGTATAATTTCAGGTCATGTTCTTAGACGTATTTTATAGGTTTTAAAGAGCGTTGCCGCAGCCAGGAAGGTTGGCACTTGAGGGCTTCTTAGAAACTGTTCAGCCGACTTCGATGCGGTTTGTTTTCAATATATATAGGTGACACTGAGAGCAGGTTATAAGACATGTTTTACAGCAGTAGACTACCAGGGGCACTGCAGCAGCCAGGATGGTTGGCGCCTGAGTGCTTCTGAGGAATTCTGCCGATTCTGCTGCGGTCTTTTGCTTTGTATTTCATTTTTACCAGACTACCCAAAAAGGAGGGTAATGTTTCGAGTGTATGTATCTATGTCTGTTTCTTTGGCTGAACCTTTAGCCTAAACGGTTTGATGGATTTTTGAGTGCAGGGTGTCGAAATATTTTTCTTGATCCAGAAAGTGACATAGGATTAATTTTAAATAATAAAAAACCGGCCAAGTGCGAGTTGGACTCGCGGTGTGAGGGCTCCGTACCACCACACCTCTCCACACAACTATCACAATGATACCTACTCACATGCCAAACAAAAGTCACAAACGCGAGCAACAGAAAAATACGACTAGCGCTATCTAGGTTTGCAAAACTTTTTTTTTTCAATTTCCTATTTTTTCCCCCGACAATGACCCTTATTTTAAAAAAATATTTACTTTTCACATCTGTATTTGAGTCATAGGATCACACCATCCTACCAAATTTCTTCCGATTTGGTCCAGTAGATTCGGAGCAAATTGGATGTGACAGATGGACGGACAGACAGACAGACGCACAAGTGATCCTATAAGGGTTCCGTTTTTGTTGCACGGAACCCTTAAAATGAAATTAAATTAAAAATTAAGGTTCGAGAGTGCTCCAAAAACATGATAACGATGCATCCATGACAGCTGGAAAGAATTTACATGTTGGCTAGTTAGTGGCTAGTTGCACGGAACCCTTAAAATGAAATTAAATTAAAAATTAAGGTTCGAGAGTGCTCCAAAAACATGATAACGATGCATCCATGACAGCTGGAAAGAATTTACATGTTGGCTAGTTAGTGGCTAGTTGCACGGAACCCTTAAAATGAAATTAAATTAAAAATTAAGGTTCGAGAGTGCTCCAAAAACATGATAACGATGCATCCATGACAGCTGGAAAGAATTTACATGTTGGCTAGTTAGTGGCTAGTTGCACGGAACCCTTAAAATGAAATTAAATTAAAAATTAAGGTTCGAGAGTGCTCCAAAAACATGATAACGATGCATCCATGACAGCTGGAAAGAATTTACATGTTGGCTAGTTAGTGGCTAGTTGCACGGAACCCTTAAAATGAAATTAAATTAAAAATTAAGGTTCGAGAGTGCTCCAAAAACATGATAACGATGCATCCATGACAGCTGGAAAGAATTTACATGTTGGCTAGTTAGTGGCTAGTTGCACGGAACCCTTAAAATGAAATTAAATTAAAAATTAAGGTTCGAGAGTGCTCCAAAAACATGATAACGATGCATCCATGACAGCTGGAAAGAATTTACATGTTGGCTAGTTAGTGGCTAGTTGCACGGAACCCTTAAAATGAAATTAAATTAAAAATTAAGGTTCGAGAGTGCTCCAAAAACATGATAACGATGCATCCATGACAGCTGGAAAGAATTTACATGTTGGCTAGTTAGTGGCTAGTTGCACGGAACCCTTAAAATGAAATTAAATTAAAAATTAAGGTTCGAGAGTGCTCCAAAAACATGATAACGATGCATCCATGACAGCTGGAAAGAATTTACATGTTGGCTAGTTAGTGGCTAGTTGCACGGAACCCTTAAAATGAAATTAAATTAAAAATTAAGGTTCGAGAGTGCTCCAAAAACATGATAACGATGCATCCATGACAGCTGGAAAGAATTTACATGTTGGCTAGTTAGTGGCTAGTTGCACGGAACCCTTAAAATGAAATTAAATTAAAAATTAAGGTTCGAGAGTGCTCCAAAAACATGATAACGATGCATCCATGACAGCTGGAAAGAATTTACATGTTGGCTAGTTAGTGGCTAGTTGCACGGAACCCTTAAAATGAAATTAAATTAAAAATTAAGGTTCGAGAGTGCTCCAAAAACATGATAACGATGCATCCATGACAGCTGGAAAGAATTTACATACAAACAAATAAATTTCGTGATTGCCAAGTAAGGAAACTATATTTTATTATTTACTCAGCATGAAGAGAACTACTCGTACGGTGCAATTTGCTGAATATTGACTTTTCTTAGATCTCATATTTTTTTACGAGATAGTCACGAGAATTTGCGATTTTTTTTAAATAAAAATGTTTTTGATGGGATCATAGTTTTCAGTTTAATTTAGCAGGGTTTCAAAGCTCCCTAGAGCTTCAGTAATATTTCCCTACTCTTTGCCTCGAGTAAACGTTAGTGGTTGTATCCTTGTTGCATAGGAGTTTACTCAAGTTGGCTCAGTTCAGAACCGTTGGCAAATTACTACGCTATCCTTTGCTGAGTAAGAATCAAAGGACTGTAAAGGAATTTAGACAGTGTTGGCAAGTAACCGATATATATCTTGTTTATTCCATCATCATCTCAGCTCATATACATCCCCAACGGAGGGCTCGAGCCTACCCTGAATTGGAGCGATCGGGCCTTAGTCGAGCACGCGGGCCCAGTGTTGGTTGGTCGACTTCACACACAACCATTCGAGTGTTTTCACAGGCGTGTGCAGTTTTTTTCACGATGTTTCACTTCACCGTTAGAGCGTCGAATAATCGTAGGATTGGAAAGAAATTGAAATTCCAAAAAAACATTGGTACATGGCAGGATTCGAACCCCGACCTTTCGACAGCCATTACGCCACCGGCGACCGTTTATTCCAACTCGGTTTTTTTCATAATTGGTATAAGCCCTTGGCATCATCTCACCTGATAGTGAGTGACGATGATGCCGAAGATGGAAGCGGCCTTACCAAAATTCCATAACACATTGGGAAACTGGCTATCTTATCTTCAAGCCGGAACACATCAATGTGGTTGGCATTATTGTTTGGCGGCAAGACTTAGATAAAATGGTGGTAGCTAGCCAGGCGGGCTTAGCGAATGCCCTTAAAACCAACCAAACCGAGTCTTACAAAGTTAGACGCCGCGCCGCTTGATGTGTTACATCCTCGGCTGCATCGGCACTTACAATCAGGTGAGGTGCAGCCAAACGCACAAAAAAAAAGCTAATAACTAAATCATTACGCCACGGATGATGATATAATAATATAATATTTAGGGACAAATTACAAATGACACGTAATGGTCATCTGGCACCAAACTATAATTCCCAGTACTATGGGAACTAGAGACTGTTATATAGGTACACTAGCTGTTTCCCGCGGCTTCACCCGCGTGGACGATTTATGAATTTTCGAGGGTGCGCAGTGCGCGAGCGTGAAAAAAAGTAGCATATATGTTAATCCAGGTCCTAATCTGTCTACCTACTAAATTTCAGCCAGATCCATTTAGTAGTTTTTGCGTGAAAGAGTAACAAAATACATCCAAACATCCATACATTCTTACAAACCTTCGCGTTTATAATATTATAGTAGGACTACAAAAGTAGATTACTAGATATTGAATACCTAACCACAGAGCAAATAAACCTGTTCATCACAAAAATGTTTGCCATGAGTGGGGATCGAACCCACGACTCTCGGTCCAGCAGGCAGGAGCGCTGGCACTAAACCAACGAGTCAATCCACAGAAACTAATAACTACCAATTTTAAATTAAACCAAATATACCGATTTTGTATATGCACACAACGGATATTTATTTTATAAATTATAGCCACAATTGAATGCCTTCGTAGAGTAAATAAAATCCTTTCACACGCGGGCATTGCCTTTAATAAATAAAGTTAATTAATATAACGGTCGGCCGCGACTTGCATGCAAATGTTTAATTAAATCTGAAGCGGGAAAACATCAATAATTCACGGGATGACACAGACTTCTGTTCTCATATTACAGCAACGGAATCATCATCACAATAGGTACAGACGGTGAGACAACAGAATCATCATCACAATAGGTACAGACGGTAAGACAACGGAATCATCATCAAAATAGGTAGAGACGGTGAGACAACGGAATAATCATCACAATAGGTACAGACGGTGAGGCAACGGAATCATCTTCACAATAGGTACAGACGGTGAGGCAACGGAATCATCTTCACAATAGGTACAGACGGTGAGACAACGGAATCATCTTCACAATAGGTACAGACGGTGAGACAACGGAATCATCATCACAATAGGTACAGACGGTGAGGCAACGGAATCATCTTCACAATAGGTACAGACGGTGAGGCAACGGAATCATCTTCACAATAGGTACAGACGGTGAGACAACGGAATCATCTTCACAATAGGTACAGACGGTGAGGCAACGGAATCATCTTCACAATAGGTACAGACGGTGAGACAACGGAATCATCTTCACAATAGGTACAGACGGTGAGGCAACGGAATCATCTTCACAATAGGTACAGACGGTGAGACAACGGAATCATCTTCACAATAGGTACAGACGGTGAGACAACGGAATCATCATCACAATAGGTACAGACGGTGAGGCAACGGAATCATCTTCACAATAGGTACAGACGGTGAGACAACGGAATCATCATCACAATAGGTACAGATGGTGAGACAACGGAATAATCATCACAATAGGTACAGACGGTGAGACAACGGAATCATCATCACAATAGGTACAGACGGTGAGACAACGGAATCATCTTCACAATAGGTACAGACGGTGAGACAACGGAATCATCATCACAATAGGTACAGACGGTGAGACAACGGAATCATCATCACAATAGGTACAGACGGTGAGACAACGGAATCATCATCACAATAGGTACAGACGGTGAGACAACGGAATAATCATCACAATAGGTACAGACGGTGAGACAACGGAATCATCATCACAATAGGTACAGACGGTGAGACAACGGAATCATCATCACAATAGGTACAGACGGTGAGACAACGGAATCATCATCACAATAGGTACAGACGGTGAGGCAACGGAATCATCTTCACAATAGGTACTGTAACGGATCCATATGTATAAATAAATATCTATAGGTAATACAGTAAGTCTTGATAGACTAAAAGGAATCTGTCTATTGGGAAAAACATAACTAGTTTTGTTCGGTCGGGTGAGGATTAACCTCGAGTCGAGTGAATAGACAGTTATTGAAACAAATTAGCTCAGGGATTATTTCCGAGAAGCCAGACTGCCGCCTGTCGGTCGTCATTCGAACCACGCGGTGCGCACGTTATAACAGATTGCCTTAGGTAATAAATGGCGCGAAAACCGAGGCTAAAGGGATAGAGGCGCCGCCCTGTCTGCGTCCGGACAGCGGCCGGCGCTCGCGCAGTTCGACCACGAGGTCGGTTGTATGTGTGCGGCGGCCCGCGCGCTGCCGAGGCTGCGTCTGTGTGAAAGCTTTTAAAACCACGGACACGCGGACGTAGCGGCATTCAGTCGAACAGACCACCAGAGGAGGAGGACGTATCCGAAGAACAGCTGCCGCGCGCCCCGGGCAAGTGTCACGCCAAGTACTTATTAGTCGCGAATTAACTTAGGAATCTCACTTTATATTGTGAGTTTAGAATAGAATTTAGTGTGGCCGAAATCCTAGTTATTTGCCTTCGAAAGTTCAGGCTCCTACCTGGGATCAAGCCATAGTTTAGTGCAGTTAGGAAGTGAGGTACAGTGGGCAATCGAGCTGGGATCTAGGAATTGAAACAAGATGCCAGGTCGGTTGCTAGCTGAAGGTATCGTCAAGTGACCAGGTTGGTAGTTCATGTTTTCAGGAAGGCTAGTTGATTTAATTCACGTGGATACGCAACCGTGACAACGAAGCGTGGGTTTATCAATGCAAGTGCCGAAAGCAAGCTGACAGGAGGGCTTGCCTGGCTAGCGACCCAAGTTTGGTTATGGCCGGAACATCCTGACTGTACCATCTTACGACCTACCGTCATGAGGACCACAGGTTGGACAAGCGTTAGCGCACTCATGTACGGAGCCACCGTATTTGGGACAGGCCTTACCTATCCAAATCCCATCCAAACACACTGTTTAGGAGGTGCAGCGAAGCGGCAGACCTGGTCTGTCGTGGCAGCGGCATTTCTTATTCAGGGCAGGTACACTTTAGCCGTAGGGAACTAGGACACAAGTTAGCTTTAGGTACTCACCACACCATGACACACTACACCTAATTGGTTCATCTCGAAGGCACGGTTGGTTTAGTACCCCGGGGGAAAGACGAATAAAGCCGCCACGAGTTGTAACTATTTGTTGAGACATGGACATCAAATAAAATTTAGTTCTCGTAAAACTTAGCTATCTCGCTAGGATAGGGAAAAACTAGGGCTGAGTTAGGGGGATTGCGATATGTAGGAAATCTAGTTAATAATCTATTACTAGGGAATAGCGAATTAGGTTTTGGAATATCGCTATTAGGAAGAAACAAGTCATATTAGTGAATAAATAGTAGGTAGGTCTAAGCGATGCCACGTTTTACTTTATCGAACTGCCGTCACTGCAGGTGACACGCGGTATCACAAGCTTTAGGGTTCCGCGAGCACGTGGTTCACTCAGTTCATTAATTTCATTCGGGTTGGTACAGTACAGTGCTGTAGGAATTCTAGTTAATAAATATATTACTAGGGCATAGCGAATTAGGTTTTAGAATAACGTTATTAGGAAGAAATGCGAGTCATATTATTGAATAAGTAGTAGGTAGGTCTAAGCTATGCCAACGTTTTATTTATTTACGAACTGCCTTCACTGCAAGTGCCACGCGGCATTATAAGTTTTAGGGTTCCGTGAACACGAGGTCCACTCAGTTCACTAATCTCATTCGAGATAGTACGGCGCTATGCTGTCGCGGGAAGGCCTATGTCATACTTGAGATGGCTGTTTACCAAGCTCCATGCAATATAGGCTAGTTATGTAGTTCAGTGGTTCATAGATATGAACAACTCCTAATTTTACCAAATTTTAGCTAAATCTGTCCACACTTTTATGGGATAAATGCAATGGACTAACAAACAAACTATAGGCGTTCGAGCCTCGCCTATTTTGATACTAAAGTAATTTTAGATAGGTAGGTCCTATCTGTAGCTTGTCACAAGCATGCCTCGGCAGAATTTCACCCAAATCGGACCGAGCGTTTAGGAAACCATTGGGCAAGCAAACGAATAGTTGGGCGTTCGCGCCTTACTACTAGTGATTATAGCAAGACCGATTATGATGTAGGTAGACGACCCATCCTGATGGTAACCGTAGCCAGGGTCAGTTAATATGCGCTAGATTTAGAAACTAAATCTATTCTACGGTTTTCGGATATTATGGGCAGTGTTCACGGTGTCCGGGTCCTGTCGGCTCCTATTGCGTCCTGAACTAGCGCCTCGACCAAACACTTGGCTTACACGCCTTCTCGCTTTGACCTAATTGTGATGCCGCGACTATGATTCGCGTGGGTCTCACAGTGGGTTGCGACTGTGTTGGTTCGTTGTTCTTCACGTTCAGCCAAACTATTAAACTGACATTACTTTCGCCCTTTATCAAGGGTTTGCTACGTCTAAAGACAGAGCTTTAACACTATGTATTATTTTGGAGCCGGCGGCACGATGGATATCGAGTCCATTTCGCTCTAGTTATATAGACCACAGGTCTTTATATCATTATATACAACTGTATGGCACAGTTCCAGGTCTAAGAACCATATTAGTAGATCAACTACTTATTTCACATTCCGTAGTGCTCTTCTCACAGGATGAGCGACATTCAAGTCGGAATATCTACTTTATTTTAGTACCTAGTGCTAATATGTATTCGCGAACAATCGCTGTTCGAAGGTATTAATCCTACCTGACGAATAGGGATGGACAAGCTATGGCTGTAAAGACTCAGCTATAGTTCACACTATACACGTATAATAAGGCGCCTCACAAGCGTTTTATATACACTAGCTTTGGGATTCGGGTGGAACATGGCATAGTACACTTTACATTGTCGTGTAGCTTAATTAAAATACACTTGAAGAGGGTGGACTCTGATCATGTACCTTAGTGGCCTGCCAGAGACAGTAGCTAGCGGGGCTCACGTAGTTATAATTATCTGTGTAGAGCTAAAATCGCTCGTTCAATTACTTTGAGTTAGATGTACATTGTTTTAATCACCAAAATAATGCAGTACTGACGTCAGTCAAGTATTACGTTATTCCGAGCACTGGGGGCTAGCTACCCTTCCCAATTTGGGGGGGCCCAAAATAGGGACCAATCACAGTAGGGAAATTAGGGTTCTGCGCGAAATACTTCAAAATTATAGGTTAGACTACATCGTTCGTCCAAACACAACGTGATAGATTAATCTCTTAAAAATAACTTGTCATTCGCCTTCAAAAAGACTCTGAGTTACTGCGATCACAATTTAGGATTCTCTAGACGATCTGGCCAAACGTTTAATCGTATTTTAAAATGCAATAAAAATCAAGTATAGTTTACATACTTCTTATAGGTAGATAGCGGTAGGTTGTATGTTGTATGCACGTATGTATTATTATAGGTAGGTTTAGTTAGTTATATTTATATATTTATATATATTTATATATTTGTATGTATAGCCTGGTGGGGTGTTACAATTTGATAAGCCGTGACCAGGATAAGAAGAGGGTTCAAAATATTACATTTGGATAGTCAAAATCAGGGTTCGTGGGCGGAAACGGACGGTTACAGTGCTACCAAAGAACTTGGATGTCTGACATCTGATTTTCGCGTTCGTATACTGAATCTTGTAGGTAGTCGTTTTGTATAATAAAACTTTGTGTTCAGTTATTTGTGATAAACATAGATAAATAACTTTAGTTGGCTTCGGTTTATGCCACAATTTGATGTTCGTGAAATGGAATGAGGTGCGAATGACAATTATAACTGAATGATTAATCTATCAAACAAAGAGAAAATTGTTATTTTATCCTATGTAGTTTTATAGTTTATAGGTTAATTTAAACCCCAGCTATTGTCTTATATCCGGGGGGTTGAAGCTCGTATTTTGTACTTAGAACTAATATAGGGGTCGACGAGTGAGTGAGCGCTCCCGTTGAATTCTTTTATATGGCAGCGTATTTGAAGTAGGCATTGATAATATAGTTTCTTCTCAATACTCCGTTAGTAAAATTCCGGATGTAAATAATTAAATAAGTATTTGTTCGAAAGAAATATTTGGTAGGTACATTTTCTAGTTGGTGTATAAGATGGGTAGTTAACGACTTAGTTCAGAGAAAAAGGTCTCTCATAATAATTGATAAATAAGGTAGTTGAGCGTTACGAATAGCGTGTACTTATGTAGGCAGACGGGGCTGTGAAGTTGCACTTATTTAATAGGTTAGGTAATCTAAGTAAATTTTAGGTAGGTTATATACTATTTTGTATCAAAATATAGTAATATTTAAGTTATTTACATTTCGTAAGAGAAGCAGTTGTTATGTTGAATGCCTACTGTCGTTGGAATCGCAAAAGGTCTGTGAAGGACATGCGATTTGCTCTTGATATTGTCGTAGGAACTTCAAGCTAGTGCGCTATGGCACAATAATATATCCGTAGCCTTGCAATTCACAGTCGCAAGTTCGATCCTGTTAGAGGTAATTTGTTTTAAAGATAAATTTTAATTTTATTTTTGTTAGATTGTATATTAGGAGTCTGTAATTAGCCTCGTAACTTGGTGTCGCCAGTTCGAGTCCCGAGGGAGGCAAATTTAGAAAAAAAAAATATATTATTTTAGTTCTTAATATATCTAGGTTGTAAATTAGAAATACCTAGTAGCTTCGCATACTAGGGTCGCAGGCTCGGTTCCTGTTGCGGTTGAAAAAAATATTTTTTTTTAAGTTTTAATTTATTTACGTTATAGGAGTAGCTAGTAGCTTCGCATACTAGGGTCGCAGGCTCGGTTCCTGTTGCGGTTGAAAAAAATATTTTTTTTTAAGTTTTAATTTATTTACGTTATAGGAGTAGCTAGTAGCTTCGCATATTAGGGTCGCAGGCTCGGTTCCTGTTGCGGTTGAAAAAAAATATTTTTTTTTTAAGTTTTAATTTATTTACGTTATAGGAGTAGCTAGTAGCTTCGCATACTAGGGTCGCAGGTTCGGTTCCTGTTGTGGTTAAGAAAAAAAAAAATGGCTAAATTCCAAAGTAATCACTCAATCTGACAGAATAAAGGATGGTCTCTTTGCACTAGTGTTGGTATAAGTGTAGCATTCGAAAATGTTAATAGGTAGGAGGGAATCTCCTATCACTGGTTATTGATTGTTGATTGGAAATTTACATCACGTAAACTTTAGGCGATGCTAAATCCATTTTGCATGGGCAATCGAATTAAGTTAAATATTATGTTTTAGGTTCTCATAGTACATATTTGCGGAGTATTGAACGCTTTGGAGGTTCACTCTTTGGTTCAGGAGAAGATGAGGCGGTCCACTAGGAAGGCTAAGGGAAAGAAATCAGACCCTACACCAGTTCAGGGAGGGGTTCAGACAAGTGCTCCAAATTTAGCACAATTGGAGGCAGAACCGGAGGCAATGACAGTAAATTCTGGAGGGGGGACAGAACAGCAGGGGAATGTAATAGGGGAAAATGGCAGGACTGGAACAGGATTCGTGGATATGGCCCATTCCACATCGTTACCAGTATCACCTATAGTACAAAGGAGGCGTATGGACGCTACTGGATTTCTTTACCGTTCCATGCGGCGTACTTTTGGAGTGCTTTCAACTAAGATAAATAGTATAGAAGATAGGTTAAATGAACAGGGAAAATTAGCTCAGGTACCTATTAATGTAAGCCAGGACACTACGATGGGGCAAAACGACGAATCGGAGCTAGGGATTCCTCAAATCTTGCCCTCTTCGGAAATTATTGGCGGGGAAGATAATCAGGGGTTAGAGGCGCCGGGGACTGCCACGATGGAGTCAGCCCCACAGTTGAGTGAAGGAAATGTATTGAGACCAGCTATCACTATGCGTAACGTACAAAATATGGAGAAGCCCAAGTTCTCTAATAAGGGCAATATCCATCCTGTAACTTTCATTGAGGATTTAAAGAGTTATCTCAAGAGGTTACCTAGGGAAGGTAAAGAAATCGATTTAATAGTCGAGTGTTTGATCGGAGAAGTTAGGGATTGGGCTAGGATTTACAAGAGTCGTTGGGCTACATTTGAGGATTTCAGGGAAGATTTTCTAAAAATCTATTGGGGAGAGACAGAACAAAGTATCCTTCGGCGTAATATCGTTCATAGCATATGGGATAAGCAGAAACATCCAACGATGTTAGGGCACTTCTTGCAGTTGACAGGACAAGCTCAAATGCTCACGTTTCAGATACCCGAAACTCAATTAGTGACGGACGTAATTAGGCATTACCCTAGGAATGTACAGAGTTTATGGTCTTTGTCCAAAATAACTACAATAATTGAGACGGCAGAGTTCTTGAGGGGTTTGGATGATATTAGTAAACAGGAAATTAAGCAGAATAGCAATGTTAGTCAGGTACCAGGGCAACAGAGTACAATAGATAAGCGTAAGCGTGATATACAACGCAATTATCAAAGCTGGAGGAAACCCGAACAATCCGGAAACAGTAATTTTAGGAAGGGACCCAATAATAATGTTAGCAAGGTTACTGCTGTTATTGATTGTACTAATGATAATCAGGGTGATTTAAATTAAATGAAGTTGACTGTCCCGTCCCCGGGTTAACTTCAGAAAAAGGGGATGTTCCGTTAAATTTAATGTTAAAAATGGGCTGGAGACCAGGTGACCTTTTGGGAATAAATGGAAGGGGGTTGAGGATACCCTTGAAAGGAGTAGGTCAAACTGATAGATCTGGATTGGGGTTTACAGGCTCGTTGTGGGAGAAGGAAGCCGAGGAGGGGGATTCCATAGCAAGGTGTCTTGTAGATAGGATAAAATTGAGGTCAGAGCTGTTTAGTGAAAGAAGCTTCGCAAGACCAATATCGAATGCAGTGTTCGACGAAACCGTCGAACCGCAGGATGAGGATGATAATTTTAGGTCGGAGATCGAGGTGCAGATTTATCAGTATGAGTTGCTAGGGTTGTTGGATACAGGTAGTGATGTTACGTGTATATCTGAAGAGTTTTGGAATGAAATTAGGAATAAAGTCGATAAAATACCTATACTACCTGTCAAACCTTTTCATATAAAAGGGGCAGTAGGGCAGAAAAGCGCGAAAATACAAAGTATGGTCCTTTTGCCAATGAAACTAGGAGATAGAGTGTTTGACACAAGCTTTTTGGTTATACCAGGCCTGTCGCGACCACTGATAATAGGATTTGATTGGATGACGAAACATGAAGTGATATTAGACTTGAGTAGTGAAACAAGGGGTGTACTTATTAAAAATGGGCAAGAAAAATTGGTTTTGGAATTTTCCATCAGTAGGTCGGAACAAAAGAAGAATAATTCAAATGAAATGAGAAATGGAAATAGGAGTTTTAACGTGAAAATAGGGGATATTAGGGACCATGAGGCCCTGATAAAATTGGAATCCATATTCAACAGACACTCGAAGCTTTTCACGGTGAAATTAGGAAGGGCCAACTGTTATGAGCATGAGATTAAGATGGGAAAACATCCTATTATCATGAAGCGATCATATCCGGTTCCGTATGCGTACAGGGCCAAATTAGATGAGAAGCTAAGCGAAATGGAAGGGTTAGGGATCATAAGTAGGTCAGCTACTCCGTATAGCAGCCCATTGACGTTCACGCTAAAAAAGGACGGTTCAATACGCGTTTTGTTAGATGCAAGGGAGATAAATAAGTACATGGTATCCGATTCGGAAAAGCCTCCAATGCAAGTAGATATCATAAATGCCTTCCATGGAGCTAAGTATATGACTATAATTGATCTTAATAACGCGTATTTTCAGATTTCACTTACGGAAGCTAGTAAAAAGTATACAGGGTTCACAGTGAACGGTAAGAGTTACGTTTATAATGTCCTACCTCAAGGGTTAAAAACGTCAGTAGGTAGTTTTAGTAGAGCAATGGATATAATACTAGGTACAGAGGTACGCGAGTTCTGCGTGAACTACTTGGACGATTTGGCTATAATTACCTGTGGGGATTTAAGTTTACACTTGGAACATATAGACAAGGTGTTGGAAAGGTTAGAAATTGCGGGTATGACATGTAATTTAGAAAAGTGTGAGTTCTTGTGTAAGGAAGTAAGGATGTTGGGGTTCATAATTTCAACTGAAGGGGTTATGACTGATCCAGAAAAGGTTAGGTCTATACAAGAGTTCCCGCGTCCGGGGAAGATCAAACAGTTAAGGGCCTTTTTGGGATTGTGTAATTTTTACAGGCGGTTCATACCAAACTATAATAATTATATCGTACCATTATGTAAATTATTAAAGAAAGGCGTGCCGTGGACGTGGGGTCAAGTGGAACAGGAGGCTTTTGAATTAATTAAGAGCGCCTTTATAGACACGATTAGGTTGCATTTTCCGGATTTCTTGAGACCATTCTATTTACAAACTGATAGTTCGGGGATAGGACTTGCTGGGGTGCTGTTCCAATTAAATGACGCTTCTGAACAGCGTATAATAAGTTTCTACAGTAGGTCATTGAGAGGGTCAGAGTTAAATTGGACAGTTACGGAAAAGGAGTTTTACGCTGTAATAAGCTGTATTAAGAAGTTCGAGACTTATCTTAGGGGTGCCGAAATTATCATACAAACGGACCATAAAGCTTTGCAATTCGTAAAAAAGTGGAAATTGTATAATGGACGAATAACTCGGTGGATCTTGTATTTAGAACAGTTTACGTACAGGGTAGAGCATATAAAAGGCAAGGAGAATGTGGTAGCTGACACTCTGTCGAGATATTTACCTACAGGGGAAAGGGTTCAGGAAGAAAAGATCATACAACCGGAAATATTATATACCGAAACGGGGAAAAATAAGGAGTTAGAACAAAAGTTGTCAAGGTTGGCCGAGCTTCAATGCCAAGACGAGGAAGTTAGAACAATTGATATGCAAATCAAGGCACAGCTATTTGAGTCGAGTAGGATAGGTAGAGTAGCGTCAATTTGCGTTGAAGAAAATGGCATAGTTTATGTCAGAAGAAACGATCTTAGTAAGGTCCCTTATTTACCTAAGAGCTTGAGGGATGAAGTAGTTATACAAACTCATGTAGAGATGGGGCACCAGGGGGCTTATAAGATAGTGAGGTACCTAAGAGAACGGTTCTATTGGATCGGCATGTCCAGAGATGTAAAGTCGTGGTTAAGGCTATGTCACATTTGTCAGATGTCAAAGAGTAACAATGCTAAGCAAGTAGGACCATGCCAAAGTGTGGTAACTCAGGCAATAGGGGAGTTAGTGATGGCTGACTTGTACGGCCCGCTGCCTAAGGGGAAATTCGGATCTGCATATATTCTGGTTGTACAGGATTCGTTTAGTAAATTTGTGAAGTTCTATGATTTAAAGAAGGCAACTTCTAAGGCTGTCGTGGGAAAAATAAGGCAGTTTGCACAAATCATATGGCCACAATCAATAATGACGGACAATGGGACTCAATTTAGTAGTGATGTATGGAAAAATGGTATGAGGCAACTGGGAATCAAGGCAATTTATACTACAGTGAGGAATCCTAGACCAAATATCACAGAAAGGGTAAATAGGGAATTGGGTAGGTTATTTCGTACCTTTTGCCATACTAACCACAGGGGTTGGGCAACTATGTTACCAAAATTGGAACAATTATATAACAATACTTATCATGAAAGCACGGGATTCACACCAAGCGAGATTCTTTACGGAAGTCCCACGCGAATGAGTTATGATTCAATATTAGGGTATCAGAGGTTGGGTAATGTTGAGGAGATACGAGGCCAGGTAAGGAAAAACCTAGAGAAGGCTAGCTCAATTCGACAGCGGGCATTTAATAAGAGGAATAAGACTATACAATTTCAAATAGGGGATTGGGTTAAATTAAAGAAATTGAATAAATCGGATGCTCAAAAGAAATTGACAAAGAAATTTGAATTACTTTATGAGGGTCCGTTTAGGGTAGCTTCAATACCGTTCCAAAATGTGTACACTTTGATGCACCCTAATACGGGTGAAATTAGGGGAAACTTCAATGCCGTTAATCTATCACGGTACTACAAGTAAATAGGACCGGGGATGGGACAGAAACTAGTTTGAGAGGTTGATTCCGAAATTCGAGTAATTAAAACGCGTTACAAGCATTAAGTTGATTTAAGATTTGTTAATTATTTCATTACCTAAATAGTGGGCAAGTAGGATAAGTAATTAGATAAGGATGTAATAGAACTAGGAAATAGTGTAGTAAGTTAAGGTTTCATAGTATGTGTTAATTAAGAATAATAAATATTATATGTAGAGTTCTAGCATTGCCTTTACATATGGGTATGTGTATGTGTGTGGGTGTGTACATAATATGAGTTTCGAACTTTGGCTGGTGTTAGAGTAATCAAGTTCGCCTGGGGTAAAGGTAAAGTAAATCCTAGGATAGGAATTGACTAGCAAAAGAGGAGTATTGTTAGAATAAATGTGTATAAGGAATGATATTTTATTTTCCCCGCTATACGGTAAATTACGGTAATAAAATTGGGTTTACTACAGAAGGTACAGCTTGAATATAGTGGTAGAGTTCTATTATATTCTTGCTAGGTAACGGTAAATTACGGTAATAAAATTGGGTTTACTACAGAAGGTACAGCTTGAATATGGTGGTAGAGTTCTATTATATTCTTGCTAGGTAACGGTAAATTACGGTAATAAAATTGGGTTTACTACAGAAGGTACAGCTTGAATATAGTGGTAGAGTTCTATTATATTCTTGCTAGGTAAAAGGTAAAAGGGTAAATGTTTTCAGGTACAGGAGGTATATTAAACTTGTAAAACGAAAGGTTATAGTTTCAGTCTATTTGTAAGGAAGATCATGCATTTCTATTGGTTGGATTGCGGACTGACTGAGGGGAAGGTGGAGGTCAGTAATACACAGCACAGAGTCGTAGTTAACTCTGATTGAAAAAGGGAAATGCGTGATATTCTTGTTCAAATAATTTACTTAGGGCAGCCTTGTTGTTATAATACATACTGGCGTTTAGTAATGAAAGATAGTTTCGGAACGTGACTTAGCTGCGATATGAAAATGTCACAGTCATAGATGTGTCCATGTTTGGGGTTTATTGGAGAATTGTGTTTAAATACTTGAAAATAGGTCTACATATTCTCTTGTGTTGACTACAATAAATATCCTGGCTGAAGATAAGGATTTGTTGACCTTTCCAGGATTGGAATGTTACAAAAGGAAATTTGAGAGTGATGTGAAAAGAGGGGTTTTGTGTGAGTTGCTTTGATATTTTGGGAATAAAATTAAGGGGAGCGTGATCTTGAAGGAGAGTCAACAAATACTGGATATCTGAGTCAGCTGTTGGCACACGCTGTCCTTCTTCATGTATACAAAAATAGTTTGAACCAACAATTTGTTCTTTTGAGTCTTACGTTACGTTGGTTTGGGCTAATTACTCTACCAGAAGCTAAGAACTGGACTTATACACTATACATACTCCAAGGTAAGATTCTATTGTCACTTGGGGGAAGCTCTATTCGGAGAACTTGACTGATTGTCGCGGGAACCGCTTCAGTTATATCACAGACAGTTTGGAGAGGTAAACTAGATTGACAATTTACTAATGCGCGTATGCCAGTAGAGTTTCCTGGTGCGTGGGGAATTGGAAGCTAGTGGTCCACTCAATGTATACGCCTATGCGCGAACGTAGCAGTGGCTTCGACTCACACCCGAAATGCCCGTTCGAACTCCTCTGTGATGGCAGGAGCTGGTCCTGTGCTAATCTGGTTTTGTTTATGGTTGAGTGTATCAATCAAGGGACAATAAATGACATGCCTGGTTTAAATACACACCACACTTAGGGGAGAATGTGCCAACAGGAAATTTTAATAGTTATTAGCTATTTTGAAAATTTCAAAAAGACAATTCTCTGAATTCTATTTTTAAAAATTTTCAGGGGGTTGGATTGTAACGGATCCATATGTATAAATAAATATCTATAGGTAATACAGTAAGTCTTGATAGACTAAAAGGAATCTGTCTATTGGGAAAAACATAACTAGTTTTGTTCGGTCGGGTGAGGATTAACCTCGAGTCGAGTGAATAGACAGTTATTGAAACAAATTAGCTCAGGGATTATTTCCGAGAAGCCAGACTGCCGCCTGTCGGTCGTCATTCGAACCACGCGGTGCGCACGTTATAACAGATTGCCTTAGGTAATAAATGGCGCGAAAACCGAGGCTAAAGGGATAGAGGCGCCGCCCTGTCTGCGTCCGGACAGCGGCCGGCGCTCGCGCAGTTCGACCACGAGGTCGGTTGTATGTGTGCGGCGGCCCGCGCGCTGCCGAGGCTGCGTCTGTGTGAAAGCTTTTAAAACCACGGACACGCGGACGTAGCGGCATTCAGTCGAACAGACCACCAGAGGAGGAGGACGTATCCGAAGAACAGCTGCCGCGCGCCCCGGGCAAGTGTCACGCCAAGTACTTATTAGTCGCGAATTAACTTAGGAATCTCACTTTATATTGTGAGTTTAGAATAGAATTTAGTGTGGCCGAAATCCTAGTTATTTGCCTTCGAAAGTTCAGGCTCCTACCTGGGATCAAGCCATAGTTTAGTGCAGTTAGGAAGTGAGGTACAGTGGGCAATCGAGCTGGGATCTAGGAATTGAAACAAGATGCCAGGTCGGTTGCTAGCTGAAGGTATCGTCAAGTGACCAGGTTGGTAGTTCATGTTTTCAGGAAGGCTAGTTGATTTAATTCACGTGGATACGCAACCGTGACAACGAAGCGTGGGTTTATCAATGCAAGTGCCGAAAGCAAGCTGACAGGAGGGCTTGCCTGGCTAGCGACCCAAGTTTGGTTATGGCCGGAACATCCTGACTGTACCATCTTACGACCTACCGTCATGAGGACCACAGGTTGGACAAGCGTTAGCGCACTCATGTACGGAGCCACCGTATTTGGGACAGGCCTTACCTATCCAAATCCCATCCAAACACACTGTTTAGGAGGTGCAGCGAAGCGGCAGACCTGGTCTGTCGTGGCAGCGGCATTTCTTATTCAGGGCAGGTACACTTTAGCCGTAGGGAACTAGGACACAAGTTAGCTTTAGGTACTCACCACACCATGACACACTACACCTAATTGGTTCATCTCGAAGGCACGGTTGGTTTAGTACCCCGGGGGAAAGACGAATAAAGCCGCCACGAGTTGTAACTATTTGTTGAGACATGGACATCAAATAAAATTTAGTTCTCGTAAAACTTAGCTATCTCGCTAGGATAGGGAAAAACTAGGGCTGAGTTAGGGGGATTGCGATATGTAGGAAATCTAGTTAATAATCTATTACTAGGGAATAGCGAATTAGGTTTTGGAATATCGCTATTAGGAAGAAACAAGTCATATTAGTGAATAAATAGTAGGTAGGTCTAAGCGATGCCACGTTTTACTTTATCGAACTGCCGTCACTGCAGGTGACACGCGGTATCACAAGCTTTAGGGTTCCGCGAGCACGTGGTTCACTCAGTTCATTAATTTCATTCGGGTTGGTACAGTGCTGTAGGAATTCTAGTTAATAAATATATTACTAGGGCATAGCGAATTAGGTTTTAGAATAACGTTATTAGGAAGAAATGCGAGTCATATTATTGAATAAGTAGTAGGTAGGTCTAAGCTATGCCAACGTTTTATTTATTTACGAACTGCCTTCACTGCAAGTGCCACGCGGCATTATAAGTTTTAGGGTTCCGTGAACACGAGGTCCACTCAGTTCACTAATCTCATTCGAGATAGTACGGCGCTATGCTGTCGCGGGAAGGCCTATGTCATACTTGAGATGGCTGTTTACCAAGCTCCATGCAATATAGGCTAGTTATGTAGTTCAGTGGTTCATAGATATGAACAACTCCTAATTTTACCAAATTTTAGCTAAATCTGTCCACACTTTTATGGGATAAATGCAATGGACTAACAAACAAACTATAGGCGTTCGAGCCTCGCCTATTTTGATACTAAAGTAATTTTAGATAGGTAGGTCCTATCTGTAGCTTGTCACAAGCATGCCTCGGCAGAATTTCACCCAAATCGGACCGAGCGTTTAGGAAACTATTGGGCAAGCAAACGAATAGTTGGGCGTTCGCGCCTTACTACTAGTGATTATAGCAAGACCGATTATGATGTAGGTAGACGACCCATCCTGATGGTAACCGTAGCCAGGGTCAGTTAATATGCGCTAGATTTAGAAACTAAATCTATTCTACGGTTTTCGGATATTATGGGCAGTGTTCACGGTGTCCGGGTCCTGTCGGCTCCTATTGCGTCCTGAACTAGCGCCTCGACCAAACACTTGGCTTACACGCCTTCTCGCTTTGACCTAATTGTGATGCCGCGACTATGATTCGCGTGGGTCTCACAGTGGGTTGCGACTGTGTTGGTTCGTTGTTCTTCACGTTCAGCCAAACTATTAAACTGACATTACTTTCGCCCTTTATCAAGGGTTTGCTACGTCTAAAGACAGAGCTTTAACACTATGTATTATTTTGGAGCCGGCGGCACGATGGATATCGTGTCCATTTCGCTCTAGTTATATAGACCACAGGTCTTTATATCATTATATACAACTGTATGGCACAGTTCCAGGTCTAAGAACCATATTAGTAGATCAACTACTTATTTCACATTCCGTAGTGCTCTTCTCACAGGATGAGCGACATTCAAGTCGGAATATCTACTTTATTTTAGTACCTAGTGCTAATATGTATTCGCGAACAATCGCTGTTCGAAGGTATTAATCCTACCTGACGAATAGGGATGGACAAGCTATGGCTGTAAAGACTCAGCTATAGTTCACACTATACACGTATAATAAGGCGCCTCACAAGCGTTTTATATACACTAGCTTTGGGATTCGGGTGGAACATGGCATAGTACACTTTACATTGTCGTGTAGCTTAATTAAAATACACTTGAAGAGGGTGGACTCTGATCATGTACCTTAGTGGCCTGCCAGAGACAGTAGCTAGCGGGGCTCACGTAGTTATAATTATCTGTGTAGAGCTAAAATCGCTCGTTCAATTACTTTGAGTTAGATGTACATTGTTTTAATCACCAAAATAATGCAGTACTGACGTCAGTCAAGTATTACGTTATTCCGAGCACTGGGGGCTAGCTACCCTTCCCAATTTGGGGGGGCCCAAAATAGGGACCAATCACAGTAGGGAAATTAGGGTTCTGCGCGAAATACTTCAAAATTATAGGTTAGACTACATCGTTCGTCCAAACACAACGTGATAGATTAATCTCTTAAAAATAACTTGTCATTCGCCTTCAAAAAGACTCTGAGTTACTGCGATCACAATTTAGGATTCTCTAGACGATCTGGCCAAACGTTTAATCGTATTTTAAAATGCAATAAAAATCAAGTATAGTTTACATACTTCTTATAGGTAGATAGCGGTAGGTTGTATGTTGTATGCACGTATGTATTATTATAGGTAGGTTTAGTTAGTTATATTTATATATTTATATATATTTATATATTTGTATGTATAGCCTGGTGGGGTGTTACAGTACAGACGGTGAGACAACGGAATCATCTTCACAATAGGTACAGACGGTGAGACAACGGAATCATCATCACAATAGGTACAGACGGTGAGGCAACGGAATCATCTTCACAATAGGTACAGACGGTGAGACAACGGAATCATCATCACAATAGGTACAGACGGTGAGACAACGGAATAATCATCACAATAGGTACAGACGGTGAGACAACGGAATCATCATCACAATAGGTACAGACGGTGAGGCAACGGAATCATCTTCACAATATGTACCAATATATACAGACGGTGAGACAAAAAGTAAGTTCAAATCATTTTCGATAAACCTAACAACATTTCACAAGTTTTAATAGGAAAGGAATTTAAATTATTTTGTACTCTTTTCAGCAAATACTTTCATTTTATAGATTTTATAGCCATTTTATATAGTGTAGTGACTGTAGTGTAGTGTAGTGTCAGGTAGTGTAGTGTGGGTTAGGGTAGTGTAGTGTAGGGTAGGGTAGGGCAGTGAAGTGTTAGTGTAGTGTAGGGCAGGGTAGTGTAGTGTAGTGTAAGGTGGTACGAAGTTTTCCGGGACAACTAGTATAAAAAATAAATTCAGGGTACAGTGGGTTATTTTGTTTAAATCCCTATAAATATAGGCGGAGACTTGTTATAAGCATCGCCATGTATATTTAGTTACTAATTGTAAACTTTTGCTGTAAGACTCCCAAATAAAATAAAATTAAAAATAAAAATGTCCCTATTCGAAAATTGTACACGTTTCTTGTCAACGCAATATAACGTAATGCAGCACAGTCCTGAATACACAATAATTCGTGTACACGCGGATAAGAACATTTATTCCATCCGGGTCAGAGCGGCGGGCGCTGGTCTGCGGCATGCTTCATATTTTATTTATATCTGGTTTTTTTTACTTTTCGTTTTTAATAGACGCATCAACATAATATTATATTTACACTACGACATTCACATATACATGGTGTTTCTCGATAAAGTGCAATCCCGGAAGAATTGAAACCCCCTTTTACACGGCACAGTATCGAGGGACACCATCGTCATCATCGTCTTGTCCGTCTGTCCGCGGTTTACCTCAGAGACTATTAGTACTAGAAAACTCTTATGCGGCATGGATATACATATTAATCACACCAACAATGTGGAAGAACAAAACCTTGGAAAAATACATTTGTTTGGGTACCTCTTCTATATGCAAATAGGACAATGATTTTTTTGTTGACGTACCCTATTGGGGGGGGGGGGTACCGTTGAATAAGTCTTTTAAAACTATACAGGATTATCTTGAACCATTTTTTGATTCAGGGTTCCATTTGAAAAATATTAAGTTATAAAGTGCTATTTTTTGTTTGAGTCTAGGGTCCCCCCACCCCCACCAGGTAAACCGCTATTCCGGATCATCTGAAAAAATAATTAATTGTAGGACATATAATCAATTTTAAAGGAAAACTATCACGCCTTAGTAGACTCTCTTAGTTTAGGAGTAGGTAATAGTCGACCAACTTAAGACGTGCAGTTAGATTTGTTAAAAGTATATATATTATAACACGCTTATATTAGCTGCACCTGTATGCATGTTTGTAACTGACTCCTTAGCACTCGATTTTGGCCCACTTCAAACGGACAGAATTAATTTAAACTTTGTACATTTATCAAGAATCAGCGACAATATAATAATGTCATTATCCTGAATTAAAAATTTTAAAAATAAATTTAGTTAAAAAAACTAAAAAAACGCTTTTAAAGCACATTAAACTAAAAAGTGGAAAATAATTCTTATTATAAGCTGAAAACAATAATGAACGAAAAATACTAGTATTATTGTGAAAAAAGCGTGGGTTGCTCGACATACGAAAAATATGGCGCAAAGCGCCCCACGCTTTTCTCCCAATAATACTAGTATTTTTCGTTAATTATTGTTTTCAGCTTATTAAGAGTTATTTTTCACTTTTTAGTTTAATGGGCTTTGAAAGCGTGTTTTTTAGTTTTTTTTAAGTATGTTTTCATTAAAAATGTTCTACGTATTACCAACTGCAAAAATAATTTGGTTTGTTAAAATATACATTATTTTTTTAAAAGGTTACGGAACCCTTTTATTTTACGCAAATACGACTTTTGACTCTAGTTGGTCGTTTTTTTTACCTATATTGGTTTGTATTACAATCAGACATAGTTTGTCGTGTGTATGAATTACTGTTTTTAACCCCTGCGCAAAAAGAGAGTGTTATAAGTTTTAAGTGTGTAACTTTGTATCTGTGTGTCTGTCTGCGCCATTGTAGCTCCTAAACGAATGGACCGATTTTGATGTGTTTTTTTTAAAAAGCTGACGTGATCGTGGTATTTATAAAGATTTGATCAGACTTTTGAAGATCATCGTGATGAAGGGATGTGGGAAATTTCTACCGGTCTAATCAATTTTAAATGTGATGTTCTATTATTGTGATGATATTTCATAAACATTGTGACCTTGACCTGATGCTACAGCATCTCCTGGAATCTGCAGGATACCCAACTTCTCACCAACTTACATCAGTGGTATAGGCAGAGGTAAAAAAAAAGGAAATATCGTCCGCTCCTTTTCTATCTCATTATGGGGTCTCAGGAACTTCCACAGGTCCAATGGATTTGAAGTTTACAGTTATTATATACATTTAATTGCAGCTTCTAACAAGGGATGGGAGGCAACTTCCACAGGTTCGTTCGAATCCAAATAGGCTACATTATAAGGCTTACTTATTTGTGTGAATGTGGGGACAGAGTTACGATTGTAGCGTTTCTACCAGTATATGTAAAGTTTAAAAAACATGTAATAAAACTTAAAGATCTTTAAAAAACAACTCGACAGAAAACTTCTAAATAGTAAAAATACTAATATGTATGGGCCTTTTAAATTTAATATAAGTGTAATACTTTGATCAAAGAGTCAGCATGTAGGGGGAGCGTTAAGTAAATAAAATCAAAACAGAATACAACTTATTTAGTTTACGTAGTTACTTTAGTTTACTACAACCAATTACTAGTAATTTAATAATTAAGCGGTCCCCCTACGCAACGACTCTTGGATCAAAATATTACATGTAAAAAAAAATGTATTGGCCCTTTTATAACTTAAAGGGCCAATACATTTTTTTTAAAATTTTTAGTCGAGGTTTTTTTTAAATTTTAATTTAAGTTTTATTTGTAAATAACGAAATTACAGTACCTCAAAAACCCCGTGGGTATCCCTTGTATACTTTTAAAATAATTGTTGGTTGAGATACCCGCCATAGTAACACTTGATATTCTGTGAAAATTTCAACCAGCTTCTTCATATGATTCAATAGATACAGCCCTTTAAATGTAAGAAGGATAGACAGTAGGCTTAGTATAAAGGGTCCCGTGCACTATTGCTTCTGGAACCCAAATACGGTGTTTATTTAAAATTGAAAGCTAATTGAAATTTATAACGTTAATATCTTGTAGTTGTATTTGAAATGGATAACTTTAAACGGAGCGGTAGCGTAAGTCTTTCTGTTATCATATCAGCTCATATACGTCCCCACCGAGGGGCTCGAGCCTACCCTGAACTAGGGCGATCAGGCTTTAGTCGACCACGCGGGCCCAGTGCGGGTTGGTTGACTTCACACACAACCTGCGAGTGTCTTCGCAAGTGTGTGCAGGTTTCCTCACGATGTTTTCCTTCACCATTAAAGCAATCGGTAAGTATGTACGTAAGTTTTAAAAAACTCATTGGTACATTGGCTGTCCAGATTTGGACCCGGTAACTCTGGTTAGAAGGACCGAGTCGTTACCGGTTGAGCCACCGACGCAAGTCTTCCTATAAGGTTTCAAAAGCTGTCAACATATTTTCAACTTGAAAAGAGTAAGATTTCCGAAGAGCGCTCAACCACACTCCACTCCATACAACGGTCGTGAAATGACATTTCTAAAATCAAATCGAAGGCGAGAACCAAACTACAACCAATCTGTATCAATCTGGGTGACGAGGGGGTGAGGTCGCAATCTAGAGAGCGGCACGGAGTGTCCATACTGTATGTTAGTGCTAATATATTTACTTTGGCTCAACGTAAGATAAATCACGTAACAAAACTGAAATTTATCGGCTGCTTCGCAACCCCAATAGGGGCAGTATTCATAGGATTCACTTTATAACTGGTATTTTTATTTTTCAGATCGTGAACAGCGGCGGGACAGCCACCATCAACTGCACTTGGGTTGGTTTTCCCGCGCCTCGCCTTGAATGGCTCCATAACGGCGTGCCCCTGGGCGCGGGCCTCGCCGGGGGGCGGGTGCGAGTCGCGGGCGGCGGGGAACAGCTCATCATCTCCTCAGTGCATCGCGAGGACAAGGGTGTCTATCAGTGCATGGCCCGAAATGAGCGGGATTCGGCGCAGGCTAGCGCTGAGCTCAAACTGGGAGGTGAGAAGTAGCTTTAGCGAAGTGATGGGACGATGTAACACGACTGTTATTTTAGGTGACGCAAAGTTTATTATCCAGTTACCAATTGTGAAAAAAAACCTCTCTCTTGAGCACATTCTTAATAATTTTGAACAAAAAAAAACCGACTTCAAACAGGAAACTAAGGTTCCTCTCGATTTCTCTGGGATACCATCATCAGATCCTGGTTTCCTTATCATGGTACCACTCTTGGGATATCTCCTTTCAAACAAAAAAAGAATCATTAAAATAGGTTCATAAATAACGAAGTTATCCGCGAACACACATAAAAAAACGCTACACGAGTCCCAGATGCTACTTAAGATTTATGCATTATACATTTATTCGGATTCCCAACAGACACAGCACCAGAGCTCCAGTACACGTTTATCGAGCAAGTCCTGCGCCCGGGCCAGGTGGTGACGCTGAAGTGCTCGGCCGCCGGCTCGCCACCGCCACACTTCACTTGGCTGCTGGACGGCCAGCCGCTGAGCGCCATGACGAGAGACAGGGAACACAGGTGTGTTTTTTTTAAAAATAATCAGCACTAATAATTGGTAGTTCTCCTGCTCTGTCCACATGTTGAGTAGAATGACGCTATTCTTAGCGCCGCCCCTGTGAGAACGCAGTGTGACGCAGTGCTGCAATCTCTTCCGCGAACTTAACGTTACTCTATTCTATTTAAACCAGGAGGTTGCAGGTTCGATTCCCGGCGAAGTATCACTTTGTAATACTTGGTTTGGTGGAAGGGTATTTTCTAAGCCCGTCTGGCTAGCTACCACTAATCTAAGTTTTACCGTCAAACATCAATGTTGACAGCATTGATATGTTCCAGAAAATCCGACCAGTAGGGTACGAAAGTCTTTTCAAAAAATAAATGTTTATTGATGTTTTTTAAATTATATTTACAGTTGGTAATAGAACATTTTGTATGGAAAGTCTATGAACTTTTGACAAATCTAAGTGCACTTCTTAAGCTGGTCGACTATTACTCCTAAACTAAGAAAGTCTACTAAGCCGTGATTATTTTCCTTTTAAATTGATTACATATATATCCTACTATTGAATATTTTTTTTCAGATGTCCTGAAATACCGGTTTAGCTTGTAGTGAGAGGGGACACTTGACTCGAACAATAATTAGCACTTTATTTCGCAAACCGATTCCTGATTCAAAAAATAGTTTTAGCAAACCCTCAATTGTTTTGAAAGACCTATTAAATGATAGGGTACGTTAGCAAAAACAAAATCGTCACCTTTTTACATGTAAGGGAGATACCCTAGAAACATTTAATGGACTTGTGCCGCGCGCGTAGTACGGTAGGTTTCTTGTCTGAGACGGTTGATGTATCTTTTTTCAAGATATAACCTATTGATTTAATTGGTTTGAGCTTAGCATAGAAATCTCAAAAATTACTTACATCAGTTTTTTCCGCGGCTTCGCCCGCGTGCAACATCGTTTTTATGACTAGCTTTGAGTGTGAATGGTGTGCGAGTCGCAAGCGGCTCGCGAGCGTAGACATGAGTTTTCTCCAAATCGCTCGGGAACTATTCACGTCAATCCGTTGCTCTGTTGCGACGCCAACGTGCGCAAACGTGAAAATTAGTTTTCCCCAGATCCCGCGGGAAATACGCCGGGCTTTGCTAATTATATTTTTCAACTGTATATCTGTCAACAATCCGGTGCTCCGGTGCAATTTTTAGTATTTTTTTTTTATTTTTTTCCGGAACTGTATCAGACTATGTTATTTTCAGGGGATAAAAAGTAGCCTTGGTCCTTCTCCGTAACACGGGCTACGTGCGTGTCTAATTTCGTCAAGTTTGTTGTGAAACGTAAAAGGGTTTTTTTTATTCACAATTGGTAAGGCCTTGGCATCATCTCACCTGATGGTAAGTGACGATGATGCCGAAGATGGAAGCGGGATTACCAAGATTCCCCAATGCAATGGAGAATTGGCTATCTTATCTTCAAGCCGGAACACATCAATGTTGTTAACACTGATGTTTGGCGGCAAGACTTAGATAAGATGATGGTAGCTGGCCAGGCGGGCTTAGAAAATGACCTACCACCAACAACACCGAGCCTTACAAATTGACCTCGCAGGAAATCGAACCCGCGAACTCCTGTTGCGAAGCGAATGGACTAACCATTAAACCATGGAGGCGGTTAAACAGAGGGTAACAACAAACAAACAGATTTTTACATTTATAAATACTAGTTGAAAAGATTTCTTAGAAGTTCAGTTAACATTGGCCTGCCTAACCAGCCTAGAATCGTGTGCGTTAAGTCACTTATCCCATTTCGTTGTTCCAGATATAGCATAGAACAATTCGCGATTAAGAACAATGAAGTTGTAAGCTTTCTGAACATTTCCTCGGTAATGTCCGACGACGGGGGTCTTTACACCTGCAAGGCTACAAACTCTTTAGGAGAGATTTCTCACACATCCAGACTCAACATTTATGGTAAGATGACACACATGAAACTTCTCTGATTCTGTCTACTTTCGTCTGAAATTTAATGATGGTCTATTCTTCTTCCAGGGCCACCAAATGTGAGAGTGATAAACACCGTTCGCGCGGTGGCTGGTCGAGAGCTGGTTCTGTACTGCCCTTATTCAGGGTATCCTATTAGGTATGTGTTCTTAGCTATCTTTCAACATAACCACCTCCATGCCCATTAGCTTCTCATCAAGAGTTCGCGGGTCTTTGTAAGACTCGGTTAGGTTTGTGGAAGGGCATTTTCGAAGCTTGTCTGGCTACCTACCACCATCCTTACTAAGTCTAGGAGCCAAACATCAGAACTAACAGCATTGATGTGCTCCGGCTTAAAGATAAGATAGCCAGTTTCCCACAGGGTTGGGAAATCTTGGTGAGCCCGCTTCTGTATTCGCCATCATCGTCACTTACCATCAGGAGTGATGATGCCAAGGGCATACCAGTTGTGAATAATAATAAAAAAGGCGGTTGAACACTTTCCAGACCAAGGAGTTCCACCTAAACCTAACAATCCTACATTCCTCAATGGCCGTGCACGAATACTACAAATTAAAACGAAAAAACTCCTCATGGTGACATTTTAAAGCGTTTGCGGCCAAAGGAGCGTTGTTAATTTTTAAGGTTCAAAAGGGTTCCTATCAACGAGACCTTTTATCAAGTCTACGCTATCTGTGCGTCTGTACAACCTTTAAAAGGCTGTAACTTTTAAACCGTAATTGGTAGCGGGCTGATTTTTTTTACAGATTACGTGTTATTATGGTGGCTTATCTAAAAAAATAGATTAAATACAAAACATACTCGTACGAGTAGTCAAAATTGAGGACAAGAAATGTTTTTTTTTCTGTATTGTAAAAAGACACAAGCGTCAACAAACTAGGCGTTATTAATACACTGTGAGGTGTCGTACACAATCCTCGGTACGCGAGCCCAAATCGCACTTGGCCGGTTTTTCAACCGAATTCCAAAAAGGAGGAGGTTCTCAATTCGACTGTATGTTTTTTTTTTATGTGTGTTAAATCTTAGTACTTTATTAGAAAGTTAACAAAAACCAAAAATAATAATGCAAAAATGTACTAAGTTGTTTACGATGAAAGTCGGTTTTTTAACGTGCTTAGCGTTCTCAATTATTAAGCTCGGCGCTTTGTAAGAAATTTGATGAAGTATCGCATGTGCGCTTGGACTGGAAACGTGTAAAGCGTCTTATTCAGAACAGCTGAGCAAATGTCCATTCTCAATTTTTACTGCACGCTACTTTAATGCATGTTTTTAATAAGAACTTATTTCTAGCTCTAATCAGTACACAGGACCTCATAACTTTTCTTTTAATTCAAAGTTTGAGTGCGTTTGACTATATCTCACCTGATGGTAAGTGACGATGTACATTCACTCTCGTCTTGAAGATCCCCAAATTGTAGGAGTCGGGAAACACAGACGCAGGCAAGGAGTTCCACTCCATCGCTGCCCGCATAATAAATGAGGAAGCGTAACGCTTCGTGCGTTTAGGATAAATATCAACAACAAAGGGGTGGAGCCTCCTCCTGCGTTTCGTTGACCGAAGGTGGAATGGAGCTGGGGGAATGAGGTCGTGAAGTTCTTGAGCACACTCTCCGAAATGAATTCGATAGAAAACCGAAAGACAGGCAACTTTGCGGCGATGCTCAAGGCTTTGAAGCTTTTTTTTGAGAAGCACATCGTGACAACTAATTCAATGTTATTGTTTCCTAGTTCGGTAAAATGGCAAAGACATGGCAGCCCGGTGGAGTGGGACAACGGACACGACGGGGCGCTGCGGATACCGCGGGTGGAGTCGTCTCTGGCCGGGGTGTACACCTGCGAGGTGATGGGGCCCCATGGGGAGATGGCCAAGAGGGAGATCAAAGTGGCTGTCAGCAGTAAGTTCTCATAAACTTGTGGGTAACTGGCATTATCGATTGTGAACAGAAAACACTGCAACATAAAATTATTAAGTGGACTACGCCAGCATAGGCAGCATTAATGAATTGTACCGTACAGCCACGCTGTACCTATATTGTTACTCACGAAGCTTTCACCATCTGGCAAGACTGTTGAGCTGTTTTTAACACTACGCTAACTTATGTGATATAAAGTACCTCTATTCAGGTATATCAGACTTAAAAAATTACAAATAATTTGGGTTTGTATGGGAATTACCCCTTAAGTAGACTTTAATTAAGTCCTTGTTACTCATAACATAAAGTTTCATTAAAAGCGTTAGAGCCATTTTTGAGAAACAGTAAAAATAACCAAATCCGTCTATGGTTGCCTAGGCACTAGAGCACCGGACGGACGCACAAGGCACACACACGCACACACATATATGTATACATTAAATTAAATCAATCAATCCCCATCTCAATCTCAATTTCGGTTTGTTTGCCATCACAATACCCTCTTCACTCGAAAGTCCTTGATTCCAAACGCGACCAGTTAAAGGCCCGACCACCTGCAACCATTTCATACAATTACGAGGGTGGCATACTTAAATGCCCTCATTGCGCGAGGAGTTTCGCTGCGAAGATTGGCTACATAGACCATCTTCGAGCGCACGCGCGGCAAACCGACTAGGAGTTGAAGTGGTCGTTATGATGGAAATCGGTCGGATAGATCATCATCATAATTACTCGAAAGTCCTATAGTGCTAGCGCCTTCAGTTTTTAAAATGGAAAATCAATTGAACATTTGACTATACGCCGCCGGAACATTCACTAAGTAACAAAGAGGATCTAAAGTAATAGTTTCATCGAGGAGCTTCACTGGTACTAAACGATGTCCATTTACGGACAACAAGTCCTCCAATACTTGGCTATAGGTTTCGTTATCAGAGTCTTCATTGCCGGAGCCGGGTCGTTCCTTTCCCTCTAATATGGTTGATGGGAGCGATGGCTGACTCTCGCGTTATACTCGTGAACGGGTGCTGTCCGTATGAACTGGCCTACTTTTGTCAAAGGCATTAATAACTATCAATGATTTTTATGTAATAACTTTTCGTGTCATATTTTTTTCATGTTCTAATGACATAATCTGGTTTATTTCAAGAATTGAATTTTGACGTTATTAACTAATGATTGTTTATTTCTTGATTTTTCACAAATGACATTATGTTATTATTATTATAAAAAGAGAATTTGCACCTATTTTGGCTAAATACCTTGAACCATTGAGTTATCTTGTCTGCAGATCCTCCCGAGATCGAGCCGTTCTCGTTCTCGGCGAATCTGCAGGAAGGGAAGCGTGCGCAAGTGAGCTGCAGCGTCACCTCGGGCGACATGCCTGTCCACTTCACGTGGCTCAAGGACAACGGGCCCATACCCTCCTCCTTGCAGGTACCGTTGACACAATTCTGTTTGCCTTTGTTTGAATTTAACCAAAATACTGATCTGCTTGGAATATATCCCCCATATAACATAGAAGCACTTGCGTGGTTGCGTCAATCACACTGGTTAACTGACCTGAAGCACAGTCATTAACTGGATAGGTTTTACTTTTAGGCAAGTTGAGCCGATGGTGCCGGTTACCACGGAGATAAATAAGGTTGGATTGGAAATGTGCGCTGGGCAGGCGCGCCTCAAGTATGATTAGACAATCATACTTAACAGAAGCACACGTTTATACTTTTTATTTGCGTGTGGTTGTGTGTAACGTACAGACTCTCGAAATGGTGTGAGACACAATTGCAGGCCCTGTGTTCTAAGTGTGTATTGATTATTAGTGCGCGCAATTCGTGTATATGTGTAACTATTTCTTTTGTAGTGGAGTTGATGGGTGGGAGACAGGCAGCAACGCTGGTTTTCAAACAAAAGTGTGACTATTGCCAATCCAATTATCTTATCCGTGCCGGTTACTATCACTAGATGGCAGTCGCTAAGCCGTGTCAGATGCCTCACAGGCGGCTTGTAAAACTTCAGACAGTGGGGTTCGCCACTAGCCCTACAACCTTCACCAATCCAGACTTGGGCCCGTGTGTGTCCACGCACCACACACGTGGGTGTCACCTAACCTTCTCGAGTTTGGAAAGACTCCCGTGTACCAGCCGTGGGGGCGTTTATGGGTTGTTAAAAAAAACATGAAATTGAAAATTAAGTTGGCTGACAGAAATCGATATCATTTGGCTTAAAATGATACTATAGTTTAGTAAGTTAATGTCTCCATTATACTGAAGATTCAAAAGAAAATTTCCAGTCTGAGGGATAACACAAGATGTAAATTTGGTCCCATCAATAAAAAACAATATTGATCAAAAAAAACATATAGCTTAAATCATTTTGAATAATCTCTGAGTCACGAAAAGCCAGTAATTGCAAAAGTTTTAAATAAAAAACTGAATATACTTCGATTTAAGTATTATTTTCTGTACGCCAAGTAGTTGCTGTTTCTCCAAACTGACAACAGCGATTGTATAGGTGGAAGAGCGAGGAGCTGAATTTTTCAGCAACCTCGTATTTAAGGAGGTATCCGCTCGACACAGCGGGCAGTATACATGCGTGGTCTCCAACAGTGCAGCCAAGGTTAACTATACCGCCGAGCTGGTAGTCAAAGGTATCCGAGCCATTCTGAGCAAATATGAGCACAAACGAGCCATTCTAAGCACCTATGAGCACCCTTGAGCCATTCTGAGCACCTATGAGCACATTTGAGCCATTCTGAGTACCTATGAGCACATTTGAGCCATTCTGAGCACCTACGAGCACATTCGAGCCATTCTGAACACCTATGAGCACACTCAAGCCGTTCTGAGTACCTATGAGCATGACTGAGCCATTATGAACACTTTTTAATTCAAAATTGGTAAATCTTTGGCATCATCTCATGGTAAGTGACAATGCTGCCGAAAATGACAGCGGGCTTACCAAGATTCCCCAAATGCAATGGGGAACTGTCTATCTTAGCTTTAAGACGATAAACAACTATGCTGTTAACATACTTAATGTTTTGGCGCCAAAACTTAAATAAGATGACATTTGAGCCATCCTAAGCACATTTGAGCCATTTTGAGCATATATCAGAACATTTTAGTTATTCTGAGCACTCACGTCCACATTTGAGTCATACTGACTAATACACACACGAGCCTTTCTGAGCACCTAAGAGCACCCAAGCACCTGAGCATAATCACTGAGCACAGCCTTTCCCAAGCATAGGTGTAGATTAGATTTTTGTTGCACATCCACATTTTTGGACATTTGCACCGAGCACCAAATGTACAGTTTTTAGTCTGTAGGTAGTAATTATAATTTTGCTTTAAACAGAAGCCATAAAATCAGTTTCGACTGTGAAAAAAATATTTATAAAACTTTTTCTGTAAAAAATATTTTACTAATCACTCCATTTCGCTTTTCTTTAACATATTTTCGGAAAAAGTAATTTTAAAATCTTGTGCATACATGATTAGTTGATTACTTTCGTTATTTACAGTCAGATGAACTTTAAAACCTGAACATTATCTTTTTGAAGCTTATCGAAGTACAAACACTTCAATTAACTTACAGTACAATATCACAAGGTCCAATTTGATATTTTCCTCTTGTATTATGTTTTCCTCCTTTATTGAATACAATATAAACTAATTGGTAGGTACAGGCAAGGGTCGCTTCTCGTCTTATTACGCGTGTATAAGTAAATTGGATTCAATCCTCTTCGTTTGTTTTTGAATCTACGATCTCAGTTTTTACAGCTTTATTCGTGGACTGAAATTCTAATCCAAAAAATATGTTTGCCCTTTCGTCTACTTTAATACCATTTTATACGTCTTCATAAAGCTTTTCTAATTTGTGATTGTATTGTATTTGTGTCGTTTTTGTTTTGCTCAGCAAAGGATTACAGTTGACTTAAGGAACGGGTAATACTTAAAGTTCATAATTTTTATTTTATTTACGAATACAAATACTACATAAATATATTTAAAAGTTAAAACTAAGTTGCGTAATTATCAGTGTAATACACTCAGCGCCACAGTTAACCGCCCATCTATGTTTTCTCAGTACATTTTAATACATCAGAGAAGTGGTCCAAACAGCCACGATTATTTATTCAAAACGAAAAAAAGTACAAAACTAAAAAGTGCAGTCATTAGGTTAGATCCCTGGCTACAAATGTGTCGAAGAGCACAATATTCTGCAGACGCTCGGGAACTCCGTAGACTGCTCGAAACAAAAGAGCATGAATTTTTTCGCAAAACGGATGGAATTTAATGTGTACTCTCTTCTGACTGACTGACTCGGTGGCTCAGTGGTTAGTGCCCATGACTACTGATCCGAGGGTTGTGGGTTCTATCCCCACCCAGGGTAAGCATTTGTGTGATGAGCAGATTTGTTTGCTCTGTGTCTGGGTGTTTAATATATCTATATATGTATGTATTTAAACGTATATAAGTATGTATATCAGTCTCTGGTACCCATAACACAGGGAATCCTACTTTGGGGCCAGATGACCATGTGTGATTTGTCCCAGAATATATTTAATATTAATTATTCTGAGCAGTCTACGGATGTCCCGAGGGTCTGCAGAATGTTGTGCTCTTTGACACATTTGTAGCCAGGGATCTAAACTAATGATTGCACTTTGTAATTTATTTACTTTTCTTGATTAAAAAAATAATTCTGGCTGTTTGGGCCACCTCTTTGTATGAAAAATGTACCAAGAAGACTTAGGTGGGCGGATAATTGTGCCGCTGAGTGTAGTTAGTGATTTGATAAATTCTAATTGATACCCGTCCATGTACCGAGTCTTTTAAACAATATAGTGCCTCAAACTTAAACAATTCAAAGTATACGTGTTATGTATATATATTTTTTTAATTTTTCTAACCAGTACTTTAGCTTTCGTGGAAAGGTAAGTTAAAACACCATGTTTCGAAATAAATTCTATACTGTTTACAAACCGATGTGATTCAGAATGAACGTGGTATGCAAACAATCAAGTATATGAATCAAGAAAGGTTTTGTAATCTCTTTCCACAGTTGTGTATAAACAGTAAGAAGACTTAAAAAGTTATCCCAAAAACCTTGACGAGGCTAACGACGACGGCTGAAAATGGCAGCGAATTCGTACTGCCTAGAAGTTGCCCATGCACAATGTATGTGCTGTCACAGTACTTGGTTCAAAAAGAGCACTATTTTCAAGTAGGAGGAATCAAAAGTTTTACAGAAAATATTTGATTAATAAGTTACTCACATTCATTCTGAACTTTATCCAACAACATCTTCACTAGGCCACGTATCATCGTGAAACTCAGGATTATAATATAGCCTCGAATTGAACACCTTATTTTTATTGCACGCTGCAGTATCACCCAAGTGGGTGGTGGAGCCCAAGGATGAAGCAGTGCTGGCTGGGGAACCGCTGGCGCTGCACTGCCAAACCACTGGCGCGCCGTCGCCGAAGGTCACCTGGCTGAAGCAACGAGGTAACTTAATTTTTGTGTGGTGGTATGATCGAACTGGTAGCGAGGAAATATGACCTTACATTAATCTACTAGCACCACATACAGGTCGTGCAAGTATAGATAAATCGCCCTGGA
The DNA here is from genome assembly GCA_947284805.1 of Coleophora flavipennella. Classification (NCBI taxonomy): domain Eukaryota; kingdom Metazoa; phylum Arthropoda; class Insecta; order Lepidoptera; family Coleophoridae; genus Coleophora; species Coleophora flavipennella. Next base: position 1,187,534 of record OX369266.1, read on the forward strand.
AAATTTTTACTTTCGAGCGACAGAGTGCAGTGAGGATAAACAAGAAAAATTTAGGTCCTATAGTGGTTTTTAGGGTTTCGTACCTCAAAAGGTAAAAACAGAACCATTATAGGATTACTCGTGTGTCTGTCTGTCTATCCGTCCGTCTGTGATTTGCTCGGAACCTACTGGACCGATTGAGTTGAAATTGAATACACATTGTTAGTAGGTGACCTAAAAAAACTAAAATGTTACATAAATAAATAAATTTTGAACATGGGGCCCACTTTTGTGAAGTAAATTAGATAATTGACAAAAGTTTTGAAAACTTCATCGTATAATATATCAAATGAAAGGGCTTGTTGTAAGAATCTCAAAAACATTTTTCTGATAATTTTAAGCATTCTCGAGAATATTTATAAGCAAACATTTACATATCTAGGTACATATCCAGATTTGAGAGTATTCGAGAGTATTCCACAACAAGATCCCTGATGATGACATGTTGTGGAACGTTCTGGAACATTGTGGACCATTCGAAACCTTTTTGTGTGGGTGGGGCTACTCCCTGAGCGAAGCTACTCCCTGGTATACCTTGATATACCTTTACAGGCGTTCAGGCTTTACAAACGTTTCCAGCTGTACTCGAACGTGTCAGGGTGATCTGACTATTGTCATAGGGCGTTTCATAATGCTGCCGAAGCATATTATCATGATTCATCCGATTGCCAAACTCTGACAATTAACTCTTTAAATGTATCCTGGTATATCTAGTACTAGAAGTTGAAGAAGAAGGCGCCAACAATTTCTACTCATGTTTCTTCTGCAGGCCTATGCTTAACATAAGCCTCTTGTGTTATGCGAACCGTTGACTAGAACTTCTAGGTTTCCGCTCCCAAGATCGTCCCGCAATATTTCTTATCTCTAGTCCCATCCCCGTCACCTATTAACAACTCAATTAATTTCCCAGCTGGCACATCGGAGTTTGTACCGCTCGTGAACCTGGGCGGGCGGTTCCAGCTCTTCCCGAACGGCTCGCTGTGGATGGAGGCGGCGCTCTCTTACGACGAGGGCCACTACTTGTGCAAGGCTGAGAACGGCGTCGGATCACCCCTCACACACACCATTTTCGTTGCCGTCAATGGTATGGGCAAATTATATATATTAGTACTAACATACAGTATGGACACACCCTGCCGCTCTCTATATTGCGACCTCACCCCCTCGTCACCCAGATTGATACAGATTAGTTACAGTTTGGTTGTCGAACGTATAGGATTCCCCGCCATTTTGTTTGTTCCGTCATTCCTTTTTTGAAATGTCATTTCTGACCCAATGTATGAAGTGTCCAGGGTGTGGTATGGGCATGACTTTCTATCATTGTACCAGAACCTAATGAACAAAGAATTTGCAGTCACGGTTCACAACTTGATTTGAGTTACAAACTGGAACATAGCTATAGAAAAAGAAAGGTGCAAACATTCAAATCCTTAGCACTGTATAACTGTACGCTATTCTGAGTCCTTTAAATATTTGAAATACATTATAATTTCATAACATATGCGTGTTTTTTGGTATTCCATCTCTTAACAAAGCAATCGTGTAACACGTTCCAGAGCCGGCGCGCTTTGAACAGACGTCGCACAACATGACGGCTCGCCGCGACGCGCCAGCGACGCTGCAGTGCGACGTGCGCGGCGACAGCCCCATCCGCGTGCAGTGGTCGCACAACGCCAACCACCTCGACCTCAATACTTATAGGTGAGCAACAATGTAGTTTGTGACTTTGAACAGACTCGCACAACATGACGGCTCGCCGCGACGCGCCGGCGCCGCTGCAGTGCGACGTGCGCGGCGACAGCCCCATCCGCGTGCAGTGGTCGCACAACGCCAACCACCTCGACCTCAATACTTATAGGTGAGCAACAATGTAGTTTGTGACTTTGAACAGACGTCGCACAACATGACGGCTCGCCGCGACGCGCCGGCGCCGCTGCAGTGCGACGTGCGCGGCGACAGCCCCATCCGCGTGCAGTGGTCGCACAACGCCAACCACCTCGACCTCAATACTTATAGGTGAGCAACAATGTAGTTTGTGACTTTGAACAGACGTCGCACAACATGACGGCTCGCCGCGACGCGCCGGCGCCGCTGCAGTGCGACGTGCGCGGCGACAGCCCCATCCGCGTGCAGTGGTCGCACAACGCCAACCACCTCGACCTCAATACTTATAGGTGAGCAACAATGTAGTTTGTGACTTTGAACAGACGTCGCACAACATGACGGCTCGCCGCGACACGCCGGCGACGCTGCAGTGCGACGTGCGCGGCGACAGCCCCATCCGCGTGCAGTGGTCGCACAACGCCAACCACCTCGACCTCAATACTTATAGGTGAGCAACAATGTAGTTTGTGACTTTGAACAGACGTCGCACAACATGACGGCTCGCCGCGACACGCCGGCGACGCTGCAGTGCGACGTGCGCGGCGACAGCCCCATCCGCGTGCAGTGGTCGCACAACGCCAACCACCTCGACCACAATACTTATAGGTGAGCAAAAATGTAGTTTGTGACTTTGAACAGACGTCGCACAACATGACGGCTCGCCGCGACTTGGTGTGGTTGTCACTTTGACAATTGGATCGTTTATTTGAGAAACCCCGCCATAATTCACTTTTTCGACGCAGTTGGTTTTTTAATGGTATAAGTTAGAAGAATACATTTCTCTATATGAAATCTCTTTAAACTATACTTACATTATGTAGTATTTTATAATATTTTTGAATCATCTTTATATTTAGTTTTTTCAGAAAATTAGTATTTATTCCTCTTGACTAGTTCGACGATCTTGACTTAAGGGATTTCTCAAATAAACAATTAAATTGACATGTATAGATTAGCCCGAACACATCAATGCTGTTACCACTGATGTTTGGCGGCAAGACTGAGTTAAGATGGTCCAGCAATGGACGTCCTTTGGCTGATATGATGATACATAAGATCTGTCTGTCATGTTAGATAATAAATTTTCTGTTTTTCTTTTCTATTTTTTGTCCTCTCTATACGTATTTATTACTTCAAATTGGGGACAAAGTTGCTGTTCGAAACGTTGAGGTAAAAACAACATCAATAAAATCACGTCAAGCCCCGTTTTTAATTTTGTCATTATCAATAATCGTGAAAGTTTAAAGTGTTATAACGTTGCTGTTTGTCCAATTATTTTCTTCTAGTTTAATTTAATACTCAAAGCATAAATTTTACTGTATAATCGTTTGTCGTTCTAAATAAAATAAAATAAACCAGTTTTCATCCTCTCAATCATTTCCATGACTTAGATATCACTGAATGTAGGTGAGATAATGCCAAAAGCTTACCAAGAGTGGATTAAACCTACTATTCGAGTTCTCCTTTCATTTTTTTAAATGTTCAATTAAATTGTGCATAATACTTGTATAATACCTGCATTCCAGGTTAAGCATCTCCGAAGCAAAGACTGATAGTGGTTTAAGGTCCCAGCTGTACATGAGCCGCGCCGACCGGCAGGACTCCGGCGTGTACAAGTGCCAAGCCGTCAACGCGTACGGCCACAGCGACCATTACATTTACTTATCCGTCCAAGGTAAGCAGACAAAGTCATAATCTGTGTTAGTCTGAATCTTTTTGTAGAGATATTATTCACACCATTCTTATTTTTGTGTTTTATTCAGTAACAAGGTTCTCCATTGCAATAGTCTCTCCACATAGCAGGTAGATGAATCCATACTCTACATATAGAGAAAAAGTCTGAATTGGTTCACCCCTTTTTTCATCATATCAGCTCATATACGTCCCCACCGAAGGGCTCGATCCTACCCTGAATTAGGCCTTTATTAGTCGACCACGCGGGCCCAGTGTGGGTTGGTCGACTTCACACTCAACCTGCGTGTTTTTCCGCAGGCGTGTGCAGGTTTCTTCACGATGTTTTTCCTTCACCGTAAGAGCGTTAGATAAACGTACATATGAAATCTAAATTCAAAATCACATTGGTACGTGGCAGGATTTGAACCACGACCTCAGTTGTTCAGTTGCATTAAAAACTCTTTTTCCATCTGTTCATCAGAGAAACCCGACACCCCCCACTCACTGACCGTGACCGAGATCCTGAGCCGCGCCGTGCGGCTGTCCTGGAGCCAGGGCTTCGACGGCAACTCACCGCTAGTGGGATACACGGTGCAGCACGCGGCTTTGTCCGCGCAGGGCGCCATCCGCGTCAACCAGTGGGACTCCGCCACCAGCCTCAACGTCTCCGTCCACAGCTCCGTGCAGAACTATATAACGTGAGAACAATGCGACCTTGTACATCAGCGTGTGTCCCTGGTCAGGTAGGGCGTTATCTGTGTCAAACAGTGGGACTCCGCCACCAGCCTCAACGTCTCCGTCCACAGCTCCGTGCAGAACTATATAACGTGAGAACAATGCGACCTTGTACATCAGCGTGTGTCCCTGGTCAGGTAGGGCGTTATCTGTGTCAACCAGTGGGACTCCGCCACCAGCCTCAACGTCTCCGTCCACAGCTCCGTGCAGAACTATATCACGTGAGAACAATGCGACCTTGTACATCAGCGTGTGTCCCTGGTCAGGTAGGGCGTTATCTGTGTCAACCAGTGGGACTCCGCCACCAGCCTCAACGTCTCCGTCCATAGCTCCGTGCAGAACTATATCACGTGACAACAATGCGACCTTGTACATCAGCGTGTGTCCCTGGTCAGGTAGGGCATTATCTGTGTCAACCAGTGGGACTCCGCCACCAGCCTCAACGTCTCCGTCCACAGCTCCGTGCATAACTATATCACGTGAGAACAATGCGACCTTGTATATCAGCGTGTGTCCCTGGTCAGGTAGGGCGTTATCTGTGTCAACCAGTGGGACTCCGCCACCAGCCTCAACGTCTCCGTCCACAGCTCCGTGCAGAACTATTTCACGTGAGAACAATGCGACCTTGTATATCAGCATGTGTTCCTGGTCAGGTAAGGCGTTATCTGTGTCAACCAGTGGGACTCCGCCACCAGCCTCAACGTCTCCGTCCACAGCTCCGTGCAGAACTATATCACGTGAGAACAATGCGACCTTGTATATCAGCGTGTGTCTCTGGTCAGGTAAGGCGTTATCTGTGTCAACCAGTGGGACTCCGCCACCAGCCTCAACGTCTCCGTCCACAGCTCCGTGCAGAACTATATCACGTGAGAACAATGCGACCTTGTACATCAGCGTGTGTCCCTGGTCAGGTAGGGCGTTATCTGTGTCAACCATTGGGGCTTTACCAGTTTTACCACCTTTTATATATGATATTTTATGTGTTGGTTGCCCTTATTTTATGACAAAGACTGTCATACAAAAACCGGCCAAGTGCGAGTCAGACTCGCACAGAGTAGGGTTCCAAAGTCTTTTCAAGATTTTAAAAACAAATTGTTTTAACAGTCAGTAATAGAACATTTTGTATGGAAAATCTATGAACTTTTTTCAAATCCAGCTGCACATCTTAAGTTGCTCAACTATTACTCCTAAACTAAGAAAGCCTACTTAGCCATGATATTTTTTCTTTTAAATTATTATATTTCCTACAATGTAATTTTTTTTAAGATGTTCTGAAATAGTGGTTAAGATGGTAGGGGGAGGAGACACTTGACTCTATCAAAAATTTGCACTTTAAAGCCTAATATTTCGCAAACCGGTTACTTAATTAAAAAGTTAGCTTTTTAAAATGGTTTGGTAAACCCTCAGTAGTTTTGAAAATCCTATTCAACGATTAGCAACCTACACATTATAAGTAGGTACTTAACGCTTTTATCGTTTAGTTTCCCTTATTTTATTTTTGTACATAAATAACGTCTCTCACTGTTACAGGTTGACGAAGAAGGGCGACATTCACTACGAGGCACTGCTGAGCAGCCTGAAGCCGCACACGGCGTACATGGTGCGCATCGCGGCCATCAACCAGATCGACCGCAGCGCCTTCACCGAGCCCGTCGTCGTCAAGACACAGGAAGAAGGTATGCTTGATATATGGGCGACATCCACTACGAGGCGTTGCTGAGCAGCCTGAGGCCTGTGTCTGTACACGGCGTACATAAAGACGGTGAAGGCTTCGCGAGAAAGTAGGTATGCACAGCGTGGCTGTACAATTTATTTATTCTGATGTCAACGCGTTTTCATTTTACTTTCTTTATATTTAACCATTGTATTACTATTCCATTCCTTTTTTTCAACCTGCGTTATTTCAATTCCAGCGCCCTCAGAAGCACCATCGAACGTGCATGTGACAGCCGGCGGACCAGGCGAGCTACACGTGTCATGGCGGCCGCCAGCACGCGACGCGTGGCATGGCGAGCTGCTCGGATACTCCGTCACCTGCACCGAGCTAGGGGCAGCTGGCCCTGTCAGGAATTCCTCAAGGTAATTCATAAAACTTTGTCATCTCTAAAATTTCTAAGGCAGACAGTAGCCGAACTTTACTGGCACCGTCGCCGTTTCAAGGCAGACTGTAGCCGAAATTTACTGGTCCCATCGCCTTTCTAAAGCAGACGTTATTCAAAGTGGTCCAGTCGCCTTTTTAAGGCAGACAGTAGCCTAATAGGTCCCGTTGCCTTTCTAAGGCAGATGGTATTCAAACTGGTCCCGTCGTCTTTCTAAGGCAGCCAGTAGCCGAACTGGTCTACTCACCTTTCTAAGGCAGACAGATAGTAGTCGAACAGGTACCTTCGCTTTTCTGGGGCAGACAGTACCTTAATTGGTCCCGTCGCCTTTCTAAGGCAGACAGTAGCCGAACTGGTCTAGTCGCCTTTCTAAGGCAGACAGATAGTAGTCAAACAGGTACCTTCGCCTTTCTAGGGCAGACAGTAGCCTAATTGGTCCCGTCACCTTTCTAAGGCAGACAGTAGCCAAACTGGCCCCGTCACCTTTCTAAGGCAGACAGTAGCCGAACTGGTCTGTTCGCCTTTCTAAGGCAGACAAATAGTAGTCGAACAGGTACTTTTACCTTTCTAAGGCAGACAGTAGCCTAATTGGTCCCGTCGCCTTTCTAAAACAGACAGTAGCCGAACTGGTCTGGTCGCCTTTCTAAGGCAGACAGATCGTAGTCGAACAGGTACCTTCACCTTTCTAAGCCGGACAGTAGCCGAACTGGTCTGGTCGCCTTTCCAAGGCAGACAGATAGTAGTTGAACAGTTACTTTCTCCTTTCTAGGGCAGACAGTAGCCTAATTGGTCACTTCGCTTTTCTAAGGTAGATGGTATTCAAACTGGTCCCGTCGCCTTTCTAAGACAGACAGATAGTAGTAGCAGGTACCAGATAGTTACAGGTACCTTCGCCTTTCTAGGGCAGACAGGAGCCTAAATGATCCCGTCGCCTTTCTAAGGCAGACAGTAGTCAAACTGGTCTTGGCGCCTTTCTAAGGCAGACAGTAGCCGAACTGGTCCCGTTGCCTTTCTAAGGCAGACATAATTCAAACTGGTCCCGTCGCCTTTCTAAGGCAGACAGTAGCCAAACTGGTCCCGTCGCCTATCTAAGGCAGACAGTAGCCGAATTGGTCCCGTCGCCTTACTAAGGCAGCCAGTAGCCAAACTGGTCTCGTCGCCTTTCTAAGGCAAACAGCAGCCAAACTGGTCCCGTCGCCTTTCTAAGGCAGACAGTAGCCGAACTGGTCCATAACTGGAACTGTAAGATTTATCTAGCTGTGCCTGAGCACAAACTATTCATCTCTTTCACCCCGTTACAAAGACAAAAAAGAAAGAGATGGTAAATACCACGAAGTCTTTTGTTTAGATAAGCTGGAACCGGTTGAGTGCAGGTAGATAGGTGCCAGGCATGTGGTGCAGGGGAGAAAATTTAAAAAGTGTTGAAATAAAAAAAAACTTCATAATAAATGCAAAATATTTTTTCATAAAAACCCAAATATCTCGAAAACGGTGAGATTTTCACTAAGGTCATATTTTGATATTCTGATAGGTTATGACCCAAGCTATCATCCCCTTAATTTTGGCGCACTACTTCCTGGACACCCTGTATATATACGCGTCCACTTGAGAACCTCCTCCGTTTTGCGTTTTTTCGTCGGTTAAAAAGAAAAAAACGCACGAAATGCATTGCGCCTTCGTACTTTTTATTTGATACTTTTATGAAAAACTAGATTTTTCCCGCGACATCTCTCGCATGGGCTTCGTTTTTATGACTGTCTTTGAGAATGAGTGGTGCGTGAGCGTAAATATAGCTATGTCACTCAGGACTAAAGTAGCTTTCTAATGGTGAAAGAATTTTCAAAATCGGTTGCGTAATTCCAGAGATTACTTCCTTCAACAAACTTATAAACTATTACCTCTTTATGATATTATAGTATAAATGAGTGTGCTCTTAGTTCTCCTGCGGATCTCCTCGTTTCTGATTCGATCACGCAGAGAAACTCCGAGCATAGCACGCTCCATTGCCCTTTGGGTGACCTTGAGCCTTCTTATGAGGCCCATAGTAAGCGACCATGTCTCAGTTCCGTAAGTCATCACTGGCAACACACACTGGTCAAAGACCTTAGTCTTGAGACACTGCGGTATTTGGGACGTGAAGATATTGCGAAGCTTCCCGAACGCTGCCCAGCCGAGTTGGATTCGTCGATTGATCTCTTTCTTGAAGTTGGACCTGCCTAGCTGGACTGTTTGTCCCAGGTATACATATTCGTCAACGAGGAGATCCGCAGGAGAACTAAAGTAACCGACATAGCTCACAGAATCGCTAGACTGAAGTGGCAGTGGGCAGGGCACATAGCTCGTAGAACAGATGGCCGATGGGGCAGTAAAGTTCTCGAGTGGCGACCGCGCACCGGAAAACGTAGCGTAGACAGGCCTCCCACGCGGTGGACCGATGACCTGGTGAAGGTCGCGGGAAGCCGATGGATGCGGGCAGCGCAGGACCGGTCGTCGTGGAAATCCTTGGGGGAGGCCTTTGTTCAGCAGTGGACGATTTGTGGCTGATATGATGAGTGTGCCTTTCTCAAGTAGTGATAATGAAAGTATTACGAGTATATTAACTAACTCTATATTGTATCGGTCGCTAAAAATGTGATACAAAGTCTGTACCCACAAACTCAAAGGGCCGTTACAGAGCTTTCAAGCCCCGGCCCACTAGTGCAGTCTAAGTATATATATTGGTACAAACATACAGTATGGACACTCCCTACCGCTCTCTAAATTGCGACCTCACCCCCTCGTCACCCAGATTGATACAGATTGGTTACAGTTTGGTTGTCGAACGAATAGGATGGTACAGTGGTACAGTACTGCAATCAAGTGAAATTGTGAAGATTATTTATTTAAAAACTTTGTTTAGTTCATTTTTAACTTTAGTCTTAGCTATATGTTTCTTACCATCTGTTTTTCGTACATACATAGATACATTTCATACATACATAAAGTATGTTACTCACTTTTGTAGAATAGCTGTAATAAAATCCCTAAAAAAAATATATGCAAGCATAATGACAAATTAATCTTTTGGAAAAATGCAAGAGGAGCGAAATCTTTTCGGAAAATCTGTTTCTATGTTACCTCTTATTGTTCATAATTGTATGTAAATATAATATATAATATATATATAAGTACTATTCTTATTCATAATTTGTAATTAATTGCTTATTTTCTCATAGAGGGTGATAAAAAGTAGAGTGTCGACCACGGGAGCAACACTATTTTAAACTTTGCTCCACTCTGAATTTTAAAAAAAGTCCCACCTTTAACATTGTCGATGGCGTAACGGCTAGGGCCGCCGCCTCCTGTCCGGGAGGTCGTGGTTCGAACCTACCACGTACCAATGTGATTTCGAATTTAGATTTCATATGTACGTTTATCCGACGCTCTTACGGTGAAGGAAAACATCATCGTGAGGAAACCTGCACACTCGGAGGTTGTGTGTGAAGTCGACCAACACGCACTGGGCCCGCGATCGCCCTAATTCAGGGTAGGCTTGAGCCCCTCGGTGGGGCGTATACGAGCTGATGTGATGACTCTCACCTTTAAGAGCTTTATGACCTTGGAAATAGTTGTTTGCTCCCTAGGTACACAATCTAAGTATTATTTTTTTCTTCTTTTTTATTTGAGGCTTACATTACAGGACACTCACAGTCAATGGATGGTCAGCGACCGAGCTGACTCTGTCTGCGTTACGCAAATTCACGAGATACGAGGTGCGAGTGAGAGCCTTCAATGGCGTGGCAGCCGGCCCGGCGTCTGCGCCGGTCACAGCCACTACTTTGGAAGGAGGTAAATCAATCCCACTACACTCTTAGGTGAGCCAAAGTTAGTATGCCTCTTCGTGTGCGCGCGATTATTCTCAGTTCATCGTTAATCTATAGCACCCCGGACTGTGAAGATTGCTTAGTAATTTTTCTCATCTTTAACCGACTTTACAAGAAGTAGGTTTTCAATTCGACTGTATGTTTTTTGGTATGTTTGTTACGCGATATCTTCGCAGAATGTAAACATATTTTCACGAATTTTTTATTCGATAGGATTCGATGCTGCCAGGTTAGTCCCATATAAATTTTATCAAAATCGGTGTAGTAGCACTTTTTTAGAAGATTAAGAAAAACCAAAAAAATAATGCAAAATGGCGAGGCAAGTCGGTTAATTAACGAGTTTAGCGTTTACAATTATTTATCAATCTTGTCTACTTTGATTAATACGTGTTAGACCTAAAGACAACCATGGCTTCAGTTCCAGAGTCCCATCCAATGAGAGTGACCTGCTCCTCCCTATCGTCCTCGAGTGTTAAAGTCACGTGGAACCCTCCGCCCCTCGGGCAGCACGGTGGCATCATTCAGGGGTACAAGGTCATCTACACGCCTCTTATTTCTGATCACGGTAAACTATTTTTTTAATCCACAATTGGTAAGCCCTTGGCATCATCTTACCTGATTTTAAGCGATGATGATGCCGAAGATAGAAGCGGGCTTACCAAGATTTCCTCTTACGTAATAGGGAGTGGCTTTCTTACCTGGAAGTCAGAACACATCAATGCTGTTAATATTTCTGTTAAAATCGTGTCATCCGCATAAAGTTAATCAATTCCTGCAAAATTTTGCTTAGTTTTATTTACATATCTTTCAGCGGACATCAGTGAGATCAAACGTGTTACAACAACGGACACGTATCTCCATACACTGCGCAAATACACCAACTATTCCATCCAAGTCCTGGCTTTCACAAATGCCGGAGATGGAAAGAGGAGTCCACCTGTTTACTGCATGACTGAAGAAGATGGTAAGAACACTTCAAGACTCTACATTCTATTAGGATAGGCAACTGCAGTTACTATTTTCAAGCGATTTCCAAAAAGGAGGAGGTTCTCAATTAATCTGTGTTTTTTTTTATGTGTACCACATAACTTTTGACTGGGTCAACCGATTTTTATGATTCTTTTTTTTTTGAAAGCTTGTGCTTCCCGTGTGGTCCCATATAAATTTTATCAAAATCGGTGCAGCAATTTATTAGCAAAATTAACAAAAACCAAAAATAATAATTCAAAAATGTACTAAGTTGTTGCGATGGAAGTCGTATTTTTAACGTGTTTAGCGTTTTCAATTATTGACGATAAATAAGATTTCTTTTTTTTTATTTGCAGTGCCATCAGCTCCATACGCAATAAAAGCTTTGCCATTTTCAAGTGATTCTGTGCTTGTCAGTTGGTTACCACCGTTATACCAAAATGGGATTATTTCTCACTACACTGTGTATTACAGAGAAGCTGGAAGGTACGCAGAACTTATCAATATTTTTAAGGAACTTTAAAAAAAGGAGGAGGATGTGTGTTCGCGGATAACTTCGTCGTTTATGAACCGATTTTGATGATTATTTTTTTATTGGAAAGGAGATATCCCAAGGGTGGTACCATGATAAGGAAACCAGGATATGATGATGGCATCCCAGAGAAATCGAGGGGACCCTTAGTTTCCTGTTTGAAGTCGGTTTTTTTTGTTCATAATTATAAGAGTCATTGATGTGATGTGATGACACATAAGTAGGTAAATGAGTTTCAAATACCATTCAATTAATTGTATCTTAATTATTTTCAGGTTAGGAAAGCACGCCAGTTTTACAGTGTCAGCTGACAAAAAAACCGACACAGAACTTATGTACAAAGTCCGGAATTTGCTAGAAACACAATCTTACGAATTCTGGGTGTCGGCTACTACGAGTTCTGGAGAAGGAGAATCTACTCAGGTCGTTGGACAGGCGCCCAAATCAAGAAGTATGTCTGTTTTACTTTTTAGTTTTTTTTCCATAAAAAATAAACTTGGCCATTTCCAAACTGAGCATTTAATGACTTATCCACGATTGGTGACCCCTTGGCATCATCTCACCTGATGTTAAGTGACAATTATGGAAGCTGACGTACCTAGATGTAATCAGTGCAATCAGAAACTGTCAATCTTATATTCAAGCGTTGACCAAAGATGAGATAATAGTTACTTCGCCTTGACATTGATTTTTGACGGCCAAATAGTGACAGCTAGCCAAGCTGGCCTCGAAAATGCTCTCCCACTAACCAAATGGATTTTCACAAAGTTAGACTCCGGCGGGAATCGAATCCACGACCTTCTGGTGTGAAGCGATTGGACTAACAATTACGACACTGAGGCGGTTTTCGATTTTACTGCCGTACCATGTTAGGTGCGGTGGAAAACTTTAAAGGCCCAATAACTTAAAATAAGATATTTTATTGCTGTAAAATAGATGAAATAGGTAAATTATTTATTTTATTTTATTTTTTACATAACTTTCACTATATATTGTGGTACAATAGATGTTACAAAACATAGTAAGGTTCAACACATTTAGCCATTTGTACGACGTGCCATTTTTTAATAAAAATTAGGTAAATATAATGGCATTCATTACATAAAAAATAAAATGAAAGTCGTATTTTATTATAATTTGACATCAATAAACAACAAATTAAGTATTTGGTTCAATAATTCTTAGACATTTTGACAGTTTGAGATTTGTACGTAAGCGTGTTTGTGGCAAGATTTTTATTTCACTTGGAAGTGTGTGATAGACTTTCACACACATTGCGTAACAATTATTTTGGTACATTGTCGTCAAAGGTCCTACGTAATAGAACAGCCCATCCGGATTTATAATATTACGGATATAATATAACATCTCACCTGATGGCAAGTGACGATGTAGTATTTGATTTAACAAAATTTCCTAAGGTATAGATGTACAGAGGGCAGCACATCAAGCTAGACACTCGTAGTGCGATTCTGATCCATACGCGTACGGCATAAGAACGGTACAAAGTCCAAAGTGTCTAGCTTTATGTGCTGGCCTGTGTACATTGATTGAAGTGATAATAAGCCCAACTTTTGAAAGAGAGGCCTGCATGGCTCATCTGCTCCAACGCAATACACTTTTTCTGCGCTATAAAAACCATAACATATTCAAGTACTGTTGCCCCACATCAAAAGGCCATAAATAAGTAAACTTTAACAGATTAAACAAAGCCAAAATATGCAGACAGAACGACATTTTGAGAAGTTATGCTACGGAGTCTACTTAAAACATTTTTTAAATTATGAAACAAGAGTTTTAATATATTTATGTGTCTTAAATTTGGTAGATTGGTAGATTATCCAACTATGAATGAAAACATAAATACAAGTTACTGTTTATGTTGTTACAAACTCTCTATAAATTATCATAAGCACCAACCTTCGTGAGACGCGAATAAAAAACAACGTTTCAAAATTGGTACAAACTAAGGGTACGTATTTAAAACAAAATGGATATTAACCACTGCTGGGAAAATGAGATCAGTACTTCCTACTACTAAGGTATAGAATGGTGTATCTTTGTGCGCGCCATTTTTGTCAGTACCGCAAGGAGTGCATTAATATGTTCATCATCATATCAGCTCATATACGTCTACACCGAGGGGCTCGAGCCTACCCTGAATTAGGGCGATCGGGCTTTAGCAGGTTTTCTCACGATGTTTTCCTTCACCGTAAGAGCGTCGGATAAACGTACATATGAAATCGAAATTCGAAATCACATTGGTACGTAGCGGGATTCGAACCACGACCTCCCGGAAAGGAGGCAGCGGCCCTAGCCGTTACGCCACTGACGCTCATTTTAAGTTACTTTTCAGTCCCAGCTCGCATATCATCGTTTGGGCGATTCGTGCCAGTGGGTGCGGGACTGCCGTTGCTGTTACCGTGCACGTGCGTGGGCGTGCCGGCGCCGCGCTCGCGCTGGACGCACGGCCGCGCGCCCGTCACGCATCACGCCTTCTACCAGGTCACGCACAGGGGACACCTGCATATCAGAGGTGAGAGCCATCTACAGCTGAAAATCAAAATCATTACGGCATTAGAGAGTCTTGAGGTGAGCATCCGACGTACTTGAAGTCGACGCGCCGAGGCAACATGCCTCGCGTTGAGCACCGCTCGAGCGCACGGCGCGAGGCATGTGCGCGGCGAGGCTTGCCTGGGCTAAGCGGCCGCTGCCTTAGCCCAAGCAAAGAATAGTAAATATTTCTACGAGCCCAAGGCTGTCTCTAATGCGTAGTGTAGTTCTTATTCTTAGTAGGTATGGGTTGTTTGCCAATTTTTTATTTTTTAAATATATAGTAACTTAAAGGGATCACCAACATAATACTCATCGACATCAGTTGTAGACATCAAGAAGCAGACAAACTGGCTAGAATGGGATCACAGACAACAATGAGTGGTCCAGAATCGAGGATAGGGCTACCAAGGAGCACTGTTATAAGGGCATTAAAGGAACAGGCCGAGGGAAGACACAGATTGACATGGCTTTCCAGGGTTGGACACAAACACTCTAAGCTCTTCATCGGTGAGGTCACCACAGGTGCAACCAAGTACATTTTATTTATTTATTTTATTAGAGACAAACAGTCATTTGGAATAACAGCAGGACGCGAGTCAGGGCTGTAACAGTGTTGACGGGCGCCTCTGCACAAACGCACACCTGCAAAAAATCGGCCTGATGAATGACTGCAGTGCCTGTGGTGAAGATACAGAATCAATGGAACACTTATTGTGTCACTGCGATGTCCTGGCTAGCAAGCGTATGTACCTACTAGGTGATGGCTACCCAAAAGCGGAAGACTACAAGCACCTTCCAATCAGCGGAATTGCTGCATTGATGCAGCACATCTTCGAGTAGGTTGGGGTGCAAAGGTTATAGGGGTAGGCACAAAAGATCCCATTGAGTCGAAGTGTCGCTGCACCTGCAGCCCCCACTTACAAAGATAAGATAAGATAAGACATCATGGTGACCCGTCATCAGTAATACAACCCCTCATCAAAACAACAACTGAATTTTGTATACTGTACAATTGAATTTTGTATACTGTTTACAATTCATGTGTTTAAAATTCATGCTCTTCACCTGCAGCTGTGAACGAGCAGTCGTCGGGCAACTTCACGTGTACCGCCAGCAACACGATAGGCGAGGACTCCATCATGTACGTGGTGGTGGCCATCCTGCCGCCCGCGGCGCCTTCGCTGTCGCTCCAGTACACCACTGCGTCGAGCATCAAGCTGCACTGGCAGTTGCCGGCCAGCGAAAGCGGGGAGCCCATTCTCGGTACGTACGTCCTTCTAAGGAAACATGACAGGAGCCTTATATCAGTCCCTGCCTACTTTGATCTCCGCTACAACGATAGTTGCTCTAGGACAGTGGGCTTCACCGATGACTATCTTTCGCGCGTGCCTTTAGATGGCTATAGTCGGGCACTATTCTTGTTGACGATGCAAACGTGTACTTTGCACGTTAAAACACAGTCCGTAATAATATTTGATGGCAGTAGGAGACTAAGCGTTTAGATACACATGCTTCTTGTTAAGCTATTGTATAGCTTTTATCGCGGGCTTTGAGGGGACCGAATCAAGAAATTTCGTACGAAAATAAAACTTGAGACCCCAAAAAAAAATTTGAGTTCTAAAAAACTTACAGTGCCATCTATTTATCCATCATGATGATGATGATGATGATGAAGATGATGATGGCGATGACGATGACGATGGCGATGGCGATGGCGATTGATGATGATGATGATGAACTTTCTTAGTGTTAATTTATTACATAAACATCCCGCGCCCCAAGGACTATATGGTACTGGTAAATACTGCATAAATAAAACTAAAAAAATATTATAATTGCATAATTTGATAAAAAAAGCTATGCAATAGCTTTACCGCGGCAGTCCCCGAGTGCCACACGTCTTTTTTTTATATTGGAGGTTGGATAAAAATTTGATGTATTTGTACGATGTGACTATCCCCAGGTTTCTTGCTGAACTACAAACAAGCTTCCGACACGGAGTGGCACAGCGTGGAGCTGTCGCCCGAAGTTTCCTCCTACACAATGGACATGCTCAAATGCGGGACCACGTACAACGCCAAGATCCAGGCTAAGAATAGGATATCCATAGGACCTGCCAGTGAGGTTCTCACAGCTACCACAAGAGGGGGACGTAAGTCGCACCTATACACAATGTTTAGCTTTATTGAACTTGGACTCAAATTCCAATATTAAAATTCAAATTAAGGACGCCGCGCCGTCCATACAAATTGTATGTAGTCTTCTTATAATTTGAGAACAAGATATTGTTTTATTATTATTCATCATATCAGCCAGCCGAAGGACGTCCACTGCTGCCTATGCCTCCCCCGAGGATCTCCACGACGACCGGTTCTGCGCTGCCCGCATCCAGCGGCTTCCCGCGACCTTCACCAGGTCATCGGTCCACCGAGTGGGAGGCCTGCCTACACTACGCTTTCCGGTGCGTGGTCGCCACTCGAGAACTTTACTGTCCCAACGGCCATCTGTTCTACGAGCAATTATTATTATTAATCATTTATTTCAGACATAGGTAGTCTATATTTAGGTTAGTTAGTATATTACAAAAATCTTAAAATTAATATTAAGTAGTACCTATACAAATTAAAAATGAACTAAATTATGGATTTACAAGATAAAATTAAATTTAATATATTTGTATTAAATTAATTAAAATTAAATAAATAGATCCGTTTATTTACGATCGGGTAAGAGAAATCTATATCCGTATATAGATGTCTTTCTTTCCAAAAAACATATTTGCTGAGATATAACGGTCTAAAGTAATTATAATTGTGTACCAATGTTAGTGTTATGCTAGAGGGTCAGAGATGTCTGTTTTTAATGCGAAAAATTGGAAAAATTGGAATAAAAGACATAAAATAATGTTCCATAAAAATTTGAATGGGACTTGAGACACCCTTTTGACAACAATCATTGTTTTTTTTGCAACTAATTTGTATATTTTTACTTTTTTTACTTTGTTGGAGAGCTGATAAAATGAGGTATATACTGTATTTTGCACGCCAACTCTGTAGTATAACTTTTTTTGGAAAATCACAAAACAATTAAACAAATTTAATGCGTTTTTCATACAAAATTTTAAAATTAAATGGGCTTTAACTTGAAAACTGCTGATTTCCGACCCTCAGTTAATATGACTTTTTTTGTTGCAAATTAGATGTAGTTTGTCCCCCTAAATGATCTAGGTCGACTTGACCTGTTATAAGTTTTTTGAAAAAGACATGGATATAAGGACATACATAGATTTCCCTTACCTGATCGTAAATAAACGAATCTTTTTTTAAAACAACTTCTTGTTTTCAAATTATGAGTAAACTAAGATGTGTATGGACGGCCGCGTTCTTAGTCCAAATACTCGTATTTCCAGGTCCAAAACCTCCAAAACCAGAAGAACACGTTTATATGAATTCAACGGCGATAAAAATCAATTTCTATGCGTGGAGAGACGGAGGATGTCCCATTCTTGGCTTCCGGGTGTCGTATCGAATGGCAGGGAGCGAACATTGGATTAAAGTAAGAATAATTGGTGATTTATATATGTATATGGCAAGTTATTAAAACATGTACGTTTTTATTCGGTGGCGAAAGGGCAAGGGCCACTACCTCCTATCCGAGAGGTCGTAGTTCAATTCTTGCCACGTACCAATGTGTTTTCGAATTTCGATCTCATAATATGTACGTTTATCCGGTGTAAGAAAACATCGTGAGGAAACCTGCACACGCCTCTGAAGAAACTCGAAGGTTGTGTGTGAAATTGACCAACCCGCACTGGACTCGCGTTGTCGACTAAAGCCCGATTGCCCTAATTCATGGTAGGCTCGAGCCCGTCGGTGGGGACTTATATATGATCTAATGCGATGAAGTTATTAAAAACTGATTACGTATTGATTTCTGAATACATCAAAGAATAACGTGTACCGTTTACCTGTAGTTTTTTTTACTTCGTACTACAGCTTTTAACTGTAAACTGGCGGTACAGCCAAATACCCTGTGCATTGTTGATAAAGAGATGTACAGTGATGGTGCCATCCTAATATGTCTTGCCCGTGTGCAGGTGGGCGACAACCTCGGCTCCGCGAGCCACGTGCTGGGCGACCTACATCCAGCGACGTGGTACGAGTTGTCGGTAGAGGCGGCGAGCGACGCGGGCGTCGAGAAGGTCACGCTTTTCGCCGACACACACACTTTGGCTGGAGGTGAGAGAATGCCATGTTGTATTGCTTTCTGGGAAACGGTGACAGGAGCAGTGAGGGATCTGAGAAGTTTTTTTTATAAAAAAAATTAATAAGTCAATTAAATTATTCATTATTATACAGGTTGTAACAAAATTGGTGTAGGTCCCGTAAACTAGGGCTTCTACTCATCATACTGAACAACTTTTGTTCTACGACTTTGATAAAATCACAAAAAAAATATTTTAGTCTTCATACAAATCGATCGGTATGGAGGGTCCAATTTTTTTTTTTTTAGAATTGACTATGGGTTACTTGGAGAAAGTTGTTCAGTATGACGAGTGGAACCCCCAGTTAACGGGACCTACACCAATTTTGTTACACCCTGTATTTATGATGTGAATAAGTTGTGCCTTTATGTAAATCTTTAACAAAGGGTGAAGACGGGCTGGAACTGAGGACTCGCTGATACTGTTAACAAGCTCTGCGATTAGAGGCCTTTAAGATCTTGATATTATTGGCATCAACCCCAACTCAGGTTAAGAACATGTACGCTTTTGTACGGATTTGGATTGTTTACTAATGAATACACTTAAACCGTGAGTTAAGGAATACTAATGTCAAAGTATATATATTAGTCTGTACTCTAATGTGTAACATTTTGTACTTTATCAATAATTTTCATTTTTGGCAGGCCGCATTCAGCCTCTGAAGCCAACATCCCCACTAGCCGGCAGCGCGCGTCAGTCCTCGCTACGCACTGTGCTGTTGTCGTGTGTAGCAGGCGCAGTCGTTTGCGTGTCTGCCTTGGCCGCCGTGCTGTGTCTGCAGCACAAACGCAAGTCAGTATTGTACATAATATGAGTACATAGGTCTTACTGACCACATCACAGGCAGGCCGCATACAGCTGATTTTAACTCCCAAAACTCAATATCTCCTAAGCCGGCTCGTGTGATAGTCCTCGTTAAGCTGTATGCTGTTGTCGCTTTTTGATGCCGTGTGGTCAGTCAGTAACGCAATCGCGAATTTGTAAACAACGTTGCCCGTTATTTCTATTTTTGCAATCCAGTAACCAACACATTTTACACCTGTATGTCCAATTTTTTCAAGGCGAAATATTATCTTAGCAGAGACACTTACACACATGTCAGCCTAAGCTTAGCGAAGGCTAAGGTAAATATTTTTATTGAAGTAAAGTAAAAACCCTTTCTGTGCTCGTATAGTATGGCAACAAAGGTGAAATTTAAAAATAATCGAGGAAGTCTAAATTTATGAGTAAGTATGAGTAGATGTGTTTTCGTTGAAGCATAGACAAGACGAAGGTTTCCACGGAAACTTAGTGGCTCTCAAATAGTATTATTTCCTTGTTGTAGGTTCTTCTGCATTTCAAGTGACCACTACATGCGAGACGACCGAAAGCTGAGTGAGAGCAACGAGGCTGAGAGAGAGAAGCTGAGAGAAGGGCAGAAGCTTTATTCGTCTTCCTCCATCAATGGTAATGAGAAGTCCAATGATGACTCTTCCGGTAAGTACCTACCTAGTAACGTTAGGAAAGACATCCTGCACCTTTGCGTAAAGAGAAAGTTTCTTCTTCATTCCTGGCTACAGCTCCAATCTTCATTGGGGTCGGCCCTCCTAATTTTCTTGCGCATCTGCTATATCAGGGGTGAGACCCATCATCTTCATGTTCACCTTCTGGACGGGCCTGGACCAAGTTTTTGGGGGGCGTCCACGTCCCTGTTTACCCTCCGGGATTCCCAAAACAGCCCTTGTTATATGCTTCTCGTCCCTTCCTCAAACATGACCAAACCAACGCAAGCGGTTTTCCCTTAGCTTATCTCTGATGTCTGCAACTTTGAACGAACCCGGATATGTTGATTTCTTACTTTGTCTAACAGGGTGACGCCTCCTGCCCATCTGAGCATACGAACCTCCGTACATTCTTTGTTCTTCTAACTTTCGGGTCGCCCAGAATTCGGATCCGTACATAAGAGCTGGTCTACCTGCTCGTTTGTAGACATTGCCTTTAACGCATACTGGCATTATTGCGTCGCACAACACTCCCGATAGAGACCTCCGCTTAAGCCATCCAGACTGGATTCTGTGCTCGATGTCTCTTTTGACATTGGCTTCGCATGTGAGTACTGATCCTAGATATTTGAATTCCTGGACATTTTTCAGCAGCGTGCTCCTAAGTTAGGGCTAGTGCTGGGACTGTAAGCTGTCTTTGAGAAGTTTCAATGCATTCACTCTGTTTTATTTCTACTCACTTTGAGCCCTCTACTTTCTAGTCTATTGCACCATTAAGTCAGCTGTGTTTGTACTTCTTCTGCAGATTCTGAGATAAGCACGACGTCATCAATATATAAAAGTGTCCACCGTGCCGGTTCCTGCAGATCTTCTGTGCCGTAGGTCACGACGGTATTGAATAAAAATGGGCCAAGGTTGGATTCTTGGTGTACACCAACTTTAATCTGGAAGTCATTGCTTACTCCCGCTGGGTTGCGCATTCTCGTAGAGATGTTGCGATACATGTCTTGTATGATATTAAGCCACTTTTCAGGTAAAATTTGGGCTCATATAGCGGTCCAAATGAGGTTCCTAGCTTAGGTTCCTGGGCACTCGGTCGAAAGCTTTTTCGAGGTACACGAATAAAAAATGTAGGTTTTGCTTTAGGATCTTGTATTTTTCCATTTAAATTCTGATAGTGTGGATAGCATACGTGGTGCCAACACCGCTGGTGAAACCGTATTGGTTTGGGGTTGAGTTTATTAAGCAGGTTAATCTCCTGGTAATTACGCTCTCCCAGATCTTTAGAGTATAAGATGTTAGTTTAATAATTCTATGATTGCCGCATTCGGCATAAAAAGAAAGTTTAAAAAAAAGTTGGTTGAGGTGGATGAATACCTAAGTAAATATCTGCTCTCCAAGCATTTCTACAGCTTCGATGCTTTCTAACTTTTGATTTATCCAAAGTCAAGAAAAGCATAAGATCTCGGCCTTTCTATATTTAAATCAGAATTGTGAAGCCCTTCGCATCATCTCACCTGATGGTTAAGTGACCATAATACCGAAGATGGAAGCAGGCTTACCAAGATTCCTTAATGCAAGGGGGAACTGGCTATTTTATCTTCAAGCCGAAACACATCACATAACTAATATTTTGCGGCAAGAATAAAAGTTGGATGGTGGTAGCTAGCCAGGCAGGCTTCGAAAATGCCCTTCCATCAACGAACCGAGTCCTACAAATATAGACCTAGCCGGGAATCGAAACCGCGACTTCCTGGTAAAGCGAATGGACTAACCATTACGCCAAGGTGAAGGTGAAGGTGAAGGTGGTTACTCTGACTCGAGTATAACCTTCCTCCCCAGCGGAGCTGTACGAGATCAGCCCGTACGCAACGTTTGGGGTGGGCGTGGGCGCGCACTCGCTGCAGTTCCGCACGCTGGCGCGCCGCGACGACGACGCAGCGCCGCCGCACCGCCCGCACCGCCGCCGCCGCGCCTGCGACCACTACCGATACGGTCAGCTCACTTTTTATAACCTTATTAGTGTATCGCTTAGTTGGAAAGGGACATTCAGATCTACGAGACATGGTTTTGGCATTAGTGTGAGGACACAGGGAACGGAAGGTGAAATGCGATGAGTGCCGGACACCACAGGCCATAGATTTTACTTGTGATGTTACTTTGGCGCGCGCCTCAAGATTATTGCTACTTTACACTATAGGTCACACAAATCCAAAAACCGTCTCTCGCTGATTTGCCTGTACTTAGGTGCGTGGTGAGGGAGGGGATGGTAAAACTTAATCCAACAGTAACAGCACTATCGCTTAGCACGACTGACGTGTTGCAGACCCCCTTCGCACATCTACTTACCTCAGATAAACAGGAGGTCTACAGGAGGCCAATATGTACTAACTACAGTCTTGCCGGTAATGCGGTACGGGGAGGCTAGCACATGACGAAAGCAAGAGCCTCCAAGTAGGCAATGGTGATTATATGCGCTTATCGCTCGAGACTAAGCTTAAGCAGAAGCTCCTACAGCACCATTCGATTGCAATAAAAAATTAACTAAACTCCATCTATAAACTAAAGATTGTTTTATATAACTCACTTTTTCTTATCACAATAATAGAACAAACTTTACTTTCACCTGTTTAATTTTAGTACAGTGCTATAGGTCAATCAAATATACAACTAGGTACACCACACTGCAGAAATTTGTCCTCTAACGGAACGCGCAAAACCGGCAAGTTCGTCCCATAAGCAGAAAAACTTTCAGATCCATGTAAAGACCATTCTATAATAAATCTTGTCACTTTCCATCAGAGTGAACTTACCATAAACACTCCAAGATAGTTCCAAAACGTTAGTTTGTACGTTGTTGTTGCGCCGATTGCCGACAGACGAATCGAGCCTGTCTAAATGCTCGACAGTGGAGGCGCGGCACCGCATGCGGGCGGCGTGCGCCGGCGCAGGCAACTGGCGCGAGCCGCACTCCGACTCCGACGACAACAGTGACAGTGCTGCTAACACCACCACCAAAGGTGAGTGATATCATGGAGTAGATTAGAAATTAAGTCTTTTAACTCCACAGTGATAATTATGTTAGACAGTAGACAGCAACAGACGGAAACTGACCAGTGATACACCATCTCTGTTACTCTGACTTCGTCGACAACGGTGGCAGTGCTGCCAATAAAGGTGAGTGATATCAAGGAGCTAACAGGGATACATCAACTCTGTCACTGTCGGTACTGCCAACACTAACTAAATGAAGCTCATACGGCATTCACAGCATCATATGCAGGGTTTTGCCAAAACTAACGCCAAAGCTTAATGAGTGCAGGTGCGCCATCACAAGCAGGCGGTGCACGGTGGCGCTGTGCCAGACACTGGCGGGATCGAGTAACATCATCATCATATCAGCCGAAAGACGTCCACTGCTGGACAGAGGCCTCCCTAAGGATTTCCACAACGACCGGTCCTACATTGCTCTCATCCAGTGACTTCCCACGACCCTCACCAGGTCGTCGGTCCACTGAGTCGGTCTTTCGGTGCGCGGTTGCCACTCGAGAACTTTACTGCTCCAACGGCTATCTGTTTTGTCCTGCACAGATGATAAAATTATTTTCTGCACAGATGATAAAATCAGTTAAGTTAATTATACTATATTGCACACCATAAATTACAAAACAAAACAACAACAGGCAACTGGTAAGAGTGCTGCCACCAACAACGACATAAAAGGTAGATAAACGAACAAAGTTTCAGGTCATGCAGCTTAATGTAGGGTGTTGACTGTTGATGCAATTTTTACTATTTTAAAAGCTTTTATTTAACTTGCAATGTTTGTTTGTATGTATGTATGTTTGTTAAGTTCGAATTTTGCGATCGATTTTAGAGCGACTTCTAGGGGTTTAAGTTAGGGTAAGGTTGCGATCATTGGACCGGCTCTTTGATTGGACCGCTTCGGTTTCTTGACAACGAACGGATTCAATAATCAACCGTCGCGCCGAAACGATGCCTATTTGAACCAGTACCCACCCCCGCTCCCGCCAGTGTCGCCAAGAGCTTCGTTTGGGAAGGACGCGTTGCGCATTTTTTCGCGCGCTCTCGATGTTAAAATCTCGCGACATACTTTACCATGTAAGTACAGTTTTATTAAGGTTTTGAATATGGTTTTTTAATAATTGCACACCTTATTCAATTGCCCTACCAGATTTTATTATTATTTACCTGAGTACTTAACAGTTTTTGTTCTATTATCATGTTTGTGCTTGGTCAGTGAGTTGCCACCAATGGACCGGTGCGAAGTTCTTTGATTGGACTGGTCCAATCATAGCAACTTCTAAAATTGAATTTTTAATTGTTTATTTTTTTATTTCAGCATGGCGAAACGCGGAGAATATTATGCATGGAATGAAGAAAGCATGACTTGCCTTAGAAGCTTTAAGTAAACAAGAAGTTGGTCTAAATGAGGCAAGCAGGATATATGGAGTACCAAAAGCGACACTAAAGCGAAGATTTGACGACAAAAATTTAAAAGCTAAAGGAGAAAAGCAAATAATTGGTTCGACTGGTGATCTCACTCCTGATTTGGAAAAAAAATTAGTCGAATATATTTTGGAATTGGAACGCTGTTTATACGGAATCATGCCAACAGATGTTAGAAAATTAGCTTTTAAAATAGCTGAGCAAAATGGTTTAAATCACAGATTTAACAAAGAAAAAGAAATGGCAGGAAAAAAATGGTACTATGGATTTTTAAAGCGGCATCCTGAGTTGAGTCTAAGACAACCTAGGGCAACTTCTTTTAATAGAGCTACAGCCTTTAATAAGCCGGCAGTAAAAGATTTTTTTGAGAAGCTAAAAAACATTATGGACAAGCATGGCATAAATGATCCGAGATGCATTTTTAACGTTGATGAGACTGGTCTCACAACTGTACAAAGAAAACCAAGAAAAATCCTGGCCCAAAAAGGCAAGCATCAAGTAGGAGCCATAACCAGCGGGGAACGTGGTACCACTACCACAGCTGTTTGCTGTGCAAGCGCAGCAGGATATTTCATCCCACCTCTTATAATTTTTAAAAGGAAGCGAGCTAAAGACGAACTACAAGATGGTGCGCCACCTGGCACAATTTTTGCATTCAATCCCGACAGTGGTTATATAAACAAAGAAATATTCTTCGTGTGGATGCAGCATTTCGTGGAAAGCGTAAAACCAACACCCGAAAAGAAGGTTCTCTTAATACTCGATGGACATACAAGCCACACGAAAAATTATGACGCTATTAATTACGCAAAAAACCACAACGTTGTGCTGTTGTCACTTCCCGCTCATACTTCGAATAAACTTCAGCCACTTGATACTTCATTCTTTAGACCTTTGAGCTGCTATTTCATAGACGAGACCGAGAAATGGCTTCGCTGTAATCCTGGGCGATGCGTCACAGCATTTCAGATCTCAATGCTGTTTGGAAAAGCATACGCTCGAGCAGCGTCTGTTGGAACTGCGGCAAATGGATTTGAGAAATGTGGCATTTGGCCACTGAATAAAGACATATTTCAGGACTATGAGTTTATAACACTAGCAGAGAATGATGACCCTCTTAATGATAACGAAAACATAGATGTCGATCCTTTATCTGTGACGTCAGGTACTCAAAGAAATGTTGCTACACCCCAAACAGCTGGTCTTAACATTCAACAATGCGTCAGTCCCATGGAAATTCAAAACGAATCCGTTGTACACACGGTATCTGAATCACACTTCCAACGTAATTTACAACCAGGTTCATCTGATATTCAGTCTGATTTGGTGGTAACAAGACATAGCGAAAGTGAAGAAATTGAGCAAGTTCCAAGAACTGTTTCGAAAGTACAACATGCAGATGAATCTTCAGGTCCCAAAACAATTGTTCAAGCGTTAAGACAAGTAAGACGACGAAGACAGTCCCAGCATGATGTAGAGGTCACTGCATCTTCTCAAATAAGACAAAACCAAAACTCTGATATGGGTTCTAGCTCTGATTATCAAAATAAAGTCGCACGTCAGTCTCTTGTCGATTCAGATTCAATAACGACTAATATTGTACCTCCTTGTCTATCTGATTCAGCATCCACAGCACATAATGAAACAAGATCGAGTGAACAACCAGCTCCAAGCACTAGCTCTGATTTCCATATTGCTAGTATTTCTCCTGGAGCGAAGAAGGTTATTGAAGAGCTTAGACTTAGAAGCCGTAAACCCCAACGCGCTTTGGAATTAACGTCATCTCCGTACAAAAGGGAATTAGAGACAGCAAAATCTAAAACGAAATCAAAACCACAGCCTAAAAAAGGAAAGAAAACTGTAGAAAAGGTCAATGAAGATGAAGTAGAACAGTAGTTTTGTAAGATTTGTTTGTTGTGCTCAGTAGAAGATATGATACAATGTTTGGCATGTAAATGTTGGGTGCACGAAGAGTGTGCCTGTGTAAAAAAAGCGGCAAAAAAATATTTTTGCCCCTCTTGTCGTTGATTGCTCTGACCAAAAAGCTACATACCTAATACTTTTTTATCCTTTTTTAATAAAAAAAATATGTTTAGAATGATTGTACTTGCATTAATTTGCTAAAAATTTAACTTTAAAAAAATTTTGTTTTAACAAGTCATAATTTGAGATTCTATTTTTTTGTTGATTATAGGGCTGTGATCCTACCATTTTCTGAGAATTTAAGATTAAGAATTTCTTACGTAATAATGTTATGTTTCAATATTATAATTGTTTTGTTACAACTAAAAATAAGTATTAATACCTAAAAAGATATGTAAATTTAAAAATTTACGTCTGATTTATGTTCCTAACGTTGCCATTGTATAAGAAAACGATAAGTAAATAAAGAATAAAAAAATATTGTTCTCTTATATTTATTTAAATTCTCATTGGCGCCTTGAATGGACCAGTAGAGCAAATTTTCTAAGTCCAATGATAGCAACTGACTGGCCCAATCAAAGAAACAGCGGTCCAAAGAAAGCAACCATTACAAAACTACATTTTTATATTTTACCGCTTTATGATCTGTGCAAAAAATCTTAAATGTCACCTGTAAGTTCTTATAAGTAAGGCTTATAAAAATCATAAGTCACGTTTTCGGTTCTTATCATTTTTCAGCCGTTACGGCAACTTAAAGTTAAGTGGTCCAATACTGGCAACCTTACCCTATTAAGCTGAAATTTGGAATGAAGCCATATTTCCAGTGCCAATAGATCCTTTTGTTTTTTTGAAGTTGATCTGATAATGAACTTTGGAAGTGGAATCAAGGTCCCAGAATCGTCTTTTATTTTTCAATAGAATCGTAGGAAATACAACTTTTAGAAATTGGAACCGTGTATTTTTGAGCTTAAAACTCTTTTCAAATAAAAGCTTTTACCAAAAAGCATTTAGGTTTTTAGAAAAATTATTCATATAAATCATGGAATTATTAAAACTTAGGCTTTCATTTGTATCAAAAATAAATTGTATAGAAGCACTGAAGCACGGACGGATGGAGCAACGAACAGTCGGTGTGGAAACATGTTTTTTGTTTATACTAGTGATGACTATCATGACGTATGAACGGAAGGAGCAATGGACAGTCGGTTGTGGAAACATGTTTTTTGTTAATACTAGTGATGACTATCATGACGTATGAACGGAAGGAGCAACGGACAGTCGGTTGTGGAAACATTTTTTTTGTTTATACTAGTCATGACCAACACGACGTACGGACGGATGGAGCAACGAAGAGTCGGTTGTGGAAACATGTTTTTTTCTTATACTAGTGATGACCAACACGGCGTACGGACGGATAGAGCAACGGAGAGTCGGTTGTGGAAACATGTTTTTTGCTTTTACTAGTGATGACCAACACGACGTACGGACGGATGGAGCAACAGAGAGTCGGTTGTGGAAACATGTTTTTTGCTTATACTAGTAATGACTATCACGACGTCTGAACGGAAGGAGCAACAGACAGTCCCTATAGAAAACATGTTTTTAGGGTTCCGAAGTCAACAAGTTTATAGTTTCGCATGTCTTT
Organism: Coleophora flavipennella; assembly: GCA_947284805.1. Lineage (NCBI taxonomy): Eukaryota > Metazoa > Arthropoda > Insecta > Lepidoptera > Coleophoridae > Coleophora > Coleophora flavipennella. The sequence goes on from OX369266.1 coordinate 1,215,668, forward strand.
TTGCATATCTGTCCGCGGCTTAGCTCAGAAAGTGTAATTTGGCATGGGTATACATACTAATTACGCCAATAAAGTGGCACAATAAAATCGGAAAAAAATGGGGAGGTACGTGCATCCCCTACATGTACTCGTAAAGAGGTGAAGCGCCTAAAGAAGTTTTCACTTCAAAAATAATATCGTACAATAAAAAGGTCCTGTAAGTAACTGACGGTTGGTGTCAGTTTTGAAGGGGAGCCTATACAAAGTTTATTATCAGGTGATTAAAGTTAGTACCAGTTCGATTTCAGCCTATTTAACCCTTAACCAGGCCTCGGACAAATCCTGTAGTTATAGTGATTTTTTTATAGATTTTAATGAGTAATAACGTTAAATTTGAGATTGTATAAATTTTATTTAGAAAATTAGTTAAAAACATGTGGAAAAACATAATCCCATTGCTTGTCTAGACGTTGACTTTTATATCTATGTATAAAATTGAAACAATTTAGAACGTTTGTCATTTTGTTGGCATATTTAGTCCACTGTTTAACAAGTTTTCAATCGAGTCTATTATATAATATATTATATATGTTTCTGTTCCAAACATATTACTCGCAATTTGTAATTATTAATATTTTGATTACATTTTAATGATTAAAACCTGATTATTTCTAATTGATCTCAAAATGGGAGACAATGACGACCCAGGCGAAGAAGACCATAGCCCCAAGTCAACAATCCTTGGGTCAAAGCCCCCTTACTCCGATATATACAAAAAAAACTTTTGATTTTTCCAAGTCCAAATTATCGCCTAAAATGTTGAATGTCATATTTTAGAACTTGATAGGAAAGTAGGTAAATATTGACAAAAGTTTACCACTACCCACAGTTTATATTGGGAACGCAATTTCTTCTTAACTTTTAATGTAAAATGACCGTCAGCAAATCAAAAATAAAATCCGCGGCCAACAGCTAGTATAATATAAATGTTTCAATTCACCGGGCAATAGACATACAACTCCCACAATAAATAGGTCTTCACATGCTAAAGTCATTTGGTTTCCTACATGTTTTATTTTGTTATATAATGATATTTGTCAAGTGTTTATTTATGCACATATCACTAGAAAAAATCAAATTCTACAACATATAAAAATAAATTGTACGACTTTCCTTTCTCCAATTCGCCATAATGATTCAAATACGCTGCACTTTTCACAAAAAGCAATCGTTTGACGGACGACCACATAAAAATGGCTGCGAACGTGATATTTGCATTCCGTTACATTTTTTTTGTGTGACCGTAGGTAATATTTCTGTTGTGGCATTTTTGACAGTTTGTGGGAGATTATTTACCAAAACCTGGCAAATTCTCTAAAAACCTATGTGGGAGACGCTCAATCCATAGCCTCGTTAAGGGTTAAATCGGGCGTAGCTCATTTGTACAGCTATATTATTCGCATAAAAATACCACAGTCATAATTGCATCTTATTATTTTTGCACCAAGCTTGAGTCAATCGAGTTTCTTATCAGTGAAACTGCATTCCTGAGTGGAAAAATAAGTAGAAAAATTTGTAAACGTCGGAACGTGGCCTTATTTGTGGTGGAAAACTTTAGTTTTTTGTAATATACCTACGAGCCTGACTAGCGCTGGGCAGGTCGCGGTTTACTGTCGGCCGAAAGTACGGAAAACCCAACCGAGGAGCATCGCACATCCTTCGGACGGAGCTGGGTATCTCACACACTACATTACATACTTATCACATAAGAATACTATACACTTAGCTAGGCCCTCGCAACCACACCTTCTGGCAAGTCGGACATCGGAGTCTGCTAAGAGATGATCGGAGCTGCAATGGTTAGTTTATGTTTACTGTGCTATTTGTGTGGGATTTAACCTCTCAACGGCTTGAGGGCATTTGGTGACCACGAGCAATTGGTATTTGGGCATTGGGCATTTGAACAAATAATTGAGGCATCGGGCCCATTACTTGTATATTATTTACCTATTTGTAGGAACCTTATAATGTCCGATTGTCATTTGGACCAAGTATGAGAATGTCTGTTTTTTTTTGGTCGAGACATTGGACATTACTATGTCCTCGAAGTTACTTTTAAGTGCCTGTCGGAGCAGTCGGGGATGGTGCCATGTATTTATTTGTCAATCCCTTCCCTTTTTTTCTTCCAGGCAGGCTGGTAGCAGAGACTGTCAGGGATCTTTTTTAGATTTAAGTTTGCGCGGTGAATCGCTTGCGCTTCAATGAGCCTCCCTATGCCCCGGGGACGTAAATTGAAAAGTACCTATTAAGAAAAGTTCTTTGTTTGCAAATACGTAGATGAGTTCTATGAGTATCTATTAGGCCCTTCGTTTTATTGGTCTAAGGATTCCGCGGAGAAAGCTCTTCAGTTTGATGAGCAAGAAGCAACAGTAGCAAAGAATAGCCTACTAACAATAGTTTTAATTTTATTTGAGAACTGCTAACTATGGTGTCGATTCGATGTAACACGATAACAGGGCTAAACTAAATTTACGCATTCTGTCTTTTTCTTTCTGTGTCGAAAAGACAAAGTGTATGCATACACTTAGTTTAAATCAAGGACCTTAAATCGTGTGAATCGACACGAATACGTTCCTTTGGCAATTTTTTCAGCCATAGCAACAGCACTTATACGCAGGGAAAATTTAATTACCTACTTCAAACTCAGCTCACCTTGGCTGTCCGCAGGGTCGGGCGGGTCACCGAGTGGCAGCGTGTACGGTAGCGGGCGGCGCAGCGCGCGCACCACCAGCAGGTAGACCAGGTACCTCCCCGCCAAGCACCTCCATACCACCACACACACCCTGTGACGTCAGGTACCCTCACCCACCGCCGTCGCCATCGCTCCAAGGAGATGCTTTTGAAATTGAGGATTATAGATCAACCTCCTGTTATAGTTAGTTAGTACTACGCGATCAGGCGTAGTATGAGGTTCATTTTGTCTACCCACTAATGTCAAATGTAGACTTCGAAGCGCGACAAAACGGTCGTATCTCGACACTGAGCATGGCCCTCGCGAGAAAAGCTGGTCTTGCTCTCATCTATCATTTGTAGAGAGTGTGTAGAGATTTTTATCTCATGCCGAGCGTGAACGTACCGGAATAGGCTTATGTAGTCAGACTTGACGTTTGATTGAAAAAATATATGTCGGCACCCCCTTGAGGTGTCGATAAACTTCTAGCGATTGTTTATATTTTTTTTGTGTTTGATTAGTGTTTTATAATGAAATAACTAATTAGGAACTTACATTTTCCTTTTATTTTCCCTTGCTTGAGTCTCGGAAACTTGCACGAAAACCAACGGAGCCAGCGGGAAATTTGAACTTTTGACAGTCCCCTCACCTTCAAAGAGCATATTATAATCACTACGTTTGCCCACCTCACAAACGGATAACAGTTTTTTTGTGTCAAATTATTACTTAATCAAGTAAATTATCATATCTGTCTCTTTTGGAAATACAAACCAAGCAATTTACGAACAACAAAACAAAATCATAAACAGATTTGTCGCCTATCAAACTGCTATGTCGCCGCGACTTTTCTCTCTACACACTGTCTACCTGTAACGGAATGCTCGTACACGCGACAAAGGCCCGTAGAAAGAGACAATTTTCTCTCGTCGGGCGCGACACATGTCTATGACCTCATGCTACGCCTGCTGGTTGAGTGTACTTAAAACTAAAAGGGGTGCCATACAAAGTAAAACTTAAGTACCTACCTCTACCTATTTATTTGTACAAAGTACACACGTTGAAGTTTTTCGTAGAGTTTTGAAAGTTATTATAATGTTCATGAACGTTACCCATGTATTTCTTTGAATGCGAAACGGAACGGAAACACCTCAAAAACTGCAAAAACCAAGAAATTTCTATTTAGCCAAAAATGTAATGTCAATTCTCTCAAGTAAAAAATAAAACGCAAAAACTTAGTTGATGCTTATATTTTAATCGATAATTTTACTATTTATGGTATCAAAATAGTCTGGGATAGTCTGGGAGTTTACCTATTGATGGCGCAATGAGAAGCTATTATTTTTTTAAACTTGACTGTTTGAATTATCTTATTTTTGATTTTATTAAACTTATTGTAATATTAATTATATCTAAAATAACCCTATCTATTGAAAAAGTATGTACTTAACGAACGTCTAAATCCTTACTCGTCCTTTACATCAATTTAAGGGTAAATTAAATAAATTAGTAGATGGATCAAAAATTGAAAATAAATTGATTTCCTCCGAGACGTTTACCTAGAAATTTTGAGTTATCCTGTCTTTGTTATACGCATTAAAAATTATCTGAATGTATAAATTAAGTAATTTGACATAAATATGTATACCTACCTACCTACGTAGTTACCGTTGTATGTAGAGTCCCATATCAGTGTATCTGTCGCAGCCGTTACGTAGAATCCGCCGGTTTATCAAACGGATAAAACGGCGATGTTTTGTAAAGCGGCGTATTTTGCGCCGCTTTGTAAACTAGGTACTGAGTAAAAAACTCTGAATAAAACCAATGATTTCTTGTTTTGCGAAGCATTCTGTTACCCGGTGGGCCCTTTGCCTGTTTAATTAATTAAACCTGACCGGACCTAACATCGCTCGCTTCGCCCGCTTATTTAAAATATGTTACTCAGTAGATTTTACACAAAGTGGCGCCTCACACAATGCGGTGTACTTCCTTTCAATTGAAATTCGGCTGAACGTGATGTCGCCGCATTAAAAACGCCGCCATTTTACAATCCGGCGTTGTTCGGTTGGAAACCGGCGTATTTTACAATACGGCTTCCACATGTATAATGTTCAATAAAAGAGGCTTATGTGAAGATGCTAAACATGCTTTATTTTGATACTTTCTAAAATTGTATCTCTATTAAGGAATTTAATCATAAAAAAAAATTATTAGTTCGAATTTCTTTTTGTTCTAGCGGAGGAGGTCTTAATGGGAGTGATGGCCTCTCCAACTGCTTTGCCCCCATCCCGCCTGACATCTCTTTCCTGATCGATAAGTAAGAATAAAAGGAAACTAGAAGTTTTCATTTCATTGCTTTTTAATTTGGCCAAGTGCGAGTCGTACTCGCACTCCAAGAAGTCCGTATCACCACAACTATGATAATGATACCTATTTACATTACAAACAGAAGACATCAACGCGAGCGACCGAAAATTAAACTCCTTAGCGTGATTACGACTTGCACTTGGTCAGTTTTTATCATTTGTTGTTTAACGTCAGAATTAGTACTATAAACACAACAAGTTTAACGCTTGTATGTATGCCTAACCGTGATATGATTTAAGACTACTGCAACATTATTATTGTAGTGTACGTGCGTGCCTACTGAGATGCGCATACATACAAACCGCGCGATGTACCATTGTATGAAGAAAACCTACTAATTATTTCCTTTTACTATGACGGAACCCTAAAAATTATAGCATAAGGATAATATAAAATTTTGAGTTTAACTTCTTACCACTGACTGATGATAAGCAGTTGAAAATACCTTTAAAATAACCCACAATACATTTCTCTATTCCAGATATCAGCAAAGAAAAGAACAAGAACGTCGAGAATGTACCATCCATGTTTAATAGTAAATATTAGCTGTTATTTATTAGGCATCTTTGCAGATGACATTTTCTACAAAGTATTATATAATTTTCATACAAGACAAAGCTTATTTATGTGCTATCTTGTCACTATCTACCAAAATAAATATTGTAACAGAAAAAGTTATAAATTCAGTGAAATTTTGTCACTTAGTTTAAAAACTACCAAATATTTTAACTTGTTTCTTTTTTACCTTACTGCATTTAAATGGGCTTGATAATTACTGTCCACCTGAAAACTATGAAACTTCCCATTTAACTGGTACCTACTAAAAATACAGGGTGTGCTTTTGACCAACAACGCCTGACTCAAGCTGAGCGTGTGGTATACACGATACTGATGCCAAAATCATATTTATTAAAAAAAATCGGCAAACTGTTACAAGAAGTAAAATAAAATAAATTAGAAAAGAATTTTTAGTCAGGTGTTGTCATTGAAAACCACAGCTTGTATATTGTTAAGTATATAAAATAACAATGTGATTTATTTTAAAAACTGTTATCACTATGACGGTTTAGATTTATGATAAAATTTACAAGTACCAGTTTTGTAAGTACGAACGTAAACAATGTGTAAATAGTAGCTATTACTTTAAGGCCTTTCAGTAAATGTCCACTATAGGCGTACATGGTACGAAAGAGTGGCATCAAATGGCACTAAAAACTTCAATAGAGAGATGTAACAAAAGTGGTGTAGGTCCCTTTAACTGGGGCTTCAGCTAGGTACTCATTATACAAAACAACTTTCACAAATAAATTCATAGTTAATAAAATTCTTTCAAAAAGTTAAGATCCTTCTTAAAAGAATAATCAAAATATGTGAAACAGTTGATCGATTAGAGAGAGTCAATATTTTTGCGATTAGACTGTTGTGTCATGAGAAAAAGTTGCTCAGTATGATAATTTTGTTACAAACTGTATTACACCTACGCTATGTTACATTTTGTTACAAACTGTATTACACCTACGCGACGTTACATTTTGTTACAAACTGTATTACACCTACGCTACGTTACATTTTGTTACAAACTGTATGACACCTACGCTACGTTACATTTTGTTACAAACTACAGTTTGAATTATATATAGCGACACTGAAGGGACCGGGCATTATGTGACGTTATTGAGTTTTCATTATACAGAGAGAAATTAGCGTTAAGAGTAAACCAACTTAAGTCAGAAAATTTTTACGTTTCAAAGAATGAATCGTTATATCGAGTGACGTTATAAAGAGTTTACACTGTATATCACACCTACGCTACGTTAAATTTTGTAACAAACTGTATCACACCTACGCTACGTTACATTTCCTAAACTTGAGACTAGTGAACACATAAAAAATAGGTTAATAATAAAAACCAAAAGATTGTACAATGGTGTCAATTCAGAGTAACACGATTTAACTTATTTGACAGGACTAAACTAAATTTAAGCATTCTGTCCTTGTCTTTTCGATACAGAAAGAAAAATACAGAATTCGTAAATTTAGTTTAGGTCCTTTCAAAAAACTGGTTGTCTGTAAAGTCAGTTTACGGACGATAAATTTACGTGATAACGTCATAAGAAAAAAAAATACGAGTATGCTTTTGACCACACGACCAAAAACGACTGAAGTAAAACTTCTTTAGCTCCATCTACTCGTATATGTATGGAAGTAAATACTTAGTCTTCAGAAAATAATCAAATATTTTTTTGTCATATGGGGGTATAAACAGTTTATGAAAAGAATTTTATTATCCTCTGAAAATGATCAAATCTTTTTTTATCTTATATGTTTATTTTTTTTTTGATAACCGATGTTGTTGCCTAGGCAACCGATACTGTTGGTAAACACAAATAAATATAACTCTTTCTATCTTCACTAATTTATATATCCCTCTCAACTTCCTCTCGCCTCGCCCGATCATACTTCCGTTCGCCTCGCCCGATCATACTTCCCTAACGCTCTCGTCACGCATCCACCAGCTTACTCCTAGTCAAGCGTGCGTAAAGAAGTTTTACTTCAAAACATTGATCACACACAAGCCGAACGCTTAGGCCGATCGTGCCTCTCTATCGCTTGTTCCGCGCTCTCGCTTGCACGCGGAACGAAACACTTTTTCGTGCATGCAGCCGGCGTTCATCTATTTAAAAGACGTTAACACGTCATTTGGTGCAGCCAAACGCACGTAAATTTTTAATAACTTAAAAAAAATCGAGTTACACTGTTATTATACCAACAAATGAAATAATGTGTAATTTAAATCATAGGTACTTATGTATAAGCATTATTGTCTCTCATGGCTGTTCCAAAATGAAAAGGATACATATCATTAAAATAGACTGCCAATGTTTATAAATATTGTATAAGTGGTTCATAATTATTTTTATTGTATTGTTGAATGATATTAAAGTAAACCTAGTACCTTAAATTATACACTATTGTATAAAAATCTTTCTATAACATGTTGTGTAATTAAATTATTAATTATAGGTTGGAAGAAAAGAAAATAAAGAATGTGTGTTGTGTATTTTTTGTTTTTAATTATTTTTGCCTTTTTTAAAATGATTTTATACGTAAATTTATCCTTACTAATACAGGGTGTTTTTTTTAATACCGAGCAAGCCTTAAGGGGGTGTTATGTAGACACGAGAAAAAAAATTAGTTTTTTTTTTCAAATAAAAATCTTTACTAGTTTTCCCACAATCATTAGTCAAGTTTGTCTAAAAAAGTCCACATCGCAAAGCTACTGTCGTACAGCTGGCTGGGGTCAGTAAACTTGCGCGTGACGTTCGGATCTTGCAACAAGACGGCAACGTCGCATGATTTCTACCTACTTACCTCCTCACGATCGTGAATAACTTTGGATTTCAGTAAATAAGTGTTTTTTAATAAATTAAAACACAAAACACATTCTGCGTCATTTCGATAGATTGAGTCAGTTTTCCCTTCGTATTTTACGGGCTTAGGACCGTCAAAATACCTGATTAAGCTGACTGGAAACAACACAATAAAAAAAACGAAGCGCGAGTCAGAGTTTCACATGAAGGGTTCCTTACCTTCCTACTTAGATTTTTTTTGTGAATAACTTCAAATTTACGTTTTATTTTATTTTTGTCTTCACGTGTACTTGCCAAATTTCATTATTCTAGGTCACCAGGAAATTTATTCCATTATTCTAGGTCACCCTTGTGAACGTCAAAACTGTTATTTTTAAATAACGTTAAATTAGAAGTTTGATTTTTTCACAGCTTCAAGGGATTACAGATTTGATTCATTTAAATTTGACACCTCCACGCGTTCCTGACAAAAAGGGCAGACATACAGACGGACAACAAAGTGATTTAAAAAAGGACCCTTCTTTCTTTTAAAGTACGGAACCCTAAAAATTAGGAAGGTAATTTTTTGTTACGTATAAATTATGTGTTTTACTTAAAAAACTAAATCAACTTATTTACAATTTACAAATGATTAAACGAATTTAAGATTTACAATGATTTTTAAAAAAATGATCACTTACGTCAGTCGCATTAAATGTTCAAAGTGTTTGCTCGTTTTAAAAGTATTCAAGAATTCTTTCTTCGAGATGTACTGAAATTCCGGGCTGGCCTTGACCTCTGGCATGTCGAGGTGTCTCGAATTGTCCGTGATCTCGTAGATTCTGTACAGTGAGAGAGATTCTGGCTCTTGTTAGTACACGGCGGTTTGGATATCGGCGCATCCACTCTCTTCGAGTCATTGGCACGTTACCATTACACTCGTGGTACAAACAAACCCAAGTCCAAGAAATCCGCATTCGAAAATAAACTGCGACGTGACATTTTCGCGTAGCGCGCCGGGCGTATTACGAAAGCACAAACACAACCTGCACCAAGCGCGAGCGGGACGTTACTGTCGAATACTGTCGAATTGTCGATTGTCGGTCGGTGGGGCCGAGCGGGAGGCCGGGCGGGCTGCGGGAGCGCCCGCGCGGGATTTTCCCTTCTTTGCGGCGGCATGGCAACGTCGCGTGCGTCACGTGGAACGGACGGTGCATTCAACTTTTCAAGTCGTGCATTATATGAAAGATTTTTTTATAAAAAATTAAGGTACACTTTTTTTTGTGAAATGTGTTTAGAATCATGTCAGGATTCACCCCCTTAAGGCTTGCTCGGTATTAAAAAAACACCCTGTATAAACGTGAAAGTTTGTATGTATAGGTAATATGGATGTTTATTACTCTTTCACGCCACAACAATTGATAAAAGGATCTGGATGAAATTTGACCTGGATTAACATATAGGCTACTTTTTTCACACTCGTCATAGAAACTATGTTTACGCGAGAGAAGCCGCTGGCAAACACTAGTTCAATATAAAACAGCTGCCCGTCAAGAAACAAAAAGCAAAAAATATATTCTACTATTTGTTTTAAAATAAACCATCTTTAACTTCTTTGATAGCGTTTCTCGCTTTACCAATAATTTAATTGCAGGTGATGGCTGGTGACGCGGAGGCTCGGTCACCGAATTCTCTCAAAAATGCGCAATTAGGTAATTATGTTGAAAAAAATTACCTATAATTAAATTTTTGTATTACATTTTAGGACTACTTATTGTTAGTTTAAAACTGTCATGGATATTTATTTTCGAAATCACTGGTTTATCAGCTAATAACGGCACAAATTCAGAAATTATGAAATGAACAACCACATGACAGTGTTAGTTAAAATTTATATTACTACTAGCTGTCCCGGCGAACTACGTACCGCCTTACATTACATTACACTGCCCTACCCTACCCTACCCTACACTACACTACACTACCCTACCCTACCCTACACTACACTACCCTACCCTACACTACCCTAACCTACACTACCCTACCCTACATACACTACACTACACTACCCTACCCTACACTACACTACCCTACACTACACTACCCTACCCTACCCTACACTACCCTACCCTACACTACCCTACCCTACCCTACATACACTACACTACACTACCCTACCCTACACTACACTACCCAACCCTACCCTACCCTACCCTACCCTAAAAACAAAATTGATGTTGGCCGATTCTCAGACCTACTCAATATGCTCACAAAATTTCATGAGAATCGGTCAAGCCGTTTCGGAGGAGTAAGGGAACGAAAACTGTGACACGAGAATTTTATATATTAGAAGATTGACCACGCCGAACACGTCTGAAAATCTAACATAAATTGTAACCGATATATAGAGATTTTGATGAAAATATAACTCTAGGCCGTATGGCTCCTGGCTTAGAATAGTGTGTTAGGGACTAAACTCGAGGATGAACAGGAGCTTCGCTATCTATGTACTGCCAACACATTGAAAACTGCGATTGCGTCACCACCTGCCAAGCGTGGCAAAACCCCCCAACTCGAGGAGACCTACTAGTAATGACCAGCAGTGGACGTCTTTTAGTGCTAGGTATAAGCAAAAAAACGGCAAATTAATGTACAAGATAGCCGTTTGGCACATTGTGGTCATAACTATAATTTTGACTCGCAGTTCTCCAAAAACTATTTTCCTTTACATACATACAACGTGTTATTTTTTTAAGATTTTTTTTGGAATTTACTCCTGAGTCGATTTTTATGTAAAAAAAAGTTTCATATGCTGATATTTCTTATAATTTATAGTACATTACTACAGCGGCCAGCAAAAGAGGCATTGATGGATGAACGGGTAAAGGGTGGGCTGAAGCGAAGCCGAGAAGATATTCAAAAAAGTGACCTGTATCGAAATGAAGATAAGTAAGCCAGTTGGCGAATCTTGGCAAGTCCGCTTCCATCATCACTTGCCATCAAGTGAGATAATCCTAAGGTCTTGTCTATTATGTCTATTGCGAATGAAAATTACTTATGAGATTCCCATCAATTGAGACACACGGTAGTGTGTCCGCCAAGTTCGAAAAGAAAAAGGCGACACCGGCCGTGGGTTATATTATTTGAACCACTTCGGGCCACGTTCGACCTACCTGTAAATTAAAATCACTTGCGATTTTATGTGTCTAGTAAGACCCCCTCGATCACCTAGAATCCCAATATTTATTAGTATGTCTTTTACCATTTCTGAGATATTGACGTCCGAAAATCACTATTTTGATTCATCAAAATTATAGACTACTATCAGGTAACTCATAAACTATTCCAGGTGACTTAGAAATTGATTTGGCATTTAGGTAGGCGTACACAAAGGAAAAATAAAAACCGGCCAGTAACCAGTCAGACTCACGGAATTTGGGTTCCGTACCACTACTACTCATTGGAATAATTAAATAGACCACATCCAGGTGACTTTTTAATTTGAGATTTGGAATCGAAATAGGTTTATTAGGCGTATTAAGTAAAAATTTACAAGCTGGCAAAGTGCGAGTCAGGCTTGCGCACCGAGGGTTCAGTACCACCAAAAATATCTTCTATGTATGTCTTATCATCATCATACAAAAATATTATTCATCATCATCATAATCAGCCGAAGGACGTCCACTGCTGGACAAACGCCTCCCCCAAGGGTTTCCATGACCGGTTCTTCGCAGCCCACATCCAGCGGCTTCTCGCGACCTTCACAAGGTCATCAGTCCACCGAGTGGGAGGCCTGCCTACGCAACGTTTTCTGGTGAGCGGTCGCCATTTGAGAACTTATATATGTATGTCTATTACTTGAATAAAGATAGAAAATTAAAATTAATACTTTACAAAAACTAATGATATCCCTACAAAACATAAATTTGAAATAGGGCCAAGTTCCAAATAAAAAAATATAGCAATATAGATGGGTAGGTACCAAGTTCTATAGTTAGTTCCTAAATCATAGCATATTTCAAATAGAAATATTTATTTTAGACTTCTCTAAATAATAGACAATGTACAAAGGTTTCAGTTGCTTAAAAAAATACAGGTACATGTATGCAGCGTGAAGGGGTGATTTTAACCGACTCCGTGGTGTAATGATACTAAACATTCCTGGCGGAGTCTATCTTTGTAAGACTCGTTTAGTTCGTGGCAGGGCATTTTCCAAGTCCACCTGGCTTGTACCCACCATCTTATCTAAGTTTTGCAGCCAAACATCAACGTTGACAGCATTGATGTGTTCCGGCTTGAATATAAGATAACCAGTTTCCCATTGCGCTGTGGAATCTTGGTAAGGCCGATTTCATTTTTGGCACTATCGTCACTTGAGATGATGCCGAAGGCTTACCAATTGCAAATAATTTAGAAAAAGACATGGTCAAATAGCGCACTAAAAATTCTCTTCTGTGTGTGAGCGGGCTACACTCACCCCTAAAAACGATCTGATGACAACTTTAAATAATCGCATTTTTAGCGACATGGAGGGGCACGAGTTCGTAATATATTCTATTATTTGAGTTAATGAGGTAATTATATATATTTATTATTACCTATTACTCAAACTTGGAACCTCATAATTTCATCTTGTAGGTAGGTACGTTCAGTATGACAAAGATGTTTTACTCAATTACTATTTGAGCTATCAAACTGAAATTTGGTAAGGTGGTTAGTTGTTCGTTTTCGCAAGGGATCAACTCCCCGCATCCTACCCTCTGACACTTTTTTTTTACTGACTATCCCTGAATTGCAGCCTAGCGACACTTGAAACACATCAAAATACGATAATTAGTTGACACAATAATAACTACACACAATTACGTACAAACTGAAAAATGTCTTTTCAACCAAAAAAAAATATTCACTCCGGAGCATCAGAAACACGTTAGTCTCGCTAGCTCACGAAAAACTTTGAGAGCGCTAACGTAGAGTAGAAAACGGAACGAGTTAGCGAGTCTCCCGCATGGGCAAGTCTCCCTCACTCCCCCTAGTCTTAAAAAAAAGTAGGAAAATCATAGAAGTCATTGAGGAAAATGTATAAATTATATAAGTTTTCTCAAGCCTAGAATCCAAAAAATAGAACTTCTGCTGGCGAGCAGACAGTCCCTCCTCTGGCATTCATTGCGAGAAAGAGAGAGCGAGAAGCTTAAGTGAGTGATTTTAGTAAAATATATATTGCGTACCTTTTTTACGCAAAATGTACCATTGCATTGCTGGATATGTACCTTTTGGGAAAGAACTTAGTTGCATGCGGCAACACTGTAAATTGACAAATTTGACGATGGTTATTGGACGACTGTTTCCTACCAAAAATGTATGTAAAATTGGAGGGCGTAATATATAAGTCATTGATTTTGAGTTTATTGGCGGGATTTGTGGTGAACGCATTTTTTAACAGACTTCAAAAAAGGAAGAAGTTCTATGTTCGACTGTATATTTTTTTATGTATGTTCACCGATTTCTCTGTCAATTGTGGACCGATATATATTTTTTTTCGATAGAGTATACTCCCAACGGGCTCCCATTGTCACCAAGTCAGGATCTGATGATGGGATCCCAGGGAAATCGAGGGCTGCCCTCAAATTTTATAGGCACTTATAACGTGATTTATATGTTTTTTAAAGCTATTATAATACTTGCGTCTGTTAGTCATCATCTCATGTTGGATAATCTGATGAAGGAAGGTACAACACCTTAACTTAAAATTATTTCAATTTTATACATGGGTATATACGTAGGTATGCAAAGACCGTTAGTTGTATTCTTTCAGGTTATTCAGATGAGCTGATGATGGACGATTTAATTCCTTAATTTTCATGCTGCTGAGATGATGATGGAAGCCACAGGACTATGTATATGTCAATGAAAAACATGTATTATGATTTGATAATTCATATTGGTGAGTATGTGATTGGGTTTAACGTTGTTAGATAGATAGCAATATCACTAAAAATAAAGAAAATAAAAATAAAAGTTAAAAAAAAACTAAAAACCGACTTTAAAATGAAATTCACTCAAAAGTATGAAATAGTATTATTATACGTCTTAAATACACGACATTAACCAACAATAACGAAATCAAAGGTGGGTACGAATTAAATTAGGGGCCTTAATATTTTTTTTGAGGTCGGTATCAGCTATCCCATAAATAAAATGTAAGTAGCTGTGTGCTGGTACCGGCCTCAAAAATAAATTCAGGCCCCTAATTTAATTCGTACCCACACCTTTGATTTCGTTATTGTTGGTTAATGTCGTGTATCTAAGTATAATAATATTATTTCATTCTTTTGAGTGGATTTCATTTTTTTTTATTTTCTATAACTTTAGTGATATTGCTATCTATCTAACTACATTAAACCCAGTCACCCATAATCATATTGCGTGTGTTTCATTAACAGATACAGATTCCTGTGGCTTCCATCATCATCTCGTCAGAATAACCTGAAAGAATACAACTATCGGTTTATACGTACCTACATATCTACGTAAAGTATTTGAAGAATTTTCTCCAACTTCTAACCGTTAAGGAGTTGTACCTTCCTTCATCAGCTCATCAACATGAGATGATGACTACCAGACACAAATACTTTTATAATTTAAGGAAACATATGAAACACGTAAAACGTGCCTATAAAATTTGAAGGTTGCCCTTGATTTCCCTGGGATCCCATCATCAGATCCTGACTTGGTGAAAATGAGACCCGCTCGGGAGTATACTTTTTCAAATAAAAAAAAATATTTTGAAAAACGGTTTACAATCGGCGGCAAACATACAAAAAATACAGTCGAATTTGAGAACCACCTCCTTTTTGAAGTCGGTTGAAAAATAAAATTAAGAAGGATATGAAGACCCGACTTGCATGCACTGGGTGCAGTTTTATAGACGCCTTACTGTGACCGGGTACTCCTACTCAGAATGAGGCTGCTGCAAATACTGTCAAGAGCTGCAGAGAGGATTTATGATGGCACTGGCACTAGCATTTCAAATCAAAAAAGAAATGAAGACGAAAAATGAGAACTGTCTCAAAAGGGCTTGTACCCAGAGACGTATAATATTATAACCAACAACAAATTTGACGATGGTTATTGTACCACAGATCTAATAAACCAACCAATAGATTAGATCTGTGTAATATACACGACTGTTTCCTACCAAAAATGTTTATTTTTATTGTTTTACAAACAATTTCTTGAATGAAAACCGTGTAGATCAGTGAAGTATTTACGAGTGCCGTGCATAATACAAGTTTATAATGGCGAAAGTGGCAGAAAGCTGTGATTAAGCATTGTTTTGATGCCGTTCACATTATATTGATTTATTGTTACTCGAGCCAGTGACCTGTTTTTTGTAATGTGCAATTGTAAATAATTAATGAAATCATTATGAGAAGCCCTTTACATTTACCACTTAAAGATTACTGACACGGATATCCTTACAATGCTTGTGATAGAATATTTGGAGCGAGAAAATGGGCTGTGCTTTAATTATTGAATTTAGGCTACAGCTATGGTGGCTATAAGAAAGTAATAGGAATAATTGTTATGTATCGTAATGCAGTGTATGTTTCACAATGATGACGCCTGTTGAGGAGAGGAAAGATGATAAGGTGAGTAAAATAAACTTTGGTTGAATGCTACTATACCTACTGTCACTCTACTATACAGTTATCAATAAATTAACTAGGCACTTATTTACAATTATGTGGTATAGCCAGAGATTTGTTACCATAGATGGGTTATGCACTAACAAACAACATTTGAAAATCGAATCTATTTACACACACAAGATTTTATTAAATTGCTTCAATTGCACCGAATGCTACTAAGAAAAGAGATGCCAATTGGCATCATTTTATTTGCTTCACTTTTAGGACGCATATAACCTATCTAACTCCCGTTATATATAGCATATCACTGGGTATAGCTACATAAAGATCCTCTGAACAGATCAAGCTCAAAGGGCTTGGAGTTTGGACTGGGTCCGTAGCATGTGCTCACATTTTCATTACACCCTACGCATTTGCCCAAAAAAGCATTACATTAACACCTAAATATAATTTACTGATTAAGGTTTGAAACTTGAAATCCTAATAACTTTTAGGTTGGCTATTCACATTAGTATTGGTGATGATAAGTGACCAGTTATTTGATGTAGTTTGGGGCCAGGTGAACTAGTGTTGTTTTCCCATGGATAATCAATCACCACTTCAGTATTAGTTAATTTAATTTTAGGTAATAAGTAATTTAACTTTTTTTAGAACTTACATAGTAATACAAAATATAGGTTGAAACACTTATTTACACTATGATACTATGTATAAATAAGTGGTCTTATTTCTATAAGCAATGTCTTCCATACAACCTTAAAAGTCTTTCAGACAAATAGGAAATATCATTTAGGTTATATTATACTTACTACTAATAAAGGCAAATAATAATAAGTACTCAAAATGTTTTGTCATGTAATGTGATGCATGAACAATTAAATACATCTCAGTAAACAGGTTAAAAAGTATGGAGATCGGCTAAATTTAAATCAGTTCTTTCTATCATTCAGCCTGATACGAAATCGGATATGAAATCTGGTATTTATTTCCTCTTTACTTAGGCATTTTAAGGCCTTATATTGGTCAGAGAGTAGACCAGTTAATCTTTGACTTCCTTTTGAATAGTGCCATTTTAAAGTCTATTTTGAGCACACATTCTACCATTCAGATACTTGGGTGCATACTGTGTTTACCGTGCAATGTTTATTATATTTATTGCCTTCTAAGACCTAAGGGCCTAATTGAAGGACCAAATTGCAAATAGTCATTATCATCGATAGCCATTTCTAACCTTATCTTTTTAAACCCAAGAGCCTTCTTGCAGGCCGTAATCTGCTCTCATCTAGAAGTTAATAGTTCATAAGTAAATAAGTCTTCAGTCTTGCAAAGTTAATCTCAATCATAAATCATATCGCAATTGCTAATTTAGGCACCTCTGCTGTGCTTTAATTATGCAATAAGATGTTGTTTTAAATTACTACTTACCCAGGATGTTACGACTTCTATGGAGACTGTTAAAGTGGACACTTTATCACTTGCAGATCCGCACAGGGATGGTGCAGGTGTCGGACGGCAAGTCGCGACCGCGGCCGGCGCGGCTCGTGCTCACCATGGAGGCGGTGACCGTGCAAGTGGAGACTCCTGTCCCTGTGCAACTGCCTAAGGACAGGACTGTGCCGCACTCGCGGGTAGGTAAGAGGAGAGGGGACACCTCTTTCACGGGTAAGTAGACACATCTATCCACGGGTAAGGTGACACCTCTATCCATGGGTAAAGTAACACCACTATCCACGGGTAAGGTGACACCTCTATCCATGGGTAAAGTAACACCACTATCCACGGGTAAGGTGACACCTCTATCCATGGGTAAAGTAACACATCTATCCATGGGTAAAGTAACACCACTATCCACGGGTAAGGTGACACCTCTATCCATGGGTAAAGTAACACCACTATCCACGGGTAAGGTGACACCTCTATCCATGGGTAAAGTAACACATCTATCCATGGGTAAAGTAACACCACTATCCACGGGTAAGGTGACATCTCTATCCACAGGTAAAGTAACACCACTATCCACGGGTAAGGTGACACCTCTATCCATGGGTAAAGTAACACCACTATCCACGGGTAAGGTGACACCTCTATCCATGGGTAAAGTAACACATCTATCCATGGGTAAAGTAACACCACTATCCACGGGTAAGGTGACATCTCTATCCACAGGTAAAGTAACACCTCTATCCATGTGTAAAGTAACACATCTATCCACGTGTAAGGTGACACCTGTATCACTGGTTAGGTGCAATATAAAAAGAAGTTAATTTAAGGTTTGACTATTGTACTTATATCAGCAGTAAAATGCATTAAATTTTTTTTTTTGTAAACACTACTTATATCAGCCAACGCAGAAAGACATCCACTAGACAGAGGACTCGTCTCCCATGGGTTTCTACAATCTTGCATTTTTGATTTCTGCTTGCATTCAGCGGTTTCAATGGACCTTCACCGGGTCGTCGTTCCACCAAGTGGGCGTATTGTCTGCGCTACGTCTTGTATAGTTCTGCGCGATCCGTAGTCTATATGATAATCCAGGTCCTAATCTGTCGACCTAATAAAATTCATTCAGATCCGTTTATCTGTTGTGGCATGAAAGAGTAACAAATACATACTTACAAAATTTCGCGTTTATAATATTGGTAAGGAATTCCTATCAAAAACGAATTATTTCGGGTTTCTACCGTTGATGGCTGAGAAGGATCTTCTTATTTCTAATTTGATCATGTATGGGAACTCCGCGTGGGAGGCCTTCCTACGCTACGTTTTCCGGTGCGCGGTCGCCACTCGAGAATTTTACTGCCCCAACGGCCATCTGTTCTACGGTGCCCTGTCCACAACCACTTCAATTTAGCGATTCTGTGAGCCGGTTACTTTGGTTCTCCTGCGGATTCGATCACGCAGAGAAACTGAGCATAGCACGCTCCATTGCCCTTTGGGTGACCTTGGGCTATCTTATGAGACCCATAGTAAGCGACCATGTCTCAGTTCCGTAAACCATCCATCACTGGCAACACACACTGGTCAAAGACCTGAGTCTTGAGACACTGCGGTATATGGGTCGTGAAGATATTCCGACGACCTGATGAAGATCGCGGGAAGCCGATGGATGCGGGCAGCGCATGTGGTCGTCGTGGAAATCCTTGGGGGAGGCCTTTGTCCAGTTGTGGACGTTTTTCAGCTGATATGATGATGATGATGGAAACTCCGAGCATAGCATGCTCCATTTCCCGTTGTGTAGTCAACATTGAGACACGGTTGCTTACTATGGACCTAATAGAGCTTCATATTAGGCCCATAGTAAGCAACCGTGTCTCAGTTCCATATGTCATCAGTGATCACAAACACACACCACAAATGTGTAGTCCAATGGTACGGAAACCCTGCCATGTGTGAGTGTGACCCAAAGCTGCTTGGTTTATTATTATTAGGCTACTTAGTATGAAGTTTTTACCATTTGTATCGCTTGTGCCCGCCGTTTCGACCAGTGTTTGTGGGGTAAGACGCCAAAAACTAAACCCTACAATACAATTTTCCAAAAAAACCTACATGCTGTCTGACTGTACATACATTATTTATCCTCACATACTACTTCCATGTCTTCAGGAGCGAATGGTGCAAATAACCCGGCAGAAGGTGGGCGGGCTGGGGCTGAGCATCAAGGGCGGCGCGGAGCACAAGCTGCCCATCCTCATATCCAAAATTTACAAGGACCAGGCCGCCGACCAGACCGGCCAGCTGTTCGTGGGTGATGCTGTCATCAAAGGTAACCATAAACTACTTTTTAGATTAATGTTGTTTTTCTTTTTAACTAGTGTGTGTTTTTTTATTATTATATTAAAAACAAAAAAAAAATGAGTGCGTTTGACTGCAACTCACCTGATGGCAAGTGATGATGCAGTCGAGGATGGTACACGCAAACTCAAATAATGCCTATTCACTCTTGCCTTGAAGATCCCCAAATTATAGGAATCGGGAAACACTGTGTGCAATAAAGAGTATTTATCTTATCTTATCTTAAAATCCAGTATTACAGCTCAGTATACAGGTGTTCTCAAAATATCTAAAGCTGCTTCTGCTTGTCAAACTGAACATATTATCCCCTATAAATAATTTAAATAATAATTAAATTTATTTTATTTCAGACAGAGTCCATATTTGGTTAGTAACACAAAACTTAATATCTATTGTTATTTTAGGTAGGTAAATGTATTTGAGCCACTGGGCAAGCAATCTACTCAGCGAGTGTAGTTAGCAACCGCTGAGTGCATCCCAAGCCAGCCCCGCACAATACCCCCATCCAGCCTGGTTTCCAAGACAGCCAAGATGCTGTTGGTGCTGCAACGCATACGAATATAATATGAACATAATATGAATGAATATGAACCCACAGACAATTAAATAATAAAATTTCGACTCTTCATACTAATCGATTAGCTAATTACATTTACATTACATTTTTAGGGTTCCGTACGCCCAACGGGTGACCAATGGGATCCTAATATTACTGAGCTTCCGCTGTTCGTCCGTCTGTCTGTCCGTCTATCGGATTTACTTGTTTTTATAGGTATTTTTGATTTGGCTCTATCATAAAAACGGTACCAACCAAAATTCTTGATTTATTTTTGATTTAGCTCTATCGTTAAAACAGTAATTATTACATACAAGCGTGAAAATTAGTGCTTATATTACTCATTGTGAAGTAAAATAACAAATAATAAAAACCGGCCAAGTGTGATATGTACTCGCGCTAAGGAGTTGGAACTGAATAAAAAAATAGTTGCGCTCGCGTTGATGTCTTTTGTTTGTATTTAATGTGAATAGGTATCAATGTCATAGCTCTGTGGAAAGGTTTGGTGGTACGGAACCCTCGGAGCGCGAGCCCGATTCGTTCTTGGCCGTTTTTTTAGAGTGACTATGGGTTCCTTGGGGAAGTTTTTTGAGTTGTTTAAGTAGAAGCACTTGCAGTATCAACAAATATTTTGATTAATTGATTGAAAACATTTGCACCACATAAGAGGGAAAAAATATATACAATGATTGAGGAAGTTGTACAAATAGGCGGTCTTATTGCTAACACGCGATTTCTTCCAGACAACCTTAAGGTGGAGGAAACATGAAAAATCATTATTGTGGGGTATTATAGTGGGCAATAAACAAATTCATGGAAAAACAAAATATTATTAATAAATATGCATTTTAAATATATTCTTATAATTAATTATTATACTTATTTAATATCAGATAACACGATCCATAAAGTATTCGTGGTAGTCTTAAAATTACTAACTAGTGAGTATACAAGTAATTAAGCTATTTACTGTGACGTAAAGCTAATGATATTTAAATGTTTATCAAGTACATAAGTTAACAGTTTCATTTAACACAAATTCACTGATTAGATAATTTATGTTACTTTAATACATTCTGTTTTGCTAGAAAGAGATAGAGATAAATCTTTAATGGCTTATATCTTGGTTATTTTTATAGTTGTTCAATAATATTTTTTGTATACCGTTTCTTATATGAATGAGTTTTTATTAAAGCAAATAAAAATAATAACGCATATTCCCCATTCTCGCAAGGACCTTTACCTTAAAATAAACTTAATACCCTAGTCCCAAATAGTTCAGAATTGTTTCATACTCAAGCAAGTCTCCTTTCCGAGCCATAAAAGTATTTTTCTGATTTCTGTACCCATTAAGAGTTAGCGCTGGAAATAGCAGAACTCTTCATGTGTACCTGGGCCACATTAATTGTCCTCAATTGCGGCTACGGGTGGACAACTGGACACACGGACAATTTGCATAACAAACTACCCAGCGGGCTATCGGTTATAAACTTTCAGTACAGGCACACTGGCACAGTATCCTATACAACCTTCATCAAAGTTAATGATTGAGACATCATTTTAAACCGACTCCCAAAAAGGAGGAGGTTCTCAATTCGATGTTTTTTTTTTTGATATTATTACCAGATATCTTCGAAGATTGTGAATTGATTTACATGATTCTTATTCGTATTTGATAAGGTAAGTTGGCCACATTTTATCAAAATCGGTTTAGTAATTTTCTAAAAAAATACATAGTGATTTATCAACGCACAGCCCAAACCACTGGACGGATCGGGCTGAAATTTGGCATGCAGGTAAATGTTATGACGTAGGCATCCGCTAAGAAAGGATTTTGGGAAATTCCCACGGGTACCGCAAAAATCGGGATCTGCGCTAGTAAAGAATATATTCCCCGCTTTTTATTTTTTTTATTCACAATTGGTAAACCCTTGACAACATCTCACCAGGTGGTAAGTGACGATGTTGCTGAAGATGGAAGCGGGCTTACCAAGATTCCCCAAAGCAATGGGGAACTGGCTATCTTATCTTCATGCCGGAACACATCAATGATATCAACATTGATATTTGGCAGCAAAACTTAGATAAGATGGTGGTAGCTAGCCAGGCGGGCTTAGATAATGCCCTACCACCAACCAAAGTCTTACAATTGACCCCGCCGGGAATCGAACCTGTGACCTCCTGTGTAAAGCCAGCCTCTTGCCTCTGAGCTACGGAGGCGGCTTCTTCTTCTTTGGCCTCGCCTTTTCTCGTCACGCGGGGTCGACTCGTGGTGCTGAGGCACCACTCATTCCGCTGGTATGCGTCGTTATCTGAAAGCCCCAACTGCGCATGTCCTTGCGGACATTCGTCATCCACGTAGTTGGGGGCCTTCCCCTCCCTCTCTCCTTTGTAGCCATGGAAAGGCACTTCTTCACGACATGGTCGTCTGGTCTTCGCTGTATATGACCGTACCATCTCAGCCTAGACTCCGTGATTTTTTCTGCGATTGGTGCAACTTTGAAGGTATCTCTTATGTGTTCATTGCGCACCCTGTCTTTAAGTGTAACTCCGCCCGCCCAGCGCAGCATTCGCATCTCGGTCGTGTGTAGCTTCTGTACATGGCTCTACTTCGCAGCCCATACCTCGCTGCCGTAGAGGAGAGCTGGTCTAACAGCTGTTTTATAGACCTTGCCTTTTGCTCTTATTGGCATTTTACTATCGCACAGTACTTCTGTAAGAGTGTGCCATTTACTCCACCCACAGGTTGTCCGATGAGCTATATCCGCTTCAATGGATCCATCCGCCGAGATAACGGAACCCAAGTACTTGAAAGTGTTTACTCTAGGTAGAGCTGTGCCATCTAGCCTGACGTCCGCGTGCGCCGAGTTATCCGGATCGAAGTTAAAGACCATGCATTCTGTCTTAGTTCTACTGATGCGCAACCCATTTGACTTAAGTACCTCCCTCCAATTGCTCTAGAATATGTTTTCCGCTAATGACTAAAAATAAACAAACAGTTTAATAAAAATCGTATTTACATGAAGAATTTAGAAGGCACTCTAATGACAATCTGTTTAATTCGTTGACTAATTCTGTGCGCAATATTAGCAAGGATCAGCTAATGTACTGTTACTAAAGCAAGTCATGACTTTATGCTGATGGGTCGGTTTAATATAACACTTTAAACTTTCACTATTATTCATACTGACAAATTGAAAACGGGGCTTGACGTGATTTTATATAATTCATGTTGTACAGGGTGGACCATAAGTTTTTTTACTTTTCAAACTAAATTAAAATGAAAACTTATTACATCAGGTGAAAACCGTTTATTAATTATGAAAGCACATAAAAAGGGAATTTATTTTTTTAAAATAAATCATCCATATGTGTTCCTTCATTATTTTGGCATTGCTGTAACATTGAGTGCAGTTCGAGAAATTTTTGGCCAAAAAGTGATATCCAAAAGAGGCGACATTAACTGGCCTCCTCGCAGCCCAGACCTGTCCCCAATGGATTTTTTCTTTGGGGATACCTTAAAAGTAAAGTTTTTGAGACCAACCCCGTGTCTGTTGCGGAATTGAAGCAACGTATTCGCGAGGAAATGCAAAAAATTTCTCGGAACACTTGTCAGGCCGTCATTGAAAATTTTCGCTCCAGGTTACAGCAATGCCAAAATAATGAAGGAACGCATATGGATGATGTAATTTTTAAAAAATAAATTCCCTTTTTATGTGCTTTCATAATTAATAAACGGTTTTCACCTGATGTAATTAGTTTTCATTTTAATTTAGTTTGAAAAGTAAAAAAAACTTATGGTCCACCCTGTATTTATTATTACCTCAACGTTTCGACTATGCTTCGATAGTCGTAGTCGCGAGTAGACTGGAGCCGCGCGGTGTCATCGCCGCCGGCGCATCGTAGGAACACCTCCATCTACCCTCACTTCATGTTGTGAAGGGTTAGGGTTCAAGTTCAAGTTCGCGTTTCGTACGGTTTCAGTTCGTTTATTAGAAATTCGTACAATTTGCGATGTTCATTGTAATTAACCCACTTACTACGGAAATTACTATTCTTTTTAATTGCATGTGTAATCGTTCTACTAGCTTAGAAAAAAATATTAAAAGTTCCGGTGTTATAACAGCTGGTAGGCGTATCTGCGTTAATTTTGTAACATTATTTATGTAATATTTAGTATTATGGTTCCGTAAGGTTTACAATTTTATAAATTAATATAATTGTTAGGAAATATTCCTACTTCCATATGTGTAGTATGAAGGTCACGCACGTCGCACACGTCCTACTCAATCTAAAATGCCGTACACGCGACCACAGGTAAGGCTACTAAGTGCAACGGCACCTGCCGCCCTACTGTACCCCTCGAGTAGCACGGTTAATTGTTCCCCAAGTTAATAACGAATGATAATTAATTAAATACAAAATACATCATTAACATAATTTCGAAAAACCTAAACACTTTTAGGTACAAGCTTTGATTTGAAAATAATTTTAATTATTCCGTGTTCTCAGCAAACCCTTTCATTTGGTACACATATCACGGGGGAGTGCATAAAAAATAACTGACCCGTCATCTTTAGGAGTTCGCCATATTGGTTAGGATAACGTCACTTAGCTAACCATGAATTGTTCTCCAAACTTCAACTTGTATACACAATTTCGGCTCAATCGGAAACCGGGAAGTAGTTCTAATTTACCTTCCAAGATTTGCCACAAACTAGCAGAGTGACTAACTTACTTACACGGCAAGCTAATATAAAGCTTGTAATAATGGAGATGTAACTTGATATGAGTTCTATTTAAGTTTGAACTTGTTGCCTCATTAGGTCCCTCTTTCTACTAGATAGATAGATAGATAACACATTATTTTTTACTGCAAACACACACATAGATACTAGTACATTCATCATATCAGCTCATGTACGTCCCCACCGAGGGGCTCGAGCCTACCCTGAATTACGGCGATCGTGCCTTAGTCGACCACGCGGGCTCAGTGCGGGTTGGTGGACTTTACACACAACCTGCGAGTTTCTCCTCAGGCGTGTGCAGGTTTCCTCACGATGTTTTCCTTTACCGTAAGAGCGTCAGATAAACGTAAATATAAAATCGAAATTTGAAATCACATTGGTACGTGGCAGGACTCGAACCGCGACAGGAGACGGCGGCCCTAGCCGTTACGCCACCGACGCTCTTACTAGTACATTATACATATTAAAAAAGTAAAAAAAAACTTAACAAATTAAAAGAGCAAAAACAGAAAGAGAACATTAGATAAAAAAGAAGATACAAACAAATAACAACAAAATAATAAATATCAAACAGTCATTAGGAATCAGGATGTTGTTTGTAATGTTATTTGTTTGACAGGGAACAACTGGTCTTGGTCATTAATGTCTGTACGACAACACACAAACATTAATCAAGTAAAATTGTAATAAACTAATTCAATTTCCCCAAGGAACCCTATGCGAATCGCAACTTCCTACAAAAAGTATTTACACGAGATTTAGCCAATTTTTTTTACAGTTATCTGTAAAAAAAAAGTCCTGTCTCAATCACTCAATGGCGTGCCTATCAACGCCAGTCGTGGCCCTAGAAAGCTGAAATTTCGCTCAGAGGTTCCCTTTAAGATGTGAACAAAGAATGAGGCTGGATGTTTCGAAATGCCCTTGGAATAGGGAACTAAGCGGGAATGAAGTCGCGGCCAACGGTCACAATAATTATTAAGAAGATATTTTTTTGGTGGATCAATTTTTTGCTATGCCCTTTATAAGCGCGAGTAAACGATTAGTTTTCTAAATAATTAAGACTAGCTGTCCTGGCGAACTTCGTACCGCCTCACACTACACTACACTACAGTACACTTCACTACACTACCGCTACCGCCACACTACCACTACCACCACCACCACTACCGCTACCGCTACCACTACCACCACCATTACTGCTACCACTACCACTACACTACCACCACCACTACCACTACCGCCACCAACACTACCACCACCACAACCACTACCGCTACCACCACCATTACTGCTACCACTACCACTACACTACCACCACCACTACCACTACCGCCACCACCACTACCACCACCACTACCACCACCACTAGCGCTACCGCTACCACTACCACCACCACTACCACTACCACAACACTACCACCACCACTACCACTAACGCTACCACTACCACTACCACAACACTACCACCACCACTACCGCTACCACCACCATTACTGCTACCATTACCACTACACTACCACCACCACTACCACTACCGCCACCACCACTACCACCACCACTAGCGCTACCGCTACCACTACCACAACACTACCACCACCACTACCACTACCGCTACCACTACCGCTACCACTAACGCTACCACTACCACTACCACAACACTACCACCACCACTACCGCTACCACTAACGCTACCACTACCACTACCACCACCACTACCACTACCGCTACAGCTACCACTACACTACCACCACCGCTACCACTACCACTACACTACACTACTTTTTGTAAATATTGCAGGAATTTTTAGGTAATTTTTTACACCTTGGGTTACATTTTTTAAGTTTTAGAAAGGATCCCTAATTTTTTGAAAATATAATATAGCCTATTATAGCATCCGCGGATAGTGTAGCTTCCCAACGGTGAAAGAATTTTTCAAATCGGATCAATAGTTTCGGAGCCTATTCAGGACAAACAAACAAACAATCAAATCTTTCCTCTTTATAATATTAGTGTAGATAATGATAGTCACACCACTTATTCCAGTGAACGGCGAGTACATAACGGCTTGCAAGCACGACGACGCGGTCAACATCCTGAGGAATGCGGGTGACATCGTCGTGCTAACAGTGAAGCACTACCGCGCTGCCACGCCCTTCCTGCAAAAACAGGGTAAGGATTGAAATTTTTAGGAGCAAATTCAGTAAAACGGAGCAAAAGTGAAGCTTGAGCATTACGTGGCATTACTGTCTGATGGTTTAAGTGAACCTCATTAGTTATCCACTCACGGAGGAAAACTTAAATTGTTTCACGTTAAACCAACGACAGTGTTCTCCGACACATCCCCACCCATTTTTACTTTCTCGACACTCCCTGCTGCTGTCTAGATTGCGACCTCACCCCCTCGTCACCCAGATTGATTACAGTTTAGTTGTCGCCGCCATTTTTTTTATTTTTTTTTTACATTCACAAAGCGGGCTTACCAAGATTCCCCAACGCAATGGGGAACTGGCTAACTTATCCTCATGCCGGAACACACCACTGATATTAACATTGATATTTGGCGGCAAGACTTAAATAAGATGGTGGTAGCTAGCCAGGCGGGCATAGAAAATGCCCTACCACCAACCAAACCGAGTCTTACAATTGACCCCGCCGGGAATCTAACCCGCGACCTCCTGTGTGAAGCCAATGAACTTTGCCTCTGAGCTACGGAGGCGGTTAAAAAAGTTCTGTCATTCCTTTTTTAAAATGTCATTTCTGGCCCGTTGTATGATGTGTCCAGGGTGTGGTCTTGGACTAGCCTGTACTCTGATACAGCATAAATACTACCATTTTGTTGAAGAAATTTGCAGCATTTACGGTATGACGTGGCATGTAAAGCAAAGTAGCTGCAGATGGTCACATTAAACTGTGTGCCTACTCCTTGATCGGAACGGTTTGGATAACCACAATTTCAGCATTCTATTTGTTTGACTCGAATACTTCAATCCTCACTAATTTGTTGCTGTCATATACATGGTAAAGAAGATCTTAAGTGTCATCATCATATCAGCCGAAGGACGAGCACTAAGTATACTTAGTTATATACTGTGGTTATATATATCTGATACCCGGCTAGGACACTGCAACTGTAGTAAGTTGACCCAGGTATTATGCTGTACATATGAAACATGATAATTTAAGTAATAAACATTTAAATGCATGCATAATTATCAATTCATAAATTTCGCAATATCATAAGAAACTCATAAATTAATATCTAAAAATACAATGTCACTGTTCATAAAAAAAAAAATTGCACGCTATAATAACAGTTTTAAAATAACATTTCCTTCAGACAGTTCCTGACCAGTACATACATCTGCCTGAGTTAGTATTTTGCAAAGAAATTATGGTGAGCTGACTGAGAGCCTCTAGACGAAGTAACTAGTATCTCATCTGTGCCTCTAGTCCTAGTGCTACGGCAAAAAAGCTGCAAATGGTGTGAAAAGCATTAAAATCGGAAATATTGATCTTTAGGTCATATGAATCAATTTCACCCGTAGCCCCCAAAAAAAAACGAGCGAGCCTTACTGTAGTCGCATATTATGATGTGTATCATCTGACAAGAAAAAAAGTACTGGCCTTCCGGCCTTGCATTGGCGGTAAGGCTATGTTTCTTTAGCCTTCGTTACTAAAAAAGGCAGCGTTCGTGAAGCTTCGCAATATCTTTACGTCCCAGATACCGCAGTGTCTTAAGACCAAGGTCTTCGACCAATGTGTGTTGCCAGTGATGACGTACGGAACTGAGACATGGTCGCTTACTATGGGCCTCATAAGAAAGCTCAAGGTCACCCAAAGGGCAATGGAGCGTGCTATGCTCGGAATTTCTCTGCGTGATCGAATCAGAAACGAGGAGATCCGTAAGAGAACCAAAGTAACCGACATAGCTCTCAGAATTGCTAAACTTAAGTGGCAGTGGGCGGGGCACATTGCTCGTAGAACAGATGGCCGTTGGGGCAGTAAAGTTCTCGAGTGGCGACCACGCACCGGAAAGCGTAGTGTAGGCAGGCCTCCCACTCGGTGGACCGATGACCTGGTGAAGGTCGCGGGAAGCTGCTGGATGCGGGCAGCGCAGAACCGGTCGTCGTGGAGATCCTTGGGGGAGGCCTATGTCCAGCAGTGGACTTCCTTCGGCTGATATGATGACTAAAAAAATGAGGCGGCATGGCCATGTTTACTTAGCCTACGTAACTTAAAAAAAGCGGTATGGCCATGTTTGCTTAGCCGACGTGACTTAAAAATAAACGCATTTCCGTCCCTTTTCACAAAATATCTCCCACAGATTGCAAAAAAGCGAAAGGAAGGATGTTACACATCAAAAATAAAATATGACGTAATCTTTTTTATCTACTCTCATGTCGTAAAATTCGAATTATAAACTTCAAAACGAGTTTATTTTGACACACTTCATAAACACCATACCGAAATTTAAAAATATAAGCTTATTATTATAACACTTTTTCTCTAAGAAGATAATGTTATAATTTTTTTTTACCATTACAATGTTATATTTTTTTTACCATACGATACAGGACAATTCCAAGAAGTTAATATCACCAAGGAGTTTCTATCAATTATTTTCTTGTAATGAAAAGAAAGAAAGAAAATAATTTTAGGATTTAATTTTTATTATTCATTCCTTAAATTTCATTTTTGTAGGGAGGGTCATCATCATCATATCAGCCAAAAGACGTCTTCTGCTGAACAAAGGCCTCATCCAAGGATTTCCACGACGACTGGTTCTGCACTGCCCGCATCCAGCAGCGGCTTCCCGCGACCTTCACCAGGTTATCGGTCCACCGAGTGGAAAGCCTTCCTATGCTACGTTTTGCGGTGTGCGGTGACACAGTATATATATTATGGCGGTGATATGTGAAATACAATAATATAAACACACGCTTGTGATGGTGTTGCAGCCGACGGCGCTTCCGACACGGACAGCAGCACGGGCGATGACCACCCCTCCCTGCACAACAAGCCCGTGGACGACAACTGCAATCTCGACCGGACGGCCGACCAGACTAATGGCGGATGGCAGGTATATGTCACATTTTTACCCGACTACGAAAAAAAGGGGGGGTTATGATTTTGACAGTGTCTGTATGTATTTATGTATGGATGTTCATTTATTCCCTTATATTTTCTAAACCACTCCGATCTTGACAAATGTGGTGTCTTTGAATTTGTGCCATCACTCCGCTTGTCATAGGATATATAATATCCAAATCATATTTGGTATGAAAAGATAGGTTTTTACGAGCACATTCGTATACATTTATACTACCTTAGGACCATGGCTATTACCGTAGATGAAGGGAAAAATAAAGGCTATGATTTCAGGCGGGACACTATTGTTTTTATACTTTTCCGTAGTCAGGTTTTAATTTTTTAAACTTTTATTTTTGTACTTAACGTCAGTGACGGCTATCGCCTAGATCTCTGCTGATCATATTCCTATCAGGGCTACTGTTTTTGTGCTCACCAGTTGGCGCCACTGGCGAGTAAGGTTCAAAAGTGTAGCCAACATGACCTATTATTACTATAGCTGTATAGGCAGACCTTATTATTAACTGTCTATGGCAAAGGAAGGTTTGCATGAGGGGGAGAATGGTGGGGGAGTGGGTTAGAAACATAAAGCAAGTAATAAATAACCTCTCCAAGTAAGTTAAGTTTATGGGTTGTTAACAACAACAACTGAAGATCACCTGGTAGAAATATCTTTAAGCTATAATGCCGCCTTTGCACTTTATGTATACTATTAATAGTATTACTAGTAATCATAAGTCCTGTATTGTTTTTTGGCGTGCAGTAAAGTATATTTATATAGTTACTTTATTACATAACATCTCATCGTCAGTATGTGTCAGACCTTGGAATCAACAGTTCCTCTAGTAGCAATCTCCTACTAGATTAGATTAGTCTAGTAAAAATATATTTTCACTTGTTTCGTATCCGCACTAACAGCAGAGAAGATCTTCGATAGTAAAATAATATCCCATCAGAAACATTTTCATGTAAAATGTTGCCAAGACGAGACCATACGGCTCGCACTGTCTTAAAGTTATGAGATCTCATGTAGAGCCAAGCTTCTAATTCTACACGCCCTAGTTCGTCGGTCTTTCCAGTTATACAATTTAGAGGTCTTTAAAACGAAAGTGAATAGGCATAATTTGAGTTTGCCTTTTAATTCCTTGACTGCGTTATCACTTTTTGAAAAAAAAAGACGTGTGGCACTCGGGGACTGCCGCGGTAAAGCTATTGCATTGCATTTTTTATCAACTTATGCAATTATATTTATTTATTTTTTATTTATGCAGTATTTACCAGTACCATATAGTCCTTGGGGCGCGGGATGTTTATTTAATAAATTAACACTAAGAAAGTTCATCATCATCATCATCATCATCATCAATCGCCATCGCCATCGGCATATAATGATTTTTTGTTTTGAGGGTGTCAGGTTTTATTTTGGTTACGAATTTTCTTGATTCGGTCCCCTCAAAACCTTCGATAAAAGCTATACAATAGCTTAAAAAGTGTGATGATAATGTGGTGTGGTGTGTGCAGAGCGCGGAGGAGTCGAGCCGGCCGGGCAGCGCGGCCGGGTCGCGCAGCTCGCGCCCGCCCTCCGTCGCCTCTGACCGCGCCGACCGCGCCGACGCCGCCAAGCAGTGGACCGACCTCGTCTCCGGTACGTCTCAATACGTCGCTCTCACAATGCTGAAACCAAACTTTAGATAGTACATCAGCCTGCCTGAACTTTCTCGACAGTATTTTTCTTTGTACAAAAATTTATTTTATTTAAAAAAAATTGATAAATTCATGTTGCATAATTTGTTTTTTTTTATTTTTATTTATTTATTAATTACAACGGGTAATTAATCCAATTACAGTAATTATAATAAAATAAGATTTAATTAACATTTATCATTATGTAATATCATACTTCAATATCATACATACATATTATGTATGTCATAATATACACACATACACAAATTAACAACTAAAAGTAGCAAAAATATAGGTTGATGAAAAATTTACAAATAATTTGGGTTGTATGGGCAGGTATTCAGATTCAGAGTTTTTGTGGAATGATAATGAACTGCGTAGTAAAGTAGGCCTTATTGATTCCTAGTAATTCACAAAGTTTCCTTATCAGTGATTTTTACTATATTGGCAACCATAGATAAAATGTAGTACCATACTGCCAAGGGCTTACCAATAAATAAAATAAAATAAATAAAAAATTAAAATAAAACTTACCAATTATAATTTAAAAAAATTCGTCAATTTTTTATATCTTTTTTAATAAAAAAAAAAATTTAAAAAAATGAAATTATTTTGATGAATTCATATTGCATGACCTTATTCGTAATACATGACAATTCTATAGCTTCAACCATTTGTGAGTAAATCGCAAGTTTCAATTTCATTTGTAGGAGAACCACACAAACACGATATTTCCGAGACCAAAGGGTATTACTAAGTAATAGACAAACATAAGCAACTCCGACGTGCAAAGTTTCATCAAAATCGTTATAGCCGATTTTGAGAAAAAAATATTTTCAGTTTTTGTTGTATGACAGCTACTCTTCGGTTTGAGGTTACGGAGAAACTTTTATCCCTCATCATATAAGCCGAAAGACGTCCACTGCTGGACATAGCCTCCTCCAAGGATCTCCACGACAACCGGTTCTGCGCTGCCCGCAAAACTTCAAAACCTTGAAACTCTTATGTTCCAAATTAGGTCCCAATTGAACTAAATATTTAGCTTCCAGAGCCACGCGTGACGGACGGACGCACGCACGGTCGGAATTGAGATCGGTTTTTCGGTGTGTTAATGATATAGAATATTATATTTTCACGAAAATTGAAAAAAAAAATTATAATAATTGTTATAATCATTATAATTTCAATTTTTACTAACAATTTAAATCAATGTGTTCTGTGCGGTTTGAACGACAAACAATTTAACTAAGCCTTCTTCTCATGTAAGTGACATTGTCTTTTATGAGTATAAAGTATCTTTGAACCTAATTATTTTCGCGATAACAATACTTCCTCTATCCTATGCCTACGTACGGGTTCGAGAAAGTAAAAATGTCAGCCAAGCCGAGTCGGTGCCGACGACTACAATAATGACTTGAAGGTTTGACCGGCCGCTAAATGTGGTTCCCGTGTTACAGCCACCGGAGTAAGCGTATTACCACAGTCTAAAGAGACTTCGAGACAGGGCAATCGTGTGGGGGGTGAGGAGCGAGACCAACTGCCATATTCACCGGTGTTCAGCCGTTTGGGACAATTCACTCCAGGAGGCTGAGAATGAGAATGACTTCACCAGTGAACATGAAAGGCGGCAGACTTGTGTATAGTTTGCTACACTGTGCGGTTACTATCAGTTAAGGCCCCGTGGTACTTAAAAATCTGTCTTTGTCTTTTTCTTTACGTGTAAAGAGGAAAGAAAATAACCACACTTTTGCACTTTTTTTGATGTTTTCGTTTTTATTTTCATCATATTTATCTTAAATAAAAATCAAATCGTTGTTTTCCCTTCAGTCACCTATGAACTTTATTTTAGTAAATAAATCATGTTATCAAATTACTTATTTTAAGAATAAAACCGAAAATAGACTATAAAATGGCTCGAAAAAAGGTACCTTTGCAAAATTATTCTATCGAGCCAACTTTATTAAATCGTGTTTCCTTTCGATACAGTCCCTCGTAACTATTCTCAATAATACCAATATGTTTTCCTAGATTTTAAATTTACTGTTAACTACTTATAAAATAAATTCTAAAAACCGTTTAAGTGGTTTTTTACGTACCACTGCGCCTTAACGATAAACTGATAATGAACTCGTTCCAATAACGGAATATTTTTTCTTGTTTCAGTTCCGCTAATGATGGCGTACGTGACGCGATACGTCATAGGCACGGACAAGTTGAGACCGGGCGCGTTTGAGGTAACATTATTCCTTCCCGTTCCTTTCCCTCTAATATGGTTGATGGGAGCGATAGCTGACTTTCGCGTTATACTTGAGACCGGGTGCTGTTTGTGTGAACTGGCCTACTCTTGTTAAATGAATTCAATGATTTTTATGTATAACTTTTCATGTCATATTGTTTTCATGTTCTAATGACATAATCTGATTTATATCAAGTATTTTATTTTGACGTTATTAACTAATATTTGTTTATTTCTTGATTCTTCACAAATGACATTGTTATTATTATTTTATGACTATCAGAAAGTGTGTAATTTACACCTATTTTGAATAAATAATATTGAATTAAATTGAAATTGAATTGATTTTACTGCGTTTATTTACCGGTTATTTATTGAGAAGGATTAAAATTGAAATCTGAAATTTCTCTGCGAATTTTTTTTATATTTATTTTTTATAAAAGTTTGAGAGCGTTTGACTATATCTCACCTGATGGTAAGTGACGATGTAGTCGAGGATGGTACATGCAAACTCAAATAATGCCTATTCACTCTCGCCTTGAAGATCCCCAAAATTACAGGAGTAGGGAAACAGACGCAGGCGAGGAGTTACACTCCATCGCTGTCCGCATAATAAATGAGGAAGCGTAACGCTTCGTGCGTATAGGCTGAATATCAACAACAACATATAACCTCCCCCTGCTTCTCGTTGACCAAGCGTGGAATGAAGCTGGGGTATTATTGCTATTTTATATAAAGTTACTATTTTATACTTGATATGCAAAAAAACCTTTCAACTACAAGCTTTGCTTATGACAAGACTTGTGGAGACTTTCTGCAATACTGCAATTTTCTTCATCGCCTCCTAAAATCTGGTTTCTCTGTTAGCTTGTACCAAATTTTCTCCAACACACCTAATCACGGTGTGGGAGGCCTACCTACGCTAAATCTTCCGTTGCGTGGTCGCCACTCGAGAACTTTACTGCCCCAACGGTCACCTGTCCTTTGAGATTGTCCTGCGAGGAATCTAAAGTTTCTCCTTTAATTTTCTTTCTCTTTAAGTTGAGATTTTTTGGAGCGTGGAATCTAGTTCGATTGAGTTAGCTTGTTGCGATTTTTTTGTAAAACACTTTATCACTGTTTGAAATATAGTTACTCTTTTTTTATTATTAAAAATTTGAGTGCGTTTGGCTGCACCTCACCTGACGGTAAGTGCCGATGCAGCCGAGGACGTAACACGCAAGCTCAAATAGTGCCTATACACTCCTGTCTTGAAGATTCCTAAATTATACAAATATCACTCTTTTATTTTTTTTAAGTTTTTTAAAACTAAATTAAAAACTGGCTACAGGGAAACCAAAGTTCCTCTTTAAACTTGTTAAGATTTTCCGTAAGGCGTGTCGGAATTTTCCATTAAAATTGTCATCACGAGACGAGATCGAACATGCAGACTGCAGCGTTAAAAGGCTTGCACGTGCACGGCGCTTGCGGGGAGTTGGTTCTCCTTTTACGCGTCATACTGTAATCGCAGAACATTCGGTCAGGGCCCCGTCACTCGGCCGAGAGCACGAGATAAGTACCTCGGCTTAGAGGCCGCGCTCGTCAGTCGGTTGTCAACTCGTGAAGAAAGCGGAGCGATTATAGTGCGAGCGAGTGCGCAAGGTGAAACATGTTCGTCGCGCGGTCTAACAACGCTCCCGGTTGATCAGTAATGCGACAACACTAGACTGGCCGGCGCAAAAGAATCTCTCACGCGCATTGATTCGGTTTATTCTTGCGTAAAAGCGCGATTGTTATCGGTGAATGTATAGGTATGTTGAAGTAAAACTGGAGGCACTGAGCGCGGTTGCGAACTAGACTGTTCCTTATTACCGCGTAGCGAGAGTTGCTATTTATTTAATGCGTCATTGCGAGTACTTCGTCTGTACTTGTACTTTTTTATCATATGTGATTCGGGTCTTCTTACATTCAGGGCGAGGTAACCCTCCCTTCCTCAGCGGACTTTACTTCTGTTTGTTTGGGCCGGAGTGGGGTGGGGTAGCTACTGAGAGACGATTAGTAGCCTTACTTTGCGATGGGTACTATAAGTGATTGCAAAGCGTCGGTGGCGCAACGGCAAGGGCTGCTACCTCCTATCCGAGTGGTCGTGGTTCGAGGCCTGCCACGTACCAATGTGTTTTTGAATTTCGATCTCATATGTACGTTAATCCGACGCTTACGATGAAGGAAAACATCGTGAAGAAACCTGCACACGCCTGCGGAGAAACTCGCAGGTTGTGTGTGAAGTTGACCAACCCGCGCTGGGCCCGCGTGGTTGACTAAGGCCCGATCGCCCTAATTCAGGGTAGGCTGGAGCCCCTCGGTGGGGACGTATATATGAGCTGATGTGATGATGACTATAAGTGATTGAGTGGCGCAGGTGCGCGGCGCGCGGCCGCACGAGACGACCGGCGTGATCCACATCGAGGAGCCGGCCGCGCTCAGCCACTGGCTCAAGAGCATCGCCGACAACATCGTGGGGCTCACCAACCTGCAGGTAACGCACTCCTGATTTACTTCATGCACGCACTACTTCATACAGCCCATACCTAACGTTATTTTATGAAACAACTAGCTTTTGCTCGCGGCTTCCCCCGTAGTTTTTATGACTGTCTTCTAAGGGTGCGTGGTGCGCGCGGCTCGCGAGCGTGGAAATGAGTTTTTTCCAGATCCCTCAGGAACTATGTCGGGCTATGCTAATTAGTAGTCTGTGACACTTCCTTCCGTCGCCACTATCTTTGTGCAGAATATCACGTCAATCCGTTGCTCCGTTGCGTATAACATGCGCGAGCGAGGAAATATAGTATATGTCCTTCTCCATACCACAGGCTAAGTGCATGACAAAATTTCGTAAAGATTGGTTGAGGCGTTAAAGCGTGAAAAGGTAACAACCAAACACAAAAAACTACATCCTTACTATTACTAGCTTTTGCCCGCGGCTTCGTTGGCGTGGGCATTGTTTTATGACTATCTTTGAGGGTAAGTGGTGCGCGAGCGTAGACAGAACTATACTCCTGACCCCTCGGGAACTATATCGGGCTATTCTGATTAGCAGTCTATGTTACTTCCCACCGCCTCAACTATTTCTATGCAAACAATCACGTCGATCCGTTGCTCCGTTGTGACGCCGACGCCGCGAGCCTGGAAATGAGTTTTTTCCAGATCCCTCAGGAACTATGTCGGGCTATGCTAATTAATAGTCTATGTTATTTCCCACACCCTTAACCATCTCTAAGCATAAAATTCCAAAAATCCGGTGCTCCGTTGCGATATTAAAGAAATCAACCAAAATATGAGTCTTTTTCGGACCATGCTATTTTCACGGGGAAAAAAGTAGCCTATGTCCTTTCTCGTGACACAGGTTACCTCTATGCCAAATTTCGTCAAGATTGGTTGAAGTTTTGAAGCGTGAAGAGGTAACAAACGAACACATTTCAATATTAGCAAGTGGTGGACCGACGACCTGGTGAAGATCGCGAGAAGCCTATGGATGCGGACAGCGCAGGACCGGTCTTCGTGGAAATCCTTGGGGGAGGCCTTTGTGGACGATTTTGGGCTGATATGATGATGATGATGATGAATATTAGCAAAGATATAGTAAGGATAAATAGTGGAGGATGATTATAGTAAGTTTGTTTACCTACCTAAGTGTGCAACAAGAGCAAAAAAACGGGAAAAATTTTGTCTCTACGTACAAACTGTAGGAAACTGTGTTAGCCAAGTATGTACGCTTGGTTACGTCACAAAACCAGTCCACGCTTAGTTTTCCGATCCGTTAAATGCGCCCCCCGCACTAGTATATATTTTTTCATCGTGGCTCTTTTTATGCTGACGCTACCGCTGAGCTACGTCACAAAACCAGTCCACGCTTAGTTTCCCGATCCGTTAAATGCGCCCCCCACACTAGTATTTTTTTTGTCATCGTGGCTATTTTTATGCTGACGCTACCGCTGAGCTACGTCACAAAAACAGTCTACGCTTAGTTTTCCGATCCGTTATGCGCCCCCCACCCTAGTATATTTTTATGCTGACGCAACCGCTGAGCTACGTCACAAAACCAGTCCACGCTTAGTTTTCCGATCCGTTAAATGCGCCCCCCACCCTAGTATATTTTTTGTCATCGTGGCTATTTTTATGCTGACGCTACCGCTGAGCTACGTCACAAAAACAGTCCACGCTTAGTTTTCCGATCCGTTAAATGCGCCCCCCACACTAGTATGTTTTTTGTCATTGTGGCTATTTTTATGCTGACGCTACCTCTAAGCTACGTCACGAAAACAGTCCACGCTTAGTTTTCCAATCCGTTAAATGCGCCCCCCACCCCCACCTTAGTATATTTTTCTCATCGTGGCTATTTTTATGCTGACGCTACCGCTGAGCTACGTCACAACGTTAGCGGCAAACCCAGCGCGGACGTTAAGGGTTAATCCCTCTCGTATATCTACCAGATACGCTAAAACTACCAGGTTTATGATATAGCGTCCCCACTTACCTACCCTTGGGCATAACAGTGAGGGCCGCTATTCCTGCC
Organism: Coleophora flavipennella; assembly: GCA_947284805.1. Taxonomy (NCBI): domain Eukaryota; kingdom Metazoa; phylum Arthropoda; class Insecta; order Lepidoptera; family Coleophoridae; genus Coleophora; species Coleophora flavipennella. The sequence goes on from OX369266.1 coordinate 1,254,398, forward strand.
AACACCATAAGGTGAAGACATGGACCAGTTACGGTAGGTCTTGCCGCCAAGACGCTTGTCCCGGGTTTACGTTACGGGTCAATGAAGTGGAGATTTCTATTCCAGATGAAATTGTTCAACCGCCACCTGAGCGCGGGCGAGCGCATCGAGCACATGTGCTGGGTGAGCGAGGGGGAGGTGCTGCCGCAGCAGCCCTGGCAGCGCTACCGGCCGCGCTTCCTCATGCTGAAAGGCTCCTTGGTGTTGCTGTTTGACACTCCCCCTGTGAGTTGTACAATTTTTTTATTTTTTTTATTAAACATTTGAGTGCGTTTGGCTGCACCGCACCTGATGGTAAGTGCCGATGCAGCCGTAGATGTAACACGCTAGCTCAAATAGTGTCTATTCATTCTCGTCTTGAAGATTCCTAAATTATACGAATCGGGGAATACAGACGCCGGAAGGGAATTCCACTCCTTGGTCGTTCTCATGATGAACGAAGAAGAAAAACGCTTCATGCGAAAAGGTGGAACATTGACGACAAAGGGGTAGAACTGCTCTCCGCGCCTGGTCGTGCGATGATGAAATGGAGAGGGGGGAATGAGGTTGTGAAGCTCCAGGGCACACTCTCCGAAATGAATCCTGTAGAACACCGATAGACAGGCGACTTTGCGGCGATGCTCGAGGCTTTAGAGATAGATCTAGATATTAAGATATAATAGATATGTTAATCACACCGCGACACAAAAGAAACGCAAAGAAACATGGTAGTAGGATGTTAAACATCTTCTTCGGTAAACTCAGATAGTCCCATCCCAAAACCGAGCCACGCAAATTGCGTTATCAGTGGGCTGCATCAAGTCCTCCCGCGTGCAGGTAACAGGGCAAGAAGGACACGTAATGAGGTGGTCCATCGTTAGAGGATGTTAATTAAAATATTGTAGTACAATCATGTGTCGCCTGTGCAAGGCACGCAAATGTTTAATATAGGTTAATGTCACGTGCTCCGTGAGCGAGGGCTTTGTGTTGCTTAACTTCGTGTATTCTTACAGTAGTATAGTAAGTCCATTAGGAGGCCCCGACCACACCCTGGACACTTCATACAACGGGCCAGAAATGACATTTCAAAAAAGGAATGACAGAACAAACAAAATGGCGGCGGAATCCTATACGTTCCAGAACCAAACTGTAACCAATCTGTATCAATCTGGTTGACGAGGGGGTGAGGTCGCAATCTAGAGAGCGGCCGGGAGTGTCCATACTGTATGTTAGTACTAATATATATACTTTGCCCCGACTAAGGCGCTCACAGTGCGGCATCGCGTTCTGTCTTATGATGCGATGTTCGAAGTAAATCTGAATATAAACCGACCAAGTGCGAGTCGGAAGCACCACGGGTAGTGGTTTTCCGGAGTCGCATTCGAAAACTCTTTATTCACAGGCTACCCTGAATAATTCTCTTTGAGAGTTCCCATTAAGGCCCACAAACATGCGAGCGATTTCAAGTTTCGTTGCCAAATAATTCAAAAATGCCTGGAGTTCCACTTAATAATAAATGGTATAATGGGTTCTGGTGCTATGTAAGGCTGTAGAGATGTCCTCATACATAGTCTCTACCTCGTCGTCGGAGTGTTCCGTAGTCGGCGCGTATACCTGTATGACCTTCATCGAATACCGTTTGGTGATTCTGAGTATAAGGTATGCTGCCCTTGTCGAAACGCTCACGATTTGGACCACATTGTTAATCAGGGACTTGTGTACGAGAAACCCGACACCACCCTGGGACTGTTGGTCGCCCTCCCGGAAATAGAGCAGGTTTCCGGATTTAAGGATCATGGTGTCCTCTCCCTCTCTTCGGACTTCACATAAACCTACGATATCCCACCGTAACCTGCTCAATACTTCTTCGAGTTCTGTAAGTTTCTCGTCAGTCCGCAGTGTACGCGTGTTGTAAGTTGCCAGGGCCAAAGGTCGATGGGTTTGGTAGCCTGGCATCTGCCGGGGATTCTTCGCACCCCCCACCTCGCCGTTTTCATGACTGCTACCGGAGCCAGGAATAGCGGGGCCGCCGGGGACTAGGGGCCGTTTTCTGGGTGTGAATTTTATAGGGGGGTTTTGCCGTAATCGCCACGTTTGGCAGGCGGGTTGGCGATCGCAGTTTGATTGCAGGTGTGTTGCAATTCACGGAATGACGCTGCTGCCCATCCTCCGGTTTTAACTCCCTTAGTCGTCTCTTACGACACCCATTGGAAGAGATTGGATGGTCCTATTCTTAGCCGGGAACCATACGGACATAACATCTAAAAGACTATCTGAATTAAAGACATCTGACTATGTGAATTAAAGACATCTAAAAAACTATCTGATTTAAAGACTACCTCAATTAAAGATTTTAAAACAATTCCTTTTCCCCTCACAGATAACGATAGCAGACATAGCGAAATGCCCGGAGTCCGTCAAAGTGTACCAGACCATGTTTCGCACGGTGAAGGAGAGCGAGACAGTAGATTGGCGGCAGCACTGCTTCCTCGTGCAGAGCTCCTCCCCCTCGCCCGGCGGAGCGGGGGCTCTCACCCCCGGCGGAGGGCCCCTGGGCGCGGGCCCTCGCTACTTCAGCGCCGAGACCCGGCAGGATCTGCTGAGGATTGAAGCCGCTTGGACGCGAAGTATCGTCAATTCCGTTGTGCGACTTGGGGTGAGTTTGCTTACTTCCGTTAATTTAATAGTATTTTTTCTAAAGCCAATAGCAACCCTCAAAGACTGGGCTTGAGCGCAGTCAGTTCAGCACCGGATTTGGTGAAATTCGAAGTTGCTCACACTGGAAGCATGGCGACGTATCTCTTGCACGGCGCGAGACGACAAAGTATTCCTCCCGTTCTTTCGCGTAGCTAGTGAAAAGGAGAGTTATACTTGTTTCTCCTAGCAGATGCGGTAACAATTGGCATGTATCATTTTATGAACCCCATTTAATTCAAATACCATTTCGAAAAATAGCTTCTGCGGTAATTTTCTAATAATGTAGATATTACATTTCCGAAATTTCGAGTGATTTGGTATTTTGTATTTGGTTGCGCAGGACCGGTTGCAGTTGCAGAAATCCTTGGGGGAGGGCTTTGTTCAGTAGTGGACGTCTTTCGGTTTATATGATAACGATGGTATATTTTGTACAAAAATGTAATTTGTCGCGGCTTTGCCTACGAAAATGTCACAATGGCATTACAGGATGAAGGGCATGCATGTTTAATTAAAAAAGTACAATTAAATACTCATTGTGCGAGGGGCTGAAACTTTTTAGGGTTCCGTATCCAAAGGGTATTAGTAAGACTTCGCTGTCCGTCCGTCTGTCTGTCCGTCTATCACCAGGCTGTATTTCATGAACCGTGATAGCTAGACAGTTGAAATTTCACAGATGTATTTCTGTTGCCGCTATAACAACAAATACTAAAAATTTTAAAAAGTGAAAAAACAAGGGGGTCTATACAAAAAACGTATCTATTTGATTTATTATCTAAATCATTTTATCTTAATCGCTTACATTTGGACATCGAGCATAATTCTAACACTCTGTGTGTTCATTAAGGATTTAAATACCGATTGAAACTGGTTTACTTTTAAGAAAACACTTCACGTTTTGTTTACATGTTTGGACATTTCCTTGTTTTTTTTTTGTTTTTTTTTTATTAAGAATTTGAGTACGTTTGGCTGCACCTCACCTGATGGTAAGTGCCGATGCAGCCGAGGATGTGACACGCAAACTCAAATAGTGCCTATTCACTCTCGTCTTGAAGATTCCTAAATTGTACGAATCGGGGAATACAGACGCCGGAAGGGAATTCCACTCCTTGGCCGTTCGCATGATAAACGAAGACGCAAAACGCTTCGTGCGTAAAGGTGGAACATTGACGACAAAGGGATGGAACCGCCCTCCGCGCCTGGTCGTCCGATGATGAAATGGAGAGGGGGGAATG